>CM028135.1:173610000-174945000 GCA_016271365.2 Neoceratodus forsteri
GAGTTCCAGGCCTTGGGTCTTTCCAATGAGGTCCTCAACGTCGTTGAGGCGTCCCATAAGGAGTCGACCAGGAAATGCTACCCCTTCAAATGGAAGAGATTCTCCATTTGGTGTCAGGGGAAGGGCTTGGACCCTTCCGCCTGTCCTTTGGCAAGCATTCTGGACTACCTGTGGTCCCTTTCTCAGCAAGGGCTTCGGTCGACGACCCTTAAGGTGCACCTGGCAGCCATCTCTGCTTACCGGGCGTGGGCCGGGAAGCAGTCGGTGTCACAGAAGAAGGTGGTTGGGCGCTTTTTCAAAGGCCCTGACCACATTTCCCCTCTGGTGCGAGAACCTCCACCTCCATGGGATCTACTGCTGGTATTGGCCAAGCTCATGGGCAAGCCATTCGAACCGATGCACAAGTGCGATATTTCCCACCTGTCGTAGAAGACCGCCTTCTTGGTGGCTATCACGTCAGCCAGAAGGATCGGAGAGCTCCAGGTGCTTTCCATCAAGTCTCCTTATCTGGTCTTCCACAGGGACAAGGTTGTCCTGCGCCCCCACCCGAAATTCCTTCCGAAGGTGGTGTCGGAGTTTCACCTTAACCTGGTGTTGACTCTACCGGTGTTCTACCCCAATCACACCTCGGAGGCTGAATATAGGCTCCATACTTTGGACCCTAGCCGAGCGCTCGCTTATTATAAAGAGCGGACGGCTGAAGTTTAGGGAGAGGTTCGCCAGCTGTTTGTCACCTACGCTGAAGCCGCACCTGGCAGACCTGCAGCCAAGCGGACGATAAGCAGGTGGGTCACCTCCTGCATACAGCTCTGCTATAGGTTGGCGGGCATGGAGCCTCCCAGAGGGATAAGAGCTCATTCTACCCGCCATACCGCTGCTTCGGTAGCTGCTTCCAGGGATGTCCCTATCCAGGATATCTGCAGGGCTGCTACCTATAAGTCGGCACATACCTTTATTACCCACCACCACATCGACCTTGAGTCACCGGATGCTGGTTTGGGGCCTCGGTTCTCCAGTCTCTATTTCCAAGTAAGTATCCTTGGGGGGGGGGGTGCGCCTTGCCTCCCTCCTCCTGGAGAACTGCTAGGAGTCTGCCAATAAGTGTGGATTGAACAAATATCCATGTCCCTAGAAATACAGGTTACTCACCTGTAACAGGAGTTCTAGGAATGGTATATGTTGTTCATCCACACAACCCACCCGGCCTCCCTGGCTTTGACGCACAACCTGGCTTCCAGCGGGCTAGATCTGGCGTCATGGGGCGGAGCAGAGAGTTTTACCACCTGGATGGGTGGGAGGAGCCAGCTTGAAGACCTTCCAGCAAGATTTAAAGCGGCAAGGAACTTGCCAATAAGTGTGGATGAACAACATATACCATTCCTAGAACTCCTGTTACAGGTGAGTAACCTGTGTTTTTGGGAATGAGTCTCTTTCATAAGCTTTCTTCCTTCAACGTCACCATTCTGTGTACATGCACCAGCAATTTAACTACACATACCTGCTTACTTAGTGACAGGTCGCTTTTCACTCAGAATCGAGTTGTTTAAAATATGTATGCCGTTTGTATTCACCACTATCTTTTCAGGGGACCTTAGCACTTACTGCTTTGTAAACCCTGAAATTTTGACTGCATATATTTAAATCTTGGGGCTGTCTCCTATTGGTGGACTCTGCAAACCTGAGAAGGAGGAACAGTTTAAAAGTGAGATCTGTGCCACTCATCTTTAGCTCTCCAAGGAAAAGGTAGTGCGCCTCAAAGAGCAGGAGTGTTTTTTTCCAGTCTGTGCCCTGTTACAAGCACTTAAACTTTTGATACCCTGAGCAGTTTGCACTATGTGTGTGTTTTGTTTGCAACCATCTGGGTTAACTGCCTTGATCCAACTCGGTTGAGGCCATCTTCCTTAAGAGTGAATATCGAGCAGCAGTAACTGTTTAGCAAACTGGCCTTCTGCTCATCGTCTTCAACTACTTTCATAGATTTTGTTGGCAGATAAGGACCACCTAGCTCACCAAGTCTGCCTGTAAAATCCCCCTAATAGTGCTACCCAAGCCACAACTGGGGGGCCTCCCTCCGTTATCCAACACACCCATGTTCCTATCCCATGCACACTTCAAACCTGTGACTGCATTTGCCCCCGTCGCCTCTGCTGGTAGGCTGTTCTAGTCATCCACCACCCTTTCCGTGAAGAACTTCTTCATGTTACCCCTGATCCTACCCCCTCCATCTTTATATTGTGATTCCTAGTCTTAGAACATCCTTTTCTCTGGAATATACTCTCCTCTGTACTCTGTTTATTTCCTTGGGATATCAGAATGTCTCCATCATATCCCTCCTCCTCCTGTCCTCCAGGGAGTACAAGTTTAGTTCCTTAGAGAGACCCACCAAGATAATAATACACTACCTGCACCACTTCATAGGTGTGCCTATGCCAGTAGCTCTCAATAAGAATACTATCTCCTGAGATGTAGCTTATTATTCAAAAGTTATTTTATTTGTACAATTCTGAATAACGGTCCCAGGGACTTCCGGTTGTTTTGTACCACCCACGCTCCGCCCCCACGCTCACAGACGTGATGACAAGATGCCAGTGAGAGCGCAGGGGCACACTCCATTATATTTAACAAGTGGCGATTTTTCTATCTTTTTTTTGTAATATAATGGCTACTTGGTAATGAAACATGGGCACCGGTCAACTAACAAGGCCCTTCAGAATTTTACGAGTAAAATAACTTTTGAATCATAAAACACATCTCTGGGACAGTATTCTTATCGAGAACCTTTGGTGGCAAGGCACTTATATAGATGGTGCAGGTCCTCATTCTGTTGAGTCTCTTTAAGCCTCACCTAATAGGTTTTCCGATGCAGGCCCTGACCCATTTTGGTTGCTCTCCTCTGTACCATCTCCCTCCTGTCCCTGTCCTTATGAAGATGGGGCCTCCAGAACTGCACACAGTACTAGAGATGTGGCCTCACAAGCGATGTATACAGGGGAAGTATTACCTCCCTCCTTCTACTGGGGGTACCCCTCCCTATGCAGCCAAGCATTTGGTTTGCCTTTACCACTGCTTTTCCACACTGTTTTGCACCTTAAAGTCATTGGTAATGATGACCCCCAGGTGTCTCTCTTATATTGTGACCTCCAGTACCTCTCCTGCAAGTGTGTACTCTGCCCTTGGGTTCCTGTGCCCCAAGTGCATAACCTTCAACTACTTTGTGTTGAATCACAGTTTCTACCTTCTTGACCAGTCCTCTAACTTGTCTAGGTTGTCCCTCATCCTTTCCACCCACCCCCCGTGTGTCCACCCTGTTGCAGATCTTCGTGTCATCTGCAAACAGGCATACCCTCCCTCCCAGGCCCTCCGTCATGTCACTAACATAGATACTGAAGATCACAGGGCCCAACACAGATTTCTGTGACACCTAGTTAGTCACCTATCCATCCCTGGAGTATGCCCCGCTTACCACCACTCTTTGGCTCCTATCCCTGAGCCAGTTTTCCACCCATGTTATGATTTTAGGCCCCACCCCCAGGCTGCTCAGCTTCATTATCATCCTTTTATGCGGGACAGTGTCGAAGGCCTTGCTGAAATCTAGACAGATCATGTCCACCGCCCCACCCCGGTTCACTACCCTGGTTACCATGTTGAAGAACTCTAGCAGGTTGGTCTTACAGGACCTCCCCCTCCTGTGAACCCATGCTGTCTCTGGTCTTGCAGTCCACTGGTCTCAAGGTATTCTCCAATTCTTTCCTTTAGGAGTGATTCCATTACTTTGCCAACTACTGAAGTCAGGCTGAGTGGCCTGTAATTTCCTGGCTCCTCCCTACTCCCCCCCCCTTGTGGAGCGGTATGACCTCAGCCCTCCTCCAGTCCCCCTGGCACCTCTCCAGTTTCCTGCTTGTTACTATTGCAAGTTTGTCGCACACCTGCAGCGAATTATTCCACTTATAACAGTAGGAAAAGGATTAAGAGTTATACATGTGCCTATTATTAAGAAATTTCACAATAATAATAATAATAAGCTTTATTTGTATAATGCAATTTTAAAAAACAAAGCGCTGTATATTGTTAAAATATCATATAAAGCAACAGAACAAAACTGTCCAAAAATACTAGCATACAAAATTCGAATAAGTCAGATAAAATAATCACTAAATGCTTGCTGAAACAGGTGGGTTTTTAAGCCTACCTTGAAGCTCTCCGCGGTCCTGCACTCTCGAATCTGACAAGGTAAAGAGTTCCACATGGTGGGGGCATCATACATAAAAGCCCGGGCCCCAGATGTTTTCAGCCAGATCCTGGGAACCTCTAACAACCCCTTGTTAGTTGAGCGGTGAGGACGGCCAGGGCTGTAGGGATCAGGAGTTCAGGACTAACAACTGGAAACTAGCATGCCTATTCTTGCTTATTTAGAGATCCCACTGCCTGCGTGACTCACTTGGTAGCAAACCTGCCTCTGAGTCAGATGGTTGTGGGTTCTGGTCCCACACCAGGATTGGGCTCGCATCATAAACACTAGCACCCAAGAGCAGTACTAAGGGGTGCAGCACTGTCGGGGTGTGCTATCCTTTGAATGAGAGACTAAACTGAGGTCCCTTCTACCAATCTCTGGAGCAGTCCTGCTGGGTGTCTAAGTGGAAGTAAAAGACCCCAAGGCACTATTCGCAAGAGTAGGGGCTTTTCCCTGTGTTCTAGTCAACATTCCCCATCCCATAAACTCAGTTCGTTCAATTGTTTCAGGCTATAAGTGGATACTGAAACCTCTCCTCCTCTGCCTCTGTCCCCACTGCCTGGAAGCATGCCACAGTCACTCCCCTCCCTAAAGGTGGCGATCCTTTTATTCCTGGTAACTACTGCCCCATTTCTCTCCTCCCCACCCACGTCAAACTTCAAGAACATCTGGAGCTATCTCAACCTTCCCCTTTCCTTGATTCTTCCTTTTTTAACCCGTACTAGTCAGGATTCCGCAAAACCCACTCCACCTCCTCTTCCCCCCTCCCACTAACTGATACCATTCTCACAGGGATGGATCAGGGCTAAGTCACATCAGCCATCTTTGTTGAATTGGCCAAAGCCTTTGACACTGATACCCGTCTCCTTCTCCTCTGTAAGCTCTCTGCAGCAGGACTCTCCTCCTCGGCCACCAACTGGTTCCGCTCCTATCTCATGGGTAGGTCCAAATCAGTCCATATTGGGGACTCTCTTTCCCCTACCCTCCCAGTCACCACTGGGGTACCTCAAGGCTCAATCCTACCTGATTTTCAGTCTTTCTAAATGACCTTCCTGCTGCCTGCACCTCAGTGTCCATTCACATGTACGCTGATGGCACAGTCCTAGTTGCCTCTGGCCATTCCCCTGCTGACCTGGTGACCAGGCTTCAACAGGACTTTGACATCATCCAGCTCTGGTTCTGTTCAAATCAGCTGGCCGTTAACACCAAAATAACGGTCACTATGACCTTCACCACTCGGTAAAAGCACTCTAGGATTGGCAGTCCCCCTCTCCTTCCGTACCCTAGATGGGTCCACCATTAAGAATGTACTATCCTTCAAGTACCTTGGGGTCTGGCTTGACAACCATCTCGACTTCTCTGAACACATTAATGCCATACGTAAAAAACTCCACCCTAAATTGGGAGCACTGTACCGCCACCGCAGCTGCATCCCACTCCTGGCCCGTAGAGCTGTTGTACAGAAAATGATCCTCCCCATATTTGACTATGGCGACATAGTCTATAGCTCTGCCCCCAAATCTACCCTTTCCAGACTGGACTCTCTCATTAACTCATTCTGTCGCTTTGCTTTGTACATCCCTACATGTACTCATCACTGCACTCTTTATAAATCCCTTTCCTTTCCCTCTCTTGAAGCTAGGCGTATGGCATACTGCTCCTCATTTATTGCCAAGTATTGGTTTGGTTCCTTCCCTTCCTACCTGTCCTCTACCCTCGCCCTGCCTTGCCCCAACTGCTACGCCCTCCGCAGCTCCCACTCCTGCTCCCTTGCACACATCCCCCTCCTCAGATCCTCCGCAGCTCTCCAATCTGCCTTTTCCTACTGCTTCTCTAAGCTCTGGAAATCCCTCCTGCTCCCAATCTGTTCAGCCACCTCTCCCTACTCTCTCTCCTCCCACACCTGCAACTGTAACCTCACCTAATTTCTCCCCTATATCCAATCTATCTCTTCCCCTCCTTCCTTTCTCTATACCATCCCCCCTTTCCTGTTCCTCCTCCCCCTCCTCTCACAACCCTATCCCATTCCCTCTACTATCTCACCCTACGCCCTCCTCTCTGCCTGTCTTTCCCTACCACCCCTTCTCCTCTCATAACCCTTTCCTTACTTCTAATCCTTCCACTCATCTGTGTCTCCCTCCCCACACCAAACCTATCTTTTTTAGTCTTTGACCATTAACTCTGTTTCTACGTTCCCCCTCAAGCCTGCTCCCCCTCCCCCCCAGTTGTAACATGTATTGTTCTACTACTAGCCGGTGCTGGCACACATTTGGCTTCAGCAGCTATAATATTTAATGCAGTGGTGTATGGTTTACGAGTTCTCACGCTGTTTGATTATCCATTCATTTGCATGAGTTAAATCCATGTACACAATTTACTGTACAGAGTTGCTTTTGTATTTCTTTCTCTGCTGTTTACAGCTGTAACACGTTGTTTTTGACTATGTATTTTCAAGCGTACTCCCCATTCTCTTCCACCCAGGATGCATCTGGAAACAGGTTATTGTTAGTTCAGTATGTCTTTCCTGGTGAAACTTTTAAATAAAATAAACAGATGTGCAGAATGACTGCCACTACACATTTACAGTTACTTCACTACCAGTCTCTCATTGCTTGTAAAGCATTCTGGGATAAAAAATATATGAAAAGTGCTATGTAAATGCTAGGTTTTCTTATTCTTGCTCTAATATCTGGGCTGGGAATATGGATTAATAAACTGCTCACTACCCATAGGACACAGACAGGGTGTACTGCTATATGAGTCAGCCCTGTGCTCATACTGGGACATGGAGTAATCAACAGTTACTACCCAAAGGGGACCTTGTTACATGAGTAAACCCTGTGCCCATGCTGGGGGCATGAAGTAATACACTGCTCACTACACATAGGAGACAGACAGCCTCTCGCTACATCTGTAAGCCCTGTACCTGTGTTGGGATTATGGAGTAATAAACTGCTCACTACCCATTGGAGACAGACAGGGACTCGGTACATGAGAAGGCCCTGTACTCTTGCTGGGGATATGGAGTAATACACTTAGAATTTGATGGCAGATTAAGGACCGCTTGGCCCATCCAGTCTGCCCATTTCTCCCAACCTACACTATTACCACGTACCATACCCAATTTACAGCTCTTTCTCCCTTCCCTTTCCTTTCCACTATGATTCCCTTAAACTTATCCCATGCATTCAACCCTACCACTGTTTTCGCCCCCATCACCTCCACTGGAAGGCTGTTCCAGGAATCCACCACTCTTTCTGTGAAGAAGTACTTCCTCACAACCCTCTTGAATCTACCCCCTCCAGCTTCATAGCATGTCCCCTTGTTCTTGAGCACCTTTTCTTCTGTTAAATACTTCCCTCCTGTACCTTATTTACCCCGTGAGGTATTTAAAGGTCTATCATATCTCCCCTGTCCCATCTCTGTTCCAGGGTGTACATATTGAGGTCTTAGTCTCTCCTTATAGGGCTTTTGACGCAGACCCTGCACCATTTTAGTTGCCCTCCTCTGGACCACCTCCACTTTACGTTCTTCTGGAGATGTGGTCTCCAGAACTGGACCCAGTACTCTAGGTGGGGTCTTACCAGTGATCTAAACAGAGGCAACACAACCTCCCTGGGAGTATGAAGTAATATCTAGTCATATCTAACCACCCGTAGAAGATGGACATGGTCTCTAGCTACACGAGTAGGCCCTGTACCCTTGCTGGAGATATGGAATATTAATCACTGTACCCATAGGAGATAGACAGTATATCATGCTACATGAGTTGGACATGTACAAATCTTTCCAGTGAAATGAGCGGGCGGCCTCATAGATGCAAAACTCACCTCTGGCTTCCTGTAGCTGCCGGCGCTCTGCCTCACGATCTGCTTTCGTCTGGTTACTCTTCACCCCTAGTGCTCCTATCACTAATCTCCGGGCCAGGGCTGCTGATGTCGCCGGGCGCTCCTTGGCAGGCTGGAGGAACTCTAAGGGAAGGAGGTGAGAGGAAAAAGATAAATTGCAGGTTTTCAACAACTGACAGGACTGAGAAAGACTGCTTAATTGGCTAAATTGTGCGGTACACTGACAAGTGGACTTGCGTCTTTCTGGAGCAAAAGGCTTGAACACAGGTTATGTGTCTGTGGAGGGGGTGAGGGAAGAGGTCACAAGCTGGACAGTCATATCTAGCACAGCAGCATTCTAGCCACCTCCCCTGGTGTGGACTTGATGCTACCTCATGCTGCATTACATCAACTCCCAAAAGTGCCAGTCCAGGTCAATACTGTTCCACTACTGCATCCGTCGTCCAAGAGTGCAATGTGCATATATCTGAAATATAATTTAGAAGTGAGAAAGAAATAAGAGCCCTAGCTGGAATTTGAACTCAGCTCTGCTCAGAATACCATTCCGCTGCTCTGACCATTTGAGCTACTAAGACAACTGGAAACCTGAGACTCCTGTAGACACTCACTTTTCTCACTATACAACCTACAGCTACACACATCTGAATTTTATTTAAAAGGGTGCTGTGAGTATATATTTAAAACACAGGTTAGAAGTGAAAACGCAAGAAGCGCCTAACACTTATTTCATTCTTACTCTGAGTCTTTCTTTTTCCTCTCTCTTACCAGTGGAAACAGTGAACATAAAGACAGCACATGCTTTCAAGTAAAGTACTGATAAATCTTTGCTTATTCAGGGATCACAGGGTATTTATAAGGGTGTGATATATATATTTGAAATACAATCAGGAAAAGTGCCCCAGCTGGAATTTGAACCCATGCCTGCTGCTTTACCAGTTAAGCTATCAGGACACTCTTCAGCCTCTACCACTGCACAATGCCTTTGTCATACTGGCAGGATGTGGTATCCAGGAGGAGGCACCCATAGCAGTGGGAAAGGAGGAAATGGGGATCATCAGAAGGGGAGACCCCAAGGAGGGAGAAAGAGGCCCCCAAGCTGAGCAGGAAGCAGGTGCAGGTGACGGGGAGACTGTATTGTTAGGTGGATAGACTTGGGAACAGGGTAACAAAGGAAGAGAGGGAGGTGAAGTACTTGAGAGTTGGTTTGGCCTCCTCCCTCCCTTCTACCAGGAAAGATATACTGAGCTGCTAACAGCTGGTTTTCAGATGTGTCCTGGGGGAAAGGGGTATGGAAGATACTCTAAGAGGAGGAAAAATGAGCAGTATTAACTGCATTATGAAAACAGAAGTCAAATACAGCAATATAGTGTACCATTATACACTGGGGACTGGGGGCCAACCTAGGTGGATATGGGTCTCTATGGGACAGACAGCCTGCTTCTTTTCAGCAGGGGGATCACAGTTCTTATTCAGAGGTTTAAACACTACCTGGATAAGCATTTATACTACCAAGGGGGGAGGTTGTAAAACCATGGGAGACAACAACTGCTCCTCCCAGATGATGAAGCAGCACAAAGGGAAAGTGCTAGGGGAGTAAGCTCCCCCTGGGCAGGGGCACAAGAAGACAGGGCTAGGGGCAAGGCGGAGGACAAGGCGGGGTATAAATCAGGAAAGCAAGAAGAAAGGAGTACAGGAGACAGGTAATGGAGAAGGGAAGAAGGGGTAAGGAGGAGCTTCATGGAACAGTACAAGCTGGAGGAGGGGGAAGCAGGTAGGGAGGGAGGGAGAAAGGTACACAGACATGTACACCAATGCAAGGAGTCTGGGAAATAAAATTCCAGACCTGGCGGCCATCATGGCAGAGGCTAGCCTAGATCAGGTGGCCATAATGGACTTGTGGTGCACCGATAGCCATGACTGGGACATGGCCATACTGGGCTACACTCTGCTCAGGAGAGACAAGGAAGGGAGGAGGGGTTGTACTATATGTGATGGAGGGAACTGAGGCCACAGAGGAACAAGGCACCCAGAGGAAAAAGAAGGGCTGGAGGTGCTGTGAGTAATCCTGCAGAAAGATGCTGGGGCCACTATCCATACAAGTGTGGTACACAGACCTCCAGCACAGCGACTGGAGCTGGATAAGGTACTTGGGGAAGCCATCATCAGGATGGCAACTAAGGGGGAGGAGCTGTTATTTGGGACTACAATCTGCCAGATGTGGACTGGTGCCTTCCAAATGCAGCTTTGGCTAGGAGCAGGACCATCCTTAACTACCCACAAGTGGCTTTTCTCTGGCAGCTAGCCCAAGGAACCAACTAGGGACGGAGCAGTGCTGGACCAAGTGCTTACAAACTGGGATTGCATTGCAGATGTTACTGTGGGCGGTCCCTTAGGTAACAGTCATTACTGTACCATACAATGTGGTTCAACATTAAGATAGGAACAGAGGCAAACCACACAAGGATGAGGGTCCTGGACTTTAGGAGGATGTATTTTAGGGAGACTGCATCGGAAACTGGCTTGTTGGGGGGGGGGACTGCCAGGGAAGGGTACAGACACAGTGGAGTAAAATAAGGGATGGCATAATTAAGGCAACCAACATCTGCATGAAGGAAGTGAGTAACAGTAGAAGGAAAAATAAACCGTTATGGTTCTCCAGGGAAGTGGCCAAGGTGGTGAGGGAAAAAAGGGTGGCATTCAGGAAATATAAGGAAATGCAGAGGGAGGAAGACAGGGAGGTATACCAAGTAACACAGAGTGAAGCAGGAAATGCAGTGAGGGGAGTTAAGGTGCAGACAGAGGAAAGGACAGCCAAAGGGGCAGCTAAAGAGAATAAGACTTTCTTTAGGTCTGTAAGTGAGAAGAGGAAAGCAAGAGGAGGAACAGTGAGGATAAGTAGGGCGGCAGGGGGAGACTGTGAATAAGAGGACCAAGAAAACGCAGACATCCTGAACAGTTATTTCTATTCAGTCTTCACAGTGGGGGGGACCAGGGAGCAGCACAGCAGGGGTGGGTGGATACAAGTCCATTTCCAGAGAAAAAAAGTCCTAAATGGACTTGCATCTCTGAAAGCGGACAAGGCTATGGGACTGGACAGGATACACCAAAAGGTACTAATGGAACTCAGGAAGGTCTTCCCTGCCTCACTGATGGCCTTACTCAACAACTCACTGGAAAGAGGTGTGGTTCCGGAGGAACACAGATTGTGGTCCCTCTCCATAACAGCAGCAGCATGGAGGAGGCTAGCAACTACAGGCCGGTCAGTCTTACATCAGTGGTGGGAAAACAGAAATTCTGTTAATGGAGAGGTTGGTAGAGTATCTAGAATCCAATGAGCTGCAAGACCAAAGGCAGCATGGATTCAAAGGTGTGTGTGTGTGTGGGGGGGGGGGGTCATACCAGACGAATCTGATTGATTTCTTCTACAGGGTGACCAGGGATTGATTTCTTCCACTACGTGACCAGGGAAACAGATTGGGGAGGGCAGTGGACATGGCCTATCTGGACTTTAGCAAGGCCTTTGACTCTGTGCCACAAAGGAGACTGATTAAGAAACTGAGCAGCCCTGAGGTTGCATCCAAACTGGAGAACTGGGTAAGGAAATGATTAACGGAAAGGCAACAGAGGGTGGTGGTGGTGGAGGGGAAAGTAACCAGAAGGGTGCCACAGGGCTCAGTACTAAGGCCGATCCACTTCGATGTCTTCATAAGTGACATTGTAGAAGAACTGGAAGGGAAGGTATGCCTTTTAGCAGATGACACCAAAATCTGTAATAAGGTGGATACTCTGGAGGGGATCGAGAGAATGTGTAGGGACCTTGTGAAACTTTAAGGAGTGGTCGAGAGCATGGCAGTTGGAGTTTCACTATTTAGCCCTGGGACCTACTGTTACTCCAAGGTTCTAGCTCTTCCCAGCCTCCACCCATTCTCCTCCCAGTTTCTGCCACCCGAGCAAGCACTATACCCTCCATTCTGTCCTAACTGTACCTGAAACCAACTTTTTTTTGTATCTCCACTTGGGCTGGTAGGCTGTTAGAGATGGTGGAGAGTATCGGACCATCAACGAACCTATGCTATTAGCGTGGGAGCAAGTTACGCTACTGTCTTAAATCAGTCGTTGGGTTATTTTTGGTAGTTTATTTGAGTTGGTGGGCTTCAGTCCCAACACCCCCCCCCCACGTTAAAAAACAAACAAACAAAAAAACAAGGGGGGGGGTGTGGGGGGTGAAGCCCCCCAACTCAAACAAACTGACACAACATCCATAGTAAGTGCAAGCACGCGCTGTATTCACAAAAGTTTTACACTACTAGTGTAGCGCTGGTCCGATACACTCCACTATCGCCGGCTGTTCCACAGCTCCACCATCCTTTCTATAAAGTAATACTTCCTCGTGTCCCTCCTGAACCTTCCCACTGTTAGTTCTGCATCTAGAACCTGCAAAAAGTACAAAATTATGCATCTAGGGCATAGGAACCCAGGAGATGAGTATAAAATGGGGGCGGTACTGACAGTCACTATGCTGGAAACAGACCTTGGGGTCATCATATCTGACAACCTCAAAGTGGCACGGCAATGTGATAAAGCAGTAACTGGGCCAGTGGTATGCAAAGGGAGAGGCATCTTCAGCAGGAAAACGAAAATGGTGTTGCCACTGCATTGCTTGCTTGTGAGACCCCACCTGGAGCACTGTGTCCAGTTCTGGAGGCCACACCTCAGAAAGGACATAGTTACGGAGGAGGCAGTCCAGAGGAGGGCAACTAAAAAGGTGCAGAGGTTGCAGTAAACGCCCTTTGAAGAGAGGCTGAGGGATCTCAACATGTATACCCTGGAAGAGAGGGCAGCGAGAGGGGACATGATAGAGACCTACAAGTACCTCACGGAGCTGAACAGGGTGCAAGAGGGGAGTCTCTTTCAAATGAGAGAGCGCACCAAGACCAGAGGACATGCAATGAAGTGGGGGGAGGGGTTTAAGAGGGACGTGAGGAGCCGGACTGCCTACCAGCGACCCAGGTTTGGGAAAGGACATGGGACGCCGGAGGGTCGTCCAGGGAAGAAGGATCAAGCATCCGATGACTGCTCTCCTCCGAGGGGGGGTGGTGGTGGTGGTGTTGGAGTGCTCGGCATGATATGGACACCTGGCAGAGGCTGGGTGTACCTAGCACACTGACACCAACGTAGTTCGGGGAGCGGACTGGACGCCACTGCACATCCCCACATACTGGAGAAAAAGATTCTGCTGGCCGCCTAAATGAAGCCCGCCTCAGCTTCTATCAGCTATCAGGCGTCCCTCGAGCCCTAGCCAGTCTCTGCGGCACTGTGGGGTCTGGTGCACTGGCCCGCCCCTGGGGGAGTGCCAGGGTGTATATGGGGGTTTTAGGCTAATATGGGAGTGGAAGTGGGCGTCCGTGACCGGTCGGCTGGCGGCAGCAAAAAGCATAATATATATATATAAAAAAAAAAAAAAAAAAAAAGAGGGATGTGAGGAAGTACTACTTCACTGCACTGAAACAGTGGTGGACATCTGAAGCAGACTGCCAGCAGAAGTGGTAGAGGTGAAAACACTAGAGAGCTTCAAGCATGCATGGGACAGACACAAGGGAATACAATATTAGTAAAACGGCAGGGAGGAAGGGTCGCCGGAGACCAGTTAGGGTCTGCAGAGATAGACTAGGTAGGGACCATCCAGGCAGACTAGGTGAGCAAGGAATCCTTTTCTGCAGACAAATTCAAAGTTTCTATATTTCTTGAAACTAGTTTGTTTATTCTGGTCTCTAATCCGTCTCCCACCCCACCCTATCCTGCCTTATACTGTAACCTTGTTTTCAACAACACTCACTGGTGAAGGCAGGGTCTTGACGTTTCTGTGAGGTCTAAAAGAGTGGTACACCATCTGTGTCAGCAGCATGAATATAATGTAATGATATTTCACTCCCCACTTTCCAGAACGTCCCTTCAGCCTGACCATCAGGAACGCAAACGTGACGCCTGCAGAAATAACAGCTCTATCCTAGGATAGGAGTGTTACTAGTATTGAGTATCTCATGACAGAATTGCATCTGCTTCAAAACAGCTGCAGCAAGATCCTGAAGTCGGACTGTATGCTTATGGAGCCCGATGATTAGATGGCATTACTGCAAACCAAGAGGTCACAGGTTCAGATCCCACTACTGTCATTTCATCATTATGTACAGTCATCTATCTGAAGTCTATTAGGACAGGTGTAATGCTGAAGGACTGGAAAGTGGCCAGCGTGGTCCCAATCTTCAAGGTCGAACCTGGGCAACTACAGGCCAGTAAGCCTGACACTAGTGCCAGATAAGGTCCTGGAAGCCATTTTCAAGGTCACAATGGTGCACTTGGTTGAGGCAACAGTTGTTGCCTTCCTATCTGCATGGTTTTATGAGGGGCAGACTGTCAACCCAACCTGATCACCTTCTTCGAGCGGGTGAACATGGAGGTGGAGCAATGCACTCAGCCCTCAAACAGAGCACAGTGCTGGTTTTCCAACTGCAGCACCACAGCACCATGTCGCCACAGTAGAGCCATGCTCTTTCAAATAGGCAGATTACCAGAGTCAGAGGAGAATATTCAGTTTGGGTTCCTGGTATTCCACCTCCCACACCAAATTATTTTCTGAATTTCTACCCCTGCCATCCCTGCATTCGCACCCCCATTTTCCCTCACCCTTCCACCAGTGATTTCTTTGGGGGAGAGGGGGTCCAGCAAGCAACTAACAGCTGAGGCCAATGCTGCTCCTTCTTCTTCACGTGATGTGGTTGCCCGAATGCTGGGTTGCTCGCTCCCTTCCCAGGAGCCATGAAACTCACCTTCTGCAACATGCTCGCCCCACAGCTGTATGAAATTCCAAGGCCTTCACACGCACCATGGTCTCCCATGCAGCAGCATAACACACAGTCTGAACAGCGCTGGCATGGCCCATCTCATCATTTCAGATTCATTTCTAGTTCTTTAGTAGTATCTTTATTTCTATGGCACCCCTCCTCGGAGACTCAGGACACTTTACAGATCAAACATACAAACACATAACTGAGAGCGAGAATAAACAGCATAAAAACTGAACCCAAATAAAAATACAAAACAGCAAAACAGCCTCAGTACAGAAATCTTACAGTCAGGGAGCCTTTAGATGTTATCAAAGGCATCTTTAAAGGGGAAGGTTTTAAGACCTCTTTTAAAAGGCCTTATTGAGGGAGTGTCACAGAGCTATGAAGTCCATACTAATGAACTGGCCATTTTGAAGGCTTGGTCCCCAGAAGATTTCAGTCTGGCTCTGGGAACCATCAAAAGGCCCACCACAGTGGAGCACAGGGGGTGGGATAGTTAAAACCACAAAACCAAAAAACTAAAACAGTCGTGAAAAACAAGAGAAGAGTTAACTTTTAGTTTTGTCTTTACAGTGTAACGCTCCTGGGCTGGCCTGCTTGGGACACTAGAAACCGAGGTTCAGGAACAAGTCCAGGTCACTGCAGGCCAGCTTGGGGGGGGGGGCCCCCGAGTGTGCCACAGGGCACACTCCTCCTCCGATGGGGAAGTTGGCAGCAGCCTGCAACACTACCACCATGTGGGTGACCACAGGTGGTGATGCAGTGAAGGGGCCTGTTAGGCAGGTGAGAATGTTTGCCAGCCGTTAATGCATGCGCACACACTTTGTGCTCAGATGTCGGACGTCCGCTAAGTCTTAGTCCTCGGAATGGAATGCAACTGGGGGTAAAACCCCTCGGCTGTGCAGGATGATGACATGAATCACTCGCTGGCCCCTCACCTGCCAATCCAGGACAGCCTCTCTGACTCCATCTAGTGTCCCCTCAAGAACCCGGGGTTCCAACCCACAGGGCCCAGTCACTGGCGGTAAGCCATGGAGTACCAGGAAGTGGTGGTAAGTCTGTGTCTGAGGCATACGAGTGCTTTAAATCTGAAAGAAAATGCTACTTTTGAATCATCAACAGTGTTATGAACCACTATTCCATTCCATAAGGGGGCATGATTTCCAAGTGTTGGGATGAGTACTGACTCATTAAAACAAATTTTCTGAGGAGTAGTTCTTAAAAGAGGAGAAGCTAGAGTAGGGCACTTGGCTATCTGTGGCTGAATGGTCCGGAGATCAAGTAGGATCTGCGGTGATACTATAGGCAAGGAAAAATGGGCAGACTAGGTGGGCCAAGTGGCCCTTATCTGCTAGCAAATTCTATGTCTCTATGTTTTTATTAAGTCCTTCTCAATACTTCTTATGCCTTCTTCACTGTCTACTATTTCTCCCAAGGATGTTATGCCAAAGAATTTCAGGGGGGGGAGGGCACAAGATTAAAAATTTATAGGGGAGGGGCAAACATTTACACTTTTACTGCCCTTCCTCTGCACACACACACACTGCAATACTTGGATGGGAAATTGGGATGGGAGGGGCACATGTCCCCCACCAGACTTTATGGGCATGACAGCCTACTTTTAAATCATATGCAAATTTTGCAAACCAGTTTTCTGTTCCATCACTAAACTCCTTCATATATACGTTAAAGAGCAGTGAACCCAGTACCACTCCCTGAGGATGCCACTTGTTTATTTTAATTATAGTTGTTTTTTTTTATTATGGTACTTATATAGAACTGTATTATGCGGAAACATTTCTAATGAATTTTATGTAAGTGTATCTCCGAGGCACCACTGAAATGAGTTTCAGCTCAATTGTAAGATCTTCCTTGCTAATAAACATCATAATAATAATACCTTGTTATGTCACCTTCTTTTGATTCAAAACCGATTATGCTTACTCTGTTTTAAATTTCTTAAACAGTTACTTATCTACTTCACAATTTTGCTTTTATACCCAATGGAGTACAGTTTGTTACTCAATTTCACATGGAATACCACACTGAAAGTTTTACTAAAATCCAAGAAAATGGTCTCTACTGGTATCATCTATATGTTCGATAACTGGCTCAGTTTGACTATGTCAAATACCCTAAGGGTGGGGGCAGGTACTGTGGACGAGCAGTGCTGTGACTGCATCCCACCAGAATCCAGGACATGGAAAACGAAAGAAAAATATTTTTTGCAACTTATTTACATAGGATAGACCAAATGAGATGCGATGCATAATGTCATTTTCATAATGCACTGCTCCTACCCATTTCCCTAACTGGGGCACTAGGAGGTTAAATGACTTGTTCAAGGTCACAGTTATGTTTAGGCTCTCTAGGGGTTTGAACCTGCCATCTCCGGGTTTCCAAGACAGTACTCTAACCACTAAACCACAATGCCTCTTCAATAAGCTACACTGCTTATATATGTAGGGACCCTCATCACTGGTAAAAAAAAACAAAAAAACCCTGCTCTGCAAACTCTCCCTGGTAGTCCACACCCTCCTGCATCTTATGGCATCAATATATGCAACCAGAGGAACTGAACTTAACTCCATGGTGCTCCCCTGTAGGAGGACCTCCCATGGTCAGTCTTGTTTCTCCTTTAGCTTCCCAAAACTGTGAAACACCATCCCCTTCTCCATAAAAACCCTTGACTCGCTCCCTAGTTTAAAGTCCCAGCTGCTTGAATCACTTGCACAGCCTAACCCCTGTGGTTGTTTTAGGTGAATCGCCCACCACTATACTCCCTCTCTCTCCTTACTTTGTGCCTCCCTCTAGCCCCTAGGCTCTCGCCTCCCCTCTATCTCTCCCCTCCTTGACATACGAACTAACTTGTTATCTCCATTACCTGCGCTGCTTCATTAAACTGCTATACTTACCACCGTTTCCTATATGACCACTTATGCTTACTGTCCAATACTGTGTAATTGGTGACCTACTGTAATATATTAAATTAGTTCTGTAGCTTACTCATCATAACTTGTGACCCTACATTCTTTGAAAATAGACCCTGCCTAAAGGATCTTGTGTGTAATAAATAAATAACATAAATAATCTACTGGCTCAGCTGCAGGAGCTGCTCCGTTAGCTCCCGCAGCTGAGGGCTGGACATTCTGAAAACAAGGATGCTGCAGTACTAGGGAATAATCAGAAGGTGGCAGCAGCATCCCAACCTTCACACCAATCACTTAATATAAACCAGACTGCAGGTTCATGTTCTCTCATTCACAGACACTATTTCCAACTCCTTGCCACTGGAGGGAACCTACAGCACACAGCAACATCAAGCTCATTCCACAAGATGGAAGGGGGTCTTGGTTATACAACAGGCTGTGAGACAGGAGATTCTGGCTCCAGTTGCTACTCCCAGGCAGTGTGATCTAATGGTTAGAGTAAATGGCTTGAGAGCTAAAATGTCCTGGTTCCAATCCCAGCTCCCAGACTACCAGGTTTATTTATTTATTTAATTTATCGGATTACAATACCTTTGAGCCAGAGGCTCTTTTACAAAGGTTTTATTTCAGGTAAAAGACGAACACAGTTACATAGTAAATTACAAAAACAGGTAATGTGAACAGTGCATGATAGACAAAATAAAGCGCAAACTTAAGGAGAATACAGGATAACAATGCAGCCAGGCAAAGGCTATGTCATGATAGAGGGGGAGGTAGAATGAGCCAGGGGGTATATGGGAAAGGGGGGGATAAGATGAACAGAATAGAGAAGCTCAGAATGGGAATAGAGGTCCGGGGGTCAGTTTCATGATAAATTTTTTGGGGGTGAGTCAAACAATCACGCCTGCACTGTGCTGCGAGGTGCTGGCGAAATCTGTACTTAAAGGTTGTGTGATGTAACTGTTAGAGCAAAGGAGCTGTGAGCCAACAGACCCAGGTTCCAATCCGAGCTCCCAGGCAGTGTAATCTAATGGTTAGAGCAAGGGGAGCACTGAATCTGAACATCCAGGTTCATATCCTAGGCATTCAAACCAAGATCTGATTACTCGAAGCCCTTTGCTCTAACCATCAGACATCAATGCCTTGGGGCGAAGATTCAAACCAGGATCTACTGACTCACAGCCCTTTGCTCAAACCAACAGACATCAGTGACTGGGAGAGGACATTCGAAACAGGATATCCTGGCTCAAAGCATTTTTCTTTTCCCATCAGCCACGACAGCCAGGTAGAGGAGATTCAAACCAGGATCTTCCGTCTCACAGCCCTTTGTTCAAACCATCAGACACCACACTGCCTGGGGGCCGAGATTCAAACCAGATTTTCCCGATTCACAGCCCTCTGCTCTAACCATTAGTCACCACAGCCTGGAAACGGACATTCAGACCTGGCTTTCATGACTAACAGCCCTTTGCTGTAACCATCAGATCACACTGCATCTGGGATTTGAACCAGGATCACCTGGCTCACAGTCCCTTTGCACTAATCATGAAGTCACAGTGCCAGGATGATGCTTTGGAATCTGGATCTTCTTACTCACATCCCTTTGGTTAAACCACAGACCACACTGCCTGGGAGCTGAGACTGGAACCCAATCTCCTGGCTCAGTCTCTCTGGTCTAAATACAGACCACACCGCCTGGGAGCTGGGATTTGAACCAGGATCTCCTGGCTCACAGTCCCTTTGCTAAAACCATCTGACATCACTGTCTAGGAGCTGGGATTGCAAGCCAGATCTCCTGGCTCACAGACCTTTGCTATAACCATTAGGCCACATTGCCCAGGAACTGGGATTGGAAGGTGGATTTTATCTTGACCTTTGCTCTAACCATTAAGCCAAATGACCTGGGGCTGGGATTGAAGCTTATATGGCTCACAGTCCTTTACTCCAAACATTAGATTACATTGTCGGGGAGCTGAGATTCAGACCAAGATCTCCTAGCTCACAGCTCATTTGCTCTAACAATTACAACACAAACTGTCCAGGAGCAAGGACTAAAACTAGGGTATCCTGGCTCACAGCTGCTTATGCTCCAACTATTGGACTGTGCTGCTAGGAAGCTGGGTTTGGAATCACATCTTCTGACTTACAATTCCCTTTCGTCTAACTATTACAGTAAACTGTGGGGGGCAGGGATTCGACCCAGGGCCTCTTCATGCACCAGTAGCATGGGTACATACAATACCACTTACTTAGTGCATTCACATATTTTCAGAGCTCACAATGATCGCAGGGAACATTCAACAAGTAACAAAAACTAAAAGTAGTAAATCTGGGCTACCACGATGCTGCCATAGCTGGTGAGCAGAGCTTGCCATGCAGGCGGTTGGGATTTATTTCTTGAAGCAGAGATCTGACGTTCTGGGCCTTCGAGGGTGAGCTACTGGTACACAGGATACCCTCCTCATCTGACAAAGGGGAAGAAGAGAAGAAGGAGCCCCAAAAGGCTCTCTGGACCATACTGACAATTTGGGCAGGTTAAACCTGGCACTAAAGTGCCAGAGAGCACACCCCTTCCATTGTCACCAGTATGGGAGTGGGATCTTGAGAATAAATGGGAAAAGACAATGAAGGACAGAAGGGACTCTGCAGGGAGTAAGTTAGCACCCAGGATCACTGGGGAACTGGATGATCGAGGAGTCTGGATCACAGTTTGACCCTCCAGAGATGCATGGGTGCTACAGCTTTTAGGACTGGAATGCTGCCTCCTTACGGAATTACAGGGGCATCTGGAGGAAAAGGAAGACCTGGAGGTGCTGGGGTCATCCTGGAGACAGAAGCTGGGGCTGCTATCTGTGCAGGTGTGGTATAGCAGTAGTAGTAGCGTTTGTCGAGTGCCCATTTACTGAGTCTTTGAGCACCTTACAAAATTCATAAATAAATCAGATAAAAATACGACATAGCTTAAAACAATACATATAACTTGATACAAATGAATGGGACTACAGAACAATTAAAGCAAGAGAACCTTGTGATGCCAGGACCAAAAAGCTACTAAGTGATGTCAAAGGCCTCCTGAAACAGGATGGTCTTCATGTCCCTTTTAAAGGCCTCCACCGAGGCGGCCTCCCGCAGAGATCTTGGAAGTCTGTTCCACAGTGCTGGGTCTGCAGACTCAAAAGCCCAATTACCCAAAGACTTCAGTCTAGCCCTGGGAACAACGAAGAGGCCCACCTAAAGAGGAGCAGAGAGGACAGGAGGTCCAGTAGGGAGCCAGGAGGTCTCAGGTAACCAAGACTCAGTCTGTAATAGGGAACTGCAGGTCAGCAAACGGATCCTTGAAGGTGATATTTCATTTCTCCAGCAGTCAGCACGGTTCACACAGGACCGGGATTATATGACAGGACCTAGGAACGCCGGGCAATAACCCGCCCGCTGCATATACAGACCTCCAGTACAGGAAGAGCAGTTGGATAAGGCACTTGGGGAAATCATTATCAGGATGGCAAACAACGGGCTTCGAAAGTCGACAAGGTGATAGGACCAGATGGGATCCATCCAAGTGTACTAAAAGAACTTGGGGAGGTGCTGGCTGTCCCGCTGATGCCTTATTCAACAACTCACTGGACTCAGGTGTGGTTCCAGAGAACTGGAGGTCTAGGGTTTGGTAGTTAAAATTCAGTACCAGGAAGTGCAAGGTAATGCACCTAGGGAACAATCCAGGACAGGGTATTAGATGTGTGTGGTGGGGGGGGACAAAGCACTGGATGGGTGGGGTGAGACTTAGCATTACGGTTGAGGATTGGGACCTTGGAGTCATCATCAGTGACTCCCTCAAACATCATAGTCAGTTTAACAAGGCATATGCAAAGTGAGTAGGATGCTGGGTTGTATCAGGAGGGGTACTGATAGCAGAAGGGAAGAGGTAATACTTCCCCTGTATAGATCCTTAGTGAGGACACACCTGGAGTCCTCACCACTGGAAAGACAGGGATAGGTTGGAGATGGAGCAGTGCAGTATAACAAAAATGATTCAGGGCCAACAGAGCAGGCCCTATGAGGAGCACCTCAAGGCACTGAACATGTACTTACTGGAGACCAGAGGGGAGATATGGCGGAAATCTTCTAGTTCCTATAAGAATTAAAGTGAACTGCGGGGAACTATTTAGCTTGAATACATAGAAACTAGAATTTGATGGCAAAGGAAGATCACTTGGCCCACCCAATCTACCCTTTTTTCCCCTACATACATTGTTACTGCAGACCGTACTTGATCTACCACTCTTTCTCCCCCCCCCCTTCCTTTCCACTATGATTCTCTTGTGCCTATCCCCTGCATTCTTGAAACAAGCCACTGACTTCACCCCCACCATCTTCACTGGAAGACTGTTCCAGGAATCCACCACTCGTTCTGTGAAGAACTACTTATTTATTTATTTATTGAAATGTTTCACCAGGAAAGGCACACTGAGCAACAAGATGCACGTCTCCCGGTGCGACCTGGGGTGGGGGGTTATAGATGAAGAGCAGTTACAAACAGTAGACATGGACTTGTGGGTTACAATGTACAAGGAATTGTAGCAACATAGAGTAATTAGGTTACATACATTAGGTTACTTTCAACAATTTGGTACATAATGTATTCGGTTAGAACCATACTGTAGTTAACAGCCATAGTACTCTGTGGATACAACACAATTGGCAGTGAGGACAAGGCTTGTAAGTGCAATAGAGAGCAAGTGCGGGTGTTGATGGCATATGCCAGCATTCATTGCAATAGCTACCGCCGCTGGTCAGGCCGCTTAGGTATGGGTGGGGTAGTAGGAAGTAGAGCAGTGGGAAAGGTATAGAGGGGGGAAGGGGTGATAGACATGGGAGGGTGTGGTGGGGAGAGGTGTCAAATACACAAGCAATTTACCACATAAAAGTTGGAAAAGGCGGAGGACAGAGAATGCCTAGAGGAGGAGTGACGAATTTGGACTGGTAGGTCACTCCAGAGTTTTGGGAGGTGGTAGAAGAAGGCGGCTTGTCCTGCTGATGTCCTGAGGGCATGAGAGGGGGTAGGTGGACAGGTTAGAGGAGGCAAGGTAGCATGGAAAAGAACCTAGCCAGAATTTCGAAGCAAATTTAGCACTATGGAGTAGTCGCTGGTTATCAAGGGAGAGGAAGGCCAGCAAACGGTAGAGCTCACAGAGATGGATGTGGGGGTGCGTCGAGGGCAAAGCAGCAGAAAGCACTGAAGAGAGGGTCTAGTCTGGAGAGGGTAGACTTGGGAGGCGGCACTGTAGACTATATCACAGTACTTGAAAATAGGTAAGATCATTTTCTGCACAATTTCACGTCTTGCAGGTAGTGGGAGACTACTGCAGTTCCTGTAAAGGGCACCGAGCTTGGGACGCAGTTTTTTCAGGATAGCATCAATATGGGCAGAGAAGGATAGGTGTTGGTCGAGCCATACCCCTAGATACCTAAAGGTAGTAGCGTCCTCAAGGACTGTCCCGTCAAAGGTGTGGAAATTTGGGAGGGTGGCGAACCTGGATAGTCTCTGTCTAGTGCCAGAGGTCATGGAGATGGTCTTTTTGGCATTGAGGGAGAGTTGGTGGGAGCTAAACCAGAGCTGAACTGTGCTGAAATCAGCCTGAAGGCTGGTAACAACCTCCTAAGGGGTCCGTCCAGAGGTAAACAGAACTGTGTCATCTGCATACATGTGAATGGAGGAAGATGAACAGGTTGGTGGCAGGTCATTGAGAAGGATGGAAAAAAAGGATGGGGCAGAGTACTGATCCCTGAGGTACACCAGAATCGATAGGGAGCGGAGGGGAGATAGAATCAGCAATTCTTACAGACTGAGTTCTGCCTACCAGGTAGGTTCTGAACCAGTTTGTGGTAGACTCAGATAGGCCAGCTGCAGAGAAGCAGGTTATCAACAGGGGATGGGAGATAGTGTTGAAAGCTTTGGCTAAATCAACAAAGATGGCTAATCTCTCCTAATTCTACCCCCCTCCAGCTTCATAGCAGGTCCCTTGTTCTTGATCACCATTTTGTCTGAAAAATACTTTCCTCCTGTACTTTATTTACTCCTGTGAGGTACTTAAAGATCTCTATCATATCTCCCTCCTCTATTCCAGGGTGCATATATTGAGGTCCTTTAGTCTTTCCTTGTAGAGCTACTGATGCACACCCTGTGCCATTTTAGTTGCCCTCCTCTAGACAGCCTCCACTCTGTCTATGTCCTTCTGGAGATGTGGTCTCCAGAACTGCACACAGTACTCTAGATGGGGTCTTATGAGAGATCTATACTGAGGTAATACCATCTCCCTCTTTCTGCTGGTGATAGAAATAATGCGACCTACTGGGAATCAAACTCAGGCCCCCAGAACACTGTCCCGGTTCTCTAACCATTGAGCTATAGGCTCACATCTAGTTCACAGTCACATGGACATAAGTGGAAACTAACAGGAGGGAGGTTCTGGAGGGACATGAGGAAGATTTACTTTATAGAAAGGGTGGTGGAGCTATGGAACAGACTACCAGCCAAAGTGGTAGATGCCAAAACTGTTGGTGGTTTCAAGTATGGTTAGGACAGAATGAAGGGTATAGTGCTTGTTCAGCATGGCAGAAACTGGGAGGAGAATGGGTGGAGGCTGGGGAGGGCTAGAACCCTGGAGGGACAGTAGGTCCTAGGGCTAAATAGTGAAATCGGACAGGCTGGATGGACCACAGGTCTTTTTCTGCCATCATTGTCTATGTCTCTATAACTAAGAATAGGATGGAGGTGAAGGTACTGTCAGTCACTAAGAATGAAAGGGACCTTGGGGATATCATATATGGGGACCTCAAAGTGGCAGGGCAGTGTCTTTTTTTTTCTTCAGGGCAGTGTGATAAAGCAGTGGGTAGCGCCAGTGCGATGCTGAGATGCACTGGGAGAGGCATCTCCAGGAGGAGGAGGAAAGTGCAATTATATAAGAACTTACTGTAACAGTAGATCTTCAAGAAGAGCTGTTGCAGCAGGCTGTTACCATTAGGACTATGTCATCAGGCACTAGGATGCCACGGAAAAATTCTAGCTAGCAGTCTATGGCGGGGGACCACCCCCTGACGTCAGCCCCGATGTCGCCCATGGTATAAAGGGGCGGTCTCCCGGCACCACTCCGGTTAGCCCGCTGGAGACCCGGCTGCATAAAGGATGGGGAACTGAGGAGGTTCTTACATCCCCAAAAGGGAGAAGAAATGATACCTTCCTAACGAGGGGAAGGAAGGAAGGAAGGAGGAAAAGCATGCCTGCTGTAAGTGCTCTTCTCGAAGATCTACTATTACGTTAAGTTCTTACTTAACTGTACTATCTCACTTTGAGACAGAGCTCTTGCAGCAGGCTATTACCATTAGGACCGAGTCCCAAGTGGTACAATGATACAATCCAGGTCAGAAGGGTGAGGATGAACAGGTTACTCTCCTGTAACAGTAGCTCTAGGAGTGGTACATGTTGTTCATCCACACTCTTTGGCATGTCCCCTTCCACTTTAAGATCGACCAGAAGTCTTCAAGCTGGCTCCTCCCACCCACCCGGGTGGTATATACCTTGGCTCCACCACGCCAGATCGTGAGTCCGCAGGGAAGCAGGTTGTGTGTATGCCTCGCAGGTGGGGGAGGTTGGTGAGTCCGGTGGATGAACAACATATACCACTCCTAGAACTACTGTTACAGGTGAGTAACATGTTCTTCTAGGAGCGTTGATATGTTGTTCATCCACGCTCTTTGGCAGACTCCTAGCATTTCTCCTGGAGAAGGGAGGCAAGGCACACACCCCCTATTTAGGGAACAGAGACTGGAGAACTGAGGCCCCAAAACCAGCATCCTGGTGTGACTCAAGGTCGATGTGGTAGTGGGTGATGAAGGTGTTTGCTGACTTCCAGGTAGCGGCCCTGCAGATTTCCTGGATAGAGATGTCCCTGGAAGCAGCCACCGATGCAGTAGTATGGCGGGCAGAATGAGCTCTTATCCCTCTGGGAGGCTCCTTGCCCGCCAACTCATAACACAGACTTATGCATGATGTAATCCATCTTGCAATAGTCCACTTTGCTACAGGTCTGCCAGAAGTGGTTTCAGCGTAGGTGACAAACAGCTGGCGAACCTCTCCATGAATTTCCGCCATCCTCTCCTTGTAACAGGAGAAAGCACGTCTCAGGTCCAAAGTATGAAGCCTGTACTCGGCCTCCGAGGTGTAATTAGGGTAGTATACCAGCAGAGTTAACACCTGGTTAAGGTGAAACTCTAACACCACCTTCGGAAGGAATTTCAGGTGGGGGCATAGAATAACCTTGTCCCTGTGGAAGACCAGATAAGGGGAGTCCACTGAAAGCGCCTGGAGCTCCCCTGTCCTTCTGGTAGATGTAATAGCCACCAGGAAGGCTGCTTCCACAACAAGTGTGACAGGGCACACTTGTGCATTGGTTCGAATGGCTTGCTCATGAGCTTTGCCAGTACCAGCAGTACATCCCATGAAGGTGGAGGTTCACGCACCGGAGAGGATATGTGATCCAGGCCTTTGAAAAAGCACCCGACCACTGTCTCCTGCGCCAATGTCGGCTGATCGGCCCGCGCCCGATAAGCAGAAATGGCTGCCAGGTGCATCCTAATGGTCGATGACCGGAGACCCCCTTTAGAGAGAGAGAGAGAGAGAGACCAAAGGTAGTCAAGAATGTCAGCCACTGAACAGGATAAAGGATCCAGGCCTTACCCTGACACCAAATGGAAAACCTTTTCCATTTGAAGGCATCACATTTCCTGGTCAATTCCTTTCTGGATGCCTCCACCATGGTGTAGACATCTTCAGAAAGACCCAAAGCCTGGAACTCTAGCCGCTCAGGTATCAGGCTGTGAGGTGCAGGGATTGAAGGTCCGCAAGGAATACCTTCTCCTGGTTGAGTGATATCAGGTCCGGGCATGCTGGAATCCGCTCCAGGTGCCTGCAGCTGAGGAGATCTGGATACCAAAACTGGTGCAGCCAGTCTAGGGCTACCAGGATTATCTTCTCCTTGTCCCTCCTCACCTTAAGAAGCACCTTGTGGATCAAGGGAAATGGACGGAAGGTGTAGAGGAGGTCTGGGGTCCACAGCCTCAAGAAGGCATCCCCCTGCAGCGAGCCCTGCTGAGGGGGC
This sequence comes from Neoceratodus forsteri, assembly GCA_016271365.2. Taxonomy (NCBI): domain Eukaryota; kingdom Metazoa; phylum Chordata; order Ceratodontiformes; family Ceratodontidae; genus Neoceratodus; species Neoceratodus forsteri. The sequence goes on from CM028135.1 coordinate 173,637,010, forward strand.
GGGCATGAAACAGCCTCAGCTTGGTGTTTTCCCTGGAGGCAAACAGGTCCACCATCGGTTTGCCGCAGTGGGAGAACAGACTGTAAGCTACCTCTGGATGGAGAGACCACTCATGGGATGTCTGGCCTAAGCGGCTGAGAGCATCCGCCAGATGGCTTGAAGCTCCTGCCATGTGAATGACTAGGAGATCTGCCTCCAATCAGCTCACGAAGGACCAGATGTGGAGCGCCTCCCTGCACAGCAGACAGGAGTGCGTGCCGCCCTGTTTGTTGCAGTAGTACGTGGTAGTGGTACTGTCCGTCTGGACTTGAACCACTTGACCCCAGGGCTGAGGAGCGAAAGCTGACAGCGCCAGTCTGACTGCTCTGAGCTCCAACAGGTTGACGTGGCATCGGGACTCCTCAAGGGTCCAGAGCCTGCGGGCCCTTTCGTCACCCATGTGGGCTCCCCAGCCCATGAGAGAGGCATCGGTCGTGAGAATGGCCATTGGCTCGGGGCGGACACACGGGATCTCTTTCTGCAACTGGTCTGGGGTGGTCCACCACTGGAGAGCATCCCACATCTTCTGGGTTACAGTGACCAGCTGGTCGAAATGACAGTGGCGCTGGGTCCACTGGGCGGCCAGCTCTCACTGAAGGGGGCACATGTGCAACTGGGCCCAACGGACACTGAGGTGCACGCCGCCATGTAACCCAGAAGGCGCAGAAAGTCCCGGGCAGGGCGAAATTGCCCAACCAGAAATTATTGGGCAAAGGAGGAAAGAACCTCCGCCCTGTCTGCTGGGAGCCAAGCTCTAGCTTGACAAGAGTCGAGCTCTGCCCCGATGAAGTCCATCACCTGAGATGGCACAAGTTCTGACTTAGCCTTGTTGATCAGGAGGCAGAGTTGAAAGCAGGTCTGAAGGACCAGGTCCCTAGACCTCTCCACCTCCAGTTGGGTGGATCCTGCTAGGAACCAATCGTCGAGATAAGGATAAATCCTGACCCCCCCCTCACAACGCCTGAGATGGATGGCCACCACTGCAATGTATTTGGTGAAGACCTGTGGGGCCGATGACATGCCAAATGACATGGCTCAGAACTTGTACAGGGTCCCTTTGACCCAGAAACAGAGGAACCGCTAGTGGGATGGACAAATTGGGATTTGAAAGAACGTGTTCTGCAGATCCAGTGAACAGAACCACAAGTTTCGCTCCAAGGATGGTATGATCTGGGACAGAGTGACCATCCGAAAGGTGCGTGACCCGAGGTATTGATTCAGGTCGTGCAGATCTAGTGTGGGGCGCCAGCCCCCCCATATGCTTGGGCACCAGAAAGTACCTGGAGACAAAGCCTGGGTGTGCTGGAGGATCCACCACTGGAGCTACTGCCTTCTTGAGGAGGAGCTGAGCGATGTCGTCTCTGAGAGCCGACTGGGTCTGAGCGGATACTCTTTCCTCCTGAGGGGCACGGGCTCGGTTTGGAGGGTACTGTTCGAATTCCAGAGGCAGTCCCTGACCGACCACTTCCAGAACCCACCTGTCCATGGTGATAACAGACCAGGTGGAAAGAAAGTGGCAGAGCTGGCCCCCCCACGGGAGGACCCAGAACTGGCGTGACAGGAGCGGGGTTGGCAGCCCCCACCCCATCACTTAAGCAGGCTTGGAGGAGGAGGAGGAAGCACCAGTACCTGAGCCTCGGCCTCCTCTACAGGCCTGTTGGGGTCCAGGCTTGGGCCGAGGGTGCCAAGCTTGAGCCTGCTGCTGATGCTGGTGCTGCTGTCCACCTTGAAAGGATGACTGCTGAGCCGCAGGCGAAGAGTGCCGAAAAGGCTTCTTTTTCTTCTGCTGGTTCTTGCCCAAAGAACTCTTGGCAGAAGTAGCATCCAAGGTGGCACTGGACTGCTCAATGCACTGAAGGTGACCAGCCACTCCCAGGCCGAACAAGTCGGTCCCGAGGAAGGGCACATCAGCTAGTTTGTGCTGGGTATCCGCCGGAAAGGAGGAGAGCCTCAGCCAAGCCCAGCGACGAGAGGCAACTGCAGCAGCCATCAAACGGGCACAAGAATCCCCAATGTCTAGCGCCATCTGAAGCTGCTGTCTGGAGACAGCTCGGCCCTGATCCCAGACTTGCTTAACCATGGTCTGCATGTCCACGGGGAGATGTGGGAGGACTTCATCTAGCGACCCCAGAAGTGCGTAAGAGAAATGTACCATGATGATGGCCAAACTTGCTTGATGAAGGCCCAATGATGAAGCCGCATAGACCTTCCTGGCTGAATGGTCCAAAAACTTGGACTCATTATCAGGAGGTCGGTCAGTGTCAGCAGAACTGCCAGAACGCCTGAACACAGAGGTGGTCACCAGGCTCTCGGCTGAGGGGTGCTCTGTGAAACCCACAAGGGACCCCATGGGCACCGCTTACTTGCGGGCCATGTGGGCAGATGGGGCTGGACAAGAGGCAGGACGCTGCCAAAGTTCTAGGGCTGGGCCAACAATGGCCTCAGCCACAGGAAAGGCTTCCGTTGGGGTATCCCCTCTCTTAAGGATATCCGTAAGAGGGTACTCCACCTTTTTCTGGATTCGCTCCAGGGGGCATCCCTGTGGAGTCAAAGATGAGGTGAAAGATCCCTTGAAAAGATGAGGGACCTTCCTCAGTCTCTAAGCCAATGGTAGACTCATCATCCCCTTGATGTGAGTGCAAGCCGGTGATGTCCGAATCGGAGGAATCCGGGTATAAGGGGCCTACCACCCAGATCACTCTTGACCCACCGGGGGCAGTCCGGGGTGACCGTGACTGACAATCACCAGGGAAGCCCAGTGTCTGGTCTGTCTCCTTTGGAAGAAGCCCCTCCCACAGGCTGTTTGGGTGGCGATTCCACCACAATCGGTGGAGGGACCATTTTGGGATGAACCGGTGGTTTTACCGGCTCCGCGGGCTGGGCAACTGACTTAATCGGCTCCGAAGGAGTCATCTTCGGCCTAGGAGGCGAAAGCCAGGTAATGACCAGCATGGAAGCCGGAGTCAGCTTGTACCCAGTCAGAATCAGCTGTTGCCACATGAGGTCCTCGTAGCGCCGCCGGAGCCTCTCCTCATCCGGAGGAGGACGAGACGACCGATGGCGCCACTCTCTTTTAGAGCATGGCGGCTTTCCTCCGCCTTCATATAGTGAGGGGGTCCGAGATCTCAATCGAGATCGGGTGGGCCAACTTGGTCGCACGGGAGACACTGGCGGGACCAGTGATTTCCCGAGATCAGGGACCACATCTTTGATTAGAGTCCCAGCAGGCTGGGTCTCGTCATCTGGAACAAAACAGATTGGGTGTTTGATCAAGGGAATCATCGACCTGAGTCAGTGATATCAGATCGATCATGATCTCAACCTCGTCAACAGATAATTCGGTCGACTGGCCAAATGGCAAAACCAAAAAGTCAGCGGCTGAAGAAGGGATCTCGACAGAAGTCGAGACCGCATGCTCTCAGGACAGAGATCTCTCCTGCTCCCAAGAACGTTTCCGTCGAGACGAAGACACACCCAGGTCCTTCTCCCACTTACAGGATCGAGAGGAGTGTGAGCCTGCAGGTGCCTCTCCCTTGGTAGAGGCAGACTGGCACACCTCCCGGAAGGAGCCCGAGAAGGTGGAGCCCAGGTTGAGTGGAACGAAAAACCTCTGAGAGGAATCTGCAGCATGAGCCGCTTCCTCCTTGAACGCGTGCATGTGCTCCAACTGCTCGGCAGATCCCGCAGCCGCAGAAGCAGCCCACCTGGCCTCTTTGGATTTCACCAGAGGGTTCCTCTTCTCCAGCCTCCCCAGCTTCACGCGTGCGAGATGGTCATCAAGATCGTTGGGATGAAAAGCCAAAGATAAACTGCCGGAAGATGTGTCACAGTTGACACTGAGGCAGTAGACGCACGTGGTGAGGAGATCGGTGCATGACATCTTCTGGCCGCAAGGGCACCAACAAAATCCAGGGGAAGACTTGTCTTCCATAACTGAAGTGACAAACTTGGGATCGCTAATGCGAGTAATGCGAATTTTCAGTAAAAGCAAAGGTTTGAGAGCCAGGGCCTATGGAATGCGTGAGCACGAGGGAGGCAACCTGAATCTTCCAGCGGAAAGGAAGATCTGGCGTCATGGGGCAGAGCTGAAGTATATACCACTTGGGTGGGTGGGAGGAGCCAGCCTGAAGATTTCCAGTTGATCTTAAAGTGGAAAGGGGCATGCCAAAGAGTGTGGATGAACAACATATCCACGCTCCTAGAAACAGGTTGCCGGCTGTAACTTTAGTTTGCACTACTGTACCTGTACCGTCTTCTTGCTCTGGAGTATGCTGGCTTTCCACAGAGATTTCCTCGTAATGGCAGAGAGGAGAGAGGGTACGAAGCTGAGGGATGCTCTTCGTTTTTTGTTTTTTTATATCAAACAGAGCGCTATGGATGGGGTTGCAAGAGTAGGGAAAAAAACAAGAGTATCTGATGAACACCGGACGAACCAGTCCTGGGTAAGAGGAGAGAGGGTATGGAGCAGGGGATTGCCTTTTTTTTTTTCTTTAAACAGAGCTATGGATGGGGCTGAAAAAGAGCACCACACATCAACTGCAGGACAACACAAGGCACGTGAGATCGGAGCCAGGTGAGGTGATTTTAATGAACCGCTAAGTGCCACTAATTAACTGAAACTGGGTGCGAAAACCGCAAGCACTTCTAAAAACTGCCTTTTAATTGGCCACAAATTGCCCGATATACCAGGCAGCTCTAGATTGTTATAACCAGAGGATTTAAAATAGTCAGCTACTGACTTGGCAAATAGTTTTCGGGATATGCCCGAAACAAGTGGCTGCCCGCATTAAGCATGGTCGCTATAAGTGTAGTCAACTGTATCTGCACAGCAACAGACTGTGATGTCATAGAAAGAACTGTTATGTCCAGTGTAGGCAAGCAGCCAGAAGAGATGGGGCAGTGATCCTGTTTACACACAAATGTCCTTAGTAATAAAGAAGTAAGGGACAGAATTACAGAAAATATTATTAAATATAAGCTGAACTGTGTCTAAATATTACATTTTTTTCAGAGTTGTCACAACGGCATCAAGAGCTCTTTAAGAGAGCAGTCCCTGAAGAACAGCTAGGCCAAAGCCTGCCCTTCTTCTGGAAGCAATGTCCAAACTGTAGTGTTTAATGAATGTATGGACAGAACTCCAGGTGGCTGCAGAACAGAGGTCTGCTGCTGACACGTTTCGTAGGGATGCAAATGAAGTAGCAACACTCCTAGTGGAGTGACCTTTCACCGAGCTCAGTAAAGGTTTATCGTACTATTGGTAGCAGAACACTATGCAGTTCAGCAACCATCTGGACAATGTCTGCTTTGTCACTGGCGCCCCTATCATTCTCGGGGCAAAGGACACAAATAACTGGTCAGGTTTCCTGGAAGACCGAGTACAGTCAACGTAAAAACAAACAACAATATGTACATCCAGAGTATGCAACAGGGCCTCCCCAAGATTGGAGTACTCTGGGTAGTAGACAGGTAGATCTACGTCCTAGTTGAGGGTAAACTCAAGCACCACATTAGGAAGAAACTTAGGACTAGTATGCAGGAATACCTGATCCCTGTGGACAATCAAATAGGGCTCTTTACACATCAGAGCCTGAAGCTCGGAAATCCTCCAGGCTGAAGTGATAGCAACTAAGAACGCTTTCCAAGAGAGGAAGCATAGCTCCCAACTTGTGGCTGGCTCAAAAAGGGGCAACGTAAGCTTCTCTAACAAAAAAAAGAGATCTCATGGGGGAAGAGGGTCCCGAATGGGTAGCTTAATGGGCATGATACCCCGCAGGAAGGTGTGGGACAGATCCATTTGTGCCTGGTTCTTGCCATCCACTGGTACATGATAAGCTGACAGTACAGAAAGGTGTACCTTTATGGACGAGTAGCTAATACCTGCATTGCACAGGGAAAGGAGATATTCCAGGACCAAATTCACTGGACAGGGGAATGGGTTCAGATGACGGGCACAAGCCCAAAGGCAAAAGTGCTTCCATTTCATGGCGTAGGTGGCCCTGGTTGAAGGTTTTGTTGCAGCCACCATGACCTCCGCAACCCTTGCTGACACCCCGTACTGGTCCCTGACTAAGTCTGCAGGAGCCATGCATGCAGGTGCAGAGACTTGAGATTCAGATGTACTAGAGTCCCTTACTCCTGGGAGAGCAAATGAGAGGACAGTGGCAGAGGAATCAGGTTCTATTGCCAATTGCTGGAGCAGTGGGTACCAAATCTGCCGAAGCCAGAACGGTGCTACGTGAATCATGCCTGCTCGTTCTGCCTTGAAGTTTGAGCAGTACTCTCTGAAGTAGTGGGAAGGGAGGGAAGGCATAAAGAAACCTCCCTGTCCGAGGGACAACACGTCTCACCAGAAAACACCAGGCCCTGGATCTAGTGAGCAGAAACTGGGCAGTTTAGCAGTGAGTAGGGACACAAAGAGGTCCATTACTGGAAGTCCCCACCTTTCAAATAGGTCATCTACTTCATCCTGTAGTAGCGCCCACTCATGAGCCTGAGACCGAGAGCGGCTTAGGCTGTCGGCCATGGTGTTTTGTACTCCTGGAACATGAACCACTGTTAAGTTCCTGATTGTGCTCCACGGCCTAGTGCCAGACTCTCATGGACTCTTTGCAAAACTGGATAGGAGTGAGTGCCCCCTTGCTTGTTGATGCAGAAGACCACCGACATGTCTGTCTGGATCATTAATGGGCTTGGGAGAAGGTCCGTCTGAAATGCCTGTAAGGCACACAGAATTGCTATCATCTCCAACACATTGATGTAGAGGCTGCATTCCAAAGGGGTCCATGTCCCTCTTGTCTGATGTTCTTTGAAATGCACGCCCCACCTCAGACCCGAGGCATCCGCTGTCAGGATTTGCTGAGGACTGGGACTTCGAAATGGAGCACCAGTCTCTAGTCGGAAGTGGGTGAGCCACCATTCCAAAGTCTGACACACAGTGTTTGAGATCCGAACTTGCTGCTTGAGATCACCTGAATGCTGATCCCACTGTACCCTGCTGTTCCACTGAAGTACTCATGTGGAGACAAGCTAAGGGCACTGTCACGATGGCAGCAGCCATGTGGCCTAGGAGTTGCAGAAGCATTCTGGTTGACATCTGGCCTGAGGTGGCGATTTTCCGAGCCAGCACCCACAGGCAATCTGCCCTATCTGAGGGAAGGAAGACCCTCCCTTGGGCAGAGTATACTATGTATTGTAATTGCTGGCAGGGCCAGGGGGATGAGTTGGGAAGATTTAAGGTGATCCACAGGGCTTGGAACAGTCGGAAAGTACTTTCCAGTGTGTGCCGCAGCTGGTCCCTTGTGGGAGCTGTCAGAAGCCAATCGTCGAGGTAGGGGTTGATGTAATGTCCCTGCCTCCAGAGAGCCGCTGCCAACTCCACCAGGCACTAGGTGAATACTCAAGGTGCTGAGGAGAGGCCGAACGGCAGCACCTGAAACTGATAATGCTAGATTCGGAAGGTAAAGCGAAGGTACTTTCTGTGGGACGACAGGATTTTTATGTGCATGTGTGCATCCTGCATGTGCAGGGAGCAGAGCCAGTCCCCTTAGTGCAGCACGGGCAGCAATCCTGGCAGTGTCACCATCCTGAACCTTTGGTATTTGATAAAAGTGTTCAGCTGACTGAGCTCCAGGATGGGACGAAGGTCCCTGGACTTTTGTGGAACTAAGAAGAAGTGGGAGTTAATAACTCCTTCCTCTTTGACTCAGTGGGACTACCTGGATTGCCTTTTTGCTCAGGAAGGCTTGGATTTTGGCCTGAATGAGGCCTGTGTGGGATGGAGAGCAATGATTGGAAATTGGTGGGTTGTCCGGAGGTATTTGGGCGAACTCCAAGCCAAACTGCCAAACTCCTCTTTCTATAATTTGGAGTACCCAATGATCTGCTGCAATGCTGGACCAACCTGTGAGGTAAAGGGAGATGTGCCCTCCTACTGCCTCCCCCTGTAGCTCTGCTGGGGGGCGGGGGGGGCAGGCAGAGAGTCATGCAGAGGTTGCTGGAGTGGGCAAGGGGGCTCTGGCATTCTTGGCATTCCTTAGTCCCTGTGCCCGATGACGGGGGGTGGGGTGTGCCTTTTCTTTTGTAACCACCTGTTTGCTGCTATCGTTTCCCTTGCTGGCTTTGCCTGCGAAAGGGCTGACGCATGGATGGGGTTGGCTCAGACTGTTACATTTTGTGGACCTCAGAAACTGCTTTCCTAAGCCCTGCAAGATTATCACAATCTTTTTGCCTCCTGACCGAAAACAAATGATCCTTGAAAACGGGCATCCAGGATAGCCTCCTGCAAATCCTGTCAGAAGCCTGAGACCCTTGACCAGAAGTGGCGCCAGAGGCATATCCCCATGGCAGCTGCACTGGCAGCAGTGTCTGCAGAGTCATATGAGCACCTAAGGACATGCTTGCCAATGTCAGCACCCGACTGTAGGACAGCTAAGAATTCCGACTTATTAGTGGAGTCAGGTTGTGACCGAGCCAGGTCCATAGCCTTGTTCCAGAGAGATTTCTGATACATCACCATGTGTGCCAGAAAATTTAATGACTGAACCGTACAAGTGGCCGAACAGTACACCTTTCTGCCAAATTGGTCCATCTTTTTGGACTCCTTATCTGGTGGTTGGGAGCTCATATGCTTCGGTTGTTAAGTCCTACCATGTGCAGATGCCGTAAGGATCACAGAGTCCACTTTGGATTGCTCACTCAAAAGTGGTTCCTCCCTAGGGGTCCTATATAAGCGGTCAGCTTTCTTAGGAACCACTGGGGTTGTGGAAGGGGGCTTCCAAGCTAGTTTCGTAATGTCCTGGAAGGGCTCCACTAATGATGGAATGACGAAGGGTTTTGGGTCAGTGGCCCCTAAGAATTTCTAAAGGCGGCATCTTTTGGGGTCTAATTCATCAGTCTCCCACTGGTTAAGGAACTGAATGTGTCTCATCACATCCAGGAAAGTGGGATCGTCCGGAGGAGACCTTGGGGAATCCCTCCTTGGATCTGGAGATGGAAGAGACAAGTTGTCTTCTGACGAGTTGTAGGAGGAGCCTCTGATGGATTCCTCTGAAGATGTGGACCAGCATCTACTAGAACGACTCTGGCGTCTAGAGGAAGATCTGGACGATGGGTGTCGACCGTGCTTCCGTCACCCGGGATATTCTTGTCCATCGCCCCCTGGAGCCGGGCGGGCTGGCGTCCGAGGTGGAGAAGGCAATCTGCATGGAGGAGGGATTGGTTGCATAGGAGGAGCTGGAATAGGGGTTGCTGTGGGGGTGGGGTTCAGGTCTAGGCAATGGATCCCCTTTAATAGTGTTCCCACCAACTGGTGAATAGAGCACCAACCTCAGCCAAAGGGACCATGAGGCCTGGCAGTGGGTCTGGTTTCAGGGTAGAGGCATTCAAGGGGCCTGGCATGAGACCCTTCGGTTTAGTCTCCCCTGTTGTCAGGTCTGTCGATGCTGCTGTATCTGGCATCAGGACTGGCAGTGTCTTATCCCCAGGCATTGGGTGCCCTGGCGCCTGGTCATCGGGCTCCCAAAGGGGAGGTAGTGACGGAGTGAGTGATGCCTGGTCCGTGGCTCTGTGAGAGGCAGGCGCGAGATCCCCCGATGTTGGGTCCATGGTTGGACCCTTTTTAGAGCCCTGTATATCAGATGATGGCTTGGAGGGTGTCATCTGCTCCGATTCCGAAGTGGAGTCAGAGGGCACTGTGGACTGCCGTTGGTCCGGAGCAACAGCTGAAGATAGCTTGGAAGGCAAGCGTGGTTTCTTATGGTGCTCATGTTCCTGACATCTCTTGGTGTTGTCGGACTCCATCGTCTTGTCCGACGACCCAGAGGCAACAGCTTGCAGACGGCAGGTTCTGACCTGCCACCTAACAAAGTATGGGACGATCCTTCTGGCTGAGACCCAAGTGAGAGCTTGTGGAGTCTGATAGCCAGGGAAATGGGGGCCTAGGAAGGCCCAAGCCCGGAAGTCTCCCAGCCAGATGTCTGGGTGGAGGTGGGAGGCTTCCTCTACGGTAACCCAGGGAGAGCCAGAGAAACTGGATGGGCAGAGTCTGACCTTGTGCCGGAGGTAGAACTTTTGGAAGTCTAATGTGGAGACCTGGGACGAGATTCTAACCTGGACCTATCCTTGTCTTGATGATAGTGCTTCCTGCTCGACTTTTTCTCTAGTGGAGGAGTTCTTGGTCAAGGAGGAAGACGAGCTGTGCCCCAAGTGGGTCTTCTGCATGGTGCCCACTTGTTATTCAAGAAGGTATGCTTTTGAAGTCTTCAGGTGATGGATGCAGATCCTCCTAGTGAAGCTGAGGCAACAGGGACAGGTGTCCAGCTTATGGTCGGGGCCTAGGCACAGAAGGCATGCCGAATGGTCATCTTCTGTCGCACATGCACTTCAATTTTCGCCAGTCTGTAGATGAAGTTTGCTGGGTAGACGTACACAATGAATTTGGTTAAATCTGACTAAAAAAAAAAACGGTAACTGCGTGAAGCATGAAAAATGGCAGTCGACTGGAAGCAAGAGGTTTCCATGGAGTCAAGATACATGAGTCGACGGTGGGAAAAAACTGAGGTGGTGCCGGGGCACTGCCTCTTTATACCATGGGCAACGTTGGGTGCGGGGCCAACGTCAGGGGGCAGTCCCATGCCATAGACTGCTAGCTAGAATTTTTCTGTGGGGTCCTAGTGCCTGACGACATAGTCCTAATGGTAACAGCCTGCTGCAAGAGCTCTATCTCGAAGTGAGATGGTGGTATTGCCACTGTATCGCTGACTGGTGAGACACCACCTTTAGTACTGGGTCCAGTTCTGTAGGTCGCACCTCAGAAATGACAGACAGGGTGGGGGCAGTGCAGAGGAGTGCAACTAAAATGGTGCAGGAATTGCATGAAAAGCCCTATGAGGAGAGACTGTGGGATCTCAGCAGGGGACACCCTGGAGGAGAAGCAAGTGAGAGAGGACATGATAAAGGCTTACAAGTATGTCACAGGGGTGAAAAGGGTAAAGAACAGGAGTCTCTTCCATCAGGAAGAGCACCAGGACAGAGAGCATGCAATGAAGCTGCCGGGGGGGGGGGGTGGGTAGGTAGAGGGATGTGAAAGTACTACTTCATCATAAGAGTGATAGATGCCTGCAACAGACTGCCAGTGTAGTGGTGGAGACAAAAAGAGGTGTGTGTGGGGGAGAGGCTTCAACATGCATTAGATAGACATGGAGGAATATTAATAAACAGGCAGGAAGAGGGAGGGTCAGAGACCAGTTAAGAGTCTGAAGTGGACACAAAGTAGGCAAGGACCAACTTGGCAGGACTGGGTGGGCCAAGCTTCCTTTCTGCCAATAAATTCTATGTTTCTACACCTCCCCTCCGCAAAAAGCAAATAAAGCACTTAACTGTTCAACAGAGAGATTCAAGTTCCTACTATGACAGTTGTTCAGTGTAAGTTTAAATAATCCACTGTTTACAAAAAGTCGGGTTACAAACAGCTTGGCAGCCCACCCCCCCAAAACCCCCATGCTCCAGAGGCTCAGAAAAGTTCCAGCCCCCCACCCGAATGGCTAACTGATGAACATGCAGTGGGTACAGACATTTGCTGTAACAGTTTTCAATGCTGGGACTCGGGGGAAATGGCATTGATCAGGGAACTGGAGCCAGAAGCTTCTACTATCACATACCAAAGCAGTATCAAACAGATGAACTAAAAATGAAAGGATATGAAGCACCACACAAGGGAATTTGTTGTCCTTTTGAAATCATCTCCAATTGTGTTTTGAACTGTGTCAGCCCAACAGCATGACTCTAGGACTTTTTTCCAAGCAATTCTCATATTTCTCCGCCTGACTGTCTCACGGACCACCTGACCCACACAGATCAGCAGTACCTGTGTAACCTCTCTGATACAGTAAACATGTATTTCATCTTTTTTTATTTAGTTTTTGTTTACCGGGTATCTACTCCATAGTGTGCATTAGTGAATGGACAGTACCAAAGCAGTATAAAGTGGTTTTGTTGAGAAGAGACAGTATCAGATACCGTACTTTATTGAAAGCTCAATTCTGAACTGGTTACTGTTCAGATAGAGGATATGGCCCTCACATGTTCTGTGAGCATGCCAGGACCTACAATGCAGGACTACCCTAATGAACTGATCTCAGAGACTGTGTGAGCTGTAAACTGGTTTTGTTGTCAGGTGGTTAGAACACAGAACTGGAAATCAGTCGATCAAGGTTTAAATCCCACCTGAGCCACTGTACAGACCCATTACTTGTGAAGCACCTGAACTCCCTGGGCTTCAGTATTCACCAACAGCAAAAATCGGGTAGAAGCAGAACATACAAAGATACAAAATAAGCAACAGAAGGCGCCCTTACCGCCTATTGAGTCTGCTTGATTGCAGACCCTTTTATCCAGTAAAATTACTGTGGGCGCCACCCCTCGTCACCACCAACTCTGACACTCACCTTCACCCAGTCCTCCCCCCCCACCCCATTTTTGGGAGTTCATTCCAGCCCGCTGCCACTCACTCACTCTGTAAAGAAGTGTCACCTGACCTCCTCCTCTTTTTTGTTTTGCTCCCCTTCTCCAGCTCGGCCCTCCATTACAGCTTCTGCAGCCCCGTCTCCTGGCTTCTCGAGGGCTTACCTTACAACTCCATGCTCCACTTGTCACTCCCTTTTGGCAAGAGGTGGCGGGCTAGGGCTCGTGTCAGTTAGAGCAGGTCTCAGACAGGAGGAGAGCCACGTCACCAGTGTGGGGCCTGTGGGAAGCCAGCATTCATCCTGCCTTGCCAGGGTCACCTTATGGTCCCATCCCTCGGGACACAGGTAGCACGGGTGCACGTGCGTATGCATCCAACCATGCTTAGTGTGACACCAACCTGCATTCCCCCTCCCCTACACCACTCCAACTGCAATGCCACCTGTAGTCACCCAGGTGGCAGTAGAGCAGCGGAGAAGTCAAAACTCCCCTCTGAAGGAGGAGGAGGAGAGCATCCTCTGAGATGCTTGATCCTCCACCCCCTGGCCAGCCCCTGCAACCCACGCTTGTTCCCGAACGCGGATAACCGGTGTCGCGAGCGACAGTGCTACCGCTGCACTAATGCATCGACTACCTGACCTCCTTCTTGAACCCTCTGCTTAACAGCTTACAGCAGTGCCCCGCTGTGGTCTTGTTCACACCGAGACACAAAAGGTCCCCCTATATCCACCTTGTTGATACCTTTCAGGTACTTGAATATTTCAATCATGCCCCCTCTACCCACCCCAAGTGAGTATATGTTAAGGTCACACACACACACCGTCCTCATATGCACAGTCCTGCTGCCCTTGGGCCATTTAATTTTGTCACCCTCCTTTAGACTGCCTCAAGCTACCCCAATATCCTTTTTCAGGTAAGGGCTCCAATATTACACGTCGTACTACAGGTGCTGTTGCACCAATGATCTGTACAGTGGCAATATAACCTCCTCCCATCTGCTCATGAACCCCTTTGCAATACATTCAAGCATTCTGTTTGCCTTGGCTGCTGCCTTTGTACACTGTATAGCCCGTTTCTGGTTGTTGATGATGGCTAGCCCCCAAATCCTTTTTCTCCCCCAATTCGATTACCTGGACCTATATTCAGTCCTCAGGTTCTTTCCTCCTATGTGCATGACTTTGCACTTCTTTGCACTGAACCAGAGTTGCCATATGCCAGACCATCTTTTCAGCTTCACTAGATCTTCTTTAAGATCCTGTACCCCCCTCTGCTAAAGCCATCTCCCATAAAGCTTGGTGCTGTCTGCAAAGAAGCAGATATTGCCTTTAAAGCCATCTCCAGTGTCATTTCTGAACACACTGAACAGCACTGGGCTAAGCAATGACCCCTGTGGGACCTTGTTGGTGGCTTCTCTCATACCAGAGAGCCACCCCCACGACCACTACCACCATTACCCTTTGTGTCCTACCTCTAAGCCAATTTGCCACCCACCTTGTTAGTCTGCTTCCTGCCCCTAGGTCATCCAACTTCTTGATCAACCTCTTGTGGAGTACTGAGTCAAAGGCCTTGCTAAAATCCAAGCACTGTATGTCAACTGATTGGCCCTTGTCTCCTGCCTTCGTTACCCAGTCAAAGAAGCTGATCAGGTTAGTGTGATGGGATCTCCTTGATATGAACCTGTGTTGTCTCTTGTCCTGGAGCCCATTAGCCTCTAGGAACCGGACTAGTCCTTCCACTAGTTTACCAACAACTGAGGTCAGATTGACCAGATTGTGGTTTTCACGGTTCTCTATGGGTCCACTCTTGTGCAGTGTTACCAAATGTGCAGTTTTCCACTCCTGCGGTACCACCCCCATTTCTAGTGAGCTGGTGAACAGATCTGCCAGTGGACCTGCCAGTTTAACACCTTGGGGTGCATTCCATCTGGACCAGAGGATTTGTTTACCTTGAGGGCCATGAGCCCCTTCCTCACCCTTTCATCTGGAATCCTTTCCTCAGCTGTATCCCCCCCATCCTCCCTTGTGACACTGTCAGCCTTTTTCTTTACTCCTCTCAGTACCCCCTCCTGTGTTATTACGTCTGCCTGCTCATTGTCTCACCCCCTTCTAAGCTTCCCCCCTTGTCCCCCTTGCTATCTGAACTTTGTCCTCCCCGTCTCTCCACTTGACCCTCCCACCCATCGGACACCCTCTCCTACTCCTGTTTCCCCTACTTCACCCATTTCCCCACTCCGCATCCACTGCAACCTCCCCTGAACCCTCTCCACAGACTGTCCAGCCTTTCTTTACCTGTGACCCACCTAGGTCATACCTATCTCCTACAGTACTCAGTGGTTGGAATCAATTCTTCATTGGTACCACCATGGATGCACCACAACCCCTCTCCCTGCCGAACTGTTCCCCTCCCAGCCCATGGTCCTCTATCCTGCCTCTCCAGACATCATCCCCCTCTAGAGTATTGGGTTCCAACGCACTTGACCCCCCCCACTACATCCTATTCCTCCATCTCACCCAGTCCAGCTCTCCTGCTTCTCTACCAGTATCTCCACCTTTTCCCTTAGCATCTGCACCTCATCCATCAAAAAACTTGTCTTCCTGTACAATGGGCAACCACTTGCCTCCCACATTCTTCTCTGGAACACTGCTGCCTCGCGCCTCCTGCAGCACACCACCTGACCTCTTCCCTCCTACTGCTCAAACTGACCCCACTGAAAATGAGATGCTGCACAGGGCTATCCTGGGTATATAAAATTGTAAAAAAAAAAAAAAAATACAACGTAGGTGAGAATCAAACCTTCCGGGTATTTTATTTTAGCTACTGAAGCATTCTAAATGAAGCTAAGTTATTTATCTTCATTGTTGCCATTAATATTTTCTTTAGACTGGTCACAAATGGCAGTATAAACAATGCCCGATGACACCCCAGTGGTCTTTGCTTCAAGCAAAACAGAGCAGTGTAACAATAACAGTTACATTTTCATAAAAATAACTAACTTAAAAATTTCACAATTTAACATACAGGGCCGGATATTCAAACTGCGCTATTTTGTGGCGCAAGCCCCTGCGCTGCACAAAATAGTTGCGCAGGGGTGTGGCCGGAGCGATATTCAAAGGAGTTGCGCTACTGAGCAACTCCTTTGAATATCACACCCAGACTACAGCCACTGTGCATGGCGCAGTGGAACTTGCGCCACCGCAAGTGGTCAGATTGGAGCATTCAACTTGCGGTGGCGCAAGTACCATTGCGCCATGTGCAAATTTCTAATATTCAAAAGGTGACATGCAAATGGGGCCATAATTCATGCAAGGCGCAGGGGGGCCATTTGCATGCCATTAGCATGCAGGTGCGCTGATCCCCGAGGACTTGCGCCTGGCGCCCTGCCAGGCAGCAGCCGTCGGGGACCGACGCCCCTGCAGCCCGATCGCGGACAAAGAGTAAAAGCCCCCCTCCGGCGATCGCGGGCAAAAGCATTAAACTCTCCCTCCCCGACAGGCCCGATCGCGGGCAAATGCTGAAATCCCCCACCAGCCCGATCGCGGGCAAAGTGTCCTCCCCTCCTCCCGAACGTATCCCTGGTGGTCCAGTGGACCGATAAGCCCGATCGCTGGCTGCATTATTGACAACCCCCGAACATATCCCTGGTGGTTCAGTGGACCGATAAGCTCGATCGCGGGCTGCATTAGTTGACAACCCCCTCCTCCCGAACATATCCCTGGTGGTCCAGTGGACCGATAAGCCCGATGCGGGCTGGAGATGTTTACACCCCCAACATCCCTGGTGACCTAGTACTTCACCCCACCCACCACGAAGTGTCCCCCACAGCCGGTAGCAGCACTCACGCCTCGCCTGCAAGGCTGCATGCCCATTGGTGCAGACCAAGAGCTATCAAGGCGTAGAGCCCATAATAAGAGCAGTAGTTCAGGATTTGTGAATGAATGAATTCATTCACAAATCTGACTGCCTTTATCGGAGTATGTGCTGCCCATTGGCTCTTGCTCTGCACCAATGGGCATGCAGCCCTCACCGGCGGCAGGCGGGCGGAAGTGAGGGGTGGTGGCAGGCGGTGGATGCTGCCTGCCCGCCGCTGCGGGGGTGGGGGACACTAGGTCACCAGGGATGTGTTTGGGGGTGGTGTGTGTTAAACATCTCCAGCCCGGGCGATCGGGCTTATTGGTCCACTGACCACCAGGATATGTTCGGGAGAAGGGCGGTTGTCAACTAATGCAGCCCATGATTGGGCTTATTGGTCCACTGGACCACTAGGGATATGTTCGGGGAGGGGAGACACTTTGCTGCCGCGATCGGGCTGGTTGGGGAGTGATTTGCTTATGCCCGCGATCGGGCCAGTCGGGGGAGGGGGCTTTTCTGTTTTGCCCGCGATCGGGCCAGTGGGGGTGGGGGGATGTTTACACTTTGCCCGCGATCGGGCTGCAGGGGGTCATAGGTTGAGGCCAGCCACAGGTGCAGCTGCTGTGTTGCGCCTGCAATGGCAGCAGCTCACCTGTGGGTGGCCCTCACTTGATCCTTTTTTTTTTGGCTCAAAGTTGTGCAGGTGCAGGTTGGGGGTTGCACCTGCACAACTCTGCACAGCCCGGCTGAATATCGGGCTGTGCAGTTTATGCATGGTTCCTCCCCCTCCAGTTCAGCATGCATTCATTTGCATTGCGCTGTTGCTCAGCATGTTTTCAGTGGCGCAACTGCCTCCTGCTGAGTATCGCAGAATGGCGCAATTTCGGACTTGCGCAGGCGCAACCCTTTTGAATATCTGGGCCACAGTGTATATGTTGGACACACAATGACCTGACTCAGAATATGCCACATATCTTTATGACAGAGATGGCAGGGCAATTAATTCCCCGAGTGCCAAATATTCCTTTGCAATTCAATGGTCTGTCAGTAGCATTATGATTTAAGTTCAGAAAAGACTCTAGGTGCATCATTACCCCCGACTCCACATACACACTGATGAATCAGTATGCTGTGCTAAACATTAGACGATGATGCCCTAACGGTGAATGACACATAAAACCAAGTCGTGATGTAAGGTTGGAGAGGCATATTTACAGGCTTGTTTATATATTATGCCAGTTACCTGGTCCACTGAACCCTAGCTGCCTTACCTTCACACCTCCTGGCTTTAAGCTTTGCTGCTCTGGATGCCTGTGACAGAGGGCGGACCTTTACCATAGGGTGTATGCTGGAGAGTGCGTCTCGGGCTGTTGGAAGAGAAGAAGCAAACAGCCCCTTAAACAGTGAAACAAAGCCTGCCTGAAAATCAAACTATAATCATTTTATTATATTATAGAGAGTAATGCATGTGCATCCATGAACAATACGCTGGTAATGTCACAGAGTGAAACTCAGGACAGAATAAGTCAGAAGCCCAAATTCCGAGTGGCATATGCCCAAAGTTTTGCAAGATGGGACACCCATGTTTAATTGTTTACATTACTGTACCTTGTTTTAGAGCAATGAGAAGGGATTATTCACAGGTGTGACATGTCCATGAATAACTGCACCAAAGTCATTAATAACATAGCCAGTGTCAAGTTATTCATGGCTGTGATGGCATATCCTACTCGGTCGTGAATTATAACAATGCTTTTTATTCAGCTGAAATCATTGAGTAGCAAGAGTCAAGCATGTATCTTGAAATCTCCCCCCACATGCAATCCAGGATAGCACAGTACAGCCCCCTTGTGGTGGGACTGGGGCACAGTAGTATGCTGTATATCGCAGAATACACATATCTAGGGGGCTGTCACTGATGTTACACAGAAACCACCCCCAACTTCCTTAAGCTCTGTGCCAGAGGGAAATCTCACTGTGACCCAACTCCTAAACAAGGAGTCTGTTCAATAAACCTGCAATCATGTCTATGCAAATGGCATAATGACTCGCTCACCAGCATGATATTCCAATATACATCATTTTATTTTCAAGGAAGCACAATAGAAACATAGAATTTGATGGCACTTAAGAACCGCTTGGCCCATCCAGTGTGCCCATTTTTCCCTACCTACACTATTACCACAGACCGTACCGGATCTACAGCTCATTCTCCCTGCCCCTTTCCTTTCCACTATGATTCCTTTGTGCTTAACCCATTCTTGAACCCCACCACTGTTTTCGCCCCCACCACCAACCACTACTGGAAGGCTGTTCCAGGAATCTGCCACTCTTTCTGTGAAGAAGTATTTCTTCACAGCTCTCCTAATCTGCCCCCTCCAGCTCCATAGCATGTTCCCTTGTCCTTGAGCGCCTTTTGTTCTGAAAAATAATTCCCTCTTGTACCTTATTTACCCCGTGAGGTATTTAAAGGCCTCGATCATATTCCCCCTCTCTCACCTCTTCCAGGGTGTACATACTGAGGTCTTTTAGTCTCTCCTCATAGGGCTTTTGATGCAGACTCTGCACTGCCTTCACTCTGTCTATGTCCTTCTGGAGAGGTGGTCTCCAGAACTGGACACAGTACTCTAGGTGAGGTCCTACCAGCAATCTACACAGAGGCAACACCACCTCCCTCTTTCTGCTGGTGATACCCCTCCCTATGCACCCCAGCATTCCACTAGCCCTCCTGACTGCCTTGTTGCACCGCCTGGCCATCTTTAGGACATCAACTACGACTACCCCCAAGTCTCTTTCCTGCCTTGTGGTCCTCAACACCACACCACCCATTTTGTACTCTGCCCCTGGGTTGCTGTGCCTTAAGGGCATTATTCTGCACTTTTTCACACTGAAATCCAGCTGCCATACCTTTGACCACTCCTCCAGTTTTTTCAGGTGTCTGCTCATCCTTTTCACCCCCCCCCCCAACCGGAGTGTCCACTCAATTGCAGATTTTGGTGTCATCCTCAAAGAGGCGGATTCTCTTTCTCTTCCAGCTACTCTGCAATGTCACTTATAAAGACATTAAAGAGGACTGGTCCCAGCACTGATCCCTGAGGCATCCTGCTGGTCACCTTACCTTCCTCGGAGGTAACTCCGTTTTCCACCACCCTCTGTCAGGTATCCCCTCACCAATATCTTATCCAGTTTAGTACCTTTGGACCCACTCCTAAGCTACCCAGCTTACTTACTAGTCTCCTATGTGGAAAGGTGTTGAAAGTCTTACTGAAATCTAGGTAGGCCAAGTCCACTGCTCCATCCTGATCTAAATAAATCCTTTGTCACCCAGTCAAAGAAATCTATCAGATTCATTAGAGATAACCTCCCCCCATGAATCCATCCTGTCTCGGGTCTTGTAACTCACTGGATTCAAGATATCCCACAATCCTTTTCTTCAGCAGTGATTCCATTAACTTTCCCACCGTTGATGTCAGGTTGACTGGCCTATGATTGCCAGCCTCCTCCCTACCATCACTTTTGTGCAGTGTGACTACATCCACCCTCCTCCAGTCCTCTGGAACCACTAGTTTCCAGTGAGCTGTTAAACAGAACTGTCAGAGGTGCAGCAAGTATTTCCCTGAGCTCCCTTAACACCTTTGGATGCACCCCATCTGGTACCATTGCTTTGTCCACCTTCAGATTAGCAACGCCCTTTAGCGACTCCCTTCAGGACTCTCAACCTCCAAAAAAGGACAACAGCACTATTTGAGCCACCAATGTTTTGTACCTCACCTAATCACTTCCTCAGGATGGGAACATGGTCTTAACGGCCTCCACAAGGGGCATGCAGGAAATGAGATGGGTGGTGGTCAAGGTCGACAGGGTGAGAAAGGGGCTAGAAGCCCTCGTGGTAGATAAGGCACCAGGACCGGATGGCATACACTTGAGAGTGCTTAGGGAGCTGGGTTAGAGGTGACTGAGCCCCAGGCTGAGCTGTTCAGATACTCATTGTAAACTGGTCTTTTACTGGGAACTGGAGGTCTCCAGATGTGGTTCTGCTCCATAAGGAGGAAGACCCAGGAAACTACAGACGGGTCAGTCTTAAATCCATTGTACGTAAGCTGATGGAGATCCTGGTAAAAGAAGGCCTAGTAGCCTACCTAGAGTCGAATGAGTTACAAGACAACAAGCAGCACAGATTCATGGCAGAGATGTTCCAAACCAGCACAACAGTATTTAACTAGTTTACAAAGGCAGTTGATAAAGGACAAGCAGTAGATTTACTTCGATTTCAGCAAAGTGTTTGACTTGGTGGCACACTGGAGGCTGCCAAGAAAGCTGGAAGACCTGGGAGTGGGTAGAGAACTGGTCAGACTGGTAGGGAACTGGCTCAGGAGGGAACAAAGTATGACAGTAAATGGGGCAAACTCAGAGGACAGGGGTCACAAGGGTAAGTTCTGGGACTGGTCCTGTTCAATCTGTTCATTAATGATGTAAGGAAGGGTGTGTCTCTCTGCGGACGATACACAATTATGTAACAGAGTAGACATTGAGGAGGGGTAATGGCACTACAGCAGGACCTGCAGTATAGAGTCTGGAGAGATGGATGGTATAAAATAGGACTACTGAGATTCAGTGCCAGAAAGTGTAAAGTGATGCAAGAAGAAGAAGAATGCAAGTCCAGAGTGATGGATGGGTTAGACTGGCCACAGCATCTGAGAAAAGGGACCTTGGAATCATCATTAGTGACTCCCTCAAACAATCCAGTCAGTGCTACAAAGCATGCAGCAAATTAACAAGGATGCCGGGATACACTGGGAGAAGACTGGATTGCAGTAAGAAGGAGGTGATGCTGCCCCTGTACAGGTCTCCCTGGCAAGGCCTCACACGGAGTACTGTACCCAGTTCTGGAGTCTACACATGAGAAAGGACAGGGATAAGACAGACACTGTGCTGTGCAGGGTCACCAAGAGGATCCAGGGACAACAGGGCAGATCCTATGAAGGACTGCTGAAGGCCCTTAACATTCACTCACTGGAGGCCAGAAAGGAGAGGGGAGACATGATACAGATGTACAAGTTCCTGAGGGGAATTAGAGTGAGCAGCGAAGATGTGTTCACTAGGAATAGTAGTGCAGTCTTGAGAGGTTCCTGAGAGGAATTAACAGAGTGAGCAGTGAGGATGTGTTCACCAGGAATAGTAGTGCAGTCTCGAGAAGTTCCTGAGGGGAATTAACAGAGTGAGCAGTGAGGATGTGTTCACCAGGAATAGTAGTGCAGTCATGAGGTTCCTGAGGGGAATTAACAGAGTGAGCAGGTAGGATGTGTTCACCAGGAATAATAGTGCAGTCTTGAGAAGTTCCTGAGGGGAATTAACAGTGAGCAGTGAGGATGTGTTCACCAGGAATAGTAGTGCAGTCTCGAGAAGTTCCTGAGGGGAATTAGTAGTAAGCAGTGAGGATGTGTTCACCAGGAACAGCAGTGCAGTCTTGAGAGGCACAGTATTTCACTGAGAGGGTGGTGGAGCCATGGAACAACATACCTGCAGAAGGGGCAGAGGCTAGGACTATAAACTGTTCAAAAATGGATATGATAGCTATGAAGGGCAGCTAGGGATGGGGGGTGGGGCAGAGAGAGGGAGTCATCAAGGACAACAACCCCTTAGAAGGTATGCAAGGGGAAAGTTGGAAAATCTTTATGGACAGACTGGATGGATCCCTGGTCTTTTTCAACGTCTATGTTTCTATTGGCTTACTAATTTATCAAAAGGCAGTCCACATGAGCCGGCCCAGTGGTGTGGAGGGCCAAGGCATCTGTGCCTTACCTCCTGCCATGCCAGAGACCCATGTTCGCAGTGCGAATGGGCCTCTGGAGGTTGGCTGAAGAGGGAGAGGACTGACCATCTGGAGGACTGCTCTCCTCTGCTCTCCTCTCCCGGGGAGGGAGGACCGGTGCTCCCACCGAACAACTGCCCCCAGGTTGAGGCCCGAGGGTAGGGCGGGTTTGTTTTGTTGGGTGCCAGAGAAGGGAAGGTGCTGTGGGACTTCTGCACACATGCATGTCTGACATGTGCATCCCAGTGACGGAAGGGAGAAAAATGGAGGAAAATACCCCTGGTTGTGGGTGATGACAGACACATCGCAGGCTCCGCACCCCGTGACCAGGCACCACCGCAGCCATGTGGGAGAGGGAGCATAGGCTGAAGGTAAGTCCCAGGGATGCTGGTGTGAATGGGATGGGGTCGGTCTAAAGGGGGCAGCCAGGGGAGACTGGGTGATAAAATGCATATACAAAAAAAAAATTAAAAAACAGAAAAGGCAGTCCCCTATATGGAATAATGATTCCTGTCCATATGGAAAAAGAAATGTAGGGTCCCTTCAGATTACTCTAGTCAAGGCATCTGAATCGTGTGCTAAGATAGAATTTTTTTCAATTTGAAAGATATCTTGATTTCTTATATTACAGGCTCCACTTGTAATCCTTTCCTCCCTTCCCCTCTTTATTTTTCTTGTTTTTATTTGTTCACTGAGTAGGCTCACTGGAATGAATAGTTACTTACAGTAGATCATTGAGAGTATCTTGTCCATTGAACCACATCATAGAACTGTAAGCCGTCAGTGTCAGCACCAACCGGAAATTTAGATAGGTTGGGGCTGCCCATGAAGACGTGCATCATCGCTGGCTATATAATGTGGGTGGCTCATTATGCCTCAGTTCCCCACCAGAGAAAAGCTTGGAGGATCATCAGACTGGCAGGGACAAAAGCAACCAGGCACACAGGAGAGGATGTGGAAACCTGAGTAAATATGCCGATTTCAGGCCTAAGAGGAGAACCACCATGTGACAGCAAGCAGGATAACCACACGTCTCCCGAAAAGGGAGGGAAGGAGGGTGGGAGAGCTGTGGCTCAATGCAGGACATTTTCTCGAAAATCTACTGTTATGGTAAGTAACTATTCTATCTTTTTCAAGGATATTTCCCTTCATTGAGCCACATCCTGGAATGATTCTCAAGCAGTACCAAAGCACCAAGGGAGGAAGGATCTAAGGACCCCCGAGTAAGATGGCCTTGCAGGACAGTAAGGCCAAATCCTGCATGTCTATGAGAGACAATTTCCAGACTGTAGTGCTTACTGAAAGTATGCACAGTGTTCCAAGTGGCAGCCGCACATATATCAGCAAAGGATACAATGTGAAAACAAGCCCTAGAAGTAGCCACCCTGTAGGACGAGTGAGCATGGACAGGGCCAGTAAGCTGCTTAAAGAGAACCTTCCCTGATGGTCCAAAAAGTTACAGCTTGTAGTCACTATATGCAGTACTAGACCTAAAAAGGTGTATGCATTTGTTGTTTCTGGCCAGGGTTTACTCTGTCTTCCATAATTTGGATTTGTTTTTGAGCCATGATGCACTTGCCTTTGCTGTTCAGCTGCTGGGCTGATAGCGCCTTATGACATCACTGTAGGATAGAGAAGTGACTCACACTGTGTGGTACCATGCGATTGCAACAATGTTGCAAGGGAAACCTACCAGTACTCCGTGTATATGCTGTGTTCCCCATTCCCCAAGACACCCTGTTAGCAATGTATTATGCCAAAATCTAAATGCCTTGTCAGTATGTTTTGTTTTTTTTGTGTGAAAGTGACTCTGCCCTACAGTGATGTCAGCAGTATAACCCTGGGCCCACAGCAACATCAGGCTTGCTATATAAGGTCTGGTACACCCCGCAGTTTTTAGCAGCTCAGAATGCAAAAATTAACTGCAGCAGACAGTAATGAAATACAATTCCAGAATCAATGCAAGAAGGGGTAATTAATGCATGAAAGTCAAAGTGACTGGGGAAGGTCCTCTTTAAAGCACTTCTGGTAACAAAAAGAAATGCAGCAGCCCAACCGTTAGGAAAGACTTTGCTTAGAAACAGGGGAGCCCTGAGCAATGTGATGGGTAACAGGAAATACCATATATCTCTTATCTCAGCCACGGCCAAGAAAGTAAATCTCAAACACCGGCTAGGTGGGTTGGTGCCTTCTTACTATGAGTGCCACAATGACATACTGGAAGCCCTTAGAATGGAAGAAATGATTTGCAGTATGTGAAACAATTATGCTGTGTACCAATGAAGGTGGAGTGAGCAAGATGCTCTCCTTCCGACCGCTTAATTTTCTTCCAAATTATTATTTATGGTATATAACTATGTCTACTGTTCACTATTTTTCCTAAATGTATGTAATATGTTCTGGCAAATTTATTGTACTAAAAAGTACAGTTACACAAGACCTTACCATAACAGTAGATCTTCAAGAGGACCTCTTCCAGCATGTCAACACCGGTAAGACTTCACCATCAGGTGCTAGGACCCTACGGAAACCTTTCTAGCTTGGCAGTATACCAGAGGGGGCCACCCACCTCCAACGTCAGCCTATCCTATATAAGGCAGGCAACCACCAAGCCCTCCTCAGTTCTCCCACTGCAGACCAGAAGCAGGATTCTGGAAGGGGTGAACCGAGGAGAATGCAGAGGTAACCCTGTAGTAGAGGAAAAAGCAGAGGGCGAACCCTGATGGAATGGGAGTGAGACACAGACAAAAAGTTGGAAGGAGGGTGGGAAAAGCAGGGCCTGTTGCAAGAGATCCTCTCGAAGATCTACTGTTATGGCAAGTTGTTACGTAATTGTACTGTCTTACCTTGAGTATCTCTTGCAGCAGGCTATCACCAGTAGGACTGAGTTCCAAGCAGTTCTTGGTGCATAAGAAGGCAGGCAATCCAGGAGGTTGGTGATGACACCCTATGAGAGAAGGCCTTGGAGAACCACCAGGCCAAAATTGGCACACCTCCTAAAGGCAACGTCCAGACTGTAGTGCTTGATAAAGGGGTGGACAGTACTCCAGGTGGCTACAGCACAAATGTCAGCAGCAGACACACTGCACAAACAAGCTACTGAGGCGGCCATGACCCTTGTGGAAAGGCACCTTGACAGCTCCCAGAAGTTCCTTACCATACTTCTGGTAACAGTAAACAATACAATTTGCCAACCACTTAGACAGACACTGTTTGGAAACTGGAGAGCCCACTCTCCCAGGGCAAACAAAACAAACGACTGGATTTACGAGTCTAAGTCTGGTGTGTACAGTACCTCAGAATGCTGTGTACATCCAAGGTATGGAGCAATACCTCCCCCTGATTAGAATGCTCTGGAAAATAAACAGGCAGGTGGATGGACTGATTCAAAGTAAACTCTGACACCACCTTAGGAAGAAACGTACGATTGGTATGCAAAGACACCCTGTCTTTGTGGAAAACTAAATAAGGCTCCTTGCACATAAGGGCCTAAAGCTTTGAAATCCTTAGAGCAAAAAGTAATGGCAACCAAAAACAACGCTTTCCACGACAGAAAGCACAGCTCACAAGATCTATTTGGTTCAAAGGGAGGCAACGTAAGGTTTTCTAACACAAAATTAAGGTCCCAAGGCAGGACAGGATCCCAAACTGGGGGTTTCAAGTGAAGAATTCCCTGCAAATAAGTGAGGGACACCTCAAGCCGTGCCACCGTGCGCCTGTCCACAGGTACATGGTATGCAAAGAGGGCAGAAAGATGTACCTGAAAGAGCTGCTGACGCCTCAAAGAAAACTTTGAAAAACATCATATTTGCACACAATTCAGCTTGCAATCCATATATATTCTTTAGATTTAAGCTCCCCATTATGTATAATTAAGAAAATTTGTATGAATACATGACCTTTATCCTAGAGTTCATGTGCCTCTATAGATTATTCCCTACTTCAAGTCATAATTCTCTGTTGTGACATCACAGACGGTTGCCATGGGAGTAATTGTAATGTCACAAGCAGTGCATTATTACCTCAGGTAGGGAGACATCAACAGGACTAGATGAACTCTTCAGAAGCAAAGATCCTGTTTTCCTGCAAATGACCTCATTGCTAAATAATGATGAGAAATACATAACTAATGTGAAATACAAGCTGAACAGTCTCTAAATATTATTTTTTGCTAAAGTTCTCCTGAAGACGTCAGCTGCTCTTTAATACTAGAGTATCAAACCCAAATCAGAGAGGGGTAGGAGGTACTCCAGGATTTGATCCACCATGAAGGTGAAGGGATCCAACTGGTGCGATGCAGCACACAGAGCAAAGTGCTTCCATTTTATGGAACAAGTGGCCCAAGTGGAGGGCTTCCTGGCCACCACCAGCACGTTGGCCACTCTGGGGGAACCCCAAATCTAGCCACGCCTATGTCTTCAAGAGACATGTGTGGAGATGAAGTGACTTTAGGTCTGGATAGACTAGGGTGCCCTGATCCTCAGAAAGCAAGCCGGTGCACAGGGGCAGGAGGAGCAGAGGTTCCACCACCAGTTGCTGCAGCAGGGGGAAACCAGATCTGCTGAGGCCAGAGGGGGGCAATGAGGATCACCCTCACCCTTTCCATCTGGAGTCTGATTAGAACTCATTGAAGGAACGGGAAGGGAGGAAAAGCATGCAGATACCTCGCTGTCCAGGAGGGGGACAATGCGTCTCGCCAGAAAACTCCAGGCCCAGGATCTAGCGAGCAGAAATGTGGCAGTTTTGCATTGAGTGGGGATGCAAAAAGGTCCAACTTGGGCTGGCCCAATCTGTCGAAGAGGCCTTCTGCCACCAAGGTCAGAAGTTCCAACTCATTAGCCCTGAACCATGAGAGGCTTAGAATATCCACCAGGATGTTTTGGACGCCAGGAACATGGACGGCCAAGAGCTGTAGGTCGTACTTGATGGCCCAAAACCAGACCCTCATCGCTTCCCCGCGCAGGTGGTAGGAATGAGTCCCCCGCCCCCGTTTATATAATAAACAACTCACATACTGTCCATCTGAACTAACAGCGGACCCAGAAAGAGCTGAATCTGGAAGGCCTGAAGGGCATATAAGACCACCCGCATCCCCAGAATACTGATGTGAAGATCCTGCTCGAACTTGGACCAAGTCCTCTGGGTCTGGTGAGGCATCACGTGGGCATCCCAACCGAGGTATATAGTGTCAGTCGTGAGAATCTACTGAGAGGGAGGGGCAGTGAAGGTTACCCCCCGAAACAGGTTGCTGGGCTGCAGCCACCAAAGAAGTACCTTCTTAATTGGGCCCAACACCAGCAGTAGCTGATACAGGGAGTCTACACGCTGGTCCCATTGTACCTAAAGGGTCCATTGAGGGATCCTCATATGTAGTCTGGCTAAGGGAACTATTGCAATGGCTGCAGCCATAAGCCCCAGGAACCGGAGGAATTCCCTTGCCTGAATGTGGCGGTTGTGGAGCAGGAGGTGGGCCTGAGCCATGAGTCACTTCATCCTGTCTGGAGGCAATAAGGCTTTGCCCTGAGCAGTGTCCAGGGCAGCCCCTATGTAAAAGAGGTGCTGGCAGGTGGTAAGGAAGGACTTGGGCAAATTGATGGTAATGCCCAGGGACTGAAACAGGCAGCAAGTACCCTTCAAAGTTTGCAAGAAACGGTCCCTGGACAGGGCTGCTAAAAGCCTGTCTTCCAGGTAAGAAAAAATGTAAAAACCCTGCCTCTTCAAAGCCGCAGCGACCACTGCCAGGCACTTGGTAAACACCCTAGGGGCCGAGGAAAGGCCAAAGGGCTGGGCCCGAAACTGGTAGTGCTAACCCATGAAGTGGAAACAGAGGAAATGCCTGTGAGTTGCAAAAACTGTGATGTGCAGTTAAGCACTCTGCATATCCAAAGAGCATCGCCAGTCCCCCAGATGGAGCAGAGGCAGCAAGCCTTGCAGAGTAACCATCCTGAAACGTTTGTACTCTGTGTACAAGTTGAGATCGCTCAGATCCAGGATGGGGTGAAGGTCCCCTATTTTCTTGGGAACCAGGAGGAAATGGGAGTAGTACCCCCAGCCTTGTTGGGAGGGGGGAATGGGCTTGATGGCCTTCTTTTGCAGCAGGGCTTGAATTTCAGCCCATACGAGAGGAATGTGGCTTGGTGGATATACGGACACCCTTGAGTGTGAACATGGTCCATGAGCTGAAGCACCCAGTTGTCTGTTATGATGGCCCTCCACTGGTCTAGGTGGAGGGAGAAGTGACCTCCCACTGCTGCCTCCTGAATCCCTATGAGGGGGCCGGTATGGAGTCAGGAGGTGGGGGCAGCCCCTGATTGGGTTATGGAGGCACCTCTGGTTGCCCAGGAAGGGGCAGAGGAGAGCAGAGGCAGGGCTGCACCTGGCTCGTGCTTGCCCTGGGCCTTGGTTGGGCTCTTAACTGCCTCTTAGAGGCTTAACAAAAAGGGGCCCTATGACCCAGTTTCGGCTGTGTGTGTGGTACATAGAGTGAACTGAGTTTGAGGCCCTTCCCGAATTTTGGAGCTTGGAGATAATGTCCTGGACGTCACCCATGAACAGCTAAGACCCATATGGGGTGTCCAGAATACTAGACTGAACATTAGGGGCTAAGCCTGAGACCCTAAACCAGGCGTGGTGCCGCAGATCAATGCCTGCCACCACCGCCCATCCAGAGGAGTCCACTGCATTGTACGTCGCCTGGAGGATGCGAGTACCAATGTCGGACCCAGGTTTCAGGGCCTGAAGAGTCTGCTGTTTGGAGGGGTCGTCTGGCACCACAGTGACTGCCTTCCTAGCCTGGTCCCACAACAAATTCTGGTACTGCACCATGTGAGCCAGGCAGTTAAGGGCCCTGATGGCAAGGGTGGCTGAGGCAAAGACACGCTTGCCCACCTGGTCCAGCTGCCTCGATTCCGCCTGGAGGGAGGGTACTGAGGTCCTTCGGACGCTTGGTACGGTCATGTGCCACATTGATGACCACCAAGTCAGCCTTAGGATGCTCCCTGAAAAACGACTTGGTAGCCAGAGGATGATATAGTCTGCGTGCCTTTTTAGGTACCGCAGGGACGTGAGAGGGTGAAGCCATGCAGCCCTGATGACATCATCATAGGATTCAACCATTGGGGGGGGCGGGGACCACCAGAGGGGAAGCATCTCACTGGTGAGGGTAAATGGCCAGGTGGTGACGCTCCGGATCCTGCTCCTCAGTCTCCCACACTATCGTGGACTAGATATGCATTATATCCATAAAGGTGGGGTAGTCCGGTGGAGATATGGGGATGTTGGTGGGTTCACCTTCATCCCTCAAGGAAGCCCATTCCAGGGAGGAGGACTCGGAACTGGCATCATCATCTGAGACGGAGTCCTCAGCCCCACTATCGTCAAGGGGAGGATCAGCCGGGCGAACAGGGGTACCAGCGTCTGTATGTGTAGGAGGAGCGCTGGGTGGCAGATGAGCCAGGGCAGGAGAAGTAAAGACCCCAAGAGGCACCTGGGGGTGGGATGGCTGGGACAGGCCCAGATGAGGGGCCTGCAACTGCATGAATGCCCAAAGTGCCGCTATTCGACCGTAACCCATGGGTGCTGGAGCTGGAGCTGGACCCCCAGGCTATGGATAGCTGGAAAACAGCTGGGGTCCAACCGGCACAGGATACAGATAGGCTGGTGTCAGCCCTACAGGAGCCAGATACAGGTAGGTCGGCGCTGGACCCCTGGGCATCACTTTTGGATACCCAGGCTGCGGTCCGGCAGGCGTGGGTAGTGGCGCAGGCATTGAACCCCCAGGCTGTGGTAGGGGGAGGCTGGGTGTGGGTCCCCTGGGTGTAGGCAGAGGGAGAGCGGGTGAAGGCCCTGCTGGCATTGGGGGAAGAGCCGGCACCAGACCCGTGGGTTGCAGGAGTATAGGCATCAACCTGGGAGATGCCAATGCAGAATATACTGGCATCTGGCAAGAAGAGACCAGTGCCGGAGAAGAGGGTTCCGCCGGCAATGGATGGGGGGAAACTGGGCTCATGGAGATGCCGGTACTCAGCAACGCCTGCCACTGTGATTAAGGGGCAGGCCCAATGGGAGGTCCCAGAGGCAGAGACCGGCATCGGGAAACGCAGATGACAGGACAGAAGGGCAAGAACTGACACCAGCAGCACCAGCGCCAACTGGAGGAGCTCTAGTCGAGCCTCCCGCTGAAGAGCCTGCGAAAAACAAGGGCTGGAAAGGCAGGAGCTGTGGGGCAGGGACAGATGTACCCTGCCCCGAGTAGGGTACACGACCGGTTACAGAGATCCGGGCGGCCAATGGGGTCACTGGCAGCCCTGAGGGAGAAAGGGCATGCTGGCCCCTGAAGGTCGCCCCCCTGAGGAAGACCCTGTAGTGGTCAATGGAGGAGCCTTATGCGGTGACTGCGAGGAAGACCAGAGACGGTCAAAGTCTTTGTGCTTCCTTGATGATTTTGCCTTCAAGTTGGAGGAGGAAGAGCCCGATGACTGGGCTGGGGAAGAGGAGGCGCTCCAGGCCTGCAGCTCCCGCTTCATCCGAGTGACCTTCTGCTTGAGGATGTGGCTCTTGGGTCCTCTGGCGTAGTCTTCTGGTGGCCGGATTAAACTTCTGATAGGCCTGAACATCGTGGTCGGGACCTAGGCAGAAGAGGCAAGTAGAATGGCCATCCTTATCCGAGATCTGTTTGCCACAGGCGCACTTAGTGGAGCATTCGGAAGTTGAAGAAGGCTGAGAAGACATAAAAGAAGGAGCGGACACCGAAACATTTTGATGTTTACTTGACTAAAGGAAAAAAAGAAAACGTGGTTATAAAATGCAGGAAAACTGGTGATCGGCTGCAGCTGCTGTGGAGTCCGTGGTCCCACGTGTGCTGGTCGATGGCAGGAAAGAACTGAGGTGGGCTTGGGGGCACTCGCTTTATATAAGACAGGCTGATGTCAGAGGTGCTAGGCCCCCTCTAGTAAACTCCTAGCTAGAAAGGTTTCCGTGGGGTCTTAGCACCTGGCACCAAGTCTGCAAGAGATACCCTCGAAGTAAGATCACCCTCGCCTCACCCGATCCCTGAATGCTGACTGGACAGGTGTACAATGTTCATGCTGTTTAAATGTTGTCCTGTTTGAATTATGTTTGTTTGAAATGTTTTAATAAAGCATATTATTTAAAAAAATTAAAAAAAAAACAAAAAAAACTGGAGAGCCTACCATCTTGGGGGCCAAAGCCATGAAGAGCCGAGACTATTTTCTACAATCCTCAGTACGATCAAAGTACCAACTCAATGTCCTATGGGTGTCAAAAGTGTGGAGACGTGTATCTGTGGGAGTCAAAAAGTAAACCAGAAGATCAATAGTCCAATTTAGTGTTCATTCAGAAATTACCAAAAAGAAAGAGATGGTAAGCAAGGTAACCCTATCCCTCTGGAAAATAAGGAAAGGAGGCTCTGCAACTAGAGCCTGCATTCAGAAATATGCAGATGACACAGCCACTAGAAACCATGTCTTCCACGAGAAGCTGAGCAGCTCACAAGTAGCAGAAGGCTTGAAGGAGGCACAGTAAGGATCTTCAAAACCAAATTAAAATCCCACATTGGAACCAGACAATGGAATGGGGTGGGTGCAAAAGCAGTGTACCTCTGAGGAACCTGTGAGAAACCTCAAGCTAGGCCACCGTCTTGCCGCAGGTGAGGGCATGAAAAGCTGACACCCCAATCAGGTGGACCTTAACAGTTAAACACCCCAGGCATGTGTTTGTAAGGAACAGAAGGTAATCCATTGTAAGTCTGACTGGACATGCTGTCGGATAGCACACCAAACTGAAAAACATTTCCATTTCTGCGAGTAGGTATATCAAGTAAATGGGCTTACAAGATGCCAACAGGCAGCTTTAACTGTTGCGGAAACCCCAAAGTAGGGGAGCTCTACATCCTCTGCAGCGAGGCATGGAGGTGCAGGGATCAAAGATCCGGATGCATTAGAGAGCCCTGCTCCTGTGACAGAAGTCGTGCTCAGAGAGAGGGAGCAAGACGGGGGTTCTACTGCCTATTGCTGAAGCAGAGGGAACCAGATTTGTCTGGGTCAGTATGGAGCCACCAGGATCAGGGTGGCAGAATCAGCCCTCAACTTGACCAGAACCCCCTGTCTCAGAGAGAACAAAGGAAAGGCATACATGAACCTCCCTTGCCAAGAGAGGGATGACACGTCTTGCCAAAAACTCCAGACTCTGGAGCGAGCAAGCAGAAATGCAACAGTTGTGATATCCAGACAACCCCATTTTACGAAAAGATTGTCCATGACAGAATCACCAACAGCTCCCATTTGTGGCAGTGTGTCTGGGATTGGCTGAGGCGATCCACAAGGGCATTGAGGGTACCTGGTAGGAAAACTGCTGATAGGTAACATGTCATGTAATACAGCCCAGTGCCACACCCTTTTCATCTCTCTGCTGAGAGGATGCAAGTGGACACCACACTTGTGGTTTAAACAGTACATCACAGAAATGTTGTCTGCACAAATCAATAGCTGGATACCCGGAAGGAGGTTAATGAAGACCTGCAGACCAAGCAAAACAGCCCTCATCGCCAGTGTTTTGCTGTGCAGAACAGTAATCAAGGGGGTCACTGACCCTGAACCCTGAATTTGGAAGGGATCCAGACTGGTGTCTCAACCGGAACCAGAGGCGTCAGTCGTAATCACTAGCAGAGGGGACAGACAAAGGGCGATCCTGTCTCCATAGTCGTCACTTTGATGAGACACTCTAGCTCATCGAAATGATGAGCCCACCAGGCAAGGAGGAACCACTGTGAAATCCCCATATGCAAGCGTATCAGCAGGACAATCAGAATAAAAGCAGCCATGAGGCCTATCAATTTTCAGAGACATCTGGCTGAGACATAATCGCTGCATGAGACCAGCTCAGCCTGGGCAACCAGTGCCGTAGTACAGTCCACAGGGAGAAAAGCCTGACCAGGTCCTACATCCAGAACCACTCCAATGTATTGGAGATGCTGGCACTGGGTGAGGACTAACTTTGGCTCATCCATCAGTATGCCCAACTGCTCAATGAGATAGGGAGGCAGTATAGCACAGTGGTTTAAGGCTCTGAGCTGCAGATCTGGAGACCTGGGTTTGAATCCCACAGTCCCTACTTGCATACTGTGTGATCCTGGGCAAGTCACTTAACTTCTCTGTGCTCCCAGGTCACACCTGTAAACAAGCTTTCAGCTTAGTGTGCCACTCCTGGTTAAACAACTGGAAAAAAAATATCTGGTGTAGAAAAAGTGTGTACACTATCACTTCCCCACTTTAGAAGCCAATCGTCAATATACAGGGAAAGATACAGACCTTCCCACTGTAGGGCAGCAGCAGCCGCTACAAAGCATTTGGTAAAGACACATGGTGCAAAGCATAAACCAAAAGGCAAGCCATGACATTGATAGTGCAAGCCCTGAAGCATGAACTGCTGGAATTTTCTGTGGGATTTGCAGACTATGATATGGATGTAAGCATCTTTCATATCCAGGGTGCACATCCAGTCCCCTTGCTGGAGAAGGGACTGTGATTCGTATCTGAAAAACAAGTTGAGGCCTTGGAGGTCCAGGACAGGCTGTAAATCCCCAGTCCAATTCTGGTACCAGGAAGTACTGGGAATAATAGCCCATGTTCAATTCTGGAACCAGGACGAACTCTATGGCCCTTTTGCCGAGGAGGGTTTGAATCTCTTCCAGCAGGAGGACAAGATGTCCAGGGGGAAGCGATTTGGCAAGGGAGGGTGCACTGGAGGGACAGAAAGGAGTTCTAGGGCATGTCCTTGCTGTACCGCCTCCAGCACCTAAGCATCTGTCTTGATCAACCTGCACTTGGTCAGGAAGAGGGAGATGCGATCCACCAACAGGATGCCCTGATCTGTGGGGGCCAGGAAGGCGGTGTGTGTGGTTGGGGAGGCAGAAGGCTTTAGAAGTGCAGGCACCACCAATACTCACACCTTCAGTGAACATGGCATGGGTACCAGGAAGCAAATTGGCCTGTGGGGAGGTCTGGGGCCACTGAGAGCCACAGCAGAAGCAGGCAAAGGACTGCGAAAAGAATCCTGGACCCCTACCTCGGGGTTTAGGATTAAGAGCATGCAGGGACCGCAGGTTATTTTTCTATGGCTGTAGATTCTGCAAGGCAAATGAACATTGGTACCAAAAAAGCCGCTTACCTTTAAAGGGAGCATTAAGGACTGACTGAGGGCATCAGAGGCAAAGCCAGTGACCCTTAACCAGGAGCATCAGCGCAGGCAAATGCCAGAAGTAGAAGCTTGACCAGTCACATCCAAGGCAGCATAAGCAGATCTTAACAGGTGCTTACCCACCTCCAGGCCATGTGCAATGGTCTGTTGCACCTTCGTTTTCTCTGGGCCATCAGGCAGTTTGACAGCCTGGTAGCCATAGGTTCCACAGGCCATTCTGATACTTAATCACGTATGCCTGACAGTTGGTAATCCTGAGACCAAGGGACACTGAAGCACATGTCCTCTTGCCCATTACATCAAGCCTCCATGATTCCTTACTAGGAGGGAGGAAGGGAGCCCATGTGTTTAGGAGCCATGGACCTGCCATGAGCAGCCATGATAACCACCAATCTGCCTCTGGTCCAGAGGAATAATAGGGCTCATCAGAAGAAGCAGGATAACTGCTCATCTGCCTTATGGGGCACAGCCAGTAAAGTAGTAGAAGTAGATTTTATTTCTTTTGGGCGCCCT
This sequence comes from Neoceratodus forsteri, assembly GCA_016271365.2. Lineage (NCBI taxonomy): Eukaryota > Metazoa > Chordata > Ceratodontiformes > Ceratodontidae > Neoceratodus > Neoceratodus forsteri. Next base: position 173,671,898 of record CM028135.1, read on the forward strand.
TACAAATTATAAAACAAACGGCATATGAAACAGACAAACTACCATACAAAATAAAATAAATACATCCACTAATTTACAGATAATTACTATTCATCAAAACACTGAAACTCCTTATTACACTCAATTCAGTTATCATTCAGACCCCAAAGGCTTGTTGAAACTAAAAAGATTTTAATTTTCTTTTAAATATCTCTAGGGAGGGTGCCTCCCTTAGGTACCCCGGCAGAGAATTCCAAATTATTGGGGTGGCCACTGCGAAAACCTGATCTCCAGAAGACTTTAATCATGCTCTGGGGACCTCCAGGAGGGCCGCTCCCACCGAGTGGAGAGAACAACCCGGGGTGTAGGGATGCAGAAGCTCCCTCAGGTAGCCCGGACCCAACCCGTGTAGGGCCTTATAAGTCAACAGACCTATTTTAAAGGAGATGTGCCAGCGCAACGGCAGCCAGTGCAGATCGCGCAACACCGGTGTAATATGACAGAACCTCAAAAGGCCCGTCAATAGCTGGGCCGCAGCATTCTGCAATAGCTGCAGGCACCGCACAGCACCCCCTCTGACCCCGAGGTAGAGTGCACTGCAGTAGTCAAGTCTCGAGGTAACAAATGCGTGTACCAGTGTGTCCAGATCATCAGAGGGAATAAGGGATTTAATTTGGGTAATACTTCGCAGATGGTGAAAAAACATTTCGGACAGCAGCTGACACCCGACCATCAAGTGTCAGCTCGCTGTCCAGAAAGATGCCTAATTTCCTCACCTTAGTGGAGGCCCCTAGTTTGGTCAAGCCAATAAAAAGTCCTAAATCCTCTCCAGAAGCCCCCATTCCCCCTCTTCAACCTGGCTTCACAATCAGTACTTCAGGATTCCCCTAGCTGAGCCCCAACCGGTTCGACGATGTCCACACCTGGATCCCGGACAAGCACTTGTTCAGCATGTCAACCGCATCTGATCTTAGTGGAACACCAGTTACCAATGGTCTACAGGATGCAAGGCAGCATGGTTTTACTAGGGAGAGGTCGTGCCAGATTAACCTCATTGAATTGTTCGACCAGGTGACAAGGGAGGTGGATCGGGGTGGTGGGGGCAGTGGACATGGCGTACCTGGATTTCAGCAAGGCCTTCGACACTGTGCTGCATAGAAGGCTGTTAAACAAGCTGGGGAACATAGGCGTGGGTAGGACCGTGGTGCGGTTGTTTGGGAAATTGGCTGGACTGCAGGACACAGAGGTGGCGGTAAATGGCTGTCACTCTGCAGAGGGAAGGGTGACCAGTGGGGTGCCACAAGGATCAGTGCTGAGTCCAATCCTCTTCAACATCTTTATTAGTGACATTATGGAAAACCTAGAAGGGAGAATCTGCCTGTTCACTGATGACACAAAGCTCTGTTAACAGGGTGGACACATTGGAGGGTGTGGATAAAATGAGGAGACATCTGCAGAAACATGAGGACTGGTCAAGAAAGTGGCAGTTGAGATTTAACACAAAGAATTGCAAAATAATGGACTTCCGGTTCGGATGCCCGCCTAATGGCAGCCTAAACAGCGTGCTCCGCCAATCGACATAATCCACAGGCATCTAAACCTTAATTCACCATCCTGTTGACCAAAAGAAGAATCTCGGATTATCTGATGCCTCTGAAACACCGACAGAGGGATAATTTCACGAACCAAGCAAGTAAAAGCTCAAAAATGCGCTTCGGTCGACACAGAGAAGGCCCTGGAATCCCAGAGTCTCACACCCGGGCAAATCGTAGAAACCCCAAGGGAGGAATCTGAATGCACGATCACATCTAGAGAACTTTGCCAAACACTGAAACAAATTAACCAGACACTCCAGGGCAATTTGGGGATGCGTTGCTGAGGTTCGGTCCCTTAAACTGCTAAATGTGCCTATGGCCGTGCTTGCTAGGTCTCCCACAACTAAAGTGATAATTTACCAACTTCATAAATATGGGGGCTATCAGTTGATTGGCATACAGTACCCACATTTCTATGGCTTTCCTGCTCGGATCTGTGGGCGGATGGGAGCTCCTCATGAGGCCTGCTTAATGGCCCCTCTCACGGGGTGCGACGTGCTTTCCCCATTACTCCCTTACCAGGGACCAGGATTTAGTAGAGTATGTTCATACCATTTTATATTGCATAAGTCGACTGGCCTACAGTTTTATATGTTGCTGACAGAAACAACCTAAGAACACTCTTACTGTATAGGCAGGGTGTCCTTTCTATAGCAGTATCAAGGGTGGTTTGGGCTCACGATTTGTATAATTGGTTTAGCTGCTGACACTCACTGCAAGGAGCTAAATAATATTCAACATCATTGAAGCTCTAGGGGGGGAGCCCTCCATTTGGAGAGCATAAATATTTCCCCCCTCTTAATTCCCTTTCCACAGTGGGGAAGGGAGTTCAGACAAAGATCCTATAAACCTGGATCTTCTACCTAGGAAGTCATATTATGGTAAACCATAAAGGTTTTTGCCCAGTTGGCAATGATGATTGTTATATAGTTAATATGTTGGTTAAGGATGGAGACATGCTGCACTGTTTTCGGGGGAGGGGGAATTTGAGAGGGAGATCTGGGGAGCCTGTCTTAATAGCTGTTTTATTTTATTTTTGTTTTTTGTTTTAAAACACATAGGCTAATTTAGGCACGGTGGTATGCACCTACAATGTAAATGGCCTTACAAGTCCAGTTAAACGCAGTAACATTTTAGCTCTGCTTAAAAAGTCAACAGCAGAATTTGTGCTTCTACAGGAAACACATCTATCTGAGAGACGGCACAGTAAATTTCTGAAACAAGGGTTTAGGGAGGTGGCGTCCACCTTGTATAAAAAGGGTAGACGTAGGGGTACTATGGTACTTATTCCACATAAGTCCCACTTTGAAAAACTGGCAAAAAAGGTGGATAAGGAGGGTAGATATGCTCTCATGAAGGGCAAACTCAAGGGGCAATTAATAACACTTGCTTCCGTGTATTTTCCACCGAATACCCCTTACAGGGACTACAGATCGTTCTTCCTCCTCCTCCAGGAGTGGGCAGAGGGATTCTTGGTATTTGGAGGAGACCTGAATTTGACTTTTAACCCTGCCCTAGATACCACTTCCTAGATCCCAAGAAAGTCCCATCAGGTGGCAAGAAGGGTCCATAAGTTGCTTGGAGAATTAGGTATTTTAGATGTTTGGCGGTACCATTGTCCGAAACAAAGGGACTACACCTACTTTTCTGCCACATATAATATGTATTCCAGATTGGACTACTTCTTGCTACCACGAGACGAGATTTTAAGGGTACAGGATACTTGGATAGGGGACTTTCTCCTCTCAGATCACGCTCTACACTTCATGTGTTTGGATCTGGAAGGATTTAGAAGAAACACTTTTTGGAGACGTAATATCTCCTTGCTTAAGGACAAGGCAGTTAAGGATCAGATTTTAGACACATACCAGTGTTTTTTTAAACAGAAAATGAGGGACAGGATATATCATGTACCACCTTATGGGATGCGGCCAAGGCTGTTCTCCGGGGGAAGTTTATACAGCTTGCTGTAAGGAAGAAGAGAGAGGGAGAGAGGGGAGATGGAAGATCCTCACTGAGCAAATCCAACCACTGGAGGGAATGCAGAAACAGAAATACTCTAGAGCTGTAGCACAGCAACTTAAGACTCTTAAAGGGGAATTGGGCCAAATATTAGACTATCAGGTAGAACAGAAATTGTTATTTTTAAAGCAGAAATATTACGAGGGTGGTCCAAGGTCACTTAGATTACTAGCCAGTAGATTGAGAGCACAAAGAGCTAGGGCCACAATCACGAATTTGTGGCACCCCGGACACCAGAAAGTGGTATATAAAACAAATGAGATAGCTGAGACTTTTCGGGAGTTTTATGAACAATTATATCAAGAAGGAACCCCCCCACCTGATGGGAAGACTGAATCTTTCCTACATAACCTGAAATTACCAACCCTATTCCTAGTCCAGGCAAAAGTGCTGATGCACCCAATATCGGCGGAGGAACTTAAAGTGGAAGTGGGAGCCCTGAAGATAGGGAAATGCCCTGGGACAGAGGGGCTCCCGGGGGAATTTTTTAAAATGTTTTAGAGACCTGCTCCAGCCCCTTGTTTTGAGAGTATTCCCTGAGGTCTTGGAGGGCAGGGGCTTGGCTCCACCCTCCTGGGCCACAGCACTGATTTCGGTGATAACCAAGCAGGGAAAGGACCCCTCCAGATGTGCTTCTTATCGTCCAATTTCCCTCCTAAATACTGATTATAAGATCTTTTCATCCATTATGGCTAAAAGACTACAACAGTATCTTCTCCACCTCATACAATTAGATCAGAATGGATTTGTCCCAGGCAGGCAAGTTCAAGATAATCGGAGACGTACCACTCACCTTATTGACCATATTAACAATTCAGCTATTCCAGCTCTATTAATGAGTCTAGACGCTGAAAAAGCGCTTAATAGAGTTGATTGGAGCTTTTTGGGGGCAACCCTTTCCCGGTTTGGATTCCTGAGAGAACTTACACAATTAATAAGCAAATTATATCACTCCTCAACAGCCTATGTTCGTACAAATGGCCACATTTCTAGACCTTTGAAACTCTGTAGAGGTACAAGACGGGGTGCCCTTTATCACCATTGCTTTTTGCATTATACATAGAACCTCTTGCTTAATCTATCAGAGAGAATGGGAACACAAAGGGAATAAGACTGAATGGCTTTGAGCATAAACTGGCTTTATATGCCGATGATGTATTTATGTACCTTACAGAACCTGACTCTTCTATCCCTGCCTTGTTTCGGCAGTTGGAGGAATTCTCCTCCCTCTCCGGATACAAACTGAACTGTTCTAAAACAGAGATACTTAGTTGCAATTATACCCCTTCCCTGGGTTTAAGGAACAGGTAACCCATGAGGTGGGACCTAGATCAGATGAGTTACCTCGGGATTAAGATTGGGATTAGCAACCACCGGCTCTGGGAACTTAATTATCCCCCTTTGATTACCCAACTAAGGAAGGGTGTCCAGAGATGGACCCTCCTGCCCTTATCTATATACTCTAAGACACAGGCATTGAAGATGAATGCCCTGCCAAGGTTACTTTATTTATTTCAATGTGTACTGTGTCTGGTCTCTCAGAAAGAGTTAAACATATGGCAGGGCATGTTTTTTAGATTCCTCTGGGCCAAAGACCATCCTAGGATTTGTAGACGCCTTTTGTATGCCCCTCGGGCCCAAGGTGGTCTAGCTTTCCCAAATTTACAGGGCTACTGGGCTGCGGCCCAAATGCAGGTGGCACTCCTATGGGGCAGTCCTGGCTGTGATTCCCATTGGAAGAGAACGGATTTGGCAGCTGAGAATGACCTTCCCCTTCCTGCCATCCTATTTCATGAGATGTCGAGCTACCCGAGTCTTGTTATACAGGGACAAGGACTGTCCTGGAGGGATGGAAGAGAGGCATACTCCGAGGTCCCATAAAACATCGACTGTGGAAATTAGGATGGTGGGTTTACGACCCTCTCTTCCTGGCTGCCACCTTGGATTCGTGGTTTAAACAGTGGGCCAGGAAAGGATTTCACTCCCCTTATCAGGTTTTATCTGCAGCTAATCCGATCTCTTTTGAGGCAGCCAGGCACACATTTTACCCTTCAGAAAACGTATGCCCGGCTGCAGGTGGAAGTGGTGGACGCTCCTTTCCGTGGCATTTGGTTGTCAGGGGTGGGAGAGGAGCCATATCCTTACTGTATCAAAGGTATTTAATAGACCTGACTCTACCCATTGTAAAACTTAAATTAAGTGGGAAACGGACCTGGGGATCACTCTTCCAGAGAAACAATTGACTGGAGTGTGGCACACTACATGGCGGATAACAGGGGCCCCTCTTTGGAGGGAATATGGCTGGAAGCTAAGAGCTAGGTACTTCCGGGTTCCTGCACAGGTGGTGCACTATGCACCAACAGCTGGTTCGAACTGCTAGAGGGGATGTGGGTTCGCACCAGCTTCACAGGCCCATATTTTTTAGACATGTCAGATACGTAAGGAGTACTGGAGATATAGAACACCATCTTCAGGAAATTTTCTAGTTTCAGTCCCCCTTGGGCCCTGAACATCTGGTTTTAGGTCTTAGACCAAAGGAGATACGGGGAAGAGAGGCAACAAACTTATGGTCAGTTCTTATGATAGCTGCTTTGAAGGCCATTACTAAGAAATGGGCACAGAGAGCTGTCCCCTCGTAGCAGATTGGACAGACATAGTAAACAATATTCACTTAACAGAGAGGATTACATTCGGCCTTTGCCAACAAACCCACTCATACCAAAACAGGTGGACTAGATGGCTCTTGTATGAGCCTCACTTGCATTTAGATGCCTAATCAGGCACAGCTGGGCCCCTCTCCCTTCTCTCTCTCTCTCTCTCTCATCAAGAATTTATAAAAATAAGAAAGGAAACAAGTTTTTGTATTATTTTATTCAGTGCATTGTACAGTCTGTTAATATCTTCATCGAGTTCCAATAGATAAGAACATTTACAGTATTATTTGGTAGATCTTTGAGATCTTGTAGTTTACTTTAACCAGATCATCATATGCTTTTATTCAATAAAAAGCTAATGTGTAGGTATACACTGTGATGCCACCAAGATTTATCTTATGTACCTATGTAACAGATGTATGATCTATATGTTTGGACATGATCTATTAAGCCCCTTGGGGTCTACCACAATAAAGGAAGTATAAAGAAAAATAGAATTGCAAAATAATGCACATGGGGCACAAAAACCCTGGAACAACATATCAGCTGGGGGGGGGATATTGAGTACTCCAAACAGGAAAGGGACCTAGGGGTCATCATCTCTGACCTCCAGGTAGGGAGTAAGTGCAACAAGGTGGCAGGTAAAGCAAACAGGATGCTGGGATGCACAGACAGGGATATCACCAGCAGGAAAAGGGAGATCATAATTCCACTATACAAGATATTAGTGAAGCCACACCTCGAGTACAGTGTCCAGTTCTGGAGGCCTTACCTATGTAAAAATATAGACATGGTGCAGGCAGTTCAGAGGAGGGCAATCAGGATGGTGCAAGGATTACATCACAAAACCTATGATGACAGTTTAAGGGACTTAAATATGTACTCCCTGGAGGAGAGAAGGGGTTGGGGGATATGACTGAGACATACAAGTACCTCACGGGGAGGAACAAGGTGCAGGAAAACAATTTTTCATCAAAAAAGAGGTTCCAGGATTAGGAGACATGGGATGAAAAACTGGAGGGAGGGAGGTTCAGAGGGAACATGAGGAAGAATTTTTTCACTGAAAGAGAGGTGGACAAATGGAACGCCCTGCCGGAGGAAGCAGTGGGGGCTGAAATGACTACTGGATTTAAGAATGCATGGGATAGGCATTAGGGGATCCTGGTAGTAGGGGGAAGGGGACAACCCAGTTCTAGCGACGTTTGAAGAAACAAAGTTAGGTGCCCAAATGGTCAGACTAGGTGGGCTGAAGGCCCTTATCTGCAGTCAGTATCTATATATCTTACGTATCTCCCCAGTATGAAAGACAGGTAGAGCTGGGTAGCATCGGCATAGCAATGAAACCCCAGCTCATACCATCTTATGACCTCACTCAGGAGCAGCATATACACTGTGAATAACATGGGGGAAGAGGACTGAGCCTTGGGGCACTGTGCAGGACAGGGCCATCAGGCTTGAGGAATAGTTCCCTAGAACCACCCTCTGGGACCTGTCCTGGAGGAAGGACCCAAACCAGCTGATGACCTTGCCGGTGAGTTCAACATACTCACTAAGCCTGTCCAACAACACCCCACAACACATGTGTTCCCTCTGCTACTGCCAATACTCGCACCTTCAATGGGCACACCTTCACCGAGTCCTTCAATGACCTAAAGCACAGGGCCTGTGTCAAGTCACATGTGTGGCATCCTCCAAAGTCGTGTGGGTAGGAGGAATAACCACAGTGGGAGAAGCAGACACCTTCAACAACTCAAAGACTTCTCTTACAGGTGTCCTCTTCATGGTCAGCAAATCCGAGCTTAGACTGAACCTGTGGGAGGAAAGTCTGGAAAGAGGCATCCTCCAGAGAGGACGCAGGCTATAACCCACACGGTCCTCACTACAGAAGAGCAGAGTGGAACTGCAGCCCATCACGTCGGGGGTGGGGTGAGTCAGACCTTCCGCCTCCTCTTCAATGTTCTCCTCCATGTACTCTGGATTGTATTTTAACTCCTCATCCTCCTCGACTGTCACTGGCATCAGGTCGACTGCAGTAGGAGGGTTCTTTGGAGGAAGTGTTCATAGGGAGGAAGTTCTATGCTAGGGACTGCAAGTAGCAGAGGGCATACATGTGTCAGACAAAGTTGACGATGGCTGTACTGACTGCAACAACAGGGTTAGCGTTGATGGCGGAGTCAAGGGCAGAAGCCACTGAAAGAATTCAGACAAACAGCATCTGTGTGTCAACGAGCCTTGATGGGGTCACTGACGGCAGAACAATTGACGGGACACTGCCTGAAGGTGGAATCAGCAGAGAATCCCTGGTGGGGGATCAAATCCTGTGCCAAATCCAGACCTTGGTGTCAGAGATGGCGGGGTAGCAGAACCCAAGGTCGTAGTCGGAGATTTTTTTTTTCCCTCAAACACTTGCCTTTGTTTTTTTTAAAGAGCGGGACCATTCAGGAAAGGTATCATTTTCCCTGTGCTTCTGTCTGTCCTTGTCTGCATGGCAGTGTCTGTCAATTTAACAGACTTGTCATTTTTCTTTGCTGAATCGGCTACCGGCGCCTCTGACTGTGGAGACTGGTGGACAGAAGGAGTGAGTGATGTTGACACAGCTGTCTGCAATGCATGATTTCCAAACTTTCTTGCAACGTCTCCAAGTGGCCTGATTAAAGCCCTGGTAAATTCTGCAGGCCTTCACATAATGGGCTAGGCTAAAGCAGAGAATGCACATGGAGTGGTCGTTGTCCTTGTAGATTATGACTTTACTGCAAAGACAGTAACAGAACAGTGGTTCCTTATCTTCTGTTAGTGGTATAAACAATCATAAAAACAAATTAAGAAGTAAAAGTGTCAGCAACACTTGCAAAGTTTGATGGCATTCTTCAGCAGTGGTCAACCAATGAGCAATTGACGGAAGGGAGAAAGAACTGTACAATGATGGAACTGCCCACGCTATACAGGCGGTGACATATGACAGGGACATGGGCAGCCTCAGCTAGTAAAATTTTCCAGGTGGTCATAACGCCAACAGCATACAGTTACACGATGTGGCTCAATAGAAGGAGATATCCTCAAAGATCCAAGGTTCTGTGCACAGAAATGTAAAGTCTCAGAAGCTGTGTGCCAGACAGAGTAGACATGCATTGTTTAGCCTTGCATGTCACTACAGCAGGAATTCTGAGCATGTGTTATTAACATATATTTTGATGCTATACATTTGTTATACGCTGGAGATAGTTGATGCTGCCTTATGTCTCACACTTACTGTTTGTTTACTAGTTGCGTGCCCAGAAGGGAATGGGATTCATTTTCATTACTAGTCTTATACAGTGACTAAAGCTACAGAATGTGCCACACATATTATAATGAGACTGTTTTGCATCAGGGCTGCAAGTAATTGTGTGTGACTAAAATGTTTAAATCGTTTTAGCCACAATAACACAGCCATTTCCCTGCCTGGCTAATCTGTCTACAGAGAGGACTGTAGCGATTTGGGGGGGGGGGGTCCATGTATGTCTCTCTTAGCCATGAGTTTGAGGTAATACATGATAACCACAGTTCTCTCCCTCCAATGTGATTCTATTTAGCAAGCTCTTCCAAGTTCTCTGCTTATCTAGGAGGTTAGCGCATACTGCTGGCCGGCATGGCCCATACAATGTAACGATCGGTTTTTAAATTACTTTATGTTTAAAAAACAAACAGGAACTTCACTGCAGAAAGCTATGTTAAAGCATCAGTTAAAGTTGGCACTCCTTGGGTTTGAATGATTATGCATTGCAGCATTGGCTTTGCCCCAACTTCGCCACCCAGTCAGCATTAGTATATTTCGTGTACCAGGAGAGACAGTGCCGTAGTTAGAGTAAAGCCTACACTGTGTTGCATGATCATTCAGACCCTGAGGAACACCAGGCCACAGAATCACCATGGGTCAGGGGACTTTTTTTTTTTTTTTTATACTTTCTTTTTACGCCCCCTTCTCACCCCGGTGCTTCCTCACCTTCGAGAGTCTCCTACGGCCTTGTGCGTCCCTGCTCGCCTGTCGGCATCGGTGCAGTCATCCCCCCACGCTGCCTTGGTTTAACCCCCAGGCGGGTACGAGGCGGGGCCCCCCTTTTCCACCGCCCCGAGCAACTGAGTTTCGTCGGGAATCTGTCATCCATGCCGGCAGGGGCCCTGGGATCGGGGCCTGAAGCTCCGTCTACAGGGAGCACCGGAGGGTATTTTTCCTTTTCCGCCCATCCCCGTAGGACGTCTGCACGCTAGGACAGCCTAGGAGCGATGCACGCCACAGCGTACACGTTCGCCTCGGCGGACGCCCTCCTCCCTGCTACATGCAGTCTCTGCTGCACCACCAGGTCACCCAGGTGGCGGCATCGCAGCCGGGACCCGCATCTCACCCCACCCGGAGGAGGAGAGCAGACTCCCAGGCACTCGATCCTCCCCTCCCCGGCCGGCCTCCAGTTCCCGAGTCCGCCCTCAAACCCAGGTCGCTGGCACCGCGAGCGGTAACCCTACCGCTGGGCCGGCTGGGGTCAGGGGACTTTTAACCCTACTGCTGCATTTCCTTACTTTTGTGGCTTTTATCTTCCTCAGTACCTACACAGAAACTTAGATGTCGGCAGAAAAAGGCCCTGCAGTCCATCAAGACTGCACAGCCCTACTCATCTAATGTTGATTGTGAGGGCCCTAGTGGCCCTTCACTCCTCCTTTTTACACCCTTCCAATTTTGCCACCATCTTTACCAGCCCCACATGTCTGTACCGCCCATTTGTGAACCCCCTACTGATAATGCACAGATTACCTCCTTTATTTTATTAGGGTTTATTTACCAGGTAAGCACACTAGACAAACACATGCCTATTTTCAGGTGCGACACGGGAGGTTACAAGGATTATACAGAAAGAGCTTGGTTAACAGGATTTCAGAAGGATATACAGACAGTGCAGGATACTAACAGAGGCAGACACAAAAACATCACATAAAGTAAAACAGTTTAACAGTCAAGTTAAAAAAACTCTGATCAAGCTGGTCTCAAGACGGAGGCCAGACAGAATGGTAAAGTGCAACACTTGTAAAAGTGGGCAACAATGCGTAGGTACAGTTACAGGCCAAGGTGAGCCTCAGATAATCCCAGAGGGAGTTTCTGAAATAGGTGTGGGAGGTGGCACTGTGAACATGTACAGGAAGAGAGTTCCATAGCCTAGGTGCACAGATAGTAAATGCTCGATCACCCATCAGCGTAGGGTTTTTGGAACATGGATCACAGATGAGCCATTCGACCAGAGTAGATATGTAGAGCTTGCAGGCTTAAAAAGCTCTGCTAGGACTGGAGGAGTAGAGGTTCTAACTACTTCGCTGGTGAAGCAGCCCAACACAAAAATCCAGTGATTTCCTGGATAGAGCCATTCAAGTTTGTTATATAGCTCACAATGATGACCGAGTCGGAGGCAGAGAGGGCAAAGCAACATGTTATTACAGGTAACATCCCACTTTGACAGACTGGATTTGGTGGCATAGGTGAAGGTTACGAGCCCATAACAGAGCGTGGGGAGGAGTATACCTTTAGCCGGGGCAAGACGCGCAGCTAATGTATGACTACTTTTAGCTCTGTATGCCAGGCACAGATTACTATTTGCTGCCCTGCTCGTGTTTCAAATATTCAGAGAGAAGTTGAGCTGAGGGTCGAGGGTGACTCCCAGGTATTTAAGGGAGTCAGTGACCCTTACAAAGGACCCATCAGCACCAGTGACTCTCAGGGGAACAGAACATGCTTTGATTTTGGCTAGGGATTCATTGAGCCTAGCCTGTGTTTTTTTGAGATTCAGGGATAGCTTGTTGGCCAGTAGCCAAGATTGCATGTTACCAAAGTCAGCCTTTAGGTAAGAGTTAATGACATTAATGTCCTGGGACTCTGTTAGGTGCACTAGGTCGTCTGCATATAAAATAGCACTACCACTAGGGTTAAATCATTGACAAATAAGGAGAAAAGAATGGGCCCTAGAATGGACCCCTGAGGGACCCCAGTTCTGACAGGCATGGGCTCAGACAAAACCCTACTGAACTTAACAAGTTGCTGCCTTCCTTGTAAGTAGTTAGTAAACCAAGCTAGGACAGGGGCTGACAATCCAAATAAATGGAGTTTAGAACACAGAAGACTATGGTCAACCAGATCAAAGGCCTTAGAGAGATCTACGAAGATGGCTCCTACTAGTTTGCCTAGATCCATGGCTACCCTGACCTCATAAATAATCTTAGCAAGGGCAGAAGAGGTACTATAACCCTTACAAAAGCAATGTTGTGCAGGAGATAGTAGTTCATGACTATGTATATAGTCTGTAAGCTGGGACGCTACCTCTTTTTCTAAAAGCTTGCTGATAGGATAGCTATTGGTCAGTAGTTCTCAAGGCTTTTTGGATCACCTAGTTTAAATATTGGTACAACCCTAGCAACCTTCCATAGGTCAGGGATAGATCCAGAGATAAGGGATGTATTAAAAATATGGGTAATATTTTATTTACTTATTGAATTTTTGGATAGCACCTGTGAGCGGATGCTCATTGAAAGGTTCCACGTCAGATACATTAGACAACAAGGTACAAAACTGTGCACAAATACTGATAAAAATATACATGGAGGTTACAGAATACAAACATAAAGCACTAGCTATGCTGAGGCATTGTACAATGTATGCCTTTGACAAGAAGATAAGCAGACAAGGATAGGGAAGGATACATTGGGAGTGGGAGGGCTAGGTGAGCAGAACACATAGGACAGGGAGGGAGGAGGCTACGGAGAGGGCTGGGGCAGAGCTGGGGGGGGTAGGGAGGTGGGCGAAATGCTGTAGTTTGACTATCCTATCATGACAGAGGCAAAGATAAGTGCTAGAGGCAGATTGTTGCTGTGTGCCGAGCCTTAGCGGGGGCACATGCAGTCTACGTTTAAAAACAGCCAATTGCTGAGGAGCCAGAGATGTCAGGGGGCAGTGCATTTACCCAGAGGGGTGCATGGTGTGACAATACACACTGTGCCATGGTAGTGTGGCATCTGGGCACTTGAAATATTTGAGTGGCAGAGCTTCTGGTTTGTCTGGTATTTATAGGCAGTGTTAGCAGGTTCTGCACCCTTGTTGGAAGCAGATTTAATGTGACTTTTTTGGCAAGAAGGCAGGTTTGATACCTGATTCTGTCATTTAGTTGAAGCCAGCCAGCCCGAGCATAAAGTTCACAGGTGTGTTTAAGTCTTGGTGCATTTGAGAGTAGGTGGCAGGCTTTGTTTAAGGCAACTGAGATCCGGTGAAGCACCGTGTTGGTAGCAGAACTGTATAACTGTGTAAAGACGAATAGAGGATTATAATGACTGGCTGAAGAAATGGTGCAGGGAGGACAGGTTCATCTGTATTGGGGACTGGGAGAAGACCTGGTCAAACAAAGCACTCTTTTCACCAGACAGGCTACACCTCAGTAGGGACGGTTCTAGTATACTCTGGGACAAGCTGGGGGAATACATAACCACTACACTTAATTTAAACTACTGAGGGGGGCAGTGGGCGAGCAGACCCACAGACTCCAAGAGGAGGTGGTCAGTAAACCCCAGTGATGAAAGAAGTCTGGAGGAAGGAGATGTAAGGGGCAAATACACAGTTAGCAAAGGGTGGAGGGGATGAGGAACACATAACAAGGGTATGTGGAGGGGTGCACACAGAGGGGATAAATGTGAACAGAAGAAAAGAGGGAAGAGAAGGAAGGTCAGACTCTAGTTGGAGGGTGGTGTCTGAATGCATGGAGTCTTGGAAACAAGATGGATGACCTGCAGGCACTATTAGCAGACAGGAGGGTGGACATAGCTGCAGTAACCAAGACTTGGGCAACATCACACCATGACTGGGACCTTGCTATCCCTGGATATAAACTATACAGGAGGGACAGAGTAGGGGGGAGGGGTGGCAGTTTATATCAGGGAGGGAATAACTTGCATGAGGTACGAGTCAGAGGAAGGGGAGGTGGAGGCATTATGGGTTCAGTTAAGGTACAATAGAGGGAGAAAGGTGAGGTTGGGGTGGTTTACAGACCACCCAATCAAGATGAGGAGAGAGACAGGGAACTGATCTCACAAATATTGGAAGCCGTGGGGAAATGAGAGGTGGTAATTGTGGGGGACTTCAACCTGCCCAAGGTGGACTGGAGTATACCATCCTCAACATGTGCTAAGAGTCAGTTGATTCTGGAAGGACTGCAGAGTGGGTTCCTGACTCAGGACATCACTGAACCAACAAGAGCTGAGGCAATTCTTGATCTGGTGCTCACAAATGGGGAGCATGTACAGGAAATAATGGTCATGGAGCCACTGGTGGGAAGTGACCATTGCACAGTGTGGTTCCATTTGGATATGAGCAGGGAAAGCATCCCGACTAAGACCAAATTCTTGGATTTCAGGAGGGCGGACTTCAGAAAAATGGGTGAGGTTCTAAGGAGCCATCTGGTGGGCATCAAAGCAGAAATGGGGGTGGACCTAAAGTGGTCCATCATTATGGAAGGAATACTGGTTGCACAGATGAGTGTGTTAGGCTCGGGGAAGAACACAAGGGCCAAAGCGCCCAGCTGGTTCAGTTCCAGGGTTGCCAAGGCAGTAAGGGAAAAGAGGTTGGCCTACAGAAAGTTCAGGAAGACCAAGAGGGAAGTGGATAGGGAAAACTACCTGAGGCTGACTAGTGAGGCAAGTAAGGAAGTCCGGCGAACAAAGGCACAGAAGGAGCTTCAAATAGCTGAAGGAATTAAGAAGGGGGAGAAGGCTTTCTTTCACTATATAAGTGAGAAAAGGGACAAGAAGGAAGGGATTGTTAAGCTTAAGAAAAGTGTGGAGTGGGTGGAGGATAATGGAGGCAAAGCAGAGATACTAAATGAATACTTCTGTTCTGTATTCACCAGGGAGAATGACGGACCAGTGCCTTCAGAAGGAAAAGAGGAGCGGGGGGGAGGAGGAACACAGACATAGTGATGGAGGAGGATAGAGTGAGGAAGGTTCTGCTGGCACTAAAAGTGGATAAATCACCAGGCCCAGACAGAGTACATCCAAGGGTACTAAAGGAACTAGCTGAGGAACTGGCAGAGCACTAGCAGACATATTTAATAGTTCACTAGAGTCAGGCATGGTACCACAGGACTGGAGAACAGCACATGTAGTGCCCCTTCACAAAAGCAGTCCCAAGGATGATCCAGAGAATTACAGACCAGTCAGTCTGACCTCCATTGTGGGCAAGCTCTTGGAGACCATACTAAAGGAAAGGTTGGTGGAATATCTAGAGGAACATGGTTTCCAGGATGAGAGGCAGCATGGGTTCATGGGGGGATCACGTCAAACAAATCTGATTGACTTTTTTTGACTGTCAGTAAGACAGTAGACAGGAGCCAAGCAGTAGACATCATCTATCATGATTTCAGCAAGGCCTTTGACTCTGTGCCCTACAAAAGGTTGATCAGGAAGTTGGTGGATCTTGGAGTTGGGGGAAAGATGGTCAGTTGGGTGGAAAACTGGCTGAGGGACAGAACCCAGAGGGTGGTGGTAGGGGAGAGTTACCTGGCACAAGAAGGGTAACCAGTGGGGTCCCACAGGGTTCTGTGCTGGGGCCGGTGTTGTTCAATGTCTTCATCAATGAAACTGGGGATGGCATTAAAAGCAAAATCTGCCTATTCGCAGATGACACCAAGCTCTGTGGGAGAGTGGACACAGTTGAAGGGATACTGGGCCTTCAGGAAGATCTGGAAAAGCTGTGGAGGTGGTCCAGGATCTGGCAGCTTGGCTTCAGTTCCTAGAAATGCAAAGTTATGCATATTGGAGCCAAGAATCCCAGGACAGAGTATTACCTGGGTGGAGTCCGAGTATTTGCAAAAGAGGAGGAGAAGGACCTGTGAGTGATGATCACTAGCAACCTGAAGCACTCCACGCAGTGCAAGAAAGCAGCAGCAAAGGCAAACAAAATGCTGGGATGCATAGCTAGGGGGATCTGTAGTGGGAGAGAGGAGGTTATACTTCCCTTGTACAGATCACTGGTAAGGCCGCATCTAGAGTATGGAGTTCAGTACTAGTGCCTACACCTCAAAAAGGACATTAACCTGCTGGAGAAGGTACAGAGGAGGGCTACAAAGATGATAACTGGTCAGCAGAGTAAGGCATACGAGGAGAGGTTGAGGGCACTGAACATGTACTCCCTGGAAGATAGGGGAGAGAGAGGAGACATGATTGGGACATTCAAGTACTTGAAAGGGATAAATAAGGTTGATAAGGAGAGCCTCTTTAAGCTGAGTGGCAACCATATCACAAGGGGGCACAGTCTTAAGCTGGAGGGTGGGAGGTTTAGGAGGGAGGTCAGGAAGCACTTTTTCACAGAGAGGGTGGTGGACACTTGGAATGCGCTCCCAGAAGAGATAATCTCATTGAAGAACGTGGTTAGCTTTAAGAGGGGCTGGGATAGGCATAGGGGGAAGGTAAGAATCATGGGTAGGGAGAATGGAAGGGGAGAGCAGGGACATTAGCTCAAGTTGTGGACCCTGCAATACGAGCAGACTTGATAGACCAAATGGCCTTCTTTTGCTGGCTTCTTCGTATGTGGCCAGCCCATAGTCTATGAGGAAGACAACTGAGCTGGTGATTGCCAGGTTCAAAGTTTCATAGGTTAGACATTGCCTGTGGCAGTAGAGGATCCCAGTTCTGGTATTAATAGCTCTTGCTGTGATATCGATATGCTGGGAGAAGGACAGGGAGGAGTCGACTGTAACCCCCAGGTATTTGAAATGTGAGATGAGCTCCAGTGTGTTACCGCTCATTCCTTACTACCAGGGGGTAGCGTTTTAGCTTGCTTTGTGCTGTGGAGTAGAGCATGGTCTTTGTTTTTCATAGTTCACGACCAGTCTTTGCTCTTTAAACCAGTTTTCTGCAGATGCAAAGCCATTTTGGAGATCAGTTTCAAGGAGTTCAGGGTGCAGGTTGCTGGTAAAAATCACCGCTTCATCAGCATATAGGAGCATGCAGCAATGGCAGGAGGCCGGGGAGATTATTTAAGAAAACACTGAACAGCAACGGTCCCAGAATGGACCCTTGGGGTACACCAGATAAGATAGGTTGGCTGTCTGATAGCACTTCCCCCAAGCCTGACTTGCTGGGAGCGGCGGCTCAAGTAACTCCTAAACCAGTTCACAGTTTCAGGTGAGAGTCCAATGTCAGATAGCTGCTTGAGGAGGAATGCACGATGAACCGTATCAAATGCCTTTGACAGGTCAATGAAGGCTGCCCCTACAAGGTGGCCTTGGTCTAAGGGGTTGTGGATAAATTCGGTAAATTCGAGTAGGGCTGTGATGCTACTGTGGCCACACCGGAAACCATGTCACTCTGGGCACAGGAGTTGGTATTGATTAAAGTATTCCACCATCTGGTCAGCCACAATCCGCTCGAGAGCCTTGAAGAGTGGCGGGAGTATGGAAATCGGTCTGTAGATAGTATGTAAGGACCTGTCCCCACTTTTGTATACAGGGGTTACTGTAGCAGACTTCCATCTTTGGGGGAATTGGGAGTGGAAGAGGGATCGATTAAGTATCCTGGTTAGTGGTCCAAGTATTTCATTCAGTGCGAAAGTGAACAAATTTGAGGTCCAACGAGTCCCCACTGTGCCTAGATTTTCCAAGAACCTTTTCAAGGTTATTTCCTAGCATCTGCTTCAGAGACCATTTTGAAGCAGAACAGTGGCTGGTTAGGTGGTAGTGCAGGTGACCGCGTATTGTCACTTGGGTTGGTAGTATTGAAGAAGTCCCTGAGGAGCACATTACTGAGGTCAGTGAAAGCATGATTCACTGAGCTGGCAATAAGCAGAGGGTCCCAGGTTGGAACCCCCTCAACAGTAAGCATAGCAGGGGGAGTTTGGGGGTCTTTCCCTGTTATGTCTTTAAGGCTGGCCCAGAAGAAAAAAATACTCACCTTAGTAATGTTGTTTCTTCTAATGGAGTCTTGCTATATTATGACATATGCAGTGAGTCCCAACCTTCGAACTGCTCCGGAGGTGAAAGAGTTAACTTTCCATGCCAGGCATGGAACTTTGAGCACGAGCTCGGTTGAAAACTCTGTCTGTTGTTCTTCAAACTCAAACTGTCAGATCTTTATGAGCAAAACTCACTAAGGTTCTGTGTGGAAGCTGTAAACCTACACTAGCCAACTGGCTACTAAATATAAGAACACATTTTTTGGTCCCAAAACAAAGACTCAAGTCAGGGATTCAAAAAAATGAAAAACACAACACCCAATCACCCCAAAAAGGAGGGTGAAAAAACAAGGTGGGCATCTAACACTGCACTGCTCACCCACATCCCAAAAGCAGAGGTTCTGAGAGGGGCAGGCAGGGGGGAGGTCATAATATAGCAAGACTCCATTAGAAGAAACAACATTACTAAGGTGAGTAATTTTTTCTTCAAACAACATGAAGTCTTGCTATATTATGACATATGCAGACTACACAGCAGTACCTCCATGGAGGAGGGACAGAACCTACTTAGGAAATAGGCTCTGAAGCACAGCTGTGCCAAACCGAGCATCACTCCTAGCCTGGATGTCCAGGGAGTAATGCTTGGTACAAGTGTGAACTGTTTTCCAGGTAGCTGCTTGACATATATCTAGGATATGGATGTCCCTGGCAGCAGCCAGAGACGCAGCTGTACCTCTGGTAGAGTGAGCCCTCAGGCCTGAGGGAGGAACCTTACCCAGTTTTTCATAGCAAAATTGGATACAAGAGACAATCCACCTGGCAATGGATCTTTTAGTGTCAGGTTTCCCTTTACCAGCCTCACCATAAGTGAGGAACAGTTGGAGGGAGTCAAACCTGTGACCCTTGGTACGTTCTATGTAGTAACTAAGGGCTCTTTTGACATCTAAACTGTGCAGTCTCCTCTTGCCAGAGGAGGAATGGTCAGTGAAGTACACAGGGAGAGACATAGATTGATTAAGGTGGAAGTCTGATACCACCTTAGGCAAGAACTTTCTGTTAGTCCTGAGGACCACCTTATCTCTATGAAAGGAGATAAAATCAGGCTCCCCTGACAATGCTTGTAATTCACTTGTGCGCCTGGCAGAAGTGATGGCTACCAAAAACACAGTTTTCCAAGTCAAGTACTTAAGCTCTGCTGAAGACAAGGGCTCAAAAGGGGGTTGCATAAGCTGGGCAATGCAAATATTAAGATCCCAGGCAGGGGCAGGGTCCCTGAATGGGGGGTTGGTGTGAAGCAACCCCTTGAAAAACTTGGAGAATACAGGATGAGCTGAAAGAGAAGAGGGTTTACCTGCTGATAAGAAAGCAGACACGGCTGCCAGGTGCACTTTTAGGGTAGCTGGTCTCAGCCCCAAAGTATTCAAATGCACCATATAATCCAGGACTGTGGGTAAGTCAGCAGATTCTGGGGAGATATGCTTGTCAGAGCACCATATGGAAAATCTCTTCCATTTGGAATTATAAGTAGCCCTGGTGGAAGGCTTCCTAGAAGCCTTCAAGATATCCAATACACCTTGGGAGAGGTGTAGGTCAGCAAACTCTTAACTCTTCAAGAGCCAGGCCTTGAGATTGAGAGATTTGAGGTCTGGTACCAAACTCTCCCTGAGCACAGGTTAACAGGTTGTGATTCCTGGGAAGACACAGGGAAGGTGGACTGCTAAGGACATAAGAGTGGGTACCAGGGCTGTCTGGCCCAATCTGGAGCAATCAGGATCATCTTGCAGGGTTGAGATCTGATTTTGACTAGCACCTTGAACAGGAAGAGGAAGGGGGAAAAGCATAGAGAAACTTCCTTCCCAACTGAGAAGGAAGGCATCCAGAGGGACTGAGCCCAACACTGGGGCCTGCAGCAAAAAAGGGGAAGTTGGTGATTGTCCGGGGCTGCAAAAAGATCTATCTGCGGGGTGCCCCATCTGGCAAATACTACCTCCAGTACTAGGGGATCCAGTGACCATTCGTGATGGCCCTGGGTAATCCTGCTGAGAGCATCTGCCAGGACATTGTCCTTGCCTGGGAGGTGAACTGCAATAAGGAAGGTGTTTAGAGAGTAAGCCAGAGACCACAACTTCCATTGCTTCGGTGCACAAGGCCGTAGACCGAGTGCCCCCTTGCTTGTTGATGTACCACATTGTGGTGGTATTGTCTGTTCTGACCTGAATAACTTTGTTCTGAACAGATCTGGAAAAAACTTGAAGTGCTAGAAAAACTGCTCTGAGTTCCAACAGATTGATGTGGAGCAGAGATTCCTGAGGGGACCACAATCCCTGGGTAGTGAGGTCGCCCATGTGAGCTCCCCACCCCAAGTGGGATGCATCTGTAGTAAGGGTTAAGGAGTGAGACTGAGGGGAGAAGGGGACCCCCTGTCTCAGATTGCTCTGGTCCTGCCACCACTGAAGGGCTTGGATCAGGGTTCGAGTCACTGGGATCAATCTGGATAGAGGGTCTCTCCTTTGAGACCAAAAGGCTCTCAAATGGAACTGGATGTCCCTCATCTGAAATCTTGCTCCCTGCACTACTGCTGTAGAAGCAGCCATGTGCCCCAGGAGCTGCAGAAAATGCCTTGCTGGTCGAGAGACCTGCAGGGTGAAAGAGGAGGCCAGAGAGACCAGGGTCCTTGCTCTTTCCAGAGGAAGGAAGGCTCTGGCCTCTTTTGTGTTCAGTTCTGCACCTATGAAGGTGAGAAGCTGGACAGGCTCTAGAAATGACTTTGGAAGATTGAGAAGGAAACCTAGAGATGTGAGCAGTTGCTGAGTTACCTGAAGATGTAATTTGACTTGGTCTGGAGACTGGCTACTATGAGCCAGTCGTCCAGGTAAGGAAAGATGGCAATCTTTGCCTTCTTAAGTGGGCAACTGCTACTGCCAGGCATTTTGTGAATACCCGGGCAGAGGTGAGGCCAAGGGCATTGCTCTGAACTGTTAATGGCCTGAGGGTAGTTCAATCTGAGGTACTTTCTGGGGGAGCTTCTGATAAGAACATGGAAGTAGGCATCCTGAGGTCCAGGGACGCTAGCCAGTCCCCTGGCCTTAGAGAGGGTAAAATAATTCCGAGTCACCATTTTGAATTTTGGTTTTAAGAGGTGCTTGTTTAGGTATCTGAGATCCAGGATGGACCGCCATTCTCCTGTATTTTTTGGGGTAAGGAAGTACCTGGAGTACAACCCTTTGCCCTGGTGTAGGGGTGGAACCCTTTCCACAGCTCTGAGAGCCAGGAGGGTAGAAACTTCTGTCTCTAGGGCAAGTGCCTCTGATGGATTTGCAGGTGGAAAGGACCTGGTTCTCGTCTTTGGAAATTTTCTGAAGCTGAGAACCAGTTCCTGGCTTACTACTTCCAGGACCCACTTGTCTGATGTTAAAGACATCCAGTCCTGGACAAAGTAAGCCAGCCTGCCCCCTACAGGTAGTGGAGAATCGGCCCTGGCCACCCCATCAGGGTGCCTGCTTGGCAGGGGCTTTAGGCTGAGAGGTGGAAGCAGGTCTGCTTGTACCCAGTCTGCCTCTCCCTCTAAAGAACCCCCTCTGGGCGTAAGCTGAAGAGGAGGCCTGGGCTTGGTAAAAGGCCTATGAAAGGCCTGCCTCTGCCCCTGGAAGGTTGCCTTGAGGAGTGGCCTGCCTTTCCTTGGCCTGTGCACTCCTATAGGTGGTCCTATATTCATCCATTTTTTCATGTAATTCTCTGTCTGCTCCCCAAACAGAGAATTACCCACAACAGGAAAATCCATGGCCTTAGTCTGGGTATCCTGTGACAGGCTAGTACATCTGAGCCAAGCCATTCTGCTAAGTGCCACAGATGTAGCCATGACTCTTGATGACACATCATTAGAGTCCACTGCAGCATGGAATTGCACCTTAGATGCCTCAATACCATCAGCAGCCACCTGCTCCAGCTCCTTGGCAAGCTGGCCAGGGACCTGTTTTGCTAGAGCCATAACAGTATCCCATCTGGATTTCTGGTATCTAGTAACATAAGCCATAAAATTTGCCTGTCTGAGTCCCAAGGATGATGCCATGTACTGTTTCTTTGCCATGGTATCAATCCTCCTGGAGTCCTTGTCAGGGGGGTGTGAAGCCAAGGGAATATTTGCCTTGTCACAGGCTGCAGCCTGCACTACCCCAACATGGCTACACTGTTGTGTAAGGAACTCCATATTAGAGCCTGACAATGTGTACCTCTTGTCCATTCTTTTATCCACAGGAGGTATAGTGTGATAAGTTTTTAGAATTTTTACTGTCAGTTTCCCAAAAGATCTATGCAAGGGAATAGACAGTCTCCTAGACTCTGGGATATCCATCATTTCTACATAGTCAGGCTCTTCTTGATCATCCACAGCTTCCTCCATAGGGAGCTGGAGGGTTTCAGCCACTTTTTTATAAAACATAAAATGAGAGGGGGACTCAGAAAGCCTAGGGGGAGACACTCCTGAAGGTCTGTCTGGGGAGATGTCTGGTTCAATGGGCACATCCAGACTTTCAAATCCACATTCACTCTCCTCATACTCCTCTTCCCCCTCCTCCGGTTCATAAAATTCCTCTAAATCATAATCTTGAACCGGTGGAACCGACTGAACCGTACGCTTACCGGATGGTGCCGGTTCGGTCGGAACCGGGGAAAGCGACTGGACAATTTTAATCGCTTTGGCTATTTCTTCAGCGGTTGGAGGGGGAAATTTTGGCTCCACACCTGGTGATTTTCTAGTCCTTTTTGCTGGAACCGACTCCTCCGAGTCGGCTCTCCTTTTGCCCTAGGAAGTCTCACCCTGGTCAGAGGGCACTCCCTCCGGTTCGGTTACAACCGAACCGGGCTGGCCATCCAGGTCAGCAGACTTCTTGGCCTCCCTTTCCCTGAGCCTACCAACTCCCTTATCCAGGGTAGCTGCAGGAAATTTTTGCAAATCTGGCAGTCTGCACTGAGGTGGTCAAACCCAGACAAACACAGGTGGTGTGGGGTCAGCCTTGGCAAAGGCTTCCCACAAACACTGCAGTGTTGAAACCCAGTGGGCCTGGTTTTTCTTTTGGGTTTCTCAGACATAGTGCCAGCCTAACCAAAACTTGCCCGTTTATGGCAATCCGCCAAGCAAGACTCTCTTATCGGTTCCCAACCATGTCACGGGTCGTGGAAAAAACCGTAATGAAATCCGTTTTTTTTAGAACCGATAAGAACCAGGAAACGCACTCTAAAAGACAGATTAATGTATTTACAACAACCTGATCGGTTCAAACCGAACCGATAATACCGTTTACAAGTTCCACACAGAAAGTAAATGTAAAACCTATCTAGTACTTACAATACCACAGACAGAGCATGAACCGACTGGCTGCGGTTTAAATTCGGTTAAAAAAACGAAAAATTAATACTTTAACCGACAAAATGAACCGAGCAGAAGGAGAAATCTCCGGAGCGACTGTTCAGTGAGGCGGAGTAAAGAATCTGACAGTATGAGTTTGAAGAACAACGGCAGAGTTTTCAACCGAGCTCGTGCTCAAAGTTCCATGCCTGGCATGGAAAGTTAACTCTTTCACCTCCGGAGCAGTTCGAAGGTTGGGACTCACTGCATATGTCATAATATAGCAAGACTTCATGTTGTTTGAAAGACTTGCTGCTGCTCCATAAGTTAGAGAGGGCTTCTTTGTAGTATGTACTTTTTGCATGGCAGATAGCTTTCGTACAGTCATTGCAGGCCTTCTTATATCACTGAATGTTTGCTGTAGTCCCCTGTGCGCATGCAATTTGCCAGATATCTCTTAAGGCAAGTTGTTCTAGGAGTTCAGGGGTAATCCAGAGGTTAAAAGGCCCTTTGGATTTTCTTGTAGTAACTGGTGCGTGTTTGTCACATACAACATTAAATTTTGATACAAAGAGGTCAAGTGCGGTGTCCACATCATGGTTTTATGGAGGTCGGTCCAGTCAAGGAGTTTTAGGTCTGACTTTAGTTGTGGGCAGTGACCTTTTACTAGAAGCCATTTTTGTATGGTTCTGGTTGGGGGGTTGCAGTAGTTGTTATTCCAGTTGCATTTGACAGGGGAGAGGTCACTCAAAGAGTTGGAGAGAATGGTGAGATTGGAGATATGAGCAGGATGGTTGGTGAGCACCAATCTAGTAGTGTACTGGTGCCGGTTTTGTAGTTGACTCGTGTTGAAGTCTCCACCACTTGGGAGAAATGGATAGCAGAAAGGGCATCCCTGATAGAGGTGGAGGCAGAGGAGAGCCACTTTATATTAAAATCACCTAGCAGAACCATTTCTGTGTTTAGACTCAGAGTACTGATGTAGTCCAGCAGATTACCGACACCGGTCTTGGTTAGTTTGGGTGCAATATATACTGACACCAGACTGAACGCTCTACTGTGTGCCCCTAAAAGCAGTCTACTGGCCACAGCTTGCAGATTGTCACTGCTACACGGGGAAGGTAAGACATGTCACTGGAAAGAATCTTTAATGTAGGTGACACAGCCCCCACCTCTTTTTGAGTGTTGGTCCTGTCTGTACAAGGTGTACCCAGAGAGAGCGATGGCAGTGTCTGGTATCTTTGGGGATAACCAGGTTTCCACTACAGATAGCACGTCTGGGTTATGACGAGAGACTCATATCTTCAGGCAATCCATTTTGGGAAGGAGGCTGCAGATGTTTAGAGAAGCGAGCACAAGTCCTGCGGTTTTTCGTGGCCGAGCACTGGAGTCACGTGGTGGGCCAGGGTTGGAATGCACATTGCCAGAGAGAAGTAGTAGTAGTAGGCAAAGAAGTTATTCCAGTGTAAGTTTATTAGGTAGAGACTGCTCTCTTTTACTGGGCATGCAGGCTTTCATGTTACCAACATGGATTACAAAACCACTGAGGAGTGGTACCATGGAGGGATCCTTGGGTGGATATTCCAAGACTTGGTCTAGGTCGGACAAGGAAAGGGGCACCAAGGCAAATAAGTTGGGCTCCATATTGTCTTCCCCAGTGCTGGAGTGGAGTGGGGGAGCCTAGCAAGGAGTTTCTGTATCTCCCTTACAGACACTGCCTTGAGGTACAAAGGAGGGGGAGAGAGAGGCAGATCCAGGCTGGGAGCTATCAGTTGGATCCTGCACTCTAACTCCTCAACTGTATGCTGAGTCCCAGGAGCGCCTGACCGTGCTATGTAGCACGACACAACAAAAAGTCTAGCCGTTTCAAGTTTAAATATCTGCACCAATACAGCTCTGTGCCGTGACTGGCTGCCAGTCAGAGGACAGGAGGTCGGTTGCAGGTGACCTTGGGGAGATGACGATATGGTCGGTGCTCCAGGGGAGGGAGGAGGGGGTCACAAAGACAGGAAAAAACACCTCTACCCCTGCACTCTAACTCCCCAGCTGTAGACTGAGTCCCAGGCGCGCTCAACTGCACAATGTAGCCATAAACAAGAGTCCTGCAGTTTCAAGTTTAAATTGTGGGTCTCTTCCACCCCTCTACCACCCTTTCTATAACAAAATGCTTTCTGACGTTCCTCTAAAATCTCCCACCCGCCAGCTCCACCAAGTTTTCCCTGGCACTTGCTTTTCCATTCAGCATGACCAGCTCTCTGCTATTTATCATGTGGAGGTTATCTGTAGGTCTCTTTCATGTCCCCCCTCTCTTCTCGTCTCTGGAGTGTATATGTTGAGATTTTTAAATCTCTCCATTTAAGTCTTTTCTTGCTAACCTTCGATAATTTTGGTTACCCTCCTCTGCACCCGCAGTACTCCAGGTGAGGACAAGCCAGGGATCTGCAGTGACAGAATCCCCACACTCCGCTTACTCACTCCCCTTCCAACACACCACAGTATCCTATTCGCCTTCCACACTGCCCTGTTGCACTGTGATGTTTTTAAATTGTCCGATATTATTAACCTCGGGTCCTCTCCTCGGTCTTTCTTTCTACTGTTAACCACCCCCATTCTATATTCTATTTTCAGTTATTTTTTACCTCTCAGCATTACCTTGCACTTCTTTCACAGCAAATTTTACCTTGCATTTCTTTCATAATTAATTTTACCTTGCACTTCTTTAACATTCAGTTTCAACTGCCAGACCTCTGACCGCTCTCTAGTCTTTCCAGATCCCCCATATTTCTTACTTTTCCTCACTATCCTAGGGTAGGAGGAAGTAGCCGTTGATTAACTAGAATCTGCAGCTTATCCATCAGGTAAGGAAATGGGTAGACTAGGTGGGCCAAGCAGTCCTGATCTGCCGTCAAATTCTATATTTCTATGTTTCTATCCTCTCTTCTGCAGATCTCTGTACCATCTGCACAGAGGCACACCTTCCCATGGATCCTTACTCGAATATCACAGGACGCTGCGTTTTAACAGTCTGTAATAAAATAGTAACCTAGATGCCTTAACACAGTTTTCTGTAGTGAATAACCTGAGGAACACTTTTAAATTCTGGAGGGTCATCTACTCTGGATTCAATCACCTTCCCAGTCCACTACCCCAGTCTTCTGCCTAGGCAGTTCTGCCATTACTGATAATAAGGGCTGCTTCCGACTCTAATACATTTTTCTCTACCTGCCCTCTCACTTCTCCCCCTCCCAGTGTTTTCCCTCTTTTAAAGCGTCCTCTCCCTCTCGCCTACCTCCCCTTATGCTCTCCCTCCCCATCTGTTGCAATTATCTCATCACTGTTGGCCTCCAACAACCTAAAATGTAACAGCCACGATGGTAATTGACCCAAACTCTTATACCTCTCCGCTTCTGCTGTATCATCTTCAATCTCTGATCTACCTAACCTTCCCCACACTGGTATTGTTCTAGGAGCTCGGAAGAGGGCCAAAGTTCTCTCTCTTAGCATGGGTGATGACTCAGCTGCACCTGGAATCTACCACCCACTCACTCTTGCCTCTGCACTGTCTAAAATACTCACACAACTCACCTTTCCTTGACACTTCTTACTTCCTCACCTCTTTCCAGTCTAGTTTAAGAAAAGACCCACCCCACAGTTACTTCCCCCTTCTCAACCTCACAGATTCTGGGGGATGGATCAGGATAAGCTTAACGTCACCATCTTTGTAAACCTTGCTAAGCCTTTCTACACTGTTGCCCACCCACTCCTACCTGCCAAACTTGCAAAGGCCTGCCTCACTAAAACCACGGTCAAGTAGCTTGGTTTTGACCCAGAGGACAGGTATTCAGCAGGTTTTGTAGGAGACTCCCTTTCCTCACCACTCCCAATCAGGTCAGGTGTTCACCACGTTTCTGTAGTGGGGCTATCCTTTTCTCAATTTTCTAAACAACTTCCCCAATGCTTATGTCTCCTTGAACATTCATATGTCCACAGGCAACACATGTGGGTCTTTGACCTGAGTTGCCAGCTCAGCTTCACAGCTATTTCAACAATGTCCAGCACTGGTCCTGTCCTAACGAGCAATCCCTAAATGCCCATCTCTGTGACCTTCAGCCCCAAGCAATGACTGCTGGACTGCAGCCCCCTGATCCTCAAGATCCTTTATGGCTTCCCTTTAGAGGCAGTCTTCACATTTTTATACCTGGGAGTTTGGCTGATAGCCACCTTGACATTTCATGGCACATCAACAGCACCTACAGGAATCTTCTCCCAAAAACCAGGGCACTATGTCAGAACAAATCATGTCACCTTCTCCCCATACATCTGCATATTATTGTAAAAATGATCCTCCCAACATTTGATTACACTGATGTGGTATACAGTACTGCTCCAAATCCTTCCTAGCTAAACTTCTGCTTCCATTTGCCACTTCACCCTAAACTGCACCCCCCTTGTACCCAAAACAGTTCCCTCAATTTTTCCCTAGCCCTCCCCTTCCTTAAGGGCAGTGTAAACAGGCCTAATGTCTCACCCTCTTTTTCAAGTTCTGGCTTGGTTCCCTTCTCAGCTATCTTAGTTCGGCTGGAGTCCTCAAAACCCAACTCCCTTCCCTCCTATGCTCTGCATAACTTTGGCGGCCATTCTCTCGCATTCTCCACTGCCCTTGAACTTCTACTGGTCAGGCAGATGCCTTTTTCAGGCTCCCTAGGCTCTAGTCTTACCTCCCATCCCTCCTCCACTCCACCTCCTCAATAACGTTTCATCTGTGAACATACACCCATGTCTGCACTTGCTTGTAACCCCCCATCTCTTACCCTTTTCTGTGTTTCTCCTACACCCAGCCCCCTTCACCATCCCCAACACCTTCACCCTCCCTTGTTGTGCTCCCCATTTTCCCACACGTTGGTACCCCAATCAGCACATGGTTCCTAACAACTGATGCCTAACCTGTTAGGGAAATGCTAAAATTCTGCATCTCACCTTGCTTGTGCTTTGAATATGGTAGTTGTATTATTATTCGTTTCTGTACTCATTCTGTACACATGCATATTCTACAAGCTACCTGTCTTATATGCATTATCTCTCGTGTGTTTTTGTACCCAATCCCCCCTTCCCAAAGGATGCACCTGGAAAATAGCTGTTTACAGTTTAGTGAGCCCTCCCTGTCAAATTTTTAAATAAATAAATAAACCAGCAGCTACAAAAAGTAAAATTGCAGTGGGAACAGAGTTGCTGTGTGACCTTGAGTAGGCCACTTGACCTCCCACTGCTCCAGGTCACCAAGCAGCAAACCAGGTACATTGCATGCCCCCCAATACACACACACACACACACACACGTATACATCTTGTGCTATCCTGGGTAAACTGTCTTTAAACATGTGGTGCTAATCATATCCTTGACTTGCAGTAATGGTACTTGTGGGTTGGTGTACTCTTGGAGCAACTCAGGAGGTCAGGTTTGACCGGAAGCACAGCTGATGATTCGACAGTGAGTTTGCAAATGTACCAATGCTGATTTGACCAAGTCAGTGCAACTAGCACCGAGTTTGCTTGCGGCAGATCCTCATTCTCTGGTGGGCTTTGAAAAGGAGTTGGTGGACAACCTCAGCTGCCTTGGATAAATATCCTGTTATAGACAAAACACTGGACATGCTGGTTCCCAAGACTCTAGAGTGTCCTCCTTGCAGTTTGGAGAAATGTGAGATGCTCCTGTTTAGCAAGAATGTTACAGTAATATTGCCAGTGTTCACATGAAAAATCTAACCGATGGGCAAATGTTTGCAACGCCGAAGCTTGAGTCCATTTTTGTGCAGCTGTGCCTTCCATAGACCCTACAAACCATAATGCAACCATTATCCTGCCAAATAAGCGCCCACAAATGGAAAAGGGTGGCACCTAAGGTCAGAGTTTAAAAAAAAAAAAAAAAAATGACCAAGTGAAAGAGACCATATAAGGAGTGATTAACACCGCCCTGGAGATTGGGAAAATACAGGTTACTCACCTGTAACAGGAGTTCTAGGAGTGGTATATGTTTTTCATCCACACTGTCTGGCAGGTTCCATGCCGCTTTAAGATGGGCCGGAAAGTCTTCAAGCTGGCTCCTCCCACCCACTTGGGTGGTAAAACCCTCAGCTCAGCCCCATGACGCCAGATCTAGCCCGCTGGAAGCCAGGTTGTGCATCGAAGCCGGGGAGGTCGGGTGGGTCGTGTGGATGAACAACATATACCACTCCTAGAACTCCTGTTACAGGTGAGTAACCTGTATTTCTAGGGATGTGGATATGTTGTTCAATCCACACTGTCTGGCAGACTCCTTGCAGTTCTCTGGGAGGAGTGAGGCAAGGTGCGCACCCCCTACTTGGGAAATAAGGACTGGAGAACTGAGGTCCCAAAACCAGCATCCCGGTGGGACTCAAGGTCAATGTGGTAATGGGAAATAAAGGTGTGTGCTGACTTCCAGGTAGCAGCCCTGCAGATTTTCTGGATAGGGATGTCCCTAGAAGCAGCCACCGAAGCAGCGGTATGGTGGGTAGAATAAGCTCTTATCCCTTTGGGTGGCTCCATAACCGCCAACCTACAGCAGAGATCTATGCAGGAGGTGACCCACCTGCTTATCGTCTGCCTGGCTGCAGGTCTGCCAGGTGCGGCTTCAGTGTAGGTGACAAACAGCTGGCGAACCTCTTCCCGAACTTCAGCCGTCCGTTCCTTATAATAAGCGAACGCTCTTCTAAGGTCCAAAGTATGGAGCCTATATTCAGCCTCAGAGGTGTGATTGGAGTAGAACACCGGCAGAGTCAACACCTGGTTAAGGTGAAACTCCGACACCACCTGCAGAAGGAATTTCGGTTGGGGGCGAAGGACAACCTTGTCCCTGTGGAAGACCAGCTAAGGAGACTCGATGGAAAGCGCCTGGAGCTCTCCCATCCTTCTGGCTGACGTTATAGCCACCAAGAAGGCAGTCTTTCACGACAGGTGGGAGATATCACACCTGTGCATCAGTTCGAATGGCTTGCCCATGAGTTTAGCCAATACCAGCAGTAGATCCCATGGAGGTGGAGGTTCTCGCACTAGAGGGGATATGTGATCAAGGCCTTTGAAAAAGCACCCGACCACCTTCTCCTGCGCCACTGACTGCTTGCTGGCCAGTGCCCGGTAAGCAGAGATGGCTGCCAGGTGCACCTTGGAGGGTCGTCGACCGAAGCCCTAGCTGAGACAAGGACCACAGGTAGTCCAAAATGCTAGCCAATGGACAGGCAGAGGGATCCAACCCCTTGTCCAGACACCAAATGGAGAATCTCTTCCATTTAAAGGCATAGCACTTTCTGGTCAACTCCTTACGGGACTCCTCAACAATGCTGAGGACCTCGTCGGAAAGACCCAAGGCCTGGAACTCTAGCCGCTCAGGAACCAGGCCATCAGGTGCAGGGACTGAAGGTCTGGATGGAGAACCTTCCCCTTGTTGACTGAGATTAGGTCCGGGCGGACTGGAAGCCGCTTCGGGGGCCTGGAGCGGAGGAGATCTGGATACCAGAACTGGTGAGGCCAGTCTAGGGCTACCAGAATTACCTGCACCTTGTCCCTCTTCGCCTTGAGAAGCACCTTGTGGATCAAGGGAAATGGAGGGAAGGCGCAGAAGAGGACTGGGGTCCACAGCCTCAAGAAGGCATCCCCCTGCAGCGAGCCCTGCTGAGGGGGGTGGGCATGAAACGACCTCAGCTTTGCGTTCTCCCTGGAGGTGAACAGGTCCACCTGAGGTGTGCCCACTGGGAGAACAGGTCTTGAACTACCTCTGGCAGGAGACACCACTCGTGAGATACAGTGCCTATCCGGCTGAGGGCATCAGCCAGACTGTTCGAGGCTCCTGCCATAGGGATGGTTAGGAGATCCACCTCAAGGCTGTTCATGAGAGACCAAATATGGAGAGCTTCCTTGCACAGAGGCAAGGAGTGCGTCCGGCCCCGACGGTTGAGACATTACATGGACGTGGTGTTGTCCGTCTGGACCCGAACCACCCGACCCCGTACAAACGGAGCGAAGGCAGTGAGGGCTAGTTGAATCACCCGAAGCTCCAGCAGGTTGATGTGGCATCGAGACTCCTGAAGGGTCCAGAGGCCGTGGGCCAGATGGGCACCCCAACCCATCAAAGAGGAGTCGGTCGTAAGGATGACCGTCAGCTCAAGGCGGACAAATGGCATACCCTCCTGCAGATGAGCTGGGACGAGCTACCACTGCAGCCGTCCCACATCTTCTGGGTCACGGCTACTGGCTGGTCCAAAGGACCGGAGCACTGTGACCATTGGCAGGCCAGCTACCATTGCAGGGGACGCATATGCCAGTGGGCCCAAAGGTCCACGCTGGTGCAGGCAGCCATGAGGCCCAGAAGGTGCAGGAAGTCCCGGGCAGGGCGCAACTGCCCAACCAGAAATGATTGGGCAAAGGAGGAAAGGACATCGGCCCTGTCCGCCGGGAGCCGGGCTCTGGCTCAAAAAGAGTCAAGCTCTGCCCCGATGAACTGAATCACCTGCGATGGCACAAGTTCTGATCTGGCCTCGTTGATCAGGAGGCCAATTTGAGAGCAGACCTGGAGGGCCAGATCTCTGGACCGTTCCACCTCCAACCTGGAGGGGGCTGCTATCAGCCAGTCGTCCAGGTAAGGGTACACTAGGACCCCTCGGCACCACAGGAATGCTGTCACCACTGCCATGCATTTGGTGAAAACCCTGGGAGCTGGAGAAAGGCCGAAGGGCATGGCCCAGAACTCGTAGAGTAATCCCTCTGCTCTGAAGTGGAGGAATCGCTGATGAGACGGACGGATTGGGACGTGAAAGAAAGTGTTCTGAAGATCCAGAGAGCAGAACCATATGCCTAGTTCCAAGGATGGTATGATCTGAGCCAGAGTGACCATCCTGAAGGTGCCTTAGGAACTTGTGCAGGTCGTGTTGATCGAGAATGGGGTGCCAGCCCCCCGGCCGCTTTGGGACCAGGAAGTACCTGGATACAAACCCTGGGTTTGGAGGAGGATCCGCCACCTCACTGATCACCTCCTTTTGGAGGAGCAGAGCTATGTCGGCTCAACGAGCCAACAGAGAGGCTGTGGAACCGGTAGCCCCCCCGAGGGGCGACGGCTCAATAAGGAGGGGTCCGCTCAAATTCAAGAGGCAGACCCCTGCCCACCACTTTCAGCACCCAACAGTCCGTGGTGATAGCGGACCAGGTGGAAAGGAAGTGGCGAAGCCATCCACCAATGAGGGGACCTAGAGAAGGAGTGACGAGGCTGGGGGGTAGCACCCCTCAACCTGTCAATGGGCAGGCTTGGAGGAGGGGCCGCCTGGACCCTTCCCTCCAGGCTTCCTACTGGAGGAAGCAGCAGACTTGGTTTTGGGGCACCAAACATAAGCCTGCTGGCCCTGTTGCTGGTGCTGCTGGGCCGGATGTGCCACAGAGGTGGAAGGGCGAAAGGGCTTACGCTGCTGCTGGCTGCCTTTGTCCTTCTGGGCAGACGTGACCGAGTCCATGGTGGCACTGGACTTCTCGATCCTCTAGAGATGGCCCTCCACCCCAGCCCCGAACAAGTCAGTGCCCAAGAAGGGAACGTCTGCCAGCTTGTGCTGGGTATCCGCTGTGAAGGTGGCGATCCGCAGCCAAACTCTGCGGCGCATGGCTACTGCGGCCGCTACTGACTGGGCACAAGAGTCTCCAATGTCCAAGGCAGTTTGGAGCTGTTTGGCCACCACCCTTCCCTGATCCTGCACCTGCTTGACCATCGTTTGAAGGTCAGCTGGAAGATGAGGAAGCACCTCATCCAGGGAACCCATAAGGGCGTGTGAAAAATGTGCCATCAGCAAGGCCGAGCTAGCCTGTCGAAGACCTAGGGAGGAGGCAGCGTAAACTTTGCACCCTGAGTAGTCCAGCTTTTTGGACTCCTTGTCAGGGGGCTTTTCAATGTCCCTGGTGTTTCCGGAGCACCGGAAGATGCTATCAGTTACCAGCCCTTTGGCCGAGGAGTGCTCCGAAAAGGCAGACAGGGAATCAGTGGGGACTGCGTACTTGCGAGCCATCCTGACCGAAGGCGCAGGATAGGATGCAGGCCACTGCCACAACTCCAGTGCTGGGCCAACAATGGCCTCGGCCACAGGGAAGGCCTCTGTGGGGGAATCCCCTCAGTCCAGAATTTCTGTGAGGGGATATCTGGCCCGTTTTTGTACAGGTTCGAGCTGCATCCTAGTGGACTCTGAGATGAGCTGAAGAATTCCCAGGAACGAGGATGGGCTCTTGTCCACCAACTGACCCCCGGAAGATTCCAGTTTGAGAGGCCTGGAATACAAGGAGTCGTCTGACTCCGATGAGTCCGCAAACAGCTGCCAAGCACCTGAGCCACCCTCCACTTGCTGAGGCCAATCGGGGGTCAGGGTGACAGACAACCTGTGGGGCAAGCCCTGACCCAACCGAGACTCCTTGGTCAGGGCCCCAGTCTTTGGTTGTGGGGGCGGTGGTTCCATCACAATGGGTGGAGCAGCTGGTTTCGGCTGAGCAATCGGTGCCGGAGTCGGCTCCTCGACTAAGGAGCCGATGGCGAGAGGTTGCTTCGGTCATTCGGGCAACAGCCACTTAATGGCCGGTGAAGGCGACATAGTTGGCTTGTTGCCGGCTAGTAAGAGCTGCTGCCACATCATGTCCTCATAGCACCGATGCAACTTGCACCGGAGCCTATCCTCCGAAGAGGATGATAAGGGTGGGTGGCGATGCCGCTTTCCATGATGCCGGGACCTACCGGACAAGGAAGAGGACCAAGACTGTCGGGGTCACCAATGGTGGGTCAAAGAGGGGGCGGGGAAACCCGCTCATCCCTCGGTTCAGGGTCCATGACAGGAGACTTCGGCACAGGAGGCACGGGCAAGTCCTCAGTAACCACCGGGGGAATCAGTGATGAAGGGTTGTCAGTTTCTCCAGTTGACAACCCGTCCAACAGGTTGAGAAAAATCTCGACCGCATCGACAGGTGTCTCGGTCGGCTGACCTGACAGGGACACCGTGAAGCCAGTGGCCTTAGCTGCAACATCGACCAAAGTTGAAAGCGACAGTCCGGAGAACGAGATCTCTCCCGCTCCCATGAACGTCAATGGTGGGACTTACCTTTCGGTTCCATTTTCTTCGACCTACTAGTGCGAGTCCCTGATGGCCCTTCTCCCTTGGTGGAGAGGGACTGACAAAGCTCCTTAAAAGAAGCAGAGTAGGAGGAGCCCAAGGAGAGTGGGATAAACGCTGACGCAGAGGAAGAAGATGAGGCGGCCTGGGCCGCCTCCTCCTCCTCGAGGGCGATTAACTGCTTCAGCTGCTCTGCAAAGCCCGCAGCCGCGGATACCGCCCAACGGGCCTCCTTCAACTTCACCGGCAGAAACCATTTCTCGGGGTATCCCAGCTGAAGTGAGGCAGCGTGGTCTTCTAGAACCAAGGGCGCAAAAGACTTACATAGATTGCAGGCTTGCGGATCATGAGCAAGCCCCAGGCAGTAAACACACGTGGCGCACGGGTCGGTCCGAGACATCTTCTGCCTGCAAGGGCACTGACGGAAGCCGGGAGTAGATTCTGAATCCATTGCAGCCATGAGGGAAACAGAAGATTTAAGTCTTGTAAACTTTAAAATAATTTTTGGAAAAACCGAAGGATTAGGATCCAGGCCTACAAACGCAGAGCGCTAAGGAAGGAACCTCAGCTTCCAGGCGGGAAGGAAGATCTGGTGTCATGGGGCGGAGCCGAAGGTTTTACCACCCGGGTGGGTGGGAGGAGCCAGCTTGAAGACTTTCTGGCCCATCTTACAGCGGCAAGGAACCTGCCAGACACTGTGGATTGAACAACATATCCACATCCCTGTAAGTCCCCCCTTTTTTGCCCATTGTTTCTTGAGCTCCCACTGAATGCAATACATTTGCAGATCAGCACCCTGACCCCAGCCACGAACTGAGACCAAGCAGCAGCAGAAATCCACCAGTCTGGTAATTCTGTCCCATCCAAAAGGAACAGGTTCAAATTACCAGATCCCAAGCCCTCAGTTAAGGTAGTCTGGCCCTGGCCTCCACAGACTTGTGTCCCAACGAACTCTTGCCACCAGGATGGCTGGAGTTCTGACCTCTTTAGGTATAGTGGAAACCTTAGATGGAAGAAGATCTGTTATGGTGAAGTGGAGAGCAGCCTGTGCTTCCTGCTCTAACCTGCTTTTTTCCAGCTAATCTCCTAGGTATGGGTACATCTCAATCCCCTGTATATGAAGGGCAGCATCTACCATGTAACACCACATTATGAAAACTTGTGCATACCCCAACTGATCCTATCTACGCTCTCGCTGTAAGGTCTCTGTTATAACAGCGCACAGAACCACAACAAATCCAATCTGCACCATCATTTTAGGCTGTCAGTTATAATACAGATGTTGGTCACTGTGGACTCCCAGCTCTGCTTTCATCACCAGTCTTGTAGTTATTACTATGTGCAGTGTCTCATATTAGGCTGGTATACTCTGGAGAGATGGACTTACACTAACTGCTCCATTACCAGGGCATGCAGCATGATTGGGTTTCTTTTGATTTAGCTGGTTTTGTGGCATGGAAAATGTGGGGCCTTCTGCCCTTTGATATCCTGCTGCCAGACAGTTTGCAAACCTTTCAATCAAGAGTGAAACTCTATGCTCAGAAAAGCTTGGAGTGTAATCGCTAGTGAATCTCTTCCAACCTCTGGTGGTGGCTCATATTTCAGAGACAGCTTTATTGTTCTCCAGATACACTGCTTTCCGTTTCTTTTTTAAAACTCAGCTTTATTCTAAAGGAAAGAAAAGGTTACCATTACAACAAGATGATGTACTTTAGTATATCATTTTGAGATACAACCTGTAAAAGAATACAGCAAACAACTTCACTGGAGCTAAACCAGGGGTGTAGCCAGCAATTTTCATTCTGTATACGATCTCCAACAGTTACACCCCCCATTAAAAAAATGTACACAACCTTTCCAAATGGCACCCCCTTCCAAACATATCAGATGGTTCTTCTAATCTCTAAAGAAGTTATACATGTAATTGTCTCCTAAACAACAGAAGTTTAAACAAAGACACTCCTCAGTGGCCTACACTAACCCAAATACTGCAGATTAGAATTAAAAATGTTAACAGAAAGGCATATGGTTTGTGACAGGCACTCAACAAAACTGTACATAAATGTGTACAGTGAGTATGCCTGTCTACACACTTGAGCTAAACCACACTCCCTATTAACTCAACACAACATAAAATAACACAACGTAACACAACACAACACAAAGCTGTGAGACAGGGGTCCATAAGATTTTCTGTCTGTTTCTGCAGGCGATGAGGAGGCGGCTAGCCAGGTAGAGGCCCTTGAAAGTACAATGTTCTCCAGAATGTTCCAAAGAGGCAGTTTGAAGCCTGACAAAATTATACCTAAGGGGTCACACATCCCAACCAGGCCACAGCCTGTGACCATCGCCGTACCGGCATGATGAATGTAACAGAAGAATCGCTGTTCAGCTGGGACAGTAACTGCGGTGCCTCCATCTCTTGCGTCCAATACTTGTCCCAGGAGTACCAAATGTCCAGGAAAGAGTTGAGACTCAGGTTTACTCTGGCCATTAACTGCTCCATGCTATGCACCTCCTGTATTTTATGTTCTACACAATAAACTGTGAGAATACATGTGGTAGCCAATTGGCTGTGATACTTTACAAGTGGTGGTTAGCATTGTATATAACAATTCCTTCTTTTTCTTCAGCAATGTTCCTGCTTTGGGTAATCCTAACAAAATATCAGTAAAAGTGAATGGGTATTTCACTCCTAGGACCTGCTTAATGGCCTGGTGAACCTGAAACTAATGTCTCCCTATGGCTGGGATGTGCAATCCCAGAAGATATGTGATTGTGTACCCCTAATTCCTACAATTTCTCCAGCACTCCTCCCCTCTCGTGTTACCAGAGTGCTTTATCACCACCGGCATATGAAGGAACCTGACCAATACTTTCCAGATGAACTGTTGCCAAAATCGGTGAAGTTACCTCCCCCCAACTCCCATAATCTCTGTGTCTATTTTTTGATCAGTACAGTGGACTCACTCTCCTGCTTCCATTTAAATCTAATATTTGCTATAGATTATTCATACGCCTTCATTAGAGCCTTATACATTTCTGAAATGTAACAAAATGTATGTTTGTGTGATCACCTAGTAGATATAATCTTCCAAGCAGAGTTCCCATGGCGTCCTGCTGTTTTGGGGTGCTCTGTACTCTCCACGGCTGTTTTCAGAGGGTACAGTTTGTGACTGCAGCCATCTCTTCTGTGTAAAGTATGGTGGAGCCAATGATTTCCTAGCATACATGTACCCCCTGACGCTCGGGGATGTACTTGCATTTCTAATTCCTTGCGTGTTTCATGTACATCTCTACGTGAATGGGAACTCTGCTTTTAAGGGTGTGTTGTTCCTGGTAATCTTGGTCAAGTTTTGCTCCTGCTGCAGGAAGTGGTGCACTTGCTGGTATTGAAATCTATCTCCCGGACTTCCGGTGCAGCTCTCCACCTAATGGCGGCGTGAGATTGGAACTCCGTCTCGACTCCCTTTTTTTAACTCCAACAGTTGGCCATAAAGTGAGTAAATTATATGGAGAAATACTTACAGACGGCTTCAGGCAAGATAAGGACTTCCCCAAACTGCTTTACAGCTTTGACAATGGAAGAGATCCCTTCAGATTCCGAACGCTCTGAATCAGAGGCCTCAACCTTATCCCAAGCTGTGACTTCGGCAGTTAAAAAGAAGGAGGCATCAAGCAAGACAACTGGCTGAAGATTCAATCCTAAATGATAAACTAGACAGGATTATTACAGACCTCCAGGAGATAAAGAGGGACTTTCAAGAGTTTCGTGCAGATCATGATCTCCTTAGAGCAGATGTCTCAAACCTTCAGATGCAAGTCTCCTTGCTCAAACAAGAAAGCACCGATCAAGCACTAGAAATCTCCCAGACTCGGTCCACTTTATTCCAGCTCCTTCAGTACATCAAAGCCCTGAGGGAGAGTCAGGAGGACGCTGAGAATCGCCAAAGACGGAAAAAAAATAAGAATTTATGGGATACCAGAAGACAGTGAGGGAAAAGATATGAGACGCTTTATCGAGAATGTTATAAAATCCACACCATCTTTGGACACAGGATTTAACATCAAAATAAAAAGGGCACATCGAGCCTTAGGCCCTAAGCCATCTAGGGCAGAGATCAGACCCTGCTCGATAGTAATTCGATTTCAGAATTATTATACAATAGAGATAATACTGCAGAAAGCCTGGTCCATGAGAAAGGTATTTTTTTGAAAACAAGAGGATCTTTTTTTGACGACTACGCTCGAGCTACTATGCAGAGGAGAAGAAGAGAATATGTCCCTCTTTTTCCGATTCTCTGACATCTAAAATTAAAATTTCTTACACCATATCCAACAAAATTAATTATCCAGTATTCGAATGGGAAAAATGTATACGAGTCGATTCAGATGGCGGATGAAGATCTGAGAAAGCGAGGTTTTGAATTACCAACAAAATTACCAGGCCAGATACAAGGCGGGGAATCCGAGACCAGCATGAACCAGAGAACAGGGAAGAATTTACAAGAGACCCTTGAGGAAATTAAAAAAACTTTCAGGACAAATCCCTTCTGAACAAAGGGACACATCTTCAAATGTCTAACTGAGTAAGCTAAAATGGGACATAACTTATTTTTTTTTGTCTCTGCACTGAGGAGGGGAGAGAGGAACAGATAAAAAGATATGGGGGGGGGGCATCCTTTACCTTACCCTGATCTCAGAGTGGGTGGGGGAGTTCTGTGGTCTACCTGGGGTGACCTATTAAGAGTGATTCCTCCAATTGGGAACCGGGGGACTCTCACCTCTTATTCCTAAAATATCCCTACTAAAGAAGGATTGGATCAATGTGGGGCTCTTTGCCATCGATCTTCCATGGCACCACTAGATGGGGCACTTAGCGAGATGATGTTAATTCGAGCAGAGCTTAACGGACATGTGGGGAAGAGCTGAGAAGTCAGCTTACTCTCTCTATATCCTAAATATTGAACACTATAAAAATAACTAATATGGGCTTGGACACATTCGCGGAGTGTGCTCACAGAGGAAGAGAAAATGAAAGGTGCATATAAATACGGAGAGACGGCTTGGGAATTCCCACGATAAATGGGGAGGAGAGGTGATATGAATCCCCGAGAGACTATAGGTTCAATTTGGGAGGGATCTCGAAGGGGTCGCTCAGGGCCGGATCGGGGCTCTCCCATCTGCTCGGGAGATGGGTGCTCTCTAACTAAAGTCCCACTCCTACACAGAACGATCTGTGAGAGACCCAGAAGAAACCAAAGGACAGAAGAAATAGACCTGAGAGGAGAGACATAGAGAAGAAATAATATCACACTACAAAGAAGGTCAAGGGTCAAAAAAGTTTTCTTTGATATGAGCTCGTGTACTCAAGTTATTTAAACAATGAGACAATATTATTCTTGGGCTTTCTGACTTTGGCTGAGACTGAACTTAGATATTTGAAAGATTTCATCAAAATAAGTCTGGGACTTAGAAACCAAATTAAAGAAGAAATGACATTGGAGAGAAGGACACTGTATAAAATTGTATATGTATAATGAAGAGGGAAAGAGATCATATAATAATTTTTAAAGGTCCATATACAATGGCCAAAACATAGACGGAAATAAATATACATTGGGAAAGTACAGGAGCTCTTAAAGGTGGAGAACGCTTATGTTAGGCACCTTTATATATTTTATTTTGCTTTTTATGTATATGGATATTTTATTTACTTTTTATAGTTATCTTTTTCTACAACCTCAACTAGGGGTGACTCAACTAGAGGATCCCTGGGAGAAAGGAGGTAGATTTAATTTCCATTTTGGGGGTTATTCCCCCCCCCCCCGAAGGGCAGGTCTATACAGATAGACAAGAAGCCCTAACTTGATGAAATATTTCATCCAAATCAGAGGTATCTCTGAGTCTGGAAGTACACATGTATATAGTTGCCTGTTGGAGCTGGTTATTTCAAAGGGGGGGGTTATAACAGGGGAGGGGGAGCCCGGAAGTACATTAGATTAAAAGAAGAATTAAGAGATGGTTTGATAGAAAGCACCCCTTTGGTGAGACAACAAGGGAAATGGATGTTACAAATAACAGAAAAAATGTGGGAAGAAAAGATGAGAGGGAGGGAGAGAATATACAATATAAATGACACAGAATAAAAAAATCCTCAGGGTGATTTCTCAAAATGTTAATGGCCTGAGTAGCCTAATGAAAAGGACGAAGGTCATTTCACATTTACAAAAAACATCCCCAACTCATCCTTTTACAGGAAACCCATCTCTCTCTATTAGTGAACATCAGAAACTACTTGGACGAGGGATATCCCAGGTGATTGCCAGTTCTTATGCGAGGGGATGTAAGAGGGAGTGAATACTAATACCAAAATCATCCATTTTCCAGGTTCAGGAATCATATCATGACGGGGAAGGGAGATTAGCAATGATTAGGGGAGTATGGGAGGGCCAACTACTTAAGGTGGCCAACCTTTATGTACCTCCAGGATCTGACAGTAAAATATACCACATTTTATTACATAAAAGAACAGATTTTAAACAAGGCTTGCTCCTAATTGGGGGGGATTTAAATATGCTTCTAGACCCTGAAAAGGACAGTTCAAACCCAAAGCCTACTAGAGCTACTGAAGGACAAAAGCATGCTAAGAGACTGATTAGGAATTTATTGTTGATAGATACTTGGAGGCATAGCCATCCGACTACAAGAAAGTATACATATTATTCAGGCTTTCATAACACCTATTCTTGTATAGATTATTTTCTGTTAGCCAGTGAATTATTAGATAAGATCCACAGAGTATAAATTAACCCATCTATATTTCTGATCATGCACCAATTCTGATAGCGTTGGACATGGGACAGGAATTT
Source organism: Neoceratodus forsteri (assembly GCA_016271365.2). NCBI lineage: Eukaryota > Metazoa > Chordata > Ceratodontiformes > Ceratodontidae > Neoceratodus > Neoceratodus forsteri. The sequence goes on from CM028135.1 coordinate 173,713,457, forward strand.
ATACAGAGACAATGGAGATTCAATAATATGCTACTGAAAGATGCAAAATTTAAAGACAAAATTAAGACCTGGATACCCTGCATAATATAAGAAAATTCATCACAAGAGATATCAGGGGGACTTCTATGAGATACATTAAAATCAGTTATGAGAGGGGAAATTATTTCCTACACATCAAGCAAAAACAAACAAAGAAAACAGAAACAACAGGATCTAGAGATGGAACTAGGGAGGATACAGCAACTACATTCAGCTGGGGACAATACATTGATTACACAGATTAACAAAATAAAGAAGCAACTTCAGGATATACTAAATCAAAAAACAGAACAAGCCTTGATGTATATCAAGCAAAAATATTATGAGGGTGGAAGTAGAGCAGCCAAATTATTAGCTTACAGACTAAGGAAACTTCAAGCTATGTCAACTATAACGAAAATCAAACACCCCTATCAACATCAGTTTCTTTATAAAACAAAGGATATATCAGAAGGATTTAGGGATTTTTATTCTACACTGTATAATCAACCTGGAGAACCTAAGGAAGGAAAATATAAGGCATTTTTTAAACACATTAGCCTCCACTGAATGTTCGAAGATCAACAAAATAGGCTGATCACACAAATTTCCCCCCCAAGAAATTGATCTTGTTATATGTAACTCCAAATTGAACAAAAGCCCAGGCCACGATGGATACACGGTAGAATTTTATAAAACCTTTAAAACTGAGTTGTTTAACCCTCTCACATGACTTTTTAACGGAATACAAGAGGAATCCTCTCCTACCCCAGATAGTTGGAATTACGCTAACATAGCAGTAATTTTAAAACCAAAGAAGGACCCCCTCTAACTGTGAATCATATTGCCCTATTTCAGTCCTCAATCAGGACTATAAATACTTTGCCGCAATCTTACCAAAAAGAATGGAAAACCTTCTCCCTGAGTTAATTAGAAAAGATCAATCCAGATTTATAGTTAAATGCCAAACGACAGATAATATCAAACGTACAATATATCTCTTAGAAAAAGTACAAAAAGAGCATACCCCTACTCTAATATTAAGCATGGAGGCCCAAACGGCTTTCGATCGAGTTTCCTGGAAATTCCTGAAGTACACCTTAGAAAAATTCAATTTCCCTAAGGCCTTCCTAACAGTTATAAACCAGCTATATTCCTCACCCCGCGATGATCAAAGTAAACAGATCTTTTTCATCATTTTTTTCATTGACCTGAGGCACTAGACAGGGCTGCCTCTATCTCCCCTTCTGTTCACCCTATATGCTGAACCCCTAGCACAAGCAATTCGGGAAAACCCTACAATCTCAGGAATAAGATTACAAGAAAATAACCACAAACTGGCTTTTTTTGCTGATGATTTGTCAATTTATCTTACAAATCCAGAGACTTCTCAGCCAAATCTATTTACGGTCCTACAGGAGACTGAAAACCTTTCGGGATATAAATTAAACACCAGCAAGACCGAGGTCCTGACTATAAATTACCATCCCAGGACTGAATTACAGCAAAGGTTCCCCATAAAATGGACAACCACAGACCTCAGATACCTAGGTATAATTATACACACACACACACACACACACACACACACACACACACACACACACACAGACACTTCAAAATCAAAATTATATGACATTAATTATATACCACTGATAAAGGCGATACAAGATGACCTGCAGAGATGGATGATTTTACCTATCTCTTTGATCCAAAGAATAGATACCATTAAGATGAATGTCCTCCCGAGGCTACTTTATCTTTTTCGGTCATTACCAATCTATCCAACCAAAAAAGACTTTAAACAATGGAACAAGATGATTTCAGAATTAATTTGGCAAAAGAAAAGACCTAGAATAAAATTAGAAATATTTCAACTCCCAAAACGAAATGGGGGACTTGCACTCACAAACCTAGGAAAATATGTCCAAGCAGCAATGACTGCACATGTCCTACAGTGGGTAGACAGAGATTCGAATCCCTTTTGGAAGGGAATAGAGATGGGGGATTTGAGAGATGGGATAGAGAAACATTTATTTACCCCGACCTTATCCAGATCTATATTAGAGAAGGATTTCAAATCCCAATATACGAGACAACTAATAACCTGGAGGAAAATAATTCTAAATACAAAGGACAAAATTGCGCAGCTTTTTCTAAAAATTACAGATGACTCCAGAGTCATCCCAGCAAGTCCAGATAATACATTCAAGAGATGGATGGATCGAGGCCTTGTGACCTTTATCCAGTGCTACAGAGGAGGGACCTTTCTTCAGTTTACAGATATAGAGAGACTCTTTGGTTTGAAAATAAGTGATTTCTTTAGATTCTTACAAATAAGAAATCATTGTAGAGAACTGGTAGGGCTAATCTGGGACCCCGAAAGGATAAATCCTTTATCCAAAATCTTAATCAAAACAATAGAGACAGGTATCCCAGAACGTATAGTATCACTTACTTATCAAGCCTTAATTTATAATAAGGACAAAGGGACAAGAACTTGGCAAAAAAGTTGGGAGCAACAGATGAGTTTATTAAGACAAGATGAAGAATGGGAATCAATATACATGATACTACATAAGGCTACCAGATCATGGTCATGGAGAGAGTTTGGTTGGAAATGTGTGATTAGATTTTTTAGAACACCACAGATCACCGAGAAATTTGGTGGGGAATCTGGATCACAGTGTTGGAGAGTCTGTGGCAAGCCACTGGCAACACACACACACATCTTTTGGGAGTGTGAAGTTTTATCCCCATATTGGAAGGAGATAGAGAACACCTTAAGAAAGATATTTTAGAGAAATACAGAATCTAAAACGTGAGCAGATACTTCTATCAGATACCCCACAAGAGATTAAGGGAGATAACTCTAAATTTTTAGTAGCTATTTTTGTTCTGGCAGCCAACAAGGTAGTCACAAGAAAGTGGCTGCAGAAGGTCTCTCCGACACTCCAGAAATGGGAAGATATAACATACCAAATATATAAAATGGAGATGTTAACAGCTGGCATTAACCTTAAGAGTCCAGAAATGTATTACCTTCTGGTCCAGGTGGTGGTTGTGGGTTATAGACCATAGAACAGATTTGATTCCATGATGTGAACTAGATTTAGACATTAAAATTATGTCAGGTAGACTCACCCTGAGAGAATTAATAACAAATCCTGTATATTGGAGGCACGTTAGAGAACAGTAGTATACCACCTAGAGTATTTAGGGAAATTTATTATATCTATTAAAGATGAAAATACATTGTATTTAAGACATCTCTACGATGAAACAGTATAATGCTGTGAAATGTCTTGGGCTCCTCTTCCTGTAATGACAAAAAACAATAAAGAAATATTAAAAAAAAAAAAAAAAATCTATCTTCTGACCCCAAGGTGTATTTCTGTCTCAGTGTCTCAAATGTTAAGATTCTGTCTGGGGATATTAGTTGGGAGAAGCTTGTTAGTCCCTTTTTAGCCCATTGCTTGAAACCTGAATCTAACCGCGGGGGCACAAAAGGTATATGATGACAGATTAGTGTTAACTGGCCCAGGTCTCCTTCTGATCATGTCACTCTTCTGAGTTTTAGGATAATGCCTAAGGTATGTTTCACCCAGGGGTTGGCTACCTTAGGGATAAGTTCAGAACCAAAAGGTTCCATTGGCAGAGCCCCGACCTTGACTGGTAGACTCTTATCCATTTCCATGGTCACCAGGTGGAAGGCAGTACACCTCTTGAACCATGAGCACATTCCCACTGACTGTGCAGCTAGATAATAATGCTTCAGGCTGGGCAGGGCCAAGCACCCTGTCTCCTTGAGGCAGTGAGTATTGTCTGCTCAATTCTAGGTTGCTTACACACACACACACACACACACACACAACAGCTGACATCCTTAGGCAAGAATTTTCAGAAAGACTCTGGGATAGCCAATGGGAGGGTTTGAAACAAGAACAACACACGAGGGAGAATATTCATTTTAACTGAATCTATCCACCCTGTTAATGAAAGTGGCACTGTGTTTCAGCGTGCCAAGTCTCACTGTATGGAGTTGTGTAAAGTCTTACAGTTAATGCTAAACAACTGATTTCTTCGAGGATATCTCATCAGGCCACACCATGGAAAGTACAGTTACATAAGAACTTACCATAACAGTAGATTTTCGAGAGATCTCTTGTATCAGACCACACCTATGAAACTGTAGATGCCAGGCACTAGGACCGCACGGAAACCTTTTCACTAGCAGTCTAGGAGGGGCCGTTCACAATGAAGTCAGTCGAGGATGTCCTTCTCATATAAATGTGGGCAGCCCCATGCCCTCCTCAGTTCTTCTGCCAGAGACCATATACAGAGGATCTCCTGCTGGGGAACGGAGGGACAGCCAGAGGTTCCCAACCACTAAGCAAGGTGAAACAGAAGGTAAACTGCCCTGGAGAAAGGGAGAATGGAAGAGAGAGAGAAGCCCCAAGTCCAAGTGAAATGGAGGGTGGGATGGCATGGCTTAATGCAAGCGATCCTCTCTGAGATCTACTGTTATGGTAAGTTCTTATGTTACTGAACTATCTTCATCAAGGGTATCTCTTGCATCAAGCCACACCTATGGAATGAGTCCCAAGCAGTACTGATAGAGAAACAGTCTGGGTGGCTGAAGGCTATAGGCATAAGACAGGAGGCCATGAAGTACAGCTAGGCAGAAGCCTGTCGTCCTCCTACAGGCAATGTCCAGACTGTAGTGTTTAGAGAGAGTGTGGACAATTTTCCAAGTGGGAGCGGCACAGATTTCAGCAGCTGTCACAATCCTGAAACAGACAACAGAGGTGGCCATGCGTCTGGTGTAGTGGCTACGTATGACACCAGGAACTGCCTTACCGTATTTCCTGTAGCAAAACGTAATACAGTTGGCCAACCATATGAACATGCACTGTTTGGAAACTGGTACTCCCTCTTTCTCAGGGGCAAAAGAAACAAAACAGCTGCAAGGACTTTCTGCAGTCCCTCGCGTGATGACCATAACATCTGAGTATTCTAGGTACATCTAAAGTATGGAGCAATGCATCCCCTGGCTAGGCATGCACTGGGAAATAAACAAGTAGGTGGATGGTTTGCTTCACGGTAAATTCAGACACCTCCTTTGGTTTAAAAAAAAACAAAAAAAAACAGGGTTGCCATGCAAAGACACCCCTCGTCTTTGTGGAAAACACAATAAGAAGGTCCACACATAGAGCCTGAAGTGTGGAAATCCTTTGAGCAGAAGAGACAGCAACTAAAAATAATGCTTTCCATGACAGAAAGTGTAGCCCGCATGTTGTGGCCGCTCGAAAGGAGCCAAAGTAAGTCGCTCTAACACAAACTGTTAAGTCCCCAAGGTGGGACTGAATTGCGGATATGAGGCTTCAGATGAAGACTGCCTCTCAAAAACGGTACGGGACACCTCCAGCTGAGCCACCGTGCTGCAATTAATGGGTGCATGGAAAACTGAAACGGCAGCCAGGTGCACTTTAAAGGAGGTTTATTGCAGTCCTGAATCTGACAGGAACAGCAAGTACTCCAACAGCTGATGCACTGAACATTTGAAGGGATTCAAAAGATGGGAAGCTGCACATAAAGCAAAGCGCTTCCACTTCACTGAATAAGTGGCCCTGTTGGAAGGATTCCTAACCACCACTAGGGCAACCGTCACCTTGTGGGATACCCCAAATCTAGCCATGGCTATGTTTTCAGGAGCCAGGCATGAAGGTGTAGTGACCTAAGATCCGGACAGACCAGGGTGCCCTGGCACTGTGATAACAAGCCATCGCACAGGGCAGAAGTACTGGAGGTTCCACTGCCAATGACTGCTGTAAGGGGAACCAGATTGGATGAGACCAGGAAAGAGCAATGAGGGACATAGTCATTCCTTCCATCTGAGACTTGCTCTGAATTAGTGGGAAGGGAGGAAAGGCGTGACAACGTGTCTTGCCAGAAAGCTCTAGGACCTGAAGCAAGCGTGCAGAAATGCGGCAGTTTTACGTTGGGTGGGGACACAAATCTGTTCAACTCTGGACGACCCCACCTGTTGAACAGGTCTTCTATGACCAAGGTCAGCAGTTCACACTCATGCATCCTGGACTGCATCTCACTTGGTCTGTCTTCCAAGACATTCTGGATGCCTAGGACAGGGACAGACGAAGGTACTAGGCCATATTCTAGAGCCCAATACTAGACCCTCATCCCATCCCTGTACAGGGGGTACAAATGGTATCCCCCTTGCTTGTTTATGTAATGGACTACTATGACGTTGTCCGTTGGCACCAGCAGATGGCCCACGAATGGGTGGGTCTGGAAAGAATGAAGGACATACAGAACAGTCCGCATCTCTAGGACGTTTATGTGGAGGGAAGTCTCCACTCTGGGCCATGTTCCTGACGTCTTATGAGGGCCCAGATGAACTCTCCAGCCAAGCCCCGAGGTGTCTGTGGTGAGAATCTGCTGAGGGGAAGGAATGAAAAAGGAAACCCTTGTCAGCAAATTGCTGGGTTCCGTCTACCATTGGAGTACCTTTTGGACAGGAAAGGTTACTAGAGCCCGCTGTTTCAGATCGCCGTGGCACTGATCTCGCTCGACTCTCAGCGACCAGTGAGGGATCCTCATATGAAGGCTGGTCGGGGGTACTGTGACAATGGTTGCTTCCATCAGGCCCAACAGTCTTGGGAATGTTTCAGCTGTAACACACCTGTCTGCTGTAAAGCAGCCAGGCCCACGCCATGAGGCACTCTGCTGGGGCCCTCCTGGGGCAGGGAGGCTAAGCTCTGAACGGTGTCCAGGACTGCCCGTGTACTGTAGGTGCTGACAAAGGTCAAGACTTACTTGGGCAGACTGAACAAAATACCTAGGGCATCGATCAGTGTCTGTTAAGTGCGAGGGTGGGAGACAGTTGCTCCATGGACTAAGCATTGAGCAACCTGTCGTGCAGGTAAGGGAAGACGAACAGTCCCACTCAGCTGAATGTTGCTGTCACAACTGTCACGCATTGAGTAAGTACCTGTGGCACTGATGACAAGCCAAAGAACCGTATCCTGAACTGGAAGAGCCCCCCCCCCCGACAGAAACCTGAGGTACTTCCTGTGGGGGTGGACAAATCTTGATATGCAAGTAAGGAGACTGCATGTCCAGGGAACATGCACTGTCCCTTTTATGCGGGAGGGGCAGCAGACCTTGCCAAGTGACCAACCTGAACTGCTTGTACTGAATACAGAAGTTCAGATTCCTCCAGTCCAGAATGGGCCTCAAGTCCCCTGTGAACTTAGGGACTAGAAAGAAATGAGAACAGAAAACTCCTGTCCCTTTAATCCCAGGGAACGGGGTCTATGGCCCTCTTCAGCAGTAATGAATGTACGTCCTCTAGTAGCACTAGGATGTGGTCTAGAGGAGAATACAGAGTAACTAGAGGAAGGTCTGTAGGCAACTACAGAAACTCTAGAGCATGGCCCTGTTCCATGAACTGCAGGACCCAAGCATCTCCTGTAACCCCCTTCCACTGCTCCAGATGGAGGGACAGGTGACCCTGTACTACCACTTTCAAATCAGGTACTGGAGGATGGAGCCTAAGAAGGAAACATGCTGAAGCAGAACCAGTGGCCACAGCCGCATCCCCACCTCTAGGGACTTCAGGGGAGAGAACCTGTGAATGAGGCTGGGGCCGGCAACGTTGATCCTGCTCCAGCTTTGCTCCATTGTCTGGCCCCCAACCCAGGCCTGTTGGTAGCCCTGTGAAATGGCATCCTCCTCCCACTACCAGGTTGAGGGTGGTAGAGGGAAAGGACAGACCTTAGAGTCCCACCTGAGGCTTGCAGGTAAGAATATATCCTACATATCAGCTCCAAAGTGCTTGTACCATCTGAAAAGGGCACATGGGTTAACTGCTAGGCATTCCTCGCAAATCCTAACACTTTTAGCCAAGAATGCTGTCTTAGGCAGATGACGGCGGCAGCTGCTCTGGTTGAGGCATCTACTGTAAGAAATCATAGGGAGACCTGAAGAGGCGCTTGCCCGCGTCAGCCCCAAGCAGGAGAGCTGAGCATCCCCTGCTTCTGGGCATCCTCTGGGAGGGACAGGGCTGATGTCTTAGCCTATTTCCAGAGGGTATGCTGGTATGTAACCATATGGGCCTAATAAAATGCTATCCTGAGGCTCACTGTGACAGGGGCAAAGTTTCTCTGTGTCATGGGGGGACAGAACTGAGATATACAGGCACCCTAGACCTCTCATGAGCTTCTGTAATCAGAACCCAATAAGATTCAGGCTAGCCCACGAAAAAAAAAATGGCTGTCCTGAGGGGATCTGGTACAGCTCATCTGCCTTTCTAGGTATGGCATAGCTCAGGCTCCCAATAGAGGAGGAATATAACAGGTGAGCAGTCCAGTAGCTCTAGAAATGCTACCAAGTGTCTCCAGAGATGTTCTTACTCCTGAGCAGCCAACCCCATTGCAGGATGAAGTTGCTTCATCATAAAGATGATGGAAGGGCACTCAGAATATACAGTGCAGGGGCTACACTCCTGATGAGAAAGGTGGAGCCAGACATCCAGATGGGCTCCATTCAAACCATGCTGCTCCTCTTCTCCCTCTAGTGCTATGAGGTCGGGGTGTATTCCTAATCCCTGTCAACGGGTTCTGAAGACTTTGCAAAAAAAAAACAAGGACGTCGATTCCCTGGTGTGAGCTGGGTGCAGCTACATAGCAGGCATCAACGCAGGGGCTGGTCCAATAGGCCCCCGTCATTGTTGTACCTGGAGTAAACACAAGGTGCTGGGCTGCCTCTACAAAGGAGGAGGGCACCATCTGACATCGATGGTGGCCTGAAGAGCAGGAGAGCCTTGTAACTCTGATGGAGGAAGTTGAGGTTCCAATGTCAATGGAGCACCTGGTGACATTGGTTTGGGGGACAGACCCTGATATCAACAGCCAATGCAGGCCACAGGAGGTCCAGTGGAACCCACTGCCAGTCGACCATGAAAAAAAAAATGAGGTCTGAACGGCAGGGCTCGCAAAGTCAATGGGGGTGTCGGCAGCCCCAGCATCGACAGGCCTTCGACGGCCTTGGGAGACACAGCAAAACTCATTGCCAGCTGACTGGGAGTGAAAGGAGGTCTGAATGGCAGGAGTAGGGGTGATGACAAGGAAACCCAGAGCCCTGACACTGATGGGCCTGCACTGGCCGAAGAAGGTCCAGCACGAAGCACTTCCAAGCATACAGTGACAGGGGTGCCCGCAGCCCCAGCATCGATGGGCCTGTGCTGGCCACACACAGAAGGGCTGACGGAAAACACTGCCAAAGTCATACCTTATGGGAATGAAGGTGTTGGATGGCAGGAGGCATTACTGCCGAAGCGGATGACAAAGCAGTCTCGGTCAGCACCAACAGAAGCAGCAACCAGGAAGATACCGGAGGAAGCACCTCCACCCAGAGCCTGAGAAGAAGTAAAGTTGCCTCTCAGGATCCTGTGTCCTGGGAGACCAAGGACAGGACTGGTGACATGGGGGTGCACCCCTTGAGATGCTCGCCTTCCCTAAAGGCGACCTGCGGCCCATCATGGAAGAGAGACGCAGAGCTGGACCACGGTGTCATCCAGGGAGGTTGACAGAAGATCAGGTAGGAGTGGCGGGCCAAACCGCTGTAGGCGGCGACTTTTGTCTGCATAAATGACAAGAAAAATCAGTTTTGAAGGGAAAGAAAAACGTGCGATGGTCGACGGCAAGAAAAGAATTGAGGAGGTCGCGCAGCTGCCCACATTTATATAGGGAGGACATCATCGGCAGACTTCATCATGGGCGGCTCTTACTAGGATTGCTAGCAAAAAGGTTTCAGTGTGGTCATAGTGCCTGATGGCTGTAGTTCCACAGTGTGGCCTGATGCAAGAGATACCTTTGATGAAGATCCATGAAAACTTTTTGCAAGCAGTCCACCAGGGGCTACCCACAATGATGTCAGATGTCAGCTCTCCCGTATAAACATGGATGGCCCCTTCCCTCCTCAGTTCTTTTCCCGTCAACCATTCTCGTCGGACTGTGCACAGAAACAATGCTGTTATAGTCACTGATTTTTAAACTTATTTCTCACCATAGTCACACTATCACTTTTTCAAGTGATCTTCGATGGCGTGTATGTAGACTAAAGAGCCATTGAAGCTGTTCCACTAGTATGAGTATGATAAGAAAATATCTTCCAGAGACTCACAGGACATCTGCGTGTGCTGCCTAGGACCAGACCACAATGTTCAGGCGTGCCAGATCTGCAAGGGATTCAACACGGCTGCCCAGAGATGCAGAAGGCACCCTAGAAAAGCACCTGTTAAAGCAGCAGGTAGTCTGAATGGAGAAGGAGCTCCAGCAAAAAAGCTCCACCACATCGCCAGCACACTGCTTGGGATATAAATCCTCGAAATCCCAAGATAAAATGTCCAGGTCACAAAGGCACAAGCACTGGGGAGTGTGAGGTGAAAACCTCCCGGGTCACTCTCGGTTGCCCCACCACGTGGTGAAGACCACCTCTGTATCCACCCTGACCACTGACATAGCTTCCAGGTCAGAGCAGGCCACAAGCACCACCAGACCTATTACGACTGGTGTGTCGCTGTCAATGCAGGGAACCTTGCCTTCCCCATCGACCTCCTTCAACGCTCCTGTTGAATGCATGGGCGCTGATGTACATACCATCTTGTCATCCTTTATGGACATTCTCAAATGGCTTTTGCTTCCCCCTCCAACACCAGAGGGTCCACTGATGGTGTCCATCATCCATCATTCACACTCCCATGCTAACACCTATGAGGGTTACACCCACTCAAGCACCGACGGCATCGCCAGCATGCTCCCTTCGTCCCACTGACCAGATGGACAATGACACAGAATATAATCCTGACCTTAAGGTACAGGATGATGAGGAGGAGGCCGAAGATTATGTGGAAAGTTCCCAATGGGATGACTAGTTCCACAGTTTCCACCTGCAGCGAGGACTCGGTGGTTTACAATCCTAGGTCCCCTCCTGAGGACCCACTTTTATAACCATGATGCGGCAACTTCAAGCTGCCATTGGGTTTCATTTGGAGGGGCAGAACACAACCAAGAAGAACCTGACAGACTTGTTGGAGCTGCCTTCCTCCCCTCATCGTAATTCCACCCCTCCTCACTGCCCTGGAGGATGCCACCTTTTCTGCCTGCCACATGCCTAATGGGATTCCTGCCATATCTAGAAAGGCAGATAAAATGTATATGGCCACACAGCCCCCTCAGACAGGCCTTTCTTTGCAGGACAACCTGAAGCCGACTCTGTGGTCATTAATGTTGCCCACAACAGATTAAAGGCACCAAAACATCTCAGTTCTCTTCCTCCTGACAAGGAATCCAGGAGACTAGATGTCATGGGCAAATGGACCTATGCCTCTACCTCTTTGGGCCTAAGAATTGCAAACTACCAGGCCCATATGGCAAAATACCAAACATTCAGGAGAAAAGCTAAAGCAGCTGTCCACGCTCTTCCAGAATGTGCACCAAAGCAAGAGCTCCTTAAGGCCTTAACAGCTGGAGCTCATGTAGGTAAACATCTTCTACCCTGAAATTGTGGATGCCTCAGCTAGGGCAGTAGCATCAGGAATATGTTTGAAAAGTTATTCCTGGCTAAGGGTAGTAGGCTTTGCAAATGACGTCCCGCAATCAATTCTAAATGCCACTTTCAGAGGATATAAATTATTTGGTGCAGATGTGCAAGATATCCTCTTCAACTTGCAGGCCTCAGGTAGAGTCCCCAGATCAGTCCGTACCCTCTCTCACACCCATCCAAGGAGAAGACTGAGGGTGCCTTTTCATCTGGCTGGTGCAAGACACCATACCACCAACAGACAATCAGGCAAAGGTAAAGGAACAGGAGCCCTGCCTACTCCAGGTGCCCATTCAAAAGCCCCTAGAGGTGGCAGTGCGGCAGGAGCCTCAACTGGCTCAGCCCGACTCCTTTCTCACACCCCATCCACCATTGCCTCCAGGGGTGGTTGTACGGGGTTATCTCTCCCTCCACCCGGACCAGCTGAAGGAGCTGGCATCAGATGCCTAGGTCCTGGAAATACCAGCACAAGGACATGCTCTGTAGCTTCTAGAGCAACCTCTGGACCATCCTCCAGTGCTTAACATATTATCCTCAACAGCACATTCCCCTGCTTTGGGAGGAAATTCACACCTTGCTCCAGAAGACAGCAACAAAACCTGTACTCCTGGAACAGAGAAACACAGAGTTCTATTCTCAGTACTTACTAGTTCCAAAACGGACAGGAGATCTAAGGCTATTTTGGATCTCAGAGACCTGAACTTTTTCACACATTACAAAATGTTCAGGATGGTAACTCCACAGGGCCTGCTGTCGCTACTGCAGGTAGGGGACTGGATCTGTTTCTTTGACATTAAGGATGCCTACCTTCATATCAAAATCCGAAAACCTCCCAGGAAATATTTAAGGCTCCCGTTTCAGAAGAACACTTCAAGTTCAGAGCATTACTCTTTGGCTTGTCATCTGCACAGTGGGTCTTTACCAAATGCTTGGCTGTGGTGGCAGCAGCCCTTTGCAGGGAAGGCCTTTAAGTATTCCCTTATTTGGACAACTGTCTCCTGAAAGATCACTCCATGGAGCAACTCGCACACACTCTAGCTCAAGAGAGGCAACTGTTCGATGCTCTAGGGATCACTGACAATGTGCCAAAGTCCATTTTGACTCTTTGCAAGCATTTGCAGTATATAGGGGCTATCTTGGATATAGCCATTGGTTCAGCATTTCTGCCTCTGGACAGGGCCGAGTGTCTGATGGCAAAGGCCCAACTAGTTTACAACAGCCGATGTGTCACAGCCAAAATATTTCTTCATCTTCTGGGCCTGGCCATGGTTACAGTACCTCTGGCCAGGCTCCATATGAGGATCAGTGAATGGACCTTGAGAGTCCAATGGGATCAACTCACAGATGATCTGGAACAGAAAGTTCTAGTAACCTCTCCTGTACACAAGGTGTTCAAGTGGGGGATGGAACCCAGCAACTTGCTGAAAGGGTTCCTTTTCTGAGCACTTTCCCTCATCAGATTTTAACAACAGATGCCTCAGGGACAGGCTGGGGAGCACATTTAGGGCACCCATCAGATGAAGGGTGAATGGACCAAAGTGGAGAGTACCCTGCATATAAATGTTCTAGAGATGAGACCTGTTCTGCATGGCCTACAAGCTTTCCACTCACCTGTCCCCAGGTCCTCTGTTAGTACACAGAATTTGACGGCAGATAAGGACCACTTGGCCCACTTAGCCTGCCCATTTCCCTACCTAATGGATAAGCTGCAGATCCTAGTTAACCAACAGCCTACTTCCTCCTACCCCCACTAGAATTGCCTTATGTCTGTCCCAAGCATTCTTGAATCCCCCCACTGTTTTTGACTCTACGACCTCCTCAGGAAGGCCGTCCCATGCATCTACAACCCTCTCTGTGAAGAAATACTTCCTCACAATACCTCTGAGCTGCCTCCCCCTTCAAATTGTGCCCCCTTGTTCTTGCACATCTCTTTTTTTGAAAGATGCTACCCTCTTGGACTTTGTTGATTCCCTCGAGGTATTTGAAAGTTTCTATCATGTCCCCCCTTTCCCTCCTTTCCTCGAGGCTATACATCTTAAGCTCCTTTAGTCTTTCTTCATATGTCTTCTGGTGCAGACCCTGCACCATTTTGGTCTCCCTCCTCTGGACAGCCTCCACCCTGTCTATATCTTTGCGGAGATGGGGTCTCCAGAACTGTACACAGTACTCCATATGTGGTCTTACCAACTGTCTCTACAGAGGGTCAACAACTTCCGGTTTTCTACTGGTGATGCCTCTCCCTATGCATCCCAGTATCCCACAAACCCTCCTTACTGCCTTCTCACATTGCTGGCCCACCTTACGGGTCATCTGATATGACTACCCCCTGGTCCCTTTCCATTTTTGTTGTTGTCAGTATCTCACCCCCCATTGTGTACTCTTGCCCTAGGTTTTTGTTTCCCAGGTGCATTACTTTGCACTTCTTTGCATTCAATCTAAGCTGCCATACATTTGACCATTCCTCCAACCTTGCCAAGTCCCTTTAGGACTTCAAGGGCTGTTGTTGCCTGTTCTGACAGTATAGGAATATGCAGTCCATCAAAAAACTGTTCTATGCCCGGCAACTTAACTTCCTTATATAGGGTGCTGTAAAATTCAGTGAACTTCTGCAAAATTCTAAAAGGGTTACCTGTCACCCCCTCTCTGCTGTCCATGTCCCTAAGCTGAAGGACTACGCGATTATCCTGCTGATGGCGCGAGCGTCAAGCCACCACTTTACCAGCCCTGTCCTCTCCCATAATAGTGCTGTCTTGCATAACTAAGTTCACTCTCAATATGTCTGTCCAAAGGTTTAGTAAGGCCCTGCTTTTTTTTTTTACTTCTAGTTGTTGTTTGACTTGTTCATGAACAGTAATTTGATGCTCCGCTTCCAAGTTGAAAATCTGAGCTTTCAACTCTAGCTGTTTTTGAATACGCTCTTTTTTTTTGGGGGGGGGGCAAGATGCCAATTTTAGTATGTTTCCCCCTCAGGTAGACTTTTAGGCCATCCTGATTCAAGGATTTGGAGGTGTCTGCAGCCTTGTTGCCAAACTGTGGTTGAGAAACACCACAACAAATTGTGGGTGAGAAATTCTGCTGTATGCCTCTGGACGGTTAATTTAATATCCTCATAATCCAATAAGCTCACATGAAGCCTCCAGCTAGGGGCATGGTCAGAGGTCATGGTGTTTTTTTTATCTGGCAGGTACGAGTCTCATGTAGCATTTTTTCCAGACAAGAATAAATGGTCTATTCTAGAGTAGGATCTGCGACAGGCTGAGTAAAATGTATATAGTCATGGTCCTGAGGATGGATATACCTCCAGACGTCCCTTAATCCCAATTCCCCAGTCAGTCTAGACAGCCTCCTGCCTACCTGAGTGGTGTTGGTGTGGGTTCCACTACTGTCCAGCCTATCTAGAAAAGTACTGAAATCAGCCCCGATTACATGGAAGTTAGCTGGCATCTGCACTGTGTCTAGTAACAGTTTTTAAAAAAAAGTCCATCTCTCTGCCTCTTCATTTGGGGCATACAGGTGTAACAAAATACATTCCCTGTCCCTATCTAGGCATTTCAGATGGACAAATCGGTCGGCCTTATCAGATTCTGCTAACACAATGTTTAGTGGGGCATTTTTTCTAACTAGGGTTACCACCCCCTTCTGTGTGGATGTTCATCCCAGGAGAAAAATACAAGTCCCCTACCCAGGATCTCTGCAACTTGAGATTTTCCACCTACGACAAGTGGGATTCATGGATAAATGCCACCGCTGCCTTGTCGCTGGTGATTTTTTTGAGAATTCTAGCCTTTCTGATTAGGCTGTTTCGCCCCTTGACGTTATAAGATTATATCCTGAAGTCCCCCATTTGTATATTCTAAAAATCTGTATGCATATGTTATTTCACCTTTCCTTCACCCCTTTTTGGACAGGGAGGCAGCATCCAAACCTCTCTCCACTGTTCCCATCCCCACCAACAAATCCAGCAGTTACAGTCTCACAGCTCAGTTGAGCCATTAAACTGAACAATGCAAAAACCTGAAGCCACAACTAGTGGTATGACAGAAATTCTTTAAGTACCCACATTAGAGATCACATCCAGTGTTTAGCTACACCGCAGTATGCTATGCAAATAGAACTTCAAGGTATGCCTCTGTCAGATGGAATGCCTCTCACTAACTGATGTTAGTAAGAAGCAGGGATGACCCGTATGGTCTTTCCCAGTCGCTTGAACCCTACCCTGTAAGTTTAAAGCGAGAGAATGTGTCATAGGCTACACTCCATGATCAGAGAAACTGAACTAATTTTAATCAGCTAAGAGGAGAGGGCATCTCACCCCTTATCAAAAACATCTCTTGGCTCTCCTGCGATCTACCATACCAAATCTGTGCTAAAGACCCCCTGTCGGCAGGCCCCTCCAACACATGCCCCCACCCATTATTAATATGACCACGGGCAAGACTGCGGCAGCAAACATGGGTGCTAGGAAAGGACGAAGACAAGGATATATTCCGGATCGGATGATGGCATGCCCAGTTTATGTGCAAAATATTTTCCTGTACCAGCCATGGCCACCTTCCCTAGACTACAAGGTCAGCATGACCTCACCATCTGGCTTCTAGGCCTAGGAGTCCCTACAGAGCCAGAAGCCTTACCTTGCAGGCATCAGCAAAATTTACAGTACCAACTGCTAGCCGCCATTAGCTAATAGATTCCTGAGATCTTCGGGGTTAATGACCAGGCAGACTGATACTGAGTTAAGTCCTGGAATCCCTAGTGTCCTTTAGTCCTTAGTGCCTGTGTCTTGAGTAGGAGAGGACATGGCTGAGGTGGATTCTGTAGCCGCCGCCAGGCCTTTGGGGTGTCCTACTGAATGTTTGATCGACGGTGAATGACTCAGGTGCCCTGCTTCGACTGCATCTCTTTTTTTCCATCCTGCTAAGGTCTGCCACGTGGAACCAGAGGGAGAATCCGGGGCCATCCCATGTTTAGACTTTTTCTGCTGCCACTGCTTTGCTTGAGGTCTGCCATCTGCGGGGATTTTGAAACTTCTAGGAGGGTTCCATTTTGCTGCAAAAATTACTGAGCATTTTCTAGGGATTCATATAAAGGATAGCCCAACTCACCAAACACCCTGCGCTCTGCTAAAATCCCAGGTGATTTCCGATTTTTGGTTTTTTAGTTCTTTAGAGATGACTGGAACTTTTTTGCATCTTTATAGTGTGACAGGAGCGTAGCCACATTCAAAATAAAGTCTTTTTATCCCCAAACAATATCTCTTTCTGTGCCCATGCTTTACTGAGGATTTCACACTTGACAATATAATCCATCAGGGCAAGGATTATACAGCGAGGCCGGACCACTAGATCTTTAGGTGGGGCTGCCAATACCCCGTGTGTACAAATAATACCAAGATCTGTGTCAGGGTCCAGACTGAGCACCTCTTTCAGGAAACTGTCCATAAATTTAAGCATGTTCCCAGACTCTGTTCTTTCTGGGACTCCATGTATTCGTAGGTTATTCCTATGACTTGACTGGGGTTCTCCAGGTCCTCCAATTGATTTTTTTTGTAAATCCATCTCCCCTTGATACAACTAGGTCTTCTGTCGCAGCATATTCGGTGACAAAGGATTCCAATGCAGAGGTCCGTTTTTCAGCCACACGGAGATTCCAGTGGTCATCAGCTGCTGCAGTTTCTATGCAGCGCAGAGTGATTCCGATGTTTTTAAGCTCTCTGTAGAGCTTTCAAGATGCTATCGTGTAGCACTCCTCTCCCTTCTCAAACTCACTGTCTGTCATCGCTGGCGAAAGAGGTCGGGAAGATGAATGCTTCTGCTGCAGTCCCTGTCCTCTAATCGGGTAGACTTCAAATCTTTTAATCTCTGTCTGGTCAACACACTGCACTCTTGTTTAACTGTTGAATTTTGTACTTTGAGCCCATTTAATACACTGGATGCCTTTAGATTAATTTAGGATTGCACAGAGATAGCAAGTTAAGCTGCTTCCATAGCCAAGACATCATTAAAAGTCCACTGCTTTCCATTTCAAGTGCAGTTCCTAACTCTGCCTACCCCCCCAAGTTATGTCTGCGATTGTAATGTGGCTGGGAGGTGCTCTCCGCGAACAGAATTGTGACACACTGTGACGTGCAAGCAAGACTTAAGGTGAGCTTCCCCCCCCACAAAGGCTCAGATACCAGGGAAAAAATGAGGTGCGACAGGAAGGTGGGGGTTCACAGGAAACCTCAGCACCACCAAGCACACACTCACCTCGCTGATCACCAGACGCTGCATTTAGTTTTCAATTGGTGAGGGGGTTCTACCCAATTTTACAAGTGGGAGGTCAACTTACATGCTCACCTCCCCCATGTCTTACCCCCTTTCTATCTTTCTCCTGTGGCTACATCTGTAGACAGATGGCAAGATCATGGCCCAATGAGATACAGTATCTTGTTTACACGGTGGTCCCTTGTTACAACAGGCTACAAAAATACTTAATTCACAGTGCAGTACAATAGGATACCCAAGTGCTAGTTTTAAAGGGATACACAGATACAAAAGTTACTAGGCTCAGTAACAAAGTTCACAGCAGCAGAAATGGCACAACCAGTAAGCAGATAAAGGAGTGATAGCACTGGTGCTGAGGGTTGCTCCTTTATACACACTGGCACTGCACAGGAGCAATGTAATTTAAGGTTATAAGGGGCTTTAGGTCCACCAGGTTGCACCCCCCAACCCACTTCATAAACGGGGATTAATACATTTGCTGTGCAAACATAAACTGATTTATAGAAATAAAACAGAAACACACACACACACTTACTCTCTCTCCATTATCCAGAGTATCCTGCAGTTCCCATGATACGCAGAAATATATGTAGGCTTCCCTTGAAGGCCTTTATTGCTGGGACCTAAGGGGAGGAGGGGGTGGACATTCCATACTTTAGTAAACACTGGAGCAGTTAAGAGGGCAACTGCATGGATCTCTGAGCTGTACAAGCAGTGGGCTTTGAACAGTGGGAAGGTTTTGGGACTGTCAAAGAGGGAGAGGGGCTGACAGGCTGTTCCAATCTGCAATTTACAAATCTAGGAGCTTCTGCTTCACAATTCTGTGATCACTCAACTGCTCCCTTTGATATGGTTCTCCCAACCACAATTTAAAATTCTACTTCCTGATTAGTTAGTGGAACAGATTCCAGGGTGGAAGTGGGGGACTGTTCTACTCAGCTTTAACATCTAGAGGAACTTAAGAACAACACTGTAAATGGCTCTGATCATTGTCTTCAGTACCTTCACAACTGGCAATCTACCAGATTGGGTATAGCTGTGTGATGAAAGTTAAGTCCAGAGAGTTTATTTTAATAGTGAACGGACCTGAGACTTAAACCCAACATCCTCAGTTAGGGGAAAAGGCCTCTGGACTTCGGCAGGCTGCTCAGAAATCCAAGCCCTAGCGATTACCACTCAAAAATGACAACTGTGAATATGCAGGCAGGAATCTGGTCCACATACCAAGAACCATTCCTCAATAAATCAAAAGCAATGCATTAAGGTATAAAAAGCATGCATTAAGGTATAAAAAGCGATGCATTAAGTGAGCAATGTAAGATGGCATCAGGAGTAATGTAACAAAGTATCGACAGCAATATGTCAAGGTATTGAGAACAATGCGTCATGGTATCGAGGCCAATGCATCACGGTATCAAGAGAAATGCATCATGGTATCGAGAGCAAAGCGTCATGGTATTGAGTGCAATACATCATGGTATCAAGAGCAGTGCACCACGGTACTGACAGCAATGTGTCAAAGTATTGAGGGCAATGAATCGTGGTACTGAGAGCAACGTGCCGTGGTACTGAGAGCAATGCGTCATGATCGAGAGCAATGAGTCATGGTACCAAGAGCAGTGAATCAAGGTATCACGATCAATGTGCCAAGGCATCCAGAGCAATTAAAGTACCAAGAGAAAAGCACCATGGCATTAAGAGCAAATCATCACAGTGTCATGAGTAATGTGTCAAGGTATCAAGAGCAATGCATTATGGTACGGAGAGCAATGCGTCATTCTATCAAGAGCAATGTGTAAAGGTATAGAGAGGATGACGTCACAGGGCCTCAGCCAACTCCTTGATGAACACCAGTCTTTATTACTATCCCAGCTGTATGCAAGCAAGGCAAGGCAAAGTTTATAAAGCAATCTATCACTGGGGTGCCGGGTGCTGTAAAATCAAATACAACACAGGGTCGTACCAAGAGGTTGGGGTGTGCAAAGAAGTCATGTCATGACAAATTTTATGAGTGCTCCCGTTTCTTTTTAATTGTGCTGGTCCTATTTTTTGGGGGGAGGGGGTTCAACCCCCTAACCCCACCCCCCTCGATACATTCCTGACACATCATCATTAGAAATCATACAACTACTTTAAAATGATAAATGAAAACAATATTAAACAAAACCCCCAATAAAAAACTCTCTCAGTATGCCAAAGTAAATAAAGAAATACATTTTTACAAAAGCCTTGAAGGGCCGGCCCTGTGGCGCAGTGGGTTGACGCGCTGGATGGCACACCAGCAGCCCGAGTTCAGGAATGGACTCGGGTCACTTGGGGGTCGGCCGGGGCAATGAAGGATCGAGCGTCCACTGACAGCTCTCATTCCTCGGTTGGGGGGGGGGCATAGCATTGCACTGTAGACTGACAACCAGTGGAAGCTGGGGTTCAGCACAGGCGTGATGCTCAGAAGAGGGATAGACCCACACACGGGGCGTAAGACTACCTCCGCAGAGGTGGAGACAGTCACCCTGCCCATTGCACATGCATGGGTTCAGGGAGAAAAACCAGAGGAAAAAGACAGAGCTGGCAGGCTCCAGGATGAGCAGCTATGCCCACGTCAACCCCCAGCGATCTAGATGTTGGCAGGCTGGCGCCCCTCAAAACCAGCCCTGTCATTTGGGGGGGGGGGTGTAACCCGTGGGTGATGGCCGGGCGGGATTGGTGTGGGAGATGCCCAGCTGGAGAGACAAGTCCCCTCCAAGGAAGGGGCCAGAGCCGCCTGCCTGCTCCAAGGAGGAGCAAAAAGTACATACAGAAAAGAAAAAAAAAGCCTTGAAGGCCTCCACTGCATGGGCTGAGCACACACTCCAGGTAATGAGTTCCCAAGTTGTGGAGCTGCCACACCGAATACTCTGTTCCCCAGATTGTTTTAAGTAAGAATTGGGGACCACAAACAGGCCTGCATCGCAGCAGCAAAAGTAGCAAGTCTGATGATAAGTGACTAGGAGATCTTTTAGGCAGTCAGAACCCAGACTGTGTGGTGCCTTGAATGTTACCGTGCAGATCTTGAAGGTGATGCGCCACCATATAGGCAGCTAGTGCAGAGCACACAGGACAGGCGTGATATGGTCACTCAGAGAAGCTCCTGATGTCAGCCGAGCTGCTGCATTCTGAACCAACTGTAGACATCACATCAAACCTCCAGATAACCCTAAGTACAGAGCATCACAGTAGTCTGATGCAAATGTGACAAAGGCATGGGTTATCGTCAAAAGATCACTTGGTGCCACATGTGGCAAGCCATAAATTAAGTGGGTTCGCATCGCAATTTGCGACCCAAGGATCTGGGAAATGTGAGTCAATTGCCAGCATGATTAGCAGTAACTACTAATCATTAGAAGCTGGACATCCCCTGGTTTTCCCTGGTGTCCAGTGGCACCCCCCCCGGATTGCCATCCCCTTTATTTTATTTCTTGTGGTGTCCCCCCACCCTCCACAGACTGCTGTCCCCGTTATTTTATTTCCCGGTCATCCAATCGCCGTCCCTGTCATTGTTTTTTCTGTCCATGGTGTCTAGTGGCACCCCCCACCCCACCCCACCATCTAATCTCCATCTTATCTAGAATAAAGAAAATGGTCCCTCAATGTTTTTTTTTTTTTGTTTTTTGTTATGTGCAATACAAAAAAAGGCCCCTCGCCGATCTGACCCCCTCACCCCCACCTCCTAATCAGCACCCACCATCCTACCCCCCCATCCACACACACCCTCACCCGTCTGAACAGGTCACAGGGCAAAGATCCACTCTCTGATCGAAGACATGTCTTGATGCTGGAACCGGCAACTGCAATATGAAAAACTAAGGTAAAAGCAGGTCAATGTATTTCAATGAGGTTTTTAACTTTGAGGCATAACTTGACCATTTTTGCATATTTTGACACCAAATTGTTAACATGGCCTTTTGGGGACCCCATCTCATGAGCAATGTCAGTGACATTTCACAAATCTGGCCTGAAAGATGATTTTGCAGTCGCTTGGTGAAATCACCTTTCAGGAAGGAGTTGAAATTTTTACCGACCTTGTTCATGAGGTGGGGAATCATAAAAGCTATGTTAAAAAAAAATAAAAATTGGGGGGTCAAAATATACACATATGGCCAAGCTATGTGCATACATTTAAATTTTAACTACACTCGCTTGTAACTTTGGTAGTTTTAAAGATTTTGACCCCAGATTTTCAACATAGCCATTTTTTACACCACTTCAAGAACACGACAGCTGCCATATTTCAAATCCTGGTCAAACTGTGTGTTCGCACCTGTGGCATGGAATGACGTTGTGGTGGTGCGGAATCACATTTTGGCAGGGATTTGAACATTTTCAGTACTGGGTCCATGAGGTGGGGTAATAGGAAGGCTATGCTGACAATTTGGTCAAAATGGCAAATGAAATAAACCGATACAGTCTCAAAACTATGTGTACAATGTCTATTTTATCAATATATACAATTATAAGTAATAATTATGTGATTTAAAGTAAAAATACCCATTATAGAAAACTGCTAATCAAAATCGCCTGATTGCTAATAATTTTTCATTTTGATTAGCAAAGGCCGCTAATCAACTCTCCTGCACTAATTTATGTCTTGTGCGGTTTGATCAGGGCAATATTACGGAGATGGTAAAAGCTATTTTGGACCATCACCGACTCCTGCTGTTCTGATGTCGGCTTGCAGTCCAAACTAACCCCATCAGCTGTTTACCACATCCACAGCTCAGAGTGGTCGGCCACCTAAAGATGGCAAAAGTTGCCAAACCACCCGTCATTGCTGACTCATGCCAAACTTACTCAACAATCATAACCTTGGTTCTTCCGGGGTTGTCAACAAGTGGAATAGACTGTCATCTTCCTCACAGCTGTCTCTGGAAGGAACAGACTCCTTCTTATGTTTTGTAAAGGTACAGTGGTATTGCATTTTGGTACTTAAACTGTTTACAGCAGTCTCACTACATGTGCTCTGTGGATAAACAGAGGGCTCAAGTCTCCAGTCCTATCAATCACTTAGGGTTCATCAGCATTACATTCTGTACTGTATGAGGAAGCCTGTACTGTGCCTGCCCACATGGATAAACTCAGGGCTTCAGCCTCCTGTGCGGTCAGTCCCTCGCCTTTCACCAGCACTAAATTTACCAGTGCGGAGAAGCCTTCAAGAGCCTGTGCAAGAACAGAGGGCTTCGGCCACTAGTGCTGTCTGTCTCTCACCTTTAACCAGCAACAAATCCTCACTGTGGGACAGCCTGCACTGTGCTGGGCCTGTGGAGAAACAGACAGATTCAGTCTCCAGTGCTTTCAATTACTCATCTTTCACAAGCACCACATTCTGTACCATGTAGGAAGGCCGCACTGTACCTGCACACACTATATCTGTACAGTGGGCAAACAAAGGGCTTCAGTGTGCAGTAATGATCAGTCCCTCCTCGTTCATCAGCACTACATTCTGCACTATGCCTACCCACATTGCACCTGGCCTTGTGGGTAAACAGAGTTAGTCTCCAAGGTTGTCAGTCCCTCACTTTTCACCTGCACAACATACATCTCAGTGTGAGAAGGCCTGTACTGTACCCTGAGCCTGCATTGTACATGACCTGTGGATAAACAGAGGGCTCTAGTTTCCAGTGGCGTCGCTTCCTCACTTTTCACCAGCACAACATTTACACATAAGAGGACTATACCTGCAAAAGAGCTGGCAAATATTCCTAGAGCGTGCGAGTCATCAACCCATTTGATATCGAACCCCTTCTTTCTGCAGAGAGAAAGAGAGAGAAGTTGAACAAAGAGTTTCTTCCAACAGCTACAAAAGTCTGTGCATCTACATTACATACAGCAGGTACCAGAAACAGAGCAGTGTCAGACAGAAGAAGACTTGAACATTCTATCCAGTCTCTCCCAGGCCATTCAATCTGTCCCAAGCCATCCAGCAAGTCCCAAGCAATTCAGTCTGTCTCAGGCCATCCAGCCTGTCCCAAGCAATCCAGCCTGTCCCAGAACATCCAGTCTGACCCAGGCCATCCAAGTCCATTCCAGCAACACATTCACATTATACACTGCATTATAAACATGTACGAAATGGAGAGTAAACCGAATCAAACGTTCAAACTCCTGCAGGACACTGGTTCTGGATGGGAGTACTGTAACAGTGATCCTAACACCCATGGAGATAGGAAATACTCCTGCACACACATAATAATCAATAGATTACTTCCTCCAGACTCCATGAAAGCCAGGTCTGCCATCATATCATACCTATACTAGGGAATGTGTATGTGTATTATGTATGTACTGTATGCATGTATTATTTTACATATATTGTATATATGTACCTGTGCATGTATTATACATGTAATACATTAGGTATGGATGTATGATGTATCTGTGTACGTGGGTAGGTATGCATCATGTAAATACTAGCTTTCCATCTCTACCATCATCCGGTTTAGCCATCAAAGAAATTATACATTAAAAGAAGCATAAAACTCCAGCGATAAGAACAGAATGAAAGTGAAACAGAATACCTGAAGTACTTGCTTTTAAACTTGACCAAATACCAGAGCTGTCTGCAATACCTATGCAGTATTTGGGGTTTACTACTTACTTCCTACAATGGAAACTTCATTTGGGAATGGTTTTTGTACACATAATTTTTCTTGATACAAAATAATTTGATATCTGGTCAAAGTCACATTTTTAAGAACTTAATTTTTAATTTCTAAGATGTGAACCTGGACTTCAAATACCAATACACTGCAAGCACCTAATAAAGGTCATTAAAAGAAAAAAAGTATCTTTATTGTACCTGCACAGGTATGTGTGCACTTATTAAAGAGCAACAACTGACCCAATGTTTGCAGAAGTCCCAAAGCCCCCCCACTGAAAACTAACCTACAAAGGACTTAAACTGTCCTTGTTGCCTAAGTTTTACCTCAATCGTTTTTTTTTTGGTTTTTTTTTTTTTAGGGGAAGGGAACGTAAATACTCATACAGAGCAGTTGGCAGCCAGATCCCTTCACCTTCCTGGTATACTGAAATAAAACTGCCACCCTTGTACTTGTATGTTTTGCGATGTATGAGTTTGTAGAGTACGTGGCGCACTGTACTGAATTTAATGGGGCAGATTTTGAATGGCATATTTATATATTTTAGACTGTCACTGGGTTTAAATCAATGCCGCCGCTTAACAGCACTGAGTTAAACCTAGTGGCACTCTAAAGTATATAAATACACCATTCAAAATCACCCTCACTGAATTACAATACTGTGCACCCCGCACTCTACAAACTCATACGTCACAAAATGCATCAGTCCAGGGGCGGCACGGGGGTGGAGCTTTCATTTCGCTATACCAGGAAGGTGAATGGATCTCTCTGGCTGCAAGCTCCTTGATTTACAAACCCTTTCCCTGTGTGGGAGGCTTTGAGACTGCACTGAAACTAGTGTTCTATAAGCATGTATGTATGACTATGCATTACGTATGTGTGCTATGTATGCATGTATATGTTATGCATGCATGTGCTGTGTGCATTTATTTTGTGTGTGTGTGTGTGTTTGTAAACTGGCTCCAGGCAGCTACAGCATTCTAATATGAAAACAGCCACCCTTAAGTGGCAAATGTACCAGTCAGCTCCATGGACTATGGCACTATGGTGGGGGAAAAAACAAGCACCAGCGCCAGAAGTCTCTGGAAACTCCAGGCCATGCGATCCGCCATTTTCACCCCAGGCACAATAATTCCCTCACTGAATGAACTGCTGTATCCAGTAATGTTAACCTCCTTGAAAAGCCAAACACTGTGGGAGCATTTTCCATAGTTTACCTCTCTCTGGGTGAAAAAGTGTTTCCTAACATTACCCCTCGTTTATACCGCACAAGCACAGGTGTGCCCTATAGCTCTTCTATCCCAAACTGGAAGAAAATGTACCCCCTAATCCTCCTTATCCACCCCTTTTACCATGTTGAAAATTTAAATCAGATCCCTTCTTAGCCTTCCTTTTTTCCAGGAAATAAACATGCGGCCTGTTCAAACACATTCCATAGCTCAACCTCTTCATCCCCTTAAATCATTTTAGTTGCTCTCTGCTGCCCACTATGAACTGCTGCAAGATCTTTCTTATATTGGGATGAACACCACTGCACACAGTACTCCACAGGTAGCGTTACCAGTGCTCTACAAATGGGCAAAATCCCATCACTCTCGCAGCATGTTATGCCCCTTTCATTATAAACACAGATGCTGTTGGCAAAAAAGCCCTGTGGCTCAAATCTGCCCAGCCCTACCAACCTATCTGCCTATCCTCCCTCTCCAGTTACTGCCCCCTCCACTAGGTCAGTTTTACACCTCCAATTTCTCTGCACTGAAATGTTATACCAGCTGACAGATTTTGCTCAGAGTGGGTCATGCTCCAGGTAACTGTTTCTTGGAATTTTGCACTCTTGCCATGTTGCACTACTTTGATTTGCACCTTATTTGTATGTAATCATCTATTCCATTGTGTTTTCTTGATGTTTTCCTCTCTTCCCTCCCCCGGGTCGCACCTGTAAATGAGTCTTGTCTCAATGTGCCTTTCCCAGTTACCAGCTTTAAACAATCAATAAATAATGTTGATTTTTGCAGATGTCCCTAGTGGCCCATCACTCATGTCCCATTTTGCCATAGTCTTCATCAATCCCATATGTTTATCCAACCCATCCTTGGACACCCCAGATTTCACACAAGCCTTGTTTACACTGACCACGCTGTTACATAGAAACATAGGAGTTGTCAGCAGATAAGGACCTCTTGGCCCCACCTAGTCTGCCCAGTTTTCCTTGCCTACTGTGCCACTGCAGACCTTACTCAATCTCCAGTCATCTCCTCCCCTTGCCTTACTACCAAAGTCCCCTTGTGTCGGTCCCATGCGTGCTGGAATCCCATCACCATTTTAGCACCCACCACCTCCGCTGGAAGGTTGTTCAAGGCGTCCACCACCCTCTCCGTGAAGAAGTGTTTCCTCACATTTCCTCTCAGCCTCCCCCCAACTTCATAGCGTGATCCCTTGTCCTCAAGTGTCTTTCTTTCTGCAAAATGCTACTTTCCTGTACCTTATTAATATCTGTTAGGTATATGAATGTTTATCATACCCCCCTTTCCGTCCTCTCCTCCAGAGTGTACATATTCAGTTCCTTAAGTCTCTCCTCGTAGGGCTTTTGATGCAGGCCC
Source organism: Neoceratodus forsteri (assembly GCA_016271365.2). Classification (NCBI taxonomy): domain Eukaryota; kingdom Metazoa; phylum Chordata; order Ceratodontiformes; family Ceratodontidae; genus Neoceratodus; species Neoceratodus forsteri. The sequence continues at coordinate 173,740,595 of CM028135.1, forward strand.
TGTACCATTTCGGTAGCCCTTTTTTGTACTGCCTGCACCTTATCAATGTCCTTCTAGAGGTGGGATGTCCAGAACTGGACACAGTTCTCGAGGTTGGGTCTTACCAGTGATCTGTCCAGGGGTAAGATTACCTCCTTCTTCCTACTGGTGATACCCCTCCCTATGCACCCAAGCATCCTGCTAGCCTTCCCCACTGCCTTATCACACTGCTTGGCTGCTTTCAGGTCATCGGAAATGATTACCCCCAGGTCCCTTTCATGTTTGGTGGTTGCCAGTACTTCCCCTCTCAATTGGGGCGAATCGCCCGGGTTGCATGATTCTGCACTTTTTTGCACTGAAAACCAGCTGCCAAACCCTTGACTGCTCCTCCACCTTTTTTAAATCATCCCTCACCCCCCATCTACTTTTGTTGCAGATTCTTGGGCTCATACTGGTGTCAGTCTCCACCTTGTCATTTTTGAAGTGTGAATTCCACTGGTGTCTTGCAAACTGCGTTGTGGAACCTGACCTGTGCAGCAAGGAATGCCCTGGTTGACAGTAATGCTGAATAACCCTTAGGTGGCGATGTGTGAAGTGGTCACTGTTTACACTACAATTGAAAACACCCACACCAGTTCAGCTCCTCCCTCTGGGAGAGAAGTAGAATAGCCACACTGGTTTGATGCTTGCATAATTTACACCTGCAAATGTACTGTCCCAACCACATACACCAATGTATAAATGATCAGTGTAAACAGTGCTACAGACTACCTCTGAAAGTAGCCCAGCGCCACTGCACACTGCTGTAACAGCGTCAGAGTCCCATCCATGATGACCCTCGTGGCCTTTTCATGGTTTGTTACAGCTATTTATTTTCTACCTTGGCCCTGCTTTCTTTGGTCCTAAGTGAAGGACCTTTACGCTTATACATATTGAATTTAATTTGCCACTAGTTGCCCCTTCCCCGCTGTGCACAAACTACCTTCCTCTTCCCTACAGTCTACCACTTTTATAAGCTTTGTGTCATCTACAAATTTAATTACCTCACTCCAGATCCAAGATGCTGGGCCATCAATAGACATGTTGGACTGTACAGTCCCAATACTGACCCCTAGGGGACCCCAATGGTAACTTACTCCTAGTCTTCTATTGTACCCTCCGCCACTACCCACTTGAACACAGACATGATGAAAATAAATTGCTTGTTATGAAGCTCAGGTCAATTCTTATAAAATGATTTCCTGGCATTTTATCTGCTGTAAACTGGCCGAGCTTGCAAACCTTCATGCTGTTTGACCAGAACCATAGGTAACATAAATGATGGGAGACAACTGATTGGTTCAACAAGTCAGTCTCATACAGGTTGATTTTCTTCACCCCACCTGCTGTCTTCCCCACATTCCTCAGACACCCCCATTTTGTATTATCTTTTTTTTCCCATTTTTCCCTTGGTCCGCCCTGCCTCCCACCCGGATGTTCAGAATCCCCACTCTATCCCTTTCTTAGGACCTGCATAAATTACTCTCTCTCTCTTTTCACATCTATTTCTTGCTTGAAAGGCTCCAGCTGGCAACAAACATCTTATATGGTTATTAACCTTTGTGTAAAAAAAAAAAATTAAAAAAAATTGAGTTCTAGATGCTGTCAACTTCTTATGCAGACATAAGACCCCACAGTTTTGCATTCTCCACCTGGGAGTGAACAGCATTTCCAGATCAGGGTGATCTGTGCACTTCAGAATTTGAAACTAAATTTTTAGTACACTTGATGTATCATGCCACACCCTGGAGTTGAACCTAGCCCCTTTGCCCTATAGTCTAACACTCTACAAAACAGTGTTATTTTGAGCACTAAAATCTCAAATGCGTCCACCCTCACCATCCCAAGTATACCTTCTCTACACCACTCAAAGGCAACCCTCTGCCTGTCACAACAACATATCGAGAACTTAATACAGTAACTGTGAGCTCCCCCCCAGTCAGAGATCCTGTACAATTACATACAGTGACTCCTGCTGGGATAGGCTGGGACTAAAGTAGCTGTAAGCTCCCCACAGTCAGCACTTCTGAGCCACTGCTATCAGTGACTTCTGTTAAGACAGATGCTGGGATAGAAGTTATTATGAGCTCCCACATAGTTAATATTTCTGCACTACTGTAGTCAGAGACATCTGTTAAGACAGGTTGAAAAATAGATTCTCACCTGTAACCGTAATTCTAGGAGTGGTATACAGTTCACATCCGCATTCTGGTAGTTCCACTGAAGTGCTGATTCGTTGGAATGCCTAAGCTAAGTTCCTCTCACCACCTGGACTCATCCTCTGGCTCCACCTTGTGATGTCAGACCTAGCATGCCAGAAGGAGGGAGCTGTGTGCCACTTGTCAGGGGAGGCCAGATGGGTGGTGTGAAATGTTGTCTACATACCACTCCTAGAACTATGGTTATAGGTGAGTAACCTATTTTTCTAGGGACATGGATACAGTTCACTTATCCACACCTTCGCAGACTTCCAGCAGTTCTCCAGGAGGAGGGGACAAGGCGCACACCCCTACTTGGCGAACAGAGATTGGCAACCCAAGGTCCCAAATGCAGCATCCCAACAAGACTCTAGGTCGATGTTGTACTTGGAGATGAAGGTGTGTGCTGACCTCCAGGTGGCAGCTGTGCAGATCTTCTGGATAGAGATGTCCCTGGAAGCAGCTACCGAGTGGAATGAGTCCTGAGCCCAACAAGAGGCTCCCTACCAGCCAACCTATAGCAGAGGTCAATGCAGGATGTGATCGATCTGACAATCGTTCACTTTGCTGCCAGTCTAGAGATGCAGCTTCAGCACATATTACAAACAGCTGGCGAGCCTCAACCCAAACTACAGCTCTGTGCTCTACATAGTAAGAGTGCCCTCCACAGGTCCAGAGTATGGAGCCTGTGGTCGGCCTCCAAAGATGGGCTGGTAAAATATAACGGAAGGTCCATTGCCTGGTTAAGGTGAAACTCCGATACAACCTTCAGGAGGAACTTCAGGTGGGAGCAAAAGACAACCTTGTCCCTGTGAAAGACAAGATATGGACATTCCACCGACAGCATCTGGAGCTCACTGATCCTTCTGGCTGATGTGATGGACACCAATAAGGCCATCTCCCACGACAGGTTTGACATCTCACACACCTAATCATAGTCTCAAATGGCTTGCCCATGAGCATGTGGTTCACACAATGGAAGGGTGAGGTGGTCAAGCCCGTTGAAAAAGAGCCCAACCACCTTCTCTTGGGCCACTGTCAACATATCAGCCAGTTATGCAGAGAGGGCTGCCAGGTTCACCTTGAGGGTCACTGCTCACAGACCCAGCTGAGAGATGGACCAGAAGTACTCGAGGATACTAACCGCAGGCAAGGGGATCAAGTTCCTGACCATGACACCAAATGCAAACCATTTTCCATTTAAAGGTATAGCATTGGCGAGTCAACCCCTTTTCGGAGGCCTCCACAATGTGGAACACATCTTCCAAAAGACCTAAAGCCTGGAACACCAGCCACTCAGGAACCAGGCTGTGACATGCAGGGACCTAAATGTCTAGGTGCAGGACCTTCCCCTGCTGTCTGTTCAGGAGGTCTGGGTGAAGAAGCAACCACCATGGAGACCTGCTGAAGTCTAGGATACCTAGACTTCAGTAAGGCCTTTGACTCCGTCCCACACAGAATGTTCATCAACAAACTGGAAAACACAGGTATAGGAAGTAAGACTGGCTACAGGGGAGGACCCAGAATGTTCTAGTAAATGTCATTCTATCACACGAAGGGAATGTAACCAGTGTGGTCCCACAGGAGTCCGTGCTCGGCCAATACTTTTCAACATATCGCGACATCGCAGATGAAATTGGACGGAAAGTATGCCTGTTCGGTAAACAACACTAAACTCTGCAACAGGGTGGACACGAGGACAGGACCAAAAGGACTGAGTCAGACCTAAAGCAACTGGAAGAATGGTCCAAGACTTGGCAGTTGAAGTTCAATGCCAAAAAAATGCAAGGTCATACACCTGGGAAAAAGAAACCCAGGGACAAAATACTCACGGGGGGGGGGGGTGAAACATTAACCATAACAAACCCTGAAAGGGATCTTGGAAGTCATAGTATCAAACGACCTGAAGGCGGGAAGGCAATGTGAAAAGGTGGCACAAAAAGCCAGCAGCATACTAAGGTGCACAGGCAGGGGTATTACAAGCAGAAAGAGAGAGGTGATAATCCTGTTGTACAGGTCTCTGGTGAAGCATCATCAGGAATACTGTGTCCAGTTCTGGAGACCACACCTCAAAAAAGACATACACCAACTACAGTCAGTGCAAAGGAGAGCTACAAAGATGGTCCAAGACCTCCACCACGAACCCTATGAGATTAGACTTCGACAATTAGACTTGTACTCCCTGGAACAAAGGAAGGGGAGACAAGATAGAGACCTTTAAATACCTCAAGGGAATCAACTCAGCACTGGAGCAGAGTCTCTTCAATGAGAGTAGAGAGGCACACACCAGAGGGCACAGCAGAGTTTTGGTAGGGGGTAAATTCCAGAGCAATGTCAGAAAGTTCTTCTTCACAGAAAGGGTCATGGAGCCTTGGAACAGACTACCACAGGAGGTGGTGGACGCCTAAACAGTTAGGGAAATCAAACGATCCTGGGACAGGCATCGTGGGATACTAAGACAATGAAGTACAACATGGGAGGGTAGGCAAACAAACACATGGGCAGACAAGATGCATCAAGTAATCCCCATCTGCCATCACATTTTAGCTGATGAGATACGGGGTGCCAGAACTGCTGTGGCCACTCTAGAGCTACCAGGATCATCCACACTTTGTCCTTCCAGGCCTTGACTACTACTTTGTGAAGCGAGGGGAAGGGAGAAAAAGCATACATGAAGATTGGGGTCCAGGGCCTCACAAGGCATCCCCAACAGTGTCCTAAACTGGGGAGCAAAACAGCCTCAGTTTTGCATTCTCCCAGGAAGCAAACAGGTCCATCACAAGGTGCCCCACAGGAGAACAGGTAGTTCACTACCTCCTAATGCAGGGACTATTTGTGCAACATCTCTCCTACCTGGCTGATCATATCTGCTGACTGACTGTTGGCTCCGGCGACATGAAATTGCCAGGAGATCTGCACCCAGACTATGAATGAAAGTCCAGGTACAAAAGGTCTCCCGACACAAGGGAAGGGAGTGCATGTCGCCCCGCTTGTTCAGGCAGAACATGGACGTGATGTTGTCCGTCTGGACTTGCATGACCTGACCCTGACCAAAGAAGCAAATTCCATCAGAACTAGCCACACTGCACGGAGCTCCAGTAGGTTGATGTGGTGATGGGATTCCTTGGGTGATCAGGACCCATGGGCCTGTGGTCCCCAAGTGTGCTTCCCACCCCAACCAGAGACACACCTGTCGTGAGAGTGATGGTTGGTTCTGGGCGGACAAACAAGTTTCCTTCATCCAGATGTTTTGGGACCAGCCACTGCTGCATGGCATCCAACATTGGAGAAAGACGGATGTGATGCCAATGCACAAGAGTGCAGGAAAGGAAGAGCCGAGTAACTATTGTCCAGTTAGTCTTACATCAGTGGTAGGAAAGATTATGGAGGCACCCCTAAGGGAAAGGATAGTAGAATAACTGGTAGAAAATGGCCTGCAGGATGACAGGCAGCCCGGGTTCACGGAGGGAAGGTCATGGCAGACAAATCTCATCGAATTCTTTGACTGGGTGACAAGGGAGTGCGATCAGGGAGGGGCGGTGGACGTGGCCTATCTGGACTTCAGCAAGGTCTTTGACACCATCCCTGACAGGAGGCTGGTGAGCAAGATGAGCAGTCTAAGGGTAGGGGAGAAAATAACAAATCTGATGGAAAACTGGCTTGGTAACAGGAGTCAAAGGGTGCTTGCAAATGGGGTTCATTCTAGGGACAAAAGAAACATGACAAGTGGGGTACCCCAGGGGTCAATACTGGGGCCGATATTCTTTAACATTTACATTGGGGATATTGTGGAGGGTCTGAATGGAAAGGTATGTCTGCAGATGATACAAAGATCTGCAATAGAGTGGATACACCAGGGAGAGTGGAAAGCATGAGAGAGGACCTGCTAAAGCTGGAGGGGTGGCCGGAGAGTTGGCAACTGAGATTTAATGCCAAAAAATATAAAATAATGCACATAGGGCATAAGAATCCTAGGGCCGCATACACACTAGAAGGAGAGGATGATGTAACGGAGCAGGAGAGGAATCTGGGGATTATTTGGACAACCTTAAGGTGGCAAACCAGTGCAACAAAGCGGTTGGAAAGGCAAGCTGTATGCTGGCATGCATAAGGAGGGGTATCACAGGCAGGAGAAGGGTGATGATAATGCCCCTATACAGATCAATGGTCCATCAACACTTAGAATATGGGGTAAGTTCTGGAGACCTCACCTACAGAGGGATATAGATAGGGTGGAGATGGTCCAGACGAGGGCAACCAAATGGTGCATAGTATGCATCAGAGGACATATGAGGAGAGTAGAGGATGGAGGAGCTTGAAATCAGAAGGGGGGGGGTTATGACTGAAACTTTTAAATACCTGAAGGGAATTAACAAGGTGAGGGAAAGGGGTATCTTCAAGACGAAAGACAATCCAAGAACTAGGGGGCATAGCTTGAAACTGGAGGGTGGTCTATGCAGAGGTAATAAGAGAGGGCACTGGGCCCCTGGAATGGGCTATCAGAAGGGGTGGTTGAGCATCAACAGTGGGGAAGATTCAAGAGTGTATGGGATAACTACATGGATTAAACAAGGAACGGAGAGATAGATACCCTGATGGGAAAAAGGGCAGGGAATCTACTGGGGGTGGAGGAGGGGGCATGTAAGTGGTGTGTAGGGTGGTAGCCTCAGGGATACCTATAGAGATGGATAAGCAAAACCTTTCAGTGGACGGGCAGAAGGAGAGCCTGGCATGGTGTTGCGGGCCTCACAGCCTGAAGAATGGCCCGATCTCATAACACGATCATGCAAACAACTAAAACGGTTAATAAGATTGAGCAAACACTTACAGGTCTTAAAACAGATTTTGAAAAAAATGGAGCATTGCATAGATCAATTAGAACTGGGGCTCACAACAGTATCAGAGCAAGCGGACCACCATGATTGTCTCATACTCTACCTGATGGCCAGAGAGAGGGAATTAACTTATCGCCTGGACAATCTGGAAGGCCGTAGCCGGTGACAGAATGTTCGACTGTATGGGGTGCCTGAAGGAGAGGAAGAAGGTGCACTGAGTACGATAAGTTTCATCCAGGAGCTCCTCCATTCGACGTTGCAACTACCAGCGGATTTCGACCTATCTATCGACAAAGCACACAGATCCTTAGGACCGCAATCCAATTCCGGAGCAAGATCAAGGTCCTTTGTCTTTAAAATGTCCTCCTACACAACAAAAGAGGAACTTCTGTGGAGGGCATGGAGACAGCGACAGCTCAAATTGTAACAGGACAGACTGAACCTGGATAACGATTACACCACGGCGGTTCAGGAGAGCCGCTGAGTGGTGTGGCCCATTCTGAAACCGCTAAGAGCTAAACAGATTAAGGCACAGATTTTGCATCCAGTGCAGCTAACAACAGAAACAGAACAGGACACCAGAACCTTCCCAGATGTGCTTGCAGCCTCCAGTAACCTGAAAGTCCTGGGAACTGAAACACCTCCACTTCTAAAGGAGCAACACGAAAAATAACTTTTGTGGTCTGCACGGACTGTGGCGCACAAAGTAGTCACAAAGCAGGGAAGCCCTCAGAAAAACTGTCCAGCCATGTTGAGATTGGACCATGGCACTCTTTTGAAGACATATGGGTCTCAGATACAACTAGATGGATTAATGCGACAGGCTCAATCTCCGAGTCCAGCGTGTACAATGGCCACAGAAGAAAACGAAACTGAAAGAATGCACACTTGAACAGACGTGGAGCGCTGAAGCTGATAGCTGACTTTCATGCAGCTCTAGTTGGTCTGCAATACACAAACCGAGGGATCCTCGGCTATCCTGGACATATATATCCTTTTGCAGACTGCTCAAAAGGTTGTAAAACACACTAAATGCTGCATTAACTGAGGAGAAGGTGGAACAATTGCAGAGATATTAGAATACTGAATAGAACTGTATCCTTCTTTTTGTATCTCCCCAAAGGCAAAGCAGACATGCATTGCTGAACAAGGGGAACACGCAGGGGCAAGTATTTAAGATAAAGAACTTGTCCTACTCCCCAATATCACTAGTAGAGGAGACAGCTGATCGGGAGGGGGGGTCGTCTCTGAGGCTGGTTTGGGATCCGGGTCAGAGACCCACGTACCTCCAACATGTCATGATGCCATGTCAGGTTTACCTCCCTGCTTCTTTTTCCAATCTCTATTTTTGTTTATTTTATGCTACTTCACCTCCATTTTTATTTTTACTTACCTGTGTTTATAACTACAAATGTCCCTAGAAGAAAAACCTCTATACTTACTAAGGATATGGGGCAACAAGTGTTAGATGTACAAAAGCAATTATAAGATTTGGGGGTGATCACATAAATCAGGAGTTTTCTGTATATATTTCTTCCCAGCTTGCCAGATTCTAGCTGTCGAAGGTTCTAGCCGTGAGGACTGTGGGTCAGACCCCGCTTGATTCTAGACTGCGGTTTCACCCTAAACCAACGGGAGGCTTAGGTGCAGATAAAGAGGCACCACCCAAGCAGGGGACACCCAGCTCGACCAAGGAAGCTTAAGTTCATAACCCAGAACACCCTAACTTATTTTTTTCTGGTTCTGGTTTGGTGTTCTGGGTCAGCTGTATTGAAAGTTCTGTATAGATATAGACTACTGTAGAGGGAAGAGTCATCCTTTTACTTTATTTGTTCAGAGACAAAGGGGTAAGCCCAGCGTCTTGCAGATGTTGTTGTTCTCAGTTTTCAAGGGGAGATGGAAGGTGGGAGATTGTGTTTATGGAATTTATTTCAACTTAGGGTACACTCAAACTTTCACAGGAGGACAAATACACTCAGTTGAGAATTTAGTAAGATTAGCGTCTGAACAGTGGTTAATACCCTGGAATGCCAAATACGGATTGCCCCAGATTAAACACAGTCTCATATAGTATCAATGGCATCACAATCCCATTAAAAGAAAACAGATTTCGAAATTTCTCACACAACAAAAATGCTCGGTATGCTTCATCCAGGAGACCCACCTATCTCCGGGCAAGGCACTGAAGCTCAAATCCAGAATGTTCTCAATGATATACCATGCCTCACGGGAGAGAGGGAAAAAAAAGAGGTGTAGCTATTCTCCTGGCAGCAGACTTGCCCTTCAAAGAAGAAATAATAGCAGACCCAGGTGCACGGTATGCCATATTAATGGGTAGGGTGCAGGGTACATGGGTCACCCTAGTAAATGTATATGCCCTGCTGGGATCCCAAATCACATTTTATTCGCATTTAATCCACCTGATAGTTAAAAAGGCTAAAGGCCTGATTATCATGGGAGGGGACTGGAACTTAACACTCAATAAAAACCTAGATACAACTTCAAAGATTCCCAGAGGCAGGAATAAAATACCTACAGTTCTTAAAGCTGCTAGTAGAGTTGGGTTTCTCGGATGTGTGGCGGGAGAAATATCCAGATACCAAGGACTTCACATACCATTCACCTAGATTTAAAATATACTCCAGATTGGATATGTTCTTCACATACTCCAGGGACCTCTCTCTGTTTCAGTCCACGTGGGTGGGTTCAGCCATGCATTCAGACCACCAACCAGTGTTTGTGGAGAAAGACCTTCTACTCCCAAAAAAGAATACACACTGGAGTCTTATTGTCTCATTACTAAGAGATAAGGATACAGTCTCGGCAATTCGAGACACAATTAAATAGGCACAGGAAATAAACTCCAAACAGGACATTTCCCAACAGATTCTATGGGACACGATAAAGATGGTGGCTAGGGGCAAGCTGATCTCCATAGCAACACATAAAAAAAGGGAACGTCAGCGGCAGATGGACTTCCTGATGGAACAGCTTAAATTGTTAGAGACCCAGCAAAAGCAAAAATGAGACAGAGAGCTGGAGAACTTAGACAAAATGTAAAATTCAAAAATTGCTAAACACAGAAACTGAAAAACATTTGTTATCATAAACAGAGATATTATGAAGGGGACCCACGGAAGACAACATTTCTGGCATACAGACTGAAACAGCAGTCAGCCAAATCTCATATCACAAAGATCGGAAATCCTAGATTGGGTAACCTGACGTACGAGAGAGATCAGATTGCAAAGACCTTTGTCACCTATTACCAGACACTGTATCAGCCCCAGCTGGAATCCACTCCCCTAGATAAACAAAGCTTTCTTCGGAATTTAAATTTACCCAAACTAACCAGGGAACAAGGGAGGGCTCTGATGGCAGGCATTACCCACACTGAAATTATTAACGTCACACAAAATGTAAAAACTGGGAAATGTCCTCGACCAGATTGATTCAGAGGGAATTCTATAAATCTTTTGTAGGGGAGGCGGCTCCTTTATTGGCAGACACATATAATGCAGTGTGGAAGGAGGGGGGGGTCCCACTCTCGGGGCACTATACCACCATAACAGTGATCCATAAGGAGGGGAAGGACCCCACTGAGTGTGGGTCCTACCGACCTATATCTCTCCTTAATGTGGATTATAAGCTGTTTACAACTATTATAGCCGAAAGACTCAAGACGCTTCTTCCACAAATAGTCCACATGTACCAGACAGGGTTTGTGACAGGGAGACAAGCACCTGATAATGTTAGATGAACTATAAATATTATAAATAACACTGGCTGTACACGCACACCTGCGTGCCTGAAGAGCTTGGACGCAGAGAAAGAGTCTGATAATGTATCCTGGAATTTCCTAGTTTTGGTACTAGAACAACTGATCTTTCCACAGCAATCCATTACTGGTCTTAAGGCATTGTACGCGGACCTGCAGGCGTGCATCAGGGTTAATGGGGGATATCGGATAGGTTCAGGTTAGGAAGGGGAACTAGACCAGGCTGCCCAGTCACCTATGCTATTCACCATCTACATCAAACCTTTGGCCAGAGCCATAAGGAGTGACCCCAACATGTGGGGAATAAGAGCTGGAGATACAGAGCATAAAATATCATTGTATGCTGATGATGTACTTCTGTACCTACCCCAACCAGAAACTTCAATATCTCGGGTTTGGAAGGTGCAGGAAGAATTTGGCTGTCACTCAGGTTACAGCCTAAATAAAACTAAAATAGAAGCTATTAGCTTTCAGTATAGTCCATCCGCCTGAAATCACATAGCTTCTACCTCTAAACTAGGGGACTTCCAAAATTAAATATCTTGGGGTTTATATACCTAAAAACAAACTATTTGATGTTAACGTCACCCCTCTCCTCGTAAAGGTCCGTCAGGACATTGCTAGATGGAAACTTTAAAACTTCCCCATGTACTCACGTATTCAATCGTGATCATGAATATTTTGCCCAGGTTCCTATACTTATTTCAGTGCTTGGCTCTAAGGATTCCACAAACCTAGTTTATGTCCTGGCAGGGGATTATTTCAAGCTATATATGGATATCAGGGAAGCCCCGAATAAAAGTCTCAATTATGTCCTCAGACAAAACCTCAGGGGGTCGAGCACTGCCCAACCTGAAGGACTATTTGGTGGCCCAACTGCTGTTTGCCCTTCTCTGGTTGGCAAAGGGATACGAAGCCCACTGGAAGAGGATGGAAGTGGAGGCAGCAGAAGGGGCCCCGCTGGGGCAAGAGTGGTGGACGGATCATTTAAACAACAAACAGGAGATCTTCTTCTTCTGATGACCAGAAACACCCTAAGGGTGGCCTACAGAGCCTGGGCAAAGTATAATCGCTCCAGAGTGATGTGGCCCCTGCAATGGTTCGCATGGAGAGACACAATCAAACCCTCCAAACTAGACCACACATTTAGACAGTGGGAAAGGGGGGCTGGTCACACTGGGACAGATGATAAATGAGGGGGAGATAATGACCTTCGCAAAGGAAAAAGAGAAGTACCACCTGCAGAAAAAGGATTTCTTCAGATACCCGCAGCTTAGAAATCACATTGTTATAATTCAGCAAAATACAAGAGCACCTACCCAAGTTCAAACACTGATGGAGGTAATAATACACGCAATACAAGACCAAGTGTTACTGAAGGGCCATATCTCAGCATTATATAAAGCCCTCAGAGGTTTATACCAAACATGTGTCTTACTCTTGCGACGGAAATGGGAGGAAGAAGCAGGGATTCAGATGACAGAGGTGGAGTGGGACAAGATCTTTAATTCAGCCAACAAAACAACATACCCACCTTCATGGCAAGAATTTGCCTGGAAAGTCAGAACATGGTTCTTCTACACCCCAGCCATACAGGGTAGGTGGGAGGGGGTTCTAGAGCATGTTGGAGACAGTGTAATAAATCCATTGCCCATCACACCCATATTTTTTGGCTATGCCCATCTCTATAAACATACTGGACAGATTAGAAAGGCACTGGCCAACATGTTCTCAGTTGCCTCAGATTGGGCCTTCCCACACCAGATACTGGGCCTGCCACCTCCGGAGGTCAAGGGGGAAGATGCATAGTACCTCTGGAACATTCTGTTGGCAGCCACCCATAAAGCAATTACTAGAAGGTGGTTGTCGGTGGAGCCTCCTAGCTATGAGCAACGGCAACAAATAGTACAAGAAATTATGGAGATGGAGGAGCTAACCCACAAGATCAATTAAAGAACACAGATATTCGTTCAGAGATGGTCCCAATGGGTGTTCTGGAAGGGAACCCAAGAACGAGGCTGACCTAACTTGGAAATCAGGAAACTGAATGCACCATGAAAATCCAAATTAATCCAAATACGATAAAACAATACAAAGAAAATATGAGATTGGATAAGGTAGAGAACAAATAACAGTTCTATAACCAGGTCAAGGGATTTACTGAAGGAATGAAATCTAACATGTGAACAACTCTGTTGTGACATGATATGAGACTAGAAACTGTTATGTAAACTGTTTTTATTGATGTGATGTACCCTGAAATGTCGATAAACTTAAATAAAAAAAAAAAAAAAAAAGGATACCTACAGAGAGGGAACAACGGCAGACTAGATGAGCCAATGGGGTCCTTTTCTGCTGACAACTTTCTAGGATTCTATGATCGGCTTGGTCATGGTGACCGGCTGGTCCTAGGCACTGGGACTATTGACGATCCAACTCCCACTGCAGGTGCCACATCTGTCAGCAGGCCCAGTGGACCACACTGGTGTAGGACGCTATGTGCCCCAGCAGCCGCAGGTAGTTCCAGACAAGGCACGAGCACCCAACCTGAAATGATTGGGCAAAGGAGGTAAGATCCAGTGCCTGGTCACAAGGGAGTTGGGCCTTGGCTCACAGGGCGTCTAGCTCTGCCTTAATGAAATGAATCACCTGCGAGGGGATCAGTTCTGTCTTGGTTAGGATGACCAAGAGGCCCAAGTCACTGTAGGTCTGGAGGGCCAGAGCCCTCAACTACTTCACGGTATCCTTGGATGGCCAGACAATCAACTAGTCTTACAAGTAAGGATATACCCTGACACCCTTGTACCACTGGAATGCTGCCACCACTGCCACGCACCAGGTGAAGACCCTATGCACGGACTTGAGGCCAAAGGGCATAACCCGGAACTGATAAGAGAACCCTTTCTGTGCGGAACCAGAGGTAGCACCAGTAGGACGGATGGGCTAGGATGTGGAAGAACGTATCCTGGAGGTCCAGGGAGCAAAACCACAAGCCCTGCTCCAGGGATGATATAATCTGGTTCAGAGTGGAAATCCAGAACTTGCGCTTCCATATGTCCTGACCGAGATCGTGTAGATTCAGCCAGCATCCCCCCCCCCCCATTTTGGGACCAAAGTACCTGGAAACATACCCCTGACTTGCCAGGACGTCTAAGACATGGGCTATAGCCCCTTTTGCAAGGAGGTGAGCAGCGTCCACCCTGAAGACAGACAGTGTGTCCTGTGACACTGAGGGCTAACTTGCAGCACAGGATCATTAAGACCAGAGAGCCTTGAAATTCAGAGGCAGCACTCTGCCTACCACCTCGAGAACCCACACGTTTGTAGTAATGATAGAGGAGAGTGGCCAGAACTGGAAAAGCCAACCCCCCACAGGGAGCTGGTTCAGAGACTGGACATGTGGGAGGCATAAACCCCCCAAACTGTCAGTGTGCAACTTTGGAAGGGGCACCGGCCACTGGGGCCAGAGGGGCACCACTTCTCTCATCCCCAACTCATTTGGACCCCTGCCCAGACAACTTGGCCTTGGGGTGCCAGGCTTGGTATTGCCCCTGCTGGGGCTGCTGCTGCTGCTGCTGCTGAGTGCTGTGGCTGAAAGGACTGAAATGGAGAAGTCTTCTACTTCATTTTCTGGGCCTTAGGGTCCTTCTAGGATGAAACCAGAGAGTCCAGGGTGGCACTGGACTTCTCAATCCTTGTGAGATGACCTGCACCCCTGGGTCAAAGAGGTCACTGCCAAGAAGGGGACATCAGCCAGCTTGTGCAGAGTGTCCTCCATTAAGGTGGAGAGCCTCAGACATGCCGTGTGAAGCATCACGACCGATACTGCCATGGCACTGGTGCAGGAGTTGCTCATGTCTTTTTCATTACTTTTTCACAGAGAGAGTAGTGGCAGTTTGGAACACTTTGCTGGAGGAGGTGGTATCCTGCAGGATGGTGGGTAGTTTCAAGAGGGGTTGGGACAGGGAGACAGGGGGGTATTTGGGAAGGTGGAGGAGGGGCAGCTGCAAAGTAGGGGTTAGCTGCACACTCGAGCAGACTAGACAGATCTAGAGGCCTAATTTCTGCTGGCAATTTTCATAAGTTCTTATGTCTAAGGCTGTCTGGAGCCGGTGTCTAGCCACTGCTTGATCCTGGTCTCTAACCAACTTCACCAGAAGCTGCTTGTTGGCATGGGTGGCAAGGGAGGTCATTATCAAGCACTCCCAGCAGGGAGTAACCAAAGCTGGCCCTCATCATGCCACAACTTGCCTGTAGACAGAGAGGAGGCAGCATAGACCTTCTTAGCCACATGGTCAAGCTTCTTCGACTCCTTGCCAGGGGGCCTGTCCATGTCCCTGTGGTTTCCAAACTCCTGGAAAGCAGAGTCCGAGACCAGACCCTCGGCCAAGGTGCGATCCAAGAATCTGGAAAGACAGCCAGTAGGGAGCACATACTTGTGGACCATAAAGGCAGAGCACACCAGGCAGGATGACAGATACTACCAAAGCTCCACGGACGGTCCCGATATGGCTACAGCTATGGGAAAGGCAATCCCTAGTGATTCATCTCTATCAAGGATATCTGTAAAAGGGCACTTAGCCCTTTTCCGAAAAGGTTCAAGGGGGACAGATATAGACTCTGAAGTTAGCTGGAGTAGGGCCCTGAATGACACCGGCTCATGGTGGGCAGTCAAGTCCCAGACCAACATGTGGTCGAAGGCATGCGTCCTCAACGACTGCGTAAAGGAACCATTCAAATCATTCAAGCACTCCTCAAAAATGGCCCTAGACTATTTGCCGCCGCAGACCACCCGATAGTCCCCCAACTGGGTGATATCCTCTGGCAGCCAGCCTGTCAAGCTACCTGCAGCATGGAAGTCCTTGGTTGGGCTGACACCAAGGCCTATGGTGGAGGTGGCTCTAAAAGCAAGGTGGGGGAGACAGGTGCCAAGACAACAGTTTGGATGGACTGGCGTAGGCTTGACTGGCACCAGCCAATCAACCACAGGAATCGGGGTAGAACCCTACCCTGCCTCGCCAGGGCCCATTGCTACCAGAGCAAATCCTGACACCGCCACCACATGTGATGGCAGAGCCTCTCCTCATCTGACGACAAGGTACAAGTGCAAAACTTTTATTGATTGACTTTTTAGTCATTACAATATACAAAATATCATGATAAAATCATTTTCATTGTCAGACAATAGTGGCAGTTAATCCAACAACGATTACATATATCTACTTGATCATATTATACTTTACTAATTTTTAAAAGCCAGTTCCAGAGTATATATAGACAATTATTTATACTCCATTACTTTCTTCTTCATTTATATGCAGTTTTTTCATTTCACTAATAAGGAAAGCAGCCAGTGGTTCCAAAATCCTCTTTACAGAGCAACCTAAAAGTCCTTTAATCACATATTCAGGTTCCATTTTCATTTCTTCTAAAATTTCTACTAATATTCTTTTTCTAGCCCTATCGTATAAAGGGCAAACTAGTATTAGGTTGTCTTCTTCTAGATTACAATTACATGTTATTTCATCCAAGGACAAGGAGTTTCAGGAACAGAAACGGTGACGCATCCCAATCAAGTGAAACCAAAAGCGCATGTGACCTGGATCTCGATCTCAACAGTCAACCCAAGGGCCAATACTGAGAAGAAGCTACTGGGGGTGCAGTATAAATAACATGCACCAGCTTCGGTGGAACAACTTCCGTTGAAGGCTGCTCTTGAGTGAAGCTGGTTAGAAACACCAGCTAGGTCACATCCTCCTGGGTGAGGACCGGAAACTTCGGAGTCTTGGAGATCCGACTCTTCATTGACCTCCTCTGACAACTGGTCGACAGGATTGACAAAAAAATCTTGACCACCTGATCAGTCACTGTCGAGGTCGACAAGCCCAACTGGGGTACCGTGGGGCTTGTGACTAGACCCTTGAACAAGGAAGACTCAACCAAAGTCAAGCGTTCAACTTATGTTATGTTGAAAGCTCGGGGGAGTCGAGGGATCGGGATGAACGTGATCTCTCCTGGTCCCATGACCGGCACCAGTGGCGCTTGTGTTTCTTAGGTGCCTGATCATAATCTCACACACTAATCCACGCACAGCAGGAGCGCGCATAGGGGATTAGAGCGATATTATTGCAACCCCCTGTCACTCACCAGGAAGGAGGAAGTGGATGCAGTCACTGTCAGTTGGGTACTCGGTTGAGCCGCTCCCATGGTGGAGTGGCTAGAGCACCTGACCCTGCAGTGCATAGGTTGGGGGGGATCATGGTTCGATTCCCTGCTAGGGAATCTCTTACTTTTATTTTTTTCTTGCCCTAGTGTCCACACTCCCTTGAAGTGGATTATAATAGTTCCGGGGGTGTGGGGGACAAAGCCCCCAACGTGAGGGGTGCTGGGAGGGGGGCTTCAAAACAAAATAACAGCTTTCAGGTGTTGCCACACTTTTCCTGCTATCGCCGTAGTAATGTGCTGTCAGTGCAGGCTGCATTATGACCTCTGCCTGTTTCTACAGTGGCGCACAGCGCTCTCCCCAAAGGCTTGAAGGACCGGCTGCAGTGAAAGCCTTCTTGTGGCCTTTCAGCTATAGCTGCAGGTCTCAGCTGGCCGGGTGAGAAGCTGGGCTATGCGACCCTCCAAAGGAGAACGGAGCATCATTTGGCATAGGCCACAGCCCGAAACATCGTGTGCAGCCCCCAGACAGTACAGGCAAGACACATGTGGTTCCATCCACGATATCTTCTGGCAGCATGTGAAGCAGAACTTGAAGCCAGGAGAGTTTCACTTTTTTGTGTTCCATCTTCTGTCGCCGAGGCAGGAGCAGAAATAGAGATAGCCAAATAAAGTCTTTGAAAAAGTAATACATTCGCCAATGGCACACTCTATGTCCTACAATGCGCAGAGCTGGGAAGGAGGAGACCAAAATCTTCCAACAGAAAGAAAGATCTGATGTCACAGGGTGGAGCTGGAGGATATACCACCGGGGTGGCGGGAGGAGTTTAGCTTAAAGAGTTTTCGACGAATCCGCACTTCCAGTGGAAATGCCAATGTGTAGAAAGTGAACTATGTCTGCGCCCCTAGATGAGCTCCCCACGGTTAACATTCCTGAACCACTACTGTTAGTGACTTCTGCTGCAGATGAAACTGCTATGAGCTCCCCCACAGTCAGTGCTCCTACCCCACTGCCTAGAGTAACTACTACTGGGAAAAGAATGAAATAAAGCAGTTGTGAACTCTCCCAGTCAGTGCTGCTACACCACTACAAACAGAAACATAGAATCTGACAGCAGATAAGGACCTCTTGGCTCACCTAATCTGCCCATTTTCCCTACCTACTGCAATACTGCAGACCTGATCTCCAACTTTACCCCCCTTCCTATCCACTAAGGTTCCCATGCCTATCCCATGCACTCTTGAAACTCGTAACAGTTTTTGCCCCCACCACCTCTGCTGGGAGGCTGTTTCAGGCATCTTCAACTCTTTCTGTGAAGAAGTACTTCTTCACGTTTCCCGAGACTACCCCCTCCAGCTTCACAGCATGCCCCATTGTTCTTCAGCTTTTTTCTGAAAAATGCTTCCCAGTTTCAATCCTATCCCCTCGCTCCTTCCTTTCCTCCAGGGTGTACATATTGAGGTCCTTCAGTCTCTCTTCACAGGGCCTGTGATGCAGACCCTGCTCCGTTTTAGTTGAACTTCTCTGAACTGCCTCTACCCTGTCTATGTCCTTCCTGAGGTGTGGTCTCCAGAACTTGACACAGTACTCTAGGTGAGGTCTCACCAAAGATTTATACAGTGGTGTCACCACTTCCCTCCTTCTGTTGGTTGTACCCTTCCCTATGCACCCTAGCATCCAACTAGCTCTCTCCTTTGCCCTGTCACACTGTTTGGCCACCTTTAGATGATCAGATAGGATTACCCTGAGGTCTCTTTCCTGTTTGGAGGTTGTCAGTACCACTCCCCCCCCCCCCCCGTCTTGTACTCTGCCCAGGGTTTCTGTACGAAGTGCATGATTTTGCACTTCTCTGCATTGAAAACTTACTTGCGTCGCTTCTACCACTTCTCAAGTTTTCTTAGGTCTCCATTCATTTTAAATAACCCCCAGGTGTCTACCCTATTGCAGATCTTTGTGCCATCTGCAAAAATGTATACTTTACCTTCTAGACCATCTACAATGTCGCTAATAAAGACATTAAAGTGGACCAGTCCCAGTACTGATCCTTGTCGCACCCCACTGATTACCTTCCCTTCCTCGGAGTGACCTCCATTTACCACTACCCTCTGTCTCCTACCCCTCAATCAATCAATCAATCAAACTTTACTTAACCAGGCATAACACCACTGAGCAAGATCATTTTCAAAGTGGTCCTGGACATAATAAATAAATCATAGGCAAGTACAAGTAAATAAGCACTGTATATATGAGGAGCTAAAACAGGCCTATACAGCGAGGGATAACACAATTAAGTGCTAATTATAGCACACTAAACAAACAAGCAAAATAAATCCAAACTTAGGATGGTTCGACCTTGGACACTCACTAGGATATGTAGCCTGGTGGGTATTCTAGTATAAGACTTGGGAGGAGGAGAAGTAGGGAGGGGGGAAGGTATAGGTGATGGGGGGGTAAGGTGAGGCTAGTTGGGGGAGTTTAGAAAAGAGGTTGCAAAATGCAGAGGGGGCCCCACTACTAGGGAAGGTGGGAGCCATGCCCCAACCAACTCCTTACCCAGTTCACCATCTTTGGACCCAGTCTCAAGCTGCCCAGCTTGTTTATGAGTCTCCTTTTCGAAACAGTGTTGAAGGCCTTACTGAAATCTAGGTAGGCTACATCCACCGCACCTCCCCAATCTAATTCCCTGGTCACCCAGTTAAACAAATCTATTAGATTTGTTTGACATGACCTCCCTGCTGTGAATCCATGCTTCCTCAGATCCTGCAAACCACTGGATTCAAGATATTCCACAATCCTTTCCTTAAGTAGTAATTCCATTAATTTCCCCACCACCAAAGTCCCTGCTACCACTTTAGTGGAGGGGGACTACATCTGCCCTTCTCCAGTCCTCTGGAACCACCCCTGTCTCCAGTGGGTGGTTGAACAGGACTGTCAGTGGTGCAGCCAGCACCTCTCTGAGCTCCTTCGGTATCCCTGGATGTATCCCGTCCGGCCCCATTGCCTTGTCCACTTTCAGATTTGCGAGCTCCTTCAGGACTCTCGTCTGCAAATGGACCAGTGTCCAACTTCCTATCACTCATCTGTGGTCCCTCACCTTCCCCTTCCTCAGTGAACACTGAACAAAAGTATCTGTACAGGATATCTGCTTTCTCCTGGTCCCCGGTTCCCCTCCACATACACCCTTCCCTCCTCAGCTTTACAATCCCTCCCCAGAACATTCTCCTTTCCCTTACATACCTGAAAAATGTCTTGTCCCCTTTCTTTACTGCCTGGGCCATTTTCTTCTCGTTTGCACTTTTGCGCACCTGACCGCTTTCCCTGCCTCCCCTGCTTCTCCTGATACACCTCCCTATCCTACTCACTCTGTATCTTCTTCTACCGCCTGAATGCTAACGTTTTTGCCTTTGCTTTCCTGGCCACATCTTTTGAGAACCATACCGGTCTCTTTTACCTCTTGCTTACTTTCCTGACACAGAGGTTTGTTGTCTTCACTATGGCCCCTTTTAATTTTGACCACTGTTCCTCCACTCCACCCAAGTCCCCCACCCCCAGGGCATCCCTGAGGGATTCCCCAGTTTTGTAAAGTTGCCCCTCCTGAAGCCCAGAACCCTTGCCTTTGTGTGATTCAATTCTGCCACCGTACTTATACAGAACCACTCCGTACAGTGATCACTGGTCCCTAGGTGGCCACCCACTGTGACGTCTGCAACGATGTCCTCGTTGGTGAATACAAGGTCCAATATTGCCCCCTCATGAGTGGGCTCTCCTACTAGTTGCCTAAGGAACACCCCCCCCCCCGCAGGGAGTCCAGGATGTTTTTGTTCCTAGTTGAAGCTGCAGCTGGAATGCTCCAATCTACAGCCAGCGGACTGAAGTCCCCCACCAGCAGCATCTCCCCCTTATTTGCCATCTTTTGAATGGCTGCCACTAGAACCTTATCCGTCTCCTCCCCCTGTGCTGGAAGTCTGTAGATCACACCAGTGCGAACAGCGGCTCCATTCCCTGTCTCTAGGGTGACCTTCAGTACCTCCGCTCTCCCTGTATCCCTGTTGCTTTAATCATATCCTTCATGTAAAGAGCCACTCCTCCCCCTTTGTTACCTACCCTGTCCTTCCTGAACAGAGTATAACCTGGTATGGCTATATCCCAGTCATAGTTCTCATTGCACCATGACTCAGTAATAGTGACAATGTCCAGGTCAGCCTTTACTATAATAACCACTAAGTCTGGGATTTTATTTCCCAGACTTCAAGCATTAGCAAACATGGCCTTCTGAATTCTGCTACCACACTTCTTGTCAGCCCCCCTTTTCCCCTTTTGTCTACTCCCCTTCCTGCTGCCACCTTCATTCCCATCCCTCTTCATTTCTACTATTTTGTTTTCTTGTTGTTTGGTACTCTTGCGGATTTCCCTCCCTTAGGGTTCTCGCTCTACTGACTACTTCAGCTTGCGTGGGTGGGGGGAGGCAGTTTATGACTCCCTGCTTCCTTCCACCACCCCCTCGACTACTTTAAATTCTTGACAATGCAGCAACTAAACCATTCACTGAGGACTGTGGTTCCCCCTCCCAGATGGATGCAGGACATCTCCCCTGTACAGACCCTTATCCCTCCGGTGAGACCCCAGTCCCAAATGAAGCTGAACCCCTCCTCTCTCTGCACCACTCTTTCAACCAGGAGTTGAAGTCCCTGGTACAGAGTGCCCTGTCCTCCCACCTGTCGCTGACTGGCAACACCTCAGAATCGGTCAGTGAGCATGCTACCTGCCTAAGACCCTTCCCCAACTCCTTGAACTCCTCCTACACTATCCTAGCCTCACCCCTTGCCAGGTCATTAGTCCCTAGTGTGAACAATGACATCCAGCTTTCTCTCCCATCCTGCTACCCTAGCGATCCTCAGGATCCGCTTCCCATCCCTCGGAGCCGTGGTGCTGGGTAGTCACCTAACCACCCTCTCCCCCTCCCTTCATGTCCCCAAATGTAACCCCTTTGCGATGGAGTCCCCCACCAGAAGTTGCTTCCTCCTCTTCCAAGGTCCTCTGCCACCCTCCTTGGGGTCTCCACTATGGAGGACCCCCACATCCTACCTGGCCACTTCTGCAGGTGCCTCCATGGGACAGTTCCACCCTGCCAAAACAGTGTAGGAATTGTGTAGTGGTACCATCTGGGGGATGTGCCTCTGTCCCACCGCAGTCCATCCGCCCACGTCCTTATGGAAGCATTTGGCACTAAGAGTGTAGCAGTAGTAACTTAGCTTGAAATATTTCAAAACATATTTTGAATTCTTTTAGATTTTTTGCACACTAACCTGGGCAAATTCTGGCACATAAACATAGAAACTGTCGGCAGACAAGGACCACAAGGCCCACCCAGTCTGCCCTATTTAGCCCTACACGTATCTGCATCTTCTGTCTCTATCTGGTCAGTGACCTTTTGCCACTCCATCTCACCTCCAAGGTTCCTTTATTCCTGTCCCAGGCATGTTTAAATTCCTCCACTGTGCT
The DNA here is from genome assembly GCA_016271365.2 of Neoceratodus forsteri. Classification (NCBI taxonomy): domain Eukaryota; kingdom Metazoa; phylum Chordata; order Ceratodontiformes; family Ceratodontidae; genus Neoceratodus; species Neoceratodus forsteri. The sequence continues at coordinate 173,763,089 of CM028135.1, forward strand.
CGCTCCCACCACCTCTTGTGGCAGGCTATTCCATGTGTCCACCACCCTCTCCGGGAACAAGAACTTCCTCATATTCCCCATAATCTGCCACCTACCAATTTCATATCATGCCCCCTTGTTCTTGCACTCCCCCTATATTGGAAGATGTCTCCTCCCTGCACCTTGTTTATGCCTTTAAGGGGAAAGGGAACACTGTTTAACCAGGAGTAGCACACTACGCCAAAGCTTGTTTCCAGATGCAACCTGGGAGCACAAGTAAGTTAAGTGACTTGCTCAGGATCACACAGTATGCACCTAGGTGGCTGAGGGATTCAAACCCAGGTCTCCAGATCTGCAGCTCAGAGCTGTAACCCACTGCGCTATACTGCCTCCCAAGGTATTTGAACATTTCTATCATGTCCCCCCTCTCCCTCCTCTCCTCCAGCGAGTACATATTGAGGTCCTTTAATCTCACCTCATATGTTTTCTGGTACAAGCCCCGTACCATCTTAGTTGCCCTTCTCTGGGCCGCCTCCACCCTGCCAATGTCATTATGAAGGTGCGGCCTCCAAAACTGCACACAGTACTCTTGGTGAGGCCTCACTAGTGTCTTATACAATGGCATCAACACCTCCTGCCTTCTGCTAGTGATACCTCTGCCTATGCACCTCAGCCACTGGCCCTCCCTGCAGCCTTCGTACTCTGTTTGGGCACCTTTAGTTCATCAGAAATGATTACCCCTAGGTCCCTTTCTTCCTTGGTGACTGTCAGCAACTCTCCCCCAATCCTATACCTCTCTCCAGGTTTCCTTCATCCCAGGTGCATAACTTTGCACTTCTTAGAATTAAACCTTAGTTGCCACACTTCAGACCATTTTCAAGTTTCCCCAGGACCCTCCTCTTTCTTTCCACCCCTTCTGGAGTATCCACCCTGTTGCAGATCTTGGTGTCATCTGCAAACAGGCAGACCTTTCCTTCCAGCCCTTCTGCAATGTCACTAATGACATTAACAGGACTGGGCCAAGGACCAAGCCTTGTGGTACCCCGCTGGTCACCCCCCATCTCCCCGGATTGGATCCTATTAACCACCACCTTCTGCCTCCTGTCCGTTTGCAAGTTCCTAACCCAGTCTACCACCTTATGCCCCATGTCCAGGCTCCCCATCTTGTTAACCAGCCTCCTATGTGGGACAGTGTCGAAGGCCTTGCTGAAATCGAGGTAGGCAATGTCCACTGCCCCCCCCGCTCCGATTTACTTCCTTCGTCGCCCAGTCAAAGAAGTCTATCAGATTTGTCTGACACGAACTTCCCTGCTGTGAATACATGCTGCCTCAGATCCTGGGCTCGATTGGATTCTAGGTGTGCTACTATTGTTTCCTTAAGCAGTGTCTCAATGATCTTCCCCATTACGGAGGTGAGGATGACCAGCCTATAGTTCCTTGCCTCCTCTCTACTCCTGCTTTTGTGCAGAGGGACAATGTGCGCCCTCTTCCAGTCCACTGGGACCACTCCTGTGCTGAGTGACTCAGTAAACACAGCTGCCAGAGGTGCTGCTAGCTCTCTTCGCAGCTCTTTTAATATCCCTGGGTGTATGCCATCTGGCCCCACTGCTTTGTCACCTTCAGTTTTGTGAGCTCCTCCAGGACTCGCTCCAATGTAAATGGACTGGTGTCCACCTCTCCCCTCTCCTTGTACTGCTAGCCCAACTGAGGTTCCTGACCCTTCCCTGATAGAGAGGTGAGCCCACATCCACTCAGTACATAACCATGCAGTGTTATACTACAGTCAGCCAGCCCAACTGTAGGGAACACCCTGAGGATTCAGATAGGCGCAACTAAGTAAGACACTCAGAAATATTTACTGCACAAGATTTCAAAAGGGTCCAAACCCTCTGGCAACAATAACATACTGATACATGGAGAAGGCTCGGAGCAGGTCCTCAGTTTTGAAAGCAGAGGGGAAGTCAAAGATTTCGATGACATGGGAAAGCTCAGAGTCATCCCAATCGGACTCCGTTGGCTGGTAGTTGTAGTAGTTAAAGCGATGCTCCTGGATGCTCATCTTCTCTTCCTGATTGTCTGTCAGCTGCATAGGAATAGAAAATGGTGAGACTCATAGCTCCAGAAAGTACAACACTGAGCTGGGCATTGCTAACAATGAAGCAGAGACTGAGACATCAAGAAGTCAGGGAGACACAGTCAACAGCAGAAAAACTGCATGTGGCAGGGTGCAATTAGTAAACAATTTAAAACTGATACCAAAAATTCCCCCTCCCCTGATGTAGAGGTTGATCTGCGAAGCGCTGGGGTATAGGCTGGTGCTCATGCAATAAGATTGTATGCATTAATTAAAAACATGTCTGGCATCACTTTTAACTCATTTCCTAAATACGCTCCTTTGGAACTAGCTGCGTTTGTAGTTTCATTTCCTGTACCGATAGGTGAGATGAGCAGATATCCATTTCCACAAGCAACCAGTCTACTGGTAGTGCGCCCTTGCCCTGTGTCTCAGCTTCTATCTAAAAAATGCTGGGAAACGGAACAAGTCAGGTCTACAGAGGGGCAGAGTGCAGTATAAAGAAGGCTGGGAAACAGGGCAACACTGCATTACTGACAAGTAAGGGTCAGTGCTCTGTAAAACTCTGGAAATGGGGCGGGCTGTGTCATCGAGCGGTTAGGGTGCAGTGCCGTGTTAACAGAAGGCAAAGAAATAGAAAACGGCTGGGTTACAGAGGGGCAGGGTGCACCGCTGTGTAAAGGAAGGCTGGAAAACTGGATTATCTAGGTGCTCTTTTGGATCAGGGCGTCACATTTAAAAAACATTGGTCAGTCAGGAACAGTTACTATTTTCAATATGTTGTACGTATAGGACTTATATTTAATGGTATTCTGTCCCGTTTTGCACCAGCTTTGGTGACAGAATACAATTTACGTCATGCTGGTATTCCAACTGGAGTACCACACCTTCATGCCGCAGCTCTGCAGTTTAATCTATAGTAATGCTATTCTGAACAGACGAAATACCAGACCCAGAGACAGAATACCAAAACTAGATTTTTGGTATGCCACCTCCCACACCAGATTATTTTCTTAATTTCTACCCCTGAAGTAGAATGTTTGTACCCCTGATCCCGCATGCAGGCCTCACAAGCTGTAGTTCAAGCCATCTAATCAAGGGTAGAGTGCACAATACACACTACCTAGGTCTACAGTAATTCTCAGACTCACAAGTATGCCAGAACAGGTGCAAACCATAGAGATCCTATATAAAAAATCTAGAGTGGGGCATCACGTGGAAAACAAAGGGCTTGACTTGTGCCTTGCACCAAGTTAAAACCAGTATCTAACATGCTCGTCGCTTTTAATGCATTATTGTAATTGTGTCTTACTTGCTTGTGCTACTGTTTCTGTATTTGCACTGTACTGTTCTCCTACTGTGTGTAACTATTCTGACATGGAACCTTTGAAAAAGAGTCTTTGACTCAAAGGTATTTTCCAAATCCTTAATAAATAAAATAAATAAATGTCTATTGGGGGCTATGTCATATGCAAGTGGCTTAAACTACAGCTGTGGGGCCATCATGCAAATGACTGGCGGGGTCACGTGATGACCCCTCTACTTTTTATATATATATGGTCACTGTGGTGCAAACATTCCACAACAAGGGCAATCATTAACATATTATGCCGACTTTGAAAGATTTGCACTGGTCACTAGTAAGGCAAGGGGGGGGGTCACTATTTGAGACCCTCATGTTGCCTTCCGTCAGGTTTCACTTTGTCCCTAGTGTAAAAAGCACATTTTATAATTGCTCACCTTCGGTATAATTTGTTGTAGATATACAGTGGCAACCATCCTAAACTTTCCTCTTGCTGTAGTACCACAACAGCTTAATAAAAAGTTGTGATTTAAAAAAAAAAAAAAAAGAACATTTTGGGCTTCTTTGCCGGCTACCCTGGGACAGTGATATCTGTGTTAAAATGATAAAATGTAATGCACTGGTTAAAATTTGGGACGGGATTGTAATTCTGGCTGAACTGCCAGCCATCTAATCCCTTCCCACTTCCCAGTCCGCCTGCTGCATCCCTGCACTCTCATGTTTTGTGATGTGGAACCAGGAAGAGCGTGGGGACGTTCCCCATACAAGTCTATGGGGCTCATTTTCTGAACTATTTACACAATTTTAAACTACTACCTATGAAAGCCACAGCTCAACTAATAAGGTCCCTTTTAGTTGAGCTGTCGCTTTTTTCATTTTTAGCAACAGGTACTTTAAAGCTGTGTAAAAACATTCTGAAAATGAGCCCCACAGACTTGTATGGGGCACATCCCCATGCTCTTCCTGGTTCCACATCACAAAAGATGAGAGCGCAGGGGCAGAAAAGGCGGACCGGGAAGTGGGAAGGGATCAGCTGGCTGGCAGTTTGGCCAGAATTACAATCCCTTCACAAACTTTAACCAGTGCATTACATTTTATTATTTTAACACAGAGGGGCTCTGGCCATCCCAGGGTAGCGGGCTATGAAGCCCCCACAATGTTATCTCACACATTTACTTTAAGCATTACCTTACTGTGTTTAAGGAAGCAGCTGTAGGTTTTCTAATAGTTTGCGATAGAAGGGGTGACAAGGTGTGAATACTGCCTTGCAGTACCTTAAAAAGCACCTTTTCTGGTGCTCACCTTATCACCCCATTATTGCCGTTATAGCCCTTGGAGTTGCAGGCTGCATTTAATAATGTTTTTAATAAGCTGGCTTTAGGGGTGGAAGGATCATGCTTTGGCTCAGTGGGCCAAGGTTTGATCCTTATGCTCTATTCGGAGACACGCCCCATGCTCTCATGTTTTGTGATGCAACAGATGGGAGAGTGTGGGGGTGCGCTCCCCTTGACTTCAATGGGGTTCTTTTTTCAGTCGTGGTTTTCAATATTCTGAATGCTCAATTTGCACAAATCAGATTTACAATATTGAAAACTGTGAGTGAAAAGGAGCCCCACTGAAGTCAATGGATGGCGTTGCAGCACTTTCCCCGACTACTGCATCACAAAACGTGACAGCACGAGAGAATAGTGGAAGGGATCAGGCTCTTGACTTCATGAAGCCAAAATATGACCCCTTTCACCCCTAAAGCCAAATAAAAAATTTTTTTTTTAAATGGAGCCTGCAAGAATGGCAATTCTGTAGTTCGGGGAAGGGAGATTTCAGAAATACCACGAAAGATGCTGTTTAATGTGGTGCTGTGAGAGGGTCAGAAGAAAAAATTACTCACCTTAGTAATCTTGTTTCTTCCAAGGTATTCTTCAATATTCTTAACTCTTGCAGTCCGCCTTCTGAGTAGAACTGCCCGGAGATTGGAACGTACGCAAGTGACTGAATCTATCACTGACTCGTGCACTTATTCAAATACTGCCCTCACTAACTGCTGCATTCTAAACACTCAGATTTATGGGAGGCTGCAAGGAAAGCCACCACCTAATCTATTCTAACCAATATGTACGCTAACATTTGAATAAACAGAATTATTCTAACAATAGCAATACAAACAGAATAGTAACTATAACATTAGTAAAATATCCTAATAATACAAATTCCCATCAAAATGTCAGCTATGACCTAAGAGAGGGAAAAAACAATGCCCAACGGGGCTCAAAATAATGACCAGCCAAGGGTGAAGCACCCTTCTTTTACAGATATCCAGCTTGAGATGCAGAGGCTGCTGGTTCTGGAAGGGGAAGTATAGTGGGGAGTTAAGAATACTCAAGAATACCTTGGAAGAAACAAGATTACTAAGGTGAGTAATTTTTTCTTCTAACCCCATGTATTCTTCAATATTCTTAACTTTTGCAGACTATGAAGCAGCACCTTTGGAGGTGGGCATGGAACCTATTTAGGAAACAGACGTTGCAGAACTGCTGTGCCAAGCCTGGCATCACTCCTGGACTGTGTGTCCAGACAGCAGTGCTTTGTGAAAGTATGTACTGTTCTCCATGTAGCTGCTTTTCAGATTTCCAATAATGGGACATCCCTGGCAGCTCCAATAGAAGCAGCTGTGCCCCTTGTGGAATGAGCCCAAAGGTCCACTGGGGGCACTTTACCTGCTTTCAAGTAGCAAAACTAAATGCACGGGACTATCCAATGAGAAACAGTCCTCTTGGTTGCTGGTTTCCCCTTTTCCACATCTCCATAAGACAGGAATAGTTGCTGTCTGTCCTGCCTATGGTCCTTAGTGTGAGTCATGTAGTAGCTCAAAGCTCTCTTGACATCCAGGCTATGAAGCCTACGTTCACCTGAGCTGGAATGCTCAGTAAAAAAAGACTGGTAGAGTGATGGACTGATTCATGTGGAAATCAGAAACCACCTTAAGAAGGACCTCCTATTGGTTCTGAGCACCACCTTGTCCCTATGGAAGGAAAGGTAGTCATGCTCAATACACAAGGCCTGAAGCTCACTGATCCTTCCAGCCAAAGTGATGGCCACCAGAAACACAGTTTTCCAGGTAACATATTTCAGATGTGATAAGACCATTGGCTCAAAAAGGGGTTCCATGAGCTTGGCAATACATACAGTACACTGACATCCCATGCAGGCACTGTTTTCCTATGGGGGGGGGGTGCAGATGAACTGAACCTTTGAAAAACTTCTTGAAAATGGGATTAGAAACCATGGAATTACCTTTGCCAGCTTAAATATATGCAGAAATTGAGGCCAAATGCACCTTCAGGGTAGTGTGCTGTAGGCCCAGGGAGTGCAGATGGATAAGGTAGTCCAACAAGGCTGGCATCCCTGCTCGTGAGGTACTACATCATTAGCAGAACACCACACAGAAAATATTTTCCACTTAGAGGCACATGTCATTTTAGTGGAAGGTTCCCTGTACCCCCTCAGGACCTCTAGTACACCTTCAGACAGATGCAGGCCTGCATAGAAACATAGACTTGGACGGCAGATGAGGACTGTTTGGCCCACCTAGTCTGCCCAGTTCCCTACCTACTGGATAAGATGCAGATCCTAGTTAACCAACAGCCTACATCTACCTACCCCCCACCAGAATTGCCTTATGTCTGTCCCATGCATTCTTGAATCTCCCCCACTGTTTTTAACCCCCACAATCTCCTCAGGAAGGTCGTTCCATACGTCCACCACCCTCTCTGTGAAAAAATACTTCCTCACATTGCCCCTGAGCCGTCCCCCCTCTATCTTCAAATTGTGCCCCCTTGTTCTTGCACATCTCTTTTTCTGAAAGATGCTACCCTCTTGGACTTTGTTGATTCCCTTGAGATTCTTGAAAGTTTCTATCATGTCACCCCTCTCCCTCTTTTCCTCAAAGGTACACATATTAAGCTCCTTTAGTCTCTCTTCGTATGGCTTCTGTTGCAGACCCTGCACCATTTTAGCTGACGTCCTCTGGACTGCCTCCATCCTGTCTATGCCCTTGCAGAGATGGGGTCTGCATACGCTAAGTCCTCAAGAGCCAGGCCTTAAGCCTGAGGGATCTGAGGTTCAGATACAGGATCCTCCCCTGGATCCTCCATGAAGAGCAGCAGGGAGTACCATGGCTGCCTGGCCCAGTCTGGAGCTATCAAAATCACTGATGCTGGCTGGGATCTGAGTTTGATTATGACCCTGAAGAGCAGTGGAAAGGAAGGGAAGGCATATAGCTGCTTCCCTGAGCAATCCAGAGCCATAGCATCTGGAAGTATTGTATCCTTGGCTGGTGGTCTGCAACAGAACTGTGGCAGCTGATGGTTCTCATGGGATGCAAACAGATCTATTTCTGGAGTGTCCCACCTTCTGAACACCACCTCCAATACCTGCCTGTTGAGAGTCCACTCGAGATGGTCCTGGTTGATTAGACTCAGGGCATCTGCCAGGGTACTGTCCTTTCCTGGCACATGGATGGCTACTAATGAAGCCTGCATTGAGTAGGCCAGGTTTCATACCTTCATTGCTTCTGTGCACAGAGGGTTGGACCTTGTTCCACCCTGCTTGTTTATGCAATACACTGTAGTAGTATTGTCTGTTCTGACCTGTGCCACCGTGCCTTGTATAATGGATGCAAAGGCCTGCAGGGCTAAGAACACTGCTCTCAGTTCCAGCAAGTTTATGTGCTGGAGAGACTCTACACTTGACCAAGTGCCGTGTATCATATGATCCCCCAGATGAGCTCCCAAACCTAGGAGGGATGCATCTGTTGTGATGACCACTGAAGGGGACTCTTTCTGGAAAGGAACTTCCTCTCTGAGGTTTTCCCTTACTTGCCACCATTAGAGAGCTTGCAGTAATGTCCCTGTTACTGGAACCAATTCTGAAAGTGGGTCTGTCCTTTGGCAGCAGTGTGCCCTGAGGTGGAACTGTATGTCTCTCATTTGAAACCTGGAACCTAATACTGTGGCTGCTGCTGCAGCCATGTGTCCCAGGAACTGCCTTGCTGGTTTTGATCTGTTTAGCCTGAACGACCCAGCAATTTGTAGAATGTTGGTTACCCTTTCTGGAGGTAGGTAAGCCTTTTTCCCTTAGTGCGTCCAGCTCTGCTCCTATGAAGTGCAATACCTGTACTGGTTGTAGGACAGACTTTTTGAGATTTATCAGGAATCCTAGAGACTCCAGGAGGTTCTGTCTCCCTTAGGTAGCCTCTAACCTGTTCAGGAGACCTTTCTACCACCAATCAGTCATCCGGGAAGGGAAACATTATGATTCCCTGCCTTCTTAAGTGTGCCACCACCACTGCCAAGCACTTTGTGAACACTCCTGGGGTCGAAGAAAGGCCAAATAGCAGTGCTGAGAACTGGTAGTGACCAGAGGGGAATCTGAACCAGAGATATTTTCTGTGAAACTCCCCTATGGGGATGTGGAAGTAGGCATCTTTTAAATCCAGGGACGCCAACCAGTCTCCCTTCTCAAGTGTTGGCAGGATCATAGCTAGAGTTACCATTCTGAACGTTGGCTTTGCTAAGTGTCTGTTCAATAATCTTAGGTCAAGGATAGGCTGCCACTCCCCATTTTTCTTGGTGGTCAGAAAGTACCTTGAGCAAAAAACCTTTTCCCTTTGTTAAGGAGGAACTGGTTCCACTGCTCTTGACAGCAGATGGTTTGCCACCTCTGCTTCTAACAGCTTCCTCTCTGTGTGTGAAGCTGGTTTGAAAACTCTTGTCCTTAAGGGGGGAAAGGATATGAAACTTAGGGACAGTCCCTGACTCACTACCTCCAGGATGCACTTGTCTGTGGTAATGTTTCTCCAAGCCTGGAGATAGTAAGCCAGTCTGTCCCCTACTGGTACAGGGGAGGCAACCTTGGCTAGCACATCAGAGGTTTTGTTTAGGCTGGGACTGAGCCTGGCTAGACTGGGCCCTGTGTCTAGATCCCCTTCTGCCCCTACCTCTGGAGTATCCTGTTTGTTAAGAATACTGCTGGTACTGCTGTACAGCCTGGTCTTGAAAGAAAGGTCTGCTGTAGCCAGCCCTTCCTCTGCCCCCTCTTCCATAAGGTCTGCAAGTGGAGGGTATCTCTTTAGCCGAGTTAGTCCTGTAAGTGGCTTTGTATTCATCCACTTTCTTCACATAAGCCTCTGTTTTGTCTCCAAACAGAATTATTCTCACAGGGAAAATCCATGGCCTTTGGGTACCCTGAGTCAGGTACGTGGCTCTGAGCCAAGTAAATCTCCTAATGGCAACTGTGAGGCCCATCCATTTGGCAGCAGTGTCATTAGTATCTGCTGCCATCTGAAACAGATGCTTAGATCCCTCTAACCCAAACCTAGTTGTCTCAGCAAGGTCAGCTGACAAACTAGGGGGGCTTTGTCTACCATAGCCATAACCGACTTCCATGTGACATCTGGTATTGGGCAGCATATGCCATGTAATCAGAATCTCTAATAGCCAGAGAAGCTGACAAGTAGCCTTTCTTGGCCATACTATCAATTTTCCTGACTCCTTATCTGGAGGATGAGATGCCAAAGGCACTTTTGCCCTGTCACAGGCTGCAGGCTGAACAACACCCTGGTGATCAGGGTGTGAGAAGAGGAATTATGCCCCTTCCCTGTCCAGCTAATATTTCTTGTCAGCCCGTTTGTCCAAGGGAGACACAGAATTTGGAGTCTGCAGTATTTTCAAAATATGCTTCTTAAAAAACGTATTTATAGGAAGCAATAATTTCTTAGTCGGGGTCAGGCCAATGAGGTCAAGGAATTCCACCTCCTCCTCATCTTCCACCACTTCACTGGTGGTGATATCCAAAGCATCCACCATATTCTTTACAAAAGTGAAGTGGGAGGAAAAATCCTCAAGCAATCTTGGTGGAGACTGAAATGCCTGTTCCGGGATGATCTCAGATTCAGTAGTAGTAGTGGCTTTCTTCTTCTTCTCCTTCCTCTTCCTCCTCCTCCTCCTCCTCCTCCTCCACCACCACCACCACCACCACATTACTCATAATCCTCTAAATCCATCATCTCGGGAAGAGAGGATACAATCGGAGTTACCAGTTGCTGAACCGAGGATTGAACCAAAGATTTGACCAGTACCTGTGAAACCAGAACCAGTACGAGTCCCTGGAATGCCTGAAAAACTCTGATGGCCTGAGCTAGGGCCTCTGCAGTAGGCATCTCGTTTTTCTGCAGAAGTCCCCTTAGACTTTTTTGCAGGGGGTACTGTAAGTTTTGTTTTCTTTGCCGGTTACGGTGTTTCAACCAGTTCTCTAGTTTGTTTTGGTCTAGAAGGTTCACCTTTATTCAGGGTAGATGGCTCTGGCTGAGTGGTCTCACCAGTGTTATCAGAGGGAGTAGGCTGGTCAGAGTCATTACCTCCTGGATCCTTATCTGAAGCCATCCTCTTCTTAAACCTTTACAGCCTTTTTTTCAATAGTTTTTGCTGGTAATGCCTTACAAATCTCGCATTCCAATGCTGAAGTGGGATTCACCAAGACAGACAAAATATTTATCATGGTTGTCTGCCTTGGCAAAAACCTCTCCACACTGGACACAGTTTTTGAAGCCAAGCGGCCCAGTTTTCTTCTTCAGTTTATCCGACATTTTAGTTAAATGACAAAAACAAGAAGTTAACCACATTATAGATATATATTATATATTTTTTTTTGCAGTTGTAACAATGGTCTCGAAACAGTGGTTAAATCCTGTGAGGAACCGCGATCTCTAATAAAAAGAGCTGAAAAATATCGGTTCAGACAGGAAAATAAAACAAGCGCTGAACTAAGCTAAACTAAGTAAAAAATAGTTAAAAACCTAACAGAAACGTCGGTTCCTCAGCGGTTACTGGGAACTAAGAGGAACCGCTATATAAGGCTTTAAACTCTTAAATAAACTAATATTGATTACTAAAACAGAAAGAAAGGCAGCAGATGAAATTTAAACAAAAGGTTACTTGTTTTTCTAGAAGAAACAATGAAGAAAGAACTAAGAAATTCACGACTGTGAGGAGAAATCTCCGAGGCGTCATGACTTCTCAGGCGAAGAATGAAATCTGAGTGTTTAGAACGCAGCAAATTAGTGAGGGCAGCATTTGAATAAGAGCATGAGTCAATGATGGATTCCATCATTTGTATATGTTCTAATCTCCAGGCAGTTCTATTTTGAAGGCTGACTGCAAAAATTAAGAAGAAAAAATTACTTACCACAGTAATGTTGTTTCTTCTAAAGGAGTCCTAATGTATTCTGACATATGCAGTAAGAATGAACTACAAGGTGGTTATTCAGGGAACTATAGCCGGACACGACGTAAAAAACACACACTCAACAAACTTGTAAAGTCGGGCTGCAAAAAATGTGAGTGTCACGCGAAACATTGGTCACATGGTGAGATTAGGGGCGCTGCTGTCCTCATGCTTTTAAACTTTATTTAAAAAGTTTATATTAACTTGACCTAGCGTCAGGTCTTTCTGAGGTTCTGGTCATTTGCAGCCTGACTTTACAAGTTTTTTGAATATGCAGTAAGACTTTGTTGTTCTGCTGCCCTGGAGAGGAAAGAGTTAAACCTACATTCTAAGTAGGCACACACTTGGTTTCAAATCACTGTCTCCATCAGATTCTTATGAGCAACCCCAGAAAGATTATAAAAGATTTGAAAACAATAGCAAATGCTTACAGCATTTAAACGGATACTTTTCCTAAAAACCTACCACCCCGACATGGGCTAAAGGCTCAAGTCATAGATGCCCCCTGGAAAAAAACAAACTTCCAAGTAAACACAAGAAAGTGTATGAGCTGGAGTGCAGAGACCCCAGGTTCTGGCAGGGGAAGCAGGGTGGGCAGTCAGAATACATTAGGACTCCTTTAGAAGAAACAACATTACTATGGTAAGTAATTTTTTCTTCAAACAACAAGAAGCCCTAATGTATTCTGATATATGCAGACTACCAAGCAGTTCCTTTGGAGGAGGGCACAGAACCTACTCAGGAAAGAAGCTCTGCAATACTGTTGTTCCAAACCTGGCATCACTTCTTGCCTGCACATCCATGCTGTAATGCTTGGTAAATGTGTGTACAGTTTTCCAGGTAGCTGCTTTACAGATTTCTGACAAGAGAATGTCTCTCACAGCTGCTATACTGGCAGCTGTGCCCCTAGCAGAGTGAGCCCTGAGGCCTACAGGGGGATCCTTCCCTAGTTTCTGATAGCAAAACTGAATGCAAGACACTATCCATCTTGCAATGGTCCTTTTAGTGGCAGACTTACCCCTGCCCACTTCTCCATAGGTAAGGAACAACTGGCTACTGTCACCCCTATGGCCTCTGGTCAGATCCAAATAATAGCTAATAGCCCTCTTTACATCCAGGCTATGCAGCCTACGTTCCCCTGAACTAGAGTGTTCAGTAAAGAAGACAGGCAAGTTTTAGACTGGTTAAGGTGAAACTCTGAGACTACTTCAGGAAGGAACCTTCTATTTATTCTGAGAACCACTTTATAATTAAGAAATAAAATACAGTTAGGGTCCACAGATCAGGCCTGTAGTTCACTGATAAGTCTTGCTGAAGTGATGGCTACTAAAAACACAGTTTTCCATGTCACAAACTTTAACTCTGCTGAGAACATAGGTTCGAAGGGGGTTGCATTAATTGTGCTATGCATATATTTAGATCCCATGAAGGGTAGGCTCCCTATGAGGGGGGTGTAAATGCAATAGCCCCTTAAAAAATTGTTTAAATATAGGGTCAGAGGCTAAAGAGGAAGATTTGCCTGCTGACAAATAAGCAGAGACTGCTGCCAAGTGCACCCTCAAAGTACAAGGCTTAAGGCCTAGAAAATGTAAATGAGCCAAATAATCCAATTAAAGTGGAATGCCCACCTCTTGTGGTTCCTCACCTGACTGAGTGCACCATATGGTAAACCTCTTCCATTTGGAACAATATGTTTTCCTAGTGTTTGGTTTTTCTGGAAACCTTTAAGATATCCAGAACCGAGTCACAAAATTGCAACCTAGCATATTCTAACTCCATAAGAGCCAGGCCTTTAGCCTAAGGGACCCCAAGTTGGGGTACATGATCCTCCCCTGGATGGAGGTCAACAGGTCGTACCTCCTGGGGAGGCAAATCGGGCTGGTCGATGCCAGAGCCACCAGTATCGAGTACCAAGGCTGCCTGGCCCAGTCTGGGGCTATCAGGATCATCACTGCTGACTGGCCCCCGAGTTTGGTCAGTACTCTGAGCAACAAGGGAAATGGAGGGAAGGCATACAGAAATTTCCCTGACCAGTCCAGAGGAAGTGCATCCACTGGGACTGTGCCCAGGACTGGAGGTCTGCAGCAATACTGAGGCAACCGGTGACTGTCTGGGGCTGCAAAGAGATCTATCTCTGGAGTGCCCCACAGCTCGAAATGTCTTTGAGAACTAGGTGATTCAGTGACCACTTGTGGTGGTTCTGGTTGATCCTGCTGAGAGAGTCTGCCAGAACACTGTCCTTCCCCGGAAGGTGAACTGCTGACAGAGTTACCTCCAGGGAGTAGGCCCAATTCCAGATCTTCATAGCTTCTGTACACAACAGAGTGGACCTTGTGCCACGCTGTTTGTTGATATAAAACATGGTTGTGGCATTTTCTATCCTGACCTGCAACACCTTCCCCTGAATCATAGAAGAAAAGGACCAGAGAGTCAGCAAGACTGCTCTGAGTTCCAATAAACTTACGTGCACAAGAGACACCTGAGGAGACAATGTGCCCTGAGCTGTATGCTCCCCAGATGTGCACCCCACCCCAAGAGGGATGCATCTGTGGTGAGTACTACTGTGGGATTTTCCTGAAGGAATGGGACACCCCACCCTGAGGTTGTCCCTTTTCTGCCACCACTGCAGAGCTTGAAGAAAGGTGGAAGTCACTGGAATCAGTTTGGACAATAAATCTCTGCTCTGGGACCAAAAGGACTTCAGATGGAACTGAATGTCTCTCTCATCTGAAACCTTGCCCCTGGTACCACTGCTGTTGCAGCTGCCATGTGTCCCAGCAACTGCAGAAAGTACCTGTCTGGCTTTGGGGAGCGGAGCTTGAAAGAATCCACTAACTGCACAATGTCGTCCACCCTGTCTGGTGGAAGTCTTGCTTTTCCCAAAACTGTGTCCAGTTCGCTCCTATGAACTGCAGGAGCTGGACTGGCTTTATAACTCACTTTTTTTGTATTTATTAAGAAGCCCAATGAGCGAAGAGTATCCTGAGTGACTGCCAGGGCCTCTAACACCTGATGTTGAGACTGGCCTACCAACAGCCAGTCATCCAGGTAGGGGAAAAATACAGGTTACTCACCTGTAATAGGAGTTCTAGGAATGGTATATGTTGTTCATCCACACTATCTGGCAGGTTCCTTGCTGCTTTAAATCTTGCCGGAAGGTCTTCAAGCTGGCTCCTCCCACCCACCCAGGTGGTAAAACTCTTGGCTCCGCCCCATGACGCCAGATCTAGCCCGCTTGGAAGCCAGGTTGTGTGTCGAAGCTGGGAAGGTCGGGTGGGTCGTGTGGATGAACAACATATACCATTCCTAGAACTCCTGTTACAGGTGAGTAACCTGTATTTCTAGGGACATGGATATGTTGTTCATCCACACTATCTGGCAGACTCCTAGCAGTTCTCTGGGAGGAGGGAGGCAAGCTGCACACCCCCTACTTAGGGAATAAAGACTGGAGAACAGAGGCCCCAAAACCAGCATCCCGGTGTGACTCAAGGTCGATGTGGTAGTGGGTGATGAAGGTGTGTGCTGACTTCCAGGTAGCAGCCCTGCAGATTTCCTGGATAGGGACGTCCCTGGAAGCAGCCACCGATGCAGCGGTATGGTGGGTAGTATGAGCTCTTATCCCTCTGCGAGGCTCCATGCCCGCCAACCTATAGCAGAGATCTATGCAGGAGGTGACCCACCTGCCTATCGTCCGCTTGGCTGCAGGTCTGCCAGGTGCTGCTTCAGCATAGGTGACAAACAGCTGGCAAACCTCTCCCGAACTTCAGCCATCCGCTCCTTGTAATAAGCGCGCTCTTCTAGGGTCCAAAGTATGGAGCCTATATTCGGCCTCCGAGGTGTGATTGGGGTAGAACACCGGCAGAGTCAACACCTGGTTAAGGTGAAACTCCGACACCACCTTCGGAAGGAATTTCGGGTAGGGGCGCAGGACAACCTTGTCCCTGGGGAAGACCAGATAAGGAGACTCGATGGAAAGCGCCTGGATCTCTCCCATCCTTCTGGCTGACGTGATAGCCACCAAGAAGGTGGTCTTCCACGACAGGTGAGAGATGTCACACCTGTGCATCGGTTCGAATGGCCTGCCCATGAGCTTAGTCAATACCAGCAGTAGATCCCACGGAGGTGGAGGTTCTCGCACCGAAGGGGATATGTGATCAAGGCCTTTGAAAAAGCGCCCGGCCACCTTCTCTCCTCGCCACCGACTGCTTCCCGTCCACGCCCGCAAGCAGAGATGGCTGCCAGGTGCACCTTAAGGGTCGCTGGACCTAAGCCCTTGCTGAGAAAGGGACCACAGGTAGTCCAGAATGCTTGCCAAGGAACAGGAGGAAGGGTCCAGGCCCTTGCCCTGACACCAAATGGAGAATCTCTTCCATTTGAAGGTGTAGCATTTTCTGGTCGACTCCTTACGGGACGCCTCAACGATGTTGAGGACCTCGTCGGAAAGACCCAAAGCCTAAAACTCTAGCCACTCAGGAATCAGGCCATCAGGTGCAGGGATTGAACGTCCGGATGGAATACCTTCCCCTGATTGACTGAGATCAGGTCCGGGCGGGCTGGAAGCCGCCCCGGGAGCCTGGAGTGGAGACTGAGGAGACCTGGATACCAGAACTGGCGGGGCCAGTCTGGGGCTACCAGAATCACCTGCGCCTTGTCCCTCCTCGCCTTGAGAAGCACCTTGTGGATCAAGGGAAATGGGGGAAAGGCGTAGAAGAGGCCCGGGGTCCACGGCCTCGAGAAGGCATCCCCCTGCAGTGAGCCCTGCTGAGGGGGGACGGGCATCAAACAGTCTCAGCTTCGCATTCTCCCTTGAGGCAAACAGGTCCGCCTGAGGCATGCCCCAGTGGGAGAAGAGATCTTGTACTACCTCCGGCAGGAGAGACCACTCATGAGACGCAGACCCTATCCGTCTTAGGGCACCGGCCAGGGTGTTGGAGGCTCCTGCCACGTGAATGGCGAGGAGATCCGCCTCCAGGCTGCACACGAGAGACCATATGCGGAGAGCTTCCCTGCACAAAGGCATGGAGCGCGTCCCGCCCTGGCGGTTTAGGTAGTACATGGTCGTGGTACTGTCCTTCTGGACCTGAACCACTTGACCCCGTATGAATGGAGCGAAGGCGGTGAGGGCTAGATGAACCGCTCGAAGCTCCAGCAGGTTGATATGGCATCGGGACTCCCAAGGGAACCAGAGGCCGTGCGCTCTGTGCTCCCCCAGATGGGCACCCCAACCCATCAGAGAGGCATCGGTCGATAGAGAGACCGTCGGCTCGGGGAAGACAAACGGGATGCCCTCCTGCAGATGTGCTGGAACGGTCCACCACTGGAGAGTGTTCCACATCCCCTGGGCCACTGTCACTAGCTGATCCAGCGGATCGAAGTGCTGTAACCATTGGCTGGCCAGTCCACACTGAAGGGGACGCATGTACCAGTGGACCCAACGGACCACTCTGGTGCAGGCCGCCATGAAGCCCAGGAGGCGTAGGAAGTCCCGGGCAGGGCGCGATTGCCCAACCTGAAATGATTGGGCAAAGGAGGAAAGAACCTTAGCCCTGTCCGCCGGGAGCCGTGCTCTGGCTCGAAGAGAGTCGAGCTCTGCCCCGATGAAATGTATCACCTGCTTTGGCACAAGTTTCGACTTGGCCTCGTTGATGAGGAGGCCAATCTGAGAGCAAACCTAGAGGGCCAGATCTCTGGACCGCTCCACCTCCGCTCTGAAGGGGGCTGCAATCAGCCAGTCGTCCAGGTAGGGCTACACCTGGACCCTTCGGCGCTGCAGGAATGCTGTCTCCACTGCCATGCATTTGGTGAAGACCCTGAGAGCTAGGGAGAGGCCAAAGGGCATGGCCCCGGAACTCATAAAGGGATCCCTCCGCTCTGAAGCAGAGGAATCTCTGAAGGGACGGACAGATTGGGACGTGAAAGAACGCATCCTGAAGGTCCAGGGAACAGAACCACACCCCTCGTTCCAAGGATGGGATTATCTGAGCCAGAGTGACCATCCTGAAGGTCCGAGACCTTAGGAACTTGTTCAGGTCGTGCAGGTCGAGAATGGGGCACCAGCCCCGCATCCGTTTTGGGACCAGGAAATACCTGGACACAAACCCCGGGTCTGGAGGAGGATCCGCCACCTTCCTGATCACCTCTTTTTCGAGGAGCAGGGTAATATCGGCTCGGCGGGCCGACAGCGAGGCTGCGGACCCCGTGGCCCCCCGAGGGGCGACGGCTCGGGAAGGGTGGGGCCTGCTCGAACTACAGAGGTAGGCCCTTTCCTACCACCTCCAACACCCAGCAGTCCATGGTGATAGCGGACCAGGCAGAAAGGAAGTGGCGGAGCCATCCCCCCAGAGGGGGCACCCAGGGGGGAGTGACGAGGCTGGGGGCGACACCCCTCTACCCGTCACTGGGCAGGCTTGGAGGAGGGACCAGTTCCTATAAGAGGAAGCCGCGGGCTTGGGTTTGGGATGCTGGGCGAGCCTGCTGGCCCTGGTGCTGGTGCTGTTGGGCCAGACATGCCGAAGGCGCAGAAGGACGAAAGGACTTGTGCTGCTGCTGTCGGTGGCCTTTGTCCTTCTGGGCAGAGGTGACCAAGTCCAGAGTGGCACTGGACTTCTCAATCCGCTGGAGGTGACCTTCCACTCCAGGGCCGAAGAGGTCGGTCCCCAAGAAGGGGATGTCCACCAATTTGTGCTGGGTATCCGCCGTGAAGGTGGATATCCTCAGCCATGCTCTGCGGCGCATGGCCACCGCGGCCGCAACCGATCTGGCACAGGAGTCTCCTATGTCCAGAGCTGTTTGGAGCTGCTGCTTCGCCACCGCCCTACCCTGGTCCCGAACCTGCCGGACCGTGGTCTGCAGGTCGGCTGGGAGATGAGAGATCACCTCATCCAGGGAGCCCATGAGGGTGTGGGAGAAGTGTGCCATCAGCACAGCCGAGCTGGCCTGGTGGAGGCCAAGGGAGGATGCAGCGTACACCTTGCACCTGGCACAGTCCGGCTTTTTGGACTCCTTGTTGGGGGGCTTGTTCACGTCCCTAACGTTCCCGGAACGCCGGAAAACGCTGTTGGTGACCAACCCCTCGGCAGAGGGGTGTTCCGAAAACCCGGGCAAAGAGCCTGTAGGGACCGCATACTTCCTGGCCATCCTGGCCGAGGGCGCAGGGCAGGAAGCAGGCCGCTGCCAATGCTCCAAGGCTGGGCCAACAATGGCCTCAGCCACCGGAAAGGTTTCCATGGGTGAATCCCCTCGGTCCAGTATCTCCATCAGGGGATACTTGGCCCGTTTGGATACGGACTCGAGCTCGAGCTGCATCCCAGTGGACTCCAAGATGAGCCGAAGCAAACCCATGAAGGACGATGGGCTTTCGTCCAATGACTGGCCCCCAGAGGACTCCAGGTCAACCAGCCTGGAGAACAGGGAGGAGTCGTCGTCGGACTCAGAGGAATCCGCGAAGAGCTGCCTAGGGCCTGAGCTACCCTCCACCTGCCGAGGACGGTCGGTAGTGAGGGTGACTGACAACCTGTGGGGCAGGCCTTGACCCTACCGAGTCCTTGGTCAGCGCCCGATTTCGCTGTGGAGGCGGAGGTTCCACCACAATCGGTGGGCAGCAGGTTTTGGCCAACAACCGCCCAGGCTTGGGCAACTCACTGCAGTGAGGGGTTGTTTCGCCACTCAGGTGACAGCCACTGATGGCCGGGAAGGCTCGCGTCGACTTGCTCCCCGGACAGAAGTAACTGCTGCCACATCAGGTCCTCGTATGCCGATGCAATTTGCGCCAAGCCTCTCCCTCCAGGAGGAAGACAAGACGCTACTCGGTGCCGAGACCACCGTTGTCAGTGGATCGGGCTGACTGAGAAGAAGTCCGAGACCGAGATCCTCAGTGTTTCCGAGGACGAGTCTGGGAAGGAGCGGGGGACACCCGCTCTTCCCTCGGCTCGGACACCTTAACTGGGGACTACTGCACCAGGGGTGCAGGCAGATCCTCGGTCTCCACCGGGGGAACCGGCGAAGAAGGGTTGTCGGCTTCACCAGTTGACAGCCCGTCCAACAGGTCGAGAAAAATCTCAACCGCGTCCACGGGAGTCGCGGCCGGCTGGCCTGATGGGGACGTCGTGAAGCCAGCGGCCTTAGCCGCAACCTCGACCGAAGTCGACAGTCGGCTGTCCGGGGAAGGAGACCTCTCCCACTCCCACAAACGCCGACAATGGGACATACCCTTAGAATCCTTCTTTTTGGACTGAGAGGAATGTCCCGATGGCACCTCTCCCTTCGTGGAAAGGGATTGGCAAAGCTCCTTGAACAAAGCTGAATACGAGGTACCAAAGAGAGCGGGATAAATGCCACGACCGAGGAGGAGGAAGATGCGGCCTGGGCCGCCTCCTCCTCGAGGGCGATCATCTGCTCGAGTTGCTCAGCCGAGCCAGCCGCCGGGGTAACCGCCCAACGGGCCTCCTTCGACTTAACCGGCGGGTAGCGCTCCTCGGGGTGCCCTAGCTTTAACCGGGCAGCGTGGTCCTCCAGGACGCAGCCGAGAACTAACAGCATGACTCACAGGCTCGCGGGTCGTGGTTCTAGGCCGAGGGTAGATGCACGAGTGCAGGTCCATCCTGACATTTTCTGCCACAAGGGCACCGTCAAAACCGGGAGTCGATTTGTCCATCGCAGCCATGAGGGGAGAAAGATGACCAAGTCTTGAAAATTTTAAATGAGTTTCAAGTAACCAAGAATTAGGATCCAGTCTATCACGCAGAGCTGCTATGAGGGA
The DNA here is from genome assembly GCA_016271365.2 of Neoceratodus forsteri. Lineage (NCBI taxonomy): Eukaryota > Metazoa > Chordata > Ceratodontiformes > Ceratodontidae > Neoceratodus > Neoceratodus forsteri. Next base: position 173,783,483 of record CM028135.1, read on the forward strand.
ACCTGAGCTTCCAAGCCGTAAGGAAGATCTACGTCATAGGGCGGAGTCGAGTTTTACTCACCCGGGGGTGGGTGGGAGGAGCCAGCTTGAAGACCTTCCAGCAAGATTTAAAGCGGCAAGGAACCTGCCAGATAGTGTGGATGAACACCATATCCATGTCCCTAGAACTGAGATTTCTAAATGCCTTAAGTATGCCACCACCACTGCCAGGCATTTTGTAAACCCTGTGGGAGCTGAAGTCAGGTTAAAGGGGAGGGACCTGAATTGGTAGGGACCTGATGGCAGTCTGAACCTTAGGTATTTTATGTGTGACTGCCTGATAGGGATGTGGAAATAAGCATCCTTGAGGTCTATGGATACTAGCCACTCTCCTTGCCTGAGAGTGGGCAATATCATAGCCAGAGTGACCATCTTGAATTTTGGCTTTGTTGAGTGTTTGTTCCCAATTTTTCTTCAAGGTCAGGAAGTACCTTGATTACAATCCTTCCCCCCCTTTGGGACAGAAGGACATTTTCCACTGCCCTGCCCTGTCCTGGAAAAGGGTTGTAACTTCTGTTTCCAGTAGGGAGATTTCTGCTGGACAGGCAGGCTTGAACAGCCTTGCTCTCAATCTGGGAAATTGTTTGAAATTTAAAGCAAGGCCTTTGCCCACCACCTCCAGAACCCATTTGTCTGATGTTATAGACTGCCAATTCTGGAGGTAGTGGGCAAGCTTGCCCCCTACTGGAACTGGAAAGGCAACCCCCGACTCTTCAGGGAGTCTGTTTAGCTGGTGTTCTGGGTTGGAAAGTTGGGTTGGAACGAGTGGCACCTCCCCTGCCCCTTCCCCCAAAGTATGCACACTGTTGCTGATAGACAGGGAAAGCCTGGACCTGGTAGAAAGGCCTCTGGTAAGGCCTGCCCCTGCCTCCCCAACCTTGCTGTTTTTGAGGTGTGGCAGCCTTTTCTTTGGCTGCAGCACTCCTACAGGAAGTCCTATATTCATCGATTTTTCTCATGTAGGCCTCAGTCTGTTCCCCAAAGAGGGAATTCTGGACCAGAGGAAAATCCAAGGCCTTCGTTTGGGTGTCCTATGACAGGTTCGTGGTTCTCAGCCATGAAAACCTTCTTAGGGATATAGAGGTGGCCAATACCCTGGATGCCGACTCCCTGGCATCCACTGCCATTTGGAATTGCTGCTTAGAAGCCTCAATTCCATTCCTAGTAATTTCTCCCAAATCTGCAGCCAAATCAGTAGGAATTTTAGCTGCCAGAGAAGACACAGCTTCCCACAACTTCTTTTAATACCTGGCCACAAAAGCCATGTAAGAGGTCTGTCTAGCAATAAGGGAGAAGCCCAGGTATGACTTCTTTGCCATAGAGTCAATCCTCCTGGAGTCCTTCTCAGGAGGGTGGGAAGATAGTGGGATGTTTGCCTTTCACAGGCAGCAGCCTGAACTGCCCCTTCATGGCTGGGGTGACCAGATAGAAATTCTGTGCCTTTTTTGGCCACTGGATACTTTCTATCTGTCCTCTTATCTACAGGAGGGACAGACATAGAGGTACCCAGGATTTTTAGTGCCTGTCTCTTAAGAGACTTGTAGATGGGTATCACCAGCCTTTTAGTGGCAAGGACATCCATCACCTCGACATAATCCGGTTCTTCCTCATCCTTTGAGGATTCTTGAACCGGTAACTGGAGGGTTTCAGCCACCTTTTTCATAAAAGAGAAATGAGTGAGGGCATCCTCCAACTGTTTGGGTGGAGAAATACCCTCCACATGTTCTGGAGAAACCTCTGGTTCAATAGGACCATAGCAGTCCTCCTCCTCCTCCTCATCATCATAATCCTGTTCAGCCTCCTCATCCCATGGGTAATCACATTCAGAGGGATCCAAGGGGTCAGAACCGGCTGAGGAGCACCCGTACGTACCACCAGTTCAGCTGGACTGGACTGAAGGGATTGAATAATGCGTATCGCATTAGCAATCTCCTCCGCGGTTGGAACCACAACTACTTACGGCTTAGGAGCCAGTTCAGTGTGCTTTTCCTTCTTTTTCTTTTTCGCGCGTAGCCGGTTCAAGGGCTGTATCCACGATTCATTTTGAAGAAGAAGAAGAGGTATCATCTTCCCCTTCTGGTTCTTTTGAACCTGAACCAGTTCGGCCATCCATGTTAGTGGATTTCTCGGCCAATTTCTCATTCAGTCGGTTAAGGCACCTGTCAAGTGTCAACTGAGGGAAATTCTTACAAATGTCACAGTCTGCCTCTATGTGTTCCAACCCTAGGCATACAACACAAGTTGTGTGGGGATCGGCCATGGCAAACGTTCCCCCACACTCGACACATTGTTGAAACCTGGTTGGTCCGGTTTTCTTTTTGGATTTCTGTGACTCCATCTCTAGCTTATTCAAGTGGCGGTTAGACCGGATAAGAATCCAAAAGTAGCTCTGGTTAATAGACTGGTATTAGCGTCCAGAAAAAAAAAAAAAAAAAAATGATAAGCTCGTTTTTTTATTAACCAAAACCGAACCACTTTCGCAGAGAAAAAAATTAAGAGAGAAAAGGAGAAAAGAACTCAATATCCCAACGGCTGGAAGGCAACCACAAAAGTAACGAGACTTACCCCATTGAAATAAACCAATGAAATGTATACTATACTGCACGGACAGTAATGAGAAACTAAACGCTAGTGAAAAATATTAATCAGTAAGGTACCTGCAGCGATACACCACCAAACCGACAAGATGCTGAGCAGAAATCTCCAAGGCGTCTTCACAGTAAGGCGGAGTAAAGAATCTGACGGTTGAATAGAATGTACCAGGCGACAGTGATTTGAAACTGAGCGCGAGCCTACTTAGAATGTAGGCTTTAGCTCTTTCCTCTCCGGGGCAGCAGAACAACAAGGTCTTACTGCATATGTCAGAATACATTAGGACTTCTTGTTTGAATATTGAAGAATACCTGGAGTTAGAACCCTGTCCTATTTTTATACAGAAAACACAATTTCAAAAAACTATGAGTTTGTTAAAAGAATAAATAGCGTTAAAGGCAGGAAGGGGTTACTGTTTTCCAGCCTTAGCGAGAGTTGTTTTTTCTTACATGTTTATCTCAGGACACTCAGAAAGGAGAGTGGAGTGTGATGTTCGGAGGACAAAAGGTCAGAGAGGTCAGATCAGAAAGTCGCTAAAAAAAACACAGATGGCTGCAGGAGGGGTACTCTTGTCAGGAGACACACAGAAATGCATTATCACATATGTGCCGCAGCGACGCAACACACACGTATGCTGAACCCTTTGAGAAGGTGACAACTACCTAAGAAGCAAAGAACAAGAAAGCCCTAACCTAGTCAAACAGGCTAACCTGAAGCTGCAAGCTACTGCTTCTTACTGCTTAGAAAGAGGGGTCTTCAGTTTTGCAACTTCCAAATCAGAAAATCTGTTTACCAGTCTGAAGCCATTTGATGATATGTTTTTTATTACTGTGTTTTGAATAAAACAGTGATATTTGAGCCCCATACCTTTTTCTGTGGCCCGTCTCCACTTCCTGATTCACTCCTGTACCACAGGTACCACGAGTTTTGAGGTAACAGAGAGGGTTAGGATGGCTGCCACTGTAGCAAGTTGTTTTGTATCTGCTTCCCTTTTCTACAATAAAGAGGCTAGAAGGGGAAGGAATCAGATTTATTTCAGTGCAGTACCTGCTCCTTGCTGCTTTTAAATTGCTTCTTGTTGATTTCAGTTGGTAGCAGGCGATTTTTTCTTACTACTTATAAGGGGTTAGCAAGGAACTGTTTTGGGGCTGTTGAAATTTTTAAACCTATTTTGGTGTGTTTTAAGTGGGGCTGTTATTTCTTGTTGTTTCAACTGGTAGCAGGATGAGCTTTACTTACTTCTTAAAAGGGGCTAGCAGGGAACTGTTTTGGAGCTGTTGAAACTTGGAAACCTATTTTGGTATGCTTTGAGTGGGGCTGTCATTTCTTTAGACTGGAGGCCTGTTTCTTCTGATTTCAAACCTATTTTGGTGTGCTGTTAGCGGGGCTGTTTCTTTGAATTGGAAACCTATACCTTCTAATTTCAAGCCTTTTTTGGTGTGTTGTTGGTGAGGCTGTTGTTTCTTTGGAGACCTGTTTCTTCTGGTATCAAACCAATTTTTTTGTGCTTTTAGTGGGGTTGTTATTTTTGTTTTTCTGTCTTTACTAGCTGCAAAGTTTAGTGCATAGAGGGGGGAAGGTGCTAATTGTCTGGCCAGGGACCTCAGCTACCTGACTGTTTCTGGAGGGCACCGACTTGGTCCCACCCACCCTGCCCCAGGTAGATCATTTCTTTATACCAGGGGTTCTGACATCACTTCCCCATATGGGCAAAGGACATGCATCTCTCACAGCAGAAGCGGACATCCAGGGAAGGAACAGCAGCGAATGAAGAGGTGACTGCTATCTTCGGGGAAGGGAAGTAACTGCAACACAAAGTGCTTTCATTTTTACCTGTTTGCATCGTAAAAAGGAGGGGTAGGAGTTAGGATGCTGTGCAATAATCGATTACAGTGTATGACAAAGGGGGTAAAGGAAATTGAGAAAAGGAGAAAGTGTTTTGCAATTATGGGGGGGACTTGGAGGAGCACTGGGTATCCATCTGGAAGGGTGGGGGGGTCGCTGGTGGGCGACAAGAGCAATGGGTCGGGTGGTAGGCTGCAACAACTGTGGTCCGCCAATCTTTCTAAAAATTGTGTGGCGGTGTGACAGGGAGCTCCTGCCACTCTTGAGGACTGACTTTTTCTTAAATCTGTTGCAACAGTTCTTCTATTTCTTAGTCCATTCTATCCTTTACAATTTCTAGTCCATAAGGTTGGCCACCTATGGGCACCCCCCTCCCTTTTCTTGACTATCCTATAGTGTCCTCTTTAATTTTCCTTTTCCCTCTCAGGTCCTCGTTCAGGTAGGTTATTGTTGTGACCTCTGAGCGTATGTAAAACAGGTTGTGTTTATTGTTGTTGGACTTAGCATGTAATAACACTATGTCATAAAATACTTTGATGTACATACCTTATGTTTATGAAGCCTGGAAATGTTGAAAATACCATGGCTCTAGATATTTTTGATAAAGGTAAAAAGTACTAGGTGACTATTATAGAAATTAAGTTAGTTGTGTTATTTAAAATGCATGTAAATTGCTGCAAACTGAACAAGTCTGAAATGTCATGGTGAGTTGCATATATCCCATAATGCTTTGCATTATGGAAGTATGTATGATGTTGTATTTCTTTGAAACTTGATTTGTTGCCAATGCCCTTGGGGTAACCCTTTTTTCAGGGTTTCTGCACTGAGTTCTTTGTTTTTAGCTTGTCTTTTGTTTTTTTGAGCCCCCACTACCCAAGCAAACGGGGCCCACACAGGGATGAAGGGTTTTCACTGAAAAGTTGTTAGATCAGAAATCAGTGTCGGTAGGTGCTGTCCAAGTGCAGAGAAAGAACATTCATAGTCTGTTGCTGCAAACGGATGTACTGATGAAGGAATAGGCCATTACTGAAGGTTATTTCCTGTATTTTGAATAAACATCACACAGAGATTGTGTGTTGAACCTGAAGTTTGGTGTCTGGTCCATCTGTTATCCCACAACCCCTCCACAAGTGGGTGGGGGATGTTTAGTGTGCAATCAAATAGGGAAACATAAAAAGGAGATAAAGGGTCTGCAGGGGGAGCGAAGACAGGCAAGACAGACTGGTGGAGGTTATAGCCCAACATTGGAGGGCAGGAGGAGGGGAGATGAGGAGGGAGGATAGTTTGGGTCAACAGGGGGAGGAGAGGATCAGAAGAATGGAAGCAGAGATTGGGGGCCCATGCCAAGGGGAACGACGTCAGGGGAACCCAGGTCAAGGGAGAAAAAGACAACAGGAAGGAGGAGAAAGGGACAGGTGAGGGGAGGAGGAGAAGTGTCAACAGTCATGGAGTAGAAAGGAGGGAAAGGGCTAGTATGAGGAGGGAGGGAGGGAGGAAGCAGGCATAGGAAAAGGGTCTTCAGAAAATTGTTTTGCAGTACTAGAGGGAAAGGAGGAGGAGGGAGGTGATGAGATTGGAGGAGTAACTGACAGAAGTCCAGATGAAACCGGAGAGGGGGAAGTTCTGCTGGGGGAATTACAACAGGGGCGGAAGGGAGAACTACTGTGCAGGAGGAAAAGGAGGAGCTGGAAGCAAGAGGTGGGGAGGAAGGGAAGCAAGCAGTTGGTAAGAGGTGTGGAATCTTAGCACTGGGGGACTCAATACTAAGAGGAGTCAGGTGGGGTAGCAAGGGGGAGAGGCATAGTCACATTTGGGTGGAGGCCATGCCGGGAATGACAGCGGAAAGGGTGGGACAATCTGTTCTAAAATACGTCAGAAGGGGTAGGGAGAAGCCTCATTTAAATACACATCTGGGAACAAATGACCTGGCTGACAGGATGGTAGATATAGTCCAGATGAGGTTTGAGGAACTAGGACAATTATGTGAGGGGGCACGAAGATCAGTAACTTTCTCAGAGACACTTCCAGTGCCCAGGGAAAGCACAGCAAGAAAGCTAAGAATAGAGGAATTTAACAGATGGCTAAGAACCTGGTGTCATGCTAAAAGGAGATGGGATGGTGGGGGGGCGGGATCTGGGAGGACAGTAGTCTCTATGCCGAGGAAAGACTACACTTGAGCAAGGAGGGAAAGAAAGTGTTGAAACAGAGGATGGAGGAGTACATAGAGGTAGTTGGGATTTTAAACTAGGAGCGGAGGGTGGCAAGTGGGCAAGGGACATGCAGAGACCACAGGCTGGGAAGCCATATGAGCTTACCCCCCATAAGACTGACAAAGGGCAAGTACTAGTGGCGATGCTAGTAAAGGAGGGCAGGAGGAAGGGGGGTGGAAGGTGGTCACCCTGAATGTTAGGAGCCTTGGGAAGAAAAGTGCAAAGCTACAGACCCTCATGGCAGAGGGGGAGGTGGACATGGCGGCCATCACCGAAACATGGGCCACCCAATACAATGACTGGGACCAATCAATACCAGGGTACAGGCTATGTCGTAGGGAAAGAGCGAATGGGAAAGGGGGGGTAGCATTATATGTCAGGGAAGGAGTGAAATGTGTATGTAAGGAAGGGGAGGGGGGTGGTACAGGGTCACTATGGATGCAAATGCAGGATGCAAAAGCTTCCAAGAATAGGACTCTCAGGATGGGGAGTGGTGCACAGGCCGCCCTCTCAGACAGAGAAGTTAGACAGGGAACTACCAGGACAGATCAGGAGGACCTGCAAGAAGGGTAGTGTGGTCATGGGGGACTTCAACATGCCAGGAATGGATTGGAGTACCCCAACAACCAGGAATAGATGAGAGCAGGTACTGCTGGATGCCTTCCATGTCAGCTTCCTGATGCAAATGGTCAGCGAACCAACCAGGTTAGGGAATACCCTTGACCTTGTGCTGGCAAATGGGGAGTTTGTGAGGGAACTGAGGGTGGAAGAACCGCTGGCAGGGAATGACCACTACTCAGTATGGTTCACACTGAATATGGGTAAGGAAGGAGTGGAATCCTGCACAAGGGTGCTGGACTTCAGGAGGGCTGACTTTGGGAGGATGGGGGAAGTGGTAAAAGGGAACCTGGCCAGAATTCAACCTAGTATGGGCACTAACCAAAGGTGGGAGCTCATAAAGCTAGGGGTAGTGGAGGCAACCAGAACCTGCAGCAAGGCCCAGATCAAGAAAGCTAGGGCAAAGAAACCTAGCTGGGTGAGCAAGGAGGTCATGGAAAAGGTAAGGAGTAAAAGAGCTGCCTTTAGGAGGTACAGAAAAACAGGAAGGGGGGAGGACACGGAGAAGCACCTGAAGGAATCAAAGGAGGTGACAAGGGCAGTAAGGGCAGCCAAGACATCTAAGGAGCTCAGGCTGGTGCAGGGCATTAAGAAGGGGGAGAAGGACTTCTTCAGTTACATCAGGAAGATGGAGCTGTAAGGACCATATAGTAAGGATTAGGAAGGGGGGTAGAAGCAGGGGGTTATAAGGCAGAAGCATTAAATGATTACTTCTACTCAATATTTACTAAAGAGAAGGGGGGGTGATACCCAAGGGGGAGGGAGGGCAGGAACAGAGGGGAAGGGGGTGACGGACGGGGAAATCATGGAGGGCAGGATTCTGGAGGGTTTGAGGGCACTGAGGGTGGACAAGGCACCAGGCCCAAATGGCATCCACCCCAGGGTACTGATGGAGCTGGCATAGGTCCTGGTGGGACCTTTGGCAGACCTATCCAATGCCTCACTACACCCCGGGTGTGTACCTCAGGATTGGAGGATGACTCGTGTGTTGCCCCTCCACAACAGAATCCCAAGGATGAACCGGGGAACTACAGACCGGTGAGCCTCACATCCATCATGGGTAAGCTGATGGAGACTATCCTTAAAGAGAGGCTGGTGGCCCTCCTGGAGGCCAAAGGGCTACAGGACAGCAGACAGCATGGCTTCGTAAGTGGCAGATCCCGCCAAACCAACCTGGTGGAGTTCTATGACTGGGTAACTAGGCAATTCGACAGGGGCCATGCAGCAGATGTCCTATACCTGGACTTCAGTAAGGCATTCAACTCGGTGACGCATGGGAGGCTGGGAAGCAAGTTAGAAGGCACAGGGGCGGGTGCAAAGCTGGCGAGATGGGTAGAGAACTGGCTTCAGAGAAGGCAACAGAGGGTGGTGGTGGGTGGGGAGCTCTCATCCCCAAGAGTAGTGACGAATGGTGTTCCACAGGGCTCGGTGTTGGGACCAGTGTTGTTTGGAATGTTCACTGCAGACATATAATTGGGCATCAAGAGCAAGACCAGTCTGTTTGCTGATGACACCAAGATGGGAGCAGTGGCGGATGACCTGGGGGATGGCAGGGGTTGCAGGATGACCTGGCAAAGCTGGAAACCTGGTCAGACACCTGGGAACTGGGGTTCAATGCCAAAAAGTGCAAGATGCTGCATTTTGGGGTTAAAAACCCAAGGAGGAGTTACCAACTAGGGGGAGTGCAGCTAGCCGAGACAGAGGAGGAGAAGGATCTGGGGGTGCTCATTACGGGGTCAATGAACAACTCAGCATAATGTAGGAAGGCAGCTGTAAAGGCCATCAAATGCTGGGTTGCATTGCAAGGGGTATATCCTCGAGGAGGGGGGAGGTGATTCTGCCACTGTATAGATAATTAGTTAGACCACACCTGGAGTACTGCGTGCAGTACTGGCACCCATATCTGAAGAGGGGCATTAAGTTACTGGAGAGGGTGCAGCGCGGGGTGACAAAGATGATCCAGGGGTTGGGGGACTTACCATACGAGAGAAGGCTGAGGGATTTGAACATGTACTCACCGGAGGAGAGGAGGGACAGGGGGATATGATTGAAACCTTCAAGTACATGAAAGGAATAAACAAGACAGGTATGGAGGGGCTGTTCAAAGTAAGGGAGGGGAGGGACACCCGGGGCCATAACACGAGACTGGAGGGAGGAAGGTTCAGGAGGGAGATGAGGAGACACTTTTTTACAGAAAGGGTGGTAGCTGGTTGGAATGTGTTACCAGTGGAAGTGGTATCCAATAGAAAAGTGGGCTGCTTCAAAAAGGGCTGGGACAGAGTAAGGGGGAGGGTCAAGGGGGGGAGGGAAGAGCAGCTGCAGAATAAGGGGTGTTAGCTGCACATTCAAGCAGACTTGATAGACCATTAGGCCTTTATCTGCTGGCAAAGTTCGTACAATAAAGTGAAAAACTGGCTATCCACCATACTTGCCTGCCTGTTTACAGACCTTCATTTACTCCTACTGCTTCCTGTCTGAAACTTGGGAAGACACCTCCCACATAGTCTAGCCATTCATGATGCAGTGAGAAGAAACTACTACATCATCATGAGTTCTGGACTGTTTGGGAGACTGCCATAAAGTTCAGGACACGTACAGTGACGGGGTGGAAATTAAGAAAAATAATCTTGACCTACTGGCATCAAGCAAACATGGCTCCCTATCCATGAATTTGTGCCTGGTTCCCTGCTCCTTTGGCTCTACATTTCTCCCACAAGCCACCAGCTGTGGTGGAATCCTGGGCCTCATCTGGAAGATCCCCCTCTCTCCATCAATAATCAACGGTCCCTTCTTTAGCTAGTTTGAACATCTGCCCAAGAAGTTCGCCAAACCACTACGTCTGCTACTCTACCACTCTCCTAAACAGCTACTAATCGTTTTTTTGAGGACTTATCTGAATTACTACCTTTTCCAGTTCCCTTCTCCTCCTGACTTCAGATCCTTGATGATTTCAACTTTCATCTCAACCAGAGTGAGAGCCCAAATACCAAGAGGTTCCTAAACCTTCTAGAAACGTTCTACCTGATCCAACAGATCAACGCACCCACCCACTGCAAAGCACACTGGCTAGATTTAATCATCTCCTTTGGTTTCACTCCCCCCTAGTCTGACTAAGCCTTTTTAAGCCACTTTTTCTTCTCAACTTTGCATTCATTAGATGTACAGTACCCTCAACCAGGAGGGGCACCTGTTTCGAAAGTGCTTTATCAATCTATCGTCCCTGTTTATAAAGCCAATTCTTGTTAAACATTCAATCCTGTTCATGTGCTGGCTCTTTTAAAACCAAGCTGAAAACATTTTGTATCACTTGGCGTATATTGTTTATCTTTTAATTTCTACATCGTTGACTCTATGTACGGTGCTTTATAAATAACATTTTATTGTTATTAAGGTAAGCAGGAAAGGAGTGCGCATAGTGGCCAGGAGTCTGGTGCAGCACTGTGACAGCCTTGCTTTTGGTAAACAAACAGGAAAGCAGGTATGCACTGCACTCAGGATAAGCTTGCATGTGCCAAAAATTGAATCCAGTAGTCAAAAGAGTTGCTGCTCAAAACTTATTGCTAGAAGAAATAGTAAAAGACTCAGTTGGTAGTAGACAGGTGCATACAGTTATAACTGGTAGCTCCTCACAGTCCAAACAGGCCACGGTGCTTCGCTTGTACAGCAGCATTACATTTTGAGCAGCAACTCTTGACTCCTGGATTTATTTCTGGCACATGCAAGCTTCCCCTGAGTGCAGTGCACACCTGTCTTTCTATTATTATTATTAATCCACAAGAATGTAGGCTGAAAAAGTTTAATGGAAACAAAAGGCATGTCATAAGGTTCCCCCTGCCCTTCTGATCAAGAGTCTGAAACAAACAAAAAAAGATAGTGTGTGTTTACGTTAACGACGAGCTCCAGTTGAGTTAAAAAAAACAAAAAAAACATTACAATGGTAACACTCTGCTTTAAGTTTCCTCAACTACAATGTAACTGCAGTGCAGTTACACACAACAAACATTTAAGTACATGTAATTACCCCTGTTGCATGTTAATTAATGATTACCTACCCCACAGTTTCATTAAAACTGAGTGTGACCCTTGCAGTTAGCATTAGCAGAACTCGACTGCACTACATTCCAAACTAAAATGAATTTTATATCATTCCACTCTTTATAACTGAGGGTATTTACAATAAAAAAATAAAAAACATTGTCCCTTACAGTTCATCTACAGCCGAGGCCAATTCAGGAGCCGATTGTCATACTGCCCTGCTTATGAGACCTGTATTTGCACAAGCACTTTGTATCCTATGTCCTACTTCTGTACCAGCTTGTACTTTTGTGAAAATGTTTTTTTGTTTTTTTTTGTATTTCCAAACTGTATGTATTCTGTGAAAATGTGTTCCGTTTCCAATCTGTATTACCTATATGCCATCTTCATGGCCCGGGCCGTGCCTGAAAACGGTCCCTGGGATCAGTGCACTCACTCGGTAATCAAATACAGATATAAATAAAATACATTTCCACAGCAAGTGTCACAAAAGCAGGGGATTACAACTCCAGCTCCTCAATAAGTCTCAGCTATGCCTAAATTGCAAGGAGCAAAGCTCCAGTTTACATGTATATGTCCATCATACTAAAGAACAGACTGGCTAGGAGTTCAAATCTGGGGAAGGCTGTGTATCAGATTTCTGCGGTTGCCAAAAAGATGAAGAAACATGGGGTAACATGGTATTCCCACCGAGCTGATGGACCAGTGGATTTCTTTATTTCCTAAACCTTTATATACACATTAACAAATGCTGACCTAGGCGGACATTTTATTTTGTATTAAGGTTAAACAGTAGATGATTTTGACGTCTAATGGAGCTATTGGAAATGGATTTCTTCCCTGGGGACTGAAGTCCCCCTTTTAAGCAGCGTTTAAATTCAGATTAATTCTGCTATTCAGCAGTTTTGGGTTGTGTTAGGGATAGACAGTGGCTAAGGGCAATGCTGTTGAATGTCAGATCTACAGACAGTAAGTTTGCAGGGATCTATTGTACGATTGCTGCAAAGAAGGTGACCTGGTGCCCTTAAAGGGGGAAAAGTACAGTTATGTAAGAAATTACCATAACAGTAGATCTACAGTTCAAGCTCTCCCTGCAGCTGCTGCCCAGAAGGTAGAGGGTTTACAAGTGTTCTTAGAGAGATTTTGTGTCTGGCTCCTCCCACCCAGTGGTGGTTTTACTTTTATAGCTGCCAGAACCTATCAGCCTACTTTTGCCCCTCCCCTCCCGTCCCGTCCCGTAACACTGAAGTCACTCCTTCTGCCCCTCCTCCCAATATTGTACTCCAAACAATTTCTAGACTGGACTCGTCGCACTCTACAACAGTTTCCCCCTCAACTCTTTTACCCTGCCCAGGTACTCATCTGAGGGAGTTACCCTTTCTGTGGGGCCGTGGGACTCAAACCACCTCTGCTGCAGTGTGAAACCCTAACCACTTGGCCAACACTACCATAAAGTGTCTCTGGTCATTAACTCTTATAACACCTCAAATGAAGCTACTACTGCTTCCCCTTCTGGCCACCTCTATGACTGGCCTGCTATTAGTGTCAGATTTTTGTGCCTCTGTGCTTGCCGTAGAACAGCAAAATGTATCCTCATTTACTCACCTTCATAAAACTGATGTGCTCCTCCTACTATTGTTAGATATGAATTTACTCCCCTGGGCCTGGCTCTCTTTGCCTTCTTCTCCAACCCTGAACGTCACTTACTTTGCTTCTTCCTGTACTCCCTCACCATCTCACTCACCCCCTGGCTCCCACCTCTCTGCTCTTTTTTCTCCCTCCTTCTCCTTGCTGGTGACATTGAAAGCAACCCTGGCCCTGTTAACACCTATATCGACCACTCTAAAGTCACCTGGGCAAGGCAAAATTGGTCTAAGAATTGCACATTGAAATGTTTGCAGCCTGCCATCCAAGTTCCCAGACCCTGAGGCCTCGGTGTCCCTCTATAAGCCTCATGTGCTAGGGCTCTCTGAGACCTGGCTGAAACCCTACAACTCTGACCCCTCTTACCATCTCCCAGGTTACTCCCTCCTTCGCCTGGATAGACCAGGAAGAAAAAAGGGTGGGAAAGCAGCACTGTATGTCCAGGAACATATCTCAGCCACCATTGTTAGCCACTCCAATCCCCTCTCCCCCAGTGAATGACTCCTTGCAGCACTGACCCTGGGTTCCTCAAAAAAGTTCTACCTGGGCTGCTGCTACAACTCCCCTATCGGAGGTATCCCTGGATTATCCACTCTTCTTGATGGCCTGAGACTACTCTCTCCCACCAGGGACACCATATTGCTCGGGGACTTTAACCTTAATTGGTTAAGCCCCCAGGAACCAGACTATGCAAACCTCATGAAAACGCACAACCTCAAGCAAATCATCTCATCCCCCACCAGGCACAATGCCCGTACGCTCAACCACTCGCTGCTTGACTAGATAGCCACAAATCGGGTGGACATGGTCCTACAGGCGGGTACATTGTTAGACTCTATAAGTGACCACTCCCCTACCTACGTCATACTGACCACCAAAATCAAACTTTCCCCCACCAAGTACCTGTCTTTCAGAAATGTTAACTGCCTGGATCCCACAAATTTCCTAGAGGATGTAAGAGCGGGGAACTGGTCTGCTACCTACCGCATCAGCAATGTGTCAGATGCAGTTAGCTTCCTCATAAATGCCCTCATTCAGATACAAGATCTCCACTTCCCTCTCACTACCTGGAAGGTGTACGGGGGCTGCACCTGATGGATATCCAAAGAGTTACTGTCCCTAATAAAAGAGAGGGGCAGTAACTGAAAAGCTTATAAAGCATCCCTTCCTCCCGAACTCTGGAATGCCTATAGGTGCTTACGCAACACATGTAAGCAAACTGCCAAAATTGCTAAAACGCAGTTTCTACCTAAACCTTCAACGGAACAACCTTGGCAATCCCAGTCGCTTCTGGGGCTCAATCGGGTACTTGCTCAACCCCAAGACCCATAGCCAAGTTACTCAACTCGCCTCCGCCTCAGGCCTCTTGACTGATGCCGCTGAGATGGCACAGATTTTTAACAAAATATTTTCTGACCTCTCCACCTATCTTACCAAAGTACCTTCCCAGCCACGCACCAGCCCTGGTAGTCAAGATAACTACTCCCACTCCATCACCCCACCCTTCTACTTTAGAGCCACTGGCCCAGGTGTTACCACCAAGCTCCTGGAGTCCCTCCCTGCCAGGGGTAGCCCTGGCAGTGATGGGCTTTTTCCCTTGTTCCTTATGCTAATCTCTTCAGCAATCATTGAACCCCTCACCTTCATATTTAACCTTGCCCTCTTCTCTTCCACAATGCCAGATTCTTGGAAACATGTTAATGTTGTGTGCCTATTTTCAAATCGGGCAATCCCCTTTCTCCTGGTAATCGTAGGCCTATCCCCCCCCCCCGCTGAGCAAGCTACTGGAAAAAATTGTGCACTTCCAGCTCTCGGAGCATCTTGGAACGTATAATCTGCTATGTCCTCAGCAGCACAGCTTCCATAAGCACCACAACACCATATCAGTCTTGGTCCATTTCTCTAACTCTGTATTCAGAAACATGGATGCGGGTAAGGCCACTGGTGCTGTATTCATGGATCTGACTAAGGCCTTTGACCTCATCAACCACACTCTCCTCCACTCCACTCTCCTACACCTTGGCTGCTCTGCCAAGACAACAGCATGGTTTAGAAGTTACCTCAAAGGCAGGTCCCGGTCTGCTACAATTGGCACAGCCTCCTCCCCTGCCCTACCAGTATCCACAGGGGTTCCCCAAGGCTCCATCCTTGGACCCTTACTTTTCTCCATCTTTATTAATGCACTCCCGGCTAAAAGCCTCACCTGTGAGGCTCTCCTCTATGCAGATAACCTTGTCCTTTACCACAGCGACAAGTCCCTTACAAACATCTCCTCCGCTCTTACACTTAACTATGGTGCTGCCCACAATTGGTTTCTTTCCAACAGACTCTTGGTAAATGAAAAGAAAACAAAAGTAATGCTATTTGGATCCAAACCATGCCTCACAAAGATCTCCAAGGCAAACTCCTCCCTCCTTGCACCCGCATCTGCTGGTCCCCCCCCCCCCCCTTGAAAATGTCCCTAGTTTCAAATACTTAAGTGTCACTCTGGACCCCTCCCTTATGTTTGCCGACAATGTCAATTCTGTGCGCAGAGCTAATCAGAAGCTAGGTGCCGCCTACCACCTAAATCAATTCCTTTTTTATGAAACACACCTAGCAATTGCACAAGGAAATCTTCTACTGCTCCCTGAATATTGCTCTCCTGTCTATTCCCTCGTATTCTCAGCTCTGCGCTGTAGACTGAACTCAGTCTACAACAGTATCTGTCGCTTTGTCCTCCATGCCCCCTTTTCTACCCATCATTGCGTATTGTACCATTCACTTGGTTGGCTCCCACTGCAAGGACGGTTTGACTATGCCTTTGGTTGCTTAGCTGACAATACTCTGAGAGACAGACACCTGTCTTCGTATTCATCCCTCCTCATGGGCAGAGTGGCAGCTAGCAGCTTCCTGAAACAGGCGGTAGAGGCAGCCATTCCCCTCTGGTGTAGTGTCCCTTAAATGTCCCAGGCAATGGCTTGTTGTACTTACAGTAACAGTAAACAATGCAATTTGCCAACCATTTCAATAAACACTGTTTCAAAACAGGTGCCCTTTTTCTCTTGGGGCATACTAAACAAAACTGATCAGTCTTTCTCACTGGTTGAGTGCGAACTATATAGTAACGAAGCACCCTATGAATGTCCAAAGTATGCAGTAAGACCTCCTCTGAGTAGAATACTAAGGGAAATAAACGGGTAGGTGGATGGATTGGTTCAGTGTGAACTCAGACACCACCTTAGGCAGAAACTTAGGATTAGTACACAAAGACACCCTGTCTTTACGAAAAGCTAAGTAAGGCACTTTACATATCAGAGCCTGAAGCTCGGAAATCCTCCGAGCTGAAGTAACAGCAACTAAAAATAACGCTTTCCATGACAGAAAGCGCAGCTCACAACTCACGGCCAGCTCAAAGGGAGGCAGAGTGAACTTTTCAAACATGAAAAGAAGGTCCCATGGAGGGACAGGGTCCCTGAATGAGGAGGCTTCTGATGCAGGATATCCCGCAAGAATGTGTGAGATACCTCTAACTGGGCAACAGCTTTGCCCTCAATAGGTGTATTGCATGCAGAGATGGCGAAAAGGTGCACCTTAAGAGAGTACCATCCCAGGCCTGAGTCCGAAAGGGAAAGCAGGTACTCCAAGATCAGGTTCACCGGGCAGGTGAAGGGATCCAGGTGGTGAGCAGCAGCCCATAGGTAGAAGTGCTTCCATTTCATGGCATAAGTGGCTCTGGTGAAAGGCTTTCTACCAGCCACCAGGACATCAGCAGCTCTGGAAGAAACTCCAAAGTGGGCGACAGCCAAGTCTATAGGAGCCAAGCATGGAGATGTAGAGACTTGAGGTCGGAATGGACCAGAGTGCCCTGTTCCTGGGAGAGTAAGCCGGAGCACAGAGGCAAGGGTACTGGAGGTTCCACTGCCAGCTGGTGCTGCAGTGGGTAGAACCAAATCTGACGCAGCCAGTAGGGAGCTATGAGAATCATCTCTGCTCCCTCTGACTGAAGCTTGAGAAGAACCCTCTGCAGGAGCAGGAAGGTGTACAGAAACCTCCCCTTCCAGGAGAGGGACAACGTGTTGCACCAGAAAACTCCAAGCCCTGGATCAAGTGAGCAGAAAAACAGCAGTTTTGCATTGAGTGGAGATGCAAAGAGGTCCAACTCGGTATACTAAAGGGAGAGTTTCCTTTTTCCGGAGGTATATAGCCAGGTGACAAAGTTCCAGGTCAAGCTCCTCAGTTTCCCATCCCATGAGGGACTGCATATGATGCATAACGTCAGAAAAGAGGGATCATCAGGGGGAGACTTGGGCATCTCCTTGGGAAGCTCCTGACCTTCTGAGGAACCCCTGAAGTCCTCTGAGGAGGAAGAAGAAAAGTCGTCCTCTGACTGATCACTGTCAGGGACCGGTGTTGGAGGGTGACTGTTGTCCATGTGCTGGCCTGAGTTCCCAGTGCGTCCTTCTGAGGACCCTATGGTACGGGGGTTGCTAGGTCCTGCCTGGTCGGAGTCCGGAGGAGGGGGGTCCCGGGGAGGATGAGGAGGAGAAGGTCACCTGGGTGCATCCTTATTCTGCATGAAGGACCACCAGGCTGAAAACAGAGCAGTATAATCCAACCAGTGGAGGAGGATTATAGGGCGGATAAGGACAGCGAGGAGGAGGAGGAGTGTATGCATACATTGGTGGGGGGGGGGGACTGGCGTAGGCCCACTTGGCGCCAGCTGAGGATCCTGAGGAGAGCCAGCAGGTATCAGTTGTGGTGAAGGTTGCAGCGAAGGTGACGACGGCTGAGGAGTTATCAGTAGGGAGATGGCGTAGCCAGCGGCAGCCCGAGAGGCAAAGGCCAGTGTCGGTCTGTCAAAGCAGCTGACGCTGGCCCCAAAGGCGAGGCAGTCGCCTGCAGGGGAGAATTCCTATGAGGCAGGGGCAGAGGCGTTGCCTGCATGGAGAAAGAGGCAAGCACTTGCTCCGGGCGATGCCTGGAAGGGCTAGCGCCGGCCCCAGAGTCAGGGACCGACAAAGGCAACACCACGGCTGGGGGGGGGGCCACAGGCAAAGACCCGCCACCAACCCTGACTCAGGTACCTGGCTGAGGACCCTTGGATGCTAAGGACCTGAAAGTCAGGGACTGGGAGGCAGAGGACGAAGTCCACTGCACTGAAGAGCCGCTGCCCGAAATGGAGAATAGGGCAGGTGGCTGCACCACCAACAGCCTGGAGGGAGTGAGGGCTGCTGAGGAAGGAGGGACCGACCTCCCGCGGGAGGAAGACCCAGAGGCGGAAGCCAGTTAATGCAGCAAGCTAGAGGCTGACAGAGGATGGTCCCGATGCTTGTCCCAGTGCTTATGCTTCCCACTCAATTTCTTCTCCTTCAGGGAAGAAGATGATGACCTGGAAGTCTGAGGAAGAACAACCCTTGGCCTGAAGCTCTTTCTCCATCGCAGCCAATTTCTGCTTTAGCAGGTAGTTTTCTAAAATCTTCAAAAGGCTTCTCCTTGTGGCCTGGTTAAAGTCCTGGCAAGCCTCAGTGTTGTGGCTGGGGCCTAAGCACAGCAGAACAGGCACGAAGAATCTTGGGCAGGTATCTGCTTGCCGCAGGCACACTTCGTCAGCCTATCGGAAGATGAGGCTGGAGAAGAAGACATAAACCTTTCAAAGAAAACACCAAAAATCTGATGTTACTAATGGGAATTAAAGAAATAAATCATGAGTAAAACACGAGCAAAATGTTGGTCGACTGAAGCAGACGACCATGGAGGTCCGACATGCGTGGATCAACAGTGGGAAAAGAACTGAGGCAGGTCTGGGGGACCGCACCCTTTATAGGATAGGCGGATGTCTGCGTGCTGACATTAGTGGAGGCAGTCCCCCATGACAGACTGCTAGCTAGAAGTTTTCCGTGTGGTCCTGACGCCTGGTGGCTGGTGGCTTCAGTCCTACCGGTGTTGCCTGCTGCAAGAGGCCCCTTGAAGTAAGATCAGTCAGCACTAAGACTCCACACCCAAGTGTGGAGCTAGTCCTAATTAGCACTTTGTGTCCAAAATATATATATGTATTTTCTACTTAGTGTTTACAGCAGTAGAGTAGATTGTATCAGATGGATTCCGCTAACTTCCAAGCTGACATCTGCTGTAACAAGAAATCCCAGACTCCCCTGCAGCTACCATCAGAGCAGTGCTGCAGCAGTGGAAGATTTAACAGCCTGCAGTGCATGTCAGCAATTTTATAAGGTCATATCAGATACCTGATATCTGCTGGTCCTGCCATTCGATCAGGGCTAAGTACAGGCCTCTGTGACTGTACTTAGTCCAGGGAGGACAGCAGGACCAACAAACAAAAGATAAGAACTATGTGTTTTTTTGATCAATAACATATTATTAGACTTTTCAAGTGTTAACATAATAAAAACAAAAAATACATCATTGTAATAGCAGACAACGAATTTCAAATTGCAGTCTTAGTAAAAAAAAATTTATTAGAATAAAATATATGTTAAAACAAAACATCAAAGCTTATACAAACAAAAGCATGCACTGCAGGCTATGGGATCTCCCATTGCTGCAATACTGCTCTGATGTCAACTGCAGGGGATTCTGGGATTTCTGGTTCCAGCAAATGCCAGCTTGGATGTCAGCAGAATCAGTCTTATACAATCTACTCTACTGCAGTAAACAGTCAGTAAAAACAAATTGTTTTTGCAAACAAAGTGAGAATTGGTACTAGACACACACGGCATGTGGTCTCTTAGTGCTGACTGTTCCCCTTTAGTAGAGACCTAGTTTGAAAAAAGGCTGCTCTCGTGTTGGAGGCAGACATCCTGGTGGGCTTTTCTGTTCTGCATTGTCCAAGGGCAGGGTAGAGGATAGTAATCAGGGGCTGCCTTTTGTTTAAACACCAGACTGAAATGCACTACATGGAAGACAAAGCAAACAAGAAGATTCTTTGAACATAAAGTCCTGCTACTGGTAGATGGCTCAAGCCCTAGCTTTCAACTGTTCCTGAATTCCAGGGATGTCTCAGATTTTGCCACTAACATTTCCTCCAATCCTTCTAAATTTAGCATTTCTAACACTGAAGTGCACGTAACTGAATCATAAAAAAAGTCAGCATTTAGTGTTGCTGTCTAATTCTCCCATAAGAAAATGCTGTGTACACTAAGCAGTATGTTGTACTCGGCTTCTTGTGTTGATTTTGTATCTCAGATGTGTCCC
Organism: Neoceratodus forsteri; assembly: GCA_016271365.2. Taxonomy (NCBI): domain Eukaryota; kingdom Metazoa; phylum Chordata; order Ceratodontiformes; family Ceratodontidae; genus Neoceratodus; species Neoceratodus forsteri. The sequence goes on from CM028135.1 coordinate 173,803,657, forward strand.
TCATTTTGGTCCCCCGACTTATTTTAGCTTCGCCCTGATCTGTGAGGCAGAAGGCTGAGAGGTATGCCTCAAGCTACAATATCTTCCTGCTTTATCATCAACTGTGGTTCTCGGGGAAATCTCTAAAAGTGCTGTCTGTGCTCATTGTCCAATGATGCTGTAGCCCCTGAAGATTTTAGTTCTTGGGAACGTCCAGTGGATGGGTGGATGCTATTTCGGACTTGTTTGCAGTATCTCACCTCGCTACACTAATAGGCTATGGCTTTAACTGCCTGATTAGTTCAGCTACTCGCATGGGAATCATATACTGGATCTGGTCTGCTGCATGGGTGGTCAGACACAAACTGAAGAAATGAAACCCATGCCTTGGTCTAGTCATCATCTAATGCTATTCCGTATTGGGAAAGATCAAACTACTCATAGAGGAAACGACTTTGGCCTTTAGGCCTTGGCAGCACCTCACACATCTGGAAGGATTCAAGGAGCTTGTCAAATTAACAGATTTGCCTTCTGTTACTTCAAGTACCTCAGTGTGGTAGTGGAAGAATGGAAAGTACAGTTATGTAAGAACTTACCACAACAGTAGATCTTCGAGAGGAGCTTTTGCAGTAGGCAACAACCATAAAGACTAAGCCACCAGGACCCCACGGAAACCTTCTAGCTAGCAGTCTTCAGCAGGGACCACTCCCTGATGTCGGCCCGCTCAGACGTCAGCCAACGGTATAAATGAGACGGTCTCTAGGCTCACCTCAGTTCTCCCGCCGGAGACCAGGAGTTCTAGGATGGAAGGAGAACCGGGCAGGTTTGCACCCAAGAAGAAAAAGGCAGAAGAAAAAAACAGGGGGAAGGAGGAAGGAAAAGCAGCACCTGCTGCAAGAGCTCCCCTCGAAGATCTACTGTTACAATAAGTTCTTACGTAACTGTACTATCTTATTTTGAGTTGGAGCTCTGGCAGCAGGCAATAACCATAAGGACCGAGTCCCAAGCAGTCAAAAGGAGAAGGAACAGACAGGCATGGGTGGCAGCTGAGAACAGCCTCAGGACTCAATCGGTTAGAATAGCTGACTCCAGTTCCCCTCCTCGCTGGAGTGCCTTAAGGCTCAGTGTTGGGCCCCCTTCTTTTCTCTATTTTCCTAAACGACTTACCATCAGCTTGCTCCTCCTCCTCGATACACATATACGCTGACGATACAGTCTTGTTCACTTCTGGTCAATCTCCCTCTGATGTGGAAGCCAGACTTCAGCTCAACTTCAACAAGATCCAGCACTGGCTTGCTTCTCATCAACTCTTTCTAAATGCCAAGAAAACAGGCTCCATGACCTTTGGCACTAGGCAGAGACTTGCTAGGCTCCCTGTTCTGCCGACTTTCCACACCCTAGATGGGACACGGCTTGAGGACACCTCCTAATTTAGATACCTTGGGGTTTGGCTGGACCAACACCTCAACTTCTCTGGTCATATCGACACCATCCTGAAAAAACTGCACCCCAAGCTCGGCACCCTATACAGAAACCATAATTGCATCCCTGTTATGGCCAGGCATGAGACTGTCCAAAAGATGATCTTCCCTATCTTTGACTACTGTGATATAGAATATAGTGCTGCTCCCAAATCCACCCTATCCAGACTGGACCCCCTTTTCAACTCTTTCTGCGCTTTGCCCTTGACTCTCCAGCTCATACTCACCACTGTGATCTCTATCACGCCCTCTCTTTCCCTTCACTTGCTAACAGGTGCCTCTCCCACTGCACCAAACTCATCTCTAAATACTGGCTTGGCTCTCTACCTCCATATCTATTCTCCTCCCTCTCCAACCCTCCTCCTCCTACTCACTCTTTAAAGTCTACAGACTTGTGCACCTTTGTGGTCCCTCGTTGCTCTACTTTGGCAGGCCAGTCTGCTTTCAGATACCATTTCCTTAAAATCTGGAACACCCTTCCTCCTCAAATTCATCACTCTTCCTCCCTTCACTCCCTCTCCAGTGCCCTCAGTAACTTCCTCTCCTCTAACTGTACCTGTTTTCCACAATCATAATGCAACCTGTCTCTCTCTCTCGCTCTCACTGGCACCCCCTTCCCCTAACTGGGTCTGAAACTTTTTATGCAATAGCACTTATGTATGCAAGTCTAGTTCTTTAATTTTGTTGCCCAATGCTATATTCACTGTTGTAAATGATATTCTATTTCTATGCTATGACAGTTAATTCTAGTGCTCCATTTACTGTATTTACCCGATTCCATGTGTTTTGTCTATTATGACTTTTTGTATGTATACTCTATGTACCCACTCCCCCCAGGTCGCACCAGGAGATGAGCAACTTGTTGTTCAGTGTGCCTTCCTGGTGAAACATTTCCATAAACAAACAAACAGACAACAATTTCAGGAGAGCAGGCCCTGCAGAACTGCAAGGCCAAACCCAGTCCTACGCCTGGAGGCAACATCCAAGCTGTAGTGCTTGATGAAGGTGTGAACCAGATTCCAGATAGCAGCCGCACAAACATCTGCTGCGGACACGTTCCTCAGTTAGGCAAAGGAAGTAGCAACTCCCCTGGTGGAATGGTCTTTAACTTGGCCCGGTAAAGGTTTACCATATTTCTGGTAACAGAAAACAATGCCATTAACTAATCACTTAGATAACATTTGTTTAGAAACTGGTGCTCCTTGAGACTTGGGAGCAAAGGAGACAAACAGCAGGTTGGGCTTTCAAAAGGGACCAGTACGGTTCCGGTAGAAAGAAAGCATCTGGTGGATGTCCAGAGTATGCAATAAAGCCTCCCCCACTGGAATACTCTGGATAATAAACTGGAAGGTGGATGTCCTGGATCAAAGTAAATTCGGACACCACCTTAGGCAGGAACTTAGGGTTCGTCCTTAAGAACACTCTGTCCTTGTGAAAAACTAAGTAGAGCTCTTTACACATCACAGCCTAGAGCTCAGAAATTCTTTGAGCAGAAGTAATGGTAACTAAAAACGCTTTCCAAGACAGAAAGTGTAGCTCGCAATCTGCGGCTGGTTCGGGGGAGGGGGGGGTTGCGTATGTTTCTCTAATAGAAACAGGAGGTCCCATGGAGGGACTGGTCCCTAATGGGAGTTCTTAAGTGCAAAATGCCCCTCAAAAAGGTATAGGACAAATCCAACTGTGTAAGGGGCTTACCCTCTATAGGTGCGTGATACGCAGAGATGGCAGAAAGGTACACCTTGATAGAGGAAAAGCTGAGGCCAGTGTCAAGGAGAGGAGACACTCCAACACAAAGTTCACTGGACAGGTAAAGGGATAGAGGCAACGGGCAGAGACCCAGAGGCAAAACCTCTACCACTTCATAGCATATGTGGACCTAGTGGAGGGCTTTCTGGCGGACACTAGGACATCAGCAACTCTGGGGGAAACCCTGAATCTTGCTACTACCAAGTCTGCAGGAGCCACGCATGCAGATGCAGAGATTTGAGGTCTGGATGGACTAGAGTGCCCTGATCCTGTGACAGCAGGTGTGAGCTCAGAGGCAGGGGAATTGGGGGTTCTGTCGCCAACTGCTGGAGTAGAGGAAGCCAGATCTGGTGAGGCCAGAAGGAAGCAATGAGGATCATCTCTGCTCCCTCTGCCTGAAGCTTCAGCATACCCTCTGAAGAAGAGGGAAGGCATAAAGAAACCTCCCTGCCCAGCAGAGGGACAGCACATCTCGCCAGAAAACTCCAGGCCCTGGATCTTGCAAGCAAAAACTGGGCAGTTTGGCATTGAGTGGGGACGCGAAGAGGTCCAACTCTGGCCACCCCCATTTGTTGAACAGATGCTCTACGACTGACTGGAGTAGTTTCCACTTGTGGGCCTTGGACCGAGACCTGCTTAGGCTGTTGGCAAAAGCGTTTTGAACACCTGGAACATGCACAGCAGTGAGTTCTAGAAAATGTCCCAGAGTACAATACCAGATCCTCATGGCCTCTCTGCAGAGGGGATAAGAATGAGTCCCCCCGTGCTTGTTGATGTAAAAAAACATGGACATATTATCATCTGGATGAGCAGAGGGCCCGGGAGGAGGTCCGTCTGAAATGCCTGTAAGGCACAGAGGACCGCCCGCATCTCCAGGATGTTGATGTTGTAGAGACTGCTCCACTGGGGACCAGGTCCCTTGAATCTGTCTGTCCACCAAGTGAGCACCCCATCCCAGGCCTGAGGCGTCTGTCATCAAACCCCACCTCGGGGGCTCCTGTCAGACTGGAACCCCCCTTGGAAAGGTTGGCGGGATCCATCCACCAAGACAGGGCCCAAAGAACTGAGTTGGAGACTGAAACCGGCTGATCCAGGTCGTCGGATCATTGGTCCCATTGCACCCTGAGTGTCCATTAAGGGACCTTCATCTGTAGATGGGCCAGAGGAATGGTTGGGATGGCTGCCGCCATGTGGCCGAGGAGTCAGATATACCCAGGGTGGTACCTGACGAGTCGTGGATAGCATTCAGTCCTGATCCTGAAGGTGATCAGCCCTGTCTGAGGGAAGAAAGGCCTTGCCCTGCACTGAGTTGAGGATTATTCCAATGTATTGGAGTCTCTGGCTGGGCCAAGGGGACGGCTTTAGTAGATTCAGGGTGATCCTCAACTCTTGGAAGAGGGTAAGGGTGTCTCCAAGAGTTTGTAGCAGCTGACCCTTTGAGGGAGCTGTCAGGAACAAGTCGTCTAGGTAAGGAAAGATGTAATGGCCCCTTCTCCGGAGGGCTGCAACTACCACTGCTAGGCACTTGGTGAAAACTCTAGCAGAACAGGATAGGCTGAGCGGCAGAGCCCGACATTGGTAATGTTGCCCTCAGAAGAGGAAGCGCAGGTATCTTCTGTGGGGCTGAAATACTAGTGTGTGCAGGTATGCATCCTGCATATCCAGAGAGCACAGCCAGTCTCATTGGTGCAGGAGGGGAATCAGACCCGCAAGCGTAACCATCCTGAACCACATGTACTCGATGTACTGGTTCAGAAGACTAAGGTCTAGGATGGGATAAAAAGGTCCCCGGTCTTTTATAGGAACGGGGGAAAAGTGGGAATAAAATCCCCTTCCCCGCTGATCTGGAGGGACTGACTCTATGGCCTACTTTTGAAGCAATGCCTGGATCTCCCCTTCGATAAGGGCGACATGTGATAGAGGGTAATGGGAGGATACTAGTGGATTTTCTGGTGGCCTCTCTAGGAACTCCAAAGTAGGTCCTCTTTCTATTAGTTGGAGGACCCATAGATTGGTTGTTATCTTGCGCCAACCCTCATGGTAGAGGGAGAAGTGACCCCCTACTGCTTCCCCCAGGGACTCTTCTGGGGAAGGGGGGGGTCTGGCAGGGAGTCAGGCTGAGGCTCCGAGGGTGGGCAGAGCAGCCTGGAAGGACTCGGCAGCTCTAGACGTGGAACCCCCAGGAGTCTGGGAGGTGGCTTTATGTTTAAACCCTCCCCTCTGTTAGGGCTGGTTTTTGGACTGCTGACCTAAGGGCTTATGAAATGGCTGCTTCTTGAAAGGCCTTTCATTAGATCTGTACATTTTTGCACTGACCAAATGGCCTTACTGGAGTCCTGGAGGTGAGAGATCAATTTTTCTGCCTCATCTCCAAACTGGACCGAGCCTTTGTACGGGAGGTCCAAAATACCTGCCTGTAGGGCCCTGGATAAACCCAGAAACCTGAAGCCATGCATGTCGTCAGAGGCAGATGCCAGTGGCAGCTGCCCTGGTAGCCATGTCTGCAGTATTGTATGAGGCCCACAACACATGGGTACCGACGTCCAAACTGGATTTCTGCAGGTCTAGAAGCTCCGTTCTTTGGGCAGAGTCCTGCAAAGCCTGAGCCAATTCCTACCCCTTCTCCCACAGGGCATTTTGGTACTATACCATGTGGGTGAGGAAGTTCAAAGATCTGATGGAGCAAGCAGAGGAGGAGGAGTAGACCTTCTTGCCCAGCTGGTCTATGAGCTTGGATTCCTGATCAGGAGGCTGGGAGCTCAAATGCCTCAGCCACTTGGACCTATCATGAGCTGCAGTAATGACCAATGAGTCAGCTACAGGGTGTTCCGCTAGGAAGGGCTCATCCCTGGGTGCCCTGTAGAGCCGGTCTTATTTTTTGGAGATGGCTGAGGAGGAAGATGGGTGCTTCCAGGTGAGCCTAGTAAGATCCTGGACAGTATCTACCAATGAGGGAACCACAAGAGGCTTAGGCTCCTTCTGTCTCGGGTATTTGGCCAGCCTACGCCTCTCCGGGTCTAGGTCCTCTGTTTCCCAGCCATTAATGGCTTGAATGTGCCTCATGACGTCCATAAATGATGGGTCATCTGGAGGCGATCTAGGGGTGTCCTTGTTATCTGATGAAAGAGGGTGACCCCGGGTTCGGACTCCTCAGAAGCAGAGGAGGATGAGCTGAGGCTGGAATCCTCCGAACTGGAAGAGGAGGCACTGAGCCGATGTCCGCTATGGGAATGATGCCAGCATCAGCCTAAGGACTAAGATGAAGAGTGTTTGTGCCACCATCCCCTGTACTTGGGCTTTCCCCAGCACCTACCGTCTGGATTCAGAGAACAGCTTCTAGAATCTGGAGTCAGCTGTTTAGGTTCTGGAGGCTGGTCCAGCTCCGGCTCCACTCTCACTGGTTCTGCAGGTTTTGGAGGAAGCAGGTCACCTTTGATTTCGTTCCACCAAAAGTGGAAAAGGTCCTTGACCTCACTAAGAAGGATTTGAGGACCTGAAGGGCCAGCTGGTGCCTGGGGCTGAGGGAGAGCTGGCGTCAGAGTATTCAGTGTCAGAGTGGCTGGTGTCGGAAGAGACAGGGTTGGATGCCCGAGTGGCTCGACAATGCAAGGGGTAGTGGAGTCTGGTCTTCCTTCATTAGAGTGCTGGAGACATTCCTGTCTCCTGGCAACGGATGGTCCGGCGACTGTAAGGATGTCGTCAGGTCGGACGTCAGGAGTCCCCGGCGGCAACTGTAAGGATATCGTCGGGTCTGACGTCAGAGTACCCAGCGTCTCCTTAGGAAGCAACTGCTGGCGATGGTCCAGGAAGGAAGCTGTTGTCGGCTTAGCTGGCGCACGCGGCGTAGTCACCGGGGAGCAGGGCAGAGGTGTCATGGAGGCCTTGGAGGCAGGTGCTTGCTCCTGACGTCAGAGTGCCTTGTTTGTAGACTTAAGAGATAGAGCCCGAAGTCGGGGCCAGACAGATAGAAAGAGAGGACCCGCCGCCCAATTTAGACCCGGCCGTGGATGACAGAGATATGGCTTTCATATTCAGGGGCTGCAGGGCTGGAACCCAAGTCCTGGACCCTGACGAACCTCCACTTGTCGCCAGAACCAAGGCGGGAGGTTTCACCACCGGCTGCCCGGAAAAAGTGAGGGCAGGCCAGGTGGAGTGGTCTGACCCCCGTGGGAGGAAGAACCCAAGAGGTCTTCTTCTGAGGAGACCGGAATGGAAGCAGTATGGGCCTTCTCCTTATCCCGAGATCGAGTTCCTCTGGGGCCTTCCTCTTTTCCCGATGAGTCTTCGACGATGAGGAGGTCCCAGAGACAGAGGAGGAGGAGGAGGAGGAGGAGGAAGAAGGGCTTTTCCCCCCCGAGGATTGTTTCTGCATGGCGGCAAGCTGCTGTCCTAGAAGGTGAGTCTTTAGGGCCTTCTGGCGGCAGATCCTAGTCTGCTGGTTAAACCACAGGCAGTGCTGGCAGGCTGAGGTGTCATAGTCTGGGCCCAAGCAGGGAAGGCAGGCCTCGTGGCCATCTTTCGACGGGAGATGCTTGCCACACGCACACTTGGATTTTCTTTGGTCGACGAAAGAAACAGAAGAAGCAGGGGATGAAGACATGCAGAAAAAAATAATTTTGGCTGTGAAAATATAGAAAAAAAACGCAGAAATGCGCAATGGCAGCCGACTGTAACAGGAGGTATCCAAGGAACTGATACGAACAGATCGACGGCAAGAAAAGAACTGAGGTGGGGCTGGGGACCGCCTTTATACCACTGGCTGACGTTGGGGCGGGCTGATATCAGGGGGCGGTCCCCACTGAAAACTGCTATTGTGAAGGTTTACGGGTCCTGGTGCCTGGGCGGCTTAGTCCTTATGGTTACTGCCTGCTGCAAGAGCTCTTACTCAAAGTAAGATCTGCTGGTCTTCCATAGCTCATGGTAGTGCCACTCCAACATCACACAGGAGATCACCACTGTTTAACTGAAAACTCTGTAGTTTTAAATCCCAGTACAGGAGGCAGGAGCAGACATGTCTGCTGCTGCAAACAGAACAGTTGGGTCATACCCCTCCACTGGGTTTGTAATTTAAAACAACACTCTTTACTGCTGCAATTTCATTTTTCAAAAACAGATTTGTGAGCTGGCTCCATGGTGCAAAGCAGTGGTGCATCACCTTGACAAAGTGGCACCCCAGGTTCTTGCCTCAGGCATGGCATGGAAACCCAGATTCATGCCTCAGGCATGGGACGGCACCCCAGGTTCATGCTTCAGGCATGGGACAGCACCCCAGGTTCATGCCTCAGGCATGGGATGGCAACCCAGTTTCATGCCTCAGGTGAGGGATAACACCCCAGGTTTGTGCCTCAGCTGTGTGACACTACCCCAGATTCATGCCTCAGGCATAGGACGGCATCCCAGGTTCATGCCTCAGTTATAGAATGACACCCCAGGTTCATGCCTCAAGTGTAAGACAGCATCCCAGGTTCATGCCTCAGGCATAAGACGGCACCCGAGGTTCATAGCTCAGGTGTGGGACAACATCCAAGATTCGTGCCTCAGGTGTGGGATGGCACCCCAGGTTCATGCTTCAGGTGTGAGATGGCACCCCAAGTTCACTCCTCAGAAGTGGGACGCACCCCATGTTCATGCCTTGGGGTGAGACAGCGGGACTGGAAGCCAGCATGGAGTGCAAATCACCATCCACGTGGATGCCCTCCGCCCATGGGGGGTTGAGAGGAGTACCACTCTGGTGTTGGCCCCTGACAGAGGCATGGAGATAGTGCACTTGGCAATGTGTGTGACCATGTGTTATTGTACACCTCACAGGACAATGTAGCATACATGCCCGGGAGCAGAGAAAAACTGGAAAAACAGCACCTATCCTAGGCATGCTGGATGACAGTCTTCACTCACATCCCACCAATGCTACTTGACCACGTAGTGCACTGCCACTGCCTCCCCCGCACCCAAAGTCTCAGAAATAATGCTAATTCACCCTGGTGGCAGTAGAAGAAGTCCTCCCAGACTGGATAATTTAGAGCCAGAATATATAAGACTCAGGGAAACAGGTGATAACAAGTAGCAACGGAGCGAGAGTCCAATTGGTAGCAGGGTTGAGAGATCCCAAGGTAGTGGGAGGCCAGGGGAAAAGCAAAAAAAATCAAATTGGGGGTTGTCTGTCTGTTAAAAGGGTGGAAACTAATGTATTTGGTTGAGTTTTGGTCTTAAATTCTGAAACAGCAGACAAGTGCATCTTTAGTGTAGATGGTCTGAGACCTTTTACTCAACTGGTATTCAGCTCACTACTTAACTGGCTAACAGCTCCACCGCAGCAATGCCTTCTCTCTGGCTGGAACCTCGTTATAGAACACCTTGACTCATGGCCAGCCCATCAGTGCAGCGGTTGGATTTTCGCTTGCGACGCCAGCAACCCGGGTTCAGAAATGGATCCAGGACACCTGAGGGTTAGCCAGGGGGAGAAGGATCGAGCGTCACACGACTGCTCTCCTTCTCCAGGGGGGAGGGTGGTGGTTTGTTCTACGCAAGGGCGACACCCAGCAGAGGCTGGCTAATGCCGCAAGCATCAACGCCTGGCAATCTCAGGGGTGGAGCAGTCGCAGGCCATCATTGCACGTCCCCTCCCCTGCCTACAGGGGAAAAACGCACAGCCTGCCTCCATGATGATGCCTGTCCCTCCGCTCTAATAAGCTCCCAGACCGACTCACAGATCTATCCCGTTGGTGACAGCACTTGGGGAGTGCCGCTACCCCACCCTGGGGGGCAATATAGGGGGTATCTGAGGAGTCACAGCTCATGTGGGAGTGGGAGCGGAGGGGGCCGTGACCTGAGTGGATGGACTGGTGGCAGGCTGTGCTGAAAAACAGAAAATAAAATAAAATTAAAAAAAAGATTTGAACACCTTGCCTCAACACCTACACCTCCATAATGGCAAACCCCCTCTCCTCTCTAAAGGTATGATTTCTGAATCAATCTAATTCCGTATAATGTGCCCCCAGCTGTCTGAACTATAACCGACTGCTTGATGCCGAAATAAGTAAGACTGGGTCACATGCAGGACACAAGGGCCACACGAAAAGGGAGTTGCTGTCCTAGGACAACTGTGGGGAAGCACAGGGAAGGTCCAAAACAGCAGGTCGGCAGGTATGAAGTAGGCAGATTAAAAAATGCAGAAAGACAAAAGAGGGCAAGGAAAGAACCACAGAAGCAGTTAAACAGTAGGAGAAGTAGAAGTAAGGATTCCAGGGGGTTTAAAACAATTCTAGAAAAACCCTGTTTGGGTACCTTGATGAAAGGGTCCCTGATCAAAGGAACAGGTCAGAGGAGAGGAAAGGGGACGGCCCAGTGGTGCTGAGGGTTGAGGCGCTGGACGCCACACCTTGTGCCACACTGGCGACCCGGGTTCTGGAACAGACTCGGGGTGCCGGGGGCTGGCAGGGGAGAGGAGGGATTGAGCATCCCACGACCGCTCTCCTTCCTCTGGGGTGGGTACGGGTAGTGGGCGCTGCAGTGGCGCGGTATTTGAGGGAAGGAGCGTGCAGACGCTCTGCATGTAGGAGCATCAAACGCTACTGCACGCCCAGCTCCCTGAGGCAAGTAATGGCAGAAAATTGTGGCGCACCACGGCTCATGGCCAAGCCCGAGCCCCGGACACGTAGAGTGTCGCCACCTGGCCCCTGGACACGGGTTCCCCGGGAGGGGTTCCCTGACGTAACGGGCCTGTGTGAGTCAGGCGACGTAGCATACGCCAGACCTGGTCCAGGGGCTCGGGTGCTGGCGGTCATTGTGGCCCGCTCCACAACGGAGGAGCTACAAAAGTGTTAAACGTTAAAAAAAAAAAAGAAAGAGAGAGGAAAGGGGACTGCATGGCAGAAGGACCTGCAGCCAAGGCATAACAGCCAGTACAAAAGGAAGAAGAAAAGGAGGATGTGGGGAACCAAGGGCGGATAGGGTAGGAAAGTGGGTGGTGTCTGACAGGCTGCAACAACACCTGCAGAATTGTTCAGACTGAATAGTAAAACAAACAACGGGACAGCTCCATGAAGCTGGTGGGGAGCAAGTCTGACGAGATACCAGGAAGTACTTTTTCACAGAGAGGGTGGTCAAGGGGTAGAATAGGCTGCCAAAGGAGTGGTTCGTCCAAAATCAGTGGGGGACTCAATGGGGAATGGGATAGATAAAAGGGCTTGGTGAAGACCACACCAGAAAGGGAATGGTGAGGGGGGGGGGGGATGAAGAGCCTCTACAGCTCGCGCATTCAACAGGGTGAAAATATCAGATTAGCAATCACAGCTAATCAAGTTATCAAAGCTAATTTTGGCTTTGGATAGTACTGCAGCTTTTAAAGATACAAGCTCTTTTAGCTCTTGGGTTACATTGCCCTGGGGCTGAAATGGAGTTGTCATAAGCTGACAGTACTACAGGTGTGTGTGTGGTGGGTTGTTTTTAATAATACAAAGGAAATAATCAAATTTCTATAGCTAAACCACTAGTGAAGCAGGGTTTTTAGCAAAATCTCAACATTCTTTAAACAAAGTTTTTACCTCCTGCAGCAGCTGGGGAACCAGGCATTCTCCATCCTCGGTGAACAAAGCATCCCAGCTGTCCTCCACATTAGTTGTACTCTCTTGGCCCGTTCTCTCATCCGGACTCCTGTCCTGCCCACCAGCTGGCCACTGTGGGACTGCTTGACAGTCTGCACTCCTGTCCTCCTCATCAGCTATATTCTCCAGGGTATTCTCTGAGACGGTTTCACTGTTCAGACTCCTCCCTTCCCCATCAGCTGCACTCTCTGGGCTTGTTTCACTGTCCCGACTCCTCCCTTCCCAGTCAGCTGCACTCTGTGCTACTGTTTCACTGTCCCGACTCCTCCCTTCCCAGTCAGCTGCACTCTCTGGGCTTATTTCACTATCCTGACTCCTCCCCTCCCCTTCAGCTGCACTCTCTGGGCTTGTTTCACTGTCTTGACTCCTCCACTCCCTATCAGCTGCACTCCATGCTACTGTTTCACTATCCCGACTCTTCCCCTCTCCATCAGCTGTACTCTCTAGGCTTGTTTCACTGTCCTGACTCCTCCTCCCTTCCCCATCAGCCACACTCTGTGAGCTTGTTTCACTGTCCTGACTCCTCTCTTCCCTATCAGCTACATTCTGTGCTACTGTTTCACTATCCAGACTCCTCCCCTCCCCATCAACTATACTCTCTGGGCTTGTTTCACTGTCCTGACTCCTCCCTTCCCCGTCAGCTGCACTCTCTGGGCTTGTTTCACTGTCCTGACTCCTCCCCTCCCTATCAGCTGCACTCTGTACTACTGTTTCACTATCCAGACTCCTCCACTCCCCATCAGCTGTACTCTCTGGGCTTGTTTCACTGTCCTGACTCCTCCCCTCCCCATCAGCCACATTCTCTGGGCTTGTTTTACTGTCCTGACTCCTCCCCTCCCTATCAGCTGCACTCTGTGCTACTGTTTCACTATCCAGACTCCTCCACTCCCCATCAGCTGTACTCTCTGGGCTTGTTTCACTGTCCTGACTCCTCCCTTCCCCATCAGCCACACTCTCTGGGCTTGTTTTACTGTCCTGACTCCTCCCCTCCCCATCAGCTGCACACTCTGGGCTTGTTTTAGTGTCCGCACACCGGTCCTCCCTATTAGCTGCACTCTGTGGTATGGTTTCACTGTCCTGACTTCTACCCTCCCCCTCAGCTGCACTCTCTGGGCTTGTTTTACTGTCCTGGCTCCTCCTCTCCCCATCAGCTGCACTGTCTGGGACAGTTTTACTATCCTTACTTGTTTCACTTTCTGAGCTTGATTTATGGGCCATACTACCGTCCTTCCCATCCACTGCACTTTCTGTGCTGGCGTTAATGCCTGGACTCCTGTCCTCCCCATCAGTTGCAGTTTCTGGGCTTGTTGTACTGTCTGGATTCCAGTCCTCCCAATCAGTTGCACATTTTGGGCTTGTTGTACTTTCTAGACTCCTGTTCTCCATATCACTTGTACTTCTAGGGTTTGACAAATTGTCCAGGCTCCTGCCATCTCCACTAGCTGTGCTCTCTGGGCTTGTTTCACTGTCCAGACTCCTGTCCTTTCCATCAGCTGCACTTTCTAGGCTTATTATACTGTCTGGATCCTTTCCTTCCACATCAACTGCACACTCTGAGCTTGTTTCACTGTCTGGACTCCTGTCCTCCTCATCAGGTGCACTTCCTGGGCTTGTTTTACTGTCAGCATCCGTGCCAGCCCCATCAACTGCTCTCTCTGGGCTTGTTTTACAGTCTGGATTCCTGTCCTCCTCATCAGGTGCACTCTCTTGGTTTGTTTTATTCTCCAGACCCTTGCCCTCCACATCAGCTGCATTCTCTGAGCAGACTTCCCCATCAACAGCAGCCTTCATGATGGGTCCTTTCACACCCTCCCTCAAGCTGTGTTCTTCATAGTTATTGGCACTTTGATTTTCTGTCTCTCTTGAGAGACTGTCTACAACTCCCAGAAGGCTATTTTGGTATCCAGACTCTTTCAAGTGCGTATACACAAGTCCCACCCTAACCGGATTACTTGATGGCTGATTCTCATGTTTAGGATCCAGAGTCACAGTCTCGATGTTAGCAGAGTTTTCACAGCACAAAGCGGTATGATCAGCCATACCTCTCTGGTCAGACTCACTGTGTGCACTCTGCTTCAGTTCCCAGTTCCCACTGCCGTTATTCTTTATGGTAGCTACAGCCACACTGATGCAACCTATAGCTTTTTTTCCCCCTAAACAATCATCCTGCTCCATCTCTTTACTCTTAAGTCCTTTGCAGTCTAAGTAACCTGGAGTAGTTACATTAGGCCCATAAGCTGATTCAGCAGTCAATGGTCTGGTCCAGTCTGTGTCAGTTAGTGCATCACAATCTCCCAGCCGCCTTTCATCAGTCTCTGCCATTTTTTCAAGCTCCATCTCCACTCCATGCCCCATGCTCAGAGTCAAGTTATCACCACCCTGCTCTACGTCAGAGTGTAAGACAGGAGGAGCCCCCCAACTGGTGGCATTAGACAGGTGATTTCTCCCAGCACTGTCACTGTTCATGTCATCCACACTGCCCTCAGCAAGAACCTCTTCATTCTTGCAGCTCACTCCATTTGGGCGTCTCAGTTCTTGGAGCTGGGAGCACTTCATTGCTACTTTCACATCTGCATTCTTTCCATCTCGTGACCTCCTAGCCCTCTCCAAGTTTAAAGATTGCCTCTTGCTACTGGACTTGCTCTTCTTCTCCCCGTCCCTGCCCAGACCTTTCATGGCTAGAACAGTGCCCATCTTGTCATGTGGGTGCACCAGTTTATTAGGGGCATTGCTAATGGAATTCTGAGTGGATGTGACAGAGTGCTGATTCAAGTTAGCCCCACTTCCCGTCTCTTCCTTCTGTTCCTGGGGAGCTGCACTCCGTCGGGCTTTGGGTACATACAGGGCCATATCTGGCCTTTTTGGCCGAGATCTGGGCCTCTCCACATCCTCCTGCTCCATTGCAGATCCCTCAGTTTAGCGGGACACCTTGGGAAACACAAACAGAAGATACCATTAGAACAGACTTTACACCAAGTGACAACTATATTTTATGGGTTCTAATGGGCCCCTGAGCTAAGACAGTTTCCCAAATATTACAGAACAAATTTTACAACATGCAGTCTAGTACTTTCATTGAAAGATGCCCTCTGACTGGTTATGTTGTACAACAGCACTATAAAAACCTCCCCGGCTGCAGTCAGTCAGTGCCTCGAGGAGTGCCTCTATTTTCATCAATAAATGAACATCAGAAGCCACTACCTGTGTCTGAGGAAGTCATCTACTGATGCATATCTGAAGAGAAAGGAAACACAGAAACATAGAATTGATGGCAGAAAAGGACCGCTAGGCCCACAAGGTCTGTCTGTTTTTTCCCTGCCTACAGTTACCACAGACCCTA
Source organism: Neoceratodus forsteri (assembly GCA_016271365.2). Classification (NCBI taxonomy): domain Eukaryota; kingdom Metazoa; phylum Chordata; order Ceratodontiformes; family Ceratodontidae; genus Neoceratodus; species Neoceratodus forsteri. The sequence goes on from CM028135.1 coordinate 173,818,806, forward strand.
CTTTATCTCCAGCCCCCCCCCACCGCTTTCCAGTAAGATTCCCTTATGCCTATCCCATGTATTCTCAACTCCCCCCACCACTGTTTTTCACCCCACCACCTCTGCTGGAAGACTGTTACAGGTGTCCACCACTTTTCTGTGTGTACTTCCTCACATCTCCTGAATTTACCCCTCCAACTTCCTTGCATGTCCCCTGATCTCACATCTTTTTTTTTTCGAAAATATTCCTCCTGTACCTTTTTTCCCTGTGTGGTAGTTATAGGCCTCTCTCATATCTCCCCTCTCCCACCTCTCTGCCAGGGTGTACATATTGAGGTTTTTCAGTCTCTCCTCGTAGGGCTTCTGGTACAGACCCTGCACCTTTTAGTTGCCCTCCTCTGGACAACCTCCACTTTATGTACTACCAGAGACATGGTCTCCAGAACTGGACACAGTACTCCAAAGGGGTCTCACCAGCGATCTATACAGTGACAATATCACCTCCATCCTTCTGCTGGTGATACCCTCTCCCTATGCACCTCAACATCCCACTGGCCCTACAAACTGCCTTATCGCACTGCCTGGCCACCTTTCAGTCAACAGATATGACTACCCCAAGTCCCTTCTGTTTGGTGACCACAAATATATTTTCTCCCATTCTGTACTCCACCTCTGGGTTTGTGCCCTAAGTGCATGATTTTACCCTTTTTTTTGTAACAAAATCCAGCTGCCATGCCCTCAACCACACCTAGTTCTCTCAGGCATCTACACATCTCCCCCCCCCGTCCCCGGAGTGTCCACCTTACTGCAGAATTTGGTGTTATCCACAAAGAGGCAGACCTTCCCTTCCAGCTCATCTGCAATGTCACTTATAAAGACACTGAAGAACCAGGAACCTTACTTCACATTAATGCAGTGGAACTGGTGCACTGAAATTCGTTAGACTGTCAGCACAAATACATCTGTCAGTACTTAATTTTCCTAATTTTAATTATTTCGTCTTGTTCATGTGACGCCCATCCTGATGTCTGCACTGTCCCAGCCACCCCCACGGGTGATGTCAGTGGTGGGCTCAGCAGTGGATGACATCAATTGCCTGCAATGAACTGCTGTTTGGGGAAGGGGGAGAGAATATGATGGTGCTCAATACTGCTGGCAGTGGCAGTACCACTATTCCCTCCCAGGGCTTAGGGACTGATGCAATGACTCCCTTCCACCTTTTTTACTAAACTTTTGCGTTTTACTGTTTCAAGAACGTGCTGAATACAATACCACTTCATTTCATTCAGCATATATGCGTAATACAAATCAAGAACATGACAAATGGTAGGTTAGCTGGATCTTTCATGTCTGCCTCCTCTATTATATAGGCTTTTAAGCCCTGTTAAAATACAAAGTCACTGCAGTAGGACTGGTGTCCTTAGTACAATGTACTGAATTCAGACAGAAGCAAGGCAAGAGTCCCGCACTTTCATTCTCTCCTGGCAATTCTCCCACACAGATGACTGAGAATATACTATCAGTGGTAGAATCTCGATTCCTCATTAAAAAAATTCAAGTAAAGCTGTCAAATGCATGCACAATAGATTGCATCCTGTACCAAACAATAAAGTTAGCCCTTATCATCTGGGCCGTAAAACAAAACTAAATGTCTGTTTGAACTTAGTACTGCAGTGAGCAATAAGAGAAAGTACAGGGTATTGGTGTGTGAGCTTCCGTGGGTGAGGCAAATCACCAAATACTTTCAGAACTTTGAGGATAGACCCCCCACAGAAGCTAAGCTAAGACTAGGATACCCTAATCAAAATCGAGAAAGGCATGAATGGAAGCTACCCAAGTTGTAATTTTCTGTTGCAAGTCTGGCCATATTAGTTATTCCTTCCATTATTTTTATTTCTGAACAAATCTCAACCAAGTCATTTCAACTGGGGCAACTATTCGTCAGCCATCTCCTGCTGCCGCCACACATCTGTTATACATACAACGTTTATCTCCTGGATATGCACCTCTGGGAAGCAAACCTAAGATTAAGTGTTGGAACAATTGGGGGCAGGGAAAGAATTCTGAGAGAGTTAACATATCCCGGATTCACCTTGACATCTGGGGCCAGATTCACAAAACTTTGCCACAGCGCAAACTGGGTTTTGTGATGAGCTGGTATTCACAAAAGCCCAGTTTGCGCCCACAAACTAGGTTTGTGCCAGGGCAAAGTTCTGAAGGGGCCGCAATGCAAATGAGGGGGAGGGGACCTGCATATTGGCACTGCCCAGTTCACAAAGCATTTGCTCCGCGCAACGGCCTCTTGAGTGGTCCCCTTGCACAAAGCAAATATCACTGACAGAGACCTGGGGGGTATCTCACGCAACCCTACTGGCTGGCGGAGATACTGCAGTGACCCCCCCCATCACCAACTGCCAGCCCAAGACACAAAAAGGCAGCCTCCCTGGTGGTCTAGTGTCCCTCCTCCTGGCCGATCATCGTACCATTGAAGACAAATAACGTTGGTAGTCTAGTGGTCCAGTCCCCTCCCCAGTCTCCGACTGCCATCCCATTATTGTAAGTTTATATCCCTGGCAGTCTAGTGGCCCCTCTACCGTTCTCCAGTCGCCATCCCGATGCAGTGAAAGTATGTCCCTGGTAGGCCAATGGTGCCTCCCCACTCCCTGGTCTTCTATCGCTAGCCCATCATAGTCAAATTCTTTCCCTGGCAGTCTAGTGGTCCCTCCCCCCTTGCCCATGCACCGATCACCGTCCCATTACAGTATAATTATTTCAATGGTAGTCTGGTGGTACCCCCAACCCTATCCTCGATCCCATCCTACTACAAGTTGAAGAAGTTCCCTGGTGGCTAGCGGTCCTTCCCCCCACCCGATCCCTTGCCCAATATATGAAAAGTGTCCCAGCATCCAGTGTATCCCCCCATCCCAATCCCCCAAGTCATGTGTAACACTATCCTGGTGGTCCAGTGACCCCCCAGCCTGATCCCCTGTATAAGTGATGTAGCCCACCACCTCATTCCTCCCCCCACCACGATCCCCATCCAGAGAGCAGCACAGCCCTCCTCTCACCACCACTGAGCCACCGACTGAGCTCTCAATAAACACGTACTGAATACAGTATGTGCTCATTTACACTGATTGACAGCAGCTATGGTGGTGAGAGGAGGGCTGTGCTGGTTGCCGGCTGAGGGTCGTGATTGGGGGGGGAGCGGGGTGGTGGGTCACTACCTGCCAGGGTGGGGGATCCACTAGACCACCAGGTCATGGGTTACATCACTTATACAGGGGATCGGGCTGGGGGAGTCACTGGACCACTAGAGTAATGTTACACATGACTTTGCAGGAGATTGGGATGGGGGGAGATGCAATGGATGCCAGGGACACTTTTTTCATATATTGGGCGAGGGATCGGGTGGGGAGAGGGACCACTAGCCACCAGAGTACTTCTTCAACTTGTGGCAGGGTGGGATAGGGGACAGGGTTGGGGTACCACTAGACTGCCAGAGAAATAGTTACACTATAAGGGACAGCGATCATTGCACGGAGAGGGGGAGGGACCACTAGACTGCCAGGGAAAGAATTTGACTATGACGGGTCGACGATCAGAGATAGGGGTGGATGGAGGGACTGCTAGCCTACCAAGGACATACTTTCACTACATCACGATGGCGATCGAATAGGAGAAAGGGGAGGGACCACTAGCCTACCAGGGATGTATTTTCACTACATCAGGACGGCAATCGGCAAATAGGGGATGGGGGGGGGAGACCACTAGACTACCAGTGAAACATTTTTTTCTTCCATCAACGGGATGGCGCTCTACGATTAGGGAGGGGGGGACCACTGGACTACCAGGGTTGTATGTTATTATCAATGGGACAGCACTCAGCAAATGGGGCAGGGACCACTAGACTATCAGGGAAACATTTTTTGTTTTATCAATGGGACAGCGATCAACAATCGGTGGGGTGGGGGGAGAGAGGAAAAAACCACTAGGCTATCAGGGACATACCAGTATGTTATCAACAGGATGCTTATTGGCAAATGGGAGAGGAGGATAGACGCCACCAGGCAATACTTTTTATTACAAGGAGATGGCGCCCTGGGATGGGGAGGGACTACTAGACTACCAGGAAAATCTTTATTTATGACTGGAAAGGCGATCGGTGATTGGGACAGGGGAGTGACCACTAGACAACATATGTCTTTATTCTGTATCGGGCAGTGATCAGCAGTTGGGGGGGGAGGGGGCACTAGTCCACCAGGGACTGAGACTACATCGGGCAGGAAGTTGGAGGGGGAGCAAGCTAGGACACTTGCAGCCTATCTAAATGGGCCTATAACGAGCATCTAACACCTTGCATGCCCAATGGTCTCATTTACATGGCCGCTTTCATGAACTGGAAATAGCACCCCTGCACTATTCCTTGCCGGCCCATGCTCCTGGCTGCATGTCAGGGTGGTGCTACTAGGGTAGCACTGGTGGTACTGGGGTTACCGCTGTCTGGGACCACCCAACAGCAAGTTCTGGCAACTGGGCAACAGCAAAGCGCAGTGCAAAATTTTGCGTTCCACTTTACGATTTTTAGTGGCTCTGGCCCCTATTCTCAAAGGGTTTGATTATGGGCATTCTCAAAATATACGATAATGGAACCCTCTTTGCCTACATGCTCTCCAACAAGTGTTTGTTATGTCAAAACATTTTAATCTAGCTAGGGTGATAAAGCCCTAACAGCCATCTTCCTTCGAAATTTACGCCAGCTACCTGAGGCTGCTGACTTATGAATATAAACAAATTTCATTCCACAGTGTTAGATTTAACCTTATATCCGCTTCCCTTTCCATATCTCCTGTGTATGAAGTATCTCCACCCCTTTCTCTAAAAATAACGAGACAAATATTGGAAATTCTTTTTTTTGGCAACTTTCTCATCTGCATAGCCTTTTACACAGTTTAATAGGGTATGTTCTGCCCCCCCAAATTCTGTTCTTATATCCAGCCTGGTTTAGAAAATTCCTAACCTGCAGGTACCTTAAAAAACGTAACTATTTCCCCTCAGTGTAGTCCTGCTAGGGCTGTGCAGGGGTCAAACAGCATTTCCCCAATACCATGAACAGTAGGGCTTCTGAATACTCAGGAGCCTTTCCCGAAAAGGGGACTATTCATATTTAGGATTTTCTATTCCGCCTCCTGCTGAAATAATAAAATATATAAAAACAAATGAAAAACCAGCCCCCCACCCGCTGTCAGCATCCTAGTCCCACCCTCCTCCCCCCAGCACCCACAATTTTTAGTATCATAATCCCGCAGTGGCTACCAGCACAACCTGTCCTTCTCCACAGCTGACCACCGACTTACTGAATGAGAAGTGTTTGTTGCATATTTGTAAACAGGCTATACTTCCCAAAAGCAACAGCCCATACATGTAATAAAAGGGTCTCCCCAATATTTGTGAAATGTATGCAAGAGTGACAGTCGAACTGACTAGTACATATTTATGTGAAATAAGTATAGTGGACTCCACTTCGTCAAAAGTGAACAAAAAATATTACAAATGCACGCAGGCACAAACATATGAGGCCCGGGACGAAATACGAGTGGAAACTTTTCCAGGTCGGTATTAGCAGTCTAATCAGGGGGAAGCCTGCACTTTACCCAACCTGTGGATAAACAGACAGCTTTAAATCTCCGGTGCTGTCAATCCCGCACCTTTCACCAGCATTAAATACATTACAGTGCGGAAAGTCTGCACTGTCCCTGTCCACACTGTACCTGACCAGTGGATAAACAGAGGGCTTCAATCTCTGGTGCTGACAATCCCGCACCTTTCACCAACACTAAATCAATTACAGTGAAGGGAAGCCTATATTGTACCTGACCAGTGGATAAACAGAGGGCTTCAGTCTACAATGCTGTTAGTCCCTTATCTTTGAACAGCACTAAATATATTACAGTGAGGGGAAATCTACACTCATACCTGCCCTCACTGTACCCACCTTGTGGATAAACAGATGGCTTCAATCTCTGGTGCTGTCGATCCCGCACCTTTCACCAGCACTAAATCCATTACCGTGAAGGGATGCCTACACTGTACCTGTCCCTATGAATAAACAGAAACCTTCAGTCACCAGTGGTCAGTCACCCACCTTTCACCTACACTAAATACATCGTAGTATGGGAAAGTCTGCATTATTCCTGCACCCCCCCCCCCCAACTGTACCTGTCAAGACACTGCACCGGTCAGCCTGTGGTTAAACAGAGGGCTTCAGTCTCCAGTGCTGTCAGTTCCTTGCCTTACAGGAGCTCAAATGATGTCACCCTTATCTGGAACAGGACCTGGTACCTGGAACGGTGGAGATGAGCAGATAGCAGGATCAATTTCATTACTGACCTAGAACAAACTGACCGGGTCAATAGATCCTCTGACTTTCCTGTTTGGGCTAGTGTTAACCAAAAAAAATCTTCCCCACCCATATCAGGCCACCACCCTCACCACCCATGTCCACGTAATCATTAAACCCATCCACAACTTGATAAGTATTACCAAAAAAAAAAAAACCACTGCTGATTCCACCTTAACAGTCTCACCACCAAGCACCAAATGCCATGAATCTTCCTTCACACTACATCACAAAGCACTACTGGGAGAGACTGGGGTGCTCCGTTGGGTGAGGGTGCCACTGGACACCACAGAGAATGTTTGGGAATGGGGAGAAGAAGGGTCTGCCACTGGACAATGGGGAGGATTTATGGGGAAGGGAGAGGAGGAGGTGCCACTGGAGACCAGGGAGGACTTACAGGGAGAGGGAGGGAGGGATGCCACTGGATACCAGGGAGGGCTTACGGAAAGAGGGAGGGGGATGCCACTGGACACCAGGGAGAACATAATGGGATATGGAGAGGGAGGGGTGCCACTGGACACTGGGGAGAATTTATAGGAAGGGAGAAGGTGTCACTGAACATCAGGGAGGGCTTACGGGGAGAGGGAGGGAGGTGTCACGACACCAGGGAGAACTTAATGGGATGGGGAGAGAGTGTCACTGGACACCAGGGGGGAAACTAAGAGGATGAGGAGAGAGGGTGCTACTGGAAACCACAGAGTAACTGTAAAGGGAGAAGGAGAGGACCCCCCCCCCCAAATAACCTCCATTATTGCTTAGGACCAGTGTAAATCATGGGGTGGGGGCAGTGCAAATTGGTACCACTTTCCCAGCTGGACCAGCGCAACAAAGTTAAGCATGACCCCTGAAGGGGGCACTGTGGAGCCCTAGCAAAGCAGACGCACTCCATACCGGCTCCTGTTATTATACTGAATACAGGCACTAAAAGTTTTATTTTTGCAATACTGGTGGCTTCAGTTTGATGGTCTGTAGTCTCTAGCACCGTCCAGAGTTCAAAAATGGAAATCCCCACACGGATAAAAGCCAGCAGGCACCCGGGAAAGGAAAGCCTGTGGTGGCAGAGCAGATCCCAGGGCCGTCCACCAACGCCAGAGCCCAGGCTGAGCAAGGCGCAGAAACTGAAACTTTGCAGACCTTGGGCCTCAAATTGCAACGCCTTGTACCCTCGGTCACAGACTTCAGTCACAGGGTTGACTCATTCAACACCAGAGTCACGGTTATGGAGACCACCGTGGATTGTCTAAAAACTGAATTACTGGATGTCACGAAGCAATCAGCGGCTGCCTCTAGTGCTACTGCTATGGTGGTTAAAGAAACTCAAGACTTCTAGGGCCAGAATGGAAACTTTGGAAAATCAAATCCGAGCTCTTAATTTGAGAATTCTCAGTCTACAGGAGGGCACAGAAGGGGGGACCACCCAAAAATGTTAGCTAAACAGTGGCTGGTGGAGAACTTATTGTCTGAGGGGGGACTCCGAATCATTTCAAATACAAAAAGTTTATTGGATCACCCCCTGTGGGCATGTGGAGACCTCCAACCCATGGGTAGCTATAAGGGTGTGCTCCATGCTCAGAGCACATTTGCCAATATTAGTAGTAAGTTTTTTTAAATCTAAATTTAGTGTTGTCGTGCTCCTGCAGAGTACTAGGTGCATAGTCCATTTTGCATTATTGTACATGGCTCTGGGACTTAAGTACATACCCAGAATGACTTGTACTCATTTTAGTTCTGATAGAGCCATTCAAACCAACTATACCCAATCACCCCATCTTTCTTGTATGTTTTTCCTGACGTGAGTAGTATTAATATGTGCATGTGCAGGGTGGCCAGAGTCATACATTTTTTCAGTTAAAACTCTTGGAAAGAGGGGGCGCCAGAGAGCCATCTTCCAGGTCGGAAGCACTCCTGAAAACTCTCGCCATAGGACTGTAAAAGACTCAAAAATTAGTTTTTATAAGCTTACCCACAATAAGAAACAGTACAAATTACGACACAGCACACTTTACTGAACAGATTGATACCAATTTCGATATGGGCCGGACAAATGGACAACAGCAAGGATCGTAGAAAGACCAGCCTACTCAAGCACACAAGGCCGTGGGCCCCACAGGTGGTAGTGAAGCATCCAATAATGAGGCATCGATGGCAGGCCATGCTGGAATCCATGCGGGCCATGGATTCCAAGATAGAAAAAAACCTGCGGAAGCTAGAGCAACACAACATGGCGATCCAGCAACTCTCCGGGTCCACTGCAGAAGCGGACAAAAGATAGACTGCCGCACTTGCCACGGTCACCACCTTGACAAAAGAAAATGGCCAACTCAGAAGGTATATGAAGGCCCTAGAAAACAAAGTTAGATCTGGGAATATTCGCATTGTCGGACTCCCTGAAGGAGTCGAGGGACTTCTCTTTTCCCATTCTTTCTACACTGGCTTAAGGACAACCTGCAGCTGGAGGAGGATTTTCAATGGAATGCCTTAACTAAGGCTTACAGAGTCAACCCCAGGGTCCACCCGGTGGATTCCACACAGCCTAGCACTGTGTTACTCAAATCTAGGGGCCCAGATGTTAGAGATGCGGTGCTTGCGGCAGCTCGTATGGCATACCCGCTCGAGATCAATGGTGCAGATGTCAAATTCTACCCTGACCTATCGAATCAAACTCTGGCCAGAAGAACGTGTTTTGACGCCATACGACATCATCTTCGAAGTCTGGGGATTATCCATTCATTTTTATTACCAACTCGGCTTTGAATTATATATGGTGGAAAATCATGGCAGTTCACGAGTCGACAAGATGCTGGGAAGTGGTTGGAGAAGGTGGAACGGGAATTTGCAGCACGCAGAGCACCTTCTGATTCCCAATTTGGAAGACTCTTAAATTCGGGACTGTGAGTGTGATTAATAAAGTATAGCTGCTCTGAAATGGGCAGTAATTACCTTTACTCATTTATCTGTTTGAGTATGCAAGGAGAGATTTCATCTCCTTGATGACCTGTTCAATTGTTGATTGTGGGTACTGTTTTATGGATTTCCATTTTTACTATATTAAAGCAATACTGTACCTGCTTTTTGAATACAGCAGGTTTCCTGCTAATTATGTCTCTTTGTTTCCCCTATAATTAATGCTCACTACAAAAATTTACTGCACTAAAGTAATAACAGCATGCTGTACAAATACAGAGCAGTGTAGCTTAATGGTAAAGGATTGATAGTTATATCTAAGACCATTCATAGAAAAAGTTTATTATGCCTTTACACTATTATTTGTGTGATGTTATCTTAATAGCATTATAATTGCAATGTTTGTAGTTGGTTATGGGTGAAAGCTGTTTAAGGAGTCTTGACTTAATTTGTTTTCTACCTAGTCATGCAACAGATTTACCTAGCAGTTTCTTGGAGAACTGCTTTTTCTCCCTGTACTTATTCTCCCTTAAGGACACACCTTATACCGCTGAAGAGGCTGGCAAATGTAGACGGACTTTTGGACATTTAATGGAGTTATACCCCAGGACTCCCCCCCCACTCCTGTTGTACAAGAATACATGCACATTTGTATATTGTGGCTATCAAAGTTGTGGAATATACGTAATATTTTTTGCTTCCATGTATGAGGAAATGTGGATGTTAATATGACTAAAATTAAACACATAATACAAAAAAAAAACTCCTGGAAGAGGCGGATACTGGTGTGATAGTGGATTAAGTTGTGCTGGAAAAGCAGGTTTGCAGAGGAAGACATGCTCAACTACTGCCAGCATAAGTCAAGGTTATCTGTGGTGGTCAAAACAAGTGGCTGACTGTGTGGGACGGAATAGGTGGTGGGGGTGCCATCACGAGGAGCGGCCAAGTGTACCTGTATTTATAACCATTCATTAACGGATTTGAGAAGGGGTCATTCAGTGGAGGCCAAGAGTACTAACTCTGGCTTGGGCCTTTTTTTTCTTTCGACCTTTGGGGCTGTGGTACAGGAGACGAAGATTGTAGATTTAGGGAAGGGGTCACCACCAAGCACATAGAGAGATCGAGAGTTGCACTGGACTTCAGTGCTTGGTCATGCAAAAATAACTACCACAGCAGGCTTTGGATGCTCTGTCTCTCTGACTTGGGACTTTTGGCTTAGAGACCAGTTGTCTCCAACCTCTGTCTGTGTGCTGGAGGCTGCTTAGGTTAATCAGGAGTGGACACACGGGCAGCAGCAGAGGAAGTTGAGACTGGACTGGAGAGTCCAGACTGGGCTATCCGCATATGGTGATCAAAGGTTTGGGGTTGAAATTGGCATTGACCCTCCATTAGCCACATGCTGGAAGATTTTGAATTGGACCAATAACATTTTTTTTTTGCTGGGCCTCATGACTTGTACTGGAGAGAAAAAAAAAATTTAAGTGCACCAGTTGGGCTTGTGGAAAAGACAGGGACCAGTACTTTCCCAACCACTAGTGTTGCTGCCTAGCAGCTGGAAGACTAAATTTCGACCACTGAAGGTGCAGAACTACAGAGGGATTGGTCTGCACTGCCACAGGCACCAGTTTGCCCATACTTTGACAGTGAAAGGCAGTATAGTAAGTCTGGCCAGGTGCAGGTGGTACTGTTATGTGTAGTGGCCTCAAAGTAGTTTTACACATTACAAAAGCACAGTGACACAGCAGAGACAAATAAGCAGACTTGGTCTCATCTCTCTAGGTTTCTTGGACTCTTCCTCCTCACTCAGTGGGTGAGAAAAGTCAGCTAAAGAAAAGTAATTCAATATAACCAGCTTTAGAATATACATACAACCATACCAAAATTGCCAAAGGAAAAAGGACGTACGGTCTAGCTAGTCTACTCGAGCTTGCAGACCCCCTTCAAGTACCTAATGCTGGATCTGCCCCCCCATCAATCTCTTCCTCCACTTCGATGTCCCCACCACCACCTTTCCCCATTCCATATAAGTTTCCCCTTTTAGCCTGTCCCGGCTTCTCTTGAAGCTGTCTAAAGTCTTCAGAAGACAACTTCCTCTGGCAACTTGTTCCATTTTGCCACCACCATCTCAGTGAAAAAGTGTCTCCTCATTTCCCTCTTGAAGCATCCCCACACTAGTTTGAGACAGTGCCCCCTACCGGTCTTGTTCCCACTATGGTTGAATGGACCCTCAGAGTCACTTTGTTGAAACCCTTAAGGTATTTAAAGGTTTCGAGCACGTCAGCTCCATGCTATGTAATATGGGACTGTAAATTGTCAGAAGGTCCCACAGAACCTCCAGCACTATCAAACAACTGATGATTTAATATCAGAAATTTCATAATAAATATAAATGTAGGTAGGAGCACAATCATGGTCTGAAGGAGCACATATTTCATGGCACAAGTTCTGTGAAGTGTGCTCCTCTGTTTTGGAGGAGCATGTCATGCTAAATCCTTAACACTACCCCTGCTCCAACCAGCCCCATACCCTCTTAGTTGTTACCTCCGATATCGATGAAAGGGGTCGCATTCTGGCATTAGCACGGTGACAAGGGCCCCTCTCCCAGGATGTCCATTTATTCCTGGATATCGACTGCGCCATCCAGCAGCACCGCAAAAAGCTTGATGGGGTAAGCGTGGCTCATTGAGCAGCGAAAGTGGCCCATTCCATTGTTTTTCCAGCATGCCTCAGGACCGTCTATCAAGTCAAGGTATGGAGATCTGCCCCTTAATGAAGACCCAGATGGGTTTGAAGTGCCAGGGGCTCAGGACCTTAGTCGGCATCTCAACCTGCCGCAATACTTACTTATTTTATTTGTTTGCCTACAGTTGTTTGAGTGCGTGAGTGCTAACTTTTGATGATATGGTCCTTTTCTGACCCAGTCAAAGCAGGTAAATGGGCAGATAAATTAAAGGCTGAGCAACAACGGGTGGAGAAGGAATGGAGCTCCGATACGGAAGCGGAGGAAACCACTTAGATGCTGTACTCATTGGCTTCTGCCTTCCACCCTTTCTACTAGCTGGGTAATCAGTGACTTTCTGGATACTGTGCTCTTGTCTCTATTCTGCCTTTCCAACGGGACCTAACCCGTCAGTGTCTATTAAGCTCCATTTCTACCTTTCTCTTGATCGGACTGCTTACTTCCAGTTATGGGGCTTTGAACTGTCAAAACTTTTACATTTTATAAATGTAGGTCTATAAAACCTATTTTTCTATACAGTTTTTTTTTCTGAAATTCAGCTTTATTGAGTTTTCTCCAATAAAGACATACAAAAATAAAAAGCACAATAGTCCAAAACAACAATGTATCACACTACAATACTCGGGACATAACATACAGAAATCAAAACATAAACCCCTCCAATTCCAACCCCCCAACGCATCACCTTTATCTGTGCTTTCTGGAGTACAGGATATCAAAGGGAGTATAAAGATTTTCTATACAGTTCAGTGTTCAGCTTTCTTTAGTCACTCTTGCTGTAAGCTAACCAAGGGAGTGTTATATTACTGCGTAGGACTTCTGGCTGCTCATGGCAGTTTATATTAACTGATGCCTATCTACATATTTGGGGACAAGACGGTCTTTTGCCAGAGTCGCTTTTTGTGATCTGTGTATAATACTAGCTTTTTCCCTACTTTAGATTCCTAGCATGGCAATACATTACCCCTGCATAGGGGGCTGTACTCAGTTGGACTACTCTTTCTTTGGACCTTTCAACTTCAGGAACCAGCCATGCTGCTCATGGGTGTAATTTTAGTGTTAAAACTGAACTTTAGTATTTTCTATTTCTCACTTTTGAGTACTCCCCCCCCCAATATGATGCATCAAAATATGGTGGGTGGAAGATGCAACTTTCCTTTCTTTGATTAAGGGGCTCTGTCTCACTGCTCTGTATCCCATCTGGACTGTACGCCATAAGTCTTCTCATTAACTATAATCTAACTGTGAAATTCGTGAAAATAAAGTTAACAAGAAAAAAAGCGTGACCCCCCCCCCCCGAGATAGTGCATGTCCGTCATCATTAACTCTCTCCTCATCCCCAGCACTAAATCCATCACTCAGAAGAATATTGAATGAAAAAAGGCCCTGGGATTAGTTTCAAAAGTTAACGATTAGAACACGCCAAACCCTAATGAGGATCTGTCACTTTAAACCTGATCCCAGTGTATACGGTAAACACCACTTAAAACCAAGGTTCTAATTATACATGCAGCATGCTGAAAAATGCTGCAGACAGCCCATACAAGGCAGTCTTCAGTAATGAGGACCTTCAGTCAGGGATGTTCAAATCAAAACTTTTAGGACTTGCCCAACCATGACTGTAGCTGAATTTTCACTTGCCACCCCCCCCCCTATTCATTACAATGAAATGAGGTCTCTTTTTATACTTGTCCTTCAAGGAAATTAACTTGCCCTGGACAGGGGGCAATAGGATTTGCACACCCCTGCCTTCAGTACCAAACTATGCTACCACCAGCTGACAGTCCTCACAGCTGGCTTTCTTGGGGGGGGGGGTGTAGAGGAGGCCTGACCACTGTACTGTCAGAGCAGCTGCTGCACTGCCACTGATGGCACTGATGACCCAGGGTTGGAAAGAAAGCTCGATAGTTGGGAGGGCCAGTGGGTGGAGGCAGGAGGAGTACCTGTCATGCAATTGCTACCTGGGTGACCACAGCTGGTAATGCAGGTGGAGCTGTTTTGGGGGGGGGGGCCTGCTGACTCCATGACAGCATACCGGATGGTGACTCCCAGAGCCCTTTTTTTAAGGGTCCCCAGCAAGGAGCACCTTCAGGAGGACCTTCTACCCCTTTACAGTGGCCCGTCAAGTTAGCAGTTAAAGAGGGACCCAGCCCACCAAATGTTCCAGCTGACTACGCCCAGTCAGAGCACCCTGCCTGGAGGAGTAAATCTGGAAGATATAGGAGGACAGACCTGGGGCTACCTGGGTGTACGTTACAAGCTACAGAGATGTTGGCATCAGAGATTCAGGGGCTAAAATTGGCAATGGCCACTAGACAAATGTTGGCAGATTTTGTATTCAGATAGTAACATTATGCTTTAACTAGCCCTGAAGGCTTGTTTTAAAAAAATAATAAAATAAGTATACTATGAGTTGGGCCTTTGGATTTCCCTAGTCACTAGCCCTGCTGGCTATTGGCTGCAAAACAATATGGACCGCTGGAGCTTGAAGATGAGCTGAAAGAGCATCCAACTCTATAACAGGAGGAGGAACACAGAGAAAGTGACAAAAAACACTTAACGCTCCTGGTTTCTATGACTGCTTATCTTGATGTTCATAATGCACATGTGCTGGCAACTGAAATAAAACGCCCACAGTGTGCTCTCAACTAAATCTGTTCTTAGCTAATTAACTTCCATTGTTATCCCTGAATTTTGTAACCATCATTTAAACAGGCAATCATGTAACTACGGAGAGATTCTTGTAAACCTTAAAGCAGCCCTGCAGCTTTTCTATTTTGTGTTAATTTTTTTTCCCCAGGTACGCCTGCAGAGAGAGAGAGAGAGAGACATCTCATTTTCACTGGTGTCCTGCTTCCCCCTAATTTTATAGCTGAAGGAACAAAGCCACAGGAAGATCAGGCAGTTGCTCAAAATCACACAATGGTGGGACTTTTAAGACCAACCTCCTGTTTCATTTTTTTGCTCAAACCACTAGTCCTCACAGCTTTCCTGTAACAGGCAGGGGCTGGGGTGGGGTGGAGACTATATTTTTTCGCTATTAATGATTTTAAATATTTCCTAGCTTCTACGGTTTGTAGGATTCCCCAATCACACCCATGCTCAAGCACTTGTTTGATATTTTAAATGTAAATATTCAACATTCCCATTTACATATAGCTGTACATGAATCATCATAATGGAATGCTGTGATTCACTGTACAACTCCATAGTGGGAGGGGTATAGAACACGTACGCCCAATCTGCAAACAGTAAACTCTCCACCATCCGTCTGAACCCCACCATTCTCCCCACCCAGTCCTTTCAAGTCCCTTTCCCTGAAGACAGTCGAGACTCAGTAGTTTTTAAGTAACTATCCAACATAGTGTGCCGAGGATCCCCATCTTTTCACACCGCAGGACCCAATTGATCGTAATTGCTCCCATTAGTCCTTTGTGCTAATCAAGTGTGATCAGTGTCTTTCTGGCAGTGTTGAGAGACTGGAAGGATGCGTATTAGTGCACTGTGTTGGATGAAAGTCATCAGGAAAAGGGACTTGGGTGAGGACCGCAGGGTTCAGGTGGGTGGGGTGAGGGTTTACTGTTTTAACCGATGCTCAAAATGTTGGGCACTAGCCCTCAGACTCGGGGACACACATCAAACATGGAAATAAGTTATGCACTCTATGGAAACTAACTGCCAGACAGTGGTGAAAGTAAAAATACAAAAACAAATAAATAAATACTACTCTTCTCGCTGTGCCTCCCTAAAATCTACAAAAAGGTACACAAATGGTGCAATGCAGCCCAAAAATTGTTTGGAGAGGGTACACTGAACTTAATAATGAGAACACTGATATTTGATCTAAATAAGAAACAGGACTGCTACTGCCAAATTTTCCCTCCTTTGTCTTGCTTGACATCAGTGTTCACATTAGGGCAGTACTATCCAGGTGTCATAGCAGTGATGCACCAGACCCAGCAGTACCGGTAGTCACCATGTAGTCCCCCACTCCAAAATAACATTTTTTAAAAACATCAATAGACCCATTTTAGTTTTCATTTTCTTTCATTCCTTCACTAAGCTGTGTGAATTTAAAAAGTTCCTACTCTCATGCCATGCCCGCCATGAAAGAAAATGAAACATCTTGGTAAGGTGCAAAGCTGTTCATCATCAGAAATGTGGTAATACAATCCCAATACATCTACAGTAGGAACCAAGTATGTGTATTCAAAAGGTGACTATCAGAAGGGATTTTACAAACTGTGCGTGGCAACCATTTTAAAAGAGATCCATCAAGCTACATTTTATGGTATTTGCACCCGCTAGATCGGTGCCTTGCACAGAAACATAGACTTTTACGGCACATAAGGACCGCTTGGGCCCACCTTGTCTGCCCATTTCCCTACCTACAGGATAAGCTGCAGATCCTAGTTAACCAACAGGCTATTTCTTCCTTACCCCCACAAGAATTGCCTTATGCCTGTCCCATGCATTCTTGAATTCTCCCACAGTTTTAAACCCCACAACCTCCTCAGGAAGGCTGTTCCATGCATCCATCACCCTCTCTGTGAAAAAATACTCCCCCTCCCCCTTTCAGATGTTATTGTTGCAGAGATTATGTCCAGTAATGCAAAAGATAAGAAATGCTATCCCTCGTAAACTTAGCCCCACCAGGTCCCAAGGACTTCCCAGCTTCTATGGCCGGCAACGCTCCGCCCCCACACTTACCAAAGTTGTGATGTGATGTTAGGGAGAGTGTAGGGATGAGCACCATTATAGTCTATGGGGTGGGGGGGGGTACGTTTTGGATCTTTTTTTTTTAATATTGTAATGGGCAGTTGGTGATGAAACATGGGCACCGGACAAGTGCCTAGTTAGTCGACCGATGCACGTTTCATCATCAACTGCCCATTACAAAATTTTAAAAAACTATGCGAAAGGTACCACCCCATAGACTAAAATAGCACTCATCCCTGCACTCTCCCTAGCATTGCGTCACAACTTTGGTGAGCGAAGGGGAAGAGTGCGGGCGGCCCTAGAAACTGGAAGTCCTCGGAACCCGGTGGGGCTAAGTTTACGAGGGATAGCATTTCTTATCTTTTGCATTACTGGACATAATATCTGCAGCAATAACGTCTGAAAGGGGTAAGGCACCGATCTAGTAGGTGTCAATACTGAGACTGGTAAGTTTCTTTAATGGCTTAAGTCATTAATTATAAAATGAGCTATAAAACCATTTTAAAAAAATACCTGGCTTAAAAATGTCAAATGCCCACCTTCAGGACTGCAAGTCCCTTCAGGACTCTTTCCTCTGAAAGTGGCCTTGTGTCCAACCTCCCTCTCCCCACTCTTGCTTCTGCCTAGTGGTTCGTCCTCTCCTTCCTCCAATGTGAAGACTGATCAGAAGTACCTGTTCAAAATGTCGGGTGTTTCTTGGTCCCCTTCTGCTCAGTCTCCCCCCCACACACACACACCTTTCTAATCCTCACTGTCCCCTTCCCCTTGCTTTCCTCTTCTCACTTATGTACCTGAAGACAGTCTTGTCCCCTTTAGTGACCCCTTTGCCAATCCTTTCTTCTGCCTGCGCCCTTGCTCCCTGTCTTACCTTCTTGCTTTTGCTTTCCTTGGTATACCTCCCTGTCCTCCTCCCTCTGTGTTTCCTTATACCTCTTGTATGCCATCCTTTTTCCTTCACCACCTTGGAGAACCAAAATGGTCTCCTTTTCCTCCTGCTTGTGTTCTATGCTTCATGTAGAGGTTGCTTTTATTAATTATGCACTCCCTTATTTTTCCCCATTGTGCCTCAGTGCATCCCTGGCAATCCCTCACTTCAAAGCAATTTCTGAGGCAACCTCTCATTCCTTTAAAATCCACCCTCCTGAAGTCCAGGACTCTTGTCCTCGTGCAGCTCGCCTCTGCTCCTGTCCCTATGTTGAACCACAATGTACGGCGATCACTAGTGCCAAGGGGTCCACCCACTGTGACGTCTGCAATGCTGTCCCAGTTTGCGAGCACAAGGCTCAACACCTCCCCATCCCTAGTACATTCTAGGACTAGCTGCCTGGGAAAAGCCCCTTGTGTGGAATCAAGTATGACCCTGCTCCTAGCTGCAGCCACAGTTGAAACGCTCCATTCCACATCTGGCAGACTGAAGTCTCCAACAAGCAGTAACTTCCTCTAACTCGCCATCCAAATGATCGCTTCCCCAAGTGCTCTACTCATCTCTTCACCCTGTACTGCAGGTCTATACATTACCCTGGTACGAATAGCTGCCTCAGAGGCTGTTTCCAGAAGGATCCACAGTACTTCCAGCTCCTCCTTTTCCTCTTGGTGCCTTTGTACATCCGTGGCCTTGATTTCTCCATTACACATAATACAACCCCTCCTCTCCATCCTGTCTCTCCTGAACAGAGAGAAGCCCGGTATGGCTACACCCCAGTCATGGTAGTCCGTGCACCATGACTCCATCATGGTCAATAAATCCAGGTTAGCCTCCGTCATGGCGGCTTCCAGGTCTGGAATTTTGTGTCTAGCTCCTCGCATTGGTGCACATGGCTCTCCACACCATTACCCCTGTCTGCCACCCTGCTTCTCCACCCCATTCCTATCTGCAGTGCTACTTGAAGCCCCCCACCTCACCTCTTCCCTTTTTGCTTTAACCTTTCCTGGTCTCCCTCAATCCTCTATCTTCCCCTATCTGAGTTATATTCCCCTTTCCTTTCATCTTGTCCTAGTGCCAGCTTTTTGTGCATCCCTGCCGTAGGGGAGGCTTGTTTCTTTTTGGTTTTATTTTTTACCCCTGCGGGCCCTTACTGGGAATTTAACCCAGACCCATCAGCACCATCCCAGTGCTCCACTGAATGAAATATCAGGCCACCTGGTTAGTCCGAGATCCCAATGCCACTTCCTCCCTCAAAATGACAATCCTACAGCTAGGAATAAAAGAACAATCATTCTGGTAGAGTGCTGGCCACCAGCAGCCATATTTTAAACACAAACTGTACAGAAACAGCAGAGACCTCCATAGTTCAGCGAGATCATATACAGCGCAGCTCTGGTCCCATTCTGCTCATGACAGGATGTCTTTGTAGGGGAAAAAAAAAAGTGTCTATGCACAACCTGAAACAATGTACACTGCCACATTTAAAACATAATGGACCATGCAGCTTGCACAAGGAAGCTGACCCTTCAGGACGCTATAACATTATGACAAGTTCGTGGGCAGACCAGAGACACTGCTCGTTTCAATACATAGAAACACAGAAATTCACGCCAGATAATGACCGCCAGGCCCATCTAGTCTGCCCTTCAATACATTATAAATGTATACAATGTAAATCTTTCAAGTTCTGTGTAGAAATCCTTTTTTCCACTGTAAAGACATCCTGCCGTCAGCAGGACTGGGACAGATTTTGATCTCGGTGAACGAGGGAGTCCATTGCGATTTCTATCGTTACCATGACTGCTGCATGCTGGTGCTGTGGATCTAGAGTTCCATACCGTTGTTCCCGTCTACGGTCCACAAACTGTAAAGAGTCAGAAATAATGTGACCAAACTGCACTTTAGTGCAAAGGGCTGGCTAATTAGAATCCTCAGCAGTGTTCCCATTAAGACTGTAAATCTGGGGATTCACTGTACCCTCTCCAAACATTTTTAGGGGCACAAACTAAATTACAAGGGTTGACGGAACAATTTCTACAAAATTGTTTGTGGGGCACATGTACTACAAACAGAATTATGGGGGTGCAGTGTACCCCAGTCACACAAAATGTACTTGAATTTAATAATCTGTATGTGAATCACATACAGTTATGCATGAACGGGAACACTGATCCTCAGGCCTCTCGTTCTAAAGGCCAGGTCCCCGATAACAAGCCAGCACCTCCTGAGGCTGGCTTACTTATGGAACATGGACCACAAGGAAGATCATCCCTCCCCCAGCTTCCCTCATGGAGGTTCAAAACTCCCCTCCAACTAGGTTCTAAGAACCTGTCAGTTTTCCAAACACAATATGAAGTGAACAGACAGTGGGGTGGTACAGAGCAGGTGGGCAAACTATCACTGCTGGTAATGAAACCTCAGAGAGCGGACAGTGTGCTCCCAGGGCCCACGTTACTACAATATCAAACAACTTGCAGCCCGAAGGTAATTCTGAGCTCCCTTTATAAACATTCATCATCGCTCAGTCAGCTGCTTCACTTGACAATACGTACTCAGTAATTAATAGCGACGGCAAAATGAATAAGGATGGTCTCGGCTAATTTGTTTTGTCACTCGCCCGTTATGGTTATGGATGTCACTTTGTGTAGATTGCACGGAGATCAATATACCTGAAATTAAACAAAAGCCTTATTTCCGCAGCTCCGCATCCTGCTGTACATTAGCCTGTGTTCACTTCCTTATTAATGAGGCTCCTGCCTTTGGCTAACAGACAGGAATCGGAGGCATGTTAGTGAGGTGTTAGAAATGCTAGCTAACAACTGCTCCCCAACACCAACAAACACACACACACACACTCACAATATAAAAAGAACTACATTAAAGCAGCAGTTTATGTGGAAACTTTCTTTGCATAACAGTTCGCACTGTTCATTTGTACAGTACTGTATTCAAATGCACAATTTCTGCTTCTTTCATTTTTGCCATCTGACTTTTTATTTTGTACCTTTCTGTTATTTTTACTTCAGCTGTAACAGTTCGCACTGTTCATTTATGCAAGATTGCATTCAATATCATTCTTTTTGCCTGTATTATTTTTGCTGTATGCATTTCTACCCGCCCCAGGTGGCACCTGAAAATGTGTGCCTTTCCCCGATTACCAATTTGCAAAAAATGAATACCTAAATAAATGCAAATGATGCACTCCTATGCAACCTACAATGTTGATCCCTGTTTATTTAGGTTTTCAAGTCTATTTACATGCTGACAAATTCCATTTCATGTGTGCTATGTGTTAGAGCTTAGGCTTAAAGAGAACCATTCCTGGTCATTTTAAAACTTCTCCAATAGTAAGAGGAAGCAAACCTTACCTCTGCAGGAGCTCCTCTGTAGCAAAAACAGCTTTCTTAACTATAACCCTGAGGGAAGGGATCGTAAATTTCTCCTGAAGGTCTAGCAGCGGGAACCCTTTCCACTTCCCTGTTACTGACCATGCCCCCGCACACGACGTTTTATGATGTGGCAATAAACAGCTTGGGGGCACGCTCCACTGAAGTGTATGGAGAGTGATGTTAAAGGGCAGATTTCATCCGTTTAAGTGGCCATTTGGTAAAATGGAAGCCAGGGTTCAACTAACAAGAGTCTTATTAGTTGAACCCTGGCTCCAGTTTTACCAAATGGTCACGTGAACTGTGCTTTAAAATCACACTCCATACACTTCAATGGAGCGCACCCCTGAGCTCTCCCTACTGCCGCGTCATAAAATGTCAGAGTGCAGGGGCATGGCCAGCAACAGGGAAATGGAACAGGATCACGCTGCTAGCCCCTCGGAGGCAATTTATGATCCCTTCACTTCTCTCAGGGCTGTAATTACAGAAGCTGTTTTTGTTACAGCGTCGCCCCCACGGAGGCAAGGGAGCATCCTCTTATTTCTGTGCAGCACCGAGAAAGGTGTTCTTTAACATAGTAAAATAGTATTAAAGTAGCAGTGCAATGAAATTGGGCAAAACTACCTTTTTTCACTACTAAAGATTCCAGTCATCCTCCAGTTTTATTTGTTGGTAACATTTTATAGTTCCATCACAAACTGAGTATTTTGTAAATGTTTCCTTTTTTGCTCAAAAAAACAAAACAAAAAAAAAAAACAGATGGCCACCACATTTGGCTTAGAAATGCCACTGTAAATCGGGTAAGGGTTAAGAATGGGAAAATAAGAAAACAGTATGGTGTGTAGCATAGGTGGTACATTGAAAAGCAGATTTGGCAGGTATGCTAATATTTTTTTATTAATTGTTGCTGAAACTACCTTTTTTGGGAAAAATAAATTTTGCTGCACTGCTGCTTTAAGGTCGAAAGAACTGTACATGTCCCCCCCGCTTCACAAGCAGGAATGAAAAAGAGAATACTGGATGGGCAACTATGCACAGCCAGTGTGTTCTGCCACTGAGGGGTTCTGACCTCGACAGCGAAGCTCGAGAGGTCCATAGGAATCAGAACCCCGAGGTGGAAGAATACACTGGTTGTGCATAAAGTTATTCATTTTGTGTTTTTATAGCCTATAGCATTATGTGAAATGTGCCCACGGCAGTTCTTTCGCTTTCAGAATGAAGCTGACTTATGCAGTCTCTAGAAGTTTCAGAATGCTGTTGTACCACAGAAGGGTCCAATCACATTCCATGACCTTTGAACTGTGGTACAACAGCATTTTGAAAGGGATGGAATTCTATATAGAACAATACTCTACTATACACTGTATAGAGAATAATGGATAGGCAAGTGTGAGTTATGGATTTTTATACACCCGAGGTGTGTGTGATGACTCATAAACCTCGTTAGCAAAGCTCAAGAGGTTTATGAAGTCATCACACACCAAGGGTGTGTAAAAAATAATCCAAAAAACAAACACTTGCCTATCCTTTATTTTTTATAATTGCTGGTACAGGGAGTGAATGCTAGTTCTGTCATACTGCCACAGACTCAAAAATCACACACACCCACAGTCTCCCTGCCCCGTAAGGACATTTATTCTTCTGTTTTATTTATTTTTTTTATTTAAAAAAAATGGTACTGTTGCAGGCAGAAAACTAACGAGACCCACACAGGAGCTCGTGCTGGGTCAGACCAAAGCCCCAACTGAGCGCAATAACGGCAGGATCAACCGATATTTTTTTTGTTGCAAAAACAGTGGGATCAACCAGATAATTAAAAAACAGGAACCTACTGTACAGGTGAAGAGGATGAGATGAGAGGCAAACATTTACTTCATGCGATGCGAGCACCAGTTCTCTTGGTAATGAAATACTGTAACCGCCATTTTTTTAGATTTGTTCGGCCCGCCCACACACATACTAAAGGCCAATAAGGTGGCTCGCTACAAGAAACTGATGCTGAAGGACACTGGTAGTGAGAAGAAGTTTTGAGAAATGCCGTAATAATCAGATTTCAAGTTATTATGGCTTTTGGGAGCGTAATAACCCGAAATCTGGTTGTTACGGCATTTGAAGAGACCGGTAATCCGGCTGATAAATCAGGTCACCAGTAATTATGTAAGCATTAATCTCTGACAGAGGAGGGCTCTACTAGTGGATTAATGCCTGGCGGGGTGGGGGGAAGGTTGGTGCACAAGGCTGCATGCAGAGTGCTTCCAACCACCCAGCAGGCATTAATCCACTAGTAGAGCCCGACTCTGGAGGGGAGTAATGCTCTTGTAACATGGCAAGTGCAAGGCAGATAATGTGCAAAACTTGTTGCTCTTTCTACTACAGTACAGTTCTGCAGATGAATAATTATTGTTCAAAACTGTCTTCCATTTACTTGGTTAGTAAAGAGTGCCATGCTGGACAGACGTGCGTGTTCTCGTTGAACGCTATACTACTATTTATATAGTGATGGCAATTTTTGCATTAACTGAGCACGAGAAGGTTTCTGTGTGAAACACACACCCACATTTATCTTGTCTCACTCCGACCAACAGTTTTTGCCGTTTGTGCCTCCAGCTTCTATCCTGATGCTGCGTTACAGCGCTGCACGGTGGGACACTTTTACAACTACTGAGTGACATGAACACATATACAGAGAGACTGATTTTTTTTTTTTACTTTTTCTGTGTGTTTCTGTTTTGAAGTAAATATTGATCGCTACACTGTGTACAGTACATTTTCAATTCCTGCTGTACTTACACAGCTCGCGTTCTGTCTGTAAGCATGCCCACTCCGCTGGATGGTTCCGTTGGATACCACCAAGATTTGTTGCACTGCTACAGGACCACCGCCATCTACAGCCAATGAAACACAGCTGCAGCAACAAACGTGCACACACACAATCTTTCTCTGTATGTTGCGCGTTCACAATTGCAAGCGGGCTCTATTGCTCCTACATGCACTAGCAAGTGGACTCTACTGCTGGATTAACGCCCGCTCACTTTTCGTCAGCTGATGCCTTTCAACCAATCTGGTGTCAGCATTTCACTATGACGTTTAGTGCCATGTTACAAACAAGTATAATGTGCAAACCAACACCAGTTTATACAGATTCTGTACCCACTTTACAACCCAGGATATCCCAGTGGTTCCACCGGTAAGCAGAAATGTGCCCAGACATACTTTAAAGGTCTGTGCTGTCTTCACGTCTTCATGTCCACTGTCTCTGCTGGTAGCTCACCACCCTCTAATACTAGCACTGAATTTACCACCTCTAAGCATCGGGGCATGTCCCGGCCCGCATTCTGCTGCAGAACAAGAGAATAAGCACTGCTGACTGCTTGATTTTGTCGATAATGAATATGCAAAAGACTAGGACCCTGGTCCCCTCTTGACTTCCTTTGCTCCTGAGTGAACTTGTTAAGGGCCTCCATACTTTCCTCATTACATTCCCCCGCCTTGATAATTTTGGTAGCCTGTGTTGCACCCTCTAGACTGCTTCAATGTCCCTTTTGTTTTTAGACCAGAACTGCATGCAGCACTCCAGGCAGGGCCTGACTAGGGCCTTGACAAGTGGCAGGATTATTTCCCCTGGTCTACTGGTAACCCCCTTCTGATGCACCCCAGCATTCTGCTGGCCCTCTTGACAGAGTCTGCTCACTGTGTCATGTTTCAGCCCACTGTTGTCTATTATGACTCCGCAGATCCTTTTTCACCTCGACTGTAGGAAGAGGAGCCCTAATACAGTGTGTAGGTCCCACCTCTGTATTTCCTCCCCGAGTCTAGCACC
Organism: Neoceratodus forsteri; assembly: GCA_016271365.2. NCBI lineage: Eukaryota > Metazoa > Chordata > Ceratodontiformes > Ceratodontidae > Neoceratodus > Neoceratodus forsteri. The sequence goes on from CM028135.1 coordinate 173,843,679, forward strand.
TTGCATTTGGCTACAGTGATGTTTTATGACCTAGAATTAGCCACAATGTCCCTAGTCTCCCATGAGGTCAGGGAGTGGTGTCTTTTGCATGTTTATCCTAATCACAAGAAAAGTGACCCTACCCAAACTATACGGGTGTTCAAATACAGCTGGGAATATTGATGAACACCTTGAGACAGACAGATTTAATGATGTTTACCAGTGACTATTTTCAAATCTAAACAAATGCTGCAGCAGACCCAAAATGGTAAAACAGGGCATCTTACAAAGAAATAAATGGTGACCTAACACGGAATAAAAAGATTTGTATAAAAAGACCAGGTTCGTGGGTATCAAAAAGAAATGAAATTCACAATTAGGGTTTTTAACCCTTAACTGAAAGGATTTATGGTTTCTTCCCTACAGCCCAAACCTTGACTTCTACTGACCGAATACACAAAAGGCTGGTTCTACCACAATACGGCTAAAACAAATGCTGCGCGGTTGAGTACGGTACAGGTGAGACGGCGACAGCACAACCCACCTATGACAAATACTGTGCAAATACATTGACAGCGCACCGCAACTTAGGAAGACTGGGGGGGGAGGCGGATTTACTACTGTAAATCTGGGGGGAGGGGGGGAACGCAACTTGGGGAGGGGAGAAAGTCGGGGCGGATTAACCTCTCGAACTCAAACCCAGGTCTGCTGCATGCAGCAAGCCCATGCACAGGTTCTGAAGAAAAAAATTACTTACTATAGTAATCTTGTTTCTGCCAAGAGAATCTTACTGCATTCTGACATGTGCAGTATGGTCTCACCACAGGACTGCCGCAGGGCTGAAACGGTTAATAGAACCTATGCAAATGATACAATGCTAGGCTCAAGCTTGGTTTTCAAACCACTTTCTCTGGTAAACATCCTGCAACCAACAGATTCTTACGAAGCATGCATAAGAAGAGTCCATCTAAGCTATCTAACTAACTTAACCTATAAGAACTCATCCCTCCCATAAACTATCTTCCACATTTCAACAAAGAAAATAGACATCACCAAGACTCAAGTCACAGATGTCCCAGAGAAAAACAACCCAGATGTTTCTAATAGCAATCACAGCTATAGTTCAGTGCCCCTAGGTTCTAGTAGGGGAGGTAGGGTGGGAGCTCAGAATACAGTAAGATTCCCTTGGAAGAAACAAGATTACTATGGTAAATAATTTTTTCTTCTAACCCCAGGAAATCTTACTGTATTCTGACATGTGCAGACTACCCAAGCAGTACCTTTGGAGGTGGGCACAGAACCTATTTATTAAACAGGCTCTGCAGTACTGCTGTGCCAAATCTGGCATCACTTCTGGCCCGGGGTATCCAGGCTGTAGTGCTTGGTAAATGTGTGAACAGCTTTCCAGGTAGCTGCTTTACAAATTTCCAACAACGGGATATCCCTTGCAGCTGCTAAGGAAGCAGCTGTGCCCCTTGTAGAGTGGGCCCCAAGGCCTACAAGGGGTTCCTTGCCTGCTTTGGTATAACAGAACTGGATACAGGAAACAATCCAATGTGCGATAGTTCTCTTTGAGGCAGGCCTTCCTTTTCCCACTTCACCATATGTTAGGAAAAGCTGGGTCCTATCCTGCCTGTGATCTTTTGTGTGAACCAGGTAATAGCTGATAGCCCTCTTCACATCCAAGCTATGCAGCCTACGTTTCCCTGAACTGGGATGATCAGTGAAAAAAGACTGGCAAAGTGATAGACTGATTTAAGTGAAAATGAGACACCACTTTGGGGAGAAGCTTCCTATTAGTCCTGAGGACTACCTTGTCCCCATGGAATGAGATGTAGTTTGGTTCTGTGGACAAGGCCTGAAGCTCACTAATCCTTCTGGCTGAAGTGATAGCTACTAGGAACACTGCTTTCCATGTCACATACTTGAGCTCTGACAAAGACATGGGCTCAAAGGGTGGCTGCATCAGCTGGCGAATAGAAATGTTGAAGTCCCACGCAGGAGTGGGCTGCCTGTGTGGGGGATACAACTGTATCAGGCCCTTGAAGAATTTTCTGCACACCTAGTTTGATGCTAGTGAAGAGCCCTTACCGGCTGAGAGGTAAGCAGAAACAGCTGCCAGATGCACCTTAAGGGTAGATGGCCTAAGGCCAAGGGAATGAAGGTGCACTAGGTAATTCAGAACAACTGACAAGCTAGCCTGGTCACAGCCTATACTCTGCTGCTGACACCAGACTGAAAACCTCTTCCACTTAGAGGTGTAAGTTTTCCTAGTAAATATCTTCCTGGAGACCCCAAGTATCTGTAGAACTCTTTCAGAAAGACTCAGGCTGGCATACTCCAAGTCCTCAAGAACCAGGCCTTGAGCCTGATGGACTGGAGGTTGGGGTAAAGGATTCTGCCCTGTGAGGACGTCAACAGATTGTGCCTTCTGAGCAGAGAGATTGGTCTACTCACAGACAGGGTCAGAAGCAGCGAGTACCATGGCTGCCTGGCCCAGTCCGGAGCAATGAGGATCATGGCTGCCGGTTGTACTCTGAGCTTGTTTAGCACTCTGAGTAACAAGGGAAATGGAGGGAAGGCATATAGGAACTTCGCTGTCCAATTCAGCAGCAACGCATCCACTGGCACTGTGCCCACTGCAGGAGGCTTACAACAGAACTGTGGCAGCTGGTGCTGCAAAGAGGTCCACCTCTGGGGTGCCCCACCTCCTGAACACTGCCTGAAGGACCTGTCTGTTCAATACCCATTTGTGGCGATTCTGATTGATCCCGCTTAGGGCATCTGCAAGGGCATTGTCTTTCCCTGGGAGATAGACAACTGAGAGAGAGAGAGAGAGAAAGATGCCCAGGGAATATGCCAGCCTCCATATCCTCATGGCCTCTGTGCACAGAGGGGATGACCTTTAACCCCCTTGCTTGTTTATGTAGTACGTTGTGATTGTGCTGTCTATTCTGATTTGAACCACCTTGCCCTGCAGCACTGGAGCGAAAAACTGAATGCCCAGATGGACTGCTCTGAGCTCCCAAAAGATTTATGTGGAGCAGAGATTCCTGTGGAAGCCAGGCCCATGCACAGTCTGATCTCCCAGGTGTGCATCCCACCCAAAGACAGAAGCATCTGTTAGCACCAGTGAAGACTGTTGCAGGAAGTGCTCTCCCTCTCTTAGGTTTTCCCTTTCCTGACACCATTTAAGAGCCAGCAGCAGAGTTCTCGTGACTGGCACCATTCTGGACACAGAGTCACTTTTTTGTGACCAGTAGGATCTGAGATGAAACTGAATGTCCCTCATTTGGAACCTGGAGACTGGCACTGTTGATGTTTTTTGCAGCAGCCATGCGTCTTAGCAGCTGGAGGAAGTGCCTTGCTGGCCTGGGGGTATACAGCTAAAAAAGAGCTGGCCAGCTGCACCAGTGTTTCTACCCTCCCCTGAGGGAGGAATGCCTTTTCTCTTACAGTGTCCATCTCTGCCCCTATGAATTCTAGCAGCTGAAAAGGCATCAGCACTGACTCCTTGAGGTTTACCAAGAAGCCCAGGGACTGCAGGGTATCCTGAGCAGTGCTTAAGGCCTCTGTAACCTGCTGAGAGGACTGACCTACCATTAGCCAGTCATCCAGGTACGGAAAGACTGTGACCCCCTGCCTCCTTAAGTGGGCTACCACCACTGCTAGGCATTTTGTAAAACACCCTTAGTGCCAATGTAAGGAAGAAAGACACAGCTCAGAACTGGTAATGGCCTGATGGCAACCTGAACCTGAGATACTTTCTGTGGGACCGGCTGACAGATATGTGAAAATAGGCATCCTTCAGGTCTATTGATATCAGCCAGTCTCCTTGTCTGAAAGTAGGTAGGACGGTGGACAGAGTTACCCTTTTTGAATTTTGGCTTTGTCAAATACTTGTTTAAATGTCTGAGCTCCAAGATGGGTCACCACGACCCTGTTTTCTTTACTGTGAAAAAGTATCTTGAGTAGAGTCCCTTCCCCCTTTGGGCCAAGGGGACAGGCTCTACAGTCTTGTCCTGTAACAGTTTTTCTACCTCTTACTCCAGCAGCTGCACTTCTGATAAGGTGGCAGGTCTGAAGACTCTTGCCCTCAGCCTGGGCAGAACCTTGAAGCTGAGGGCAAGACCCTGGCCCACCACCTCCAGGACCCACTTGTCTGTGATAGTGGACTTCCAGACCTGGAGGCAGTGAACTAACCTGCCCCCTACTGGAAGAGGGGAGGCGACCCTAGCAGACCCCTCAGGGAGTCTGCTTAGCCTGTGTGGTTGGCTGGGGCCAGCCCTACCGCTACTCCTGGCTCTGAAATAACCCCTATGTGGCTGGTAGGCCGGGAGGGCCTGAGTTTGGAAGAAGGGCCTGTAGCAGGCTCGATTTCTACCACCTCTGTTTTGCTGCTTCTGGGGAGTAGCTACCTTCTCCTTAGCAGCAGCACTCTTATAGGCTACTTGATATTCATCCATTTTCTGCATAAAGGCTTCTGTCTGCTGCCCAAAAAGGGATGTGGGCTCACAGGGAAAATCCAGAGCCTTTGTCTGGGTGTCCTGGGAAAGGTTAGTAGTCCTGAGTCAAGTAAACCTTCGTATGGACACCGAGGTAGCCATATGTCTAGCAGCAGTGTTGTTGGCATCCGCTGCCATCCTGAACTGGAACTTATTTATTTTTATTTATTTATTTATTTATCAAGTCTAGGATTACAAATACCTTTGAGCCATGGCTCTTTTACAAAGGTTCCACGTCAGAGAAATACAAATTATGGGGAACATCAAGACAGGCATTACAACAATGTGGACATTGCAAACAGAGTACAGATTAATACAGTTCAAGGGTAGCATTGTAACAAGGCAGCCAGTGGCATTTGTCAGAGAAAATAGACAACAGATAAGAAGTGCCAGAGTCATAGGGAGAGGGAAGTGGGTGGGGGGGAGAAGGAATGTAGGAAGGGTGGCAAGAGGGTGAAAAGTGCAGCATTGGGTATACCAAGATGTGAGGTAGAATCCAGTGGGGGGACAACTGGAGCAGAAAAGGAAGTGGAGAAACAAGGTTAAATTAGGCAGTCACAGGAGCTGTTGGTAGTGAGATAGTCCCGGAGCCTAGTTTTAAACATACCAATAGTTGGGGCAGAGGAGATGGTTGGGCTGAGGCCATTGAACCAGAGTGGCGCTCGATAAGCAAAAGAGCGTTGTCCCTGTGAAGTGTGACAGTGGGGGACTTTCAGTAGCTGTAGCGTGGATCTCCTAAGGTGCCATTTGTTAATTCGGTGTTGTAACAGAGTTGAGACCCCAGAAGGTGCAAGGCCAAGGTAGATTTTTTTCACCATGGAGCAGGTGAGAAACTATGCGGTTTGATAGTTGGAGCCAGCCGGTCTGAGTGTACAGGTCACATGTGTGGGTGAGACAGAACTTGGAGGCTTCTATACCCCTCTTGGCAACCTCTGCCAGATTAGATACCATGAGGGCAGAGTAAGCTTTAGAAATCTCCATAACTGTGTGCCAAAGACTCTTCTGAAACCTAGCCACATAAGCCATGTATGTAACCTGCCTGATGGCCAATGAGGAGCCTAAATAGGATTTCTTAACCATACAGTCCATCTATCTGGAGTCCCTGTCCAGTGGATGGGATGCCAGCCTTGTCACAAGCAGTGTCCTGAACCACCCCCTCGTGGCTGGGGTGCCCACAAAGGAATTCAGCCCCAGACTTGGCCACTCAGTACTTCCTATCCAGCTCCTTAGCTACTGAAGGGATAGATGTAGAGGTTTGCAAAATCCTAGAGACATGCCTCTTTAGGTATTTATGGATGGGGAACAACAGCTTCTTAGCTGGTGGCACAGCCATCATTTCTACACAGTCTGGTTCCTCCTCCTCCTCCTCTGTAGTCTCTTGAGTGGGAAGGTCCAGAGCCTATGCCACCTGTTGCATGAATACAAAATGTGTGGTGAAATCCTCTGATCCCTTGTCAGGGGAATCAGGATGCTGAGGATCAAGGGAAACATCAGGTTCCAGGGGTTCCCCTAAATCTTCATCGTCATCCTCGTTGTAGTCATCCTCATCCTCACCATAACCCTCAAAAGAACCAGGAACCGAGGAAGAACCTGGTGTCTGAACCGAGGAAACTTGAGGACCTGACCATGGACTTGAACTGGCAGGGGTCTGAAGAGACTGGATTATTCTTATAGCATTAGCAATTTCCTCTGCAGTTCATCGGTTGCGGTTCCTTCCCCAGATGTTTCTCCTTCTTCTTTGATGTGGCTGCCGGTTCACCGGCAGTTTTCATGGTTCACTTTTTACTGTGTGAACCATCACCCTCGTTAGAGGGTGATTCTTCAGGTTCCTTCGTGATTTCTTTGGTATGAGAAGAAGAAGAAGAATATTTTGTCCGTAACTGGGTCAGCGGTCTTCTCGGACATCCTTTCCTTCAGCCGATTAAGTCGCCTATCCAGTGTCGACTGTGGAAAGTTTTTTGCAAATGTCAAAGTCTGCCTTCAGGTGGTCAAACCCTGCTACAGACCACCGTCTGCTGGCCTACAGCTTGTGTCATATCTAAGTGACAAGCTGGGACAGGGGCTGCCAGAAACTATTATTTTAGGAGACCTCAACTTTGACTGGCTCTCTAACACAGCTGCCCCCCTTGCATCCTTCTGTGACGAACATCGGCTGACACAACTTATTACTGAACCAACACGCCCAAATGTGAAGAACCCCAGTAAAAGTACACTTTTGGATGTGCTAATGGTGAGCAAACCTCATCTCTTCTCCCACGCTGATGTCTTCTTCTCAGACGCCAGCGACCATTGTTTTATTGCGGGAGTAAGATCCACCAACAACCCAGCACCCATCAGCAAGTTCTCTATGAAGAGATCCAGGCGCAACTTCAATGAACATGCCTACCTAAACGAGCTTAAGTACTCCCCTGAGTGGCAAGATTTCTACCTGGCCAAAACGATTACGTCAGCTTACAATATCTTCCACAATATTCTATCAAGGGCCCTTAATAAGTATGCTCCCCTTATTAAAGTTCGAACTAGGACCAAAACCTGTAAATGGTTCACCCCTCAGATCAAGTCCTTGCTTCTAGAAAGAGATAAGCTCTGGAAAAAAGCACGCAGACTGAACACTGCAGAGGATTGGAACCAGTTCAGAGACTACGCAATTTATGTACCAAAACAATCAGAGAATCAAGACCACCTCTTCAAATCCGAACTCGACTCTGCCACAAAGAGCCCAATCAAGCTCTGGAACACAATCAGTGATCTGCTAGGCCACTCCCCAGGAAATTCACTCCCGACCAAGATTACCTCTGGCAACTTGACTATAACCGAAAAGATGGATATACTTGACGATTCAATAACCACTTTGCTACTGCAGGCATGGCATTTGATAACTCCCTGCAAACATACATTCCCCAGACTGCCAGCCAACTGCCTGAAACTCCGATAGCTTCACGCCTTTCTCACTTCAACCTGCCACACTGAAAGAGGCAGAGGACCTCTTTGCTTCAGTTGGATACTAGAAAAGTGCTGAGACACGACTCCTGACCCTTACTTCCTAAATTTACTACCACGTACTAGCGATACCCGTCGCCCACCTTTTAACTTATCCCTGTCTCAGGGCACCCTCCACCCATATGGAAGACAGCACATGTCATACCACTGTTCAAATCAGGTGACCGTGGCGATCTCAATAACTACAGGCCAATTTCCTCCTTCCGGTCCTGTCCAAGCTCCTAGAGAAAATTGTAAATGCACAGCTGAGGACTCACCTGAGTCTAGGGAACTGCTAAATCCTATGCAGTCCGATTCAGAGCTAAACATAGCACTATCTCAGCCCTTGCCAAAGTTACTAACGACTGGCAGCGTAATCTTGAGAGCAAAAACTTTATTTGTGCTGTTTTCCTTGATCTAAGCAAGGCTTTCGACACCGTCGACCATAGTCTGCTCCTCTCCGCCCTTCAAACCATAGGTGTGGACCCCTCCTCTCTGCGTTGGTTCACTGACTATCTTACAGGGCGCTTTCAACAAGTTAAAGCCGAAGGAGGCCTGTCCCCCTTAAAAACTCTGCAAAGAGGGGTACCTCAAGGTTCTATATTAGGGCCCTTACTTTTGCAATCTACATTAATAACATCGACTACTGTATAAAAGCCAACATCCATCTGTTTGCAGATGATACAGTTCTCACGGAGTCGCCCAACACCTAAAGTTGTCTACAATGACCTACAGTCAGAATTCAACCTTGCAAAGCCAACTACTCCAAAAAGCTACTCCTTAATGCCAAAAAACTAAAGCGATGGTCCTCTCCTTTATCCGTATTAGCTAACCCTGTGTCCAGTGGGACAGTTCCTCAAATTACACAGTTCTAGGTGAAAACTAGAATTTGTTACAAAATTCAAGTATCTGGGAGTTTGGATAGACCAAAGACTCTCCTTCATTGAACATATCGAGGACTTGCTAAAACGACTTCGGCAAAGGCTTGGACTGTTTTTTAGAATCAGCCAATTTCTCACCAGAGATGCCAAGAAACAACTGGTCCAATCCATTTTCCTATCATTAGTTGATTACGCTGACTTCCTCTACAGCCAATGCCCCAACTCTTACATGGCTAAACTGGACACACTCTACCATAGAGCACTGAGGTTTATAACGGGACTCCCCTTCGACACACATCACTGCACCCTATATGCGGCAGTGGGATGGACTTCACTAAAGTTCAGGCGCCACAGAAACGCAGCTCTCTGGACCTATAGAGCCATCTCTAATAAGCTGCCTTACTATATCTCCTGCTGTCTTCCCCTGAGTATAATTGGGAAATATGCGTTAAGAAGTTACTCAGCTATTACACTTAAAGTACCCAAAGCAAAATCCCACTTCGGCAGGGCAGCCATAAGCTTCATGCTACCTACCTTATGGAATGATCTACAAAAAACCCTCAAATTAAGCACTTTAATCGGTATAAATGCTTTCAAGATGCTTTATTTCCGTACAATCAGAGAAGTATGTAACTGCTTCACCCACTCAGACCCAGTACTGGTGTATAGCTACGCCTAGACCCAATTTTAAGTACTGACCCCCAGCTTGCTCCTCACCAGCCTAATTGTTCTCTCTCTTATCCCCCTGTCTTATCAACACTAGGCCCATCTATCCCCTTATTCTTCCTTTTCCCAACCTCGATAGAGCTCACTACCCTGGGTTGTGACATCCTACCATGCCCCTGCTTTATAGCATTCAATCCGGGCTCACATACTCCTTTTCTCCATCCACCTTCTCTACATCCAGCTTTACCAACTCCTTTCTGTGCACCGTGCCCTCCTAGCCTTCTCTCCCTACTTCCTCCCTCTCTTCCCCTTACCTTCACCTCTACCTGGTGTATATTTTATTTTTTCTTCCGTACTTCCTCCTGCAACCTTAGATAACCTGCTTTATCTTCCTATAGACACTTCTATGTATGTAAATACCGTGTAATCTGTACAATGTCTGTATAATTCTATGTACATATGAACTTCTTTTTCTTCCTCTCTGTAAAGAGTATTATCTGTATTGCCTTGTAAATACCTGCGTTGACCTGTATATACAATTGTTCATGCTCCACCCAGGTCCATCTTGCAAATGAGCTTCTGCTCAACGATGAACGCCTGGTTAAATAAAGACTTGATTGATTGATTGATTGATTGAGAATGCACAAACCAAATGTGGATCAGCTTTTGCAAATGGTTCACTGCACTCAGTGCAATGCTGAAACTCTGTAGGGCCGGTTATCTTTTTGGAAGTCTGAGACATAATAAAAATACCAGACTTCCCTGGTACGTTGCCTTTTTATTTATTTATTTATTTATTTATTTCCGGTCGGTTCAGCAACCAGGGAAAAAACGAGTGTCAGCCTGGTTAAAATCCCAACAAACAAATCGATCAGCGGGTACCAGAGAAGAAGGTAAATAAAAGGGAGTTTTACCTCAAAATAAGGCGAAAGGCTCTGTTTCCACATGGTTGCAGGAACCAGACTGGAACAAAGAAACTTACCCAAACAGTGCTAAATCTAGACTAGCCTACCTGAACACCAGAGACAGCGGTTCAAAAAACGAAAAAAAATAACGGAACTGTATGAAACAGAGAGAAAAATAAAATCTTCAGGAAAGATGAAGGAGGCTCCTGATACTCTGAGGCGCCTGATTTAGGCAAGCAGAGTATAGAATCTGACGGTTGCAGGATGTTTACCAGAGACAGTGGTTTGAAAACCGAGCTCGAGCCTAGCATTCTATCATTTGCATAGGTTTTATTAACTGTTTCAGCTCCAGGGCAATACTATGGTGAGACCATATTGCACATGTCAGAATATAGTAAGATTTCCTGGGGTTAGAACCTAACCTCTATGCTACGCTGCCAGCACTGGTAGACAGCAGACACACACACACACACACACACACACACGGACATAAACTAGTCAGCATGATGAATGAAAACAGCTACATGTGTAGCGCTATAAAATCCACTCTGTTATATCCATGGAGCTGTTTTCACTCACCCTCACTTTGTCAGCGTGCATTTCACTGTGCTGACATTCAGATGCAGTGCTGACAGTATACTCAAAAGGCTTCATACTCGGTAGAGGAAGCTTGCTAGAATTAATGTAGCAAAACCCAGGGACGGCCCATCAGCACAGTGGTAGTGTTACCACTGGCGAAACTGGCAACCCAGGTGCAAGGGCAAACTCTAGTAATCAAGCGCCAGCCAGGGGAAGGAGGACTAAGCATCCCAGGAACAGCTTTCCTAAGTCAGGATGCGGTGTGGGGAAGGGGGTCCGCAGATCAATCACTACATAGCAGAGGCTAGGTGGAACTGCAGTCATGGCCACCAGCAGGCAAGGAACACCACCAAACACCTGCATTGCCACATGTCTGTGGCTGAATGTCACAGCACGGCTGGTGTCACTGGGGAGAAAAAAACAGAGAAGAAAAGCCCTGGTCTGCAAAGGTCAATGCTGGCAACCCCACAGGCCCATGCACTACCTGTCCTTAACACTTGACTCCCCATCCTCAATGGCTACTAATTTAACTGTCCCCAGAAGCTCAGAACCTGGCCTGCCCCCACCCCCACCCCTCCCGTTAGGATAATTGATCAAATGCACACAAGGTTCTTCACTTGCCCTTTCCCTAAATCTCATTCAACCTCTGTGATGTATGGGTGCCAACAAAGTTCTTGCTCCTGCCCCCTCCCCGCCCCCACAGCTACAGCGCCTATGGATCCTGTAATTTCAGATCTTTACAGCTGCTGATGATGGATGCCTCTCTCTCCGCCTTCCTTCATCCTGGATCGATAAGAAATGTATTTCTGTGGTCAGTGCTGAAGGTAATAAAGGGGGCAATAACACAGCATGCTCCATCCGCCTCCTAATAATCCTTCTTAGGGCCGGGTCTATAAAAATGGAATCAGTTATTCTACTTCATCAACACAGATGACCTTTGCCACTCTCTGTCCTGAGCCACACCTGCCCCTCCCCACCACCACCCCTTTGCAACAGTCAATCAGCCTCATGTTCTGCAGTGCTGCAGCAGTAAGGACATGGGGGGAACATAACTTTATTCTTGGGATTCACCACTTATTTTGCTTTACATTGATTCTGTAGTGCATGAACATTTACCAAGTAGTAATGTCAGAGGCAGTCGATGTGTTTTTTGTTTTGTTACCCTGATATTTCCTTGGAACAGAAGAAGATGTGTTTTTTATTTCTGTTTTATAACCAACAAATTTAAATGGGTGGAAGAAAACAAACTTCACTCACTGATCCAGGAAAATCTGCAGAAAACTCCGAGGATCAACATATTACAAAATCCTGGAAAAACCTGAATGTAGCCAGATTCTCTCACATTCCACCTTGGCAATAATAAGCCATTTTCACACCAATTCACTCCAGTCCACCACCACTGCCCTGTAGAAAGTTACAAGTGATGCTGCAGATGCACAGGACAATCGACTGGCGCAGTTTTCAGGTTGATAATGCACCAAACTAGAAATTATAATGGTATTCCGTGATAGCACAGTGTTGTCATGTATGGCTTACAGTTGTCAAATCATCTGTTGTGTTCTGTGTATGGGAGTGGTCTGGGGCCGTACAGGTTGACATACGTTGGCAGCCCCATAACTCCTCAATTTTCTCTCCTGCCATCAACCACTCGTCGGATTGTGGGAAGCACCTATGTGGAGCTCTGTCAATAACTCTCAATTTATTTTAGACAGAGAGAGAAAGAAGTCGCCCACCAGCTCGAGCTGCGTAAGGCTACAGTTCAGTGAAATAGAAAAAAGACAAAACCTTGCAAACTCACCCGTGATATTCCCAAGAGAGGCTCAAAAAGTACATCTGTGTAGAAAATCAATAATTTATTTATTTCTTCATTCGGACATAACCTTGGAGCAAAATGCTCTTTTTCAGAGGTTCCACATCTTGACAGGAGGACAACACAGAAAGGTAGTTACAGAGTATGGGTGCACAAGTACAGACAAAAAAAAATACAAGAAATAACAGCAATTGGTCTGACTATTTACAATTGTAAGCTATCTCATATAGAGGTACATACTGCAGTTAGTACAGCCCAAGGTACATGGTGAGTGCTGTGGGTTTAAGGAACTAATTTAGCAGGAGGTAAAACATCCAGGGGAGGCATTGTCATTATTGCATATAAAGTCAAGAGGAGAGAGACTCAAGATAGGCTTTCACACCCTGTATGTTGATGCAGCCAAGAGGAGGCTTTGTCATTAATTCAAGTCAAGGGTGGTGGGGGGGCGTAATTTTCTGTGCAGGACTGACCTAGTAGGAACATACTAAAGAGAGCAATATGAGGGAGGACTGTACACAGCATAAGCTGGAGTTGGGGGGGGGGAAGACAGGTGTTTTGAGACCGTCACATTTGTGAAGGGTCAATGGCAGAGGAGGGACTTAAAACAGAGTGCTGACTTAAGGACAGTAGAAAGAAGGCTCGTCGACAGGCTGTGGCTATGGAAAGCTCAAGTTCAAGGGCTGGCAAGTAGTAGTAGGAGTTAAGGTTACTGGGCAGTAGGGCAGCAAATCGGAGAATGCATCCCAGGAGCAGGCTGGCTCCAAACTACCAGGTGTTAGCGCTACAGGTTACCTGCAGCTACAGACCTCAGCCTTGCCAAGGTGATGTCTTAGTTCCACCTTGAAGACAGGGAGGCTATTAATGAGTAAAAGGTGTGCTGGGATCTCATTTAGCCAAGAAGGAGCCCTGAATGTGAAGGACTGTTGGCCAAGTGCCATTTTTCTGAAGGGGATAGCAAGTGGTCTGCGAGGCTGTCCTCTAGTAATTTAGCATCTCCACAGTGCTAGAAACTATATGTGCAAGCCAGTAAGGTGTCAACCCCCCCCCCCCGCAGACCACCACAAGAGAGAGAGCTCCCGTGGTAGCAGCGAAATGCCGTCAGGCTTTTTATGGTGGTCTGCGGGGTAACATCTTACTGGCTTGCACATATACAATTTGCATCACTGTGGAGATACTCCATAAAATATTTATTTTTTGGCTATTTCTCCTCCACCCTTGCCATGGTCAGCCCTCATCTGGCCGCTGTCCATTGCCTCCGTCCCATCAGGCCCTCACCCCTGTAACCCTCATGGCTCACCCCCCAAGGTGGGGCAGCGGGGACCCCCACCCACCAGACAGGATCTAGTTTCGGGGTGTTACCTCTGGGATGGAGTGTGATGAGAACGGCCATCAAGCCGCAACGACCAGCCACCAGGGTACTTTTCTTGCTTTGCTGTCTCCCACAAGAGCTGGGCGTGCAATGATGGCAGTGGCGGGCTGGCATGCGACCCTGCCAAGTGTCTGCCGTGCTCTCGCCCCACTAGCCTTACGGTGGCGCAATGTCAAGCCCCAGCCACCATCAGGGGTTAGGCGTGCACCAACTGAAGGTTACCCCCCTCCCCAGAGATGGAGAGCTGTCCACCGGATGCTCAATCCATCTCCTCCCCGTCAATGGACCACGCTCATTCCTGAAAGTGGGTCGCCAGTGTGGCGCAAGGTGTGGTGTCCAGCTCCTCAACCCTCAGCGCTACCAGGCTGGCCCACTAAATAAATTATTGATTTTCTGCACAGATGTACTTTTTGAGCTTCTTTTGGGAATATCGGGGTGAGTTTGCGAGTTTATGTTTTCTTTTGCTAGTTCAGTTTATTTTAACCTATGTGTTTATTGCAGGAGGTTTGGCAGCATTATGATTCAACACCTCAAAAGCTTTGACCCCCCTCCTTCCCGCCCAAGGTTTGGTCTACAAGAAAGAAACTGCTACATGAAAATGTTTAATATTTACTTTTTATGAACATTTTATTTAAAAGTCAGGTACAACTAGGCAAACAAATGCCTATTTTCAGGTACCACCTGCCACTTAACAATGGTTCACAACTAAGGCCCTGTCTACACTATACCACTAAAACCCTGTACTGGTTTCAAACAGTTACAGACAGTAAACATTACAGTGTGTCCATACTGCCAGTGAACCATCATGATAACGGTTTGGAACCGTTACATCCAGTCCACACTGTGGGTGACAGATGACCGTTATGGTCAGCACCCTATCCCACAATGCAGTTCTTGCTGCACTGAGGGCCATGCTGGGGCTACACGCCGCTCAAGCGTCCACACTACAGCTGGTAACGTTACAGAGGCAGAACCGTTTTCATAACCATCGTCTAAACCACCTGATAAGTGGTTTCAACAACAGTTATGAAAACACCTCCTGTAACATTACAGGTATAAACACAAACCATTGCAGTAACGGTTTGGACTCTCTGTAACGTTACAGAGGAGAGTTTTCAGTGTAGTGTGGACAGGGCCTAACAGATGCATGACAATTACGTAACAGACCATCACTTCTCCTATACTGCAAGTACTGCTTCATCATACACTATACAAATAGTGGCTAAGGAAAAAAGAAAAACTTGGGAAGCTGATGACATCAAACCACTCAAGCTTTGCTCTCATGGTCCATGATGTCATCAGAACCCCACAATGGAATTATGGTCCTGTTATGCAGGCTTCCCCACACAACATGCCCAGCAGTAATAATCACTTCTTGTCTCAAGGTTCCTTGAAATGGCTGTTGCGATGATTTAAAAGGGAGCTGGTGTCTCCAGAACAACTCTGAAAAACAGAACACCTGGACACAATACAGCTCAAGTCTAATATTTGTTTAGTATTTATTTTCAAAATTATTTATTACTGAGGCCATAGGTATGAAAACAAGATCTTTGTTTCAAGCAAGTTCATCGGCTCCTATTGCTTAATCACATATGATGTCATAATACTCCGCTTGTGATGTCACAATTATTCACAAAGCAATAGACTGACATCACCAAGACAGGACTAGGATTTCTTCTGGGGAATAAACTGTAGGGACAGATGAGTGACGAGGAGAAATCTACATAGACATGTGAAACACAAGCATTCATTGTATGCATTTGTTTTGCCTGCACCCTTCCCCCTGGTCGCACCTGTAAACGAGCCCTGGCTCTGTGTGCCTTTCCCACTTACCAATTTTCAATCAATCAACAGACAAATGATCTTTAAATACTCCAGTTTCCAAAGTTTTCCCAGTGGCGTCAGCAGCTCTTTAATGACACCAACATTTTAGGTAGGGTCTGGAAAGATGGTCTAGAAAGTGGAAGCTGAGGTTCAATGCAGAAATGCAAGGTACTCCACCTGGGGCCAGAAACCCAGGCCAAGTGTACACCCGGGAATACTATAAGTCTCAATGGCTGAGAGGGACCTGGGGGTGGTGGTGGATGTCAAGATGAACAACTCTGAGACTTGTAGGAGGGCAGCAGCCAAGGCCAACAGGATGCTGGGATGCATCACTAGGGGGATCACCTCCAGAAGGAGGGAAGTGATACTCCCTCTGTAAAACTGCTTGGTGAGGCCGCACCTGGAGTACTGCGTGCAGTTTTGGAGGCCACACTTAAAGAGGGACATTAACCTCCTGGAGAGGGTCCAGAGGAGGGCAACCAAAATGATTTGTGGCTTGGGGGACAGGATCTATGAGGAGAGGCTCGAAGAGCTAAATATGTACACATTGGAAGAGAGAAGGGACCGGGGGGACACGATAGAGGTCTTCAGGTACGTGAAGAGGGTAAATAGGGGAGGAACAGTCAGGGTGCTTCGAAGGAAGGAGGAAGGGGCCACTAGAGGGCATGGGTGGAAGCTAGAGGGGGGAAGATTCAGGGGAGAAAGGAGGAGGTGCTACTTCACTGAGAGGTGGTGGAGCCATGGAATGCACTACCTAGGGGCTGGTGGAGGCAGAGACAGTGGAGGGGTTCAAGAGGGGGTGGGACAGGTACAGGGGAAGGGTTCAGGAAGCAAAATCCAATGCAGCAAGAATATCCGGAACTGGGAAGGGAGAAGCCAGAGAAGGCGAGGGGGACAGCAAGGTCAGCACCCAGGGTGGGGGCTGACCAAACGAGCAGACACGAAAGACCGTTAGGCCTATTCTGCTGGTATGTTAGTATGTTATCTCTGGACTACTGTTCTGTACAGTTACGCCCGCTACCTAATTGGTAAGTGCTTTTCATGGGTTTTCAGATGAGTGAATAAAATGGCAGTAAAATGCTCCCACCAAGATGTAAGGAAAACTCTGCAGCAAGGACTTGGGCTCCCACCAGCCGTAAGGAAACTCGGCATAAAAGAATCTGTGCTCCTATCTTCTTCACCAGAGAGAAAAAGATACCCATAACACCATAAACAACAATATAGTAGTCTATCTATATGCAAATGAATGTTTATACGTGCAAAAACAGTGCTCAACCACCCCAGTGCTTTGTTCTGATTAGAACTTTCTCATGGCGCTGTACACGTTATATTTGTATTTATGATGTTACAGGTATCGTGTTCTCTCCAGTAAGGGAGTCTGGGTGTGTATTTTTTTCATGGCCAGCTGAGTGTATTTACTGCTGGTTTAGTCTCCTGACATATTTTGGAGCTTGGGCCGCCCAGTTCATGCACCGACTCCCTGGCACCATACGTATGACCTCCTAATGTTTGTTTTTCATTTCAGATACGTGACTCTGCACACCTATATCCTTTCTTTAGCTTTATTTAAACATTCGATTTCTTATACTGTCAAGTATACTGTACTGTATACTGTCAAGAGTCTAATTTTTGTCTATCAAGATGGATCAGTGAATTCCCTTCTAGGACCAGTGAATTCCTTTCTAGGACTAGTGAATTCTGATAGCTATAGGTTATGAACAAGTTATCAGAGCGAGAAAAAGACTGACCTCTGCTTAGGCTGCACAGCAGTAGCACCATCAGGTTCAGTCTTATGAGGTTTTCTGAGTGAGAGAAAGAGAGAAGAGGAAAGGAGAGAAGGGGGAACATTTTATTTCCTAAACATCAAAGGTTTTTCAAAATATGAGACAAGTCAGCTGGCCCAATGGTGTGCTGGTGGCATGTGGCACTGCCACATGAGAGATCAGGATTAGCATGTGAGCCCCACAATCCTTAAAGAGAGGTTGATTGGGGGTCCGAATGCACAATGAGTAGTGCTACGCACTCCCATGCCAGCAACCCGGGTTTGGGAACAAACCTGAGGTGCTGCCAAACTGGCAGCCAAAGATGAAGGAGTGCCATCAGCAACTGCTTGTCCTCAAGCGGGTTGGGGGTAGAAACCACGCTTTTGCAGCATCAGTGGCCCCTGCGGTCCAGCCCTGGAAGGTTCACCTTTCAGCTGATGGGGAAAATGCATGCTTCTGAGGCCTCTGACAGCTACGGTGCATGCCACAGGTTGGTGGGAGGCCGACATTAAAAGAGGGGAAAAAAAAGGCTCTTTCTTAACAATGGCCACAGCTGGCACACACAGTCCTTAGCTGCTCGCTTGCCTCTGGATTCTAACTAAGTCAGTCAGGGAAGCCCCCACCTCCCCCAGACCACTGACATAGAGGGAAAATCCAAGGGAATTGGCAGGTTCGAGGTGGTTATTGGTGGTCGAGACTGACAGGTCACCAGAGGACCAGAAAGAGAGGATAACGTGTGGCTGGTGAGGAAGAAAAAACTTGATTATAAATTGAGTAACTGACACCCTTTAGGCAGGCAAATCATACCAAGAGGATGCCTGCCTGCAGAGCTAATTCAACTACAGTATATTTTGAATTTTTCCTTTATTTCCCAGCACCGAACACTGCAGCCCACCCACCCCCATCAGTGTTCTGATGATGCAAACTGGGGAACTGTGCTGCAGTGTAGTTAATGATGTCAGAGCATGATGCAGGTTTTCAAGTTCACATTTATGCAGGCCCTTCCCCCGAATTGTGGTCCAACTCAATTAACTACACTGCAGCCCCATTCCTCACTTATCATCAAAGTGCTGATTTTAAGGGTGGCAGGGCTGCAGTGGTCGGCTACAGCCTGGCTGCAGGGTGGAATTTACAAATGTTTCCTTGTAAGTTAACTGTATCACTAATCCATGGGACAAACAATCGAAGTACGACTCAATGAGTTCCTTGTGCAGGCAGACAGGCGGCTCCTTGTTATGAGCCGTCTGCCCTGGGTGAGTGAGCTGCTCTTTATGATCCACTTAAGTCACGTGTGAAGGAAGCTGCTCACTCACCGTAGCTGAAGAAAGGGTGCAGCCGTGACGACGACAATTCCTGTGATGGCCACTGTCCAGGCTAGTGGAACAGTGCAGCTGTGTCAACTATGATTGTTTAGATGGCCACTGTACAGGCTGGCAGAAAGGTAAAGCAGTGATGACCAAGACTGTTGCGATGCGCCACATGTCTAATAAAATATGGGGTCCCCCAGGGCTCTATTTTGGGCACCCTTCTTTTCTCACTTTTCACTAATAACCTTCCCTCTATCTGCCAAACCACAAAACTAGTCTTCTATGCCAATGATGTGGTCCTTTTCTGCAGTCACGATAACCCAACCTCTATGCTCCACAATTTACATACAGTCAGGTTTCTCGAAACTTCACTCCTGGTTCCCAGGACAAGGTATGGTCCTTAACTCCAAAGACACAAAATTCATGATCTTCTCCAGCCCTAGAAAAGTCCCTGTAACCGGCTGTACCCTACTTGACAACTCCAGTAACCTCACTAAACAAGTGACTGAATACAAATACCTCGGTCTCTACCTTGACCCCCACCTATCTTACAATCTTCACATAAACAATCATATAAAGAAGATTCATATTAGGCTTGGTCTTCTTTACAGGATCAGAAAGTTCTTGCTCCCCACTTCCAGGCTACACCTGGCTACCTTGCAACTCCTGACCCTTATTGACTATGGTTCCATCGCCGACTCACCCCCTACATCTTCACTCCTCTTCTCCAAACTAAGAGTCACTTACAACAGTATAACTCATTTCGTCACCGGTCTCCCCTGGAAAACTCACCTCTGCACCCTCTACACCTCCCACAGCTGGCCTACCAAACTGCTGCCACCCAGTGTCAACTCCCTTTTCCCCCACTCTCAGCACCAGAGCGGGCGACCCGAGGTGCCACCACAATGGTCTCTGACACTCCATTTTACCAGATAAAGCAGGCTCAGAACTCCATCTCCTCTTATGGGACAAAGTTGTACAACAAACTGCCCCCCAGTAATCCTGGCCTGTAAGTCCGTCCACTCTTTCACCACCTCCCTCAAGGCCCACCTCCTAAATTCATCCGACTGTAATTGCCCCGGTCAGTCTCCTCGCTAAACCCTTCCGTCACCACCACCCCCATTTCCACCCCCTCAGCCCTATTTTCTCCCCTTTTTTGTCCCCCCCTTTCCTTTCTTGTATACACGGATGTCCCTCCTTTCCCACCCCACTTCCCCTCTGGCCACCTCTCAACCACCACCCTCCAAACAGCGACCCCTCAGCCCTCCGCACCAATCACTCCACCACCCTTTCCCATACAGTCCCCACCTACCGTCCCTGGTAGACTTGTACATTTCCCCAACTGCCGCACTTATGGTTTCTGCCCATTTGGTCTCACTCCTTCCCCTCTCAATTTAAGATCCTTATTAACTCTGGGTTAACCTATCTATCTCCATTTGAACAGTTTTTCCTATTATTCTGCACTTTATTTTGAATCCTGAGTTTCTGTTACTTTGCCTTGATGTATTATTTTGTTAATCCTGTGAATCTATTGATCTGTATGTGTTTTACGTTGTTATACTTATTTTATTTATTTATTGAAGTCTTGGACACACCTGTGAGCGGATGCTCATTAAGAGGTTCCACGTCAAATACATTAAACGACAAGGCAAAAAAAAGAAGATGGAGGACAATTTACAGATAATACAACGAGAGTACAGCAAACAGATAACGAGAGTATTAAACATAATGGGTACATTAAATCCAGCCAGGAACAGGTAAGCTGCAGCACTGTACAAAGTACGCCTGTGTCAAAAGGAGGAGAAGGAAAGGGGAAAGAGGGGCAGGGTAAGCAGGGCAGTGTGGAAAGAGACAGGGGTTTGACCGGGACAGGATAGAGGAACAAGAGGTTGGGGGGTTTGCTAAGTGCTGGGGTTTGCCTATCCCAAGGGATAGGGACTGGGAAGTGCTGGTGGTAGTCAGTCAGTGCGTGGCGTTTATTTTATCTTTATGTTGTATTTCCCCAACTGGATGTTTGTGAAAACAGGCATTTTTGCTCACATACTTTACAGTATACAAATAAAATTGATTGATGGCCACTGCCCAGGATAAAGAAAGGGTGGTGACCATGACTGTTCACATGGCTACTGTCCAGGCAGGAGGAAGGTTACAGCCATAGTGACGACTGCTGCAATGGTCAAAATCCAGGCTGGAGGGCTGGCCCGCCAATGCAGTGGTTGGATTTCCGCTTGCAATGCAGACGACCCATGTTCGGATGCGAGCTCAGGGAGGCGGAGGGCTGGCTTGGGGGGAGGAGGATCAAGCATCTGACTGACTGCTCTCCTCCTCTGGGGGAGGGTGGGGAAGCACTCGGTCTGCAACTGACTCCTAGCAGAGGCTGGGGACCAGTGCAGGTGAGGCTTGGTTGTTCCGAGAGGTGTGTCAGATGTGGGCGTGTGCACCCTTACCTCACTGCATGCCACACCTCCCACAACATGGGACAAAATGGAGACTAGAATCCAGTAGCCCAAACCCACAAAGCTGAGCCTGGAGATCCGCACCACCGGACTATACAACACAGCACCATTCAGAGGGGTACTAAGGGTGGCCCCTCCAAGAGGTCCCATCCTGGGGGCAATCTGGGGGTGAATGCCAGTGGGAATGACAACGGTCCCGGGGGATGGGGAGAGGTGAACAGGAGGAAGGCAAGTCCAGAAAAAAAACAAATCCAGGCTGGAGAATGGTACACATGTGACCCCTCCCCCACAATTACTGCAAAGGCCACCATGCAGGCTGGAGGCAGGGTGCCGATATTTTGACCACTATTGTAGTGATATCCACTGTCCAGGCTAGAAAAGAAAAAAAGGTGTTGCTGTGGTGACCATGTTTGTTCATATGGCTACTGTCCGGACCAGAGGAAAGGTACAGCCATGACCCCCACAATTATTGTGATGGCCACTGTCCAGGCTGGAGAAAGGGTGAAACCATGACTACTGCGACAGCAGATGTACTGCTGGAGGAGAGGTGAAGCCATGGCAACAATGAATGCTGCAATGGCCACCGTCCAGGCTAGAATAAGAGTGCAGCCATGGTGACCAAGACTGTTGCAATGGCCACTGCTTAGACTGGAGGGAGGGTGCTGCTGTGGTGACCTCCATTGCTGCAATGCGCAAAGTCCAGGCTGGAGGAGGGGTACAGTCATGTCCACCATGACTGTTGCAATGGCCACTGTCCAGGCTAGAGGAAGGGCAAAACTGTGGCAACCACGACTGTTGTTATGGCCACCACTGAGGTTGGAGAAAAGGTGCTGCTATGGCGAACACAATTTTTGTGATGTCTACTACCCTGGCTGGTGGAAGGGTGTAGCCATGGTGACCATTATGGCTCATAAGGACACCGCCAAGGCTGAGAAAGGGTGTAAGCACAGTGACCATGATTACTGTAATGGCTACCATCCAGGCTGAAGGAACGGTGAAACTGTGGCAACCATAACTGTTGAAATGGCCACCATCCAAACTGAAGGAAGGGTGCAGCTGAGTCAGCATGATTTTCCAGCCTGGAGGAAACTACAGACCACTTAGTTTGACTTCAGTGGTAAGGAAAATGATGGAATCACTTCTGAAGGAAAGAATTGTTGAGTACCTAGAGGCCAGTGGGGCACAGGACCCAAGGCAGCATGGTTTCACAGCAGGAAGGTCATGTCAGACGAACCTAATAGATTTCTTTGACTGGGTGACCAAAGTAGTAGACCAGGAGGGAGCTGTGGATATGGCCTACCTAGATTTTAGCAAGGCATTCGACACAGTCTCACACAAAAGATTAATATACAAGTTAGCCAGCCTTGGAGTGGGTCCCAAGGTGGTAGCCTGGATAAAAAACTGGCTGGACAACAGGACGCAAAAGGTAATAGTAAACAGAGTCCACAGTGAAGAAAGGAGGGTAACTAACGGGGTACCGCAGGGTTCTGTACTGGTCCTCTTTAATATCTTTATAAGTGACATTGGAGAGCACCTGGAAGGAAAGGTATGCCTCTTTACAGATGACACAAAGATCTGCAACAGGGCTGATACACAAGGTGGGGTGGAAGGAATGAAAAGGGACTTGGCAAGGTTGGAGGAATGGTCAAATACGTGCAGCTCATATTCAATGCAAAGAAGTGCAAGGTAATGTATCTGGAAAAAAAAAACCCAGGGGAAGAGTACACAATGGGGGCAGAGTTAATAACAACAACAAAAATCGAAAGAGACCTAGGAGTAATTATATCAGATGACGCAAAGGTGGGCAAGCAATGTGAGAAGGCAGTAAGGAGGGTTGGGGGGATACTGGGATGCATAGGGAGAGGCAACAACAGTAGAAAACAGGAAGTTGTTATCCCTCTCTACAGACAGTTAGTGAGACCCCATCTGGAGTACTGCGTGCAATTCTGGAGACCCCATCTCCACAAAGACATAGACAGAGTGGAGGCTGTTCAGAGGAGGGCAACCAAAATGGTGCAAGGACTGCACCAGAAGGCATACAAGGAGAGACTAAAGCAGCTTAATATGTATACCCTTGAAGAATGGAGGGGGGGGGGACATAGAAACATAGAATTTGACGGCAGATAAGGACCGCTTGGCCCACCCAGTCTGCCCATTTTCCTAGCTAACAGATAAACTGCAGATCCTAGTTAACCAACAGCTTACTTCCTCCTACCCCCCACTAGGACTGCCTTATGTCTGTCCCATGCATTTTTGAATTCCCCCACTGTTCTTGACTCCATGACTTCCTCAGGGAGGCTGTTCCATGCATCCACAACCCTCTCTGTGAAAAAATACTTCCTCACATTACCTCTGAGCCGTCCCCCCTCTATCTTCAAATTGTGCCCCCTTGTTCTTGCACATCTCTTTTCCTGAAAGATGCTACACTCTTGGACTTTGCTGATTTCCTTGAAGTACTTGAAAGTTTCTATCATGTCCCCTCTTCCCCTTCTTTCCTCAAGGGTAAACATATTAAGCTCCTTTAGTCTTTCTTCGTATGTCTTCTGGTGCAGACCCTGCACCATTTTGGTTGCCCTCCTCTGGACAGCCTCCACTCTGACTATGTCTTTGCAGAGATGGGGTCTCCAGAACTGCACACAGTACTCCAGATGTGGTCTCGCCAACTATCTGTACATAGGGATAACAACTTCCTGTTTTCTACTATTGATGCCTCTTCCTATGCATCCCAGTATCCCCCCAGCCTTCCTTACTGTCTTCTCACATTGCTTGCTCACCTTTAGGTAATCTGATACAATTACCCCTAGATCCCTTTCCATTTTTACTGTTGTCAGTATGTCACCCCCCCCCATTGTGTACTCTTCCCCTGGGTTTTTGTTTCCCATGTGCATTACCTTGCACTTCTTTGCACTGATTCTGAGCTGCCATACATTTGACCATTCCTCCAACTTTGCCAAGTCCCTTCTCATCCTTTCCACTCCATCTTGTCTATCAACCCTGTTGCAGATCTTTATGTTGTCTGCAAAGAGACATACTTTTCCTTCCAGTTCCTCTGCAATGTCACTTATAAAGACATTAAAAAGGACCGGTCCCAGTACTGAACCCTGCAGTACCCCGCTAGTAACCCTCCTTTCTTCACTGTGGACTCCATTTACTACTACCCTTTGCGTCCTGTTGTTTAGCCAATTTTTTATCCAGGCTACCACCCTGGGACCCACTCCAAAGCTGGCTAACTTGTATATTAATCTTTTGTGTGGGACTGTATCAAATGCCTAGCTAAAATCTAGGTAGGCCATGTCAACAGCCCCTCCTTGGTCTACTACTTTGGTCACCCAGTTAAAGAAATCTATTAGATTCGTCTGACATGACCTTCCCATCGTGAATCCATGTTGCCTTGGGTCCCGTGCCCCACTGGCCTCTAGGTATTCAACAATTCTTTCCTTCAGAAGTGATTCCATCATTTTTCCTACCACTGAGGTCAAACTAACTGGTCTGTAATTTCCTGCTCCCACTTTTGTGAAGAGGAATCACATCTGCCCTCCTCCTCCAGTCCTCAGGTACCACCCCATCCTCCCATGATTTATTAAAGAGAGTAGTCAGCGATGTCACTAGTTCTACCCTTAGTTCCTTTAGAATTCTTGGGTGAATTCCATCAGGCCCCATTGCTTTGTCCACCTTCAATGTTATTAGTTCTTTCAGAAAGTAAATGGACTGCTATTGACCCCCATCTTCAGAGTGTTTCTCTTATTTGGTTTAGGTACCTCCCCCTCCTCTTCCTTTGTGAATACTGAGCAGAAATATTCGTTCAGTATCCCTGCTTTTTCACTGTCACTCTCTACCCACATTCCTTCCCCTTTATTAAGCCTCAGTATCCCTCCTTTGGTCTTTCTTCGCTCCCTAATGTACCTATAAAAGGTCTTATCCCCCTTCTTAACAGACTTGGCTATCCTTTCCTCGGTTTGGGCCTTTGCTATTCTGACTGCCTTCCCAGCCTCTTTCTGCTTTAACTGATAAAGTTCTCTCTCCTGCTCCTTCTGTGTTTTCTTATATTTCCGGAATGCTATCCTTTTCTCCTTAAACTTCCCTGCCACCTCTTTTGAGAACCATAGCGTTTTTTTCCTTCGTTGTGTTTTGTTGATTTGCTTTACACAAAGTCTTGTTGTCTCTGTGTTGGCTGTTTTGATTACTCCCCATTGTTCCTCCACCCCTCCTTCTTGCCTGTTTTCTAGTGCTTTTCTGAGGCACCCTCTCATTTTCCCAAAGTCAGCCCTCCTAAAGTCCAACATTCTTGCTTTTGTATGGCTTGACTGTATGGCTGTGTTTATCGTGAACCACATTGTTTGGTGGTCACTTGTTCCCAGATGGCTACCCACTTCTAAATCTGAGATTCTTTCTCCACCCCATTTGAGAGTACCAGGTCTAAGATTGCTCCCTCCCGAGTGCGTTCCAATACTAGCTGTCTGAGGCAAGCCCCCTGTAGGGCATCAAGAATGACCCTGCTCTTGAATGTGCCTGCAGCTAAGGTGCTCCAGTTAACATCTGGCATATTCAGGTCCCCCATCAACAATATATACAGGTTACTCACCTGTAAAAGGAGTTCTAGGAATGGTATATGTTGTTCATCCACACTTATTGGCAGGTTCCTTGCCGCTTTAAATCTTGCCGGAAGGTCTTCAAGCTGGCTCCTCCCACCCACCTGGGTGGTAAAACTCTCGGCTCCGCCCCATGACACCAGATCTGGCCCGCTGGAAGCTCAGGTTGTGCGTCGAAGCCGGGGAGGTCGGGTGGGTCGTGTGGATGAACAACATATACCATTCCTAGAACTCCTGTTACAGGTGAGTAACCTGTATTTCTAGGGACATGGATATGTTGTTCATCCACACTTATTGGCAGACTCCTAGCAGTTCTCCGGGAGGAGGGAGGCAAGGCGCACACCCCCGATACTTACTTGGGAAATAAAGACTGGAGAACCGAGGCCCCAAAACCAGCATCCTGGCGTGACTCAAGGTCGATGTGGTAATGAATAATAAAGGTGTGTGCTGACTTCCAGGTAGCAGCCATGCAGATTTCCTGGATAGGGATGACCCTGGAAGCAGCCACCGATGCAGCAGTATGACGGGTAGAATGAGCTCTTATCCCTCTGGGAGGCTCCATGCCCGCCAACTTATAGCAGCGATCTATGCAGGAGGTGACCCACCTGCCTATCGTCCGCTTGGCTGCAGGTCTGCCAGGTGCGGCTTCAGCGTAGGTGACAAACAGCTGGCGAACCTCTCCCCGAATTTCAGCCGTGCGCTCCTTATAATAAGCGAGCGCCCTTCTAGGGTCCAGAGTATGGAGCCTATATTCGGCCTCCGAGGTGTGATTGGGGTAGAACACCGGCAGAGTCAGCACCTGGTTAAGGTGAAACTCCGACACCACCTTCGGAAGGAATTTCGGGTGGGGGCGCAGGACAACCTTGTCCCTGTGGAAGACCAGGTAAGGAGACTCTATGCAAAGTGCCTGGAGCTCTCCCATCCTTCTGGCTGACGTGATAGCCACCAAGAAGGCGGTCTTCCACGACAGGTGAGAGAGATCACACCTGTGCATTGGTTCGAATGGCTTGCCCATGAGCTTTGACAGTACCAGCAGTAAATCCCACAGAGGTGGAGGTTCTCGCACCGGAGGGGAAATGTGATCAAGGCCTTGGAAAAAGCGCCCACCACCTTTTCCTGCGCCACCCGACTGCTCCTCGCCCGCGCCCGCAAGCAGAGATGGCTGCCAGGTGCACCTTTAGGGTCGCCGACCTAAACCCTTGACTAGAAAGGACCATAAATAGTCCAAAATGCTTGCCACAGAACAGGAGGAAGGATCCAAGCCCTTGCCTGACACCAAATGGAGAATCTCTTCCATTTGAAGGCGAGTTTTCTGGTTGACTCCTTACGGGACGCCTCAACAACATTGAGGACCTCGTCGGAAAGACCCAAGGCCTGGAACTCTAGCCGCTCAGGAACCAGGCCGTCAGGTGCAGGGATTGAAGGTCCGGATGGAACACCTTCCCCTGATTGACTGAGAGTAGGTCCAGGCGAGCTGGAAGCTGCCTCGGGAGCCTGGAGCTGAGGCTGAGGAGATCTGGGTACCAGAACTGGCGGGGCCAGTCTGGGACTATCAGGATCACCTGCGCCTTGTCCCTCCTTGTTTTGAGAAGCACCTTGTGAATCAAGGGAAATGGGGGAAAGGCGTAGAAGAGGCCCGGGGTCCACAGCCTCGAGAAGGCATCCCCCTGCAGCGAGCCCTGCTGAGGGGGGCGGGCATGAAACAGCCTCAGCTTCGCGTTCTCCCTGGAGGCAAACAGGTCCACCTGAGGTGTGCCCCAGTGGGAGAGCAGATCTTGTACTACCTCCGGCAGGAGAGACCACTCGTGAGATGCAGCCCCTATCCGGCTCAGGGCATCGGCCAGGGTGTTGGAGGCTCCTGCCACATGAATGGCTAGGAGATCCGCCTCCAGGCTGCGCACGAGTGACCAAATGCGGAGAGCTTCCTTGCATAGAAGCATGGAGCGCGTCCCGCCCTGGCGGTTCAGGTAGTACATGGTCGTGGTATTGTCCGTCTGGACTCGGACCACTTGACCCCGGAGAAACGGAGCAAAGGCGGTGAGAGCTAGGCAGACCGCTCAGAGCTCCAGCAGGTTGATGTGGCATCGGGACTCCCGCGGGGACCAGAGGCCGTGCACTCGGGTGTTCCCCCAGATGGGCACCCCAACCCATCAGAGAGGCATCGGTCGATAGAGAGACCGTCGGCTCGGGGCGGACAAACGGGATGCCCTCCTGCAGATGGAATGGAACGGTCCACCACTGGAGAGCGTTCCACATCTCCTGGGTCACTATCACTGGCTGGTCCAAAGGATCGCAGCGTTGTGACCACTGGCTGGCCAGTCCCCACTGAAGGGGGTGCATGTGCCAGCGGGCCTAACGGACCATGCTGGTACAGGCCGCCATGCGACCCAGAAGGTGCAGGAAGTCCCGGGCAGGACGCGCTTGCCCAACCAGAAATGATTGGGCAAAGGAGGTAAGAACCTCGGCCCTGTCCGCCGGGAGCCGTGCTCTGGCTCGAAGAGAGTCGAGCTCTGCCCCGATGAACAGGATCACCTGCTTCGGCTCGAGTTCCGACTTGGCCTCGTTGATGAGAAGGCCAACTTGAGAGCAAACCTGAAGGGCCAGATCTCTGGACCGCTCCACCTCCCGTCTGGAGGAGGCTGCTATCAGCCAATCATCCAGGTAAGGGTACACCCGGACCCCTCGGCGCCGCAGGAATGCTGTCACCACTGCCATGCATTTGGTGAAGACCCTGGGAGCTGGAGATAAGCCGAAGGGCATGGCTCGGAACTCGAAGAGGGATCCCTCCGCTCGAAAGCAGAGGAATCTCCGATGTGACGGACGGATAGGGACGTGAAAGAACGCGTCCTGTAGGTCCAGAAAGCAGAACCACACGCCGTGTTCCAGAGATGGTATTATCTGCGCCAGAGTGACCATCCTGAAGGTTCGAGACCTTAGGAACTTGTTCAGGTCGTGTAGGTCGAGAATGGGGCGCCAGCCCCCATCCGTTTCGGAACCAGGAAATACCTGGACACGAACCCCGGGTCTGAAGGGGGGTCCTCCACCTCCGTGATCACCTCCTTTGGAGGAGGAGGCGATGTCGGCTCGTGAGCCGGCAGTGAGCTGTGGACTCCGAGGCCCCCAGGTGCGGCGGCTCTGAGGCGGGGCCTGCTCGAATTCCAGAGATAGGCCTTTTCCCACCACCTCCAGTACCCACCTGTCCGTGGTAACAGTGGACCAGGCGGAAAGGAAGTGTCTGAGCCGTCCCCCCACGAGGGGAACCAGGGGTGAGGTGACAGGGATGGGGGCGACACCCCTCAGCCCGTCACTGGGCAGGCTTGGAGGAGGGACCGGCCGAGGGACCTCCTGGGCCTTTACCTCCCTGCTTCTTGTTGGAGGAAGCCAACGGCTTGGGTTTGGGATACCAAGGTCGAGCCTGCTGGCCCTGATGTTGCTGGGCCGGGCGCGCCGAGGCGCAGAAGGACGAAAGGGCTTAGGCTGTGGCTTGCGGCCTTTGTCCTTCTGAGCGGAAGAGCCGAGTCAAGGTAGCACTGGACTTCTCAATCCTCTGCAGGTGACCTTCCACCCCAGGGCCAAAGAGGTCAGTCCCAAAAGGGAACATCCGCCAACTTGTGCTGGGTATCCGGGTAAGAGTGGATATCCTCAGCCAAGCCCGATGGCCCTATGGCCACTCACGGCCGCCACAGACCTGGCACATGAGTCCCCGATGTCAACGCAGTCTGGAGCTGCTGTTTGGCCACTGCTCTCCCTGGTCCCGCACCTGCCTGACCGTAGTCTGCAGATCTGCGGAAGATGAGGACAACCTCATCCAGGGAGCCCAACAGGGTGTGAGAAAAATGTGCCATGAGGACTCAACATAGACTTTTCAGCGGCATAATCCAATTTCTTGGATTCCTTGTCGGGAGGTTTGTCCACAATCCTGGCGTTCCGGCACGCACAAGCTGTCGGTAACCAACCCCTCGGCGGGGGTGTTCCAAAACTGGACAGGGGCAGTGGGGACCGCATGCTTCCTGGCCAACCTGGCCGGAGGCGAGGGCAGGAAGCAGGACTGCCAAAGTTCCAAGGCCGGACCCACTATGGCTTCGGCCACGGAAGAGCCTCCGTAGGAGATCTCGGTCCAGAATCTCCGTGAGGGGATACCTGGCCTGTTTAGAAAGCGGGTTCGAGCTTCATCCCGTGGACTCGAGATGAGTCGAAGCAACCTAAGAAGGACGAAGGGCTATCGCCCATTGACTGCCCTCCCGAGGACTCCAAGTCCATGCGCTTGGAGAAGAGGAGGAACCATCATCGGACTCAGAAGAGTCCTCAAAAGCTGCCTCGGCCTGAGCCACCTCCACCTGCAGGGTTTATCGGGAGTGAGGGTGACAGACAGCCTATGGGGGCAAACCCAAAGCCGACCGAGAATTTTGGTCGGAGCCCCAACTAATGGCTGTGGGCGGAGATTCCCACCAGAATCGGTGGGGCAGCTGGAATTGCGAACAACCGCCTGAGAACAGGCTCCTCAACTACAACAGGGGTTGTTTGGCTGCTCTGGTGACAGCCACTTAATGGCCGGGAAGACGACTGGGTCGGCTTATTCCCGGTCAAAAGGAAACTGTTGCCACATAAGTTCCTCGTGCCTCCGGCGCAACCTTGCCGACCTCCCCTCGTCCGAGGAAGAGCGGCGGCGCCGCTTGCCGCGGTGCCGAGACCGCCTATGGCGGCGGGATCGGTTGGACCGCGAGGATGTCCGAGACCGAGACCGAGAGTCTCGACTAGGCCGAGGAAGGCGAGAAGAAGAGTCGGAAATCGGCACTCCCCTCGGCTCGGACGATCCCACTGAAGGCTCTGGAACCGGAGGCACAGACAAGCCGACGGGATCCTCAACTCCCACCGGGGGAACCGGGGAGAGGGGATTCTCAGCTTCTCCAGCCGACAACCCATCTAACGGGTCGAGAAAAATCTCGACCGCGTCGACGGGAGTCTCGGTCAACTGGCCTGACGAGGACACCATGAAGCCAGTGGCGAAGCTGAAGGTCGACCAAGTCGACTGTCGACAAGGGAGGATCTTTCCCGCTCCCAAGGCGTCGACGGAGACTTACTTTGCTCTTTTTGGACCTGGAAAAGGTCCCAAAGTTGGACCCTCACCCTTGGTCGAGAGGTCAGACAAAGCTCCTTAAAAGAAGCCGAGTATGAGGCACCGAGAAAGGCGGAACAAATGCAGCCGAGGTAGAAGCGGCCGCGCTGCCTCCTCTTGAGGCGATCATCTGCTCTAGCTGATCCGCCCGAGCCCGCGCCACGGACACCGCAATTGGGCCTCTTTAGATTTCACCGTGGAATTCTTTTCTCGGGCGCCCCCAGTTGTAATCCAGACAGCACGTCTTCAAGGACGTGGGCAAAAGGAAGAGCACAAGTCGCAGACCTGCTGGTCGTGCTCAAGGCCCAGGTAGTAGACGAATCGGAGTGCGGATCCGTCTAGACATCTTCTGCCCGCAAGGGCACCTCCAAAAACCGGGAGTCGATTTGTCCATCGCAGCCGCGAGGAGAAGACCACTGAAGTCTTTTTAGCAAAAACCTTTGATTTCGAACTTTCGAAGAATTAGGAACCAGTCTTAAACGCAGCGTGTTAAGGAGGGAACCTGAGCTTCCAAGCGGTAAGGAAGATCTGGCGTCATGGGGCAGAGCCGAGAGTTTTACCACCCGGGTGGGTGGGAGGAGCCAGCTTGAAGACCTTCCGGCAAGATTTAAAGCGGCAAGGAACCTGCCAATAAGTGTGGATGAACAACATATCCATGTCCCTAGAACTGCCCTTTTTCTGCCATTCTAAGGAAGCCTTCTATCATTTCCTTGCCCATTCATCCCCTGAGTTGGGGGTCTGTATACAACCCCCATGCGGACTGTGGTGCCATTTCCTTTCTCCAGGGTGACCCAGAGTGCCTCATCTGCTCCCTGTTTACTCTTTAGTTCTGTTGCTTTCATCCCTTCCTTTACATAGAGAGCTACTACTCCTCCTCCTCTTTTACCCTCCCTGTCCCTCCTGTAGATTGTGTATCCTGGTATGTTGACATCCCAGTCATGGTTCTCTGTGTACCACATTTCTGTGACTGCCACAATATCCAGGCAACCCTCTTCCATCAAGGCCACTAGTTCAGGGAGCTTGTTACACAGACTACGGGCACTGGTACTCATCACCCTCCACTTTTTGATTGCCTTACCCCTTTTAGCCCCATTCCTGTCCTTACTGCCTTTGCCTTTTTTTTTTTACATTTACCTCTGTATTGCTCCCTAATAACTTCTCTACCTTGGTGTTTACCCCACTAACTACCATGTTTTGTGGGGGGGAGGCTGGGATTTCCCCAGCTCCTTTTCAGTGCCCCCCATTGGCTAGTTTAAATGCTTGCCAATGAAGCATTTAAACCTCTCACCTAGAATCCTGGTTCCTCCCCTGGACAGATGTAGACCATCGCACCAGTATACGTCTGCATCTCTCCAGGTGGCTCCCCAGTCCCCAATGAAGCCAAAACCCTGAGCTCCACACCAGTTTTTCAACCACTCATTGAATTCCCTGGTGAGGAGTGCCCTAGCATCACCCTTGCCATAGACAGGCAGCACCTCCGAGAAGGTTACCGTATGCGCTACTTGTCTAAGGCCCCTCCATAACTCTACAAGCTCCTCTTGCACTGCTCTGATCCCATTCCTAGCCAGGTCATTTGTCCCTAGGTGGACAATGACATCCAGCTCCCTCCCTCATGCAGCTCCTCCCACGATCCTGAGGATTCGCTTCCTGTCCCTCCAAGCCGTGGCGCCAGGAAGGCACCTTACCTCCCTCTCCCCTTCCTCCCCCATTTCTATCCCCCAAAGATTAAGTCCCCCACCAGGAGTTGTTTCCTTCCCCTATGGGGTCCCATGCCACCCTCCTGGGGGTCTCCTTTGTAATGGTTCCCAGCATCCTCCTTGGTCTCCACTGCAGGTGCCTCCATAGAGGAACCACTATCCACCAGAAGAGCGAATGAATTGTGGAGAGGTAAAGCTGGAGGGATGCACCTCTGATCCACCACCCTCTCCCTCCCTGAGCCCACCTTGGTCCAACCTCTCCTCTTTCTTAGCAACCTCTGAGGTAGTGGCATTGGCTCTGGTGGTCCCTGGGTGGGGGAGGAGGTTTCACGAATCCTAGCCAGGTCAGCCTGGAGACGGGCAACCTCCTCTCTCAGACCAGAGAGGTGCCTGCAAATAGGGCAGCATCGCAGCCTCCAGAATGTCTCCCAGAACACTGCCGCCCCACAGCCATTGCACTGCACCACTCCTATCCTGTCTTATTTTGTGTCCCCTCTCCTGTTTCTCTGCATGCTTACTCTCTCCTCTCCTTACAACTCTCACCCTTCCTGTTCTGCGACAGATACTTCCTATCTTCTTCAGTAGGCCTCCTTCTTCCTTGCTCAATGTCAGACCACCAGCAGCTGGGGGGGGGGGTGAGCTACTTTTTTCCTTTATGGATGACAAAATCAATGTTTCTCTATGATCCTTCCCTTCCTACTGCCAAACAGGAAGTTCCTGTTGACAGTCAAATCCAGTGGCTATAAAAGTAGAAATGGCTTAGGGTGGGTGGGATGGAGGGCAATTAGTAAGAAAAAAGGCTAGCAACAGGAAGTTGTAATTTGAGTCACCTGCTTTTATAGTGTCTTAGCCACACCCCCAATTAAGCTCTCTCTCTCTCTCTCTCCTCCTACTGGTTTAGCAAAGTCAGCTGATACAGCACCCTTCCCAGCAAAGAACACACACTGACATTTTCTTTTCCTTCTTTTTTAACCCTAAAGAAGACCCTTTCTACTTCTAATAAAATATCTGTCTACTTAATCTCAACAGACACTGACTCCTGCTGAGATATAAGTGTTAAATTAATAAGAAAATGTAGCTTCTTTTAGTTAGCTGCTTTCTGCTCTACAAGCAAGGCTAGCAACGCCATGATAGAAACTTTCAAGTATCTCAAGGGAATTAACAAGGTACAAGAGGGTAGTATCTTTCAGAAGAAGAGATGTGCAAGAACAAGGGAGCACAATTTGAAGATAGAGGGGGGACGGCTCAGAGATAATGTTAGAAAGTATTTTTTCACAGAGAGAGTTGTGGATGCATAGAACAGCCTTCATGAGGAGGCTGTGGAGTCAGGAACAGTGGGAGAATTCAAGAATGCATGGGACAGGCATAAGGCAATTCTAGTGGGGGCAGGAGGAAGTAAGCTGTTGATTAACTAGAATCTGCAGCTTATCCGTTAGGTAGGGAAATGGGCAGACTTGGGTGGCCAAGCAGTCCTTATCTGCCGTCAAATTCTATGTTTCTATGTGTGTTGTCATGGTCACCAACCAGACTGAAGGAAGGGTGCAGCATCGGCAAGCATGATTGTTTCGGTGGCCACAGTCCTGGCAAGGGGAAGGATGCCACCGTGATGACCAGGATCACTGTAATGGTACTATTCAAGCTGAAGAGAAGGTGTAGCCTTGACAACAGCAACTGTTATGATGGTCAAAGTCCTGGCTGGAGGATGGGTGCAGCCACAGCCACCACTGTTACCGTGGTGGCCACTGTCCAGGCATCAGGGAGGCTGTTGACATGATTACCATGACTACTGCGGTAACTACCATCCTAGCTGGTGAAAGGGTGCAGCCGTGGCCAAGATTACTGCAATGACCACCAATCCAGGATGGAGAAAGGGAGCAGCACTGGTGAGCATGATTTCTGTGATGCCACCATCCTGGCTAGAGGAGGGATACCGCCGTGACGGCCAGGACTGTTGTGAAAGCCACTCTTCAGGCTGGAGAAAGGATGCAGCCATGATGACCATGGTTGTTGTCATGGTCAAAGCCCTGGATAGAGGAAGGGTATGGCCATATTCACCATGACTACTGTGGTGGCCACTGTCCAGACAGCAGGAAGGCTGTATCCATTGTTTCCAGGACTGCTGCAATGGTCACTGTCCTAGCTGGTGGAAAGGTGCAGTTGTGGCCACCATCCAGGCTGGAGGAAAGGTGAAGTTGTGGCCACCATCCAGGCTAGAGGAAGGGTGCAACGTAGTGGCCACCATCCAGGCTGGAGGAAGGGTGCAGTTGTGGCCACCATCCAGGCTGAAGGAAGGGTGCAGTTGTGGCCACCATCCAGGCTGGAGGAAGGGTGCAGTTGTGGCCACCATCCAGGCTGGAGGAAGGATGCAGTTGTTGTCACCATCCAGGCTGGAGGAAGGGTGCAGTTGTTGTCACCATCTAGGCTGGAGGAAGGGTGCAGTTGTGGCCACCATCCAGACTGAAGGAAGGGTGCAGTTGTGGCCACCATCCAGGCTGGAGGAAGGGTGCAATGTAGTGGCCACCATTCAGGCTGGATGAAGGGTGCAACGTAGTGGCCACAATCCGGGCTGGAGGAAGGGTGCAGTTGTGGCCACCATCCAGGTTGGAAGAAGGGTGCAGTTGTGGCCATCATCCAGGCTGGAGGAAAGGTGCAGCATAGTGGCCACAACTGCTGCAGTGGCCACCGTCCTGGCTGGAAAAATGATGCAGCTGTGATGACCAGGATTGTTGTGATGACCACCCTCCAGGCTGGAAGAAGGGTGTAGCTGTGGCAACCATGATTGTTGCAATAGCCACTATCCTGACTGGAGGAAAGTTGCATCCACTGTGACCACATGTATTATGATGGCCACTGTCCTCTCTGGAGGAAGTGTGTAGCTGTAGCGATCATGATTGCTGTGATGGCCACTGACCAGGCTGAAGAAAGATGCAGCAGTGGAAATGACTGTTGCAGTGGCCACCATCTTAGCTGGCAAAAGGGTGCAGCCATGGTAACCATGATTGCTGCATTGGTCACTGCCACAGCTGATGGAAAGTTGCAGCTGTGGCGAACACGATAGCTGCAATGGCGCCATCCTGTCTGGAGGAAGTGTACAGTAGTAGGACCACAACTGCTGCAATGTTGGGGGTGTGGAGGAAACAATGAGGAAGGGAGGAGGATTTTGTAAACACTACTATTATCTTGTAAGTGACTGACCCCTCCCCCCACTACCCTTGCTTCCCCTGTGGGATCAATTACAACATGGAGTAAGGAGAAATGCGCAGCAAGCCCAACGAATGTGCATCCAAAGACAAAGCAAGCTGGCTGGCTGGCTGAGTCTGCAGAAAGGGACACTTGTAAAGCATACTGCACTCACAACAGAGCTTCCAAATCCTCTCTGCCCTCTGCAGTCTCCATCTGTGAGGCATGCTAGTCCCTGTGGACCTTCTACCAGCATCTTGTAAGGAAATTTAACGGCCCTTTTTACTCCACAGCCCAGCTGAGAGAGTGGACAGGAACTACATGAAGCACTTAAGCCCAGCTGACATACGCCCCAGGGAGTCATACTGGCTCCCAGGACTCTCTTTCGTCTGCTGGAAATAATGACTTCTCAGCATTATAAAATTGTTATTAAAAAAAAAAAAAAAACATAAAAAAACTGCCTGGGGACTTGATATGTGACTGTACTAGGGCGTTGATACTACAAGAACCGGTATTATCCTGGGGCCAACAGTTTTTGTACTTGGTTCACTTAGAGAGTAGAATGTTGCTTAAAACTATAAATATTAAGAACTACATTTGCAGTTATAACCGTGAAAGCAGTTGCACAAGCAAGTAATTTTTTTTAACTATAAAAGGCTTCAGACGACTTCCATAGGCACAACACTGCATCCAGCTCCAGGACTCGACTTCCATTTAGATCACACAGCCACAAGCAGCGGTTGACTCGCTGAATTTGAGAGTTATAAAAGACAAAAATCAGTCAACTTTATAAATCCTCTGCTCCGACCTATTAACTTCCTCTCACTGTGCTTAATCTTCCTGCACCTACCTTAACCTTACCGGGGGGGTGGGGGGTGTTCTTTGGATAGCCCAGCTGAGATGCAGTATTTCATTGTCGGGGATTTTCTGCTTATACCCATATTATAGCTGGGTGAACTGGAGCACTGACAGTTACATGACTTGCTAAAGGCCACAGAACATATATGTGGCTCTGCTGGGGTTTGAACCTGGGTCTCTTGCTTTCCCAGCCTGTGCTCTAGCCACTAGACAACACAGCTCAGTGCTAATGGAATGGCTGCAAATGCTGCTGCTACAATTGTTCACGGATTGCAAAGCACTCTGGTATGCAGTGTATGCATTAAAGGCACAACAGGAAACCAAATTCCTTTCTTTTCCCCTTTCCTCGCCAGATCTTGATACAGATATGAGCTTAGACAGTGTGTGTGTGTGTGTGTGTGTGTGTGTGTGTGTGTGTGTGTGTGAGAGAGAGAGAGAGAGTGACCCTCTCGGGCTTTGAGCAGGTAAAAGAAGGATCCCAATGTAACTGAGATGCTATGTCTCACGCCCAGCTGTGCTTTCCCAGGGGCAGGAATTCAGAAACCGACCTTGAGCTATCCTTAAGGACCCATAACAAAAAACCTTGCAAATATAGGCAGCACAGCGCAGATGTTCAAGCGCAGAACTGTGAACCTGGAGACCAAGCTGGGTTCAAACTACACAACCACGACTTGTATACTATGTGACACTGAGCAAGCCATTTATTCTCCCTGTGTTACAAGGTCTCGTCTGGAAAGAAACTTCAGCTCAGCATGCACTTCCCAGCCAATTGTTCTAAAATAAAAATAACTATTAAACTCTCCCTCTACTTTTAACCTTTCTGTAACCTCCCTCAGTGAAATCTCACTTAACCTGCCTTAGCTTGCTTGATGGCCGCTGCAACTTTCAAGGCGTGTAAAGCACACAGGCCACAGCACAGCTGGCCAAAAGCACTGGTAATGTGTTCTTGCTCCACACTTACAGCAGGAATTAGGACGGCCTGCATAAAAAATTAAAAATAGACCCCACCCTATCACACCCCAAAACGAGACTGGCAGGTGGATCACCCCACTATCCATCCACCTGTTTCAGTTTCACCCTGAATTTCCATCTGCCAATCCATATTTTTTCAGTGTCCATAACAGGTTCAGAGTGTCCCATCATCTTACCCTGATGTTAATCTCCTTATTTGTGAATGAACAGTAACAATTTTATGAGGAGGATTGCTATAAGAAAAAAACTACTCACCTTAGTAATTATGTTCCTTCTAGAGGAGTCTTGCTGTATTCTGACTATTGCAGTTAGGTCCTGCCTTTCAACTGCCCCTGAGAACTAAGGGTTAACTTTTCTATGCCTTGCATAGAACGTTCATCACGAGCTTGGTTGAAGCCCCTGTCTGTTGTTGTTCAAACTGCAACCGCCAGATCTTTATGAGCAAAAACTCCCTCTAGGTGTTCTGTGTGGAAACTGTGAAATTTTTACTAGCCAACTGGCAAATATATAATGTTTCTGGTTTCAAAGGAAGACTCAAGTCAGGAAACCCAAAAACAAAAACACATCCAAAACACAACATTCCACCCAAATAAAGAAGAGGGTGTAAAAAGGACACCCCTAGGGTGCCAACACTGCTCCTGCCCACCCACATCCCAAAAACTAGGTTCTGAGAGGGGAGGCGGGGGGGGGTCAGAATACAGCAAGGCTCCACTAGAAGAAACATAATTACAAAGGTGAGTATTTTTTTCTTCAAACAACATGAAGTCTTGCTGTATTCTGACTATTGCAGACTACCAAGCAGTACATCCATGGAGGAGGGATAGAACCTACTTTGGAAATAGGCTCTGAAGTACTGCTGTGCCAAACCGAGCATCACTCCTAGCCTGGATATCCAGAGAGTAATGCTTGGTGAAAGTATGGATTATTTTCCAGGTGGCTGCTTGACAGATTTCTAAGAGAGGAATATCCCTGACAGCAGCCAGGGAAGCGGCTGTACCTCTTGTGGAATGAGCCCTCAGGCCTGAGGGTGGAGTTCTACCCAGTTTTTCATAGCAGAATTGTATACAAGAAACAATCCACCTGGCAACAGATCTCTTAGTGGCAGGTTTGCCTTTACCAACTTCTCCATAAGTGAGGAATAACTGGAGGGATTCAAACCTGTGACCCTTGGTATACTCTATGTAGTAGCTAAGGGCTCTTTTAACATCCAAACTATGCAGCCTCCTCTCTCCCGAGGAGGAATGGTCAGTGAAGAAAACAGGGAGAGATATAGACTGGTTGAGGTGGCAATCTGAAACCACTTTAGGTAAGAACTTTCTGTTAGTTCTAAGGACCACTTTATCTCTATGAAAAGAGATGAAATCAGATTCCACTGACAGGGCTTGCAATTCACTGATACATATAACAGAGGTAATGGCTACCAAAACACAGTTTTCCAAGTCAAGTACTTAAGCTCTGCTGAGGACAAAGGCTCAAAGGGGGGTTGCATAAGCTGAGCAATGCAAACATTAAGGTCCCAAGCAGGAGCAGGATTCCTAAAGGGGGGATTGATATGAAGCAATCCCTTGAAAAACTTACAGAATACAGGATGGGATGACAGAGAGGAAGACTTGCCTACCGACAGGAAAGCAGAAACAGCTGCCAAGTGTACCTTGAGAGTAGCTGGTCTGAGGCCCAGGCCATTAAGATGGGCCATATAATCCAGAACCGTAGGCAATTCAGCAGAGTCTGGAGAAATATTCTTCTTAGAAGATCAAATGCTGAATCTTTTCCATTTGGAGTTTTAAGTCTTTCTAGTGGAAGGCTTTCGAGAAGCCTTAAGGATATCCAGAACCCCTTGGGAAAGATGCAGATCTGCAAACTCTAACTCTTCAAGAGCCAAGCCTTGAGATTGAGAGACTGAAGATTCGGGTACCAAATCCTCCCCTGAGAAGATGTTAACAGGTTGTAATTCCTGGGAAGAGACTGGGGAAGGTGGACTGCTAGGGACAGCAACAAGGGGTACCATGGCTGTCTGGCCCAGTCCGGAGCAATCAGAATCACTCTGCATGGTTGTGAACTTATCTTGACTAACACCCTGAACAGGAGAGGTAAGGGGGGAAAAGCATAAAGAAATTTCCCTTCCCAGTTCAGAATCAGAGCATCCAGGGGGACTGAGCCCAAGACTGGGGGTTTGCAACAAAAGAGAGGAAGTTGGTGATTGTCTGGGGCTGCAAACAGATCTATCTCTGGAGTGCCCCATCTCGAGAAAATCACTTTCAAAACCAGAGGATTCAGGGTCCATTCGTGATGGCCCTGGGATATTCTGCTCAGTGCATCTGCTAGGACATTGTCCTTCCCTGGGAGGTGAACTGCTATCAGACAGGTTTGCAGAGAATAGGCCAGGGACCACAGCTTCATTGCTTCTGTGCACAAGGCTGTAGACAGTGTACCTCCCTGCTTGTTGATGTACCACATGGTGGTAGTGTCGTCTGTTCTGACCTGAACCACCTTGTTCTGTACAGATTTGGAAAAAGCTTGCAGTGCCAGAAACACTGCTCTGAGTTCCAAGAGATTGATGTGAAGCAGGGATTCCTGAGGTGACCACAGTCCCTGGGTGGTAAGATCCCCCAGATGGGCTCCCCAGCGCAGTATGGAAGCATCTGTGGTGAGTACCTCTGAATGAAACTGAGTGACAGATGGAACCCCTTGTCTCAAATTGTTCTGATCCTGCCACCACTGCAAGGCTTGGATCAGGGTTCGAGTCACTGGGACCAGTTTGGTAAGGGAATCCTTTCTTTGGGACCAAAAGGCTTAAGTGGAACTGAATGTCCCTCATTTGGAATCCTGCTCCCTGGACCACTGATGTGGAGGCTGCCATGTGGCTCAGTAGCTGAAGGAAATGCCTTTCTGGACGACACACCTGAGAGGTGAAAGAAGAGGCCAGTTCCATAAGGGCCCTTGCCCTTTCCAGGGGAAGGAAGGCTCTTGCCTTTACCATATCCAGTTCTGCGCCTATGAAGGTGAGGAGCTGCACTGGTTCGAGAACTGACTTTGGTAGGTTGAGAAGGAATCCCAAAGAAGTGAGCACTTGCTGAGTCACTTGCAGATGTGACTTGACTTGGTCTGGAGACTGACCTACTATGAGCCAGTTGTCCAAGTATGAGAAAATGGAAATCTTTTGTCTTCTTAGGGAGGCAACAACTACTGCCAGGCACTTTGTGAAGACCCTTGGGGCTGATGTTAGGCCAAAGGGCATTGCTCTGAATTGATAGTGGTCTGAGGGCAACTCGAACCTGAGGTACTTTCTGTGGGAGCACCTGATGGGAATGTAAAAGTAGGCATCTTTGAGGTCCAGGGAGGCTAACCAGTCCCCTGGCCTTAGAGAGGGAAGGATAATTCCCAGAGTTACCATTTTGAATTTTTTGGCTTTAACAGATGTTTGTTCAGATATCTTAGGTCCAGGATGGGTCGCCACTCTCCTGTCTTCTTGCGGGTTAGGAAGTACCTGGAGTACAATCCTTTGCCCCGTGTAGGGTGGGAACTCTCTCTACAGCTCTGAGAGCTAGGAGAGAAGAAACCTCTGCCTCCAGGGCAAGGGTCTCAGAGATTTGCAGGTAGAAAAGATCTGGCTCTCATCCTGGGAAATTTTTTGAAGCTGAGAACTAGTCCCTGGCTTACTACATCCAGGACCCACCTGTCTGATGTAAGAGACGTCCAATCCTGGACAAAGTAAGCCAGCCTGCCCCCTACTGGTATTGGAGAATCGACCCGGGCAGACCCATCAGGGTGTCTGCTTGGCAGGGGCTTTAGGCTGAGGGGTGGATGCAGGCCTGCTCATCCCCCTTCTGCCTCTCCCTCCAAAGAACCCCCTCTGTGAAAAAGATGAAGAGAAGAGGAGGCCTGAGCTTGGTAAAAATGCCTTTGGAAAGGCCTGCTCCTGCCCCTGGACTGCTGCCTTTGAGGAGCTGCTTGCCTTTCTTTGGCCTGAGCACTCCTGTAAGTGGCCCTGTATTCGTCCATTTTCTTCATGTAATTCTCTGTCTGCTCCCCAAACAGAGAATTACCAACTACAGGAAAATCCATGGCCTTAACCTGAGTATCCTGTGATAGGCTAGTACATCTGAGCCAAGCCATTCTCCGAAGAGCCACAGATGTAGGCATGACTCTTGATGATACATCATTAGAGTCTACAGCAGCATGAAACTGAACTTTCGATGCCTCGATCCCATCTGCAGCCACCTGCTCCAGCTCCTGGCAAGCTCGGGAGGAGCCTGTTTAGCCAGTGCCAGTACAGTGTCCCATCTGGACTTCTGGTACCTGGCTGCATAGGCCACACAATTAGCCTGCCTGAGTCCCAAAGATGATGCCATATACTGTACTGTTTCTTTGCCATGGCATTAAATCTTCCTGGAGTCCTTTTTCTGGGAGGGGTGATGCCAAGGGAATGTTTGCCTTATCACAGGCAGCAGCCTGCACAACCCCAACATGGCTGCTTTGCTGAAAAAGGAACTCCGTGTCTGAGCCTGAGAGAGTGTACCTCTTGTCCATCCGTCTGTCCACAGGAGGTATAGAATTTGGAGACTTAAGAATTTTTTGTGTCGGTTTCCCGAAGGATTTGTGGAGGGGAACAGAGAGTCTCCTGGACTCTGGGATGTCCATCATCTCAACAAAAATCAGGTTCTTCCTGATCCTCAACAGGAAGCTGGAGGGTATCAGCCACCTTTCTGTAGAACATGTAGTGTGAAGGGGACTCAGAAAGCCTAGGAGGAGAGACACCTGAAGGTCTGTCTGGGGAGATGTCCAGGTCAACAGGCACATCCAGACTTTCACCATCACCATAGTCATCCTCATACGCTCCCTCCTGCTCAAACTCCGGTTCATAAAATTCTTCCAAAGTATAATCCGGAACCGGGGGAACTGACCAAACCGGGCCCCTGCCAGAAGGTGC
Source organism: Neoceratodus forsteri (assembly GCA_016271365.2). Taxonomy (NCBI): domain Eukaryota; kingdom Metazoa; phylum Chordata; order Ceratodontiformes; family Ceratodontidae; genus Neoceratodus; species Neoceratodus forsteri. The sequence continues at coordinate 173,886,044 of CM028135.1, forward strand.
CGGTTCGGTTGGAACCGAAGTAAACGATTGCACAATCCTAATCGCTTTTGCTATCTCATCGGCAGTCGGAGTATGAGATTCTGGGTCCAAACTGGTCGATTTGTCTTTTCTTTTTGTCAGAACCCACTCCTCAGAATCGGCTCTCCTTTTGCCCGAAGAAGTATCGCCCTGGTCAGAGGGCACTCCTTCTGGTTCGGTTGGAACCAAACCGGGCTGGCCATCCGGGTCAGCGGACTTCTCGGCCTCCCTTTCCCTCAGTCTACCTAATCTTTTCTCCAGGGTAGATTTGGGAAAATTCTTGCAAATCTGGCAGTCTGAATCGAGGTGGTCAAACCCCAGACAATAAACACAGGTGGTGTGGGGATCAGCCTTAGCAAAGACCTCCCCACACACACTGCAGTGTTGAAACCCAGCGGGCCGGGTTTTCTTTTTGGGTTTCTCAGACATGGCCAACCTAACCAAAAACGTACCCTTTTTTTTGGCAATCTGCCAGACAAGACTCCCCTATCGGTTCTTGACCATGTCACGGGTCTTGGAAAAAAATATAATTAAAACCCGTTTTTTTTAGAACCGATCCAGACCGGTTACCACACTCTAAAGCAAAGCACAAGTTTTTATCACAAATTGATCGGTTCAGCCAAACCAATCCACAATTTACAGGTTCCACACAGAAACAGAACAAAAACCTATCTAGTACTCACGGTACCACAGACAGAGACTTGAACCGACTATGCGGAAACAACAATTCGGTAGAAACCGACCGAAAACCGACACTTCAATTGACTTTTGAACAGAGCAGCAGGAGAAATCTCCGGAGCGACTGTTCAGTGAGGCGGAGTAAAGAATCTGGCAGTTGCAGTTTGAACAACAGACAGGGGGCTTCAACCGAGCTCGTGATGAACATTCTATGCAAGACACAGAAAAGTTAACCCTTAGTTCTCTGGGGCAGTTGAAAGGCAGGACCTAACTGCAATAGTTAGAATACAGCAAGACTTCATGTTGTTTGAAGTGGTGCTCAGCGTGGGGAGGTTGTTAACTGGCGACTGAGTAGCCAGACTCCTTCCAATGCTTGTGCTGCTCTAAAGTTGATATCAAAAGTATCCTCCCCAGTCACGTGTGGGCGTATATATTTCTGAAGCAAAGAACCTCATGGAACCTTTCAGTAACTGGCTACAAAAATGCCATCTGGGTGTTCTGCAAGGTCACCTTTATATCAAAGCCTAACAGCATTCTTCTGAGAGGCTGATTCTGTTCTATGCTGAACTAAGCCCACAAAGCAGGGACCAGTTCTGGGCCTTCTGTGTCCCCCACCAGATGGTCCAGCTTCAGAGTCTCACACATGCCCTGTGCCATCTTGGTCCACTGTATCAGAAGTATCATCAGTTAGGCCACTAGGATTCCGAAGAGTCCCAGACACTTCCTGCTCCTGTTCTGTGTGTCCTTCTGTTGACCCCCCCCAATCAACATGATCTGTGACAGATTCAGTCTCTGTGTTAATAAGTAGCATTTGTGGTTCAGAAGCAGGGTTTTGTGTATTCGAATTCTGATCTGAAACCTTAGTAACCTGCGCATTTGATTTGGTTTGTAATCCTGCATTTATATGCGACTCAGACCCATTTTCCCTCACCACAGTCTCCTTCACTGTTTTTTCTGCGTCACCACAGTCTTCCTTAATATCAGCACTAATATACCCGCTGCTGACTCCCCCCACTGCTCTGCACTTGCAAGTTTGTACCACGCCATTTCAGGGGTCAAGGTCCGGACAGACACCTGACACTACAGTTCCCCTGCCAGTGCTCGTCTGACAGGTAGCATCTAATTCAAGATCTTGCTGGAACCCAGAACCCCCACCATTTTTCATCCAACCAGCTCCATAAAGAGGTTTAGCTGATGACCAGGTTTCTTGCTACTCAGTCTCCTCTAAAAGTTTGAAAGCTGAGGCTAGATGCCATCTTGCGGTGAGCGGCCCTTCAAAGTCTTCACCACTCAGCTGGGCGTCAACAATTTTATCAGTGGCGGAGCTAGGTTTGGGAGCGGGGGGGGGGGCACATCAGTCATTTTGGGGGTGCCAATGATGGTAGCGAAGCAAAAGTGATAATTTGAAATTGATGTGCTTCTGCTTTTTATTACTTACAGCTGCCAGTCTACCTGCATGCAAGAGCTCAGTGATCTGTATATTTGCATTTGGCTGGATTAGCTCTGTAATTGGAATACTGTGGTAGCAAAGAAAACGCAAACTTTATTGCTTTTTGACTTTGGGGGGTGATTTGCAGACCACTGCCCTCCACCACCCTCTTTCCTCCATCTGTCTTGATGTAAAACTGGTCATTTTTTTTCAGGTACTGTTAGCAACCTTTCAGCACAACTGTACTTTTTTCATATTCTGGTTAACTGTTGGACTTGGCATAACCCGACCAGCTATAACACTGAACAAGACTGCTGATTGGGATGAAGTAAAAATCGCTGTTCACTTATAATTTGCCCAGCAGCTACAATAGATGCATTTTGCAAGTAGTATAATTCTGTAGTTCTGCAGGCAAGGGCGAGCCCTATGTTATTTTTTTCCTTGTTCATATTCAAGTTTGACAGGAGTCAGGGATGGCCTTAGCCTCCTGTCCATTCCATTTCAACTTCTATTTGTTACCAAGACTAAATCAGTGACGTACACATGACTCATGGTCATTCCTTTGTGTAGTAGCACCTCAACGTCATCAGAAGTTGTTTCCATATTAATGAAATGCTGAGGATTTGTCATAGAAAATTAACTCTATTCTTCGCTATTGCTAACACTGCAGGATTACTTAGTGCAGGGAGGCAAACGTGCTTCTCCACACCGATCTCTTTTCAGACATGACATTCTTTGTAAATGCTGCTGCAGGTGATATAACTCATGAACAACATGCACTGATCTTTTACCAAAATAGTCACCTTCATATGTTTTCTGTCATCAGCATTCTCATGTTCTACATTTCTTACAGAAACTTGCAAATTCCTTAAAATGACATAAGTTTCTGGCTTTAATACATTTTTTATATAGATAACTAGACAATTATCAATCTCAATTTAATGTTTTGCAAAAGGAATGGACTGGTTTGAGAGAGACACGGGTTAGGGAGAAAATCCTATCATACAGACAGGGGCCATTACACAGAAAGAGTTGTCACTCATTTGGCAAGATTAACTAAACAGCAATCACCAGATGTCACTCAGGTCAGGAGAGGGTGCAAGGCTCAGGCTGGCATGACATTATTTCACTCACTCATCATCTCAGCTGTACAGTGTGAGTGATGACATCAGACCAACACTGAATTTGACTTCACCAGTTTGGAAGGAATCCTACTGAACCTGGAGGGAGCCAGCACAAGAGTAAGTACGGTACTATCGTTACCAAATTTCTTTAAGGACATGCAGTCAAGGACATCATCCTTCACAAGACACTCACACCTCCATAATGCAATTTGGAAAAACAAGTTAAATAACGTAACTTTTTTTGGAGGTGTGAGTAACAGACAATAAAGAATGATGTTCGTGGGGCACCAGGATCACTTAACTTCAGTCTTAACAGACTGAGTAATTTGAGGCATGAGCAGTCTGATTCAGCACTTTTGTTGTGGGCTCAAAGAATGAAAAACAAGCTGGGGAGGTGTGGGATGGAGCACTTAAATTAACTGGACATTCATTCACAATTTTGTGGTGAAAAGAAGACAAACAAACAAAGGACAGGATAAGTGTCTGATTAAGTCAAGTGCCTCATCTAGCTTGAGCCAGCCAGGTCAGTCGGCATACACTGATTTGAATCTCAAAAATAAAATAAATGATATATGTTCTGTGATGTGATGTGATGGGTGAGGCTGGCGGGGCGTAGGAGTCCTTGGGGAATGGAAACAAGGAATGCTTGTGGATCAGATGCATGCACACTGTAGTGCTATTAAAAATAATGTTAAATGCAAACAGCTGCGGTTGACCGTCGTCCCCCCAAGATGCAGGGGCACGGCTGGCACAATGCTAAGGCCGGCCCTGACAGTAGGGAACATGGCGAAACCAAATCAGCTGAAATTCAGAGAGAACAAGACAGGATTCAGAAAAAAACCTTAATTTTCATAGCATGTAATTAAAATAGAAGTAGAGGTTTTTAATTGTACCACTGATCTCAACAACCACTGCCTACATCTATCAGACACAATGGAGCGTACAGCGCCAGCTCTTAACAGTCTTGTGTGATCTCTAATACAGCAAATTTTTAAGATGACACATGGACAAAAATACAAAGAGCTGAGAAATCATAAGCTGCATTCCCATATGTTGGGGGGCCTACTGAGTCAACGTGGGTATTTACAGATTGTGACAAATATTAAAAAATAGAAATTCATACTTAAAATAGGGGCCCAGATATTCAAAAGGGTTGCGCATGGCGCAACAGTGTTGCACCATGCACAACCCACTGATGCACCCCGGTGCGATATTTAAAAGGGAAAAGTGTGCCTGCACAAATCCCAATGCGCCGGGGCGCATCAGTAATGTATGCAGGCACAGGTGGGGGGGCGTGACCATGCATAAACTGCACAGCCCAATATTCAGCCCGGGCTGTGCAGAGTTATGCAGGCGCAACCCCTACCTGCGCCTGCACAGAGGTGAGCCGAAAAAAAAAGGAACAAGTCGAGGGCCACCCACAGGTCAGCTGCCGCGTTGCAGGGCGCAACACAGCAGCTGCCACCCATGGGTGGCCCCACTCCAGCCCCGCCGCACCTGGCGGTGCCCCCAATGCCCCAATCGCGGGCATGACAGTAACCCCCTCACGAGTAGCCCGATCGCGGGCAGAAGGAACCAGTAACCCCCACCCACCCCGAAGTAGCCCGATCGCGGCAAGAAGACGATAACCCCCACCCCCTGAGTAGCCCCGCCAGGGCATAACATGCTCGCCCCCATTAACCGATCGCAGGCATAACCTAACCTGCCCCCAGCATCAGATTCCCCAAAGCCCAATATCCCTGGTGGTCCAGTGGATCGAGCAGACCCGATCGTGGGTGGCATCCTCACCCCCCAGCAGCACCCACCACCTGCCGCCCATGACTGACAGCTTGGTATGGCTCACGCCCATTGGTTCACAGCATGGAGCCAATGGCGTGCCGCTACGCGTACTAGATCAGTCCAGATATGTGATGAATTTCATTCACCATATCTGGGTAGACTAGACAGTGAGCAGCCCATTGGCTCATGCCAGAACCAATGGGCGGCAGCCAACCGAGCTGTCAGTCAGCGGGCTTCAGGCGGTGGAGCTGCCGCCCCGGCTGACGGGGGAGGTGGGGGGCCCAGTGGGTGGTGGGGGTCACACTAGATCACCAGGGATTTCATAATTGGGGTGAGGAATGCCGCCGCGATCGGCTCCATTCGTCCACTGGACCACAGGGATTGGGGTTTGGGGGAATCTGATGCCCGCGATTGGGCTAATGGGGGCGGTTAAGCTATGCCCTCGATCGGGCTAATGGGGCGGAGTTACGTTATGCCCGCGATCGGGCTACTCGGGGGTTACTGTTCCTTCTGCCCGTGATCGGGCTACTTGGGGAGAAGGGGTTACTGTTCCACCTGCCAGCGATCGGGTTGCAGGTGTCGGTCATCTGGCTGCTGCCTGGCAGAGGCCAGGCGCAAGTCGTCGGGGATCGGCGCACTTGCATGCTAATGACATGCAAATGAGGCCATAATCAGATGCAAATGGCCCCCCGTGCGCCTTGCATAAATTATGGCCCCATTTGCATGTCACCCTTTGACTATCGCAGGTGCATGGCGCAATGGAACTTGCGCCACCGCATCTCAATGCTCCACTCTGACCACTTGCGCTGGCACAATTCCACTGCGCCATGCACAGTGGGTGTGTCCAGGGGGTGATATTCAAATAAGTTGCGCCATTGCGCAACTCCATTGAATATTGCCCTGGCCACACCCCTGCACAACTGTTTTGAGCGGCGCACGGGCTTGCACCACAAACTGGCGCAGTTTGAATATCTGGAACAGGATGTTTAAAATAATGATAGGACATGAAGCTTGCCACAATGACAGTTTTGAAAGGAGACAACTCGAAAATATACTTTTTTCTTTTCACTCGTTTTAAATCAGAATTGCATGAACAACGGCAAATCGCCAACCAGTATGTGATACATAATCCAACGACCAAAATATGGTTGTCTTACTGCAAATATGTAAACCGTTCCTGAATTGTCTATTTCTTTGATTTTACTAGTCATTTCTTAGTACTGACCGCAAAACATACACAGACATTCCTGCCAGCGCGGGTTGTAATCTCTCAATCAGGTATTCAAATATGAGCCATGGCTCCGAACTAAACATTTGATTAAATCCTTGGCCTCTATGGGGACGCCAGGCCTGCCTCGGGTGGTGCACCTGTAGTTTACTGCTAGTTGGAGGGGGGCGCAAACTCAGAGGCAAAATGGTCCGGGGGGGGGTCGCTGGCCCCTCCTAGCTCCGCCATTGAATTTTATCGGTGCTGTCATTTGCAGAACAGCTGATGGCTTGCTTTCAAGAGGTCTGGATGTCCGCTTGTGTAGCAGAAGCTACACACTGCTTCAATGAACCTTTTCTTCTGGAGTACCGTTCCTCATCATCTGCTGTCACTTTAAGCAGTTTTCTTTACAGCAGCTCTGCATTTTCCATCTGTAAACTGGTGTCCTCAAGCAAAACTTTAACTGGGGGTGAGGACAGTCCCCAGCCTGTAACTCTCCATCTTCCTCTACAGTCACCACCAGAGTCCTCTGTCTTGGCAAGGTGGCCAACAGTGGCTCCCTGTCAAGAGTAAAATAGAGTATTAGAAAAACTTCAGCTCTGTAACACTGTGACAGAGTGCTGTTGCAACTGTGCCTGCTACTCCGATGGAGGCAGGAAGAAGATTCAGCTGCTGAAACCTTGTCTTCCTGCCTTCTAGCTGATGCAGGGGGAAGATCCCAGCTGTCATGAGCCCCGCAACCAGCACAAGGAGGGAAAATTCCCCGTTGTCCTGACCAAATTTCCCCTATTCACTAAAAACACTCAACAGCTTAATCTGGTTCAATTTTAATTGGTTTTCATCCATGTCGCCCCCCCCCCCGGCAGAAAAGCTGAAAATAAGCAGAATTGCCTAGCCCACCTTTCCTGGTCAACAAAAATTAAATAAATAAAACTAAATAACTTTCACCATTTTTCCCCAGAGGTGTCGCCAGCTCTTAGCACCTGCTCTGCGCAGGACAGAGAATTAAGCTGGTAGGGGCCCTGTTGATGTAGAGAGGCACAGGGTCGAAATCACAGATAGCATGGTGGGGTGATGGTTAGAACACAGGCTTCAGAAGCAGGAGACCTGGATTCAGATCTTGCCACAGTCTATTACTCACCACTGTGTGACCCTGAGAAAGTCACTTCACCTCCCCAGGACTGAGTCTGCCCACCAGTTAAACTGGGGAATAGCAGGACCCCACTGAAAATGAGATATTGTCAGGACATCTTGGGTACATAAATAATAAATGAGGCAGGAAAAAGGTTGGCACAATCTACTGTGTCCTGTGCCAAATCCATTCCTCGCCTCAACAGAAGCCTGGGAGGGAAGATTCCAGTGGTTACTAGTCATGCCACCAGCATAAGGAGTGGGAAAACTAATATTTTGTAGCCTGTAGTTAGCAGGGCAATAAATTGGGGAAAATGCACCAACACCCACAAGCATTCTGCTAGCCCAACTGACTTGCATTACTGTAGTTAACATTTAAATAAATGTTAACTACAGTGATACAAGTCAGTAGGGCTAGTTTAAGAAAAAGTGTAGCCAGATTCAAAATGTACCAGCATTTAACTGGCGGTCCAGTGCCACTTTTGAACCTTGCTGACAGACTCAGAGGGAAAGACGCTTGGTGACCATATAGCAGGGACCAGGACAAAGCCCTTGTCAACACACACGTACACAAGCAGCAAGGCAGGGACTGAAATATGGTTTGTTTTCTCATTTCTCACTAGCTTGTAGGCTTTGCAGCGATTCAAAAAGATTTACGCTCCTTCTTTCCTCTCATATATTTTTTTTTTTGCAAGGTCAGTATTTTCAGGAGGTACATGAAGCTGTTAAAAACACCGGCCAGCAGCAGCCCAGCCTGTTGACAGAGCCACCGCAGCGATGCCAGCAGATCAAAAATACAAAGCCCTGTACCTAGGATCAGCATGATAGTGCATCAGTATGGAGAGATGCACACAGTGGGGGCCCATAACACAAGGGGATTAACCACTGCAGTTTAGTTAAAAAATATATAAGACTTTAAAAGAACAAAAGAAACAAATCCGATTTCCTCATGATAGCACAGCTGAGATGAGACGTCATTTTTCGGTGGAGGGGCCCTGTTTCTGCCCACTTCTACAACTGGGAGGGACACAAGCACAGAGAGGTCAAGTAACATGCTCAAGGTCATGCAGAGCACCAGTAGCTGTGTCAGGATTTGAACCTGGGTCTCCTGATTACCACCAGTGCTCTAACCACTGTAACAAACCACTAACACAGACACTTCAATCAATCAAGCAATCAAAATATTTATCCAGGCGAACATCATTGAGCGAGGCTCATTTGCAAGATGGATCTGGGTATAACAAGGTCATAACAAGGTCACATACAATAAAAAAAAGAAGGGAAAAAAAAAACATACAAGCGAGTATATAGCATACATGATCACAAAGGCACTATAATACATAAGGCACAAGGTGCAACAGATAATAGACATACATAAGGGAATATCGTGGGATAACAATCTATAATTTTAATATCCGTATATAGCTAAGTAGTGGGGCAAAATCCAAGGGAGCCCATTTCTAGTTTTGCATGAGGACATATACATCAGGGGCAGTAAAGGAAAGGGAAGGGAAGGATGGCGGGTGAAGGGTAGCAACCAATTGGAAAAGAGGTTAAGGTCCTTGGGACAGAACCAGGAGCAGGCAGCATTACGTTAGAAAGATGAAGGGATAGGCATAGATACTACACAGAATAGGCAGGCACTGCAGGAGTAGGATCAAGTGAGACAACTACAACACTCCTTAATAAGACGAGAGTAAAGTGTCTTGAGAGTGGTAACGCTGACATGAGTACTCAGCTTCAGTGCTTTCTGCAGATTGTTCCATAGGGAGGGCAACGCAAAGCTTATAGCTACCCTACCAAAGCAAAATTTGACTTTGGGGATTGTCAAGCAGATGGCTGTAGAGCTCTTCTGGGCATACTTGCCTAGCTGCTTTACGGTGAGGCAATCAACGATGTATTTGGGGAGCTTGTTGAAGATCGCTCTAAGAGTTCATAGAGCAGCATTTCTGTTCCGTCCGTACTGGAGGGAAGTCCAGCCCATGGTTGCATATAGTAGACAGTGGTGTATAGTAAAGGGAAGCCCAGTAATAAATCTTAGGGCTCTGTGATATAGTGTGTCCAATTTTGAGAGGAGAGAGGCAGGACAATGACTGTACAAGAAGTCCGCGTAATCAATCAAGGAGAGAAACGTTGTTTGAACCAAACATAGTTTGGCATCCTTAGTTAGGTAGTGGCTGATCCTAAAAAAAAGGCCTAACCTTTGTCGTAGTTTTTTTGACAAGTCCTCTATGTGTTCTATAAATGAAAGCCTATGATCCAGCCAAACTCCTAGATATTTCAATTTTGAAACAAATTCTAATTTTTCTCCGAGGACTGTAGAAATTTGCGGCACTAATCTACGTCGACCGGGTTAGCTGCATGAATCAGAGGAGAGAAGAGCATTGCTTTGGTTTTCTTAGCATTGAGCAAAAGCTTTTTGTTTAGGAGCTGTTTTTGTAGTACGTTGAATTCAGCCTGTAGGTCATTACATGCCGCTTCTGGGGGTTGAGCAGCTCAAATAAAAGTACAGTATCATCTGCAAACAGATGAATGTTAGCCCTGGATATAGATTATATAATGTTGTTGATGTATATAGCAAACAAAATAGGACCTAATATAAATCCTTGAGGAATGCCTTCTTAGAAGTGGTACGAAAGTTGAAAATTCACCTTTGGCCTTTACTTGCTGGAGACAGTGTGAGAGATTGTTGTTAAACCACTGCAAGGACAGAGAGTCCAGACCTATTGCTTGCAAGGAGGAGAGTAGCAGACGATGATCAACAGTGTCAAAGGCTTTGCTTAAATCGTGAAATACCATGCAGACGTAATTTCTATTATCCAATTCTCTTTGCCAATCGTTTGTCACCTTTGCAAGAGCTGTAATAGTGCTATGTTTCGCTCTGAAGTCTGATTGGACAGAATTTAGTAGATCTGTATCTTCAAGGTATATCCTTAGCTGATTACTTACAATTTTTTCCAATAGTTTGGACAGGACGGGAAGAATGGAAATAGGCCTATAGTTGTTAAGGTCATCAGCATTTCCTGACTTAAACAGAGAGATGACGTGCCATTTTCCAAAAGGACGGTATGATCCCTTGGGATAAGGAGAGGTTAAACAAGTGAGTGATAGGTACAGCTATCGCGTGTAATGCCTCTTTCAAAAAATAGGGATCGAGAGAGTCTGCACCAGCACTTTTCTTTGTATCCAGCTTTAACAGCATATCTTCTACTTCTTTGAGAGAGGTAGGATGTAGAGAGAATCTCAAGTGAGTGACACAACTTATCTTGGTCACCAAGCTGTAGGCGTAGTTGGTTTGCAGGAGAGTTATCAAATGCTAGGCCTGCTGTCGCAAAGTGGTTACTGAAGGACTCCAGTATCTTCAACCTGTCACTAATAATCAGTGCCAGAGGTGATCCTGTCTGGTAGAGAGTTTCCCAGCATGTGGCCAGACAGATCCTTAAATGTTTTCCAGAATTTAGTTTGATTCTTAGTGGCATTGTCAAATTCAGTGTGATAATACGTCGCTTTTGCATCCCTAATGGATACAGGAAATGGGACAGCCATAAGAACTGGGGTTGTCTACAGGCCCCCAGACCAGAGGGAGGACATAGACACATTACTGTTAGAAGATATATAAAACATGACAGCTAAAGGGGAGGTTCTGATAATGGGAGACTTCAACATGCCAGATACAGATTGGTCAATACCAGCAGGAACATCTGCCAGAACTAGACTCATAGTGGATTCCCTGCAGGGGGAGGGCCTCAAACAACTGGTACAGCAACCCACAAGAGACAGGGCTATCCTAGATCTAGTACTGACTAACAAAGAAGGGATCACAGATCTCAGGTAGAAGGTCACCTGGGGCCAGTGACCATCACATGGTATGGTTCAATTTGGCTACTACATCTAAATCATCCCATTCCAAGGCAAAATATGGGACTTCAGAGGAGCTGACTTTGGTAAGATGGCCAACAGAGTTAAGCTAGCCCTGGCAAAAAGAAACACAGGTGAGGAGGTACAGGCAAAGTGGGCAAGCATTAAGGATACAATACTTGAAGCAACATCCCATTGTGTTAGACAGAAAAGGAAGTGCAAAGAAGAAGGAAACCACTTTGGTTCTCAAATACAGTAGCAGAAAAGGTCAGAGCCAAAGGCTGGCCTTCAGAAAATATAAGGAACACAGCGGGATGAAGATAGGAGGCATACCAAACTGCCCTAAGGGAAGCAGAGTAAGGCAGTAAGGCAGGCAAAGTCCCAAACTGAGGAAACACTAGCACGAACAGTAAAGAAGGTGACAAGACTTTCTATAGATACATTAGTAAAGGAGAAAGTCCAGAGGGTATTGCTAAGCTTAATGGAGAAAAGGGAGCATGTGAGGAGGAGGACCCTGTAAAGGCATCTATCCTAAATAGATACTTTTGCTCAGTATTTACTGAAGAGAAGGTAGCAGGGCCCACAGCTCAACATCATGGACACAGGGGAGGAGGTGAGCACTACTCCCTTCACAAAGAAAGGGTCCTACAAGAGCTTGCTAAGCTCAGGGTGGATAAGGCAATGGGACCTGATGGCATACATCCCAGGGTACTAAGGAGCTAAAGGAGGAACTAGCAGAGCCATTAGCAGAATTGTTTAGTGAGTCTCTGAGCACAGGAGAGGTCCCAGAAGACTGGAGAAGGGCTCATGTGATCCCACTCCACAAGAGTGGTAGCAGAGGAGGCGGGAACTACAGACCGGTCAGTCTTACCTCAGTAGTGGGCAAGATTATGGAGGCACTCCTTAAGGAAAGGATAGTGCAACACCTGGAATCCATAGGGCACAGGATCCAAGACAGCATGGGTTTACAAAGGAAGGTCCTGTCAAACTAATCTCATAGATTTCTTTGACTGAGTAACCAGAGTGGTGGACCAAGGGGGAGCAGTTGATGTCGCCTACCTTGACTTCAGCAAAGCTTTTGACACTGTTCCACATAGAAGATTGATAAATAAGCTAGGTAGGCTCGGGGTGGGTCAGAAGTTGGTCAACTGGGTGGCAAACTGGTTGACTGGCAGAAAACAGAGAGTGGTGGTAAATGGTATACAGTCAGAAGAGATGCAAGTCACAAGTGGGGTACCTCAGGGATCAGTCCTGGGGCCAGTCCTATTCAACATCTTCATTAGTGACCTACATAGATGGACTAGAGGGTAAAGCTTGTCTGTTTGCAGATGACACCAAGATCTGCAACAGAGTAGATGATCCAGATGGGGTGGACAGAATGAGAAGATCTGGATAAACTAGCAGAATGGTCAGAAGAGTGGCAACTGGGATTTAATGCAAAGAAGTGCAAAATCATGCACATAGGAAGAAACCCTGAAGCCACTTATAGGCTGGGAGGAGAGTTGCTAGCAGTCACAAAGGAAGAAAGAGACTTGGGCATCATCATCACTGATGACCTAAAATCATCCAAGCAGACCTCTAAAGCAGTAGGTAAGGCTAGGGAGGTGTTAGGGTGTATTAGTAGGGGTATCACTAGTCGTAAGAGGGAGGTAATAATCCCTCTGTACAAGACATTGGTTAGGCCCCATCTGGAGTACTGCGTGCAGTATTGGAGGCCACACCTTCACAAGGACATTAACCAAATTGAGGCAGTCAGAGAAGGGCACCAAAATGGTGCAGGGACTGCATCAGAAGACATATGAGGACAGATTAACGGAGCTCAATATGTATACCCTTGAGCAAAGGAGGGAGAGAGGTGATATGATCGAGACATTTAAACACCTTAAGGGCATAAACAAGGTGAAAGAGTCTAACATGTTTAAATATAAGAAAATAGCAGGACAAGAGGACACAGCATGAGATTAGAGGGAGGCCGATTAAGGGGAATGTGAGAAATTCTTTTTCACAGAAAGGGTGGTAGATGCATGGAATGGCTTACCACAAGAAGTGGCGACTATGAATACAGTGCAGGGCTTCAAACAGGCATGGGATAGGCATAAGGGAGCAATACAAATGACTATGAATAGATAGGTCACTGACAGAGCAAAGGCCGATGACACATTTATAAGGTAGAAAAAGAAGTGGGCAGACTGGATGGGCCTTACGGTCCTTATCTGCCGTCAACTTCTATGTTTCTATGTTTCTAATCAACTTGGTGCATAGATTCCTAGCCCTTCTGAACTGGCACTGGTCTGTATGTGTCTGAGATTTTCCTGCTTTTTTCCAAAGCTTGTCCCTCTCTAGTAGAGCAGATTTAAGATCTGAGGTGAACCATCAACAAGTTTTTTTTGAAATGCGGACTTTTCTAATGGGAGCATATTTGTTTAAGGCCCTTAAGATTATTTCATTGAAAATGTCGTAAATCGACTGCACAGTTTTGCCAAATAGAAATCTTGCCAACGCAGGGAATTTTTTAGTTCATTGATGTAGGCAAATAAGTCAAAATTCCACCTAGATCTCTTGTCTGAGAATTTCTGGGAGGATACAGGTTTAATGAATGACTTTACACAGCCGGTGAAGCAGTGATCACTGATGTCACTGAAGAAGGTGCTAGCATGAGAGAAAAAGTGTGATTTACTTACTAGGATGACATCCAATAGTGGCCTTTTGCCAGGGTTCTTTTTGTTGACCCGTGTTGTTTCGTTGATAAGTTGCATCAGGCCCTGTGGATCACAAAAGGAAGATAGGGGTGCTAAGGCATTAGATAGCCAATCGAGGTTGAGGTCCCCGAGATTAATTGATTCAAATCTCCCTTGGCCCAGGACAGTATTGAGATGCGTTAGGAGCTGCAGTCCTGCTGAGGGTGGTCTATAGCACCCTATTATACACAGTGACATACGGGCGAGACCGCAATCTTAAGAGCTAGATATTCAAATTAATTCACAACTGAAGTGGAGTCAATACAAGATGATGAAAATTTATCTTTGACGTAGATGGCTACCCCACCTCCTCTAGAGTGCCTATCTGCTCTGAATGGTAGATAGTTTGAAATATTAATCTCACTGTCAGAAGTGGCAGGTTTGAGCCATGTTTCGGAGATTACTAAGATGTTTGGTGTAGTGTGGCAGACCCACGCCTGGACTGTGGGTATCTTTTTTAACAGGCTGCATGCATTCACATGAAGGAAACGCATGCCTTTGAGGTTAACAAGGTCTGCAGGCAAGGCAATGGCATGTGGCAGACCGGGATTGAATTCTACATTCCCTGAACATAATAATAAAAGGAATATAATCTTTTTTAGGGCAACAAATGTTAGATTAGCAGTTCTGGTATTTTTTCATCTACACATTTTGGTAATTATGGAAGGCGTACCCCCCCACCCTTGTGCTGATCTTCCGTAGTATAGTATCAAAGACGAGAATCCTGGCTGCAATATGCAGTGCAGGTTCAGCCTTAGGGAAGGTGGGTGCCATGCATTGCAGAGGTAAATCAGTTCTAGTTCCACCCGTGGAGGTACCGCAAGAATAATGCTGGAGAGGCGGAACGTTGTAGGAGCAAGGATCTCCAAAGAGTGATTTGTTGATCGTGTGGCAAAATAGTTGTACATCACAGTCTCCATAAACATTCTTTTTAGAACCCTGATCGATACCGCATGGCACAAAAAGTAAGAGGGACCAGAGAAAAAGACCCCGAGTGTCCCACATGACGGATCCCAATGAAGGGCGCATATAACAGTTTTAACAGAAGGAGGAAGCGCCTCCAACTGAATCAGTAGAAACTAGCTTAAAAAGAGGGGAGATTGGCCTCCGGTGGAAGTACGGGCGAAAGTAAATAATTTTCGAATATTATCTAAAGAGAGTGTTGTTTTTGGATGTAGGTAATACCAGGCAGAGCGTTTAGGGAAGAATACCAGTGCAATGCAAGGAAATAGTGATGGTCTGAAGTGGGTATGCTCAGGATTTCTGCCTGCCCTGCTGCTTGCCTTCAGAGAATATAAGAGAAAGGAAAAGAAAACACACCTAAAGAGAGAATTGAAAGGTAGGAGGAGAGTACACAAATCAGGTGAATCGGACCTACTGAGTCATAGGATGATGAACCCTGGAGGGGCGTGGTGACATAAAGGGCATGTGAGTGTATATAATAAGGATTGAGAAGGGGAAGGGTGGGCGGGCATAAAAGTTGCGCTTTAGCTGTGCCTTGTAGCTCTGAGTGTCCGCTCTCGTGGAAGCCAGCAGCAGCTGAAGGAGCGCCGACCACCCACTGGCCGGGAATCCCTCAGCAGGGAGCAGAGAGCCCTGGAAGGCCACTTCTCAGCTGTGGAAGCAAGGGAGAGGGCGGTTTAAGTCCTGGCTGAACAAAGAGGTAGACAGCACAGGCAGAGGGTCCAATTAAGATAAAATAGGGAGCGATTTAATTCGGCGCCCAGAGGTCATGGTCCCAACAAAAGCAGAAAGGTAGGGTTGTGATTACTTGCTCCTTTCTGAGGATTTCAGAGAGTAACCTTTTCTTTTCTTACCCTTTAGCACACACTTTTTACACAGTTCCCAATAAAAAAAAGAGAAGCCTTTTACAGTTACATTGCAAAACACAACCAAAAAGTTAAACCCAGTGGAGCAGAAAAAAATCAAAGCGAGCTGCAGTCCCGGGGACCAATCAGAAGGTGCTCGCATTCAGATTGGTTGCGGCTTTAGTCGTACCTTGTAGCGCTAAGTGTCTGTTCTCATGGAAGCCGGCGGCGGCTGAAGGAGCACCGACCACCCACTGGCCGGGAATCCCTCGGCGGGGAGCAGCGAGCCCTGGTAGACCGCTTCTCAGCTTGTAGTGCTGAGTGTCCACTCTCGTGGAAGCTGGCGGCGACTGAAGGAGCGCCGACCGCCCGCTGGCCAGGAATCCCACAGCGGGGAGCAGAGAGCCCTGGAAGTCTGCTTCTCAGCTTGTAGCATTGAGTGTCCGCTGTTGAGGAAGCCAGCAGTGGCTGAAGGAGCGCCAGGAATCCCTCGGCGGGGAGCAGAGAGCCCTGGAAGGCCACTTCTCAACTTGTAGTGCCGAGTGTCCAATCTCATGGAAGCCGGCGGTGGCTGAAGGAGTGCCGAACACCCAACTGGCTGGGAATCCCTCAGCGGGGAGCACAGAGCCCTGGAAGGCCACTTCTCAGCTTGTAGCGCTGAGTGTCCGCTCTCATGGAAGCCAGCGGTGGCTGAAGGAGCGCCGACCGCCCACTGGCCAGGAATCCCTCGGTGGGGAGCAGAGAGCCCTGGAAGGATGCTTCTCAGCTTGTAGCGCTGAGTGCCCGCTCTCATGGAAGCCGGCAGCGGATGAAGAAGTGCCAACCGCCCACTGGCCAGGAATCCCCCGGCGGGGAGCAGAGTGCCCTGGAAGGACGCTTCTCAGCTTGTAGCGTTGGGTGTCCACTTTCGTGGAAGCCCACGGCAGCTGAAGGAGCGCCGACCGCCCGCTGGCCAGGAATCCCTTGGCAGGGAGCAGAGAGCCCTGGATGGCCGATTTTCAGCTTGTAGCGCTGAGTGTCCACTCTCGTGGAAGCCGGCAGTGGCTGAAGGAGCGCCGACCGCCCACTGGCCAGGAATCCCTCTGCAGGGAGCAGAGAGCCCTGGAACGCCGGAAAGACACTTAATGAGGGGACTTGTGTAGTAGCCCTGAAAGCCTCTGGATTACAATACTAAGTTGGTCCAATAAAAATACCACATTATCCAAGCCCAGATTCCCCAGGGACAGCTCCAGATATTCTTTCTATATATCACAGATCTTACTTTGTTTAGGGCTGCGCCGAGTGGATTTAAAATGATTCTACAGATAAAGCAACAAGACACATAACTACTGAACGTCACCTCAACCAGTTAGCTTCCTCCAGCACAAGGCTCAACACCATAACCAAGTCCGGAACATGCATCTTCTAGAGCCTTACCAACAGACTGGACGGAGCAACCTCCTCAGCTATCTACCCCAACTCACTGAGTGACCATGGTCCTATCTTCTGCCCAATTGATATACCTCACCCCTACTTATCAAAGTCTCTGCATTCTAATGACTTAACATAGAACTACTTAAAGGCGAAACTTGAAAAACTGAATTGGGATCAGCTGGATTTCATCCCTCACATGAAAGCTGCTCTGTTAAGTCAGAGTTAAAATCTGCCTGGGACAAGGCCTTCGACACAGTGGATTTTGGCAACCTCCTTTCCAAAACTACCACTAGACCTGGTAGAGGACATACAGTCCAACCCCGATTATCCGACCCTCCCTTAACCGAACTCCCTATCTAACGAACTCGATTAGTGTCCCCCACTGTTAGATTCAGATCCACGCTGAGCCTTAATTGTGGCCGCTTATCACCCGATTAGCTGTTTAAACTGTCTTGCTTGTAACCCTGTTAATGTTAATCACCCAGTTAAACACTAATCAATTCACTACAGGTGTTGCATTCACCTTAAATGAGTGTAAAGAAATAAACCTGAATCTCTTTACAACACCCGTAGCATGGCTGGCAAACGAAAGCGTGTAGTCCTGACAGTTGCTGATAAAATCCAAATTGTTGAGCAGCTTGAGCATGGGGAGAGAGCTGTCACTCTTGCCGGCGAGTATGGTGTCGGAAAATCAACCATAAGTGACATTAAGGCATCCAAACAAAAACTCAGGGATTTTGCTCTTACAATGGAAAGTGCTGCCGGGTTCTTGGAACGAAAAAATATGCGGAAACATAGAAATTGACGGCAGATAAGGACCGCTTGGCCCACCTAGTCTGCCCATTTTCCTACCTAACAGATAAGCTGCAGATCCTAGTTAACCAACAGCTTACTTCCTCCTACCCCCCAACTAGGACTGCCTTATGCCTGTCCCATGCATTCTTGAATTCTCCCACTGTTCTTGACTCCACGACCTCCTCAGGGAGGCTGTTCCAGCATCCACAACCTCTCTGTGAAAAAATACTCCTCACATTACCCTGAGCGTCCCCTCTATCTTCAAATTGTGCCCTTGTTCTTGCACATCTCTTTTCTGGAAGATGCTACCCTCTTGGACTTTGTTAATTCCCTTGAGGTACTTGAAGTTTCTATCATGTCCCTCTCTCCCTTCTTTCCTCAAGGGTATACATATTAAGCTCCTTTATTCTCTTATATGTCTTCTGGTGCAGACCCTGCACCATTTTGTTACCCTCCTCTGGACAGCCTCCACTCTGTCTATGTCTTGCAGAGATGGGGTCTCCAGAACTGCACACAGTACTCCAGATGGGGTCTCACCAACTGTCTGTACAGAGGGATAATAACTTACTGTTTTCTACTATTGATGCCTCTTCCTATGCATCCCAGTATCCCCCCAGCCTTCCTTACTGCCTTCTCACCTTGCTTGCCCACCTTCGGTCATCTGATATAATTACCCCAGGTCCCTTTCTATTTTACTGTTGTCAGTATCTCACCCCCATTGTGTACGCTTCCCTGGGTTTTGTTTCCATGTGCATTACCTTGCACTTCTTTGGATTGAATCTGAGCTGCCATACATTTGACCATTCCTCCAACCTTGCCAAGTCCCTTCTCATCCTTTCCACTCCATCTTGTCTATCAACCCTGTTGCAGATCTTTGTGTCATCTGCAAAGATACATACTTTTCCTTCCAGTTCCTCTGCAATGTCACTTATAAAGACATTAAAAAGGACCGGTCCCAGTACATAACCCTGCGGTACCCCGCTAGTAACCCTCCTTTCTTCACTGTGTACTCCATTTACTACTACCCTTTGCGTCCTGTTGTCTAGCCAATTTTTTATCCAGGCTACCACCTGGGAACCCACTCCAAGGCTGGCTATCTTGTGAATTAATCTTTTGTGTGGGACTGTATCAAATGCCTTGCTAAAATCTAGGTAGGCCATGTCCACAGTCCCTCCCTGGTCTACTACTTTGGTCACCCAGTCAAAGAAATCTATTAGATTCGTCTGACACAACCTTCCCATCGTGAATCCATGCTGCCTTGGGTCCTGTGCCCACTGGCCTCTAGGTACTCAACAATTCTTTCCTTCAGAGTGATTCCATCATTTTCCCTACCACTGAGGTCAAACTAACTGGTCTGTAGTTTCCTGCCTCTGTCCTGCTCCAACTTTTGTGAAGAGGAATCACATCTGCCCTCCTCCAGTCCTCAGGTACCACCCCATCCTCCCATGATTTATTAAAGAGAGTAGTCAGCGGTGTCACTAGTTCTACTCTTAGGTCTTTTAGAATTCTTGGGTGAATCCCATCAAGCCCCATTGCTTTGTCCACCTTCAATTTTATTAGTTCTTTCAGAACCCTTTCTTCTGTAAATGGACTGGTATCGACCCCCGTCTTCAGAGTGTTTCTCTTGTTTGGTTTAGGTAGCTCCCCCTCCTCTTCCTTTGTGAATACTGAGCAGAAATATTCGTTCAGTATCCCTGCTTTTTCACTGTCACCCTCTACCCACATTCCCTCCCCTTTATTTATTGTGGACCTGCAATGATGACCAGAGAGATGCAGCGATTTACATGTGGTTCTGTCAAGAGAGGGAAAAGGGTACCCCAATATCAGGGCCTCTCCTTAAAGAAAAAGCAATCTAGTTCCACCAACGTCTGGGCAGCAGTGAAAACTTTGTGGCCAGTGAGGGGTGGTTAAACCGACTTAAACACTGCCACAGTATTCGCCAACCTAAGCTTTGTGTCATGAGGTCCAGTCTGACGCTGCAATTGTGGAACTGGTAACGCAGCCTGAAATTCCAGCAGCGGAGTCCGAGGACGAGGAAGAAGGAGAGACTGTACCCCCAGTCACAATCCCAACTCATGGTGAGGCAGTTGACATGTTAGAGAAATGCATACTTTACCTTGAAAGCCAGCCTGATTGTGACTCAGTGCAGGTAATGTTGCTCAGAAATATGAAGCAACGCGCTGCGCGCAAACAAGTCGAGTGCTACAAGCAAAGAACAATGACTGATTTTTTTAAATGATTATTTTTTCATTTAATGTAGCATCAAAATTGATTTTAAGCATACAAAACAGATTTATTTAATACAGTAAAAATTAAACAGTTAACATTCAGACTTGCATTCTTGCTTGCATTGTTTTTTCGATTTGTTGGTAAACGGTACAGCTATCTTCCTCTTATCCGACCTCTCGTTTATCTGAACCTTTTTAGTGTCTCCCAAGCAGTTCGGATAAACGGGGTTGTACTGTACTGTCATGGCTCAGGTCCTACCTATCCGACCAATTTATTTATTTATTTAGTCTTTGTTGACTGTGAAAGGAGGGCCAGACAATACTGCCTATTTTCAGCCTGGTCTGGGAGGGACAGATACCTTTGGAAACTGTTGGTGGTATATTTTAATGAACGGCAAAATCTGGCCAGGACACTGGGGAAATTCACCCACACCCAACTTTGGGCAGACTGGGTGGGTCATGCAGTCTTTTCCGCAGACAAATTCTCTGTTTCTAACTCATCCACCCCACACACACACACACACACACACACACACACACACACACACGTATGCTCCCTCAAACCGACATGGCTCCATCCTTGTGCCCTTCCTCTTCAGCATCCATGTTAATGATCTCCCCTCCACATGCTCCAGTCTGAACACAAATATCCAACTTCTTCATCAGGCATCTTCACCTACTACAAATCAAAATCCACTGGTGATCTTAACAAGACACTCCAAGCAGTCTTTGACAGAACTCACACAGGGCTGTACAAATCTTAACTTTTATGACTGGTCCAACCATGCCCGTAACTGAGCTGGTTACTTGCCCATCATCTTTTACAATAAAATCAAACCTGTTCTTTGCACTTGTTCTGGGCAGGGGGCAACTGGGTTTGTACAGCCCTGTGTTGAGAACTGTTTGGATGCAAACAAACTGCACTTGAACTACAAGACAAAAGTTCTGGCTTTCGGTGGAAGATCCTACCCTCAAACAAGCGGTACAAACACTACCTTGCTCAGGACAACCACTGGAGGAAGCAAAATCATGTGAATATCTTAAGCTTTTATTTATTTACTAACCTATTAAAATGCCAGCAGAGTAGACCTAACAGTCTTTCGTGTCTGCTCGTTTGATCAGCCTCCACCCTGGGAGCTGATCTTGCTGTCCCCCCCACCCTCTCGGGATTCTCCATTTCCAGTCCAGCATATTGCCCTTGTACAGTATTGGACTTTGCCTGCACAACCCTTCCTTTGTACCTGTACTACTATTTGTAGGTTTTTGACCAAGAAAGGCATGCTAAGCTGTGATGGTCTGTTTCTAGGTGCATCCTGCAGGGTGGGTTACATGGATCTGTTTTTACTGATGGGTGAATGTTGGCCACAACACCGGGGAAACTCCCTAATTCTTCTTCTACAACTGCCATGGGATCTTTAGCTTCCACCTGGACAGTGACGACAGATGGGCAGAAGGGATCTCAATTTAAGGTCTTATACAAATCACTACTCCTCAACAGTGTGGCACCCCTCATACTGCATGTGTGTCAATTAGGTGCATTACCCCAAGCTCCTGGTGTGGGCTAGAACCCACAACCTTCCAGCCTTCCGACCATGCTACCTACTGAGCCACTGACGCTGATAGCTTTGAACAGGCCCGAAACTCAGCTTCAAAGACCACATTATCAGAGCCACCAGGAGTATTCACCAAAAACTGAAAGCATTATATCACACTCTCTGTCTCTCGACACACACACACACACACACACATATGAAAACATTCTTAGACAATCCCTGCTCCCAGCCCTAAAATAAGGCAGTGAAGACTACAGGACATCCTCAGCATTTCTCTGTATAAATCACAACAACGTTCATTAACCTCTGCATTTAGTAGCTGCACTGCTGATTGGCATTCTGTTCACTCTTGTAAAAGGAACCTCTGTTCCAGTGAACCTAGACGAAGAAAGAATGAATGAATGAATCGAATGAATGAACACCTGCAGACTCACACTGGCTGGTAGCAAGAACAAACATCACTGTCCCCTCTATGACGATCATGGCCTCCTTTCACCAGGAAAGAGAAGGGTGCTGAGATGAGCAACCCAAGTTTATAAATGTGTCCATGGAAAATATCTTGGTAGCCTCTTGCATAAACCCTGGCAGTCATTTACGTTGAGATCCCAACATATGAGGTTCCTCTATGCACTAAGAATGCGCAAGACCACTGGAACTGAATCCTCAAGTGTAACTATCCCCAACTATCTGGAATGCACTCCCTATCAATTCTAAAGCAAACTAAACCACTGGAGCCTTCAGGAGGGTCATATATAACCATCTCAGTATCCCATGTATCTGCCCCCACCGTTGTACCCTTAATGTCCCAGCTTCCCTGCCGCCTACTCCCCCTCAAAGCTACCCATCCCAATAAAAGTGACACAAATCTATATAAACAAATACATTCAATTTTATGGGCTGAGGCTTATGCAGTATAAAGTGGCTCACAATCTACGTTACACGCCCACCAAGCTGCACAAAATGGGTCACCTGCAACCGGATACCTGCTCCCGATGTAAACAAGTTCAATGTAATTTAAAACATATACTCTGGGACTGCCTAAAAGTTAAACCACTTTGCGACACTATTCAATACTGCCTCTTGGGGACTCAGGTCCCTGTGTTCTTGATGCTGCAGGAGCCCATCGGGACGCGTGCCTGTAGTGCGGAGGGTCCCTAGGACACGCACACTGCCGGCTTCGCAGGACGCACAATCTGCTGCCTTCTGTCCACCCACACTATAGGGGAATGCACCCAAGCAACTCCAAAAGAACATGGCTAGGCTTTCAGAATTTGGTCCAGAACTCCCTTTTTTTTTTTTTGATTTAGGAGTCCTGGGCCCTCAAGAGGCAAAAGTTGCTGAGGGCCCTGAAATAAATAAAATGGTAGTTTACATTTTAAAATCTTTTTTTATGCTTCAACATGCACTAAATATGCATAGAGGGTAGAAAACTGGGCAGTGCTCCACAACAGGAAGAACATGCTTTTGTAACACAATGCATTAGGGGAAGCAGCGTTCTGGATTTTAAGCACTTTTGAAAACATTAGATTTTTTACTCATCTAATTTAGAAAACAGTGAGCAAATTACTTTCACCCGCCCAAGGTATCTGACTAGCCAAAACACTGAAAGCAATATCAGAACTGCACTCCCCAACCCCCAAGTCAATGGTCTTTGTCAGATGAAAGCATTATGACTCAGGGTTTTAACAAAACAGGCTTTTTGGTCAAATCTGGAGCACATCACAGGTGCAATGGTACAAGCTTAGGGCTAAGGATCTCTAGCCAAAGGAATTGTAGGCTGGTCTGGTTTCACAGGCTCTGCTGCTATAGAACTGATGCAGACAGGGGGTTTGAAGGTGAGGGTGGAGAGTACTGTCCAATCTCCAATGATGCAGCCCTTAACTACTGCGTCCCAGCAGGGTTCGAAATCGACACCAGTCCACTAGCCTAATGCTGGTGGATCACAGGATGGAACGTCCATCTAGACTGCCCACCACTTAACAGTGGTTATAAGCTGTAACCGCCACATCTCCCAATCTATTTTTGAATGCACTGATTTAGGCGCCTTCCACCACTGATGTCGGCAGACTATTCCACACAGTCACTACTCTCTGGCTAAACCAACATCCTCTTTTTTTTTTCTGTCTTGTATAAATTTTTAATTGGGTATAATACTCTCTGGTAACAGTTATACCATTTTTAAATCTTAGTCCTAAATAAACATTTCTGAAAATCACTGCCACCCACAGCTCTATATACTAAAATCAAGTCCCCTCTTGGCCTCCTGCATCCCAGTGAGAACTGCTGCAGCTCCTCCAATCTTTTTTCATGTGACAGATCCCTTAAACCACAGATATTCTTGGTGTAGCTACCCTGCGTGCTCTGAAGCCTGTCTCTGTCACCAATATTTTGAGGAGCACAGAACTGTGTGCAATACTCCACGAGGCCTCACAAATGCCTTGAAAAGTGGCATCATTACTTCTTTCCTCCAGCCCACAATGTTCCTCTTCATGCAGTGTGATTCTGTTGCAATTATTGGTACCATAACTGCATTGTTCTAAAGATGCACCGGGCCAGCAAGATGTTCTTGTAGCTAGCCCTGCTGGCTTGGGTAACACTGCAAGAAATACAACAGCTGCGCCAATGGAAAATCTGTGGGGTTGGTGGATTTTCCCAGCAACTAGTCCTGTTGGCTTGAAAGTGAAAAAACTGAATTGCGACACGTGCTCAGACATAGCAGACTACCACAGCAAAGAGCTAAAGCCCAGGTAGATGTAAAACTACTTTGGGGTCAAGAGTCCCACTGGTGCGAAGGCAGCCTTAATGGCCCAGTGGCAGCCCACTGAACTGCCGTGTTGACAACCCAGGTTCGGGAGCAAATCCGAGGTGTCACGTTAGGAAGCAGGCCAGGCCAGAACCGTTGCTACTTGGCAGGGGAGAGCAGGTGGCAGATTCCATCACCACAACGACCCTTGCAGCTGGGCCAGGGAGCGTGCTCCTGCTGCAGGGGAAGCTGTATGTAAGCCAGGCATCGCCCATGCAAGGAAAGGAGGGAAGGAGAAAACGTGGCGAGGATAACCCCGGCAGCCATCTATATGACAGCTGGGAACCCCTGGGCCTTATTGGGTATTTCCCAGGTTGCATCTTCGTAGGAAGATGAACTGCTGACTGGGTAAAAAATATTTATGGAAATTAGTGAAGTGCCAGCGTAACCACTCGTGATGCCAGCCATCTGGGTTTCAGCTTCGAGCAAGGTGCGCTAGAAGGCCAGCAAGTGGAGGGTCCCACAGAATGCTCTCCTCCTCCTTCAGAGACAGAGAGGGGGCTGTAACTCCTGCTGCTCTACTGCTACATGGGTGACGCCAGGTGGCTGTCCAGTGAGGATTCATAGGCACATCCGGGGGTGCATGCAAACACTGATGTATTATGATCCGCACCTGCTACATCCAGACGCATGCTCCCAGGGTGGGAATAAACATAAAAAGATAGCAGCTGATGTGAGAATGGAGCCATGTCTGCCATCACAATCAATATAGACCTTGATTCCCCGCCTTCACAATACCACCAAACTCCTGTCTCCATGGCTGCTGGGCAGATTCTGGCAGTGCACCAGGCACAGCACTGAAAGGCAGAATCTCACACCAGGGGACAGTCTGAGGGTACCATGGCCATGGCCGGCAGACAGTTCTGAAACAGAAGCAGCAGTCAAGACTGGGCTCTGTGACTCGGAATGGCACAAGGCAATGGTGAAAGCAACTAGCAAAGAGTTAAAAGTTAATTTAAAAGAAAAAAAAAGAAAAAATAATTACTACTGGTGCTGGGTGCAGACCCTCCTACTTTGTGTCCTGGACCACTAAGAATGAATTCTTATCCGACCAGTGAAGATTAGGGAACCACCAGAGTTGGCATCTAAATCTCTGATCAAGGAAAAACAAATTTCTGTTTATAGCACAGCTGAGTGATAAGGGCTAGAAAGTAATGGTATTGTATTTCGCCAGTTCGCATACCAGTTTTCAAAGCAGAATACCATTTTCATCAAGCTACTTCTCCATTCAGCCATTCTGCCGTGTAATCTGTAGTACAGCTGTTATCCAAGACAGAATACCAAATCTGAGTTTTGGTATTACACCTCCCACACTGGATTATTTTTTGAAGGAAAAAATGTCTTTTTCCTTAACTCCCACCCCCAAAACCTTACCCCCCATTAGGGTTTTAGCAACTAAAGAGAATTTTTTAAACAGTGCAGCTTACTTTAATTTTGTTAAGCCCACAGTCAGGGGACATGGTGCGTGCTGGGCAGTGCTATCTCAGGATACAGTGCGGCTCCGCACCACTCACTTGTATTGAAAAGAAAACAAGCAGGTGGTGTGGAGCCGCACCATAACCCAAGATGGTACTGTGCAGCACCCACCATGTTCCTTGATCGCAGCTTTTACAAAATTTAAATAAAGCAAGTTGCACTGTTAAAAGTCTCTTCAGTTGCAAAAACCCTAATCGGGGATATGGCTTTGGGGTGTGGGGAGTTTAGGAAAGTGACAGTTTTCCTTTCATTTCTGTCTTTATTAACATTTTTATATATATATATATATATATATATATATATATATATATAAGTTTTGGCCAGAAAAGGCACACTGAGCCAAAACTCTCTTTCATGTGCATCCTAGGAGCACTAGGAGTTTTAGTGACTTGACCAGCATCACACAGTATGCATGTGTGGAGATTATGGGACTCAAGCCCAGGTCTACTGGACGTACCAAGCTCATTCGCAGCTCACTGCGCTAACCTCTAGGTTACAGAGCTGGCAGCTGTGTATGTTACGGTGAGCACTTTATACCCATAACCTGTTAACCCCATTTTAGATCACCCTTTCTTTTCCCTGTTTTGAATCTTATTTAGCCTTTTTTTTTTCAGATTTGAAATAATCGAAACAACTGCTATCCCCATATTTTCAATGGTATTGTCAACTGTTTTATAACACCAGTTGTGCAACATCAATATTTACTGCAACTAAGATGAACTAGCACACGACAGACACCGCTCCATTACGTAATGGGGCAAGACAATGGGTGTTAAAAAAAATTGAGATTACTGATGAAAGCCGAGGAACAGCCATATTTAAAGAAGTGATTCTTTTCATGAACTCAAATCTAAAATAAAATGCTGTAGCAGATTCAAAGAGGGGACAAAAGGGCGTTTTAGAATATGGGAGGAAAAGGGGGGATCAAACATGAGATCAAAAGTTACAAGTATCAACTTTACACCCTATGCACTGCTGCTTTATGTAATGTTTATTATCCAATCCCTATACTATCAAGAGTCATCAGTTTTAATTATCAGGATGGATCCATCAGTAAATGGCAATTTTTTGTTTTATAATTTAGTGTGCATTTTCCCCCTCTATACGACCAGCTCCCCATCAGTCCTGACCCACTCACCCAGCACCATCATGCGCATTCTCAGGGCCTTGCCTTTTCTCCATCCACCCTGGCTTGCCCGCAGCATGGGGCCATCGGGGGTGGACCCTAGCCCCCCTCCCCCGAGGAAAACTTGGTAGATGTCGTGAAGAAAGCGTCACATTCGGCAGAGTGGGGCCTGCAGCGAGGGGCGGACCTTCCTCCTGTAGTGGGTCAGGGTTTGTAATGTTTTTCTGGTTCCCAGCCCCAAGGACACCAAACTCCTAATGTATACGCATGCAATCCGTGCCTTCTGTATCGCAGCGCACTGACATCCTCCCACCCAGTTCCCTGGCTCCAACTGCACCACAAGCTGGTGGTAGTGCAGCAGAGTCTAAGCTCCCTCCCTCCCCTCCCCGAGGTGGAGAGCATCTTCTGGGACGCTTTGTCTCACCTCATCCGGCCGGCCCTCTGACAACTCAAGCTCTTTTCCGAACTTGGGTCATCAGCGTCGCGAGTGCTAGTGCTACCAGTACACTGCGTAGTAAATGCAGTTTGATCAGTGGCTTTTGCTAGAGATTGGTCCTGGACTAGTTTTTAATGAGATAAAAGTTGTGTTACTTCTATTTATTTTATTTTTTTTGGGGGGGGCTACTTGTTAGGAATTGCCAGACCTTTCACATCACTATCATTTATATCTTTGTCTTTGTGGACAGGCCCAATCTAATAAGATATGTAATGTGACACAGTCCTCGCTCTTCTTCAGCTCAACCTCACTGCATATACCCAAATGAATTATGATAAATGGATCGGACTCCAGGCATTTATTAATTAGAACAGCCTGAATCATCAGGACCCCGCCAGAAAACAAGAAAAAAGGGGAACGAGAGACATCTGTTCACATAGTGCAGGGTTTAAACAGCAGCAAATAAATAACATCTAATGGTAACGCTGAGGACAGTCGAACCCTCTGACTCCTGGACTGAAGTCCTACCAGTACTGCAGCACATAACAAGTAGAGTGGGCTCCTGACATGCGAATCCTTACAGTGATTCCTCCGTTTCTTGCAACAACAAGAAATTACAACTGGCATTTGTAGGACTCAAATCTAAAAAAAAATATTTGGTCGGAGTTGATTAGCAGTGGGGAGTCCAGAATGTGGGGGAGAGGGCTAAAAATAGTGAAAAATAGTGCCATTCGCGCATTCCAAGCCCTGCAGTCCTGGATAAATTGATCGGCACCTACTACTAATCAAAGCTGAAATTGACTCGCATTTGCCAGTTTCTGATTCTCAAATTACGATGCAAACCCACTTATTTTATGCCATGTATATACATATACATATATATACACACACACACACACACACACACACACGATCATCATGTTTGGAAATTCCCCCTTTTTTTTTTTTACTGAAGGCATCTGCATGAGGAAAAGCTCTTCGCTCCTCAGATTTTATCTGTTCCTACTGCTTCTTTTGCCCCTAGGTCCTAATCTTCTGCTTGTGATATCAAAATAATTTTCATGGCCAGCCTGTCAACTCACAAGTGACCCAGGTTCGTGAACGAGTGCGAGTCGCTGAAGGCCAGCCGGAGGAGAGAAGATAGAACATCCATGAACAACTCTTCTCCCTTTGGGTGGGGGGACCACAGTGCCTCGCTGCTGCCACCTGGGGGGAGTCCAGGTGTGGTCTGAGTGGCGCACACAGAGGAGGTAAGGCCCGGTGTTGGACTATGTGCACGCTTGTTATGCTGATGGCACCCTAGGGAGAAAACTGGAGGAAAACAGCACCAGGCACTTCCAGCACCCCTCCATAGGCCTACCCATGATCGACATGGCAAGTCACCCTCCACTATGTGCAGTCCTGGGTAAGCGGTGGATAACTGGCAAATCCATAAGAAGGCAGAGAAGAAAAAAATACTCACCTTCGTAGTGTTGTTTCTTCTAATGGAGTCTTGCTGTATTCTGACAGTAGCAGTGAGTCCCAACCTTCGAACTGCCCCGGAGATGAAAGAGTTAACTTTCCATGCCAGGCATGGAACACTGAGCTCGAGCTCGGTTGAAACTCTGTCTGTTGCTGTTTGAACTCAAACAGTCAGATCTTTTCGAGCTAAACTCACTGAGGTCCTGTGGGAAGCTGTAAACCTACACTAACCAACTGGCTACTAACATAATAACAAATTTTGGTCCCAAAACAAAGACTGAAGTCAGGAGACCCAAAAATGAAATAACACAACACCCACTCACCCAAAGAAAGGGTGATAACAAAAGGTGGGCACCCTGAGTGCCAACACTGCCACTGCCCACCCACATCCCAAAAACAAAGGTTCTGAGAGGGGAAGGCAGGAGGGGAGGTCAGAATACAGCAAGACTCCATTAGAAGAAACAACATTACTAAGGTGAGTAATTTTTTCTTCAAACAACATGAAGTCTTGCTGTATTCTGACAATACCAGACTACCAAGCAGTACCTCCATGGAGGAGGGACAGAACCTACTTAGGAAATAGGCTCTGAAGCACAGCTGTGCCAAACCAAGCATCACTCCTAGCCCGGATATCCAGGGAGTAATGCTTGGTGAAAGTGTGAACTGTTTTCCAGGTAGCTGCCTGACATATTTCTAGAATAGGGTATCCCTGGCAGCAGCCAGGGAAGCAGCTGTACCTCTAGCAGAGTGAGCCCTCAGGCCTGAGGGTGGAACCTTACCTAATTTTTCATAGCAAAATTGGATGCAAGAGACAATCCACCTGGCAATGAATCTTTTAGTGGCAGGTTTTCCTTTGCCTACCTCACCATAAGTGAGGAACAGTTGGAGGGAGTCAAACCTATGACCCTTGGTGCATTCTATATAGTAGCTAAGGGCTCTTTTCACATCTAGGCTGTGCAGCCTCCTCTCACCAGAGGAGGAATGGACAGTAAAGTACACAGGAAGAGACACAGATTGGTTAAGGTGGAAGTCTGAAACCACCTTAGGCAAAAACTTCCTGTTAGTTCTTAGGACCACCTTATCCCTATGGAAGGAAATAAAGTCAGGCTCCACTGACAGGGACGGCAGCTCACTTATGCGCCTGGCAGAAGTGATGGCCACCAGAAACACAGTTTTCCAAGTCAGGTACTTAAGCTCTGCTGAGGACAAAGGCTCAAAGGGGGGTTGCATAAGCTGTGCAATGCAAACGTAAAGATCCCAAACAGGGGCAGGATCCCTGAATGGAGGATTGGTATGAAGCAATCCCTTGAAAAACTTGGAGAAAACAGGGTGAGCTGAAAGAGAAGAGGGCTTACCTGCTGAAATGAAAGCAGAAACCACTGCCAGGTGCACCCTTAGTGTAGCTGGTCTGAGACCCAAGCTATTGAGATGAACCATGTAGTCAAGTACTGTGGGCAGATCAGCAGACTCTGGGGAAATATGCTTCCCAGAGCACCATATGGAAAATCTTTTCTACTTGGAATTATAAGTAGTTCTGGTGGAAGACTTCCTAGAAGCCTTCAGAATATCCTTAACACCTTGGGAGAGGTGTAAATCAGCAAACTAACTCTTCAAGAGCCAGGCCTTGAGAATGAGAGATTTGAGATTCGGGTATCAAACCCTCCCCTGAACACAAGTTAACAGGTTGTAATTCCTGGGAAAAGCCAGGGGAAGATGGACTGATAAGGACAATAGGAGAGGATGCTAGGGCTGTCTGGCCCAGTCTGGAGCAATCAGGATCACTTTGCAGGGTTGAGACCTGATTTTGACTAGCACTTTGAGCAGGAGAGGGAAGTGGGGGGGAAGCATACAGGAACTTCCCTTCCCAATTGAGAACTAAGGCATCCAGGAGGACTGAGCCCAACACTGGGGGCCTGCAGCAAAAAAGGGGAAGTTGGTGATTGTCTGGGGCTGCAAAAAGATCTATCTGTGGGGTGTCCCATCTGGAGAATATCACCTCAAGATCAAGGATCAGTGACCATTCGTGATGGCCCTGAGATATCCTGCTGAGAGCATCTGCCAGGACATTGTCCTTGCCTGGGAGGTGTACTGCTGAGAGGGAGGTGTTCAGAGAATAAGCCAGGGACCACAACTTCATCGCTTCTGTGCACAAGGCCATAGACCGAGTGCCTCCTTGTTTGTTGATGTACCACATTGTGGTGGTATTGTCTGTTCTGATCTGAATAACTTTGTTCTGAACAGACTTGGAAAAAACTTGAAGTGCTAGAAAAACTGCTCTGAGCTCCAACAGATTGATGTGGAGCAGAGATTCCTGAGGGGGACCACAACCCTTGGGTGGTCAGGTCGCCCAAGTGAGCCCCCCACCCCAAGAGGGAGGCATCTGTAGTAAGGATTAAAGAGTGAGACTGAGTGACAAAGGGAACTCCTTGTCTCAGATTGTTCAGATCCTGCCACCAGTGCAAGGCCTGGATCAGGGTTCAAGTCATTGGGATCAGTTTGGTCAGAGGGTCCTTTTTCTGAGACCAGAAGGCTCTCGAATGGAACTGAATGTCCCTCATCTGAAATCTTGCTCCCTGCACCACTGCTGTAGAAGCAGCCATGTGCCCCAGGAGCTGCAGAAAATGCCTTGCTGGTCGAGACACCTGTAGGGTGAAAGAGGAGGCCAGAGTCAAAAGGGTCCTTGCCCTGTCCAGGGGAAGGAAGGCTCTGGCCCTTTCTGTATCTAGCTCTGCACCTATGAAGGTGAGGAGCTGAACAGGCTCTAGAACTGACTTTGACAGATTCAGAAGGAAACCTAGAGAAGTGAGCAGTTGCTGAGTTATCTGTAAGTGTAACTTGACCTGGTCTGGGGACTGGCCTACTATGAGCCAGTCGTCTAGGTATGGGAAGATGGCAATCCTTTGCCTTCTCAGAGAAGCAACTACTACTGCCAGGCATTTTGTGAACACCCTTGGAGCAGAGGTTAGTCCGAAGGGCATTGCTCTGAACTGGTAATGGCCTGAGGGCAGCTCGAACCTGAGGTACTTTCGATGGGAGCTTCTGATAAGAATATGGAAGTAGGCATCCTTGAGGTCCTGGGACACTAGCCAGTCCCCTGGCCTTAGAGAGGGTAGAATTATTCCCAGAGTCACCATTTTGAATTTTGGCTTTAAAAGGTGCTTGTTTAAATATCTGAGATCCAGGATGGGCTGCCATTCTCCTGTCTTTTTTGGGGTAAGAAAGTACCTGGAGTACGATCCTTTGCCCTGGTGTAGGGGTGGAACCTGTTCCACAGCTCTGACAGCCAGAAGGGAAGAGACCTCTGCCTCTAAGGCAAGTGCCTCTGAGAGGATTTGTAGGTGGAAAAGATCTGGTTCTCAGCTTTGGAAATTTTTGAAGCTGAGAACCAGTCCTGACTTACTACTTCAGGACCCACTTGTCTGATGTTAGAGACTTCCAGTCCTGGACAAAGTAAGCCAGCGTGCCCGGAGGTGGTGGAGAATCGGCCCTGGCAAACCCATCAGGGTGCCTGCTTGGCAGGGGGTTTTGGCCGAGGGGTGGAAGCAGGTCTGCTTGTACCCCTTCTGCCTCTCCCTCTAAAGAACCCCCTCTGAACATAGGCAGAAGAGGAGGCCTGGGCTTGGTAGAAAGGCCTGTGAAAAGGCCTGCCCCTGCCCCTGGGATGCTGCCTTTGAGGAGTGGCCTGCCTTTCCTTGGCCTGGGCACTCCTATAAGTGGTCCTATACTCGTCCATTTTCTTCATGTAATTCTCTGTTTGCTCCCCAAACAGAGAATTACCCTCAACAGAAAAATCCATGGCCTTAGTCTGGGTATCCTGTGACAGGCTAGTACATCTGAGCCAAGCCATTCTGCGAAGTGCCACAGATGTAGCCATGACTCTAGATGACACAACATTTGAGTCCACTGCAGCATGGAATTGCACCTTGGATGGCTCAATACCATCAGCAGCCACCTGCTCCAGCTCCTTGGCAAGCTGGCCAGGGACCCGTTTTGCTAAAGCCATGACAGTGTCCCATCTGGATTTCTGACACCTAGCAGTATAAGCCATATAATTGGCCTGTCTGAGTCCCAAGGATGCTGCCATGTATTGTTTCTTTGCCATGGCATCAATCCTCCTGGAGTCCTTGTCGGGGGTGAAGCCAAGTGAATATTTGCCTTGTCACAGGCTGCAGTCTGCACTACCCCGACATGGCTGCATGGTTGTGTAAGGAACTCCATATCTGAGCCTGACAATGTATACATCTTGTCCATTCTTTTATCCACAGGAGGTATGGTGTTAGTCTTTAAAATCTTAAATGTCTGTTTCCCAAAAGATTTGTGTAAGGGAATAGACAGCCTCCTAGACTCTGGGATATCCATCATTTCCACATAGTCAGGCTCCTCCTGGTCATCCACAGCTTCTTCCATAGGAAACTAGAGGGTTTCAGCCACTTTTTTATAAAACATGAAATGGGAGGGGGACTCAGAAAGCCTAGGAGGAGACACTCCTGAAGGTCTGTCTGGGGAGATGTCCGAGTCAATGGGCACATCCAGACTTTCAAAACCACATTCACTTTCCTCATATTCCTCTTCCTCCTCCTCGGTTCATAAAATTCCTCTAAATCATACTCTTGAACCGGTGGAACCATCCGAACCGAGCGCCTCCCTGATGGTGCCGGTTCGGTCGGAACCGGGGAAAGCGACTGCATAATTTTTATCGCTTGGCTATTTCTTCAGCGGTTGGAGAAGAAAGTTTTGGATCCACACCCGCTGATTTTTCCTTTCTTGTTCTCTTAGTTGGAACCAACTCCTCAGAATCGGATCTCCTTTTGCCCGAAGAAGTCTCGCCCTGGTCAGAGGGCACTCCTTCTGGTTAGGTTTGAACCAAACCGGGCTGGCCATCCGGTTCATCGGACTTTTTGGCCTCCCTATCCCTGAGCCTACCAACTCGTTTTTCTAGGGTAGCTGCAGGAAAATTTTTACAAATCTGGCAGTCTGCATTGAGGTGGTCAAACCCCAGACAATAAACACAGGTGGTGTGGGGATCAGCCTTGGCAAAGACTTCCCCACACACAGTGCAGTGTTGAAACCCAGTGGGCCTGGTTTTTCTTTTGGGTTTCTCAGACACTGTGGCAGTCCTAACCAAACTTACCCTTTTAATGGCAATCCATGAGCAAGACCCTCTTATCGGTTCCTGACCGTGTCACGAGGTAAATGGAAAAAACTGTAATAAAATCGTTTTTTTTTTTTAGAACCGATAAGAACCGGGAACCACACTCTAAAATTTAAAATAAAGATTTTTTACCAACTTGATCGGTTCAAACCGAACTGATGAACCGTTTACAAGTTCCACACAGAACAGAAACAATATAAGCCTATCTAGTACTCACGAATACCACAGACAGAGACTGAACAGACAGGTTGCGGTTTAAATTTGGTCGAAAACCGAGAAAACGGTACTTTAACCGACAAATTGAACCGAGCAGAAGGAGAAATCTCCGGAGTGACTGTTCAGTGAGGCGGAGTAAAGAATCTGACGGTTTGAGTTCAAACAGCAACAGACAGGGTCTCAACCGAGCTCGAGCTCAGCGAGGCATGGAAAGTTAACTCTTTCATCTCCGGGGCAGTTCGAAGGTTGGGACTCACTGCTACAGAATACAGCAAGACTTCATGTTGTTTGAAACACAAGATTGGAAAACAAAAATTTCCACGGCAACAGACTGTGATGTCATAAGCAGATGGCTGACCTCGCAGCAGGTATAAGCAATGTGAACAGATGAAGATTCTTCAGTAATTTAAATTAAAGAAAAAAGGTCCTAAAATAACAATTTTTGAACATTTTGTATAACCGAGTTCTGCTGATAATAGCTGTGAATTTCTTGCTGGAATCTGGAAAATTCTATTTAAAAGGGGTGCCGTCAACCCTTTTTGCGTGATATTATTTCTAGTGAAAACATACATTTTATCACTGCTTACCTTCTCTACAGCTAATTAATCTTGATAGCTGTTTGATCTGCTGATCGGATTCCTTTCTTAGTAGAACCAAGACGCATGCTCGTGGTGTATTATATCCAACCCTGCTTTGTTTCAAATCTTTGGTCTGCTCTAGCTGCATTCATCCTGAACAGTAGGAACACCCCCCAAACAGTGCAGCCACTCATGATGCAATAGCCTCCTCTCCTTCTACAGCATCATGACTGACTAGATTCTGATAGGGGCATTACCAGTCCAGGAAAGATGCAGTGGGAGTTGATCAAGGAATGTAAAGAAAACACATTTTTTGTGTGGTAACACCAGTATGGCGAGTAGTCTTTTTTTTTTTTAACTTTGAAAAGGAAAAAAATTAATCAGAATCAAACTAGCAGCTACACGAGCAATCTATACAGAATGTGAGCAATCATAACATGTGTTTTCTAATCTTGGGACTTCTTAAGGCCTAATGGGGTTTGACAGTGACCCTTCAATAGTGATTCTACTGTATCTAGCAAAACCTTTTAAACATAATATCCAGACACACGCTGACTTATATGTCATTCTTTTTCAGTATCTATCAGCTGGTACAGGCAGGGGGACCAAAACATGGAAAGTCACGTGTACAAATGCGCGGAGCCTGGGAAACATGATCCCAGACCTAGCAGCCTTGATGGTGGAGAAGACCATTCTAGACATTGTCAAGGTCACTGAAACATGGTACACAGGAAATCATGACTGTGGTGTTACCATGCCAGGGTACACAATCTTCAGGAGACACAGGGAGGGCAAAAAGGGGGGAGCGGTGGGTATGTACATCAGAGAGGGGATCAAGGCAACGAAGACTTGGGGAAGAGGCTCTATGGGTCACCCTACAGACAGGAAATGGCACCACCATCTGTACTGGAATTGTCTACAGATACCCAGCACAGGTGGAGAAAACAGACAGGGTATTAATGGAAACCATCCACAAAATGGCAGAAAAAGGGGAAGTGTTGCTGGTGGGGCACCTGAACATGC
The DNA here is from genome assembly GCA_016271365.2 of Neoceratodus forsteri. NCBI lineage: Eukaryota > Metazoa > Chordata > Ceratodontiformes > Ceratodontidae > Neoceratodus > Neoceratodus forsteri. The sequence continues at coordinate 173,922,074 of CM028135.1, forward strand.
CAGATGTTAACTGGAACACATATGCATCAGCCACTACCAGGAGCAGACATCTTGGGGTGCCCTGGAAGGGGCGTGCCTCAGACAGCTGGTGAAGGAGCCCACACTGGAGGGAGCAGTACTAGACCTAGTTCTCACAAATGGTCACAGAATAACAGATCCATCAGTGGGCAGCCATCGAGGGACCAGCAATCGTCATTCAGTGTGGTTTAAGGTGAAGACAGTAGTAGAGCCAAGCCACTCAAAAGTAAAGGCCCTGGACTTCAAGAGGGCAGACTCTGCCAGGATTTTCTGGAGGTGTTCCCCCCCCATCCCCCATTTTTGCAAAGAGGAAGGGGGGTGGGGAGTGGAGGAACAGTGGCAAAAACTTAAAAGAGCCATAACAGAGACAACTGGCCTCTGTGTAAAGTTAATTAACAAAGCAAAATGAAAGAAAAAAAAAACAAAACGCTATGGTTTTCAAAAGAGGTAGCAGGGAAGGTTAGAGGTGAAAAAAAACAGGCATTTAGAAAGTACAATGAAACAGAGGGAGGCAGGGAGGAAGACAGGGAAGTGTACCAGGCAAAACAAAAGGTGGTGGGGAGTAAGGCAGTCAGGTGCTCAACAGCATAAACTGAAGAAGGATAGCAAAATCAGTAAAAGAAGGTGACAAAACCTTCTCCAGGTATATTCGCGGGGTGGGCAGAGGGGATCCAGAAAAGCAGAAATTCTAAACGAATACTTCTGCTCAGTATTTACTAAGGAAGGAGGGACTAAAATTAGGGGAAGAAAACATGGGGGGCGGTGAACAGTCCATTCACTGAGGAGAGAGTCCTACAGGAACTCTCGAAACTAAAAACAAACAAGGCAATGGGGAGCAGAGGAGATGCATCCTACAATACTAAAAGAACTCAGGGAGGTACTAGGAGCACCTCTGACAACCCTATTTAATAAATCACTGGAGGAGGAAGTGGTGCCAGAGGACTGGAGGAGGGCGAATGTGGTACCACTTCACAAAAGTGGGAGAAAGGTGGAGGCTAGAAATTACAGGCAGGTCAGCTTGACCTCAATGGTGGAGAAAATCATGGAATCCATATTAAAGGAAAAGAAAGGAAAGGACTGTGGCATATCTGGAGGCTAGTAGGGCACAAGACCCAAGGCAACTTGGATTCACAGCAGAGAGATCTTGTCAAACTAATCTGATAGATTTCTTTGACTGGGTAACCAAGGTGGTGAATAAAGGAGGGGCAGTGTTGCAAGAAGCATTAAATGAAACTGTCCAGTGGACCAGGGCGAATAAACTGTAGTGGAATGCATCTAAGTGCAAAATAATGCACTTGGGTAAAAATAACATTGGTACAAGTTACACATTGGGTACAGCTCTATTACAAGTAACGGAGGAAGCAAGAGACCTGGGAGTAAAGAATAGCAATTTAAAATGTAATGCTCATCGTAATGACCAAATAAAAAAGGCCAACCAAAATTTAAATTGTATACTGAGATATATCGCCAGCAAGGAGAAGGAGGTACTGATGCTGCTGTATAGTGCTCTGGTTAGGCCCCATTTGGAGTACTGTATCCAAGCATGGTCTCCAAATAAATGGGAAGATACCCTAAGAATGGAAGGGGTGCAAAGACAGGCAACCAAAGCTATTGTGACCCTAACATATAGATCATATAAAGAAAGCCTAGAGGCACTGAACCTGTATTTTCTTCAATAAAAGGGGTTTAGAGGGGACATGTGTTTGCTATTTAGAGCCATGAAGGATATGAGTCTACTGAAAGAATTGAGATTTACACTCATAGATAGCAAGAGCAGGAGTAGAAGGCATACCAAGCAGTTATTTCTGTCAAGTTGGACTTTAAAGGCCAGGAAAAACTGGTTTAGTCAGAGGGTGATATCATCCTGGAATGAGCTCCTAGATGTAATTGTGGATAGCCCTAATATGGATACTTTTAAAACCAGACTGGACATTTTCTATAAAGACAGATCTACTGATTTTTAAAGGATGGGACTGGCAAGCTGTAAGGACTATAGTCTGATGCTTGAAATTTCCTAGGATTCCTATGGTGGACATGGCCTACCTATATTTTAGCAAGGCCTTTAACTCCATCCCACAAAGGAGGCTAGTAAACAAGTTGTGCCATCTAGGGGTAGGTCCCAAGGTGCTACAATGGGTCAGAAACTGACTGAGCAACAGGACACAGAAGGTGGTGGTGAGCGGAGTTCAATCCCAGGAGATGGAGGCGAGCAGTGGTATGCTCAATGTCTTCATTAGTGACACTGCAGAGGGGCTGGAAGGGAAGGTGTGCCTCTTTGGGGATGACACCAAGATCTGCAAATAGGGTAGACACTCCAGGCAGGGTGGATAAAATAAGAAGAGACCCAGGCTAACTGGAGGAGTGGTCAAGAGAGTGGTAGCTTAAACTCAATGCAAAAATAGTGCAAAGCCATGCACTTGGGCCACAGGAATCCTGGAGAGGAATACAAAATTTGGGGGGGGAGGATACTAACAACAAAACTGAAAAGGGACCTGGGATAAACATAACGGATGACCTGAAGGTGGCCAAGCATGTGAAAAGGTAGTGGGGAGGACCGGAGGGATGCTGTGGTGCACAGGGAGGGGTATCACCAGTAAATGACAGAAGGTGGTGATGCCACTGTACAGACAGTTAGTTAGGCAACATCTGGAATACTGTGTTCAGTTCTGAAGACCGCATCTCCGGAAGGACATTGACAGAACAGAGGCGGTCGAGAGAAGGGCAACAAAAATCGTGAAAGGATTGAAAGACCTCAATATGTATACCCTAGAGGAGAGGGGTGGATAGGATAGAGACATTCAAGTACCTCAGGGGAATCAACACGGTCCAGGAGGGCAGCATTTTTAAAAGAGACGTGCAAGAACAAGGGGACACAAAATGAGGCTTGGGGGGAATGTGAGGAAGCATTTTTTCACAGAAAGGGCAGTGGATGCATGGAACAGCCTCCCAGTGGAGGTCGTACATGCTTAAAAGATTGGTGAGTTCAAGAATGCATGGGATAAACAGAAGGCAATTCTAGTGGTAGGAAAGAGAGGGGAAATCTGCTGATCATTTAGTATCAGCAGTTGAGTAGGTAGGGAAATAGGCAGATTAGGTGGGCCAGGTGATCCTTATCTGCCATCAAATTCTATGTTTCTATGTTTCTAGTATCTCCCCTCATTCTTTATTACTGAAGACATTTACGAGAAAAAAAAAATGAGATCTTTGCGTCTCTGACTTCATCTGTTCACTAGCCATTAGGTTGCTGGCTTTCGAGCAGACAAGAAAGACCATTTGGCCCATTCTGCTGGCTTTTAGTATGTTAGTATGTTCCTCCTGCATCTGGTAAATGATGGTTAAAAAAAAAAAATGGTACATTATCAGACCCCTCTTGCTCAAGCGTGCATAGTAGGGATTGGCAGTCTAATAACCCAGCGCTGGAGCTTTTTCTTTAATTAATGTATTTATTGCCCGATTGATTGATTTTTACCAGGAGAAGGATGAATACCAGAGCTGAATATATTTGGCTGTTCTGTCCAGTTACTCACCTCCTGGGAAGTACATGTTATTCACGCCTGGAACTTGTTTATTTTCCCTTAGAACCCGTGCTTTCCCTTGCGCTACTGCTCCCTTTCAAGTCACAGCTGCTACACATATCTAGCAATGTCATTCGCAGCCGATACAAAATGCTAACTACATGAATGACACACCACAAGTGGGATATAACCACAGCATTTCTTCTGTAGAACTTCTGACATGCTGTACATTTAAAAAAAGTTACAGGAGTAAAACCACACAGGGATTTCGAAATCAGACAATCACTAGCCCCGTGGTATAAACCGGACATCCCACAGGACGTCCACGGATAAGCTTTTCTTGTCTGTTTGTCTTGTTAATACAGTGGAGCCCACTTAATCGCATACCGCATAATAGCAAATCCCACTTTAATGAATCATTTTTTCATTCCCCCGATTCTTTTCCTATCTGTGCCATTGTAAGCGGATCGGTTAAAGGCATGTATGTCGCCCGTATAAACTCATATTTTTTTAAGTGATCATAACAACTCATTGCCACACACATCATGCCCAACGGTTGTCAGTGTGTAGTCATTAGCAGTGAGAACAAAGCGGTGAATACCTTAGTTAGCTATAATAGACCTGCTAAGTGCTCCAAGCACTGACTAAGGAGCTGTTAATTGTTTCATTAGCAGTCTATAAAACTGCAGTCCTTGTGATGCATTCAGATCTCTCTTTCTGTATGTGTCCTGTAAGACACCAAAACAGAGAAAAGAGCCGTCTCTTGCTGACATAGTGAAGGCATGAAGTCCTGGAACCTCCCAAACAGAGGCAGCACAGCAGCACCGAGCCAGATCTGTAGACTGGTTAAAAATAAATAAATAAGTCACAGGTCCTGGCAGAATTTCAAATGAATGAAAACCTCGGGAGGAAACGAAAGCGGGAGGGCAAGGACACAGGAGCTGAAGACACTCTCCTACACTGCTTTGAGCATGCCCGTGCCTCCGACATGCCTGTTTCTGGCCCACTACTGCGGTAGAAGACTCAGAACTAGCCAATGCCATGGGGAAGCCAGAGTTCGAGCCGAGCAACCGTTGGTTGTGCCATTTCAAGGTGAGGCACAACATTGTTTTCAAACAGCTGCATGGGGAGAAGAAGGATGCAGACACTGCCACTGCCGAAAACTGGGTCCATTCAGTATTGCCCACCCTGCTATCCAATTACCCCCTGACTGCATCTGTAATGCAGACAAGACCGGAATTTATTATCAGGCCACCCCCGATGGCACACTCACTTTTAAGTCTAATAACATCTCAGGTAGCAAGAAGGCACAAGACCACCTCACAGCACTAGTGCGTGCTAACGTGGATGGCTCCCACAAAACCAAATTGCTGATTATAGGCAAAAGCAGAAACCCTACATGTTTCAAGGGAGTTAACCTTCCACGTTTGCCGGTGACCTACAGAGGCAACCAAAATGCCTGGATGACTGTGGCGCTCTTCGTTGAATGGGCAAAAGATTTTTGACAAGGATACGAGGAGGTGGAAAAAATGCACGTTAAACTGTTTGCCCTATCAAGTCACAGTCCAAGCACCCCCGAATGCAAAAGTCAAAGTGACTACAAGTATCACAACATGAAGTTACAAGCTACAGTACAGTGTCCATTCTGAAATCACACTGACACAACACCCTGAATATTTTTTATGTTGATTGCGCGCATGAGCAAGAAACACATTGTGTCAGCTTTCTCCACAAGCAGGTTGTGGAGGCGTGGCACTGTTGTGCCCAATGCCCCCACAGCCTGCAAAGGCTTGTCCCCCATCCCCCAATGCCGTGGCACGCTGCTGCTGACACTAGTTCAGCCAGCGTGCCACAACTTTCTAAAAAAATCAGCCGTTGCAATCAGGGACACCTCGTCAGCCATCCACTGCGATGAGGGAGCGACCCGTCATTGCAGGGCAGGATGTAGGATGTCTGATATTGTTTAGAACATGGCGTGGCTTGCCACCATATTCACAAACAATATCACCCCCATGTTTATTTGACAACAGGGAGCCCACTCCATGTCAGCACACTGTAACCCCCGTGTTATTGTCTGCTGACGGGTGCTCAACTCGTCGGCAGAAACAAATTCTCCCTTCTGTCATTTGCCGTCGATGGGGTGCCTAATCCCTGTCAGCAGAAACAAATTCCCCATTGGTTGTTTGCCGACAGGGTGCCCAATCCCCGTCGGCAGAAACGAATCCCTTTTGTTGTTTGTCGACGGGTGCCCAATCCCTCGCTGGCAGAAACGAAATACAGGTTACTCACCTGTAACAGGAGTTCTAGGAATGGTATATGTTGTTCATCCACACTCATTGGCAGTATCCTTGCCGCTTTAAATCTTGCGGAAGGTCTTCAAGCTTGCTCCTCCCACCCACCGGTGGTATAACTCTGGCTCCGCCCCATGACGCCAGATCTGGCCCGCTAAGCTCAGGTTGTGCGCCGTCGAGGTCGTAGATGTAGATGAACAATATATACCATTCCTAGAACTCCTGTTACAGGTGAGTAACCTGTATTTCTAGGGACATGGATATGTTGTTCATCCACACTCATTGGCAGACTCCTAGCAGTTCTCCGGGAGGAGGGAGGCAGACGACACCCCCTATACTTACTTGGGAAAGAGAGACTGAGAACCGAGGCCCAAAACCAGCATCCCGGCGTGACTCAAGGTCGATGTGGTAGTGGGTAATGAAGGTGTTTGCTGACTTCCAGGTAGCAGCCCTGCAGATTTCCTGGATAGGGACGCCCCTGGAAGCAGCCACTTGCAGCAGTATGGCGGGTAGAATGAGCTCTTATCCTCTGGGAGGCTCCATGCCCGCTAACTTATAGCAGAGATCTATGCAGGAGGTTACCCACCTGCTTATCGTCCGCTTGGCTGCAGGTCTGCCAGATGCGGCTTCAGCGTAGGTGACAAACAGCTGGCGAACCTCTCCCGAATTTCAGCCCGGCCTTATATAATAAGCGAGCCTTCTAGGATCCAGAGTATGGAGCCTATATTCGCCTCCGAGGTGGATTGGGGTAGAACACCGCAGAGTCAACACCTGGTTAAGGTGAAACTCCCACACCACCGGAAGGAATTTCGGTGGGGGCGAGGACAACCTTGTCCCTGTGGAAGACCAGGTAAGGAGACTGATGGAAAGCGCCTGGAGCTCTCCCATCCTTCTGGCTGACGGATAGCCACCAAGAAGGCGGTCTTCCACGACAGGTGAGAGAGAGCACACCTGTGCATAGGTTCAATGGCTTGCCCATGAGCTTTGCCAGTACCAGCAGTAGATCCCACGGAGGTGGGGTTCCCGACTGGAGGGAATGTGATCAAGGCCTTGAAAAAGCGCCAGACCACCTTCCTCCTCGCGCCACGACTGCTTCCCGGCCCGCGCTCGTGGGAGATGGCTGCCAGGTGCACCTTAGGGTCGCCGACTCAAGCCCTTGACTAGAAAGGACCATAAATAGTCCAAGATGCTTGCCAAGGAACAGGAGGAAGGGTCCAAGCCCTTGTTTCTGACACCAAATGGAAAACCTTTTCCATTTGAAGGCATAGCATTTTCTGGTCGACTTACGGACGCCTCAACTACATTGAGGACCTCGTCGGAAAGACCCAAAGCCTGGAACTCTAGCCGTCAGGAACCAGGCCCTTAGGGTGCAGGGATTGAAGGTCCGGATGGAACACCTTCCCTGATTGACTGAGAGCAGGTCCGGCGAGCTGGAAGCTGCGCATGAGTCCTGGAGCTGAGACTGAGGAGATCTGGTACCAGAACTGGGCAGCCAGTCTGGGGCTATCAGAATCACCTGCGCCTTGTCCCTCCTCGCCTTGAGAAGCACCTTGTGGATCAAGGGAAATGGGGAAAGGCGAAAAGAGGCCCGGGTCCATTGCCTCGGAAGGCATCCCCTGCAGCGAGCCCTGCTGAGGGGGCGGCATGAAACAGACTCAGCCGCTGCTCCATGGAGGCAAACAGGTCCACCTGAGGTGTGCCCCAAAGGAGAACAGATGCTGTACTACCTCCGGCAGGAGAGACCACTGGGATGCAGCCCCATCCGCTCAGGGCATCGGCCAGGTGTTGGAGGCTCCTGCCACGGAATGGCTAGAGATCCGCCTCCAGGCTGCCACGAAGTGACCAAATGCGGAGAGCTTCCTTGCATAGAAGCATGGGCGCGTCCCTCCTCGCGCGTTTAGATAGTACATGGTCGTGGTATTGTCCGCCTGACTCGGACCACTTGACCCCGGAGGAACGGAGCAAAGGCGGAGAGCTAGGCGGACCGCCGAGCTCCAGCAGGTTGATGTGGCATCGACTCCCCGCTGGGACCAGAGGCCATGAGCCCGTGTTCCCCAGATGGGCACCCCAACCCATCAGAGAGGCATCGGTCGACAGAGAGACCGCTGGCTCGGGCGGATTAACGGGATGCCCTCCTGCAAATGATCTGAACGGTCCACCACTGGAGAGCTGCCACATCCCTGTGTCACCGGCACAAGCTGGTCCAAGGGATCGCAGCGCCAGGACCACTGGCTGGCCAGTCCCCACTGAAGGGGACGCATGTTCCAGCGGGCCCAACAGACCACGCTGGTACAGGCCGCCATGAGACCCAGGAGGCGCGAGAAGTCCCGGCTAGGCGCAATTGCCCAACCAGAAATGATCGGGCAAAGGAGGAAAGAACCTCGCCCTGTCCGCTGAGCCGCGCCTGGCTCGAAGAGAGTCGAGCTGCGCCCGATGAATAAAATCACCTGCTTCGCTCGAGTTCCGACTTGCCTTTGATAAGGAGGCCCAGTTGAGAGCAGACCTGAGGGCCAGATCTCTGACCACTCCGCCTCCTTCCTGGAGGGAGCTGCTATCAGCCAGTCGCCCAGGTAAGGGTACACCCGACCCTCGGCGCCGCAGGAATGCTGTCACCACTGCCATGCATTTGGTGAAGACCCTGGGAGCTGGAGACAAGCCGAAGGGCATGGCTTGAACTCAAGAGAGATCCTTCCGCCGAAGCGAAGGAATCTCTGGTGAGACGGACGGATAGGGACGTGAAAACGCGGCCCTGCAAGTCCAGAGAGCAGAACACACTGCTGCTCCAAGGATGGTATTATCTGAGCCAGAGTGACCATCCTGAAGGTTCGAGACCTTAGGAACTTGTTTAGGTCGTAGGTCGAGAATGGGGCGCCAGCCCCGTCCGCTTCGGAACCAGGAAGTACCTGGACACAAACCCTGGGTCTGAAGGAGGGTCCACCACCTCTTTACCACCTCCTTCTAGGAGGAGGAGATGTCGTGCTCGACGAGCCGCCAGTGAGGCTGGGGATCCGAAGCTCTCGAGGGGCGACGCTCTGAAGGGTGGTGCCTGCTCGAATTCCAGAGGCAGGCCTCTTCCCACCACCTCCAAGACCCACCTGTCCGTGGTAACAGCGGACCAGGCGGAACGGAAGTGCTGGAGCCGCCTCTCACGGGGACCCAGGGTAAGGTGACGGGATGGGGCGACACCCTCAGCCTGCTCACTGGGCAGGCTTGGAGGAGGGACCGCCGAGGGACCCTGGGCCCTTTCCTCCTGCCTCCTGTTAGAGGAAGCCGCGGCTTGGGTTTGGGATGCCAAGGCCGAGCCTGCTGGCCCTGACGTTGCTGGTCGGGCGCTGGGGCACAGAAGGACGAAGGGTTTAGGCTGTGGTTTGCGGCCTTTGTCCTTCTGAGCGAAGAGACCGAGTCCAAGGTGGCATTGGACTCTCGATCCTCTGCAGGTGACCTTCCACCCCAGGGTCAAGAGGTCAGTCCCCAAAGGGAACATCCGCCAACTTGTGCTGGGTATCCGAGTAAAGGTGGATATCCTCAGCCAAGCCTCGCCGACAGATATACCGCGGCGGCACACCGATCTGGCACATGAGTCCCTACATCCAAAGCAGTCTGGAGCTGCTGTTTGGCCACTGCTCTGCCCTGGTCCGCACCTGCTTAACCGTAGTCTGCAGATCGGGCGGAAGATGAGGGATGACCTCATCCAGGGAGCCCAACAGGGCATGAGAAAAATGTGCCATGAGGACGGTCGAACTGGCCTGACGAAGGCCGAGAGAGGACGCAGCATAGACTTTTCGCCCGACATAGTCCAATTTCTTGGACTCCTTGTCAGGAGGTTTGTCCACATCCTCTGCTAGCCGGGCGCTCCGAAAACGCTGTCGGTAACCAACCCTCAGCAGAGGGTGTTCCAAAACCGACAAGGAACCGGGGACCGTGATACTTCCTGGCCATCCTGGCAAGGCGCAGGGCAGGAAGCAGGGCGCTGCCAAAGTTCCAGTGCTGGACCCACTATGGCCTCGGCCACCGAAAGGCCTCCGCCGGAGAATCCTCGGTCCAGAATCTCCGTGAGGGGATACCTGGCCCGCTTTGAACGGGTTCAGCTCCATCCCGTAGACTCCGAGATGAGCCGGAGCAGTCCTAGGAAGGACGACGGGCTATCGTCCATTGGCTGACCTCCTGAAGACTCCAAGTCCAGTCGCTGGAGAAGAAGGAGGAATCATCTTCGGACTGGAAGAGTCCTCAAGAGCTCGCCTCTGGCCTGAACCACCTTCACCGCCGAGGTCGGTCGGGAGTGAGGGTAACTGACAGCCGATGGGGTAAACCCTTAGCCGACCGAGAATCCTTGGTCGGAGCCCCAACTGGTGGCTGTGGAGCGGAGGTTCCACCGCAATCGGTGGAGCAGCTGGTTTTGCCGAACAACCGGCCTGGGTATAGCCCGGCAAGTCGAGGGGTTGTGTCGGCCGTTCGGTGACAGCCACTAATGGTCGGGAAGGCGCAGAGTGGCTTATTCCGGCCAGGAGGAGCTGTTGCAACATAAGGTCCTCGTGACTGGCCGACGACTTACGCCTGGGAAGCCTCCTCATCCGAGGAGGAGGACGAGGATCAGCGGCGACGCTCACGCATCATGGTGCCGAGACCGAGACCGCTTATGACGGTGGGAACGGCTGGACCTGAAGAGGTCCGAGACCGAGACCGAGAGTCCCGAATTTCGGGTCGGTGCAGGAGGTGTCGGCCGGAACCGACACTCCTTCGGCTCGAAGGTCCATCCGAGGCCCGGAACCGGAGGCACAGGCGAGCCCACGGATCTCAACTCCTCCCGGGGAACCGGGAGAGGGAATCTCGCTGCTAAAGGCGACAGCTCGTCTAATGGGTCGAGAAAACTCGACTTCATCAGTGGAGTCTCGGTCAACTGACCTGACGGGACACCGTGAGGCCAGTGGGTTGCCGGAAGCGGTCGACCGGGGCCGACGGTCGACGTCCCGGGAGAGGGATCTTCCCCGCCTCCCAAGAGCGCCGACGGAGGGATTTACCTTGTCCCTCTTTGGACCCGAGAAAAGGTCCAGCAGACGCAGGCCCTTCTCCTTAGTGGAGAGGACAGACAAAGCTCCTTAAAGGAAGCCGTGTAGAAGAACCCAGAGAGAGCGGGATAAATGCCGCGCCGAGGAAGATACGCCCGCGCCGCCTCCTCTTCGAGGGCTTACCATATCCGCTGCAGCTGATCCGCCGAGCCCGCCGCAGACACCGCCAACCGGCCTTGACTTCACCGAGGAACGCTTCGGACGGCCCAGTTGCAACCGGGCAGCACGGTCTTCGAGGACGAGGACGAAAGATGAGCACAGGTCGCAAGCCTGCGGGGTCGTGCTCAAGGCCTAACAGTAGACACACGTGGGTGTGGATCCGTCCGAGATCTTCTGCCGCATGGGCATCTCCGAAATCGGGAGTCGATGTATCCATCGTAGCCGCGAGGATCAAGACTGAAGTCTTTTGCAAAATATTATTTTAAATCCGCGAACGGAGAAATAGGAATCCAGTCACAAACGTGACGTTAAGGAGGGAACCTGAGCTTCCAAGCGGTAAGGAAGATCTGGCGTCATGGGGCGGAGCCGAGAGTTATACCACCCGGGTGGGTGGGAGGAGCAAGCTTGAAGACCTTCCGGCAAGATTTAAAGCGGCAAGGATACTGCCAATGAGTGTGGATGAACAACATATCCATGTCCCTAGAACCCCCACTTTTGTTGTTTGCCGACGGGATGCCCAATCCCCCGTCGGCTACAGCTGCCCCCCCTCCAATCAAGACTCCGGTGGCACGACATGCCCCTGTAAAGTTAAAAACGGTCCCACGACGTTTGTTTTTTACCTGAAAAGGAAACGGTCCTCGTAGTCTCCGGGCCTCCCATAACCCACACCCACCCACTGCACACCCTGCCTCCCCACACCTCATACTTACTCGAACTCAGCGCGATGGTCTTCTGTGGACCGAACACATCTGCACTCTTCAAAGCTGACCGCGAACTGAGGAAATGCCGGTAAGCTGTATAATGTAATGAATATGGTTTTTTCAACTTTAGTGCATATCTCTGGCATTTTGGGTATTATTTCACCAAATTTTCAACATGGGGTTTTTGGGACCCCTCCTCATGAATTCTTGAACTGTCATGGTGTTAATCGGCCCTGAAAGGTGGTTTCGCGGTCACTGTGCAGAATCACCCTTCAGGGCTGAGTAATGAAACGACAGTGCCAGTGCTCATGACGTGGGCTCTCAAAAAGCCTATGTTGCAAATTTGGTGGAAAAAAATCAAAAAATGACTGTTGTTTCTGGCGTCAGTGCGCGAGTTATACGTCGCCATAACCTCTCAAATTTACAATATTTTCACACCAGATTTTCAACATTGGCATTTTGTCACAACCTTGCGAGTTTTCACAGTTCTGGCGCAGAATAGCACGGTTGCTGTGGGAAAGCGGTGTTCAGGACAGATTAAGAAAATGACAGTGACACTGTTCATGAGTAGAGGTCCTAAAATGCCTATGTTGAAAATTTGGGAACGATACTCCATAAAATTACTGTGTTGCGAGCGTGTGTTGCGCAGTTGACATGCACGCTCGTAGCTTCGCGAATTTATAATATTTTCACTCCAGATTTTCAACACTATTTCCCCAGACCTACTTATGAATAGTGCAGCTGTCATTTTTCCCATCCTGCCAAAATGTGTTTTCGCACTTTGGCGCAGAATAGAGCGGTCGCTGTGGGAAATCACTATTCGGACAGATTAAGAAAATGACAATGATACTGTTCATGAGCAGAGGTCCTAAATGCCTATGTTGAAAATTTGGTGATGATAGCCCATCAACTGATCTGTGTTACAAGTGTGCTATCACTTTCCACATACCCTTGTAACTTCCAGAGATTTGTAATATTGTCACACCAGATTTTCAACAGTGCCATTTTTCCACACCTCTTTATAAGCAGTACAGCTGTCATTTTTCACATCCTGACCGAATGTGTTTTCACAGTTCCAGCGCAGAATAACGTGGTCACTGTGGGAAGTCAGTGTTTGGGATAGATTAAGAAAATGACAGTGGCACTGTTCATGAGCAGAGGTCCTAAAATCCCTATGTTGAAAATTTGGTGACAAAACTCATAATACGACTGTGTTACAAGCATGCGTTGAACCGTTTCCACGCACCCTTGTAACTTCATACATTTGTAATACTGTCACACCACATTTTCAACAGTGGCACTTTTTCACAACTCCCGATGAACACTACAGCTGTCATTTTTCACATCCTGGCTAAAATATGTTTTTGCACTCCTGCCGGACAATAGCACAGTCACTCTGGGAAATCAGTGTTTCGGACAGATTAAGATCGACCGAGTGACAGGGGGGAGTGACCAAGCTCAACTGAGCTCTGTTGGGACTGCTGCAGATTTGTTTGTGGACAGACAAAGGCCCCAACACAAGAGCCCAGTACAAAAGGGCAGCCTGCAGCACTGGGAGAAACAGAACGAGTGAGGGAGGGGAAGTGAGCGAACTCACCGAAGCGCTGTCAGGACTGTGGCGGATTTCTTTGTGGGCAGAAAAAGGCGCCAATGCAGGCAGGAGCCCCGTACAAAAGGGCAGCTTGCAGCGCCAGGACAAACAGAATGAGCGATGAGAGAGGGAGACTAAGTGACCTCAACGGAGTTCTGTCGGGGCAGCTGCAGATTTCTTTGTGGAAAGACAAAGGTGCCAACGCAGCCAGGAGCCCCATACAAAAGCGCAGTCTGTGGCGCCAAGAGAAACAGAACGAGCGAGTGACAGAGCGGTAGTGAGCGACCTCAACGCAGCTCTAGTGTGATTGCTGCAGATTTCTTTGGGGGCAGAAAATGCGGCAACGCAGGCAGGAGCCCAGTACAAAAGGCCAGCTTGCACCGCTGGCAGAAACGGAATGCAGAGTGACAGAGGGTGGCTGAGCTCCAGTGGGCTGTGTCGGGACTGCTTCAGATTTCTTTCTGGCCAGAAAGAAGCCAATGCAGGCAGGAGCCCAGTACAAAAGGGCAGCCTGCAGCGCCAGGAGACACAGAACGAGCGAGTGAGGGAGGGGGAGTCAGTGAGCTCAACGGGGCTCTGTTGGGACTGCTGCAGATTTGTTTGTGGGCAGAAAAAGGCAGCAATGCATGCAGGGGCACAGTACAAAACGGCAGTCTGCAGTGGCAGGAAAACCAGAATGAGTGAGTGAGTGAGTGAGTGAGTGAGCTCAACAGAGCTGCATTGTAACTGCTGCAAATTTCTTTGTGGGCATAAGAAGGCAGCAACGCAGGCAGGAGCCCAGTAGAAAAGGGCAGCCTGCAGCGCCGGCAGAACAGAATGAGCAAGTGAGAGAAGGGCAGTGAGCGAGTTCAACACAGCTTTGTTGGGACTGCTGCAGATTTCTTTGTGGGCAGAAAAAGGCGCCAATAGAGGCAGGGGCCCAGTACAAAAGGGCAGCCTGCAGCGTCAGGAGAACCAGACTGAGTGAGTGAGACAGGGGGAGTGAGCAACCTCAACGGAGCTCTGTTGGGACAGCTGTGGATTTCTTTGTGGGTAGAAAAAGCCACCAACAGAAGCAGCAGCCCAGTACTAAAGAGCAGCCTGCAGCACCAGGACAAACAGACTGAGCCAGTGACAGAGGGCCACTGAACGAGCTCAACAGACCAACGCAATCAACATTCAGCATTGACAAATGGTTGTCTTTTTTGGTTAAATAACTCTTGTATGATAACAAAATGCTAGCCTAGCGTTTGGAGCTGCATCCCTCTATACTTTACAGCATTATTGGCAACATTCCAGAGTAGTAAAAAGCTTATTCCTGGGCATCCTATGGTATATTGGGATCGAAAAGATTATGGTCTTTAATGGTTTGTACTGTAGGTCTGTAAATGATGGGTTTTCTGAATATAAACTAACAAACTAATATCACCTATTTATTTGCCCCGTTTTCAAGTGTGACCAAGAAGTGTATATGCTAATACGTCCCCCAGTGCCACTTGTTGCTGTATAACAGTGGTTTCACAGGCCTTTGGATGGAGCGAGAACAGCGAAGTAAAGCCGAGCTATTCAAACTCAAGCTGAAGGCAAGTGAAACCACTCTAATACAGGAGTGAGCGGCGATGCAGGACATATTAATATATTATTGATCAATAACATATTTAAAAAAGAAAAACTGTTATCGGAACATGCCCGTTTCCAGGGCATCTGCGCGTGAGACGATATTCACTTATTCACAGAATAAGACTGTCTCATGCACGGGGAAAGAAGCGTGTTCCGATTGGTCGGGAGCACTCCCTCAATCTATAACACAGTCCATAACGCACAGTACAATGATGGTACAACAGACATGACCTAAAAACACAGAATACAGATTTTATGAAAAAAACAACTACTGCTGGAGTCAGGTGGGTTATTAGTAGCTTGGTGAAGGATGAGTTTATGTTTCTTAAATTATGACTGAAAACATGATAATGCAACATGTTACAGGAATTGAACGGGAGATCGGGGGGGTAGAGTGGTCACACTAGATCATCAAGGAATATTTTAAAAGGATGAAATGTGCAATTGGGGGTTGGGGGACACACTGGATGACCAGGGCTCATATTCCAGGGTTTTAACATCCTGGACTTGCCTTGACGTGTATACAACCACAAGGAAGCTTCATCGTGGTTGGGTCCATGTCATGGCAAGCTCAGGATGTTAAAATGGCAATCGGGGCAGCAGAGAATTAAAAACTAAAAGCAGCATGAATCCAAGTCTCCCAGGTTGTGCAAAGTTGAAAAATCGATAGCAACAACACCAGACAAGCCAGAGGGTGGATACAGGCAACTGAACCAAGAAAATAAAAAAAGAAGAAAAAACAGAGTTTAACCACATTGGCAGTAAGAATACAGAAAAGTCTGTCTTACGGATTCACTTAAGTACTCTATCACTGGTATTAACGTTTCAGTAAAGAGTTAATGATTGAAAAAAACTAAGGTGTCTGGTCATTTCTTTAGTGCTGCCCAATCAGTTTACCACATCAAGAAGCAAACAAAATTATTGTTCTGTTACTTAACCCTAAGAGTGGCACCTAGGATATACTCTGTAAGGAAAAAGAATAAATAAAGATGTTTTTTTTTTTCACTAAGAAGAGCACAAACAAAATCTTTGTAGCCCATAGGTCTTATCGGTATCCCGATTTGGGTAGTGCTATTTCCTCTGGGCTATACACAGCCCTGGTCCATGTCAGGGCAGTGCAGATTCACTTAGCGCTGTGCCAACATGCAGGGGTGTAGCTAGGATTTCAGATCTGCACACCAGTGGACTCTGCTACCCCCCATTAGGGTGAGCTACCCCCTCCCGTGTAGCCAGACAATATACAAATGTACACCAGGACCGTGTTTGTTGCCTCGCTTTGGCACAATAAATACAACTTTTGTATCTCATGACGGTGGTTGTTGCCATGCATGGTTAAATACAAATGCCATGCATTGTTCCCTAAGACACCCACATACCAGTCCAGAGCCTGTAAAGTTGTATTGTCCTTGGGATGCATAGAGAGTATTATTGACCAGTCCTTCTAGTTTTGACTCCTATGAATAAAATTGCAGAAAAGTTCAGTATTTTCGTTTAGTTTTCATGGAAAAAGGAAGCAGTTCAGAGCCTATTTGCTACCCCCCCTTTAATGAAATTGCACACCATGGAGTGCTTGGAGTATGCCTGCCTACACCCATGCCAACATGGCCCAGTATTCAACTGGACAGCACTGCTCGCTAACTGTCCGACTACTGCAGTAGCTGGGAGGAGCTCAGGGGCTAGGAAAGTGCAAACAGTTGTGCAGCGCTTGTCCCATTTTCTGAATACGGGGCTCCAAGTGTTGTAAATGTGGTGCAAACAGGTTTTTTTATATATGAAAAATTGACTACCATACGTGACCTTTAAAAGTGGCAAATTCTGTTTTTAATCCTGTTCTTTCAGTTTTCACAGAGAAAGTGTGGCATTTACTTTCACCCAGCCCCTTACACTTTACACCGGTTTCCACCCCGACTCACAGTCTGCATGTCTTCCCACCTGCAATGTACTTTCCTGCAGCTCTCACCCCTCCTGCCTCAGGGCTCCTCCCAAGTCCTCCAGTTTGTGCAGGCTGGTAGTGTTAGACTGACGGAGGAGGGTTCCTAAAGCATTACTCATGCCCATATCAACCACTAGGGTTTTTTCTCCTGTTAATAACCCCACCCACCTACCCTATGCAGACCTAGCCATGCAACTCTGCACCTGTATGTTCGTTTGTATGTGTGGGGAAGGGATTATGTGTGGTTACCCAGGATACACAAGCCGGCTCCCAATCCACTGCAGCAAATGTTGACATGGGGGAGTGCTACTCTGCAGCTCTCCCTCAGCTTTACTGGCCCAGAGATGGGAGCCAGGCTTGCAGTACAAACCTGCATCCGGTGTCCTCCGTGTGGCACCCAAACACCAGGCCAGGTAGATTTAATGACTTATGACCTGCTTTGATTCAGACACTGCCTTTTAAATTGCAGTAGTGCTACAAAGAGACAAAAAAACTTGCAGCATCCGAACCCCTCCTAGTGTAATTGGGAGTTCCATTTCAGAGTACATTACTTCTGTCTGTCTCAGTGGCGCAGAGGGGTGAGGCGCTGGGCGCCGTGCGTCACTTCAGTGACCGGGTTTAGGAACGGAGCTGGCACTGGGTTGGGGGGGGGGTGAGAGCAGGACTGAGCAACCGAAAGGCAGCTCTCCTCTCACAGAGAGGCTGTTGTCCTCTCCTAGTTCCGCTGCCACTGGGTGGAGGTTCAGTGATTAGCCTAGGCAGGAGGGGGCAGCAAGTCACGGGAGGGCACCTAGAGCCATGGCATGTGCGCAGAGGTACGGGTGAAAAATGGAGAAAAAAATGGGTCAGCATTCAAACTAAGCATGGGGTACTGCAGGAACCCTTTCTATCAGTAGATCAGTGATCACTGCCCCTTCTCCAAATGTAACAAAAGGAAGGGGATCCGACAGGTGGTGTATTTTTCTCTCATTATATATACATATTTTATTTATTTTTTTTTATTTTAGTCTTTGGTAACCGGGTAAGGCCCACTAGGCACAAGTGCCTGTTTTCAGAGGTGACCTGGGAGCACTGGGCGGTTAAGTGACTTGCTCAGAGTCACACAGTATGCAAGTGGAGATTGTGAGAATCAAGCTCAGTTCTGGTCTGCTGGATGTATCAAGCTGTTCACGCCTCGTTCCTCTAACCTCTAGGCTATACTGCCAGCCCATATGGTGGGGGCGATAAAGTCATAAGCAGTAAAAACCCCTGTCCCAACGCTGTTTTCCAATTTTTCTCCCCATTTCTTTCCATGAAGTTTTATACTTCATCTGCCACTATTTTCTCTTTCTCAGATTTTCTTTCTGCTGTGTTCTCCTTCCCCCTCCCAAACACCCTTACTGTAAATCATGGGGAAGAGGGCTCTGCTTTTAAGGTGGTTGAAAGTACTGGGGGTTGTAAAAGCACAGGACTCTATGCAAAAGCTTTGGGGGAGGTTCCATTATGCCTCAGTACTATTTACTTTCTAATTTATGCCCCCTTATGGTTTGCCAGCACTGCTTTCCTTCAGGAGCACCCATGGCCCTTCCTGCCCCAGCACTCCTACTTAAGGCTTACCTCCTCCCTGTACCCCCGCTCGGGACAGGAGTAAGAAGGAACTGATCCAGAGTCTCTTCCATATAGGTTTTTCTACCTGGGCACACCACAGGTGGCTGCTCCCTCCTGTCCCTGCATCCACTGCACAGCAACCAACCTCCCAACTCACCAAGCCTTCACATCCCCCACAGATTTTCCCATGTGGTCGGGCCAGGAAAGGGAGGGTCATCCTCCCCCCACCCAGAGACCCAACATCTAGATTTGCAGGTCAGCGAGCTGTTGGCAGTGCAGAGCGAGGGCGGGCAAGCAGAATTTCATGGAGCCTGCGACAGCCATTTTCTGTTTGCTACCCCAATTCCCCTGCCATGACATCACACAAGTGCATGCACGTGGAGGTGCACATGCACCATGTAACCACGGCCCCTCCCTTCCTTGCCGCTCTGGCTGCCGGTGGTACCTCTGGGCCCCCACCTGGGGGCAGCCAAGGGCCGAGTCAACAACACACTCCTCCCCAGGAGAGGAGAGCTGTCCTCCAGACTTTCAATCTTCTCCCCCCCCCCCCGGTGACCCGAGCATGCTCCCAACCCCAGGTTGTCGGCGTAGTAGAGTGAGGGTGCTAGGCACCTCAGTCTTCTATGCCACTGGGCCGGCTAACCCCAAGTCTCTGTGTGTTCATCGGGAGGCGCTGCAGGCAGTCGCGCAGGGCCAGGATGCATTGGGGTCCATCATCTGCAGTGCCAGGGCCTTTTCCCTGGTTTTCTCCCAGCTCCTTGTAAGCAAGGGACTCAATGGGGGCACTCACAATGGCCTGTAGCTGACATCACCCCTACCAATCAACCTTTTACTGCGCTTCCACCAGTGGTGACTGAGACAAGGGACACTGTAGCATATGCAGCGATCCTCTCTCCCCCCTAACAGCTGGGACACTCAATCTCCCAAATGCCAGGACTTGTTCGTGAACAACAGGTCGCCAGTAGCACGAGCAGTAGCTCTGCACCAGCAGGCCAGCCCATATCCAAGTATTTTGGGGGGGGACACTGGTAGGCTGACAGGAAGTCAGACAGGTCTGTTTATGAGGACATCACTTTCTCCCAGCCTGTCACTAGTAGCCTGGTGTTAAGGTAATGCCGCTGCCGTCTTCAGTGCAATATGCTTCTCTCCCTGTAAAGAGACCGTTAACACTTGTGACAGGACGACTTCACTGATTGGGGGGTGCTCTCACATGCACAGATTACAGCTCCCTGGCCACGATTCCTGGAACAAAAAACTGCAGCTTTTCTAATCTGTTTCCTGGCAGCTGCTGATATTTTTAGACACAGAAGGTTTTTTATTCCAACAAATCCATAGCCCTATCAATAAAATATTTAACCTTACACCTCGAAAATCGAGTGCTGACACCTTCATGCCAAATGCCAATAATACTAACCCCCCCAACCCCCTGCCTTGCCCCCTAGGGCATTACTAGATTTTAAATTATAGAGTTCTTTCTTCTCTTGAAATTTGACACATGGCTTTTGGCTCTGATAGTTGAACTTGATCTCATTATGTTTCAAATAGACTCAGTATATTGAACCTAAAGCCACCTCGGACAGAGGCAGACTCCGACTGCTCAGGCAAGGCACTAGTTAACACTGTTCGGGGAATGGTTCTTAACTGATGTGTTGGGAAGTCCACAGAGTGCCGGTAAGGCATCTTCCTATGGTACAGAGTCCCTAGGGCAACCATTAAAGGCTGGCAAGTTTTCCAGTAGCAGATTAACTGGGGAGGGCTAAAGGTGTTGAGACAGACTCCGAGCTGTAGGTTCTAACGTCCTGATCAAGCTGGCTGGGGAGTCTGGGAATGGGCAAGGTTGCCTTGTGTTTTAAAGAGCCCCAATGTCTCCGGGAAAACTCGGAAAAGAAACTGTAATGTTAGACACGTTTTGGTTTGGATTTCATGTACGTTGCTTCACATGCTTTCTATGCAGCCATTTATGATAACGTGAAAACAGGCTCAATGTCCCTATAGACTATCTGCTCTGGCTACCTGTTGTTCTGCTATGTACGTGCAATATTTACATTGTTTATGTTTTCCTCGTTGGATCCTCCTATATCCCTGGATGGATGGATTGTGCCTATCTTGTGTATTCCCTGTATATCCATGTGTGGATATTTTGATGCACTTTGTTTATGAATTGTGACTGTCGAATTACCTTGTACAGATGTATGCTTGCATTCTGTACTCTCTTGGGTTGTGCCTGAAAATAGGGTGGTTTACTGCCTAGTGCACCTACCCGGTCACCAAAAGCTAACAAATAAATAAGTAAATACCTGTCTACATCTGACATCATAATCTGGTGCCTGTGACACCAGAACCTGCTGCTATGGGGATGTTAGTAGTATGGGATTTTTCTCAGCAGCAACACAAGTGGCTGAATTAATACAACACCCCCCCCCCCCCCAAATAAAACCAAAAAATATTTAAACATAACAGTTCAAAACACAACACTTTAGAAAAACAAACAGAAAATAAAGTATGATGACAGAGTTCAACACTGCATACAACAAAATCACTGCCAGAACATCATATGCTCACAGCCAAACTGCAGATTATAAAAACTGTTCAGAGCACAACATTACCCTTATACCAGGTATTATACTTCCTAAAATAAGTGAATATACACAAATCTACAAACAGTAAAAAATGTAAAATAAATTGGAATAAGCATAAGTGTGACCACAGCCTATTCACCAATAACTCACTCACAGAATGTACATTACAGTCGTATTGAACTTACACCAGGATGCAATATTCTATTCACGTTACACTTAGAATATAATATTCCCAAATTTGGTTGAGTGATATAATCAGCACTTAAAAATAAAGGGGGGGGGAGATTATTAGTTAGCCAAATGTGCCCACAAGCCCAGGTTATGCAGCGTTTCCCCCAGAAAACAATGGAAAGGATGGGGTTGGGGGGGCATTTGCTGAAACATACTGTACACATGATATGTCATATCTCCTTGCTACTTGACTCTTTGCCCCCTTTATTTTGAGTCCCTATACTTTCAGGTCTCTACTTCAAACATGGGAGGGGGGAAGAGGATGGACATGTTACAAAAGGATTGGGGATCTGAACAAAAAGGATTGGGGACACTCCCATGCACAGATGCTTTAGGGGAAACCTTGTTATGCAACTAGTCCAGTATCTTTTCATTTTCTCATCTTTAGAATTTTTTTTGTTCTGGTTCTATAACTCCTGTTCTCATTGGACCCCAAAAAAGTCCCTGTAGTGTACTGTTCGTTTTTTCTAATCAAGTCAAAAAACTGTTTACATAACTCTTCCAATCATCTAACTTTTTTGACCCTAAAATACTTCTCTCGTTGTTGCTCTTCTCTAAAATGACTATCATTTTTTTTTTTTCAGTTAGCCCTGAGTGCCAAACTAGACATGCGCGCTCTGTACTAGGTC
Source organism: Neoceratodus forsteri (assembly GCA_016271365.2). Classification (NCBI taxonomy): domain Eukaryota; kingdom Metazoa; phylum Chordata; order Ceratodontiformes; family Ceratodontidae; genus Neoceratodus; species Neoceratodus forsteri. The sequence continues at coordinate 173,943,973 of CM028135.1, forward strand.
ATGATGTCATATTATAAGGGTGTCAAGAATGCTGAAATCTGATTGGTTGTCAGCATTCTCAGAGCCATATGTTAACCTACTTATAGTATATGGGTGCTTTCAATTGTACATGGATTTCAGAAACTGCTGAAATCTTGCTGTAGGACAGTTCAAAGGTCAAAAAGTTGTACTATCGTTCTGCCGTCAAGTCGGGACATGGGCTAGAGCCATACATGGTTCCCATTCGGAAAATAAATTTTTTTTGTTCCAATTTTAAAAAAAAGTGGTGCAGAGAAGCGGGACCGATCATGAGTGGCAGCAGCAGGAACGGGTGCAAGCAGGAGCACCAGAAGGAAAGGAGCAGCACCCACAAATAATTATATAAATAAAATTATGTGAAGCTAAACAAAAACCCATATACTATACAAAACAGTGGATGGGTGACCATCCGCAACTAACACTGTGTTTCCCTCTCTGGATGTTTATGACATCAGCGAGACGTCTCTGATGTCATCAACTCCCTCGAGGGAAACACAGCCTTGTTGTGGATGGTTGCCCATCCACTATTCTATATATTACACCATGGACATAAGTGAACAGCCAATGAAATCATCAGGCTGGCAGTTTACCACCGTTGTAAATCCTCTGGTAACCAACGGCTGATAAAAACAATATCATCCTCCACCACATCTGCAGCATAGAAATAAATACAATAAAAAAAGAACTCTTTAATATTTGTATTTTATTATCCTAAAACAATTAACCTTGCTATATAATCACAATAAGCCACTTGGAGGATGTGGGTTATATTTACCACAGCTGGTGAGGATTTACCTATGAGGCGCACCACTCCAGCCGTGATAAATCCCCCAATAAGCAGTAAGCCACGAGGGGGTGTGGGTTAATTAACATACGTATAAAGCCTGATCACTTGAGTACTGACTTGGCTGGTGCTATTCTTTGTGTAAGTATGCTGACTATGACATTTTGTTTCTTTCCCTTCAAACTGCTCACTGATTCTGTATTTAATGTACTTCTACTACTCTGTATTGACCGTGGTTGTAATTGTTTGTACTCTCTCGGGTCGTGCCTGAAAACAAGCATTTTCTATGTCTCATGTACCTGCCCGGTAATCAAAAATAAATAAATAACTAAATAAGCTCCATTTCTAGAATGCTGAGCCACCACTAGGCTCACCCTTTAGACCTGGCAAGCACTGCCAAACCCTCCTGCAGGGTTTTAAATAAGTTGAAAAAAAAAAACTGATTAGCAGTTTGACGCATGAAAGTGCTAATCAGTTGTGAAAATGCATAGCGCTTGGCATAGATTGATTAGCAACATTTTAAACAAATGTTGTAACATGGCTCTGGACACAGTAGTCAAATACACCTCACCGACTGGCGGAACCGCGTCAACTGACTGACCGCCAGCGGTGATTAACCCAGCACTACCGCCCGCTAACTCAGTAGCTCAACCTCCACAGGGAAATCGCTCACTAACGCCCGCTGCGTTAGTACCTAGACACCCTTCAGGCAGAGGGTGCAGTACTTAGCCTGGAATGAAGAGGCGAGAGTGAAGGCAGCAATCGGGCTACTGGCAGCAGTGGCACACAGGCAGTGGCAGTAGATATTCAGACAAGCCTGTAGATGGCAGCAGTCAGCAAGTACTGAGGAAAAGTTTGGTGGAGTTGCATTGGCCCCCTACCCCAGAGCCACACGGTCTCTCACACACACCAAATCAGTTGTAGAACTGTGGCGAAAAAGGGAAGAAATGGGAAACATACAGATATCGTTGCACACAAAGAGAGAAGCCACAGAGGTGCAGTACAACCATAGTAAGTGTGTCAATAGTTGTTACTGGAAGTCAATAGGTCTCCCATGGTGCACTGCTTCCATCAGCGATCGCTATATGTCGGGCAAGGGACATCCATAGAACAGGTCGCGACCAATTCAAAAAATCTGCCGTTCTTGAGTCTGTTACACAGCAATATGCTGTTCGTGTCTGCTGAAAAATAGGCGCCACTACGTAAAAGATTGTCCTCCGTGAATCGTGAGCACGCATGCTGTCAGAGTATCACAGTGAGCAGAATGCAAGCAACAGAACCATACAAAAACCCAGGGGAAGAGTACATAATGGGGGGTGAAATACTAACAACAACAACAAAAATGGAAAGGGACCTGGGGGTAGTCATATCAGATGACCTAAAGGAGGGCAAGCAATGTGAGAGGACAGCAAGGAGGGCTGGGGGGATACTGGGGTGCATAGGGAGAGGCATCACCACTAGAAAACAGGAAGTTAATATACCTCTGTACAGACAGCTGGTGAGACCCCACCTGGAGTACTGCGTGCAGTTCTGGAGACCCAATCTCCGCAAAGACACAGACATAGACAGGATGGAAGCTGTCCAGAGGAGGGCAACTAAAATGGTGCAGGGTCTGCACTGGAAGACATATGAAGAGAGACTTAAGGAGCTTAATATGTATAGCCTCGAGGAAAGGAGGGAGAGGGGGGACATGATAGAAACTTTCAAGTACGTCAAGGGAATCAACAAAGTCCAAGAGGGTAGCATCTTTCAAAAAAAGGTGTGTGCAAGAATAAGGGGCACAATTTGAAGATGGGGGGGGCGGCTCAGAGGTATTTTAAGGAAGTATTTTTTCACAGAGAGGGTTGTGGATGCATGGAACGGCCTCCCGTAGGAGGTTGTGGAGTTAAAATCAGTGGTGGAATTCAAGCATGCATGGGACAGTCATAAGGCAATTCTAGTGGGTGGGGGTAGGAAGAAGTAGGCTGCTGTTTAACTAGGATCTGCAGCTTATCCATTAGGTAGGAAAATGGGCAGACTGGGTGGGCCAAGCGGTCCTTATCTGCCGTCAAATTCTATGTTTCTATGTTTCTAATAGGAAGCAGCAGTATCGCTATCGGCAACTCCTGTGTATTTCCAAGTGATCCACGGCTGCATACAATGTCCCGTCGGTGCTTGCTGTTACAAGTGCATTAATCACCTCCAGCGTCGGGCTCTACTAGGATCACGCCCACTGGTGGTTGAACCCTCGGGCTTTGCCCTCGTGCACCAATCCCCCACAGCGGGCATTAATCCACCAGTAGAGCCCTCCTCTGTCGGTGATTGATGCTTACATATTGTTTTATTTACGTTGTGTACTGTGTCATGGACTCACTCAAAACTGGTTAGCAGTCTACTGCTAATCATTTCTGAAAATGGCTGGCATTACCCGGTTTTGCTTAGCATTTTGCTATGCTATACCGCCCTGCTCCTGGCCACTTAACCACCTGCTTTGAAATTGCCTACTCTGGAAGAAACACAGAAATGGTACACAACTGTACCTCCAGCTACACCAGTCCCTCTCCTTATCTGCACGACAGTACCTGCTTGCTCAATCTTACTCCCTGTCTGCAATCCCCCGGTCACTACTGCACTCACTTTAACTGTGATAGATCCCAGAGCCACCCACAGCCATTGGAATCATGGGCTGCAATTCAGGGCAGTTGCAATTAGCTGGAACTGCCCTGAGTTGCAGCTATAATTAAGTACAGTCATATTTTGTTTAAATGTTGGACAACTCCTCAGCTTGCTGCCCTGACTGCCCCCCCCCCACCCCCAGAGCACCTCCAGACTTAGCCCCTCTGCACTAATTCTCCTCCAATAGAGTATGAGAGAGGGAGGGAGGAGCCGGGGAGTTGTGCCCACTGCACATGAGCTAGTTAGCAGGTTGGCAGAGAACAAAGTGGACAGACTGAGGAAGTCTGAGTCCGGGTTCAGACGGCGGCTGTTGCACAATGTGTGGGTCCGCTGACCACATACAACTTACAAGGGACCGAGAGGACGAGAAGGCAGGAGAGGAGAGAAAAGAACACTCCAGGGCGTCAGATTTCTGAGCAGGGCTTGAGGATTGAGTGCAACACTTCGTGACACATTGAAGTAGTGGTTAGATAACTTTTTATGCTATGCTACACTGTCAGAAGATCGTGATCATGCTTCTTACTATATTCCTCTTTCTTGAAAGCTTGGATCAAGAAGTGCGAATCCATTCCAGAACACCTACTCCAACTCCCCGATATCATAGAGTTGCACTCCTGCGCAGTAACTAGTTCGTACAAAAAAAAATACTACTCCTAGCCCCTTTGTTGTGTAATTCTACATCCGCTATTCCATCTGTCTGCTACTGAGCGCCTGGGTGGTGGATGTGCCCTTTACTGCTGAACTTCCTCTGCCGATTAGCCAACAGCCCCAAGGTATCTGGTCCGTCATTTTGGAAAGGAAGTTGCAAGAAGTCAATTTGACAGTGTTGATGCTGCGAGGACTTCAGGAATGGAGACCAAGAGGGTCTAATTTTCACATGTGCGCTGCTTTACTGCATTTGCACAACATGGTTTACGGTCATGTTTTTAGTTATGTCTCAAGCAAGAAGGAAAGAAACATTTTTCTCTAATTACTGGTATCCCTCCGTTCAGGCTGCTGGCACAGTAGTTTTAACCTCTGTGAACAGAGCGTGTTTTTAGACTAGTACTCTGCACCACATCATATGCAGAAGTTGGCCATTTTGAGAATTATTTTTAAGTTTTTAAAACGTAGCACGATTGGCACTGGGCATGTCTAGTTGTCTCTCCCTCTACAATTTCTATACCCATATACTGTAGAATGATAACACAGACTCACAATAGTTATTTTAGCAAGGGATGTTTTGCTTTTAGATGTTGAAAGTTTGTGTTCAGAAACTATTCCCACATGTCTTGTCTAGCAGGGAGTGAGACTCAGGGGTAATGTGAAGAAGTAATTTTTCACAGAAAGGGTGGTGGATACATGGAACAGCCTTCCAGCAGAGGTCATAGAGGCCAAAACGATTAGTGATTTCAAGAATGCATGGGATAGCTGGGGGGTGCTGTTAAGCACACTCACCAACGAGACGGAATAGCTCTGCTATAAAACTGCAGTTTTAGCTAAAAAAAAGATCACTTTAGAAGATAAATATACTTCACTGAAGGACATCACTGAACAGTATTCTCTGTGCTGAACAGCTACATACTAAAATCTCCAGATGGGTCGAACAACTAAAACTGCAGATGGTGGCCAAAAAAAAACAAAAAAAAAAAACAGCTGACAAGCAAGGCACAGCAAGCAGTGAATCCTCAACCTCCCTCAGCGACAGAACCTCCCTGGAACGCACTGCAACAATCCATGCAGGAGAGTGACGCTAAAGTTGAGTCGATCTTGACCCGCTTTACTAAGCAAGACAACAAAACTGAAGCTGTCACTAAAGTTGCATTGACAGCAGAATCTATGGCAATTAAAGCACCGGTAAGATAACTCAGGAGAATGCTCAGCTTCGCTACCGACCTGAGGCCTTGAAAAATGCGCAAAGAGCAGAAGACGTGTGCATAGTGGGCCTTTCGGAGACTTGCTTCGGTGAAAATCTGTTGGAATTTCTGAGTGAATGGCTCCCCCAGAATCTACATTTAGAAGAGACTCTAACATCTGAACACTTCTTAAAAGCTTACCACTTCTCTCCACAGGCAGCAGCCAGCCAAAACCATGCACCATGAATGGTTCTGCTGGTTACTACAGGGTCCTCTACCAGACACAAGATTTTGCAGGCGGAGAGTGGATCGGGTTTGCTGTGCCACGAAGGGAGAACCATTCATCTTCTTCCCCGACCTCTCATTTGCCACCAGGGCCAGACATAAAAGGTTCGACAGAGTAAGGGCTAGGCTGCGAGGCCTAGGTATCGAACACTCGCTACTGATGCCTGCCCAGCTGCGCATACAATATGGAGGACACTCTTACCAGTTTATCGATACAGAAGAGTTGGGCAAAAAAGTGGAGCCCCTTGGTCGGGAATTTGAGTGTTCACAGGCCGACGACTCATCGGAGTCAGATGAAGCTACCGGAGGAAGGACTAGCATCCGAACTGGAACTAGAACTCTTAGCTGATGTTCAGATTTTTCCTTAACCTTCACTGATATGGTTATCAAAAAAATGCATCATATGTGCTTCACGTTTGGGGTATTATACAATAGGGATAAAGTGATTTGTAATCACTTAAATTCCACTATCAGCAACACTGACTGATATTGAAAACATGACGTGTACATAGTGAAATTCACTTCAAGTTATCTATATAGTCTACATGTCACCAGCAAATCTCAGTACTCTGTACAACGTCACAACGCTAACGTGCCGAACTACACTTATACCCCGAGACAGCCACATAAAATTATTCTGAAAGCAGCACTTGCATTTCCTGTGCACAACGCAGCACAACAGGAAACAAAATGCAGTCAGAAGAAGTAGCGTTACATGAGCAGTAAGAGTGTAAGACCACGGAACAACACCAAACAACTGAACACTACACAAAACAGGTATAACCAAAGAATAACTAACATTAATGCACCAAAACTCGCACAAAAGAACAACTACCATTGCATAAAACAGATACGTGTGGGGACCTTATGAGATGAGATAGCTGATATATCTGCACTTGTGGCAAGTGAGCTCGGGTTCAATCACTCGTGGAGACACTCGTGATCACCCCGAGCTCACTTGCCACTCATGCTGATATATCAGCTATCACATAAGGTCCCAGCATGCATCCCCTTACTACGTAGTATCTGTTGTTTCTAAATACGTACGGGTAGCAATTTGAGTTAATTAAAATATCTAAGGTTTATGTGTTCTGTTTAAAGGGGGTACTTATATAACGGCCCTGTAAACTAAGATGGGTAGTGTATACTGTTTAATACCGCAAGTTAAATTCAAGACAGTAACCCAGTCTGGCCTCTGAAAGCTTAAAACGTTTAATTACTAATAGCTGAAGTAATGTTTTACCAGTCTAACAAGAACCAGCAGATGGGATTATCCCTTCGTGCTAAACATGTTATGGTTTTAAAAAATTGAGGGGGTCATATCAACACAGGCTGTTGAGGTAACAAAGTCTGGTTTTACACATTTTCAACTTGGACTTGACCACCCAAAGTCTTGTGGGGTGCAGCTAACGTGGGACAATATATATGGATTATTAATCTTCTTGAAATACCCCAGATCCTATAATAAGATTGCACAGACTGAATGTTCTTTTTTACACTGGATGTATCGACTGTCTTTAAACGTGATCTCTTGCATGAGAATGCATGGGATAGATGGAAGACAACCCTAGTGATAGGAAAGAGAGGGTAAGCTGCTGATCATTTAGGATCTGGAGTTTAAGTAGGTAGGGAAAAGGGCAAACTAGGTGGGCCAGGCGGTCCTTATCTGCTATCAAATTCTAGGTTTCGTATATTTTCACAGGAGTTATAACTGTGATTATTGTAAGTGGGTTATGAGTTCCTGTATTTCAAACTATTTTGTGATGTAATATGAAGCTGCCATATATTAATGTTCTGTCATACTATGCATTTTCACAGCTGATTAGCATTTCATGCAAAAAACTGCTGATCAACTTTTTCGGCTTATTTAATACCCTGACTTTTCAATAAAAAATTGCAAATCATTTCCATGTTGTTAAATATGCAGATGTGCTATATTCTATTTATAAATCTGCAGGATAATGTACATCAGTGTAGCCCCCACTGATCTAGATCACAGCAAACAAACCAGATCCTGTACAATTTAGCTTGGCGGAGGGACTGTTTCGTGTTAATTTCATAAATGTTTAAAAAAATTGTTTGAACTAGAGTAACTCGGAACCCAGTTATAATAATACAGTGGCGTGAAAAAGTATTTGCCCCCTTTCCTGATGTTCTTTATTACTGCATATTTGTCACACTGGATGTTTTCAGGTCTTCAGACAAAATGTAATATTAGATAAAGGGAACCTGAGTGAACAAATAACACTTGTTTTTATTACTTATTTCAGTTATTTAATGAAAACAGTTAACCAACACCAACTGGCACTGTGTGAAACAGTAATTGCCCCCTAGTTAAATCAAGCCAATTAAAGGGATAATTAGAGTCAGCTGATTGAACACAGCCAGGCTTGATTACAGCCAGCCCTGCTCAATATAAACCTCACTTATTTTGACCCTTACTATCAGAGTCATGTTGCCAGCACAAAGATTCAACAAGCACATTATGCCACAATCAAAGGAAGTTCCTGAAAAGATCAGAAAAAAAGTTGTTGCTATCTATCAGTCTGGAAAGGGTTACAAACCTATTTCTAAGGCTCTGGGACTCCATTGAACCACAGTGAGAGCCATAATCTCCAAATGGAGAACACTTGGAACAGTAGTGAATCTTCCCAGGAGTAGGCGGCCTGCCAAAATTACTCCAAGGGCGCATCATAAAATCATCCAGGATGTCTCAAAGGGTCCTAAAACAACATCCAAAGAACTGCAGGCTTCTCTTGCTTCAGCTAAGGTCAGTGTTCATGACTCCACAATCAGAAAGAGACTGGGCAAAAATGGGCTTCATGGGAGAGTAGCAAGGCGGAAACCACTGCTAACCAAGAAGAACATAAATGCTCATCTCTAATTTGCAAAGAAAGCACCTGGATGATCCACAAGCCTTTTGGGAAAATGTTCTATGGAGAGATGTGTCCAAAGTGGAACTTTTTGGATGACATGGATCCCATTATGTCTGGCGTAAAGCAAACACAGCATTCCACAGTAAGAACATCATACCAACAGTCAAACATGGTGGTGGTAGTGTGATGGTGTGGGGATGCTTTGCTGCCTCAGGACCTGGACGACTTGCCATAATTGAAGGAACCATGAATTCTGCTCTGTACCAGAAAATTCTTAAGGAGAATGTCCGGTCATCCGTCTGTCAGCTGAAGCTGAAGCGTAGTTGGGTCATGCAGCAAGAAAATGATCCAAAACACAAAAGCACTTGTACCCTATATTCACTGACCAACTGGCTACCCTATATGGCAGAATACAATACCAGTCCTGCTTGCTTGCCAAGAAGGCAGCACTGGGCCTCACCTCTCTGGCCATACAAAGCTGCTTCAAACATGTTATAACAATCAATATGGCACCAGAAGTGTGTCAAGATCTGCCCTAGAACTTCCTCGCTGGACAATCAATCTAGGGAATCGCTACTTTGCCTTGAGGGCAGCAATCTGGATGAATGAACTACATGAATCCATTTTTAACCTACCAGATATTACCCAATTTATAAAAGCTTTGCGCACAGCCCTCTCCTCCAACTCCAACTGCACTTGTCTCACCACTAATCCATAATCATGCACTGAAGGTCCTAAAACCTCACACAGTAGCATAGCTATTGGCTTAGTCGTACCCTAATCATCCTATTACATGTTGTGTTTGTACTGACTACATTCCACTGGAATTGCTGTAACTGTTTTTTTGTTCTGTTTGTAACTATGCTTTGACGTGGATCCTTTGTAAATGAGCACCTGCACTCAAAGGTACTCTCTGAATATATTAAAATAAATTAAATCAATAAAGATGGAAGATACATGGACTACAAGAGCCTGAGGAACTGAGAAAACACACACACACACATATATATACTGTACACAGCTGTCAGCCCACGGTCACAGAGATATCCTTCAACTGCAGACCACAAACAGCATCCTGTGAACATTCACCACACCTCTGACTACAGTAACCAAGGTCATGTGACCCCCCCCCTTCAGACCTCAGATACTGTGATGTTGGCAGTCTTCCCTTAAGACGATAAACATCCTGGGACCTCTCCCCCAACCTCAGACCACAGATGCCAGAGTTCTGCCCGCCGCCATCATCACGTCAGACCATGGACACCTAGCCCTGTGACCCTTCATCTCAGATCACAGTCACCAAGGGTCCTGTGACCGTCAACGCAATCCCATAGGTGTTGGAGTCCATTTCCTGTTGTCTGAGGTATCAAATACAATCTAATTTCCCCTTCCTCACTCCTAGATTCCCTTTCTCATTGCAGCCTCTTCACTCCAGTCTGTCCTAAGGCCCCAACTTACAGAGTCCCTCGGCTCCTGCCCTCAGTCCACTTTAGAGTGGGCAAAATTTCACCAACTCTTAGCTACATGATTTTGTACCTACAAGTTTTAGTGTGTGCTTCTCCGGTCATTTGTAACCCTTGAGTATCTGCTGCACTACACTGTTGCCAGCTGAGTTTTGCCCTTGGTTGCACTGTTATTGCTCTTCTGATGACTGTGTTTGCCTGTACGCCTAATCCCTCTCCCCCAACCCGGGTCGCATCTGGAAATGAGCCTTGGCTCAGTGTGCTTTTCCCAGTTATCAAACTTTAAAATAATTTCCTTCAGATTTGCCCACTTTGTAATCCAGTTTAGCCTTTTATCTTCTTCACTGTGGACTCCAAAATTAAGAGTGATCCATGGACAGCCTTGCTGTCCCCAACCCCCCAACTAACAGGTACCATCCACCACATTACCACTACCCCACAACCGTAGCTGGAGTTAAGCTATGCTTACGTTCCTAATCTCTTGGGACACCCTATGTAAACCCCTGTGCCTGTCTCCTCTGCCCAGCTCCTACCCGTAAAAATCCTGCTCGGTCCCAATCAAAAAGCCCTCTCCATCGTCGCCGTTTATATTCCACCTCGGGAACTAGATCTTGGCATCAAAGAAGTCCTTAACTTCATCAGCTCACAACCCCCTGGCTCTGAACACATCCATCTTGGTGACTTCAATAATAACTGGCTCGCATCTGATGTCTGCACTCATAAGGATGGCATTGCAGCCGCCAGCCTCTCACAACTGGTTACTGCACCTACTAGGATTAATTACAAACCGGGCACCAGCACCCCGCTGGACTGGGTTCTCACCAATCACCCTTCCAGGATCACCAGTCCCTCCATCCTCCCGGACTCTCTCAGTGACCACTCCCCAATTGTATGCAAAAGGTGTTATAAATTTCAAAAAACACCCCCTTTAATCATAATCAGCAGAGTCCTACCACGAGGGAAACTTACCCATCTCAAACAGCACCTATCCCTTCAAGACTGGATGCCCATTTACAATGTGTCAGATGTTAACATAGCCCTCGATTACGACTTTACCACCTTCAACAAGGCCTGTGACCTCTTTGCTCCCGCTAAAAAATGGAAAGCAAAAGCCCTCTGAACCCTAGGATAACTGCAGAGCCCCTCTCACAGCTGAAATTTAGGGACCACTTATGGACAGTGGCTAAAGCCACAGGCAAACAATCTGATATCCAAAAATACAAACATGGCCATAATGCCTGCACCAAATCCATTCGTCTCACGAAAAGTGTATATTGTAAGGACATCCTCACCAACACCTGGGGAAAAGGCCATGCTTTCTGGGACAATATCAAGGACATCACTGGGAAAAAAATCATAGTCCCCTCCGGCATTGCTAATTGTAGATGGGTCGACTACCCTAAATCCTGTGGTCACTGCTAACACCTTCAACACGGCTTTACCGACCTCAGCTCTGTTCTTCCGCCCGATTTCTTCCTGGTTAATGACACCCCTGAACACTCCCTGCACTTCATCCAACCAGCCACGTTTCTACTTCAGGGAAATTAAGATGAGTGAAGCTCGCCGCCACATTGCCTCAGCCATCTCTAAATCTAGAACCAGCAGTGACACCCTAGACCTTAAGCTGCTATCACTTTCACTTGATGAGGTCCTTTGTCCCCTCACTAAAATTCTTAACCTCTCCCTCAACCGCAGTACATTACCTGAAATTTGGAAAACTGCCACAGTGACCCCTGTCCACAAAAATGGAGATAAGACCAGCCACTCAGACTATCGCCCGATCTCCATATTGCCACCACCCTCCAAGGCCCTTGAGCGTATTGTTGCAGACCAGCTCACTGACTAATTGGACAAATACAACAATCTGTGCACTCAGCAGCGTGGCTTTAGAAAAGGGCATAGTACCACCACTGCCCTACTTGAATTTACTTGTAAAGTGCACAGCTCCCTAGAAAAAGGTCTTCTCACTGGGGCTCTCTTCATCGACCCATCGAAGGCATTCAACACGGTCCATCATCAGTTACTGTTTGACCAGCTACCCACTGCCGGCCTTGCACCTGACTCAGCCCTCTGGTTCAGAAGTTACCTTGAAAACCGCTCTCAGAGAGTAAAAATTGCCAATGCTGTGTCACATAGGGGTCCATATTGGGCCCACTCCTTTTCAGCCTGTTTTTAAACTCCCTACCTCAATCCAGCTCAGAACAAATCATCCTGTACGCGGATGATGCTGTTGTCTTCTCTACGCATCAGGACCCTGCCTTACTCCAACTCAGCCTACAGCTTGGATTCATTGCCATTAGAACTTGGTTTTCCAATCATAAACTGGTCCTAAATCACAGGAAAACCAAGTCCCTGCTATTCTGTAGTTTTCATAACAGTCACAGGCATCACCCCCTTACCATCTCCACCAAACACGGATCTGTCCTCGAACAAGCATCCTCCTTCAAATATCTAGGGATTTTGCTCGATCCCAAGCTCTCCTACTCTGCCCACATTGACAGCGTGGCCAAGGCTGCCAGTACACGCCTTGGATTGCTCTACAGGCACAGGGAACATCTCACCCCAAAGGTCCTGAAGATTGCCATCCAGAGCTCGGTGGTGTCAATTATTGATTATGGCCTCATAATCTATGGCTCTGCCTCGACATCCACCCTCCGTCATATAACAATCGCCCTAAACAAAGCTTGCCAACTCACAACTGGTGCCCACCGCCTCACCCACACCTGTGCCCTCTATGCACAAGCCAGATGGCTCCAACTCTCCAACCGGATAAAGTATCTCACCTGTGCTATGGCGAGAAAAATGAACCTTGGCCTAACACCTCCTGGTGTTTCTGCCTTATTACATCAAAACACTAACCAGTGGAACACCAGGAGTTCAATAACCCAGAATCTACAAGTCCCTTGCTGTCGTACTACTCAGGGCCAACGCTCCTTTGTCTACAGGGCTCCTCTATGGCTGAATGGTCTCAGCAACACCGTCACCTCAGCCGCCACACTGGGTCTGTTTAAAAACTGCCTCTAGCTCCTGTGACTGCCTCACCTAGCTCATGACCTACACAGCTCTAGCCTACTGCCAAGCCCCTGGCCCCCTTCCAGTCTCCTTCCCCAAGACTCCTGAGGCGACAACTTAAAAACCCAGGTCTTCTTGCCGCTTCCTTAGTCTCTCCATGCCCCTTTTGCTGCACTTATTCCTCACCCTCACCCTGCCCCCTCTTCTCCTCCATCTCTCCTTCCCACTTTTCTCGACAAATGCCTTTGGCTGCATCTACCCTCTCTTCAGACAGACAATAGGACTGCAGTACAAGAATTGCTTTACTGTTAATTCAATGTTTTTCCTTGTTGTATGTTTATCCCTGACGTGGAACCTTTGTAAAACAGCCTTGGCTCAAAAGGCACTTGTAATCCTAGACTTAATAAATAAAATTATCCCTGGAGATGAAGGGCATAAGAAGCAGCGTCTGTGACGAGAGAGATATTCTAGAAGGCTCACCAGATTGCTCTGTAGGTCACCTGATCTGCGATAAAATCCTCCCATACTTTGATCTTTATGGCATCTGTACACACTTGAGCTCCCATAGATGAACAGGAGTAAAACTGAAACCATTAACCCTGCAGATCCACTAGGCTGATGCTCTACACCAAGTCTCCAATTTTTCACATTGAGCCTGGGAGCACACCCCAACACAATTCATTCAAACACAGTTCCTTAACACAATTCATTCAAACACAGTTCCTTAAAGGAAACTATCCTTATTGAGAAACACCAACCCCCCCCCACCACCACCACCAATTAGGCTTTCCTGGTAGAATAGCAAGTTCTTCTGCAATCAGAACTTACTTTATTTAATTTTGTAGAAGTCCACGATCTGCAAACATGGGGGATGCTGGACGGGTCCATTTGCTATGAAAGTGCTGCACTGCACTTCCTCGCCTCAATACAAATATATTGAGATGAGCGCTATACCGGCCACGCTTTAATAGCAAATGGACTTTCAACATCAGTTATGTTTGCAGATCGGACCTCTACAAAATTAAATAAAGTAAGTCTGATTGCAGAAAAACTTGCTATTCTACAGGAAAGGCCTAATTGGGTGGGGGGGGGGAGTAAAGCTTTGTAGGGTGGGGGTTTCTCATCGATAAAGTACAGCTTCCCTTTAAATCAGCAATCCTCAGATCTGTAAGAAGGAATTTTTTATTAATTTAAGTTTTCATTTCTTTCAGAATTAACATGCAATAAACATGGATATTTCCAGTAACATAAGTGTATTCTTTTTAACAATAATCTATTAATACATACAGCCATGTGCATTTCAAAAATAGTCTCTCATTTCAAACCTATTCTTCACTTCTTAATTCTAATTCTTACTGTTCTAAAACCTATATTAATATAATTCTGAACTATATTTCAATAAGCAACCATTAAGTAACGAACACCCCTATCTAAACCAGCAGCATTTGTTAGTTGGCAAAACACTTCATCATATAGTTTCTTTAGAAAAAAATAATTTCTGACATTCTTAGGTTTTTCTTCAGTATATGTTTACATTTCTCAGACATTTTTAAAACAGCTTTTATAGTGAATTTTTTAATTAATGGCGCACATCTTTAAAGATGGCCACCACTTGAAAATTTTAAAAATCTCTTCCACTGAGGTTACTTCTTTAATGTACATACTAGATTCATACTGTGGATATATTAGGATTTATTAGGACAGCATTACCACATGTTTTTTTTTTTTTAATTCTCTTTTTTCCTGGTGGGGCCATTGTCCGTTCTCAGCCCTGGTCATGACCCCCAGGATTCCCACAGTCATCTATTGCCACCGACTCCCCCAGTTACCCCCGGTTTGCCCCCCAGGTGGGTAGGGCCGTGGCAATGGTCCCCAATCCGTGACTGTTCGGGGAAGCGGCGATGACGGCTAATCGAAGCCCCGAGGAGGCCTTCACTGAGACAGTGGCTCCCGCCCGCCTACACCTTTTTTTCCCCGTGTTCTTTAGAGGCGGGGGCATGCAATGATGCCAGCGTCCACCCCACCTCCCATGAAACGAGCTCCGGAGCGTGAGCGTCTCCCAGCCTCTGCCAGGAGTCCTCATTGCACTGGGCACTTCCCTACCCTCCCCCCAGAGAAGGAGAGCCGTCCATGGGATACTCCGTCCTTCTCCCTCTGCCCGTCCCTCCGACAACTCGGGTCCGTTCCCGAACCTGGGTCGCCGGCGTCGCAAGCGGAAATCCAATGGCTGTGCCATTATCACATGTTTCTTATGGTAAATAGCATGGCACTAAACCAAAATAACAATCTGTAAGGCACAGGAAGAAGATCCTAGCTGTACCAAGCCTTTTAACCAGCACAAGGAGAGAGAAAAGCACACTCTCCCACAAATTTCAATCTAGAAGGGGGCACAACCAGAAGCCCCTTCCCAAGGCCCTTGTCACCTAGTACCTCATAGGAGTCTGGAGGTTGCAGAGGTAGAGGTTCAGATTTGTTAAGGGTTTTACAAATTATAACAAAATAAAGTCTACCCGCCACCTAATAGGCTGCCAACTCAGAACCTGGACGAGGGAGTGATACTGTATGTTCTGACTTCCTAACGGATATCAGAAGCCTTGCTGCAGTGTTGTGCACTAACTGCTGACAATGAATGAGACCCTTGGGTAAGCTTTTAGAGAATGCACTACAGTAGCCCAGTCTCGAGGAGATGACAGCCTGCAGCAGCTGGCGAAGATCTACAGGATCCATCAGAGAACAGAGTCTGGCTATATGACTATGTAACAAAGATGATAAACGCAGCCCTTGACAACACTCAACACCCGCTATTCAAATGACAGAAAACTGATCAAGGACCATTTCCAGGCTGTGGTTTTCCCCTACAGCCTTGAGCAAAGCCCCACCAAGAGTGGGAAGCCCAAGGCTACACCAACATATCAAAAACTGCTGATCTTGGCTGACTAGCAACACTTCTGTTTTGTCCAGATTTAGTGCCAACCAGTTGAAGGCCATCCCCACTTACTTATCTCTGTAAAGCATGGTTCTAAAGTTTAAATATTCATCAGAGCAAGGGACTTTACTCCTCATTTAGTGCATACCAGGCTGGTGCCAACTATAAAACAGAAAAACACATTTTCCAAACACACAGGTAGGTAAGCAAGGACCACAGCAACACAGCAGTACAGACCACAGACACCACTGCTAAATTTGTCAGTGTCAGTGGCTCAGTGGGTAGCACACTCGCCTCTGAGGCTGGGAGATCAGAGGGCTGTGGGTTCAGTTCCCACATCTGGCACTTGGGTTAATATCCCAGTACTGACACTGTAGTGCAGCATGAGAAGGGTGCTGCACTTCTGAAGTGCCGTCTTTCGGATGAGACGTTAAACCAAGGTCCCATCTGCCTGGATTGGTGATAGTTCAGGTGGATGTTAAAGATCCCATTGCACTTATCGAAAAGAGCAGGGGAATTTCCCCAGTGTCCTGGCCAAATTTCCCTAATTCACTAAAAATACCACCAACAGCTTAATCTGGTTCAAAGTCAGTTGGCATTCATCTGTATCCTCTTCCCCTGGGTCGTGCCTGAAAATAGGCAGGATTTTTCTAGTGCACTTAAAAACTAAATAAAAATAAAAAAAATGTATGATGGAGGCCTACCTTCTTGCTGTAAGTCTGTTTTATTATTCATGGTGGCAACAGTCATTCAGAACAGCTATAATCATAGTTCAGTTAAAACAGAGAATCCAGTGCACTCCCCACCCCCCATGGTAAACCCTGCAAATATTTTCTTTCTGTCTGAATTGGCTGTCTACTTAAGTGTTTCTGTAGAGAGGACAGGACAGGGTGCCAGTGAAACAAAAGTCATGTCACTCACCCTCCAATAGAAATAAATGGCCATGTACTTACTTTATCTCCAGTAGGAGTGGGGTCTCTTGGTGTTCACAATCACAGTTCAGGCTGATAGGTAACAGTGAAAAAAGGTACCAGACCAATTACTTCAAAAACTGCTCACATACACTGTAAGTCATGTGAGTAAACAGACCAGTGACCGGGAACTCAGGGTGTGCACTAGGGATGTTGCAGTACACCAGTATGAAAGCTTATCGCAGTATGAAACCATGGCGATATTGGTATGGAGGTGATTTTTCCATACCGCAATTACCGTTTCATACAATAAACCGCTGTATAGCATGATCAGGGCCCTGTTTCTGAAGGTGAGCTTTCACCAGCATTTTCTCCTGCTGCTTGATTCACTAAGGTATAGCACCTTGCTGGGCTGAGGTTCTTAAAAAACATTGTACGGATTCAAAATAGTAGAAATGGTAGTAGTAGTAGCCACTGTAAAACCAGAATTATCTGGAAGCTGTGTATTTTTGCACGTTGCTCATCTTTTTGGTAGAGGTTGGCATTTTTCCACCTACAAAAAGCTCCACGATGTCTCCTGCGCGTCTTTTTTTCTTTTTTTAAGACATTGTCTTCAGAGGAGGATTACTATAAAAAGATCCTCTTTCCACTTGCCAAATACGGCATTATAGTTTATCAGGCCCCAGAATAATGTTATAATAAGGGGATACGTGATGGGCAGTCATATGATAGTGGATTTATCAGTACAAGTGGCAAGTGAGCCTGGGGTTATCACGAGTGAGAAAACTCTGAGCTCACTTGCCAAGAGTACTGATTAATCCGCTATCGTATGACTGCCCATCACGTACCCATTTTATATAATAGGGGTTCACCATTTGTTTTGTGAGATTATGTTTTTTCTTGTTTAATTTTTTACCTGTTCCGTGAGGTGTTCATTTCTCTTCGGGTGTTCGGCAGTGTTTTGTTAACGACATGTACACAGTGCTGATAACAGCCAATACATAATCACAGTAGTGAACCTGCTGCTTTTTCCACTGTGTACACGTCATGACAAGGGGTTTGCTTTTGAGTGCTGATCTGTCTTTTTATCGTATGGGTCATCAGCAAACCCCTGTTATATAAAATCTGCAGCACCAGGATCTGCTACAGCATGGTGTCAATAAAAAAAAAAAAAAAAAGTCCTGGAAACGTCTGTCCATAGTCCAACTGGTCAGGATAAAAGGACATACACAGCTGGGTATTACTGGCACAGCAGTGAAATCCCAATAGCCATGGAAATAGAACCTCATACTCTCCTCCAGTGGAAATATGTACAACACGAGCAATGAGGTTGTGAGAATAGAACCTTGGGGAACGCCGCAGTTCAGTACAGTAGGCACAGATCTACATGGACAGATCACGACTGACTGCACCCTTGTTGCAGGGGAAAGACCGGAACCTTTTGAGAACAGCTGCAGTCATCTCTACATAGTCCCAAGACTACCACCTCCCAAACTCCCCGTGGTCCACAGCATCAAATGCAGATGACATGTCAAGGAGAATAAAGAGATACATAGCTCCTTGATTTCTCACCAGATAGAGATCACTGCATACTCTGACCAACATGGTCTCAGTGCTGCACAAAACACAACACAGCCGCTGCTGGCCAAATTCTTACAGTACTCCACAAAAGAAGCAATCTTGAGAAGGGCTAAGGGAACTGGGTGGGCTACAGTGGTAGAAACATAGAATCATAATTTTTCAAGACTTTTCAAAGGAGCTGCCAGACCGCCAGAGTGCTCATACAGAGGCGAGGAAGATCATGCACAAAACTGGCCTGCAGTTCTCCCTCTGCCACCGACAATTATGAGAGTTGTGAATAACAGAGTCAGACTACTCTTCTCTACCCCGGACTTACTTATGAACTTCTTAGGAAAGTATTGGCCCAGAGAACTACCAACCCCTCATCACGAATTTCTGGCAGAGGACCCTCCCTACACGACACACATGGATACCAGAGTTCCCCCCCTCCACTCAGGCCGTTGAGCAGTCTTCCAATACTGGATGTGAACCCTGGTCATTGCCTCTGAGGTCCCCTAACAGACAACAACATCGCCAGCACCTAAAGAGGGACCAGCCAGCCCCTAAAGAGGGACCATCTGACCCAGCCACATTGTACTTGGAGCAACGGCTGTGAGGAAGATGAAGAATCTGGCAGTTTCTCTGGATGCACTGCACCCCGAACCGCTACACATCTCTTCGCTCCCAGTCTCCTCAGCCAGCTGATTTGCCTGAACAAGGTCTCTCCCAATAAGACTCTACCCCTGCACCTCAGCCTTCAGACATTTCTCCCACTACCCCAAAGGAGCCTCGAGAAAATACAGGTCACTCATCTGTAACAGGAGTTCTAGGAATGCTATATGTTGTTCATCCACACTGTCTGGCAGGTTCCTTGCTGCTTAAAATCTTGCCGGAAGGTCTTCAAGCTGGCTCCTCTCACCCATTCAGGTGGTAAAACTCTCAGCTCCGCCCCATGACGCCTGATCTAGCCCACTGGAAGCCAGGATGTGCGTCGAAGCTGGGCAGGTCGGGTGGGTCGTGTGGATGAACAACATATACCATTCCTAGAACTCCTGTTACAGGTGAGTAACTTGTATTTTCTAGGGACATGGATATGTTGGTTATCCACGCTGTCTGGCAGACTCCTAGCAGTTCTCAGGGAGGAGGGAGTCAAGGCGCACACCCTCTACTTAGGGAATAATGACTGGAGAACCGAGGCCCCAAAACCAGCATCCCGGCATGACTCGAGCTCGATGTGGTAGTGGGTAATGAAGGTATGTGCCGACTTCCAGGTAGCAGCCCTGCAGATTTCCTGGATATGGACATCCCTGAAAGCAGCCACCCATGCAGTGGTATGGCGGGTAGAATGAGCTCTTATCCCTCTGGGAGGCTCCATGCCCGCCAACCAATAGCAGAGATCTATGCAGGAGGTGACCCACCTGCCTATCGTCCGCTTGGCTGCAGGTCTGCCAGGTGCGGCTTCAGCGTACGTGACAAACAGCTGACGAACCTCTCCCCGAACTTCAGCCATCTGCTCCTTGTAAGAAGAGAGCGCTCTTCTAGGGTCTAAAGTATGGAGCCTATATTTCAGCCTCCGAGGTGTGATTGGGGTAGAACACCAGCAGATTCAACACCTGGTTAAGGTGAAACTCCGACATCTCCTTCGGAAAGAATTTTGGGTGGGGCGCAGGACAACCTTGTCCCTGTAGAAGACCAGATAAGGAGACTCAATGGAAAGCGCCTGGAGCTCTCCCATCCTTCTGGCTGGCATGATAGCCACCAAGAAGGCAGTCTTCCACGACAGGTGAGACATGTCACACCTGTGCATCGATTCGAATGGCTTGCCCATGAGCTTAGCCAATACCAGCAGTAGATCTCACGGAGGTAGAGGTTCTCGCACCAGAGGGGATATGTGATCAAGGCCTTTGAAGAAGTGCCCGACCACCTTCTCCTGCACCACCAACTGCTTCCCGGCCCATGCCCGGTAAGCAGAGATGGCTGCCAGGTGCACCTTAAGGGTCGTCGACCAAAGCCCTTGCTGAGAAAGGGACCACAGGTAGTCCAGAATGCTCACCAAGGAACAGGAGGAAGGGTCCAGGCCCTTGCCCAGACACCAAATGAAGAATATCTTCCATTTAAAGGCGTAGGATTTTCTGGTCGACTCCTTACGGGGACGCCACAACAATGTTGAGGACCTCGTCGGAAAGACCCAAGGCCTGAAACTCTAGCTGCTCAGGAACCAGGCTGTCAGGTGCAGGGATTGAAGGTCCAGATGGAATACCTTCCCCTGATTGACTGAGATCAGGTCCGGGAGGGCTGGGAGCCGCTTCGGGAGCCTGGAACTGAGACTAAGGAGATCTGGATACCAGAACTGGCAGGGCCAGTCTGGGGCTACCAGAATCACCTGCGCCTTGTCCCTCCTCGCCTTGAGAAGCACCTTGTGGATCAAGGGAAATGAGGGAAAGGCGTAGAAGAGGCCCGGGGTCCATGGCCTCGAGAAGGCATCCCCCTGCAACGAGCCCTGCTGAGGGGGGCAGGCATGAAACAGTCTCAGCTTCGCATTCTCCCTGGAGGCAAACAGGTCCACCTGAGGCGTTCCCCAGTGCGAGAACAGATCTTGTACTACCTCCGGCAAGAGAGACCACTCGTGGGACGCAGCCCCTATCTGGCTTAGGGCATCAACCAGAATGTTGGAGGCTCCTGCCACATGGATGGCAAGGAGATCCACCTCCAGGCTGCGCAAGAGGGACCAAATGTGGAAAGTTTCCCTGCACAGAGGCATGGAGCGCATCCCGCCCTGGCGGTTTAGGTAGTACATGGTCATGGTATTGTCCGTCTGGACCTGGACCACTTCACCCCGTACAAACGGAGCGAAGGCAGTGAGGGCTAGACGAACTGCTCGAAGCTCCAGCAGGCTGATGTGGCATCAGGACTCCCGAGGGGACCAGAGTCCGTGCGCTCTGTGCTCCCCCAGATGGGCATCCCAACCCATCAGAGATGCATCGGTCGATAGAGAGACCCTCGGCTTGGGTCGGACAAACAGGATGCCCTCCTGCAGACGTGCTGGAATGGTCCACCACTGGAGAGCGTTCCACATCTCCTGGGTCACTGTCACTAGCTGATCCAAAGGATCAGAGCACTGTGACCATTGGTTGGCCAGTCCCCACTGTAGGGGACGCATATGTCAACGGGCCCAACGGACCACGCAGGTGCAGGCCGCCATAAGACCCAGGAGGTGCAGGAAGTCCCAGGCAGGGTGCAATCGCCCAACCTGAAATGATGGGGCAAAGGAGGAAAGAACCTCGGCCCTGTCCGGCGGGAGCTGTGCTCTGGCTCGCAGAGAGTCGAGCTCTGCCCCGATGAACTGTATCACCTGCTTTGGCACGAGTTCTGACTTGGCCTCCTTGATGAGGAAGCCAACCTAAGAGCAAACCTGGAGGGCCAGATCTCTGGACCGCTCCACCTCCATTCTGGAGGAGGCTGCAATCAGCCAGTCATCCAGGTAGGGGTATACCCGGACCCTTCGGTGCCGCAGGAATGCTGTCACCACTGCCATGCATTTGGTGAAGACCCCGGGAGCTAGGGAAAGGCCGAAGGGCATGGCCCGGAATTCGTAGAGGGATCCCTCTGCCCTGAAGTGGAGGAATCTCTGGTGGGACGGACGGATTGGGACATGAAAGAACACGTCCTGGAGATCCAGAGAACAGAACCACATGCCTCGTTCCAAGGATGGAATGATCGGAGCCAGAGTGACCATCCTGAAGGTTCGAGACCTTAGGAACCTGTTCGGTTCGTGCAGGTCTAGAATGGGACGCCAGCCCCCTGTCCGTTTCGGGACCAGGAAGTACCTGGACACAAACCCCACGTCTGGTGGAGGATCCGCCACCTTCCTGATCACCTCTTTTTTGAGGAGCAGGGCAATGTCGGCTCGGTGAGCTGACAGAGAAGCTGCGGACCCCGTAGCCCCCCCCCCCAAGGGATGACGGCTCGGAAGGGCGGGGCCTGCTCGAACTCCAGAGGCAGGCCCTTTCCTACCACCTCCAACACCCAGCGGTCCGTGGTGATACCAGACCAGGCGGAAAGGAAGTGGCGGAGCCGTCCCCCAACGGGGGGAACCCAGGGCGGAAAGACGAGGCTGGAGGCAACACCCCTCAACCCGTCACTGGGCAGGCTTAGAGGAGGGACCGGCCGAGGGGCCTCCTGGGCCTTTTCCTCCCTGCTTCCTGTGAGAGGAAACCGCAGGCTTGGCTTTGGGATGCCAAGCGCGAGCCTGCTGGCCCTGATGCTGGTGTTGTTGGGCCGGACATGCCAAAGGTGCAGAAGGGTGACAGGACTTATGTTGTTGCCAACGGCCCTTGTCCTTCTGGGCGGAGGTGACAGAGTCCAGGGTAGCATTGGACTTTTTGATCCGCTGGAGGTGGCCTTCCACTCCAGGGCCGAACAGGTCAGTCCCCAAGAAGGAGACGTCCATCAATTTATGCTGGGTATCCGCGATGAAGGTGGATATCCTCAGCCATGCTCTGCAGCGCATGGCCACTGCGGCCGCTACTGATCTGGCACAGGAGTCTCCAATGTCCAGAGCTGGTTGGAGCTGCTGTTTTGCCACCGCCCTTCCCTGATCCCACACCTGCTTGACCGTGGTCTGCAGGTCAGCCAGGAGATGAGGGATCACCTCATCCAAGGAGCCCATGCAGGCGTGGGAGAAATGTGCCATCAGCACCGCCGAGCCGGCCTGTCAGAGGCCTAGAGAGGACGCAGCGTACACCTTGCACCCGGCACAGTCCAGCTTTTTGGACTCCTTGTCGGGGGGGCTTATCCACATCCCTAGCGTTCCCGGAATGCCGGAAAACGCTATCGGTGACTAACCCCTCCACTGAGAGGTGCTCCGAAAAACCGGACAAAGAGCCGGTAGGGACCGCATACTTCCTGGCCATCCTGGCCGAAGGCGCAGGGCAGGAAGCCGGCGCTGCCAGAGTTCCAAAGGCTGGGCCAACAATGGCTTCCAGCCACCGGAAAGGCCTCTGTGGGTGAATCCCCTCTGCCCAGTATCTCCATCAGGGGATACATGGCCCGCTAGAATATGGGCTCGAGCTGCATCCCGGTGGACTCCGAGATGAGCCAAAGCAGACCCATGAATGACGATGGGCTCTCGTCCATCGACTGCCCCCGGAGGACTCCAGGTCAAGGGGCCTGGAAAACAGGAAGGAGTAGTCATCAGACTCTGAGGAGTCTGCGAAGAGCTGCCTGGGGCCTGAGCCACCCTCCACCTGCCGAGGACGGTTGGGAGTGAGGGTGACCGACAACCTGTGGGGCAGACCCCGACCCAACCGAGAGTCCTTGGTCGGCGCCCCCGATTTCGGTTGTGGAGGTGGAGGTTCCACCACAATTGGTGGGGCAGCTGGCTTTGGCCAAACAACCAGCCCAGGCTTGGGCACATTGACTACTGCAAGGGGCTGTTTTGGCCATTCGGGTGACAGCCACTTGATGGCCAGGGAAGGCGACGGCGTCGGCTTGTTTTCGAACAGAATTAACTGCTGCCACATTGGGTCCTCGTGGTAGGACGCACAATTTGCGCCAAAGCCTCTCCTCTTCCGCTGGAGGAAGACGAGGACGAGCTGCACCGCCGCTTTCCTCAGTGCCGAGACCAAGACCGCCAATGTCGGCAGGATCGGCTGGACCGAGACGAGGTCCGAGACCGAGACCCTCAGTGTTTCCAAGGGCGGGTCTGGGAAGGGGTAGGGGACACCCGCTCTTCCCTGGGCTCAGGAGCCTTGACCGGGGACTCCGGCACAGGAGGTGCAGGCAAGTCCTCAATCTGCACCAGGGGAACCGGCGAAGAAGGGTTGTCGGCTTTACCAGTCGACAGCCCGTCCGACAAAAATCTCGACTGCGTTGACGGGTGTTTCGGCCGGCTGACCTGATGGGGACACCGTGAAGCCAGCGGCCTTAGCGGCAACCTCGACCGAAGTACAGTGTCGACTGTCCGAGGAAGGGGACCTCTCCCGCTCCCACGAATGCCGACGGTGAAACTTACCTTTCGAGTCCTTCTTTTTGGACCGAGAATAGTGTCCTGATGGCCCCTCTCCCTTCAATGAAAGGGATAGGCAAAGCTCCTTAAAAGAAGCTGTGTAGGAGGATCCCAGAGAGAGTGGGATAAATGCCGTGACCGAGGAGGATGAAGATGCGGCCTGGGCCGCCTCCTCCTCAAGGGCGATCATCTGCTCGAGTTGCTCAGCCGAGCTAGCCACCACAGACACCGACCAACTGGCCGCCTTGGACTTCACCGGCAGGTAGCACTTCTCGGGGAGCCCAAGCTGTAACCGGGCAGCGCGGTCTTCCAAGATGTTGGCCGAAAACGAACGGCATAACTCGCAAGCCTGCGGGTCATGATCTAGCTGAGGCAGTAGACGCACATGGAGTGCATATCCATCCTGGACATTTTCTGCCCACATGGGCACCGCCGAAATCAAGGAGTCGATTTGTCCATCGCAGCCACGAGGGAGTAATTAGACCGAAGTCTTGAAAACTTAAGAATTAGTTTCAGGCGAACCGAAGAATTAGGATCCAGTCTATACGAAGAGAGATAAGGAGGGAACCTGAGCTTCCAAGCGGTAAGGAAGATCAGGCGTTATGGGGCGGAGCAGAGAGTTTTACCACCCGGGTGGGTGGGAGGAGCCAACTTGAAGACCTTCCAGCAAAATTTAAAGCGGCAAGGAACCTGCCAGACAGTGTGGATGAACAACATATCCATGTCCCTAGAACCTGGGCTGCTATCGTAGCTGAATCGCAGCCCAGCCCTCCCCCTCCACCACTGAGCTCTCAGGCACACATCACGGAGCACTCTCTGCCAGCTTCATGACCCGCTTCTCTGCCACAAGAGTCCCAGCTGCAGCACCCTACTGGACGATGCCCCGTTTACAGGTACTGTGCCCTGCAACTTGTCTTTATCCTCCCACTGCATCTCCCTATACGCCCCCATACCACATGCCTGTGACCTGCAGCCCTAGTGATTATGCAGCTGCTGTTTACTTCTTTTTTATATTTATTTGCAGTGGCCTTGAGCTTGTTGTAGTCGCCCTCATGCTCAATCTTAGACCGCCCCAGGGCGTAAATGCTGACATTTTGCCGGTTGTCACAGCGATACTACTCCAGGACATTTTTTTCTCAAGTCTTGCACTCGTCGATCGCCGCTGCTGTCAAGGTCCTGCATCAGTATGGGCTGCACTGTCACCAGTGAACTCTCTTAGAAGCCCTCTACAGACCCTGTTTATGGTTCCCTGTGGTTCCGGCTGAACTAAACACAACTCTCTGCCTTAGACATTTTTCACTCTAGACCACTATTAGGACATAAGGAAGTCATCCATCCCCACATTTTACAATATACTCTGAATGCACGTTGCTTCGCTCGGCTCAAGGGGCTACACTTAGGCACCCGAGACTCACTTTAATCATCCCAGAGTGGATGGGGGGGCTTTGCCCCTGTACCTCTTATTTATGTCAAGATTTACTGTTGATTCCCAATATGTTGGGGCAGAGTTATCTTTTGCTTTGTTCTGTACTTTTGTATATTTACCTGTTGGCTGCAAGATTGTATACCAGCTCTGCACTACGGCACTCTGGGGATCCCCTCTGTGGCTGCCCTGCTTATCCTTGCATACTTCCCGTCCCCCCCTTACTCCCACTTTATGAGCAGTCTTTACCACTCATTCACTGCACTGTATGGGTAAGTGGCATATGATTTCCTCCAGTGGGGTGCTCCCCCCCCCACCCCCTTTGTATGAATATTGCTGCTCAGTTCTGGGGCTACAATCTGTTTGTTTGCAGGCAACTTTATATGTGAATAGGTGAGTGATTTCTCCTGTATTTCTCACTTGTCCACACGCATGCTGTCCAATTCCACCACGTTAAAGTTGAGTTCTACGCTTTGTTGTATGCCTTCTGTATAGTCAACCGTTTGTTGCAATATGATGTTTTAGCTTGGCTCTTGGGCACTACAGGGGTTCTTTCTGCCCAGTTTATCCTTGCAGCCACACACATACACACACACATATACACACACCTTTTTAATCGCTTTTCACCTCTTCCTTGCACACTATAGGTAGGGGGACACAACTTCCTCCTGTCCTGAAGTATTTTCAACCGCTCTGCAGCAGATGACTATTTCCAATTTTTACGGTCCATGGCTTGCCTCTCTGTCCTCCCCTCCCCCACCTCCACAGGTGAAGTAGCCTTTGCATGTTCTGGCCTTCTCCTTCCCTTAGGTGGTGCGGTCTCATCACCTTGCACTACAGTTTATGTGGACCTCTCCCTCTTTTTTGTTTGCATCCATGCACTCTGTAGGCCATCAACTATCACCTATGCTAGCAGACTGGTGGTTCTTGGACTGCCCTCTGGCAGACCCAGGCCCTTGACAATATCCCTCGTAGTGTGATTTCCTGTCTGCACTTTCAAGGGAGTGGCATCAGGGTCACACACTCGGTGTTTTGGATCTGATCCAGCACTTACTTGCACATGGGCCTATTCTCACACTACAATGTTTGCATACCCCTTTTCCCCTTACTGCCTTTTTTCCACTGTTACCATGTCCTCGAGAAGCCTGATTGGCTGTTCAGGATCAGTTCACATCCCTCCCTTCCCCAAGAAGAAAATTTTGAGTTTATTTTTCTGGTTTGTCTTTTTACTATTCTATTGTTGGATTTTGAAAGTTAGAGGTGTCATTTGTGGCCCGGTGGTACCGAGGGCTGAGGTGCTGGATGCCACACCTCATGCTGCATCAGCAACCTGGGTTTGGGAACAGACTCAGGTGCTGGGGGTCGACAGGGAGAGGAGAGGATTGAGCGTCTGGAGGACTGCTCTCCTCTCCTGGGGGGGGGAGGGGAGCCGATGCTCCTCGCAGCTATAGGGACTCCCAGCGGAGGCTAGCAGTTGCAGCAAGACAAGGAGCACACAGAAGAGGGTATGGGAGTGATGGAGGACATCCCGCGTGTGCAGGAGCGTGCCCGCATTGCACTGGATGTCACTGCATGTCTGTGCTCCTGGGGCAACAGATACATGTGGAAACCCCCCTTCTCTCGGGAACAGGCGAAGACACCTCTGCCCTGGACCACACTCCCAACACCGGGCACTCTCCTCTCCACCCACCCCCTCACTCGGCCTGGCATGCTATACTACAGATAAAGCGTCCTGGGTGGATAGGGTGGCCCCTCCATGGGCGGGGGCTCAGAACCAGGGATGTGTCAGGCGGAATGAAGAAGAAGTAGAAGGATCCCAGGTGGGAGGTAGAGACCGAGGTCAGAAGATGCTGGAGACTGTCCCCCGGGCGGGGGACAGAGTTCAGGGGGAGGGGAAACAGCAGCGTATGCTCTACCACTTGTATACCTGGTCCTCCTTCTCTTCCCTATCCCAACCCCTCCCCTCTTTATGGTAGCATCTCTTTGCAGACCAGAGAAGTTCCAGCCACTGCTTACTTTTGTAGACTGGCTTTCATCATCTCTGGTCAAACTCAGATAGTTTCCTATGCCAGATCATGGGTGATGTGATCTGCATATATGGAATGTCCGTGGTTTGATCTCCCCAGTCAAGTGTAAACAGGTGTTAACTAATCTTAAGCTCCTTAAAACCACAGTTGCTTTTATTCAAGAAACCAAACTCCTCGACAAAGACCACTCTCGTCTGAAATCTGACTGGGTTGGTCAACTCCTGCATGTGGCTTCCCCTACTAAGAAAAAAGTGTGCCCAATCTCCTGCATAAATTACTCCCCTGGGCTGTCTCTACCATTCATAGAGACCCACTAGGCTGGTGGTTTTTAGCCCTTTTGAACACTCCTGAAGGCCCTGTTCTCGTAGTGACGACATATGCCCAGAATAGCGATGACCCTAAGTTTTTCCATCAGTTTACGCAGCAGGTTGCAGACCTCTTCACCCCTATCACCCCACTTCTAATAGGACGGAACTTCAATCTCATTCTAGAACCCCAACTTGATAGAAGTCATTCCAAGTCTGAACCGCATGCTAAGAGCTCCCAAGCCCTTGCCCTCTTAATGCTGACCCATACCTTGGTGGATATCTACCATCTCTTCCACCCCTGGGACCTCGATAATTCCTATCACTCAGCAGTCCACAATCCTACAGCTGTTTGTACTTCTGGCTGACCTCCCACCACATTACGCATGCTGCCATTAGCTCTACTATCATGCCTCTCTTCCTTTCAGATCACGCCTTTGTACAAATTCACTTCATTTGGGGTGAAGTCACCCCTAAATCCCCTGCTGCTCAACGATTCCAACTTTTTATCCTGGATCAAGGCAGAAACACCTCCTTCCTCCAACTCAGCCGACCCCAGGACACACCCACAGGGATCAGCTGGGAGGCCTGGAAGCCTATAATGTGAGGGAAGATAATCAGTTATGCGTCACACCATAGCTGCCAAAGGGAATTGGAGGCTTCATCAGTTAGAGATGGAACTTTAGGCTAAAGAATCCAGGTATAAGGCTCTCCGGCACCCCGACCCACATTCAGCACTGCACTTGATCATTTTGAGGCTTTGAATGGAAATCAGCACACTCCTCTCTAGGCAAGCAGAAAATGTCATTCTTCATCTCAAACTAACTACTTGGGGGGTGGGGAGAGAAAGGAAGTAAAGTCCTGGCCTATCACCTTCGCAAGCAACAAATGGAGTGGCACACTGCAAGCTTATGAGACCCAGTAGGGGGCAGTACAAACTTAATCTAAGTCAATTAATACCAATAATGCAACAAAAATAAAAGCCACTTCAAAAATGAACTAAGAAAATTCATCACGCCCCCTGAGCAGTGCTTCAGCCGCCTCTAGCCACCTATGGGCACTAGCTCCCCGAAAGCCTGGCCCGGCCCAGACTGCATGCTCTATACCATTGCCTATGCCTCCTCCCTCCCTACTACCTGCCCTATTGTCTCTCTTGTCTCCCTACCCCCATTACTGACCTCCCTTAACCTCTAACACTGCATCCACAGCTAGCTAACCTGCTGGGTCTAGTCACTCTCTCCCACCTTTCTTCTGCAGTACATCCTAGTTAGACCCAGGCTCTTTCCTAGTGCTGCTGCCACTACCTACTCACTACTTTTTAGTTCCTGTACCTTTCTGACTTTGCACTTTTCCTCCTTATCATGGGCGAGATCCCTTATAAAATGGGTGTTCCAACTTTTTGTGAACTCTGTAATATTGTTGACATTACTGTGATACTGTATACTTTATGTATGTAATACTGTATTTTTCGTCAATGCCTCACAGCTGCTAATGTTCCCACCTGTTTTGTTTCCACCTCCTTTTTACTGTATGGCGAGGATCCTTTGTAAAGGAGCTTTTAGCTCAAAAGATGTACATTCGACTTTACTAATAAATAAAATTTTACTCTAAGAGCTACTCATCCCCCTGCCCATCAGATCCCCAAATTTATTCAAAGCTTCCTATCCTCCCTACAGTTACCCACACTCACGGAAGAGCAGGCCGTGGCCCTGGACGCGCCCCTCTCATGACTAAGATAATGCAAGCCCTTTCCTCCATTAACCCTGGAAAATCACCTGGTAGGGATGGCTATCCAGTAGAATTCCTCAAACAACCTGCCCCTTTGATTTGTCCACTCCTTTGTGAGGTGTACAAAGAGACGAAGCATGTTGGCTCCCTTCTTCCCACCACACATGAGGCAATAATCACAGTACAACCAAAAAAAAAGGGAAAAACCCTCCCCTCGAGCTACTGCCCCATAACTCTTATTAACGTGGTCTAACAAGATTTATGCTACAGCCCTTGCCACCAGGTTAGATCCTTTGTTGCCCCAACTTGTACACTCCTCCCAGGTGGGCTTTGTTAACAGCCGGTTAAGCTCAGACCATCTGCGCTCCTTAATCGATCTCATCCATGTGGCTAAATCTTCATCCACCCCCATGGTGGCAGCAGCAGCAAATGACTTCGAGAAGGCATTTGATTCCATCAGTTGGTAATATCTGCACCTTGTCTTAGCCCACATGGGTCTTGGTCCCCGTTTTAGGTCCTGGATTCAGATTCTCTACTCATCCCCATCAGCCTGGGTCCTCACCAACTCTTTACTGTGTCCTCCCTTTCCCTTGATGAAAGGCACTAAGCAGGGCTGCCCACTGTCCCCTTTACTTTTTGTTCTGGCGATATAGTCTCGCTAGCCACCGCCATCCATCAACATGCCTAAATCAGAGGGATTTCTCTAGGTCAAGATGAATATACTACCATGTTATATGCAGATGACTTGTTAGTCCTTCTGGCAGATGCGTCCAACACAGTGCAACCCTTGCAGACCTTCCTATCCCATTTCACTTCCCTTTCTGGTGTCCGGGTGAATCCATCGGAAATTGAAGTCCTCCCTTTAAATCACAAATGTCAGTCTTTGAAAAACTTTAGGTCTCCACTGGTCCCCTAAATCTGTTTCAAATTTGGGCATACAGGTTACCTCAGATCTCACTAAGATGTGCAATGCCAATCTCTTTCTCCCTCCTGGCAGAACTCAAAACAGACTGGGACCACTGGAAAGCCTTGCGTCTTTCTCTCCTGGGCAAGACAGCAGCAGGTAAAATAATCTTCACTCCCAAAATATTGTATGTACCCTCACATCTTCCTGTTGACATACCTCCGAAATGGATGTCCCTTCTAGATACATACTTTTGGCCACTTTTTGTGGGACGGCACCCAACCACGTTATATTAGGGCTCGGTTACAATGCCACTGGTTGGGGGTGGGGAATATTAGGTCTCCCTTGGTTCACCGGGTTCTTATGGGCCCTTCGGGCAGTACAGACCCTACACAGTGGTTCCACACCTACTTAGCACATCCCGCCTAGTAGGTCCAAACTGAGTGTCATTTACTTGGTGGGAAAACACTTGTGTCTCTGCTATATTGCCCACTCCCTAAACACTTACAATCCCATCTCGTCATTAACAACAACCAGGAACAGAAGGGAACAGGTACTGCTGGATGCCTTCCAGGACAGCTTCCAGCTGCAAATGGTCAGTGAACCAACCAGGTTAGGGAATACCCTTGACCTTATGCTGGCAAATGGGGACTTTGTGAGAGAACTTACAGTGGAGGAACCGCTGTCAGGGAGTGACCACCACTCAGTATGGCTCACACTGGATATGGGCAAGGAAGGAGTGGAATCTGGCACAAGAGTGCTGGACTTCAGGAGGGCCGACTTTTGGGATGGCGGGAAGTCGTGAAAGGGTACCTGGCCAGAATTCAGTCTAGTATGGACACTAACCAGAGGTGGAGCTCATAAAGCTGGGGATAGTGGAGGCAACCAAAACCTGCTGCAAGGCCCAGAGCAAGAAGGCTAGGGCTAAGAAACCTAGATGGTTGGAGCAAGGAGGTCAGTGGAAGGTAAGGAGAAAAGAGCTGCCTTTAGAAGTACAAGAAACAGGAGGGGGAGGACAGGAGGAGTATGAAAGAATCAAGGAGGTGACATGGTAGTAAGGGGAGCCAGAGCACTGACGGAACTCAGGCTGTCAAAAGGCATACTAAGAAGGGGAGAAGGATTTCTTTTAGTACATTAGGGAGAAAAGGAGCTGTAGGGACCATATAGTAAGGATTAGGAAGGAGGGGATTGCAGTAGAGGCAAGTATAAGGCAGAAGCACTAAATGAGTACTCTGCTCAGTATTTACTAAAGAGAAGAGGGTGACACCCAAGGGGAAGAAATGGCAGAAACGGGGGGGGACAGATGGGGAAATCATGGAGGGCAGAGTTCGGGAGGGTTTGAAGGCACTGAGGGTGGACAAGGTGCCAGGCCAAGATGGTATCCACCCCAGGGTACTGAAGGAGCTGGCAGAGGTCCTTGCAGGACCTTTGGCAGACCTATTTAATGCCTCACTACATTCGGGGTGTGCACCTCAAGACTGGAGGATGGCTCATGTGGTGCCCCTCCACAAGAGTGGCCCCAAGGATGAACCGGGAAACTATAGACCAGTGAGTCTCACATCCATCGTGGGTAAGCTAATGGAAACTATCCTGAAGGAGAGGCTGGTGGCCCTCCTACAAGCCAAAGGACTACAGGACAGCAGACAGCATGGCATCACACGTGGCAGATCCTGCCAAACCAACCTGGTGGAGTTCTATGACTGGGTAACTAGGCAACTGGACAGGGGCCATGCAGTGGATGTCCTGTATCTGGACTTTAGTAAGGCATTCGACTCAATGCCACATGGAAGGCTGGGAAGTAAGTAAGTAGGCACAGGGGCAGGTGCAAAGCTGGTGAGATGGGTAGGAAACTGGCTTCAGGGAAGGCAACAGAGGGTGGTGGTGGGTGGGGAGATCTCACACCCAAGGGTAGTGACTAGCCATGTTCCACAGGGCTCGGTGTCGGGACCAGTGTTGTTTGGGATATTCACTGCAGACCTATCATGGGACATCAAGAGCAAGATCAGTCTGTTTGCTGATGATACCAAGTTAGGAGCAGTGGTGGATGACCTAGGGGGGTGGCAGGGGTTGCAGGATAATCTGGCAAAGCTTGAAACCTGGTCAGACACCTGGCAACTGGGGTTTAATGCCAAAAAGTGCAAGGTGCTGCATTTTGGGATGAAGAACCCAAGGAGGAGTTACCAGCTGG
This sequence comes from Neoceratodus forsteri, assembly GCA_016271365.2. Taxonomy (NCBI): domain Eukaryota; kingdom Metazoa; phylum Chordata; order Ceratodontiformes; family Ceratodontidae; genus Neoceratodus; species Neoceratodus forsteri. The sequence goes on from CM028135.1 coordinate 173,976,880, forward strand.
GACGAGTGCAGCTAGCCCAAACAGAGGAGGAGAAGGTTCTGGGGGTGCTCATTACAGGGTCAATGAACAACTTGGCACAATGTAGGAAGGCAGCTGCAAAGGTCAACAAAATGCTGGGTTGTATTGCAAGGGGTAGATCCTCAAGGAGGGAGGAAGTGATTCTGCCACTGTATAGGTCATTAGTTAAACTGCACCTGGAGTACTGCGTGCAGTACTGGCACCCATATCTGAAGAGGGACATTACTGAAGAGGGAAGTTACTGGAGGGGGTGCAGAGCAGGGCGATAAAGATGATCAAGGGGCTGGGGGACTTATCTTACGAGAGGAGGTTGAGGGAGTTGAACATGTGGGACCGGGGAGACATGATTGAAACCTTTAAATACATGAAAGGAACAAACAAGACAGGTACAGAAGGGCTGTTCAAAGTAAGGGAGGAGAGGGACACCAGGGGCCATGATATGAGACTGGAGGGAGGGAGGAAGGTTCAGGAGGGAGATGAGGAGACACTTTTTTACAGAGAGGGTGGTGGCTGGGTGGAATGCATTACCTGCAGAAGTGGTATCCAGTAGAACAGTGGACTGCTTCAAAAGGGGATGGGACAGGACAAGGGGGAGGGTTAATGAAGGGGAAAGGTGGAAGGGAGGGGCAGCAGCAGAATAAGGGGTGCTAGTTGCACATTCGAGCAGACTTGATAGACCTCTAGGCCTTTATCTGCTGGCAAATTTCGTATGTTTGCATTAAAGCCTCTATCTCCTATTGGTTTAAACTGAACAAATGGCTGAGCACAGATCCCAACCTTTGGGTTTTGTCCCGCTCTGGGACAACCCAGGGGTGAATCTTAACATTATTTTACTAGCCTGGGGCATAGTGCAAAGTGCCTTGGGCCAGTGCGATTGTCCCCCAACTTTCCAGGTTTGGTTAGTGCAAATCTAGCCATTATGTGGTAATGGCCCTTTAAGGGAATCTCAATAAAAATGCAGTTAAATTTTTTTTTCTACACCTCCTGCTACCCATCCCCACCTTCTAAGCTGCTCTGATCGAGAGGGAGCCTGTTGAAAAGCCGCATGGCTGCAGCTGCAGCTGCAGCTGAGGAAGGAGGATCCATCACTGCAACTGTGCCGAGGGGCGGCGTCGGACTTCAAGGCCTCCCAAAAAAGGTAGCTCAGTCTCAGCAATGTATTATTTTAAATACAACGGGAACATTAATTTAAAGCAGCTTAGTGCGAGTCTGGCTGGAGTGTATCCCAGGTGTTACGTTAGGCCAGAATCCCGCAGTATCACAGCAGCTGAGAGTTTTATGCAAATTATTGGTGCCTCTTAACTTACTGTTGCCTGCTCTAAGCAGGAAATTTTCTGTGTACTGCATTCTTTTAATTTAGAGAAAAGGGTCGGATTTTAAGGCATTTTATCTCTGAAATTACTCTGTTTGATTCTGTTTGTTGTATGGATACAAAAGTCTACTGGGGACCCATTAGCTTGTTTAGTCACATCACTTAATATCTGTGCTAGTGTCAGTCTCTCTCAGCATTGTATTTAAAAAAATAAATAAATAAATAAAATAACTCTCTCCAAGTCACTGGGACTTCGTTTTAAAAGTAGCTAGTTTAGTGTAAGTCTGCGAGGAGTGTGGCTCAGGTGTCATGTGTTATGACGGGCCGATCCCTGTTGCGATTTGCTTGGGGCTAGTGCAGGAAGGCCAGTGCAGCTGGGTATCATTTTCCCAAGTGAACCAGTGCAAAAAAAAAAAAAAAAGTTAAGCGTGACCCCTGGAATCTGAATAGCCAATTCCCCTCCTTCCTGGCCCTCATGACAAAATAAGAGTATTTAGCACACCTGTGATATTCTGGAAGCGAATAGGCACAATGTTGCCACCTTTCAGCAGCTGCAAAATACATGGGGTCTCCCCAGATCTGATGTTTGGCACTTTCTGCAGATTCGCATCTCGATGCAGCACTTATTGAAATCCCCCGCTCCAGCACGGTTGTCTCTTCCCATAGAGGACTGGCTTAACCAACAGAAGGGGCAGGGACAGTGCTAATATGCACCAAAAGGGCAAAAGTCGCATCCTTTCCAAAACTGACCCCTCTTTCCTTTGCCAGTGGGTCCAAATTGATGCACCTACTCTGTAACAATATCTAAAGGAAGGGAACGTGAACTGTTCAAAATCTGCCACTGATTATGTTTTGACCTAGCCTACTGGATCATAATGTCACACACTTAATAGCGTACAACATTATGGCTAAACTGCTACAGTGTAGGCTGTAACCACGAATGGTACAATACTGCATATACTGCTGTATGCGGTATTGCACCAGTAGTGCCTACCCAAGCAAAGGATATGACCTCTGCTGGGAGTGAGTTCCACCTAGCAGCTGCCGTGGCTCACAGAGACTGAGCCACAGCAGCCTGAACCAGGCGCCTGCGTCTGGGAACGGATTTGATTCCGGTCCCAGAATATTTTATTTTTACACTTTGTGCGCCCCTGTTGACCCCCACCCCACCCCGGAGTTGAGACCTTTAGTGGGGCTTTAGCACAGCCCCCACAGAAAGAAAGACTTATGCCTCATGGCAGATATAGTGCTGTATTGGCAGTGCAATTTTGCCAGGAGGCATACCCCATGCCTTGACCAAGTAGGTTCCTCTTTAGACCCACATTTCTTACACCAGTGGGTCCAATTTGACTCATGTTTTAAACCCCCAGTGCTGTCGCTGCAGAGGGGTCTCTGTGGGTGTATTTATGGGAAAATTAGAGACCAAATTCCTAACCTGTCCCTTGCTGCAGGAGTTAAATGGGAATGTATGCTCTCCACACCATATCGTAGGCAGAATGGAACAGTTGCTGATCTTTCTGCCACAAAACTTTTACAGATCCACACAGTGGCTTTACTCAAAATAAAATTCTTAACTCCTAGTACAGGACACCAGCAGTCCTACATGCCCTAAAGCTCCTGTCTAACAACTCCTGTTGGCAATGCAGCTCCCCTGGGGGTAACCTCCTTCATATCCTATGGGCCTGCCCCAAGGTACAGCCATTCTAGAAGCAAGTATGTCAATTAGCCTCCTCAGTTTTGGGCTGCCCTATCCTGCTTTCCGCCCTGCTCTATTTGTTGGGCCTTCCACTGCACCACACCTTGACCCCTCTGGACATCGTTGGTTGGCATTATTTAGCATACAAGCAAAGAGACTGCTACTATGTAAATGGTGCACACCATCACTACCCTCCTACTCTGAATTAGTAGCTAGCCTTGCTCAGGTAGCATCCTTTGATCACCTGACTCATTTAGCTAAGAATGCCCTTGCTAGGTTTGCTAACTGTTGAGAAACATAAGACTCTGACGGCAGATAAGGACCACTTGGCCCACCCAGTCTGCCCATTTCCCTACCTATTGGATAAGCTGCGGATCCTAGCTAACCAACAGTCTACTTCCTCCTACCCCCACTATAACTGCCTTATGTCTGTCCCATGCATTCTTGAATTCCCCCACTGTTTTTGACTCCACAATCTCCTCAGGAAGGCCATTCCATGCGTCCACCACCCTCTGTGTAAAAAATACTTCCTCACGCTGCCTCTAGAGCCATCCCCTCTATCTTCAAACTGTGCCCCCTTGTTTTTGCACATCTCTTTTCTGAAAGATGCTACCCTCTTGAACTTTGCTGATTCCCTTGAGGTACTTGAAAGTTTCTATCATGTCCCCTCTCTCCCTCCTTTCCTCAAGGGTATACATATTAAGCTCTTTTAGTCTCTCTTCATATGGCTTCTGTTGCATACTCTGCACCATTTTAGTTGCCCTCCTCTGCACTGCCTACATCCTGGCTATGTCCTTGCGGAGATGGGGTCTCCAGAACTGCATGCAGTACTTCAGATGGGGTCTCACCAACTATCTGTACAGAGGGATGACAACTTCCAATTTTCTGCTGGTGATGCCTCTCCCTATGCATCCCAGTATCCCTCCTTACTGCCTTCTCACATTGCTTGCCTATCTTAAGGTCAACTGATATGACTACCTCCAGGTTCCTTTCCATTTTTGTTGTTGTTAGTACCTCCCCCCACCCCCTTTGTGTACTCTGGGTTTTTGTTTCCCAGGTGCATTACTTTGCACTGAATCTAAGCTGCCATACTTTTGACCATTCCTCCAACCTTGCCAAGTCCCTTCTCATCCTTTCCACCCCAATTCCTACAGTATATTATGCCTAGAACAGGGGTGGGATAATGTGTAGGTGGTGTCCTTTATGTTCTCTCCTGCCTTTGACTGGGACTGTCTCCCTCAGGGCCGATGTACTCTGGGTCCCTGTCTATGTTTTATGGCACTGACACCTCTCTGAGTTTTTGCCTATGGTTCCTGGTTTCTTTCCTGTAAATAGTTATTATGTGCAATTACTGTTGTGTTTTGCTGTAGTACTTTTGCTGGATCCTATGTCTCCAGCTTTCCCAATTTAATTTGTAGGCTGTGGTGTTTTACTTCTATTATCCTACCTTTCTTCACCGCACCACTGTATTGCTTGTTTTGCTGTATTGTAAAATAGGGGATATGTGTTAGGCTGTGCTGGAATACACTATTTATCTGCATGAGGGCACACTGATCTCCTTCATGAGTGGCGGCGCACAGCAGAGCCACGAGTGATGCTGAGGTCAGTATGCTTGAGTGCAGATGAATAGTGTATTCCACCGACAGCCCAACACGTATTCAATTTGTACAACAGGGGTGAAAGGATAACCCACTACAGCATATGTTCCTTACTACAAAATAAAAAACACCTGATCTCTGCTTAGCAGACCTACCATAGTAATAAATGCAGGTATTGTGAAATAAATAAGGGATATGCAGGGGTTCAGTGTGTGATAATGCATTTATCTTGTACAGTTTCCAGTGTTCTCAAGTAACCTCACGAGTGCTGAAGACATGAGTGAGAGTTTCAAAAGGTCACTGGAAACTATACAAGATAAATGCATCATCACACATTGAACCCCTGCATATTTCATTTATGCAACAGGTTTAGATGTTGTGTGAACGTTTTGATTTTGGTAGGTGTAAATAATCTGTCAAAAAAGGGAAAATTTAATTTTATGCTGTTTTTTGCGAATTAAAAAAAAATGGTATCTATAAATGAAACACCACTCATTTTGTAGATATTTTTGTGCTGAACATTTTTCATGCTCACAATACCATGTTATTTTTTGTTTTAAAGTTATTCACATTTGCTAATTATAAGTAAGCAATAAGACACGATGGGGTGTGCATTAGACAGTTCTAATGCACGGCTAGGGGCAAAGGATTTCAAGCAATCTGATTGGTTGTTAACCGTGCATTAGATGTGTCTAATGCACAGCTAAAACTAGAACCACCATTTGGAATACACAGGCCCATTTTATAAGCGCAATAAGCCACTCCGGGGATGTACATTAGACAGTCCTAATGCACGGCTAGGGGACTGGATGCACTCGGCCTGTGGCCTCGTGCCTCACTACGTCCCCCTAACCGCATTACAACGGTGTAATGCACACCCCATCATGTCTTATTGCTTACTTATAAAATGGGCTAAAGAAATCAAATATCCTGATTGGCTACTACATCATCTGAGCCGTGTCCTTATCGGATAATATAGCAGCCAACTGGCACTACCCTCCACTCCTTGGCCACACAACACCACGGAATCACTGAGCTGTGCTAACCAAAAACAGAAACACAGGCTGGCACAGCTCACAGTGTGACATCCCTATGACCGAGCTCTGGTCTGCCCGCCTCCTTCTCCTTGACACCACAGAACGCAACGTCTACATTAAAAACAACTCTCTGTATCTTTTTTTAACCTGCTCCTATTTAGTTAGTTTTTTTTTTTAAAACACAAGCTGCCGATACAAGAAACATGACACAAGCAAATCGCAGCTTCACATGACTACAAGCAAGCGCCAGTGTGTATTGCCATAGCAACACTCGCTCGTGCTTACACTAAGTTCTGTCATCCGTGGACTCCGTCGATCTCGATTTAAAACAGCACATCCACATTACAACAAATAAAATGGCATCAATCTGGTTCTGTACCTTTTAGCAACAAGAAACCTCACTGAATTACCGCCAAACCCAAAACGGGAAGTCGCTCGCTCACGAGTCAGCTGATTCAGCGCTTGACACCCACTGTTGTCCTATGGCACTGCATGTCGTCCTTCGCCAGACTACAAATCAAAAATAAATACAAATATACCATCAATAAGCATATAACCAAATAAATACAAAACTAGCATCAACAAGCATAGAACACCACATTAGCAACAAATAACACAAATACGACAGACTACAATATAAACACCAATACCCTCTAGTGGCTGACTTTTATATGTACTCACCATAGGTACAATACAAGAACAGGAACTACTTTACAGTTTCTTTACATATAAACATACTTTTATACATTTTTTTAAAACTTCATATCTAAAATATTTAAATATTTTTTTTATTTTTTTTTTTTACAAAGCAGCCCGTTTTATAAGCTTGCTTATCACCATAATATCACAGACAGATGGTTTTATTCTACAGTTTATATCATGACCCTGTTGCATAAATGGCATTTATTCACATAGTAGTTACGTCACTGAAAGCAGCAAATCTCAGAACACCTGATCCCCCCCAAACCAAATGCAACACACCTGCACAGAATAGCACAGAAAGCACATGTCAACACATAACTACACCTGGAAACCGAACGTAAAACCCAAGCAAACAAAGACCAAAGACAGAAAGAGAAGCATCACGAAGAAACAAAATGTAGAACTTTAACCTACCAAGGAGAAAAACATTTCAACTAACGGAAACCTGTAAAAAAAAAGATACAGAGGGAAATACATATTAAACACAGAGAAACCGCACTGCAAAAACCAACACCACATTTCAATGTGATAGTCTTTCACCCCTATTGTATAAACAGAAAGTTCTAATAAAAAGATTAACTGCAAAAAGAAGATATTCAAGCAGCTACTTATACATAGTTATAACGTTTTTAAATTTGATACAATGCAGACAGTCAGAAATAGCTAGATTCCATAAGTAAAAAAAGAAATATCAAAAAAAAAAAAAAATATCAAAAAACTTCAGCTATACTAGCCCTCCTTCGAAGTGTAGGGACTGGCAGTATATCCTAGAGGTTAGAGTAATGAGCAACTCCCCAGGGGTTTCATCTACCTTTTATCATATGCTGTTAAAAACTGCCTTTTTTGTCATCTGTCTTTTCCACCTCCATTTGCTTGTCGCTAGCTCTGGTACCTAATTCTCCTGGCTATCATCATGTCTGGTGATACTGAACTAAACCCTGGCCCCATGACAAACTACTCTCACACAGAATCTTCCTTAAACAATGTAAAGGGCCTACGTGTTGCCCATCACAATATAAGGAGCCCTGTCCAAAATCATACTGACCTAGAGGCATGGGTTGGGCTTTAGAAACCTGACATCCTGTGTTTACCGGAGATTTGGCTTAAACCCTCCATTCCAGACTCAGTCTATTCCTTAGCTAACTATAACCTGCTAAGATGGGGCCGACCCTCATCTAAAACGGGAGTGGGGGGGTTGCCTTACTCTACAAGTCCCATCTTAATCTCACCATTGTTCCTACTTCTACTCTCTCCCATTCTCCCATTGTGAACATCACACTACCCTTACACTAGGTGCAAAAAAACTTTATATTGTTTGCACCTATAATCCACCCCACAGTGCCCATGCTGGACTGGAAGAACTTCTAAACCAGACTGACCAGACTGTTGGGCACAACAAAGTACTCATCCTAGGTGACCTTAATCTAAACTGGATGGGTAAGACTCATAACTCTCTCCTCTCGTTGGTTCAAAGTCGCAATCTCCAGCAGCTTATCAGTGAGCCTACCAAGGTCTCTACTAACTTGAGAACCTGCACCTTGATCGATTGGATACGCACAAATCAGACCAACCGTAGCCCCGCAGTTGGTACACTTGCCAACGCCATAAGTGACCACTTCCCTGTCTTTGGTATCTGGAATCACTCGTCTGACTTCTCACCCCTCACCCCCAAATTCTACATCACCTTTAGAAACCCTGCCAGCCTTGACCAGGGGCAATGTATTCTTGATGTCTCTTCAATTGACTGGCTCAGCCTCTACCAGGCCCAGGATACCCAGACTGCCCTCACCATCTTTCTCGCTAAATTCGGGGCCCTTCAGGACAGGCATGCCCACCAGCTCTCATGTTCGGGGTAAACGTACTAGGTGGCTGCAAAAGGACTTACTTGTGCTCCTTCGTACCAAGGACGAAAGCTGGAAGCGTGTCAAGGCCCCAGGTCTGCAGTCTGATTTCAATCACTATATGGCCCAACGCAATGCCTGCAAATAAATAAATAAATAAATTAGACTAGCCAAAAGCAGCTACTGCAAACATCTCTTTCTTGATGCTGCGGGTGACCCTAAAAAAGAATTGTGGTCACATGTCAAAACCTTCCTTGGCAATCAACAATCCCAAACCCACCAATGACATGGTCCTACATGGTGTACACTGCAATGAGCCTGCTACCATAGGTAATTCTTTCAATCTACATTTCCCTAACCTATCCAAATACACTTCCTCCTTTTCTCCACTCGACCTGCAAACCGCTACTCAAATCCCAACTCCGTGGCCCCACTTTTTGGTTTCAAAGCTGTAACCAGGTCTCAAGTACTGAAACTCCTAAACACTATCTCAAACACTACCAGTACTGGCTCTGAAGGTCTCGAACCTAGGCTCCTGAAACTCGCTGCTTCTTTTATTGCCTCTCCTCTTGCTCGAATGTTTACCTTGTCCCTGTGTCCAGTATCAGACATCTGGAAAATTGCCCATGTTACCCTAGTCTTTAAAAAGGGGGATCCCACGGACATCTCGATTACTGGCCCATAGCTATTCTCTCGGTGCTCAGTAAAATCCTTGAAATGTTGGTTATTTCCCAAACAGTTGATTTTCTTCTTAAATATAATCTCCTCTCTGATAAACAGCACGGTTTCCACAAGGGTCATAGTACCTCCACAGCCTTACTTAAATTTACTAATGATACCCTCTCTGCTATGGATTCTGACCTTCTGACTGCTGCGGGGTCATTATTGACTTGATGAAAACTTTTAATCTTGTTGACCATCCCTTACTTCTCTCTATTCTTCAATCCAAGAGATTCTTACCACCTGTTGTCGCCTGATTTAGTAGCCATCAAATCGTACACAAGTCGTGAAATTCAACTCTGCACTCTACGACCCTACCACAGTCAACACTGGAGTTCCACAGGGCTTCATACTAGGCCCCCTCCTTTTCTCCATTTTTATCAACATCATCATCGTAGATACTGCCTACTGTTCATCCCTCCTCTACGCAGATGATCTTGTCCTTTATACTAGCTCCAAGACTGTCTCGGATATAAATCACAACCTCTCCTCTGCTTTCTCACAAATTCAAGCATGGCTACTTGCACATCAGCTTGTCCTAAATGTGGGCAAAACGCAAACCATGCTCTTTGGCACTGCCGCTAAACTCAGATCCTGCCAAATCCCGCTCAAGGTGTCCGGCTCTGACGGCTCTCCCATAAGGATAGTTAACTCTTTCAAATATCTTAGTCTTACTTGACGAGTCCCTTGACTTCGACTTCCACATCCAGACCATCTGTAAATCCGTTAATGCAAAATTAGGGATTGTGTACAAAACAAGTTATGCATTAACCCCATCCGCCGGAATGGCTATTGCCAGGGGCATCCTGCTCCCTCCCCTTACTTATGGGTTTGCTACCTATACTGCTGTGTACAAATGTATGCTTCAGAAATGGGATACCACCTACAATAACATCCGCCGTTTTGCCTCCTCATCCCATTGGCGTAAGCACCACTGTCCGTTCTATGCAGACCTTAACTGGCTCTCCCCTTCTACCCTCAGACTCCTCTCCCTTGGCTCCCTGATGGACGCTGTTATCAGGTCGCAAACACCCTAGTCTCTAGCCTCCTTACTACTCCCTCAATCCTCCTCCTATGGCCTACGCTCAACTGGTCAATCTCTTCTATATGTCCCAAGATGTAAACCCCCCAAGGATGCCTGTGCTTTCTCTCATGTTGCCCCAATGCACTGGAACTCCTTTCCCTTGCCATCCGTCACTCAGCAACTCATGCTACATTTAAAAAAGGAGCTGCAAAATTTCCCAACCAAATCTGTCCCTCGCACGTGCTTTGATCCTACCTAGTCCTCCTCTATCTAGTCCTATATCCTACCCTTTACCTAGACTGCCTCAACTTCTTACAAACTCTTCCCTCTCTAAACTACTCTCCTTGCTCAATTCTCTGTTGTTTTGACCTTTCCTGTATTAGCCCCTATCCCTTTTTATCTCTCTGCTCCTTGTTCTCTTTGGTTGCACTCATCTTGTTCTGCTCCACTGTGTGTCTCCCCTTGACTGATGTACCTTTCTATTGTAAACCCCTCCTCCTCATTGTTCATTATTATGTCTGCACCTGCCATTGTATTTTACTTAGCTGTTTATCCACCTTTTATTTCCCATCTTCTTTGTCTCTTGAAACTGTTTGTCACTACCTTATATCATACCCCTAAATGCTACGCTCCAGTGTTTATGTGACTGCATTTTTTCCTATAGAAACTACACTGTAAAACTAGGTCAATGACAGTATCTCATATTATGTTTATTTTGTCTCTGCCATCAAGTAATATTGTATTTATCTACCTTATTTTTGTATTCTCTCTCTCTCTCTGTATTGTATATTCAATATTGTAACCTACCGGGGTCGTGCCTGAAAATAGTCATCTCTATGGCTAGTGCCCCTTACCTGGTTAACAAAAACTAAATAAATAAATAAATACTGTGCAACTCTGAGCAAGTCACTTAACCATCCCGGTGCTCCTGGGACACTCCTGAAAACAGGCATTTGTGCCTAATGGGCTTTACCTGGTTACCAAAAGAATAAAAAATATATATCTGTCATGCTGTGCCCACGCTTTCTACAACTGTCTCCTCACAGTCATCCTTCCTCTCAACCATGCCAGCCAGACACCACCATCCAGGTGGGGCACCCAGGGCATGCACAGAAAGCTGTTGCTGTGACCTAGGAGGTGGGGGGGGTCAGTATGTCCCCCGCTGTCCATGTATCCAGGGGAGAATCAGAATTACTAAAGGATGAGGACAGGAAAGGGGCCTATATATTACGGTATAGGGATATAGCCTTCCTGGTAAAATGAGACATCCTTGCTAAGTGGCGAGAATTCTGGCAGCTATGAGAGGAAGGGTGTATTTCGATCTCCAGCATTGAAGGATAAGCCTCTTAACTTTTATTCCCACCATTCTGAGCCACCTCAACTGAAAATCTGAGATATGTGTATTGGAGTGTGTGATACCCAGCAGTTAAAGTTAAGGAGAAAGGGGGTAGGTACCTCAGAGTACCCTAATATAGCACCTGTGGACTTTACCCCAGAAGCTCCGAGGTTAAAGTATGTACTTAAAACATGCAAAAGATCTCCCCCACCCCCTTCCCAGCTGATGACACCTCCAGCAGAAGTCCTATGGTAACAAACCTAGGACAGATTTATATGGTTACAACAAACAATTTTCCAGAGGTACTGGCTCACAGCCAAATGCTGACAAGGTTTCGTATAGGCCAATAACATTTTCATTTAATTAACTCTAAAGTTGTTTTGGTTTTGTTTGTCTTTTTTTACAACTTATGTACCCACAGTAGCCCAGCTGACATGCAACATCTCCCATAGGGTCCTGCTTCTAGCCATTGTGGTAGGCTGGAACACTGGGAAGTTAAGTGACGTGCTCAGGATCATTCAGTAACTATCTGGAGCTGGTTGGGATTGAACTTGTGATCCTTTGATATCCCGATTCCAAAGCTGGTGCTCTAACCACAACACCACACTACCACTGGTTGTATTGAAGGATGCAGCATTAGTAATTCCCAGTTTGCCATTGGCAGTTTTCCTTTCCATGGTGTCAAAGTCCACACACATTTCTGACAGCACTTCCCAGCAAACACTGAATGCTGCAGGAGCCTGGGTGACAGAAGGTGAATATGATGAACCCTTGATTATCCTTCATCTAGCATTTGCTATGTGCCTATGAGGAGTACAACATCCACATGTGAAATGAATGTCTGTGACATCATCATATATACCCAGCCAATAACCCTGCTGGCTACAGGCAGCACACGTAAAAGCAACCCCTTTAGTGCTTCAGTCAGTCAACATTCCAGTTAGAAGAGAGCACAGACAATTTCTGAAGAGCTTATTAGGTGTATCCTCGTGAAAGCGACGGTGCAGGACACTGCTGTTCCTCTGAGCCTTAGGGTTTAAAGCAGTGAGTTGACTGGACATGGCCTTGACTTACATCTTATGCGATGTGTCTCAAAACATATCCAGGACACGCAGCGATCTTTCATAATGCACACCCTGTTGTGCATTATTCCTTACATAGCCTCACCGTCCTAAGTGGCAAGCCCCTGCCCCGAGGTTCCACTTAAAAAAAGGAGCCTTTGTACAAATACTTAGCCAAATTCCATTGGGCTAGCAGAAACTTATATTCTGCACTAACTGGCTGGCAGGGAGAGATGGGATATTGGGCTATTCCTACCCCCCCCCCCCCCCAAAATGGAAACATGTTATAACTGCACTTCCTCAAGGGTAAGTGACCTTACCCCAGCCTGTTTAATATTATTTTGTGATTGTACCTTCTCTCTCATTTTGTTCCTCAAGGGGCTGTACCCAGAACCGAGCCTTGGCTCTGTGAGCCTTTCCCAGTCACCAGTTTCTAAATCAATCATGTCTGTGATGAACTCTGTCCCAGCTTTCCCATGATTGGACATAAACCTGACTCCCCCAGATGGCTGTGCAGTCCACTAGTACCGAGTCACCTTGCATGGGACCTGCCCATAAACAGGATTTTTCAGACTGATCAAACATTAAAATACAAGATGTGTTTCACAACCAGCTTTGTGCGATACTGAAAAATGTGTGCCTGTATCCCTAATGATCAATGCGAAAGGTAACAGTGCAGACACACTCCAGAGTTGTGACACCCACTGACTTCCCACTCCCCCAGTTTAGCAGTTCAAAGTGCTGGAAAAACTCCAGCAAACACAACTCTTTTTAAGTCAATCCATTCTTGATAATGATGGGCACCAATATGATCACTAGGTAAATGCAAGGCCAGGACCCTGCATCAATTTGAGTAGACAGGATAGACCAAGAGGACTTCTTCTGGCTGTTTTCGTATGAAGGCAGAATCCTTGCCCCTCAAGTTCATCTGCTCCCGATTCCCACCTCTGTCTATGATCATACTCCCCTGCATGTGGCACATTAGGTTGAAGTGGAAACCATGTGATTTCACTAGCTCAAAGAAAAAATTACTCACCGCAGTAATCGTCTTTCTTCCAAGGGTCCTTTAGCATCAGTAACTTTTTTGCACTTAGCTGGCTAGGTGCAATTGCCCCAGAGGTGTGCCTTTAAGAGAGATTTAATGAGTGTAGGGCCAAGCCAATCAAAAGACAGGAGGGGGTGTGAACTGAGTGACAGTTATTGACTGCTTCTAAACGATACCTGTCAGTCCAATTACGTGATGCCCTCTCACCTCTTCCCTTTTCCTCAGCAGTACCACTCGGCCCTATTCTGGTTCCATCCTCATTTCTATTTTCCTTAATGATCTCCTTTCATTCTGTGTCTCCTCACATAGAAAATTTACACGTATGACACTGTACTCTTTACTTTCCATTCCTTAGCTGAAATGTACTTTTCAGTGTGATTTTCACAACATTCGTCATTGGTTCCACTTACATCAACTGTCCCTTAATGCTAAAAAATGGTCCATGATCTTTGGCAGCAAACATCATTCAGCCAGGCTCCACACCACCACAGCCTTCTGGATGACCCCCCCCCAAACAAAATTTCCTATTTCATTTCAGAGGGTGGCTGGATCCAATGTCTCAAATTGTCCTTCCTTAATGTCATCCATAAAAAATTACTCACCACAGTAATTTTCTTTCTTCCAAGGGGTCCTTTAGCATCAGTAACTTTTCTGCACTAAGCTGGCTAGGTGCAACTGCCCCGGAGGTGTGCTTTTAAGAGATATTTAAATGAGCGTAGGGCCAAGCCAATCAAAAGACAGGATGGGGGTGTGAGCTGAGTGAGAGCTGTTGAATGCTTCAGAATTTTTTCATGGAAAAACGAGGGCAAATGCCCCAAAAAAGAATTAACAGGATTCAAAACACATGCAAATGTCCAAAAGTGGAAATGGAAACAACAGCAACACGAGGTAAAAACTCATCAATAAGAAACACCAAATTTGGTAAAAGGCAACGGAAGAGCCCTTCTCAGACAGGTGAACTGGGGAGGAAGGGTGGGAGCTTACTAATGCTAAAGGACCCCAAGGAAGAAAGAAGATTACTGTGGTGAGTAATTTTTTCTTCTTACCCCAGGAGTCCTTTAGCATCAGTAACTTTTCTGCAGACTACCAAGCAGTACCAAGTGGGAGGCGGGCAGAGAACCTACTTAGAAAAGGGGCTCTGCAGAACTGCCCTGCCAACTTTGGCATTAGATCTGGTCTTCACATCCAAACTGTAGTGTTTCACAAAGGTGTGCACAGATTTCCAGGTAGCTGCTTTGCAGACATTCAGTAGGGGAATGTCCCTTGCAGCTGCAAGCAAGGCTGCAGTGCCCCTAGTGGAATGGGCCCCAAGCCCCACTGGAGGTTGTTGACCAGCTTTCTCATAGCAGAATCTAATGCAAGAGACCAACCAATGAGAAATAGTTCTCTTGGTAGCTGGTCTTCCTCTGCCTACATCCCCGTAGGTGAGGAATAACTGAGTGGAAGAGCCTCTGGACTGTCTAGTATGCTCTAGGCAGTGAAAGATGGCTCTTTTGACATCCAAGCTGTGGCGCTTTTCATCACCAGGAGTGGATGGCTCAGTAAAGAAGACAGGCAGAGTAATGGAGTGGTTCAAGTGAAACTCTGAAACCACCTTTGACAGAAATTTCCTATTTGTCCTGAGCTCAACTTTATCGTTGTGAGGGATGATGCAATTTGGCTCAGTGCACAGGGCTGTAGCTCTGAAATCCTCCTGGCAGACGTAATAGCAACCAGGAAGACGGTCTTCTAGTTACAAACTTGATGCGGGTCGTGAACATAGGCTCAAAAGGTGGATTCATGAGCCCATCTATGCAAAGGTCCGGGCTCCAAGGAGGAACAGGCTCCCTGGTTGGAGGCTGGAGGTGCAAGAGGCCTTTGAAGAACTGTTTAAAAATGTTGCAGGAAAAAAATGATTTCTTCTTTCCCACCGAAAGGTAGGCTGAAATTGCCGCCAGATGTAGCTTGAGTGAAGATGGTTTCAAGCCCGACGCCTATAGGTGTACCAGGTAGTCTAGCAACTGAGGGTCTGAAGCTGATAGAGGTTCAACCTTTTCACTTCTGCAACAGAGGGAAAACCTTTTCCATTTGGCTGCATAAGTCTTTTTAGTGTTCTTTTTTTTAGCCATCCTCAGTATCTTAAGGACCTGTTCAGAGTACTGTGAGGATGGAAACTCTTAACTCCTCAAGAACCAGGCTTTGAGGTGAACAGAGTGTATGTCTGGGTACTGCACTCCCGTCTGAGGAAGTGTCAGCAGGGAGCGAGTGGGAGGCAGGTGAATGGGCCTGTTGCAGGACACTGAGAGAAGGAGAGGGTACCAGGCTTGCCAGGGCCAGTCCGGAGCCACTAGGATCATGGATGCAGGCTGCTGCCCTGAGTTTTGGCAAAACCCTGAATATCAGGGGAAAGGGAGGAAATGCGTATAGGAACCTCCCTGGCCAGTTCAGGATCAGGGCATCCACAGGACGTGTTCCCGGAACTGGGGGCCTGCAACAGTACTGAGGAAGCTGAAAATTGAGAGGCAAGGCAAACACATCCACATCTGGTGTGCCCCACTGCCTGAACACTGTGGCTAATACTTGCTTGTTCAGTGTCCATTCGCTCTGACCTTGACTGATGCAGTTTAGAGCATCCGCCAGAGTATTGAGTTTGCCTGGGAGGTGAATAGCCATGAGGCTGACTCCCAGGGAGAAAGCTAGAGACCAGAATTTCAGAGCTTCCAAACAGAGTATTCCTGATCTGGTACCACCCTGCTTGTTTATGTACAACATTGCCGTGGTGCTGTCCGTTCAAATTTGAACCACCTGCCCTTCTATGCTGGGAGCGAAAGCTTAGAGAGCTAGTAAGACTGCTCCGAGTTCCAAAGGTTTTATGTGCAACTGTGACTCTTTGGGAGTCCAGTTGCCACTTACTGAGGCACTGTCTAGATGAGCTCCTCAGCCCAACAGGGAGGCATCTGTGGTGATCACCTTTGTGGGAAGAGAAGTTTGAAAGGGAAGTCCCTGCCTGCAAATTTGCAGGGTCCTTCCACCACAGCAAGTTTTGGAGGAACTGCTCAGACAATGGCATTAACTCTGAAAATGTGTTGCTTCCCTTAGACCAGCGAGCTCTGAGGTAGGCTTGCAGGAGTCTCATCCTGTACCTGACCCCTGGGACTACTGCAGTCATAGAGGCCGTATGTCCCAGAAGTTTGAGGAAAAGTCTGCCTGGTCTTGGCCGTCCCTGGGCGAAGGAATCTGCCACTAAAAGGAAACTCTGAATTCTTTTCTGTGAGAGGAAAGCATATCCCTTCCAAGTGCCCAGCTGGGCCCCTATGAAGGTGAGCACCTGGGTGGGTTCCGGGTGAGATTTTTTGAGAATTACTAGGAAACCCAGAGACTCCAGAGAGCGTTCTGTGAGGGAAAAAGATTCCTTGACTTGGCAAGAAGACTTTGCTACTATGAGCCAATCGTCCAGATAGGGGTAGAGAGCGATATCCAGTCTCCTGAGATGTGCTGCTACCACTGCGAGACACTTGGTAAAGACTCTTGGGGCCGAGGACAGACCGAAGGGCATTGCGGTGAACTGAGAGTGACCCAAACGAAGCTTGAACCTGAGAAACTTCCTGTGAAATCTCCTTATGGGTATGTGGAAGTAGGCGTCCTTTAAGTCAAGGGAGGCTAGCTAGTCGCCCTGCTGTAAGGACTGTATGACCAGTGACAGTGTGACCATTCTGAATTTGGGTTTCTTCAGATGTTTGTTTAAATATCTGAGATCTAAGGTAGGTTGCCACTCCCTGGTTTTCTTTTGTGTCAGAAAATACCTGGAGTAGAGGCCCTTGCCCTTCTCGTGGGTGGGGACCCTCTCAACTGCTTGTAAAGCCAGAAGGTTTTGTACCTCCATTTCCAACACCGGTATCTGCGATGGTGACAGAGGTCTTGACACCTGGGTATGCTTGAGGTCTGGCAGCCACTTGAACTGTGATGACAGACCCTTCTCCACTATCTCCAGCACCCACTTGTCTGATGTGATGAAGGACCAGTGCTGAAGATAGTGAGAAGAGTCTGCCTCCAACCGGAAACGGGCAGGCAACCTGGGCACTCACATCAGGACTTAGACTGAGAGGCAGATGGCTGGGTAGAGGTGGCTCTTCTTTGGCCCCTTCTGCCCCTGCCTCTGAAAGACCCCTGGTACTGGCTAAAGTCAGATTGGGGATAGGGACTGTAAGGCCTGGGAACAAAACTTCTGCCCCTACCACCCCGGGACGGGATCTCTGAGGGGTGGCGGGTTTGGGCTTGGATGAATGGCTCTGCCAGGAAGCCTTGTACTCATCAACCTTTTTCATGTAGTCAGTGGTTCTGTAATCAAACAACATATTTTGATCACAGGGAAAATCCATGGCCTTGTTCTGAGTGTCTGTGGTCAGACTGGTTGTTCTAAGCCAGGTGAAGCATCTCAGAGATATGGCATGGGCCATCACCCTAGAGGCTGCATCATTACTGTCATCTGCCATGTGGAATTGGAATATAGTAGCTTCCAAGGCAGTTTTTGACGTATCCACCAGCTCCTGCACCACAGAATCTGATCCGCTGCAGACGATAGCCTGAACAGATTTCCAAAGGGCTTTCTGATATTTGGCTGTGAATGCCATGTAAGAAGAAAGCCTGAGAAGCAGGGAAGCTGTGGCATACATTTTCTTTGCTACAAAGTAAATTTTCTTGGAATCCTTGTCGGGGGAGAGGGTGACAAGGAGACTCCAGCTTTCTCACAAGCTGCCTGCTGCACTATACTCTCGTGGCTAGGGTGTTCTGACAGGAACTCGGTACCATTTTTAGACAATTTGAATTTTCTCTCAAGCCGCTCATCAACCCCTAGTACTGAAGTGGGATGTTGAAGTACCTTCATGATATTTTTTCTAATGCATTATAGATAGGGACAACCAGGGTCTTTGAGGATGAAAGACCCTTCATCTCCCTATAATCTTCGTCTTCATCGACATCCTGGTTGGGGTCCTGCGTAGGGAGGTTCAGGGTATCCAGCATATTTTGTATAAATGTAAACATATAAAAAGGATCCTTGTGGTCACCTGGGGGATCCCCAAGGCGAGGGTCCAGGGACTCCTGGGCCTCAGGGTCCTCAAAATCCATTTCAGGGGCATCATAAAATTGATCATCATCTGCATCACCCTCACAGTCTACAGAACAGAGAACTGTGGAAGAGTGTTGGCCAGCCCCAGTAAATTGAGGACCCATCTTTTGAAGGGTCTGAAACAGTTGCCATGCTTTTTCCATACCTTGCACTGACGGAAGAACCTGTGTAGTTTGTATGTGTTTTGTTTTTTCTGTATGCTTTAAGCTGCCTGTTGTCTCACTATTGGCTTTCCCAGGAGCAAAAGGAGCATATCTGTCTTGACAGAGTTTCTTTTTAGCCACTTCACTAGAGGCTTGATCAAGCTTCCTTTTTTTGTCACTCATTATTTTCCAATTTGTGAGGAACTTCATTTTTGGAAGCTTTATTTTTTGACTGGGATCTGGAGGGTTCCTCAGCACCTCTGCTTTTGGTATTAGTACTTTTGAATGGCCCCTCATCGGAAGCTTTTGATTTATCCTCAGCCATAATTATCAAAGGTTTGTCTGCTATGTTCACCAATTTAAACAAAGCAAACCAGTTCTGGACCTACGCACCGAGTGCAGGTTTCTGTGAAAAAGCCACCGGCCAGTCCTACCCCAGTTAATAAACTCTGTCCATTACCAGTGCCCTTTTCTTGGGGGGTGTAAAAATGGGATCTATACCAGTGCCAAGCTTAACAGAAAGCCAGTAATACTCAACTGCGCACAGGTGGCTGCTGGACCCTTATGGACAGTCCAAACACAGATGATACCAAGGTCCAGTAATAGAACAAAAAAGGGTTCCTCGTAATTGCCAATCTAGAGAGAAAACCCCCAGGCACTGTTTAAGTTTGAAATTAAGAAGGGGGATAAAACCTTTTATAGGTACATTAGGGAGCAAAGAAAGACTAAGGCAGGGATACTGAGGCTGAACAAAGAGGAAGGTGTTTGGGCAGAGAGAGAGACAGTGAAAAAGCAGGGATACTGAATGAATACTTCTGCTCAGTATTTACAGTGGAAAAGCAGGGGGAATACCTAATCCAGTCAATAGAAGCACTCTGGATGGGGGGGTTGATATTAGTCCTTTCACAGAAGAAAGGGTTCCGAAAGAACTCTTAAAACTGAAGGTGGATAAAGCAATGGGGCCTGATGGGATTCACCCCAGAATTTTAAAAGAACTAAGGGAAGAACTATTAACACCACTGACTACCCTTTTTAATGAATCATGGGAGGATGGGGTGGTACCCGAGGACTGGAGGAGGGCAGATATGATTCCCCTTCACAAACGTGGGAGCAAGACAAAGGCAGGAA
Organism: Neoceratodus forsteri; assembly: GCA_016271365.2. NCBI lineage: Eukaryota > Metazoa > Chordata > Ceratodontiformes > Ceratodontidae > Neoceratodus > Neoceratodus forsteri. The sequence goes on from CM028135.1 coordinate 173,996,648, forward strand.
ACTACAGAACTGTCAGTTTGGCCTCAGTGGTAGGGAAAATGATGGAATCACTTCTGAAGGAAAGAACTGTTGAGTACCTAGAGGCCAATGGGACACAGGACCGAAGGCAGCATGGATTCACAGTGGGAAGGTCATGTCAGACAAATCTAATTGATTTCTTTGACTGGGTGACCAAAGCAGTAGACCAGGGAGGGGCTGTGGACATGGCCTACCTAGACTTTAGCAAGGCATTTGACACAGTCCCGCACAAAAGATTAATAAACAAATTAGCCAGCCTGGGAGTGGGTCCTAGGGTGGTAGCCTGGGGTTAAAACACTGGTTGGACAACAGGACACAGCGGGTAATAGTAAATGGAGTCCACAGTGAAGAAAGAAGGGTTACTAGTGGGGTATCGAGGGTTCAGTATGGGACCAGTCCTTTTTAATGACTTTATAAGTGACATTGCAGAGGGACTGGAATGGAAAGTATGTCTCTTTGTAGATGACACAAAGATCTGAAACAGGGTTGATACACAAGGTGGAATGGAAAGAATGAAAAGGGACTTGGCAAGGTTGGAGGAATGGTCAAATGTATGGTAGCTTAGATTCAATGCAAAGAACTGCAAAGTAATGCACCTGGGAAACAAAAACCCAGGAGAAGAGTACACAATGGGGGGTGAGATACTGACAAGAACAAAAATGGAAAGGGACCTGGGGTAGTCATATCAGATGACCTAAAGGTGGGCCAGCAATGTGAGAAGGCAGTAAGGAGGGCTGGGGGGATACTGGGATGCACAGGGAGAGGCATCACCAGTAGAAAACAGGAAGTTGTTGGCCCTCTGTACAGACAGTTAGTAAGACCACATCTGGAGTACTGTGTATAGTTCTGGAGACCCCATCTCCACAAAGACATTGACAGGGTAGAGGCTGTCCAGAGGAGGGCAACCAAAATGATGCAGGGTCTGCATCAGAAGACATATGAAGAAAGACTAAAGGAACTAAAGATGTATAGCCGCGAGGAAAGGAGGGAGACGGGGGACATGATAGAAACTTTCAAATACCTCAAGGGAATCAACAGAGTCCAAGAGGGTAGCAGCTTGCAGAAAAAGAGATGTGCAAGAACAATGGGGCACAATTTGAAGAGAGTGGGGGAACAGCTCAGAGTTAATGTGACAAAGTATTTCTTCACAGAGAGGGTTGTGGATACATGGAACAGCCTTCCTGAGGAGGTCGTAGAGTCAAAAACAGTGGGGAATTCAAGAATGTATGGGACAGACATAAGGCAATTCTAGTGGGGGGGTAGGAGGAAGTAGGCTGTTGGTTATCTAGGATCTGCAGCTTATCCGTTAGGTAGGGAAATGGGCAGACTAGGTGGGCCAAGCGGTCTTTATCCGCAGTCAAATTCTATGTTTCTATGTTAAATCTACTGCAGGTGCCTCGTGGTAAACCCCGCGAGGTCCAAGGTAAAAAAAAACAAGGCAACTGTCCCTAATTCGACTTTTCCCACAAGAATTTAGCCAACAATGAAGGAAACTGTCGAAAATAAACACCCACGATAAAATTCGGCTTTAAAGTAAATAGTCACGGTAAAAATAAAGTCTAAATAGTGATGTCGCACTAAAATTAAAAAATGCGCGCAGCGCTAATAAAAAAGTAAAATTTTTCTCTCAGCACACTAAAGGAAATAATTTATGAGGAAAATTTTACCCAGATAAGCACTAGGAGGCTGTCAACAAGGAAAGTTAGGAAACACCTCAGAGGTAATATTGCTCAGTCCAGCGGAGAAAAAATTCTGAAGCAGTCAACAGCTCTCACTCAGTTCACACCCCCTCCTGTCTTTTGATTGGCTTGGCCCCACGCTCATTAAGTCTCTCTCAAAGGCACACCTCTGGAGCAATTGCACCTAGCTAGCTAAGTGCAAAAAAGTTACTGATGCTAAAGGACTCCTGGGGTAAGAATATGTGTTACTCGAGTGTTTCCATTTAGATGAATTGGTTAATACCTTTCAACAAGATTTCTATAGGTGGAGGTCCCTCCCCTTGTTCCTTAAAGCTCAAATAACTATCATCAAAATGAATGTTCTTCCCCGTCTATATTATCCTTTAAACATGTTCAACCTTTTGCTCCCCGTTAGTTGGTTTAAGAAACTTCACACATTATCTCCCATTTTCTATGGAAATGCAAAACCCCTCATAGAGCTTACACCTGCTCCGGGGCACAGAAGCACTTGGGAGACTGCGTTTGCCTAACTTCTTTATACACTATCTGGCAAGTCACGTCTCTAAATATGCTAGATGGCCCAGTTCTCCCTTGCCGTCTGGAACAGCCAAGTATGTTCAGTTATGGCTCCAAATAGAGCGACATCAAATTGCGGAAGCAGGTCTTTCCCCAGAAAGTTTGTTTTTTGTTTCCCCAAAGGTCTTCCTTCACAAATCAAGAGATCGTTTATTTTTACTTCAGTAAAAGTCCACACCCAACTGTGTAGAGCTATGCACTACAATAACCTTATTGACATTTCTCAGCCATTATGTCACAATTCTAATTTTAAACTGGGAACTCAGGTGCTGTCCCCTCGGGGGATGCCTTGGATCAGAGACAAGAAAGTATCTGATATCCTTTCTCGTGGCCAGATCCTTAGTACCCGGGAGCTGCTAACCCATTTCAACCTGCCGGCTACGCGGAATTTAAAATTTACCAACTCTGACATATGTTGATACGATGGCTTGGCATGGCATCTTGGACTACTGATCAGGGGGATTTTATTTATCTACTCTAAATCCATTCCTGGTAACCCAGTTAGCCTCCCTTTTGTTTTCCACATTTTTTCCCCAAAGACTCGGGCCACTCTACCTATTGGTCTTCCTCACTTCCTAATTCTATGTTTAACTGGGTAGATGTATATACTTATCTGACCAATGATAAATTGTGTCTTGCTCAATTTTATATTTTGCATAATATCCATCTTACACCTGTCCATTTGGTGAAGATGGGAAAGCTTCATTCCTCTACGTGCTCCAGGTGTAGTCAAGCAGAAGGCTCGTGTTGTGGGAATGCCCAAAAGTGGCCCCACTCCGGGAGAAGATCAAAGTACAGGTTGATCCCCTACTAGGACTGGAAAACTACTTTTCCCCTGAAATTTGTCTGGTGGGAGACTTCTCGGGAATCCGAGTTAAAGAACAGAAATACTTCCTGTCTTTAATCTCTCTTTCAGTGAAGCGGCTGGTACTCCGCCACTGGATGGATCAAAGCAAGATTTCCTACTCTGAATGGCTTAATGAATTATTACATAATCTGAGGACTGAAAATATGACAGCCAGCCTCCCTGACCGCATGTCAGCATGTAAAAGAAAGTGAGGTAAGCTGTATGCCCTCTTTTCATTATCATCTTCCCCTTGAGTGGGCCTTGGGAGTTTTGGTGAATTGCATAGCCTTATGGGATTATTATTTAGTCTGAATATGACACTAAACTGCAGAATTTCATCATTTGGATCTCAATGCTCTGCATTTATTTGGAAGGTCCATCTGCATTCTCACTTTATTTGAACCTTGTATCTCCGTGGGGTGGGGAGGAGAGATAGTGATTTCTTTGACTGTTGGTAATAATGATTATAAATAATAATGCTTTATTTATATGGCACCTTTCAACCACCAAGGCGCCTTACACACAATTAGAACTACTAAGATCATAAATTCAAGTATCATAAATAGTTTAAAATACTGAAATACAATATAACAGATATCAAGCCGTCACCATATGCTTGGCACCATAAATGAGTTTTAAAAGCCTGTTTAAACCCCTCCACGGTCGCGCACTCCCAGGGGTAGAGAGTTCCAAAGGGTAGGGGCTGCGTACATAAATGCACGGGCCCCGAAAGATTTTAAAAACACCCTTGGAACCTCTAGCAACCCCTCATCAGCCGAGCAGAACCATTGCCTGGAGCGGTAAGGGACAAACAGCTCTTTCAGGTAGGCCAGGCCCTGTCCATGTAGGGCTTTGTAAGTCAAAAGTCCAACTTTAAAGGTGATCCACCACTGTACAGGGAGCCAGTACAGTCTGTGCAGCACCACTGAAATATGACAGGACCAAGAGGTTCCTGTCAATAATAGGGCTGCCGCATTCTGCACCAGCTGCAAGCAGCGGATATCCACCCCCGCTAGCCCTAGGTACAGGGAGCTACAATAATCCAGGCATGAGGACACAAAGGCATGGACCAACGTAGGAAGATCCCCGGATAGAACAAGGTGTTTAACCCTGGAGATATTCCTCAGATGGTAAAGAAAGGATTTGACGACCGCTGACACCTGTGAACATAGTGTCAGCCCGTCATCAAAAATTACCCCCAGGTTTCGCACCCGTTCAGAGGTTGGGAGTGGCAAGCCCTTGAGAAAGAGTCCCAAAGGCAAACCAATGCCCAGCGCCCCGGGTCCACAACCAGCACCTCAGTCTTTTCCGAGTTCAACCTCAACCAGCTCGATTCATCCAATACTGGATTTCTTCGAGGCAGGTGTTAAAAACTGAGACAGCTCTATCCTGGTCTGGTGCAAAAGAAAGGTACAGCTAGATATCATCAGCATAGCAGTGAAACCTCAGCCCACACCTTCTTACAATGTCTCCGAGGGGCAGCATGTATACTGCGAATAACATGGGGGACAACACCAATCCCTGAGGGACCCTACATGACAGTGGGACTGGGTCAGAGGAAAAATTCCCCGACACCACCCTCCAAGTTCTTCCGGTTAGGAAAGATGTAAACTACCTGAGGACTGCACCTGACAGGCCACAGATGAACCTCAGGCGATCGAGCAGGACTCCATGATCCACAGTGTCAAATGCTGAAGAGAGATCCAGAAGTGCCAATATGGACCGGTTCTTCCGATCTCTTGCCATCAGGAGATCACTGAGCACCCAAACCAGCGCCATCTCAGTACTGTGCCTCTTCCAAAAACCAGACTGGAGAGGTTCACAGATGTCATTGATGGTTAAATGGTTCTCCAGTTGCAATGCCACTACTTTCTCAAATCAACTTCCCCTGGTTGTGTGATGTTTGTACTTTTGTCATTTGAAAACTCTAATAAAGTACATTTAATTAAAAAAAGTGTCTCTGTTTAGGGGCAATGATGATGAATGAGCTACACACACACTTGTCTGAACCACAAACACTATGATGGGGATGGAAGGGGACATTTGAGTTTAGGACTGGAAACACTGCACCATTTCCAATTCCTAATGGTTTACCTTTGGTATACTTTCTGTATCTCTCTTTTTTCAGTTTTCTGACTCTATGGTTTTTATATTTATTTCTATGGTACTAAAAAACTAAGCCAAGGAAAGAAGGACGCAGCCTATCTGAGGTAGGGTTATAGAAAGCAAAATCTAGAAGGATAAGGAAGGGGGAAACAGAATACAGGTTAAGGAAGGTAAAGAAGTAACAGAGGAAAACTTAAAACGTCATATGTAGGGTCAAGTAACAAAGGGGTTACACAAAACAAAGGGGAAATTATAAACACCCTATATTGGGTAAGGGTGCAGAGTTCTTTCCAGTAGCATAGTGAGTGTAGGAACAGGAGTGCTGGGAGTAGTGCAGCGCAGTGGCATGGCAGCTTTTAGACAGACCTTCTGGAAATTGAGGTGCTGCCCTATCTGGCCTGAGGGAGGAGGTTGCTAGAGTCAGGACCAAGTCAGTTAGGATTCAGGGACCTCCCCCCCACCCATGGACCACTGAGTCGAACACCACTGCCCCAGAGAGTGCCCTAAGAGAGGGCCAGCTTGACTGCAGTGGGCTCCACGAGGATAGGAGTGGTGGGTCAGGGGCACATTCTTTGGCCGGTGCCACTCTACATAAAGTCGGTCACAGTTCTGGCAGGACAGGACCGCTGGGATGAGGCACCCATGGTAGTGACCAGGGGAGACCCCAAAGTGGGAGGGAAAAGGACCCCGGCAGAGGAGGAAGCAACTTCTGCTGGGGGAACTCAATCAACAGAGGGGTAGATTTGGGAACAGGAAGGAAGGGAGAGAAAGAGAGAGGCGAACTGCCTACCTATGGAATGAGGATCCAAAGGATTGTTAGGGCGGCAGGGCAGGAGGGGAGAGCTGGATGTCACGGTCCACCTGGGGACTAATGAAACTTGGCTGGGGACGAGGCTGGGATTGTGCAGGGGGATTTTTTTTCCCCTTGGTATTATGCTTTACAGGGATTTATATAACTCTAAAAATTGATTAGCATTTTGCTCATAAAAGTGCTAAATCTTTGTGAAAATGCATCGCTCTTGTCTCACTGTGTTTAACAAACACAGCACTTCTAGAAAATTTATATAAATACTTTCTGTACAGTTTGTATAGTCCCAAGAAAAAAACTGCTAATCAATTATTTAAAACCCTGTATTATAGGGCGAACTGCCTAAGCTGGAGAGGGATCTTAATCAGGTAGTGACTTTTCCTGAGGTACTGCCAGTCTATGGCAGAGAGAGATTAATTATCTCTGCACTAGAAACTTCAACTTGTGGTTGAAGGAATGGTGTAGAGAGGAGGGGTTCAGCTACACTGTGGACTGGGGACCCACCTGGAGGGATAAGGGCCTATACAGGGGTGATGGCCTACATCCATCTAGGAGGGGAAATCACAGTTCACAGTGGATGGGTTAAATGCTACTTTGAGGAACATTTAAACTAGCTAGGGTGGGGGGTGGCGGAAGATATCAGGGAGCCACAAAGTCCCCCCCAGACAGTAGCGGACAGAAAGAAAGACTCGAGAGGAGGCAAATCCCCCAGGGTGCAAAATAAAGAAAAAAGCAGAGTGTTTGCAATGAAAGAGGACTGGAAAACAAGCTGTAAAAAGAAAGGGGAAAGTAGGAATATTAAAAAGGAGACAGAGGGGGTAGCAGGCAGAGTAGTAATAAAATGCAGAGTGGCAGCAGGCAGTACTACCACCGGCGTCAGTAGTGACATCATGGTTCCCTCTCTGCATTGTGGTATTTAAACCATGGTACTCACCAATCCAGTCACTCTTGTACACTGAGGGAGACGGCTGGTCAGCACTGCAAGCTCCCGAGGCATCCAAAGTGAGTTAAATGCAGAAGAAAATTACTAAATAAATCTCAGTGCTAGAATAAAACAATTAAAAATTTTAGCCAAGTGCTCGTCTGTGATAGAGGGTGAAGAGACTTGGCTGAGGTCTCAGAGACACTTTAATTTTTGATGGAGAAGGGACGGGGCTACCCAGCCAAGTAAGGTAAAGTACCTTATAAGGTATTAACAATTTCAAATGTTTGCGAGAACTGTCTATCTCTAGTGTTTAGACATAAGACCTCTATTTAATGGGGACTTACAAAATTATATTTTGCAATAGCAACATAGCCCTGGTGGGAAAGGTTTTGGAAGGTCTAATCAAAGACTTAATTTTAGACCATCTGGAAATTTATGGCCTGGTAGACCCACTACAACATGAGTTCACTAAAGCAAGGTCTTGCCAGACAAATCTGCTGGCATTCTATGAGAATGGTAACAGAGAATTGGACATCGGAAATTCAGTCAATGTGGTTTACATGGATTTTGCTAAGGCTTTCGAGAAACTGCCCCATATGGAATTACTAAACCTGTTGGAAGAAATCAACCCAGATACTAATATCTGTAACTGCGTTTCAGCATGGCTGCAGGGGAGACAACAAAGGGTGTCCATTAAGGGAGAACTCTCAGACTGGGCTCCTACCACTAGAGGGGTACCTTTTTAACACACTATATATTACCCAAGAATATGGCTCTATAAGTTTTTTCGGATGACTGCAGGGTGGGGGCAGTGGTGAACAATCAGGAAGAAGGGACAGAATTGCAGAGCACCATAGGTGACATCTCTGACTGGTCTGAGACCAACAAATTAGTCTTGAATATTGCAAAATGCAACGTAATGTATATAAGCAAATCAAATAGACAGACTACTTATAAACTAGTAACTGTAAGTGCCAAGTTTGCAAATGAAGAAAGAGATCTGGGAATTGTAATTAGTGCCGGTCTCAAGTTTAGCCTCCATTGTAAGACTTGGATAAAAAAGGAAATCAAAACTTGAATTGCATTCTAAGACATATTGCAAGCAGGGATGCAATTGTACTAACTCCACTCTATGTAGCTCTGGTGAGACCCAATTTTGGAGTATGCCGCCCAGGTGTGGTCCCCACAAAACAGGGAAGACATAATTAAGTTGGAGGGGGTCCAGAGGAGATTTACCAGATCTATACGTGGGTTAAAAAATAAACCATATATGGACAGATTAACAACCCTCAATCTTTATTCCCTTTATTACAGGAGGTTTAGGGGTGACATGTGCCTGTCGTATAGGATTATGGGTGATGACAAACTCCGAACTGAGATAGAAATTCAGCCTAGAACAGACTGGTACAGTAGTAGAAGACATAATAAACAACTTATACAATCTAAGTGGAAACATAATACAAGGAAGCACTGGTATAGTCAGTCAGAGGGTGGTGACTCCCTGGTATGATCTTCCAGGGACTGTAGTTGATAGTGGAAGGATAAAAAAGTTTTAAGGATAATCTGGATTTGCATTTTACGGATATGACAACCTTGTTTTAGTTTGGACCTAAAGGCAAGCTTGAAGGACGTCAGTCTATTTGTTTGAACACATCTATGAAAAAGAGTTGGGAGTGAATCAATGAGAAACTCTAAAAAGACAAATAGAATAGTAGAGATATGATTAACATAATAAATTGCTCTATAGTGTTTAAAATGAATGCCATGGCGCATAATATGTGGCATATAATACTACACTATTGTGCAATGTGAAGTGTAAAAGGTAGCTGTGCGTTGTTTTAGCTGGTTATAATGATACAGTAACACACTATAAATCTAGGATACCATCGGGCTCTATGGTGGAAAGCAGCACCTCACCGAGTTGCACTTTAAGTTATATGGTACATGACAGTAATATTTTAAGGTGTATAGAACACGGTTTCTGTGGTGCAGGTTACGCAGTGGTGTTATAATGAAATGGCAATTATATTATTCCGAAAAATACCACACTGGATTTTTTAACAGAATAAAAACACAGCGGACCTAATAAATTGGCAACAGCCATGAAACGTTGCCCAACCCAATGGTGTGTTGTGAAGCAATACAACTGTGAAAAATAAATTTCACATGTTGTGTTCATCCGTTTTGTTTGGAGTACCGATCTGCAAATACAAGACATCTAGAAAGTAAAATTCTGGACCTAGAGGTTATCGTGGCAGATGCAGACCTGGACATCGTGACCATTACCGAATTGTGGTGCACAGAAAACCATGACTGGAACATGGTCATACCACGATATACCTGGGAGTCAGTAAATTGTAGTATTTAAGAGCACTGAGCTGCAAACCTGGAGAACTGTATTATAACCCTACAGCCACCATTTGCACACAGTGTGACCATGAGCCATGAGCTCCATACTTCCTTGTTCTCCCAGGACACACATGGAAACGAGCCTTGGTTTAGTGTGTCTTTCTTGGTCAAAACTGTAAAATAAAATAAATATACTCTGTTCAGGAAAGAGAAAGGAGGAGGGGTGCTGCTGTAGCAAAGGGAGGATATTAAAACAACAGAGACACAGGGAATCCAGAACAGAATGGAGGGATTGGAGGTACCGTGAATCAACCTGGAGACGGTAAACAGAGCCATTATTCACACTGGCACGATCTACAGACCTCCAACACAGAAGGAGAATTTAGACACTGTCAGCGTAGCTCATTTGGTAGCACATCCTCCTCTGGACAGAAGGTCGTGGTCCCACACCAGGATTGGGCTCATATTTTAAATGCTGGCATCAGAGTGCAGTATTGGGGGGTGTAATGTTGGGTGTGCCGTCCTTCAGACGAGACGGTAAATCAAGGTCCCTTCGATCCATCTCTGGTGCTGTCCTGGTGGATGTCCAGGAAGTAAAAGAACCCAAGGCACTTTTCACAAAGAGTAGAGGACTTTCCCTGGTGTCCTGATCAACATTCCCTTTCCCACAAAACCGGTTCATGCAACTGTCCAAGACTGTGTGTGGGTGCTGATGTGCAATATGGCTGCCACTACATGTTCAGTCACTTCACTAACAGTCTAGAATTGCTGAAAATAATCTTCTCCTTCCCCTTCTCCTTCTTAAGGCACTCATGGAAGCCACTGACACAATGGCAGGAAAGGGGGAGGTGCTGCTGGTGGGGGACTTCAATCTGCCCGATGTAGACTGGAGCCCCCGGCTGCAGCTTCAGCAAGAAGCAGGAACATCCTAGATCCACTGCGGTGTTTCTTGGGCATCTAGTCAGGGAGCCCACTCGAGATGGGGCAGTAGTGGACCCTGTGCTTACTAAAGGAGGCAGTACTGCAGACATCAAGGTGGGAGCTCACCTGGGGACCAGTGACCAACATACAGTGTGGTTCAACATAAGGACAACAGTAGAAGTGAGCCACACAAGGCCGAGGATCTTGGATTTCAGGAGGGCAGATTTAAACAAAAAAATTAAAAAGTAAAAGTGAATACCTAATGGGGGGATGACCTGGGTGGGGTGGAGGAACAGAGGGCTAAGCTAAGGAAAGGCATACCATAGTGAAGGTTACAAACCTCTGTGCAAAGGAAGTGAATAAGAACAAGAGGAAAAACAGACTGCTGTGGTTCTCAAGAAAGTGGCTGAAATTAAGGTAAAGGCTAAAAGGGTCACCTTCAGCAGGTATGAAGAGATGCAGAGGAAAGACGATTGAGATGTATTAAGAGAAACAAAGGGAGTCAGGGAAAGCAGTAAGAAGCACAAGGCGCAAACTGAAGAAAGAACATCCCAAGGGGTAACTAAAGGGGACAAGTAAGGATAAACCCACGACAGAGCATGGGTCTACTTATGAATTAAATCAACGGCTTGGTGGAGGGGGTGGAGGTTCCAACCACCCAGCCGTTGATTAATTCAGAAGTAGACCCGCGCTCTGTCATGGGTTAATTTACTTGTAGCATCAGGAAGAGAAAGAGTTCCTTTTTCTGTTCCCCGTTGCTGGTGGAATACGTCGAGGACTGTTGTCGGCGCTATGCAGGTTATGTGGTGTGAAGGAACGAAAATGCTGCAAAGTGCAGCAGTTGGATGCTTATGTCCTATGTGGTGCACTGCCAGGGAGTTGAGCACCAGTAATTATGTCGATGACAGTGGAGTACAAAGAAAAAGGGCAAACTTACTGTCAAAAATTGTAGTCACCTCCTGCTGATGGTGCATTGTAGAAATGTGCCTTTTAAATGTTTCACTCTGGCACTCTGAAATGGTAAAATTGCCATTGGGAAGGATTTCGGTGTGGTTGCATTACTGTGACGCCTGCTGTGGTGCACATGCATCTGTAATGGCGTGCATTCATTAACTTCTGTAGTTAGGATGGTATTTACCACTGAATTCTATGTACAACTAGAGGGCGGACTGACGCCACACGGTCATTGGGTGATATGACTCCATGCGTCTGCCATCTTGCCGGAGAAGACAGTTCCCGGAAGTGATTTGAGACTGCATGGTTTTCAGCAGCGGTTTTTAGTGCGATCGTCCATTTCTTGCCGTGAGTGCGACAATGGCATTGGGCACAAGCGGGATGGACGGTTGTACAACTGTGTTGCTTGTCTTACAACTTCCCACAAGTAAGAGACTCTGTTAGGATCACTCTGGGGTGGTAATTAATGCTGTGATAGAGTTGTATTTATTGCACCCTTCCCCATGTTCCTAACCACTGACTACCACTTCTGTGGTCCCTATATTATGGAGGGATAATACTGTTTTCTTTGGACTCTTTATGTTCAGTTTTATACCATGCAGTCCTCTACCCCCATCCATGATATGATCCTTGACAGGATTCAGTAATGTACAGTACACATAAGTGTGGACCAGGTTTGTAGGGAGACACCATGCCGTTTCACCATGAAGTTTAATCGGGGAATTTTATCTGAAAAAGTGCAGTTGGTGTGATAGTTAAAAATGCACGTGACGATCATCAGTTTTTATTACAGATAATAGGAGAGGAGTACTAAGAATTACAGATTTTGTTATTGTACACATCTTCCTTACTGTTCATAGGTTTATTGCCATTTTTTCACTCTCTATGGGTCTGCTATCCTCTGTCTGCAACACAAAACCAGAGGGGTGGCTCTTGAACGTATGAAAGAGTACAAGCATATCATATGGGTTTAGAGTTTCATATTATATTTTCTGTACTGTAATTGTGTTCTGTCATGGGGGCGGAGATGGACAGACATTGAACCACTGAACAGTTCCTCCCTATATATCATGAGTCATGTCCTGCCTCTTTTGACTCTGTAAATCTGATTTTGTGGAAAAATAGAGTGATGAATTATCAATTGAAAGCAGGGTTTTAAATAATTGATTAGCAGTTTTTTTCTTGGGGCAATACTAACTGTACAGAAAGCATTCATATAGGTTTTCTAGAAGTGTTACGTTTGTTAAACACAGTGAGGCAAGTGCTATGTATTTTCACAATGTTTTAGAACTTTTATAAGCAAAACGCTAATCAATTTTTAGAGTTAAATAAAACCCTGGAAAGGTAGAAAAGCTTTGATATAATTAAGGAACATGCAGTGCTATAAGCAAGCAATAATACCCGACAGGGTGGGCGGTATTGGGCAATGCTAGATTGCCCTCTGGAAGGTCTGGTATTGCCTATACCGGCCCACCCAGGAGGGTATTATTGCGCTTTATAAATGGGGACGGTGCCATTTTATATGGGATTTAAATAAATTACAAAAATAGCTAAAAGTTTATAACTAATAAGGTTTAAAAGTATGTGTGGTAAAGTATCCCCGTGTCTGTGCTGTGCCATTGGTTCCGGCATCTACTGTTCCCCCGGCTGAAGTCACAGAATATGTTTTATGTAGTACTGTAATGAGAAAATGTTGCAGTGTACCTACACGGGATTACAGGTCCAGCGGTACTTTCTGGTCTCCATGCTGACTGTCATTTCTCACTCGATCCACTCCCTCAGGGCTTACTGATCTACAGTGTCACATGTCATTTCTCACTCTGTCTACTCCGCTCTCCAACCGCACACAAATTCATGTCTCACCACTTCCAGTCGCTTAAAAGATGAATGAACACCACGATTCCATATGAAAATGAAGAAATTAATTTCTCGTTTGGTTAGTTCACGCGTGCCAAATGACGTCACACTCGAAAGTATGAGGAAAGAAGAGGTGTCGGAACGAGAAATTAATTTCTTTATTTTTTTTATTTTTATGTGGAGTTATGCTGTTTATTATTCTTTTGATCCATTGGGAGCAGCAAGAGATGAATATCTGTGGGGTTGGAGAGCGGAGTAGAACGTCGACACGGAGCCATGAATCATGGCGGAGACTGGAAAGTACTGCTACAGCTGTAAGCCACTGTGTAGACACAGTGGAACAATTTTTCTATGCAATAATACACAAATAAATCAGGGCATTTGTTTCGGCACCGGAGGTTGATCTAGGCATTGTTAAGCAGCTGGTTATGAACGAAGGAGCCTTGGGGGACAGCCCAGGGGACATTATCTCTAGCTAAGTGAGAGAAACAAAAATAGTGGCAATTTTAAATTGAAAGAAGGGCTTTTAGCCAATTACAGAGCAGGGTAGGCACTATGATATTCTACTGAGTTAGCATGGCTGGCACTTTTTACTTACAGGGCTCTCACTGGTTAATGTACCCCTGCCAGCCAATGAGATTACTAGAACTGTTAGGCCCATTTTCTAATCTGTTAAAGGAGAACCACCTTTCTGTTATGGATTTTTATTTTTTCACACCCCTCTGCCTTTCTGGCACTGTCACCCTACTATGCCCTCTTACGCCGCAAGTTCGTGGGACCCCTTACTGATATGAAGCTACCCCCCCCCCCGGTGGATGGAGAGGGAGCATGGAGTCTGTCCCCTTAATCCCCCCTCAACCTTTTTACAGTACCTGTTGTCCTCGCTGAGGGTCACTGCTCTCTGGTCGTAGTGCCGGTGACGAGGGTCTTTATCTTACGCTCTTGTTGTGACAGGGCCAAGTATTTTTTATGTACACACCCACTGGAGACACGACATGCACTATCGCCAAGTTGAAAGTCAGCATCTGTCATGCTTTTCCCCTTACAGTGCAGGCATGTCGATCTTCCAACAACCACCAGAGGCCGATCATGAACCTAGTCAAGAATTCACCCACTCTCTGTAAGAGAATAGCTGTCTCTGGATGCTCAAGCCTCCTCCCTCTGGTGGTCCTCCGATAACCATAGACTGTTCCCAATCTTGGGTCTGTTAGTGTTGAGGCAGGGGTGGGTAACAAACCCTGTATTACTGCTTTTAATATATTGTATAATCAAATGATAATAACTGTGTGCTTGGATAACTGAATTGAAGAAACAAGAATTTAGAGTACCCACTTGTAGCTATTTTTAATGTTATGGATGGAATACCTGAACTGGTGTTAGTAAAACAGGTGTTAAATTGTGCAGGAACTGACTTGAACTCAGTACAACATCCTTATGCACATTTCTTCATGAACATTATTGGAGAGTTGCACCCCCTATGGATGATATTTCCGCTTCGTACAAATGTATGGAACACAGTTCCACCACTAAACATTTCCAAATTATGACTGAAGTAAAATATAGTATGGTGACTTTGCTTACTTAGCAGTGGAGGGTGGGTAATAATTATATTGAGTTCTTACGATAGATCGCATAAAATGTTTGAATTATTAAGTGAAGGGGGAGAATGATATAGATGAAAACAGCATGATACATATAGTGGTATGAGGACTGCTTTGGGTCAGTTGGTGGGTAGGTGGGTGGGGGTCATTAGATCAGAACAGTGAAGGGAATGACAGCGTAGTATGGAAAGATGTCGAAAGTGGTTCAATTTAGTGCATGTGGGGCGGTGGACTTCATGAGGACATTCCAGAAATTGTTATGCTGCCCTATTTGCAGGTCCCATCACTTGACTGAGTGTGGAGGTTACCAGTCTTCTGGTAGAGTCTGCTAGAATTCAGTGGACCCAAAATCCATATGACACCTAGTGTGTGTCTGCTAACTCCAAGGTAGCCAAATAGGAATGGATGGACTACGGAGAACTATGAGGGCAAGTGGGATGGATCAGATGCACCTCACTCATCCGGTGCTGGTGAAGAATGTGAAGGTCCCTTAGTGATACCTAAAGTTGTGACATAGGCCACTGTCCTTGCAGAGTGTGGTTTCTCTATGGAGGTACCCGCAGTGGAGACCAAGATGATTCCGGGAACCTCCACAAAAGAGACCCCCCCAGGAGGATGGCACAGAGCCCCACTGTCGAAGATAACTCCTAGTAGGGGTCTGTTAGCAGACAACACAAAGATCTGCCAAAGGATTGTCATACCGGGGGGGGGGTATGTGGAAAGGATGAGAAGGGACTTGGCAAGGTTGGAGGAACCGTCACAAGTATGTCAGCTTAGATTCATGCAAAGAAGTGCAAAGTAATGCACCAGGAAAACAAAAACCCAGGGAAAGAGTACACGGGGGGGGGGAGGAGGTACTAACAGAAATGGAAAGAGACGTGAGGGTGGTCATATCAGATGACCTAAAGATAGGCAAGCAATGCGAGATGACAGTAAGGAGGGCTTGGGGGATACTGGGAAGCATAGGGAGAGGTATCGTCAGTAGAAAACAGGAAGTTGTTATCCCTCTGTACAGACAGTTAGTGAGACCCCATCTGGAGTATTGCATGCTGTTTTGGAGACCCCAAAGGATGGCAGCTAAAATGGTGCATGGTTTACACCAGAAGCTATATGTCGAAGAGACTAAAGGAGCTGAATAGGTAGGGGAGATATTAGAGACTAGGAAGGGGAAGAGGACGGGATGGTCCGGTGAACAGCGGTAAGACTGAGTTAGTAATGGGGGAAAAGGTAAGAGGATGGTAGAATGAGTGGCAGAAAAAGGGGGGTCAATCGGGGGAGTTGTGGAGATTGAGCAGAGGGAGGACAGTACAGATAAGGGGCAGAGGGGATGGGATGAGGGACATCAGGATGTGGATAATGGAAAGAGGGAGTGTATGAGTAGAGAAGATGGGGGTGCTAATGATAGGGGATTCTATACTGAAATGGTTAAGATGGGATAAAAAAGGGGCAAGGCATAGTCACATATGGGTGGATGCTATTCCAGGGTTGACCGCGCAAATGGCAGGTCAAGCGATTCTTAAATGCGCAAGGATAAGGGTGCCAGAAGATGGTAAAAGCTGAGGGGGCTGAGAATCAAAAGGGTACTTATGAGAGAACAAAGGGCACTTTTTCTATACTAATTTTTGCCACACAGAAATAAAAAGTGGAGTGGCTACCGCCCCTTCCGCCCTCCCGGTTCCGGCACCTATGCGCAAGAAAAGGAAGGGGAAACCACAAATAGTGGTGCATGTTGGATGGAATGATGAAGCAGGGGAGACGGTAGAGGTGGTAAAGGGGAGGTTTGAGAAGATGGGAAAGCAGGGTGAGGATGTGGGTGTATAAGTGGCATTCTGAGTGGTACTCCCATTCCCTGTGTAAGTACAGCAAGGAAAAAGTAGAATACACAAGTTTTACGAGTGGCTGAGGGAGTGGTGATGCACCAGCAAGTACGGACTTGTGGCAGGCAGGGGTGACGTATTTCAACGACAGTATTTTCAAATGTGTTTTACTCATTTATAGTTCAATTCCTTTAAAATAAAACTGCACTCTAGCTTGAAAAAAAAAAAAAGTATTTTCTTTCAGGCTGTTAGAAATACAGTGTAAACCTCCACACCAGCAATTATACAAAATAAATAAGTACAGGTAGGTATGATGTCATGGATTTTTTTTTTTCCATACACCCTTGGTGTGATAACCATATAAACCTCTCGAGCTTCGCTCTCAAGGTTTATGGGTCATCACATAACTTGGGTGTATGAAAAAAAATCCATAACACACACTTACCTATCCATTATTCTATATGTATAATTGTGACAGTTAATTTGACTATTTGAATGTTATTACCCGTGAAAACTTCTTTCTGATCCCTTTTTAAGAACGGCATCACAACCGTATGCACAGCAACCTTTTGGCTGTTTCAACACCTGTAACTTGCATCAACAACGTATTTATTTACGTTGAAAAGTTAGATTAATAACATACATACGAACATAAACTGTCAACAGAAAAATGGTAACAGGTATATGGGGTCAGTAATCTCACATCCATGACTAGTTCTTTAGAAAAGGTGAAATAAATTTTTTGATGAACAGATGATTGAGTGAATTAGAAAACACTCTCAATAGTGATGTCGAACTAAGCAAACATGTTGTTTTAGTGTTATTTTTTTTCCAGACTGAACAAAGGAAGTGCATAGGTTTAAAGTCCAACACGATAAACAGATTTACATTAACTAAGTCAGCATCACTCATGCAGAAACAAAACTGCCAACGAACACAACATCTCTATTTCTGGGAGGTGAAAGAACATGTCCAAAACTATGTTTGAGAACTGGAAGTGTATTATAGAGAAGCACTATTACAGGATTATGACAGTTACTATGCAAGAATTTTAATTACGCATATCAGGCTTTCATCAAATATGTATCCTGACCATTATTCTTAAGATACTCTGAGCGCATCTAATGTGTGTTATGCATTTCAAGGGATCTGGACATCGGAAATCCTGGCTGGCGCCATCGCAGAACATTATTTGGTTTTCATGCTGTATTTGTCACCTAAAGTGGACTCTGCACTGGATTATGACTGAAATAATATCCCAGATATTGTTTCTCTCACTTGTTTTCATGTCTGAGTTTTTTTGGCTGCAGCATAGGGTATACCAGTCGATGGCTACGCAATGATTACAGTGACACGGGACAATGTTGGTTATGCGTCTACTTGCAATTCCACTGGTCAGACTGCTGGATACTTTCTGTGAAATAGCCTCTTTTATGCCCTTTGGGTTACCAGGCTTCTGCAACAATTATTTAAGATTTAAACTTTCAGGTAAAGCATTAAAAAAAAAGAAATGTGGTAGCCGTGTTAGTCCAGTCAACAATGTAGAGAAAAAAAATACAACAAATATGTTGCAGGTGATGCCTCTTATCGGACTAACAAAATTATTTTTAAGACTAGCTTTTGAGAGATAAAGCTCTCTTCCTCAGGTCAAAGTGACAAGTGAGTTCCTCTATATAATGCCTTGATCAGGCCGCAGCTCAAGTACGGTGTACAGTTCTGGAGACCTCATCTGAAGAAGGACATAGTGCTGCTGGAGAAGGTCCAGAGGACAGCGACCAGGATGATTCAGGGCATGGAGGGGAAACCTTATGAGCAGAGACTGGAAGAGCTTGGGCTTTACTCACTGGAGGACAGGGGAGATATGATAGAGGTTTTCAAGTATCTAAAAGGAATAACCAGGAGTGGAACCAAGGAGCTGTTTAGGCTAAAGAGTGTGGGGGGGACAGGGGCCATGAGTGGAAGCTGGAGGGAAACTACAGGGGGCATAGGAAGCCTTTTTTCACTGAGAGGGGGGTGGAGCCGTGGAATGCGCTGCCTGGGAGGCTAGTGGAGGAGGGCACAGTGGAGGGCTTCAAGAAGGGGTTGGGAGAGGTACAAGGGGAAAACTGAAATTAAAGAAGACCCTCTTGGGGGCTGGGGGTGGTGGTAACGCAAGCAGCCACTAGGTTGCTGGCTTTCGAGCAGACAAGACAGACCATTTGGCCTATTCTAATATTTAATATGTTATGTTAAGAGAACTTTATCTCTCGAAAGCTAGTCTCAAAAATAATTTGTTAGTCCAATAAAAGGAAAAGCATTAAACACTTAATACAATTTGTAGTAACGGAGCAGGTTGTGTGAGACTGTTTAGGGTATTCATGACAGCACTCAGATTTATGAAGGAGTGGGCAGTATATTAGAAAGCCGCATAAACTACCATGCCAAAGTCTGTGTGGCTATAACAATCTATGGAAAGCACCAAAATTAAAAAATAAAAATAAGGCACGATCGGGGTTATACTGACAGTCTGTTAATCACATCTTAAGGATGTACTGTACGAGGCGCAGTCGAGTGCCATATTTCCCCTAGAAGGTGAGTAACGGACTTTTACTCTAACCCCTGGTCATTCATCGTAGCTATTATAGACAAGCATTTGTCAATGCCAGACATTTGATGGGTACCGAACAAGGAGTCAAGTACAAGATGGAGGTAGTGAGGTGCATAGGTAGAGGTTTCTCCAGTAAAAGAAACAGATGGTGTCATCTGCAAACAGGCGGACAGACCTTTCCTTTAAACCCTTTCGCAATGTCTGTAATGAAGACATTTGACAGGACTTGTAAGTGAGATACCCCTTTGATCACCACCCTCTCACCTGATTGGATCGTTACCACCCCCCTTTGCCTCCTGTCCGTCAGACAGTTTGTAACCCAGTTAATCAGTTTGTGCCCTATGGCCCAACTACCTATCTTGTTAACCAGCATTCTGTGTTGATCAGTGTCCTAGACTTGCTCAGAGAGTCACACAGTATGCATGAAGTGGAGCTTGTGGGAATCAAACCCAGGTCTGCTGGAGTGTGGGGTCTGTGATCTTTGGTAACCAGTATGGCCATCAGACTCATGTGCCTGTTTTAAGGGGATGCTAAGCAACTTGCTCAGTCACTCAGTATGCAAGTTTTTTGGTTTTTTTTAAATCAAAGTTTATTATTTTTACACACAAAAAGAACAGATCCAATCATGATAATTTGAATTGTAAATGAAACTAGAGAGAGTCCTTTACTACACACACTGGAGCTGTTCTCCCCAAACCTGTCCTCCAACCTCAGTATGCAAGTTGAAGTTGTAGGAAGGAATGAAACAAAGGTCTGCTCAAATGGCATCCGTGTCAGATCATGAAACAGTTAGAGGAGTGTCTTGTATGCGGGGATATATAGTCCAGTAGAGATCTGTAGTCATCTGTACAGTAATGTGCTTTGAGCCAACTGAAGTGATGTGTGAGAGAGGAATATGCAGCTATTTCTAATAGTGATGTGGCCAAACAGTCATGAAACGCAAACGTATACCAGTACAGTGAATACATTTAGAAATACTACCAGGCAAGCTAAAATACTACCACCTTGTAAAACTAGGCATCAAAATTATACGGGGCCCTATCAGAATGTTAAAAATGCACAGATTTTTTTATTTTAAGAACCAGAAATTTTAACAAAAGGAAATGTTAGTGTCTTTTTTATTTATCTATATAACTGACTGCCTGCCCCCACCCAACCATCGTCCCCCAACGTGGAGGGGAGGGCCAGCACCTAGGGGACATTCTGGCAACCCCCAGGCTAGCAGTTTAACAAACTACATTACTTTAAACTTTTAGCTAAATAAAGAAGACAAACCCTCTCTAGGCTAGAGAGGATTAACTGGATCTCCAGGCTTGGCTGCATGGCTGGGGGGCTCCTGTCCGAATCTCTAATCAGGAATCTGGCAAAATGCTGGAACACAGTCTCTTATAGGGCTCTCCCGAGGCCCCTGACTGACTGAAGCTTTTGGGTGCATGGCCTCTGATTGGCTGGAGGACCCATCAATCACAAAAATGAATAATGCATGAACCTCACTCGATGCACTGTTGGTCTGGCACCTAGAATTAGGTCCCTGTAGTTCCCCATGAGTACTTGGTATTTTCCCATGAGCTTTGGTTAATGCCCCACAAGTCCTGGCTTTGTTACCCTGGCTTTCCGTTTGAATGCGGCTGCTTGCAATGGCTGCTGAAATTCACAGTCCCTTAGCAGAACAGGTACAGTCCTGAATCAAAACTCTGGTGCAGCGAGGAATAATTAAATATTTGCCCCAATGCCCCACAGTCCATTAACCCTGGTAGAGTACTTGCTGTCGCTGCACAAATAAACAGAATTTGCTCAGTCCGTTTTCCTGTCGCTGCTACCAATATTTTAGCTCCCTAACATGCAGCAGCAGCAGACAGGCTGTTACACTGAGTCGTAAAATTGGTCTGGTGCAGCCAGGAGAGAGCAGTATTTTTTTCTTAAGCAGTTTTTCCCCCTTTAGCAACAATTCCCCTAACACATTTCAGCTGTTACATTTATTTAAAACATTTCTCTTTCTTTTTCCATCCGTAGCCGAGAAAAACTGCCCCACCTGAAAACAGACCCTCATGAATATTTAAATGCAATCGGAGCTCCGGCTTATTAATATTCACGAGCCCCGATCAAAATTCCCTCGTGGATCTCCTTCAAGAGCAGCCACGCAGGGGCCTGTCCATGGTCACCGGGTCCCACTTAGCTGATGGGGATCCTGGGACCAACAGAACACTCTCCAGATTGACCGCAAACTGGAGTGGTCGCAGATCAAAGGCACTGCTTGTGCCTGTACGATCCCTGCTGCCCCAAGAGCATGGCTTTACGTAGGAAATTGCGGCTGAGCTCTTCGAGCCCTGGATTCTATAGGCGGCTGTGACTGGGGCACCAGAAAAGGGCAGAAGAGAACCAGGGGGACAAAAAAAAAAAACAGGCCACATCCTGGAGGCGCTCGGGAGAGTGAATGGAGCAAGAGCTGCAAGGCTTAGGTAGGCCCCAATTTTGGCAGGGGGGGTTACATAGACAACCCTGTATTTATTGGGATTATTCTTCTGAGGGTACACCAGTAAGAAAATCTCTTCCACTTAGAGGAATATACTTTCCTAGTTTCTGTTTTCCTTGAAACCCTAGGCACTTTCAGGACTTCCTCTGAGGGATTCAATCCACAGTATTCTAACTCTTCAAAAACCATGCTCTCAGGTGTAGTGTCCTGGGGTTTGGGAATGTTATCCTGCCCCGGGATGAAGTGGCTTAATAGAAGGCTGACTGGAGCATTGATGGACAGGGCCAGGAGCACTGGGTACCAGGTCTGTCCGGCCAAGTCTGGGGTGGTTAGAATCATTGTTAGGGAAAGACAAGTTGCTACATTCAGAAAACCAAAATAAATCACAGGAACTGCACAAGTCAATGCAAAATAATAAAAAAAAAGTTTTATTGCAGCTCACAGAATATCTGAAAACCCTGAAGAAGACCTACATAGGTCAAAGCGCTGGGGCACTGTGGCCATGGTGGGACAAATCAGGTAGCCAGGTGGTTAATGGCTACTAAAAAATTGTTTTGGCTACCAGATTTTGAAAGTTACCAGCCAACTGGCTACCTGCCCACAAGGTGATTTTTGAGCCCTTAAAAAAGGATTTCTACTAAAATATTGGTTTGGGTACCAGATTTTGAAAGCTAGTGGCCAAACAGACCACAAGCTCACAAACTGATTGTCCCACAAGGACTGGCCTCCAGACTTTCTGTGAGCTGCAATAAAACTTTTTTTATTTTGAGTTTACGTGTGCAGTACCCGTTATTTATTTTGGTTTCCTGAATGCAGCAGCTTGTCTTTTTCTTCTTGTTGTCTGGGCTGGATGCCCATTGCTGCACTCCTATGGAGCTCCAGAGGCGCACTGCATTTCTCCTGCTTTTCTAGGGTCACTGTTGCAGGTTCCCTCTTGAGCTTCAGGAGGACTTTCTTTATGAGTGGGAAGGCATACAGAAACTTCCATGTCCAGTCCAAGACCAGGGCATCGGACTGTCCCGCTGGCTAGTGGGCTGCAACCAAACTGCAGGAGCCGAGTGTTCTCCCAAGTAGTGAACAGGTATATTTTGGAAGTGCCCCACCTTCTGAAAACTGTGGCCAGAACCTGGTGATTCAAGTCCCATTCATGATTTCCCTGGCTTTTCCTGCTTCAGGAGTTTGCCAAGATATTATCTTTCACTGGCCGGTGCACCACAGAAATGTTTCCTTCTAAGGAGTATGCCAGGTTCCAGATCATCATTGCTTCTGTACACAGGTTGGAGGATCTTGTTCCCCCCTGCTTGTTTATGTGCTACTGTACGCGGTTGTAGTATTGTCAGTTCCGATTTGGACTGACTGACCTTGCAGCTGGGAGAAGAACGACTGCGTTGCTAGCAGCATTGCCCTAAGCTCCAGAAACTCCTGTGGGCTCCATGTGTCACTTACTGTAAGGTCCTGTAGGTGGGCACCCCACCCCAGGAGTGAGGCATATGCTGTATGAATACTTGTTGATGATTACTGAAGGAAGGGAATGTCCTCTCTGAGGCTGCTTTCTTCCTTCCTTCCACCATTCTAGTGACTTTACCAGTGCTTTTGTCAATGGCACTAGTTTTGAGGCTGGGTCCCATCTTTGAGACCACTCTAAAGTGGTGCCAGATGTCTCTCATTTGGAACCTGGCCCATGGAACGATGGCGGAGGATGCAGCCATGTGCCCCAGTAATTGCAAGAAGTTTCTTGCAGGTCTTGGTCGGCATGCTGTGAAAGACTCTGCTGTAGCTATCAAAGCTGCCACTCTGGCCTGCAGGACAGAGGCTTTCCTCTGCAGAGCATTCAGCTCTGCCCCTGTGAAGTCTAATACTTGAACAGGTTCTATTTGAGACTTCTTCAGATTTATCAAGAATCCCAGACTCTCTGAGGTGCTTTTTACAGTCTGAAGCGAACCTCTTGTCTCTTGTTCTGCTTTCCCTGAGACTAGCCAGTCATCCAGGTAGGAGAAAACCAACACACCTTGTCTCCTCAGATGTGCTGCCTCTGCCGCCAAGCACTCTGTGAATACCATTGGTGCTGCGGTGAGACCAAAGGGAAGAGCTGTGAACTTGTACTGACAGTTCCCCATCTTGAACCAGATACATTTCTTGTGTGATGTCCCGATTGGAATATGAAAATGGGCATCTTTCAGTTCCAGCAATTCCAGCCAGTGACCTCACTGTAAAGATGTTATCGCTGTTCGTGGTGTGGCATCTTGAATTTCTCTCTTTTTTGTATACACTTGTTCAGATACTTCAGATCTAAAATGGGCCGCCACTCTCCATTTTACAGCTTTTGCTAGCAGCAATGTTTTTACTTCCAGTTCCAGCAGAATTATTTCTGTGGGATAATGAGTTGGAAAGCTTTTGTGTTTCTGCAGTTTAAGAATTTTTTTGAACTGAGGGGACAGTGCCTGGCTCACTATCTCCATCTGTCTGTGGTAATGTTTACCTATTCCTGGAAGCAGTGGGCCATTCTTCCACCTACTGGCAATGGCTGGACGACCCGAGCAGAACTGTCAGGGGTCTTGCTTTGGCTGGGGCTTGGGCACTGGTGCTGCAGAAGCAGAACGCTTGGTGCCCCTTCCCCTGCAGTAGTCTCTTTGTGGATGGTACTAATAAGGGGTATATAGGGTACAGGCACTTGGGAAGTGTCCCTTGCCTCGGTCTCCTCTCCCATAAGGCCTGTAGAAGGTAGAGGCACTTTCTTTCTCACTGCTGCTCTTGTAAGTGGTTTTGTATTCATCCACTTTTTCATGATGTATGCCTCTGTTTTATCCCCCAAAAATGAATCCGCCTCAAAGGAGAAATCCATTGTTTTGGTGCGAGTATCCTGAGAAAGGATGGTAGTCCTTAACCAGGAAAATCTTCTTAAGGTCAACACATGGGCTGAAACTCTAGCAGCAGCCTTGTTAGTGTCCACAACAGTGTGAAAATGGTATTTAGTGGCTAATCTCGCTGTGGCAATTAAGTCCTGTGGCAGCTCACCATCTGCTTTATCAGCAAGTGCCTGAACTGGGCTCCACAGTGCTTTCTGGTACTATGCTATATGTGATGAATAAGATGCCTCCCTGATGAGCAGAGAAGCTGAGGGGTA
Organism: Neoceratodus forsteri; assembly: GCA_016271365.2. Lineage (NCBI taxonomy): Eukaryota > Metazoa > Chordata > Ceratodontiformes > Ceratodontidae > Neoceratodus > Neoceratodus forsteri. Next base: position 174,021,290 of record CM028135.1, read on the forward strand.
AACCTTTCTGGCCAGATGATCCAATTTTTTGGAGTCCTTTGCAGGAGGCTGTGCAGACAGAGAGACGTTTTCTCTCTCGCAAGCAACAACGTGGAGTACGCATTGAGGATCAGGGTGGACATACAGGTATTCCACCTCCTGTCTACCTACCTGATATTCGCTTTCAATTTTCCTATCTATGGCTGCAGCTGAAGCAGGTGCAGACATGATTTTTGATATGGCCTTCTGAAGTCATTTATGTATGGGGACTAGTAACCTCCTTGCAGGTGCCATCCGCATCATATCCATAAATTCGGCATCCTCTTCATCCACCTCAGTTTCTTGAGGGGGGATGTTTAGAGTATTAAGCATTTGTCTGATAAAGGAGGAAAAGGAAGGAAAGTCCTCATTATGCCTTGGAAGAAAGCCAAAGTCTCGCTTAGCTGCACCCTCTGTTTCCAAGGGGTTACTTTCCTCTTTGTGTACATAGTACTCTTTTTCCTCCTCCTCCTCTGTAGGCAGATAGGTTGGAGACTGAGAAGGGGATTGGCAGTCACATTATTAAAATTTACCATGGCCTGGAAAAACTGCCACCATCTTTAATATGTCTTTCTCAAATGAGGTCATTTTTTTCCTCTGTCATCTTGCCTGCTCCTTTCACTGTTCAGGTGACGTGGCAGTGAAATGTTTTTCTCCAAGTTTCTTTTTATTTTATTTATTTATTGAAGTCTTAGAATTACAACCCTTTGAGTCAGAGACTCATTTGCAAAGGCTCCACGTCGTACATAAATGGGTTAGAACACAGTATTACATGGAATACACAATATAGACACAACTCAAGCAAAGAGAATGGCAGTAACCTTCAGAAAGAAAGATACAATATACACAGACATGGAACATCATCAATTGTGAAACAAAGGTGCATTAATGTTTTAGCAGGCACCATTTCCAGTATCTACTCCGAGGCTCTTTGATTTTCATTTTGCCATCACTTGATTCAGGGTTCCCCCTTTCGGACACCCTGGTATCCGAGCCATCTTTACCATGCCTTTCAGATGGCTAAGCAGCTTTATCTTTTTTCTTGTCATCTTTATAGAGAGGAGATGGACCTTTCTGATGTGTGCTTCCCACCATCATTTGGAACTCCCTCAGAGCCTTTTTTTATTTTTTGGTGACAAGGAGGCAGACTGAGAAGAAAAACATACTGTGGCAATATTGTTTCTTCCAATGTATTCTTCAGTATGTTTGTACATATGCAGTATGGCAGCTGGGTTCAGCTGCCCCGGAGGTGGAGTCAATGCTAATGATTTTTGGCATCAGCCAATCAGAGAGCAGGAGAGGAAGTGCTGCCTGTAGCTAGAGTATGAGGTCAGTCAGATTCATTTCAAAGCTAAAGGGCTGCCCCAACAATACTTATGAAAAACTATTAAGCTATAGGAACATGAATAATATATAAAAAAAACTATAAAAACACCCATGACTATAAAACGTCCATAACTATAAGGTATTAAGTCCAAACAGTTAAAAAATTGGCTGAAGTATGAGCTGCAAAACTACTCAAGTCAGGTTATGTAGGGGAGGATGGGTGGGAGGTCAAGCATACCGAAGAATACCTTAGAAGAAACAATATTACTATGGTGGGTAATTTTTTTCTTCTCAAGCCCAGGAGTTCTTCAGTATACTTGTACATATGCAGACTACAAAGCAGTACAGATGGGAGGTGTGTACAGAACCTACTTTGGAAATGGTTTCTGCAGGACTGCTGTGCCAAATCTGGCATCAGACCTGGATTGTACATCCAAACAGTAGCATTTTGTAAAAGTGTGTACTCTTCCAGGTAGCTACTTTGCAGACATCTAACAAGGGGATGTCTCTTACGGCTGCCAATGAAGCTACAGTGCCCCTAGTGGAGTGGGCCCTGAGGCCTTGAGGTGGTGGATTGTCAGCCTTACTATAACAGAACTACATGCAAAAGACTATCAAGCGAGAGATGGTCCTCTCAGAGGCAGGCCTGCCCTTTCCTACCTCGTCACAGGTAAGGAAGAGCTGAGTATGCCAAGTCCTGAGCTGCTTGGTGCGCTCCAGGTAGTAGGTCAGTGCCCTTCTCACATCCAAAACTATGTAGCTTTCGCTCACTAGGAGGAGTGTCATGGACTGGTTCAGGTGGAATTCTGACACTAACTTGGAGAGGAATTTCCTGTTTGTTCTAAGAACTACCTTATCCGTGTGGAAGATAATGGAGTTAGGTTCACTGCAAAGTGCCTGCAGCTCCGAAATCCTTCTGGCTGAGGTAACTGCCGCCAAAAAAAAAAAAAAAAGAGCCATAGGCTCAAAAGGTGGCTCCATGAGTTTGGCTATACACAGATTCATGTCCCAGGGAGAGACAGGTTCCCCAAGTGGGAGTTGAAGGTGTGACAGGCCCTTGAAAAATGTCTTAAAGATGGAATGAGAAATTACAGACTTTTCATTCCCAGCGGAAATACAAGCCAAAATGGCTGTTACGTGAACTTTCAGGGATGAGGCACTTTGGCCTGAGGCCTATACGTGCACCAAGTAGTCAAGCACTGAAGAGAGGGTAGCTTTCAGTGGATAAATGTGCCTGTCCTTGCACCATAGGGAAAATCTTTTCCATTTGTAAGCATAGTTCTTTTTAGTACTAGGTTTCTCAGCCAAAGGATCCTTAAGACTTCTTCTGAGTACTGAGAGTCTGGGTACTCTAGCTCTTCAAGTACCAGGCTTTGAGGCAAAGCCACTCTGTGTTGAGGTATGTTATCCCCATCTGAGGTAGAATGAGGAGACTGTGACTCAAAGACAGTCGAATTGATTGCTTGACCGACAGGGTCAGGAGCAGGGAATACCAAGGTTGTCTTACCCAGTCCAGTGCCACCAGAATCATGGTGGCAGGCTGGGTTCTGAACTTCAGGAGGACCCCAAGATTCAAGAGAAAAGGTGTACAGGAACTTCTCTGTCCAGTCCAGGTTGAGGGCATCCACTGGTATTGTGCCTCAAGTTGGAGCCCTGTAGCAGTAGAGGGGTAGCTGGTGACTGAGGCTGGAGGCAATGAGATCCATCTCCTGAAAACTGTGGCTAGTACTTGTCAGTTCAGTGCCCACTTGTGGTGGCCTTGACTAATGCAGCTCAGAGCATCTGCCAGCACACTGGCCTTGCTTGGTAGGTGAATGTGCAAATGGTGTATTTCAAGGGAGTGGGCCAGAGGCCAAATATTCATGGCCTCTGAGCAAAGATTTGTGGACCTTGTGCCCCCCCTGAATTTTTTTTTTTGTACTTTATGTTTATTGTAGCTTTACATAAACATGTAGTGATACATTCCATACATCAGACATTTTGAATTTAATACAAAGATCCAAATCAGGTTAAGCTAGTATACTGCAGTCTAAATGCTTGTTTACGGATTTGGGAGGTATTACCACTTTACTTATTAAATCGATAAGAATAAATCCCAATAGCTACACTTCTACAAGAGATGGGGACAATCCAAATATTAAAATTAAAATGCTTTCAGAAAAATTCAACTTCTCAGGTTGATTAGTACCCCCTTCCCGAGCATGGTAAAACAAAAATCTTAGTGATCCCACTATTTCAGCTCTGCATTTGTTAAAAACAAACTCCTCAAAAAAGAAGGCACAATTTTTAATAATAATTAGATAAGCTATTTTGAGCCTGTAAGGTTTACCAAGATGGTTAAAGGCTTTATTACAACCCCCAACAGAAAAGCAATTAAATAAAGTCTATAGACTTGTAAGTAAATGTCCAGGTTCCACCCAGATCCGCTCTTTCAGGTTTAATTTCAGTCTTTTACCGGCAGAGAAATCCTCCTGGGCAAGACTAAATTTTAATTAGGACAATTATCAGTTAAGTTCAGGCTGCTTACTAAGAGCGATTCAGGTGTCTTCTTCCTCCGATTCCTGGTCTGACTCCATTCTGGCACTACCCTTTGAGACCTCAAACTCCCTCTGAATCTGCTGGACTCTCCTGCCTGCTTCTTCTGGATCCGTAAATTGGAAAGTCTGTCCCCCGTAGTAAATCCGCAATCTGGCAGGCATCATTAGGATATGGGCGACCCCCAGACTTCTCAACGAGGCCCGAACCCCGTCAAACTTCTTTCTGCGAGCCCTTGTTGCATAGGAGAGGTCTGGAAAGCAGTGTAAGGTAAACCCTCATAATTCAAACTCTCTGTGTTACGGGCCGCCTGCAAGATCTGTTCCTTAATGGCTGCACTGAGCGTGACTAGCAGTACCGTGCGAGGAAGATCTTTCTGTGCCCCAGCTGATCGTGGTGAAATTCGGTAGGCTCTGACAAATTGTTCTCCGATAGATCGATCTAGCTGTAGGACCCTGGGCAGCCAAGATTTTAGAAATGTTAGTAGATCGGGAGTTTCAGAGCCCTCAGGTAGCCCGATGAGACGCACGTTGGATGCTCTGCTCGCATTTTCCAAAGCCTCAAGGCGATATCTTAATTGCCCATTCTCCTGAGTGAGTTCACGTGATTTCGCTAGTGCTTTAACTGCCCGATGCCGCAGACGAAGCAGTTCTAGTAGCAGCCTCTATTTTACAGTCTTGCTCACCCAGACGCTGCAATACTGATTCGATGCCATCAATGGCCTGCATAGCCGCCTTCTTCAGGCCCCTCCATGGTGGTTCACTCGAGGTAGTAGCAGTTGGAGCCAGAACGCCTGTTGCTCTGTTGAGGTCTGAGTTTTCATTCCGCCTGCATTTCCTGTTTGTCTGGGTCTCCATATTCGGTCTTGGTACCAAAATGCTCAGCTCAGCTTCAGGATTCTGATATTTTTTATTTTCAACTTGTATTTCCACGTAGGAGGCAATAAAGTCGAAGTTTTTAGTTGTAAATGCAGAGCTCGTGGAGATCACGTCTTCTCGGTAGAAGTGCTCAACAGGGCCCCCCGTGCCCCCCCTGAATTTTGATGTAAAACATTGCTGTGGTATTGTCTGTTCTGATCGGGACAGACTGACCTTTTTGATGAGGGGTAAATGCTTTCATTGCCAGATAAACCTCCTCAAACTCTGAGCAGTTTATGTGGTAAGTGGACTCCTTGGGGACCACATCTCGCTTATGGACTGACCTGCCAGGTGTGCCATCTTAGAAGGGAGGCATCTGTAATGAGTACTCTGGAAGGTTCCCTTTTCTGGAAGGGGACCCCCTTCTCTGGGATTTTCTAAGTCTTTCCACCAGTCTAGGGCTTGCAGCAGAGTCCTTGTGACTGGAATGAGTTTTGCATAGAATCTTATTTCTGGGACAAGTGAGCCCTTAGGTGATACCGAATATCCCTCATTTGAAATTTGGCGCCCGCTACCACAGCTGTGGTAGAAGCCATGTGGCCTAGAAGATTCACGAAGCATCTGGCCGATCTTGGCTGGCCCAGGACAAAATAATTTGCTAAATTCTGAAGGTTGTGTGCCCTGTCGAGAGGGAGCAGGGCCTTTCCCTTTTGTGTGTCCAGCTCTGCCCCATTGAATTCCAGTAACTGACCTGGATCAAAGTGGGATTTCTGAGAATTGGTTAGGAAGCCTAAGGACTCCCGGGTGCTCTGAGTTAGGCTGAGAGAGTTTCTGACCTCCTGTGGAGACTTATCCACTATTAGCCAATTGTCCAGGTAGGGGAAGACAAATACCTTTTGTCTCCAGAGGTGAGCTGCCACTACTGCCAGGTACTTTGTGAAAACCCTGGGTGCTGAAGAAAGGCCAAAGGGCAGTGTTGCAAACTGATAATGGCCTGAAGGCAGCTTGAACCTGAGGAATTTTAGGAATTTTCTGTGGGACTGCCTGATTGGAATGTGGAAATAGGTGTCCTTCAGGTCTAGGGAAGCTAGCCAGTCCCCCTTTTGCAAGGATGAAATCACCACAGCCAGGGTGACCATCCCAAATTTGGGACTGAGCAGACGCTTGTTCAGGTACCTGAGGTCTAAAATGTGTCGCCAGTCCCCTGTTTTTTCTGGGTTAGGAAATACCTGAAGTAGAGGCCCTTTCTCCATGGGGGGGGGGGGGAACTATTTCCACTGCTTTTGCAGACAGAAGAGACTTCACTTTTAACTCCAACAGTACTTTCTCTGTAGGAGTTAAGAGATTTTAGTGATTTCTGACCCTGCTGAGTGGAAAATTTCTTGAACTGCAGGGCGAGTCCCTGACTCACTACCTTGAGCACCCACTTGTCTGTGGTGATGAGGTGCCAGTGGTGGCGGTAGTGGGTAAGCCTTCCTCCTACCGGGGAAGGGGAGGTGATCTGGCTTTTGCAGTCAGAAGATCTGCTTAGACCGAGTACTTGAGGGAGGCGTGGGACCAGCCCATCTCTGACCTCACCTTCTTCTTCCCTTGAAGAAACCTCTCGGAGGAATCCAGGGTCATGGGCATTGGCAAAGGATAGAAGGCCCTGAGGTGGTAACTTACTCTGCCCCTGTTCCCTCTGCTCTGGGATCTCTGGGAAGTAGAGGCTTTTTCTTTTCCAGCAATGCTTTGGTAGGTGATTTTGTATTCCTCCACCTTTTTCATGTAAGCTTCTGTTTTGTCACCAAACAGTAAATTATTCGCACAGGGGAAATCCGTAGCTTTATTCAGAGTGTCCTCTGAGAGGTTGGTTGTTCTCAGCCAGACATGGCGCCTAAGGAAGATGGCCTGGGCCATGGCTCTGGAAGCAGTGTCAGTAGTGTCCACTGTCATGTGAAGCTGGTACTTTGTAGCCTCTAGGGCAGTTTATACAGTTTCTGCCAGGTCCTGGACTATTTTGTCTGGGGCCTGTTGGCTGAGAGCTAGCACAGAGTTCCAGAGAGCTTTTTGATATTAAACTGCATAGGCCATATAAGTAGACAGGCAAAGCAGCAGAGAAGCTGTTGTATAAGATTTTTTGCCCATCAAATCCAACTTTCCAGATTCCTCTTCAGGGTGCTGCGAAGATAGATGCTCTTTAGCTTTGTCACAAGCTGCAGCCTGCACCACCCCCTCGTGGTCAGGGTGCATAAAAAGAAATTCAGCATTATTTCTCCCAGTTGGAACTTTTTTTCAATTTTCTTGTCCACTCCATAAGTGGAAGTAGGATTCTCAAGTATTTTAAAAACTGCTCTGCGAAGTAATTTCTGTATGAGCAAAAGCACAGAGGGAGGGAAACCCATCATATCTAAAACGTCTCCCCCCCTCCTCCTGGTCAGTGGTCTCATGAATAGTGAGATCCAGAGGGATCACCATATGCTGAATGACAGTGCAGTGAGGAAAAATCCTCCTGGCATTAGAGGAAGAGCCAAGCACTTGGTCAGGGGATACATCAGGTTCTAAAGGTTCACCCTCTGGTTGGTCATCATCACCCTCTGGTAAAAACCCTGGACAAGCCCAGGGTCTGGAGTGTGAGAGGTAGTAGGGTCAGGAGGGACATTAAAGAGATTGTCTGTAGCCTGTATAATCTGGTATAAATGCCAAGCCTTAACCATTTCTTCATCAGAGGGTGTATCTTTTTGTGTCACTGGTGTCTCCCTTTGTTTTTCAGCGGGAGGGGCAGTGATATTTTTTTTTTTTTTGCCCTTTTTTTTTTTTTGTTGGCACTGAACCAGGAACCTGCTTATTCTGTCTTTTTTTTGGCTTGGTCATAATTATTTTTATCAGGCTTATTTTCTAGGGAGTCTTTTACTGGACTTTATAGATTTATGAGACGATGACCCCTCTTCAGGGTTTTTAATTGAGGGTAAGGTAGACTGAGAAGCCATAATTTCCAATCTTTTGGCTTTTTTTTTTTTTTAACCGTTTTGGAACAAAATTTAGAGCAATGTTCACAGTTATGGTCTGGACCCAAACAACAAACACAGATCATGGCTGTCTGCCTTGCCCACTAATTTAGCACACTTAATGCAGTTTAAAACCAGTAGGTCCAGTTTTCTTTATAGGTCTGACATGCCAGTTCATCAGAAGACCTCAGAATTATGTTCTCAAAAGGGAAAAATTAATAGTATTCGATTGGTTCCCAAGCGCCATGGAACCGTGTATAAACGGTTGCAAAAGCACTAAAAATAAAGAGTCACGGTTCTGCCAAAAAATAGGGAACCACGAATAAAATAAAAGTAAAAGAAATAAAAAGAACTTTAGTTCCAAAAACACACAAATTTTACCTCAGAAAAAGAGCAGGAAATGTGATAGGAACCACCAATGTCAAGAAAATTTGTGGTTCCTGGGAACCGAAGGAACCACTAAAAAATATGGACCCAGCTACTTTAAATAGAGCTCGTGGCAGTTTGCACTTGCCAGGAGCGGAGAACAATCTTTTGAGCCTGTAGGTCCCCTAGGTCTCTCAGACATACCAATGTAAAGACATCCTAGTAAAAAATTAAACGATTCCAAAATAAACACTATAGAATGACGAATGTCCCAACAGTAAAAATATCTACTGCTCTAAAAAAAACTGTGCCAAATGTCAAATTGCAGTTCCTGTAACAGGAACGGATTATTTAAGGTGAAAGGGCAGAGGCAGAAAGTGAAAACACTTAATTTTCTGCACTGTGTATCAAGGGGGAAAAAAAAAACACTAAAATAAATAGGTAAGAAGTTTAATTTAACAATGGCAGCCACAAGGAAAAAGCAATAGACACTTAGGGTAGTCTCCAGATCCTAGGAATCAAACAGGAACCAGAGAGACCACAATAGCAAAAAATAACTCCTTTACTAAAGCAGAGTATCGAGGAACTAAAACAATTGTTAAATATATTTTTTATGTAAATAAACCACCTGGAGAACCTGCAATACCAGAACTGACTTCGGAGTGACTGCTCTCTCCAGGCACAGAAACAAATCAGTCCCAGCTGCTGGAGTGAAGCGTGGCAAACAGTTTGAATCAAGATTCTAAATTCCATAATTAGAACAGGTTCCACTTCTGGGACATCAGTCTCCATGGACCTAGATGCACAGAGTGTAAGCATGAAGGATTCCTAGGATTAGAGAAAGTTGATATCCTGAACAAATACTTCTGTTCTATCTTCAAAGGGGATGGGCCACATAAAATCAATAGGGATACTGGAGGGGGGAGGTAGACACAATTCCCTTTACACAGGAGAAAATCCTAAAAGGGACTCACAAATCTGAACATGAACAAAGCTTTGGGGCCAGACGGGTTACATCCAAGGGTACTGAAAGAGCTCAGGGAGGTACTGCCTGCACCTCTGACAGTACTTTTTAACAACTCACTGGAAACAGGTGTAGTTCCGGAGGAGCTGAGGGAGGGAAAATATAGTCCCACTTCATAAAAGCGATAGGAGGGAGAAGGCTGGCAACGACAGGCCAGTCAGTTTGACATCGGTGGTGAGTAAGCCAATGGGAGTCACTGCTAAAAGAAAGGATTGTGGAAATATCTTGAAGCCAATGGGTTTCAAGACCGAGGCAACACAGAATTAAAGGGAGATCATTTCAGACAAATCTGATAGATTTCTCTGACTGGGTGACCAGGGTGGGGCAGTGGATGTGGCCTATTTAGATTTCAGCGATGCTTTCTACACCATTCTACACAGAAGGCTCACAATGAAACTGGGCAGCCTAGGGGTGGATCTAAAGGTGGTGAACTGGGTAACAAATGGTTAAGGGATAGATAACAGATGGTGGTGGTAAACAGAGCTTATGACATGGAAGGGAGGGTGATGAGTCGGGTGCCACAGAGTTCAGTATGGGGCCAGTGCTCTTTAATGTCTTTGAAAGCGGCAGTGCAGATGAGCTGGAAGGTCTGCTTGTTTGCAGATAACACCAAAATCTGCAGTACGGTAGACACTCCAGCGGGGGCAGAAAGAATGTGCAGAGACCTGAGAAAACTCAAGGAGTGGTCAAGGGCACGGCAGCTAGATTTCATTGTAAAAAAGGTGCAAAATCATGCACTTGGGGCACAGAAACCCAGAGACAGAATACAAAATGGGAGAATAGGTATCAACGGTCACCAAACAGAAGGGACCTGGGAGAAATCATATTTGATGACCTCAGGGTGGCGAAGCAGTGAGACGAGGTTTTCAGTAGGGCTAGTGCGATGTTTGGGGGCATAGGAAGGGGTATCACCAGCAGAAAGAGGAAGGTGTTATTGCCACTGTATAGATCGCTGTTGAGCCCCCCAACCTGGAGTACTGTGTCCTGTTCTGGAGGCCACATTTCCAGAAGAACAGAGACAGAGTGGAGGTAGTTCAGAGGACAGCAACTAAAATGGTGCAGGGTCTGCATCAGAAGCCCTATGAGGAGAGACTAAAGGACCTCAATATGTACACCCCGGATGAGAGAAGGGAGAGATGAGAGAGACATGCAAATACCTCTCACGGTAAATAAGGTACAGGAAGGGAGTATTTTTCAGAGAAGGTGCACGAGAACAAGGGACATGCAATGAAGCTGGAAGTAGACAATGTAGAAGGGCTGTGAGGATGTACTTCTTCACTGAAAAAGAGTGGTGGATGCCTAGAACAGTTTTCTGGTGGCGGTAGTAGTGGCGAAAACAGTGGTTGACTTCAAGTATGCACTGGAGAGGCACATGGGAAACTTAGTGGGAAGCAAATGGGGGGGGAGAGCAGAGACCAATTAAGTGCCTGTGGTGACAGTATAGGCAGGGAAAAAATGGGTATACTGGGTGAACCAAGCAGTTCTTATTTGCCATCAAATTATACGTTTCCATGTTTATTCGGTCTACAGATCTCCCTCCTATGTACCATTATAGGGTCTCAAACAAGTGACATCGTCAACTGCAATCAATCAGTGGCTCCTGATGCCATTACCACTGCTTGCTTGGGTGCTACAATGATGGACAAGGAGCTGCTTTAATGTACCAGCCGATGCAAGTAGAGGATATCAACAGCAGAAGCCACTGACACAATGTCAATAGTCGGAGCACCAGGAGTGGGAGACCACAGGAGAAGAGGAAATTCAGGAGCAAGTGTGGCCCCCTCTAAATTCTCCGATTTTGTTCTGGAAATCTGTGAAGTTGGCTCCACAAAAATAACCCAGGGGACATGAGTGGTTGGTGAGGCTGGTCGTGCTGAGATTGGGGGTTGCCATAGATGGTGGTGTGTAAGAGCGCATACCTTGTTTTTGGGATAATGGAAACATATGAAGCAAGACAGAGCTAATTTTAATAAGGCTTTTATTCAGAGTAAAATATTTTGAAAAAACTGTATATAAATTTTTATACGGTTTTAATTTTGCTAATCAAATTGCGTAAGTGCTATGCATTTCGAATTGATTAACACTTTCATACACAAAACTGCTAATCAATTTTAAGTAATTTGTTTAAAACCTCGGGTTGCCCGGCCATGGCTGCAACGACTAGTTTCACGCTTGCGGCCTTGTGACGGGTTAGAGCGACCTGGGTCACTGGAGGGCTGGCGGGGAGAGAAGGATTAGCTTCCCAGGGACAGCTCTCCTCCAGGGGGAGGGTAGGGGACTGGTCCGGTGCCTGCTGGCTCCTAGCAGAGGCTGGGAATATCACAGGACACACGGCCCAATACTAACTGGGGGAGGAGCGGACATTGGCATATGCCATGACGTCACTATGCTGCCCCCAACAGAAAGCCAGGAAAATCGCTCGCTAGCCCTCCAGATGACGGCTCTCTGTTCCTGAGGGCCTCCAGCACCTTCCCGGTGCCTCCTGCTCCCCAGCAGCATCCCCAGACCCTAGAAGGATGTGCTGGGGCTATCCCCCGTGCCTTTCCCCTCGGAGGAGAGGGACCCGCCTGGTGATGGGAGACACTGGGATATCCCGGGGGTTGGCTGTGATCTGGGGACTAGAGGAGGGCCAGGCAAGCACAGAAGAGGTCAGAAGGAACTTGGCAGAGCCTGAAGGAGTGGAGGACCAGCAAGCACGGGGTGGAAAAATAGATAATACAAAAAAAAAAAAAAAAACCTTGGGTCAGTAAAGGTGGAACACACACCTAGAGAAAACCCAGGCTTTGACGCTAAAGCCAGTTCTTCTTTAAAAGTTGAACACATGCTTTACTTACTGCAGTGGCTCAGCAGGCTGCTACTTTCACGATCCTTTTGGGTGTGCTGCACAAGTGATGGGGCACCCTGTGACCAGGCAAGACACTGCATTCACGGGGGATGCATACCACTTTGTGGATCAGGGCCTAAGTTCTAACTCCACCACGAATCACAACTCTAGTGAAATTGTAGTAAAAAATAAATAAATAAATAAATAATGGACAAGTCCCTGTTAAGATTTTAACTTTGGTCACTTGTTGCAAATAAAGAAATAAGACAGCATAAGGTTTCCCTTGTGCCACCATGCAGGCACAACAGTTAATGCAGCTCCTGTGGTTCAGAGGTTAAGCCTACCTCTGAGGTCAGTTTGGCTGGAAAAAGCAGCTACTAACCAGTCACCCCTTACTACTGATAGCAGTATGTTTTTTTATGTTGCTTGCATGCATGTGCAAGAAACACAGTGCCATCATCCGAGTTTTTGGAGGTGTGCCACCCGTCTTCCAATTCAGCCAGTGTGTTTGCAGGTGTGGACCCAGTTCCCCAATCACTGCTGCAGCTGTCTATGACAGCAGTTGAAAATGCAGTGGTTGTACAGTTGAATGGGAGAGCTCCACTTCAATGAACAGAGCTCCCCTACACACCTGCCTTGCGCATACTGCGTGCTCATGCGCCTCCCCTCCCCTCACGCACACACTGTACGGCCGGCGGGGTGCAATCCCCGTTAGCTCCGCCCCGGCTTCCAGGTGCCACGCAGGGCCCACCCAGGTGGCAAAATCTGTTATGGCTGACGGGGGTGCCCAATCCCCCGTCGGCTCCAACCTCCCCAAACAACCTTCCAGCTGCCACGCTGGGAGCCCACCCCAGCGTGGCAAATGTCCCTCGTCATCTTATTAAAAAAATAAATAAATAAACCTGTAAATACAAAAACTGCCCCTCGGCGCTTCTCCCTGCCCCCCTCCCACAACCCGCATCTACCCACTACGCAACCTGCCTCCCCATACTTACCTCTGGACCTCAGCGGGACGATCTTTGGTGGACCGGGAACACGTCTGCACTCTTCAAAGCTGTCCGCGAACTGAGGAAATGCTGGTAAGCTGTATAATGGGTTAGATAGGGTTTTTTCAACTTTGCTGCATATGTCAGGCATTTTTTGGAATTTGGGCACCAATTTTCAACATGGGGTTTTTGGGACCCCTCCTCATGAATTCTGTCACTGTCATGGCGTTAATCGGGCCAGAAGAGTGATTTTGCGGTCGCTGTGCGAAATCACCTTTGGGACCGATTAATGAAACAACAGTGCCAGTGTTCATAAGGTGGGCTATCAAAAAGCCTATGTTGCAAATTTGGTGACAAAATTTCTAAAAATGACTTTTACGAGCGTGTGTTGCGCAGTTCCTACGCACGCTCGTAAGTTCACGGATTTTTAATATCTGCACTCTGGATTTTCAACATTGCCATTTTACCACACCTCCTTATGAGCAGTACAGCTGTCATTTTTCACATCTCGCCCAAAATGTGTTTCCGCGCATGTAGCACACAATGGTGCAGTCTGCGAAATCAATGTATGGGACACATTAAGAAAATCACAGTGACACTGTTCATGAGCAGAGGTCTTAAAATGGCTATGTGGAAAATTTGGCGAAAAAATTCCAAAAAATGACTGTTTTAGGAGCGTATGTTGCGCGATCCTTACGCACGCTCGCAAGTTCGCAAAATTTGCACTCGATTTTCAAAATTACCTTTTTACCACACCTCCTTATGAGCAGTACAGCTGCCATTTTTCACATGTTGCCCAAAATGTGTTTCTGTGCATGTGCTCTGTCCACTCCTCCCGTAATCACCCTATAGAACTTGTACACTCCTATAAATACCTTGGCATAATCTTCGATTCTGCTCTCTCTTTTCATGACCATATCTCTCCTCTGACCTCTGCCTCCAACGCACGGTTGGGTATCCTCTACCGGCACAAAAAATGCCTCCCCACAAACTCCCTCCGCCTGGCGGTCACCTCCTCGGTTCTATCCCTAATTGACTACGGCCTTCCTGTATATGGCGCGGCAGACCAGACGGCCCTCTGCAAGGTACGCCTAACGCTCAACAAAGCATGTCGCTTTATTACCAGTACCCATAGACTCACCCATACCTGTCTTCTTTACTCCATGTCCACCCTACTCAACCTTGATGAGCGCCTCATGTTCCAAACCTGCCAAGTTACCTATAAAGCTCTCCATGGTCTATCCCCTCCTGGCCTTGCTAACTCTATTCACCGAACTAACTCACAGTGCTTTTTCATGCCTCCTGCTGCTTCACACTGAGTCGTTCAAGAGCCGCGGACCACCCAGGGCCAAAGGCATTCCCCTAGAGCCCTCCTGGTACAACTCCTCCCGCTGGCATCACTGATGCTCCCTCACTTGCTTGCTTCAAATACAGCCTGAAAGTCACTTGCTCAACTCACACTCCTGCCACTGCCCGACCTCCCCACCTCCTCCCGTGACAAAGCTCACTGAGCTGCACTTCTCCTTATCCCAGCCCACTCTCCCCCATGAGGCCTCTTTTCAACTCTTCTACCCTACCTCCTAATCACTTATCCTAATTTTGCAGGTAACAGTGTTATGTCCCGCTTTACCTGAAACTTGACTGTGCCTTATTGTTGAACTGTATTGCTGATTGTCTCATGTATGTATGTCTTTGTCCTCCTTGTGACGAGGTACCTTTGTAAATGAGCCTCCAGCTCAAAGGTTGTTAAACTGATGTTAAAATAAATATAAATAAATAAATGTAGCGCACAATGGCGCATCCAGTGTGCGCAATCAATGTTTGGGACAGATTAAGAAAATCACAGTGACACTATTCATGAGCAGAGGTCTTAAAATGGCTATGTTGAAAATTTGATGAAAAAATTCCCTTCAGACGTTCTGCAATGTTACTAATGAAGACACTAAACAAGACTGGCCCCAGGACCGACCCCTGCAGCACCCCACTGGTCACCCCTCTCCCTAGACTGCACACCATTTACCACCACTCTCTGCCTCCTGTCTGTTAGCCAGTTTCTAACTCAGTTTACCACCCTTTGCCCCATGCCCAGTGTACCCAGCTAGTTTATCAGCCTCCTATATGGGATGGTGTCAAAGGCTTTGATGAAATCAAGGTAAGTGTTGTCCACTGCCCCACCCTGATTCACTTTCTTTGTCACCCAGTCAAAGAAATCAACCAGATTTGTCTGACATGATGTCCCCACTGTGAATCCATATTGTCTATGGTCCTGGGCTCTGATGGCTTCTAGATGCCCCACTATCCTTTCTTTAAGCAATGTCTCCATGATCTTCCCCACTACTGAGGTGAGGCTGAATGGCCTATTGTTCCCTGCCTCCTCCCTGCTGCCGGACTTGTGTAGAGGGACCACATGTCCTCCTCCAATTCACTCATGTTGAATGACTCAGTGAACATGGCTGCCAGAGGTACTACTATCTCCCTTCATTAGTTCTGTTAATATCCTTGGGCGTATGCCATCTGGTTCCATCGCTTTGTCTACCTTCAATTTAGTGAGCTCCTGCAGGACTCTTTTGTCCACCTCTTCACCCCCTTGGCAACTGCTGTACTGCTGTGGCCCTTGCCCCTCCCACTCTTCTGTGAATACTGAACGGAAAGACACAGTGGAAGTCTTGGGAGGAAGGCATGGAACTATCACTTCCAAACACCTAAACAGCACATACAAGCAACATTCGGCATTGACAATTGCTTGTTTTCTAGCCTTTGGCAAGCAATTAAAAAGGACATGAAACTGGAGAGCAGACATAGGAGATAGCACCTTTGCTGTTTGCGCCCCTCACTCCAATCCTTTTTCTTGGGTGAAACACTGCTTGCTGTGTACCCGTTCCCTGGTTCCTCATCATCATCCCTCTACATTCTAGGTAACATTCAGGTGGACACTTTAACCACCAGTCAGAATTCTTATCTGGCCAACAGAAAAGTTCAAGGAATCAACATGTATGTATTTTTATTTAAAAAAAAAAATTACGGATTCTGATTCACTGATGACTACATTCAAATGTAACTGCAGTATCACTACCGTTTGTGGCAATGTATAGCATAGGTGAATGTAAGGCACAGTACACTGTGTGTGCATGTAAATATCTTATAGTATGGCTACTAGTGTGCCCTGCTTTTATCTGCCCCATTTTGCATTGGCTCTGACATTATGAACCATGGATGTCGGATCATTTCCGCTGTGATTGAAAAAGCTACTTGTTGTCGACTGGCCTTTAGAGCAGGATGATAATTAAGTATCACTTTAGTCCTTTGCTTTCATTTCCTCTCCAGATGATTAGAGTAATGGATTGAGATGGGAAATACGGCCTGAAATGAATTTTTTCAATCTCTAATGGGGTAATAATTTTTTTTATTTTGCTGTCCGACCAGAACATGATTCATAATCCATTTTGTAGCCTCAGTTGAGAAGAAGTACCAAGGGTTCCAGTCTTGCATTCTGTTGAGAGCAGGACCTTGTTTTGACTGGTACCTTTGTCACACAGAATTGAATCCATCTGCAGAAATGCCACCGGTGTCCCCAGGTTTAGTAACTTGGCTAGGACCAGAAAGTGAATTTCACTAACAGCGGAACCTTGCCTCCCACCCCAGTGAAGATTTCAAAATTCTCAGAAGCAGGCTACTACTGCCATCATCCGAATAGCAGTGTTCATTTCAGAGTGGGGGACTGTGATACATTTCATATCGTTTAATTGTGACCCACTTTTTTCTTCTTCCCGGAGGACGATCTGGCTCACTGTTCTAAGACTTTTACACTACTGCTTTAAGAATGTGAGCTTGAAGCCAGCCTGGTGGCACTGAGGGCTGAGGCGTTGGACGCCACACCTTGCACGGCGACCCAGGGTCGGGAATGGACTCGGGTTGTTTGGGGGCCGTCGGGGAGAGGAACGATCAAGCGTCCATAGTTGGCTCTCTTTCCTCGGGGAGGGTGGACAGTGTGGTGCTCTTTGCCTGACACCCAGTGGTGGCTGGGTGTCAGCACATGCACCCTGGCAGAATGGAGAGGAACCCCAAGTCCAGGGCATAGGCTTCCTCCGCGGAAGTGGAGCCTAGCTGCTCCGCCCACTGCACGCTTGTGGGCTCTGGGAGTAAAGCAAGGTGGAAAGCGGGAGTTGGCAGGCTCCCGCATTGTTGATCGGGCCCCGCGCGCCCTGTTTCTAGACTATGCTCGGGGGGTGATGTCCTCACCCCGGCCCTGCCGGGGGGCACTCTGTGTGGGAACTATGGGGGTGCAGCTGGGGGCGAGACGGCCAGGCTAAAGGACAAACCCTCCTAGGAGGCCGAGACCTCCTGCCAGCTCCATGAAGGTGGAAGATAAATTATATTTAGGGGAAAAAAAAAGAATGTGGGCTTGACTGAACAATATGACCCATTATTGTTTCAGTTAACCCCTACTTTTGGGTAGCTTAAATTGTATGACATGCACTGCAAAATACAATATGGCAGCAGAGATTTCCGGAAAAGATCCTGCTAGCAGTTTGTTTTTCTTATTGTTTTATTGAGTGTGTACTAATCGACTGTGCTTAAAGAGTAAACGGGAGCAGAGGTCTCCTCCCATCTTAAAATGAATCAGTAACTTTTAGACACATCCACTGAAGTTTTGACCGGATATCTCGGGCACTATATTGGATTTATATCTGTGTGTTGCATTCCACAGTTCTTCCCTATGTTGTATACCTAGTGGGCCAGTTTCCCACATAGGCAAATACCTGAAATGAACTTTGCAGTAGCGCGATAAACTTCAGGCAAAAGTGACTGACCGCTAGAACCGTCCAACAGGGCCACCTGCAGGCTGAAACGCAAAGCCTATGAGTGTCATCTCTGCATGTCCACTGGGCTCCCTCAACAAACTGAAATGGCCCGTCTAGCACTGAGAAATAGTGTCCCTGCCTTGCTCAGTAAGCAGAGATGACCTGCCCTCCAGAGAGACTAACCACCAACCAACCCAGTCAGCAGCTCTGCATTATCTCCAGAAATAACTTGCCAACTGGAATGAGCGCTTCCATAAAACTCTAAATCAGGACAATGATTTTATCTTTAGTTAGAATTGATTTCCCCCGGACGGTCCATGAGAAAGATTCAACATCTCGTTTAAAGCACAGCCCTACCAAATCTTCTCACCTCTCCGCATCAGTAGCTCAGAGCCAGCTTCTGCATGTCACATTTGTAGATAACAAAATGATTGATGCAACGCAATACAAAGTCTCACGTCAGTAGTGTCTCCCATGTAAATATCTCAAAGGCCCGTAGCAATATAAACGCAGCAATTGTACATACTGAAGGCCATTTTTAAAAATGCAGGTCTTGAGTCTAGTAATAAACATGAAAAATCCCTTTGAGAAAGCGAAGCACAGTATGACAGCGAGGGCACTATCTGTCAGCTCTGGCAAAATGTTGGTCTGCTGATGTGGGCACCATGCAAACAATGAAATCATTTTTAATATGAAGCAAGGTTACAGAGGATGTATTGCAGGCAACAGTATGTGCATCTTGCATGTTCCCCTACATTCAGAGAAAAAAAGTTTCCATTTTTCCTATTTATTTATTTTTTTAATAGAGCCTGAATACTCCTATGCTGCCCACGGTTGCCTCCTCCCCCCGCCCTGTCAGACTGCGTCTCAGGCTTACCTTCCTCTATCATCCTCTGCCACAGGCCTGTGGGGGGTGTCTGGTCACTGGTGCAGGGACTCTGAAGGGTCAGTCATCATCCTGCATCTGTATTTTTCCTTCAGTTTTCTCCCTGGGCCCACAGGATGTGCAGTGGGCACCATGTGAGTGCTCCACCTCTATGGAGATGCCCACGGCAATTTGAACATGGGGTCCCTTCCCCTGCGTGCGTTGCTTGTGCTGCTACCTGGACACCTCCAGGTGGCTATCAAGCAGAAAGCCACAGCAACACACACCTCCATGAGGAAGGAGAGCAGTCCTAGGGACACTCAGTTCTCACTTCCCAGCCAGTGCCCTAGTGACCCGTGTCTATTTCTGAACACAGGTCACCGGTGTGGCAGGAGGCGAGATGCTCAGCACCTTAGGCCGCCACACCATTGGGCCAGCATCCATCTTTCCTATAAAGCCACTACACAAGCTCATGCATTCAGGATTTTGTTTTGTACCCCTCATCTGGTTTTACATGCGGATCATTCATGGCTCATCTGCTGCAACCTTGGGTCTCTGCTACTATCATCAGGCACTCTCCTAACCCAGTAACCACCACCAGACACACGGCCCTTTGCCAGCTTGGCAAGGGCGCACTTTCAGGAATGACACAGATCCAACGTACAGGGGCAGCATCTGAGCATTCGTCTGGCTCCTCAGGTGAGTGCAGCAACTGGTTGATGTTGCTACCTTACAGCCAGTAGGGGATCTTTTACCTTTATATACTCCCACCCATCAACCATCTCTACTGAGCACGCTCATGATGTACCCGGGGGGGGGCCTCAGGTGACGAGTGCAGTGGTCAGAGGTAGCAATAACAGAGAAATAGGAAGGGGTATAAAGGTAAAATAAACTGTAGTGATACCAAGAAAAGGAATGCAATTCCTGTTAATGTAATGTACTAAGGTGTAACAAATAAGCATAACTTAGCTGGAGTGTGGACAACAAGCAAGTGGGATAGACCTAAAGCTTTCACAGGTGAAGTGAGTACAACAGGGCAGAAAAAACTGAAGTATATAACGTAGGATTAGACATAACATGAACAGTAAAGTGTGTAAAATAAAGGAAAAAAGTAGGAGACACCATAAAAACATGGTAGTAAGGAGGGAGACATCATGGGAGTGGTGCAGTGCAGTGGTTGTGTTGCAGCTGTCTTTAGGGAAACCTTCTGGAGAATGAAGTGCTGCCCTATATGAACTTACCTCTCCGGGTTGTAGACACAGGTTGCTGGACCCCAGGCTGAACTGGCAATGGTACCGAAGACTTCCTTCCCCACCCAGATGCCAGCAAGTCTGCCACCACTCCCCCAGAGGATGCCTAGACAGAGGCAGAGTGGATGGACCATGGTGAACTCCGGGAGGGTGAGGCGAGTAGGATGCACACTTCTCCACCAACATCATTACATTACACCTTCGCCGTACTGGCGGAAAGGGGCAACCAAGAGGATGTACCCATCAAAGTGGAAAGGGAGGAGGGGGGGATTCTCAGAAGCAAAGAACCCAAGGAAGGAGGGAGAGTCTTCCAGTCAAAGACGAAGCAGCTGCTTGTGGGGGACTCACTGTGAAGGGGATACACCTGGCAGCTAGAGGAGGGAAAGATAGGGAGGAGAGGTACTCGAGGGGTGCCTCAGCTGGAAGAGATGGAGAGTGGATCCTGCAGATCGCTAAGGCAGTGGGAGCTGGGAGAGAACTGGATATCACTGTCCATATTGGGAAAAATGGTATAGCACAGGAAAAGATAGGAGTAGTGAAGGGAAATTTCAAAGAGCTGGGAAGGGGTCTAGGACCACCAGCATGCACCATCAGCTTTTTTAAGGCATTCTACCGTGTACAGCTAGGAAGAAGCAAGAAAACACCACAGCAAGGCTTTTAATGAATGGCTGAAGGCAAGGTGAATGGAGGAAGGTTTTGGATACATCGGAAAAGGGGTACCAACGTGGGAGGACATGGGCCTCTATGGGACGGATGGCCTGCATCTTTCTAGGAAGTGGTCTGCAGTTCTCGATGGCAGGTTTAAATGCTACATGGATGAGCACTTAAATTAGTTGTTTGGGGGGGACTGGGAGACCAAAGGAGGCAAGTCGCTTCCTCCAGATGGTAAAGTATTAGGGAGGGAAGACCATAGTGGAGAAAGCGCTCCTACAGCAAATGAGCAAAAAGAAAGGGACAGCAACAGGAAAGAAGAAAACAGGAATATCATGCAGGTAGAGGAGGATATAGGATTAAAGGGGTACAGATATAGTGGAAGTAAAAAAGGAAGGGGCGAGTTAAAGGGCAAGACAGGGAACAAAACAGCCAGGGGTGGGATGTAGAACCACAGTAGTACACAGGGTAGAAAGACTGAAAAAGCAGTATGCACTACTAATGCAAACAGCCTTGGTAACAAAATTCCAGACCGAGAGCTCACCATGGCAGAAGCTAATCTAGATGTAGTTGCTGTAACGTGTTCATGGCGCACTGAGCACCACCACTGGGAAATGAATATTCCAGGCTACGCTCTGTTCAGAAGAGACAGAGCAGGGAGGAAAAGGAGATGGGGTTGTATTATATGCGAGGGAGGTTATCAAGGCCATGAAGGTACAGGGGCACAAAGGGGAAATAAGGGTCTGGAATTACCATGGGTCAACCTGGAGGCAGATTCTGGGTCCACTATCTATACTGGAGTAGAGTACAGACCTCCAACACTGGGTGAGGAGATGGCTAAGGCACTTGGGGAAGCCATAATCAGAATGCCAAGCAAGGGGGATGTGCTGCAGACCTGGAGTGGAGCCTTCCAATAGCAGCTTCTGCAAGGAGCAGGGACATCCTTGACTCCATGTAAGGGGCCTTTCTCAGGAAGCTAGTCAAGGAACCCACTAGGGATGAGGTAATGCTGGACCTGGTGCTTACCAACAGGGACAGAAATAAAGACATCACAGTGGGCAGTCCCACTGGTACTAGTGATCACCATACAGTGTACTTCAACATAAAGACAAGAGCACAGACAAGTCACACGAGGACGAGGATTCTGGACTTTAAGACGGCAGATTTTAAAGAAATAGGTGACTGTCTCAGACGCTGCCTATGAGGGGTGGAGGCGTGCCAGGGTGGGATAGAGGCACAGTGGGGGACAGTAAGGGAGGGCATTACTAAAGCCCGAAACCCAAGGGTTTTGAAGGAATGGGCAGATGAGCTGGCAGCTCCATTGGCTGCACTCTTTAACACCTCTCTGCAGACAGGATGGGTGCCCCAAAACTGGAGGGTGGCTTATGTAGTGCCTATCCATAAAGGGGGTCTAGGGAGGAGATGGGGAATTATAGGCCTGTCAGCCTAACGTCTGTGGTAGGCAAATTAATGGAGGGTTTCATCAAGGAGAGGCTTGGGAGGCAGTTGGAAAGGTTAGGGCACCGGGATGATAAACAGCATGGCTTCGTTCCGGGGAGATCGTGTCAGTCCAACCTCGTAGAGTTTAATGATTGGGTGACGGAAGCCTTGGACAGACATAGGCTGGTGGACGTCCTATACCTGGATTTTAGCAAGGTGTCTGATTCAGTACCCCATAAAGGGCTGATAGCAAAGCTGGGGTAGATGGGGGTGGGAGGACAGGAGCTCAAGTGGGTTGAAAATTGGTTTACAGGGTGAATACAGAGGGAAATGGTTGGTGGAATAGACTCCTCCCCTAGGAAGGTAATCAGTGGGGTCCCCCAAGGTCCAGTACTGGGGCCACTCCTGTTCAATGCCTATGCCTCGGATATAGGGAGGCGGGTTAGGAGTAGACCAAGTCTCTTTGCAGATGATGCCAAACTGGGAGCACTGGTGGACTGGGATGAAGGGAGAGAAACAGTCCAGAGGGATCTGGATACCCTGGAGGGGTGATCAAGGAGGTGGGGATTGAAATTTAATGTTGGGAAATGTAAGGTACTGCATTTGGAGGTCAGAAATCCGGGTCATGTTTACACCCGGGGGGGGGGAGGTGTCAAACTGCAAGCCACACTGGGTGAGCGGGATTTAAGAGTGTTGATAGATGTCAAAATGAATAACTCTGAAAAATGTAGAACCGCAGCCAAAGCAAACAGGATACTGGGCTACATAGCCAGGAGAATTCCATCCAGAAGGAGGGAGGTGATCCTCCCTCTACATAATGCCTTGGTCAGGCCGCAACTCGAGTACTATGTACAGTTCTGGAGATCTCATCTGAAGAAGGACATAGCGCTACTGGAGAGGGTCCAGAGGAGGGTGACCAGGATGATTCAGGGAATGGAGGGGAGGCCTTATGAGGAGATATTGGAGGAGCTTGGGATGTACACACTGGAGGAGGGACAGGGGAGGCATGATAGGAGTCTTCAAGTATGTAAAAGGAATAACTGAGAGTGGAACCAAGGAGCTGTTGAGGCTAAAGAAGGGGAGGAACAACAAGGGGGCATGAGTGGAAGTTGGAGGGGGAAATTATAGGGGGGAACGTAGGAGGCATTATTTCACTGAGAGGGTGGTGAAGCCGTGGAGTGTGCTACCCTGGAGGCTGGTGGAGGAGGGCACAGTGGAGGGCTTCAAGAATGGGTGGGACAGGTACAAAGGGAAACTAAAGCCAAAGAAGACACTCTTGGGGGCTGGGGGGTGGGAAAGAGAGCACCCACTAGGTGGCTGGCTACTGAGCAGACACGCGAGACCATTACACCTATTCTGCTGGCTTTTTAGTATGTTAGTATGTTAAAGCAACCAACCTATACATGAAGGAAATAAACAAAAACAGAAGGAAAAGATGACCACTAGAAACACAGAATCTGATGGCAGATAAGGGCTGCTTGGCTCATCCAGTCTCCCCTTTTTCACCGATTGCTTTCACTGCAGACAATTCTACGTCTACAGCACTTTTTCTTCCACCCCTTTCCTATTCCTTAGGATTCTCTTTTGCCCATCCTAGGCTTTCTTGAATATCATCGCTGTTTTCGCCCCCACTACCTCCACTGAAAGACTGTTCCAGGGATCCACCACCCTTTCTATGAAGAAATATTTCCTTACATTTTTTTTATTTTATTTTAACTTTGTTGACCGGGAAAGGCACACTGAGCCGAGGCTCGTTTCCAGGTGCAATCCGGGTACAGAGAAGTACATGGAAGTATACGGAGAACGGTTCATACAGCATATAAAATTCTATCCACATTTACAAACTGAACTTGTACAAAGAGAATTTGTTGCAAACAGTAGATAAACATACAGTGCTTACAAAATAGAATCAATAAGTTATTACACTAAGGTAATAGCAGATGCAGAAGTAGTACATTAGTGATGTAGAAGATTTAGAAAAAACAGCTGGGGTATGACGTGGTCGGAGCAATCGACCAGCTGAGAAAATTCAAAATAGGGCTATTCAGGGATCCGTGTGAGGGAGGGTCTCTGAGCACACTTTAGGCAAGGTGCGTCTGGGAGGAGTCTGAGGAGTTGCCTAATTTCTGGGAGGGAGGAGGCCTGGCGAATGATGGATGGGAGGTTGTTCCACAGGTAGGGAAGGCGGTAAGAAAAGGCAGCTTGGCTGGAGGCAGTGTGAGGCCGAGGGAGGTTGAAATTGCAGGCATCTCTGTGGCAGAGGGAGTAGCCTAAGGATTTAGCTGGCGCTAGGTGGGAAATGAGGTAAGGGGGTAGGGAGCCCAACCAGCATTTAGCTATGAGGGAGGCGCAGTGGGTGGTTCTCCTGTAGGAAAGTGAGGCCATGGAGAGAGTGGAATAAAGGGTGCAATGGTGAGTAAGTGGAGGGGAGGCAGTGGCAAAGCGACAGAAGGTGTTTCGTAGGATGTCAAGTTTGGAGAGGGATGAGGTTGGTGCTGTGCAATATATGATGTCTGCATAGTCTAATATAGGTAGGATGGTTTTATGTATGATTTTGCTGCGGGCGGGAAGGGGGAAGACTGTCTTTGTTGCGAAAGAGGATGGCAAATTTGGGTCGGAGTTTGGAGCAGATGACCTCTATGTGGGTAGTGAAATTTAGGTGGCTGTCGAGCCAGACCCCTAGGTATTTGAAAGTGGGGACTAGGTCAAGGAGAGTGCCACTCATGGTGGAGATCGCTGGGGGGGGGGGCGGAAGAGAGATAAGTTTTTTCCTAGATCCGAAGACCATGGTGACTGCCTTTTTGTCATTTAGTTTAAGCTGATTTTTCAGGAACCAGGTTTAGACTCTATTAAAATCGGTTTGGAGATCCGGGAGGACACTGTCATGGGAGGGACCCGAGGCAAAAATAATTGCGTCGACTGCATACAGTTGCACGTTAGCTGAGAGGCAGGCAGAGGGGAGGTCATTTACAAATAGGGAGAATAGGATGGGGCCGAGGATTGAACCTTGAGGGACGCCAGAGCAGATGGGAAAAGGGGGAGAGAGGGTGTCCCCTATTTGAACGGATTGCTGTCTATTCTGAAGGTAAGAGCGGAAACAGTTTATGGAGGGTTGGGGGAGGCCAAAGAGGCTGAGTTTGTGGAGCAACAGGGTGTGGGAGACAAAGTCAAAAGCTTTAGCCAAATCGATAAAAATGGTGGTTGTGGTTAGACTGTTGTCAATAGCCGACAGAATAGAGTCTGTAACACTCAGTAATTTTTCCTGACCCCCCCCCAGTTTTATATCGTGACCCCTTGTTCTACAGCACTCTTATCAGAAAAACACTCCCCACCTGTATCTTATTCACCCCTGTGAGGTATTTAAAGGTCTCAATCGTATCCCCCTTCTCCCTTCTCTCCTTCAGGGTGCACATTTAGTTCCTTTAGTCTTCCTTGCATGGCTTTTGATGCAAACCCTACCACCTTGATAGCCCTTTTCAGGACCACCTCTACGCTGTCCATGTCTTTCTTGAGATGTGGTCTCCAAACCTGGACACAGTACTCCAGGTGGGATCTTACCAATGACCTATATAGGGTCAACACCATGTCCCTATTCCTGCTGCCCCTACTTATACACCCCAGCATCCCTCTAGCTCTCCCAATTGCTTTGTCACATTGCCTGGCCACCTTCAGGGTATCTGATATGACTACCCCCAGGTGCCTTTCCTGCTTGGCCATTGCAATTATCTCTTCCCCCATTTTGTATTCCACCTCTGGCTTTCTGTGACCCAAATGCATTATTTTGCACTTTTTTTGCATTAAACCTTAGCTGTCAAACTTCTGACCACTCCTCCAGCTGTTTTAAATCTCTTTCCATCCTTTGAACACCCTCCGCTGTGTCCACTCTGTTGCAGATCTTGGTGTCATCTGCAAAGAGGCAGACTTCCCTTTCAGTTCCTCCGCTATGTTGCTAATGAAGACATTACAGAGAACTGGCCCCAGTACTGACCTCTCAGGGACCCCACTAACTTTTAATTAAAAAAAAAAAAAATCCTGTTGTCTCTACCCCAGGTGGGTCCCTAATACCACGTTGACCACCAGGGCAGTACACCCACTAGCAAAGACAACCTGTTCGCTAGCCCACGACTAGCAACTGCTGCACCCACTATTTCCGCTACAAAAGGGTGACAGACATCTTAAATAAATGACTGAGCATTTGTTTGTTTGTGTAAGGGGTGTAGGAAATCACCCCCAACCCCCAGCTTACTACTAGCACTAATTATATGCTCACAGTCTTCTTCGCTTGCTTCACAGCGTCAACCCTTCCTCCTGGCAAATCCACAGCTTCGAACCTCCCACCAGGTGATCTCCTAGCAAGGTACCCAGTTTACATACTTGTGTAACAGTTGTTCCACGACTGTTACACAGTGAACAGGGTACAGGAGGAAAGCCAGTTTCAAATGAAAAAGTGTAACAGAACAAGAGAGAATGAAGTGAAGCCTGGAGAAGGATTTAAAGAGGAATGCAGGAAAATACTATTTCACCGAAAGAGTGGTGGATGCCTGGAACAGTCTCCCACAAGAGGCAGTAAGTGCAAAAACTGTGCAGGGTTTCAAATATGTATGGAACAGACATAGGAGAATACAACTAAATAAAGAAAGGGGTGGCACCACAGACCAGTTAGGGTCTGTGGGATAGAACAGGCAGAGAACAACTGGGCAAACTGGGTGGGCCAATCGGTCCTTTTCTGCCAACAAATTCTATGTTTCTGTGTTTCTATTGTGGGTGTGTGTGCATTGATTCCTGTTTTTACCGATTTGTGCTGTATGCCATATGCAGTAGGACCCTTAATGGAAGAACCCTTTTAAAACAACAAAGGCTCAACAAAGCCTGCCAACTTGTTCCAGGAGTTAATCAGTATTCCCACTCTTGCCGTCTCTACTCCGCGACTGGCTGGCTCCCATTACCTCTAAGGTCCCAGTACTAGGCATATATCACAGGGAAAAAAGCCCTCCTAGGACTGGTCGCAGAATCAACTCGAAACTTTTCCAATGTAACCCCAACACTAAAACAACCCAAAGTTCGGCTAGAGGGGTACTGCATGTACCTTAAAAACAAACCTCCTTCACCCGGAGGTCCCTCTCCTATCGAGGCCCTCTCTAGATGAACAACCTACCCCCCCTCCCTTTTTCACCTTAAGAAACTCGGCCAATTCAGAAAAGAATTCCATCGCCTCCTGATAGAATCCCATAACGATGGGAGTTCCATCTCCTGCCCTAGACTTCCAACCCTTACCCCCCCACCCCACAAGTCCTCACCCCCTCCTCTCCACTTGGTTTACACTTCCCCTAGGCTTCCCCCGTGCATACAGCACTTATCAGCTTGTTCTCCCTCATCACCATACCCCCTTCTCTTATACTACAACAACCACCACCACCACCACCACCACCACCAATATGCCTCCTCTGTACCCATGGCAATACTCTCCATACCTTCTCCCCTTTTCTTTGACGAAGCCAATTTTGGCTACCAACTACAAGCAACCTGCATTTAGTAACTAGAGCAACAGACTAAACATATATCTGTAATAAAAGTATTTTTGAGGTTATACTCTACATTTATCTTGCTTGTAAAATAATCTTGCCACTTGGCTATGGTATGTTCTCGTCATATGATGTAAACTGTACTGTTTTGTCTGTTCTTCTACTGACTTGGAGGCTTTGTTAAACTGCCAGTTTAGCTAATAGGTTGCAATTCCAAAACTGAAATGAATGAGAAAAATAAAAAAGTATGTGACTGATAAGGATGAGCAGCTAAGTTTGGCTGGGAGATACAGAGAGTGGAGGTGGTGAGGATGGCGATTCTCCCGAGGGCTCTCCATCTCTTCCAGAATGCCCCCCTCAGCCTCCCGGCTAAACTGTTTCACTTCTGGAACGGAGTCTTCACCTGGTTTATCTGAGCAGGCAGACGCCCTAGAATCAAATTAAGTACCCTCTCACAACCTAGAGTGCAGGGAGGACTTGCACTCCCCAATCTTAAATTATACTACTGGGCCTCTCGCCTGTCATTTATCATCCAACGATATACGAAGGCCACTCCGGCTCGTTGGAGAGAGATAGAAGAATGTGTACTGCCACAACCTGAGCTAATAAGGACTACCCTGTACCAGAATCCACCCCCGTGGGGCAGATCACCTCAAGCCCTTGGACTGCACACCAAGTCAAAGCCTGGTACTCCATCCGTAGAACCCTACAGCTCACCCCATTCCTGACACTAATATACCCGAGAGGATTCCTGGATAATTTTGCCCCAGCTTTAAACAATCATACCTTTCGTAACTGGAGGCATCTCCACCAGTCAAAACTTGCGCAGTTAGTAAGGGGGGGCCCATTTTAAAACGTTTGGTGAGACTAGTAGGGAGTTTAGCCTTCGATGAGTAGATTTCTTTCAATATCTACAGTTGCGACACTACTATGACACACTCCCACTGGTAGTGCACAGCCCTGAGGAACACCCCCGACTGATAAAGCTGCCACAACAATTGCTCCACGCCTGTGAGCTGCTGCATGCCATCTCGGTCCTTTATAAATCCCTGACGGAAACAACCGGAGATAACACTAGGTCAATAATGGAAAAGTGGAGTGCTGAACTCTACACTCAACTAACCCCACAAATATGGGTCACTATTTGCCTCACAACTTCCAGAATTACCTCCTCGCATGCCTGGTGGCTGTTCTCTTGGCAGCTACTCATAAGATTCTTTTGAACCCCAGCTAAAACCTCTCATTACCACACTACCAGATCAGCAGCGTGTTGGTGCCAATGTGGTGAAACCAAAGCTCATCACTCCCACATACTATGGTCACGTCCCAGGCTGCAACCATTCTTGCAGGGCCTGCAGGATGAGCTGGAGGAGCTCTTTGGGTACGTGATCCAGCTAACTGGGGTATTTTTTTTATCCTGCACGTACTCCCGAGGGAACTAAGAAACCCTCACAGCCAGTACCTCATCGGGATATTTTTTCTAGCCGCTAAAAAGGCCATTACAAAGTGTTGGCTCTCTACAACGATCCCCATGATAGCTGGTTGGAGGAACATAGTCAACCACATCTATAGGTCAGAGAGAATCGCATACAATCTGAATGGCAATTCAGAGCTCTGCTCCATAAAATGGAACAGATGGATAATGTCCATCATGACTAAGGACCTGCTTTTGTGCCATAAGACCGCACATCAATCCCACCATAGGAGGGCCAAAGATATCCCAACCGCCTTGTGCCACCCGAGCCGAACAGGGATGCATGCCCTTTCAGGGCATGGGAGTCGCTGTCTTGGAAGCTGGTGGGGCAATGGGTGCTAATGACTAGGGGGGTGTGGGTGGATGGGATGGATAGGGGCGTGGTGGGGAAGTGGGCGCAGAGGGAGAGCAGGAGGGGAGGAGATAAGGAAAGTGAAAGTATTAAACGTAATAAGGAAATGTTGTGGTCAAAGGATCTAATGTTCTGACTCTCTTGCTTGTATTTAATGATACTATATATGAATTGCAATCCCTGTCAATATAGAAATGCTTAAAGAACATGTGACTGTTGGAAAATGTAAAAACTGTTCAATAAAAAATATATTAACAAAAAAAAAAAGAAGTTTGGCTGGGAGAAGTATGGCTCTCTCATTAGCTAGCTCTCCACTAGTTACCTGCACCTTGATTAAGCCAATGCAGGCTAATGCACCTTATATAAAGGAAGCCATTTCAGGTACATGCATTTTGGAAAAGGGACTCAGCTAATGGGTAGTCTACCTCGTTGTTTGGTAGCTGGGCAACTTCACAGCAGGGACCTGAGGTGAATACTAAGAGACCCCACTCCTAATGGAAATCAAATAAGCAAGTGTCCAATTCAAGCAGAAAAAATATTGTCGATTTTAATTTTTGCCAAAACTGTGTGTGTGTGGGGGGTTGGGGAGGATGGAGACAGAGTGTGCACTGATTCCTGTTTTACCATGTTTCTGTTAGCACGTGTTTCAAATATGAACATATGAACATGCCAGCAGAATAAGACCATTCAGTCTATCTAGTCTACTTGAATTGTAGGGTCCTCGGCTTACACTACTGACCCTGCCCCTCCCAGTCCTCCCTTCCTCTCCATCTGCCCCCCCCATGCCTCATATTTTCCCTTTATGCCTATGCCAGCCTCTCTCGAAAGCTGCCCACCAACTTCACTGAGACCACTTCTGCCAGCAGCACATTCCAACTGGCCACCACCCTCTCTGTGAAGAAGTGCTTTCTAACCTCCCTCCTTATACCTCCTTCCTTCCAGCTTTAGCTGCACTTAGCTTGAAGAGACCCTCCTTATCCACCCAATTTATCCCTTTCAAGTACCTGAAGGTCCCATCATGTCCTCCATCTCCCTCCTCTCCTCCAGGGAATAGGATATTCAGGGCCCCAACCTCTCTTCATATGTCTTACATTGCTGAACTGCAATCATCTTGGCTGCCCTCCTCTGGACAGTCTCCAGCAGGCTGATGTCTTTCTTAAGGTGTGGACACCAGTATCTTACTCCATACTCTAGATACAGCCTCACTAGCGACCCTTACAAGAGCATTATAGCAACCAGGATGATTCAGGGCATGAGAGAAAGGACCTGTGAGGAAAGGCTGGAAGAACTTGGGCTGTACTCACTAGAGGAGAGGAGAGGAGAGGAGAAATGGGGGGACATGATAGGGGTCTATATGTGAAAGGGATAAACAGGGCCGGAGCCAAAGAAATGTTCAGGCTAAAGAAAGGGGGCACAACCAGGGGGCATGAGTGGAAGTTGGAGGGGGAAAATTACAGGGGAGAACGCAGAAGACATTACTTCACTGAGAGGGTGGTGGGGCCATGGAATGCACTGCTGAGGAGTCTGATGGAGGAGGGCACTGTAGAAGGCTTCAAGAGGGGGTGGTACAGGTGCATGGGTAAACTGAAGCCGAAGATTACCCTCTCAGGGACTGGGGGGGGTGGGAGAGTGAGCGCCCAATAGGGGCTGGCTACCGAGCAGACACGAAAGACAGTCAGACCCATTCTGCTAGCTTTTAGCATGTTAGTATTATAACCTCCTTCCGTCTACTGCCAGTTCCTCTGGTTATATACCCCAGCATCCTTTTTGCCCTTGCTGCTGTGTTTTTTGCACTGCATGGAGTGCTTCAGGTTGTTAGTGATTATGACTTCCAAGATACTTCTCCTCTGTCACTACTACCTGCCCCCAAGTAGTACTCATCCCTGGATTCCTGGCTTCAATGTGCATAACTTTGCATTTATTGGCATTAAAGCCATGCTGCCAAATCCTGGATCACCTCTCAGGTCTTCCTGTAGGTCTTGTATCCCTTCCACTGTGTTCACCATCCCACAGAGTTTGGTGTTGTCCACAAATAGACACATTTTGCCCTTAATGCCATCATCAATGTCACTGAACAATACCGGCCCCAGTACCTAGCCCTGCGTAACCCTGCTGGTGACTTCCCTTGTGCTAGATAACACTTCTCCCCACCACCACCCTCAGGATCCTGTCCCTCAGCCAGCTTTCTAAACACCTGGGCATCTTTTCCCACCATCCACAATCCACCAACTTCCTGATCACCAGGTTTTAAAGTATTACAGCTGTCTTTGTTTGCAGGCCCAGTGGTACTTTACCCTGGATCAGACAAAACAGGTTACTCACCTATAACAGTAGTTCTAGGAGTGGTATATGTTGTTCATCCACACTGTTTGGCAGACTCCTAGCAGTTCTCCGGGAGGAGGGAGGCAAGGCGCACACCCCCTACTTAGGGAACAGAGATTGGAGAACCAAGGCCCCAAAACCAGCATCCTGACGCGACTCAAGGTCGATGTGGTAGTGGGTAATGAAGGTATTTGCTGACTTCCAGGTAGCAGCCCGACAGATTTCCTCGATAGAGATGTCCTTGGAAGCAGCCATCGATGCAGCAGTATGGCGGGTAGAATGAGCTCTTATCCCTCTGAGTGGCTCCTTGCCCGCCAACTCATAGCACAGACCTATGCATGATGTAATCCATCCTGCTATGGTCCATTTGGCTGCAAGTATGCCAGAAGCGGCTTCAGCCTAGGTGACAAAAAGCTGACAAACCTCTCCACGAATTTCCACTGTCCTCTCCTTGTAATAAGGAGAGAGAAAATCACAGGTCCAAGGTATAGAGCCTGTACTCGGCCTCCGAAGTGTAATTAGGGTAGTACATCGGCAGAGTTAACACCTGGTTAAGGTGAAACTCTGACACCACCTTCGGAAGGAATTTTGGGTGGGGGCGCAGCACAACTTTGTCCCTGTGGAAGACCAGATAAGAGGAGTCCACTGAAAGTGCCTGGAGTTCCCTCGTCCTTCAGGCAGATGTGATAGCCACCAGGAAGGCTGTCTTCCACGACAAGTGTGACAGCTCACAGTTGTGCATTGGTTCGAATGGCTTGCCCATGAGCTTTGCCAGTACCAGAAGTAGATCCCACGGAGGTGGAGGTTCATGCATCGGAGGGGATATGTGATCCAGGCCTTTGAAAAAGCACCCAACCACATGTCTCCTGGCGCCATCGTCGGGCTGACCGGACTGGCCAGCTTCGTAAGTGGTGAAATGGCTGCCAGGGTGCAAACTAAGGGTCGATGACCGTAGACCCCATTTGGAGAGAGACTAAAGGCAGTCGACAATGTTAGCCACAAAACAGGATAAGGGGTCCGGACGCTTACCCTGACACCAAATGGAAAACTTTTTCCATTTGAAGGCATAACACTTCCTGGTCGATTCCTTTCGAGATGCCTCCACCACGATGTAGACATCCTCGGAAACACCCAAAGCCTGGAACTCTAGCCACTCAGGTATCAGGCTGTGAGGTACAGGGACTGAAGGTCCGGATGGAAGACCTTCCCCATGTTCAGAGACATCAGGTCCAGGTATGTACAAAGCTGCTCTGGGGGCCTGCAGCTGAGGCTGAGGAGATCTGCATACCAGTGCCACAAACCCACTCAGCAGGTCAGCCCTCTACTCCGGAAGTGCCAACCTCCGAGCACAGTCTTGTGAACAGTTAACAGAAAAAGGGTAACCCTCCTGTCTGTTTTTGTGGGTTCGAATCAACCTTTGGTCTCAAGTCTTGGAGAGATTCAAACTGTGAACCTCTTGCTAGCGTACCCAATGCACAGGCGCAGATAATTCTGTCTTCGGGGGTCCAGATATCTTTGCCTATGGGCACCTAACCAGGTGTAGAGAAATGAACCCTTAAAAACTCTAATAAAAGACCTCAGATTTAACTCTATCTTTTTCCACTTTGGTATCACCATTCAAGCTTATGCACAGTGTCTGCTTTAACCATATATACTTTACTTGTTAAAGAAAGAAAATCAAAGACAGACCAAGTAGGCTCTAAAAACAGAGTTTTACTAAAATAGATAAACATATGTAACATGTAAATACAGAACCATATTTCACAAACATACAAATCACTTAAAAGAATAAGGTTTTAAAAAAGTGCAGATTCCTACCATTAGTACACTTAGAATTGTTTGTTCTAAGGTATTCTTATCTCACAGTGCTGTAGATATTGTAGCTTTCAGAGTCCAAACATTTGTGCAAAAATGGAAAACAGAATACAGTTTAAAATCTGGCTTTGCCCACCTCTTTGCATGAGGTCACCTAGCTCCTCCCTGTTAGAATATATATAAAAATATATCTATATAAAAACAGAATGTCTTTTCCAAGTATTAAATTCTGTAACCTCAACATAACTCATTTTCTTTTTCAAATGACATCTTTGATCTTATGATCAGCTTTCCCTTTCCAGGACATCAAAGCATCTTTTATGACTTCGCACTAAAACGTTACAGCCTGCTCTTCTTCTTTTGGTCCAAGGCTCTGAGCTGCAAATCTGGTGACATCCAGCAGACCAGACCTGGGTTTGAATCCCACAGCTTCCACTTGCATACTGTATGACCCTGAGCAAGTCACTTAACTTCCTTGTGCTCCCAGGTCACACCTGGAAACAAGCTCCGGCTTAGTGTGCTGGTTAAACAATTTCCCCTTTCCCTTTCTTCCTCTAAGCATTATAAAAGTTTATGATGTATCTTGGCAGTTAGGTATCTTCTAGCCTATAATTAGCTTACGGCCTTCCAGGTAACACCTTGTATCTAAAACCTGTGTGTGTGTGTGTGTGTGTGTGTGTGTGTGTGTGTGTGTCTCATACTCGCATGCTGTTTCAGCATTTCTCATGAGAGAGAGTCCATAACACAATTTTATATTACAAAAAATCATACAGCATTCAGAACTGGCTGTCCACGTAATAACCAGAACAGGCACGGCCAGTCTGAGGCTACCAGAATCACCTTCACCTTGTCCCTCCTCACCTTGAGCAACACCTTGTGGATCAAGGGAAATGGAGGGAAGGCGCAGAGGAGGCTTGGGGTCCACGGCCTCAAGAAGGCATCCCCCTGCAGCGAGCCCTGCTGAGGCGGGCGGGCATGATACAGCCTCAGCTTGGTGCTTTCCCTGGAGGCAAACAGATCCACCATCGGTTTGCCCCAACAGGAGAACAGGCTGTAAGCTACCTCTGGATGGAGAGACCACTCGTGGGATGTCTGGCCTATATGGCTGAGAGCATCCGCCAGCTGGTTCGAGGCTCCTGCCACATGGATGGCTAGGCGATCCACCTCCAACCGGCTTACGAGGGTCCAGATCTATGTTCCCCCTAAGGTGTGCGCACGTGCGCTCGCACAGCAGTCAGAAATAACCCTCACATGGCTTCAGTAGTAGTGCAGAAAGCAACTGACAGGGATCCTCATGTTCATGAAGTAGTGACTACAATCATCACTCAGATTTAAAACTCAGACAGCAGGACATGAAAGTGAATGGGAAAGAAATATTGTATGCCCACCCCTGAGGCCACAACCCATTAACTTTAACAAGCCAGCAGTCTCACTCTTGCTCCACTTATTGAACAATGGAACCGCTCGGCAAAATTCCAACCAATCGGCTTTGCAGTTACAGCAATGTTTTCGGCTTGACACCTCTTTTCAGTAAGACAGTACTTGATAATGAACAGTATTTCCCTGCTGGTCACAAAAATGGCATGTTTTATTTGTGTGGTAGATTCCCCCCAACAAAGCAATGCGAGAGATTCTCTGACATAGGGTATATATTATATTATTTCACTTTTAAAGTTACACAATTTCAGTGTAATCTGCCTCCTCCCCAAGCAGCATCTCACATACAAAATGTGTTTATAATGGCTTTAAAGCCTCACCGTTGAAAGCGTGTTCATTTTTTTTTTCAGTAGAAAAAAATGGGAAAACTGTAGTTTTTGTTTACAATAAAAACATCAAAGCAACCTACTGTCTGTTTGTGTCATTTTTTTATGTATTTGTTGGGGGCCGGGATGGGTATAACTTTCTCAATTAGCAGGTTGAGACACTGACTGTACATATGTCTAGAGAGATGAGATTGCACGTCTCTTTAAAACAGGGTCTCACATAATACACACATTTGAGATTCAATGAATTAGTGCTTGTAAAAGGTTGCCCATATTGGCTACATGGGGATAGCAATTCTAAAATGGACAAGAAATAGCAGCACAAAAAATGTCCTTTTCATTTAATTTCATAAATTCAGACTGCGCTTAGTATGGATCCAGAATGGAAGAGAACTACAGTCTCCTAAATGCATCTCCTCGCTCATATCACACTGACTCACTCACTACATTGCAAAAATACATTTTAAAACCCCCACTGAGCTTGACAATACCCAGCATAGTCATTGTAAACCATACCTAGGGTAAATGACATCACATACAATTATGCATGCTTCCATCAAAGATCCCACTGCTAAGTACTGCTTTAAGAAGCTGTCCAACCCTGAATATCACATTGCCATAACAGTATTAAATGATGTACTTTTGGAGTTGGCAGAGTTGTCTACGATGTTTCAGAAAGTGGTCTAACAACAGTTGTAACATGGCACAAATTTGACAGCGCTGAGGAGCAACGGCGATAGGCGAGGACGCGTCACGTAATACAGGAGCAACACGGCATTATGAGACGACAATGCCGTGTTGTTTCTGAAGTACAGAAAGTAGCCACAGAAGCAAATTAGCAGGGTTCGCAGGTGGCACGGTGAAAAAAGAAGAGCAACACAGTCGTAGAAGAGCAAGAGAGTAGTCAGATAGGCAGGGGATAAATAGAAGTGAGGGACATAGGTGGGAAGAGGGAGCCGGGGCACATCCGGGAACGCATTCAATTCAACAATTTTACCATCCACGGCACGGTAAACTTTAACTATGCTGGAGGAATGACACACGGAGAGCACACCACAGACATGGGATAACTCCAATAAGGTACAAAAACGAGTAGTGTGCAAGACAGAGCGAGCAGCATAGAAATAAAAAATTGAGTGAGGTAATGACACTGCCCATATGCAAATCAGACACGCACACACTCTGCACACAGCGAAAGCGAGAGAATCACAGTCATCCCAAGTTGCCTAGTAATGAAACAGCTGCACAGAAATCGTTTAAATGTGCAGAAATCGTTAAGAAAGAAACCAGAGTTCACTGTATTGAAAAACAATAATAACAACATATGTATGTAAGAGAGTACTGTTGAGAAATGTGAAAGTAACATTAAAAATACGACAGCAGATCATATCAGTCTCGTAGTCTTTTCTGTTCTATGAGTAGCAAGATGTGTAGTCCATAGTAAGCATAGTGATGTCCATGTTACAAGCACATTAATCCCCTCTGAAGGTGGCATCTAATGGGAGTTAATGCATGGTTGGACCGTTGTACGCACTCGGCCTCCGGCCTCGTGCCACAACGGTTCCAACCATGCATTTACTCCCCATTAGATGCCACCTTCATCGATGATTAATGCTTACTTGAAGCTGTACAGATTGCTAGGGCAAAAATAAAAAAAGATCAGAAGCCAGTACCTGGGTGAAACTGTCTACTGGAGCCAACCACTAAAACTGCTTTTGGCTAATTGCACAGCTGAAGTAAGCACAGCAGCAATTTTGCAATTCATTGGCCTGTTATGTGACCATCTGGACAGCTGATTTCCTGCAGGTGAACTTTCTGACTGATCTGCCTTTGATTTTGCAGCAATGCCACATTGCAGCTTTGAGTTTGGCTTATCAAATATTGAGAGACTGTATAGCAAATATGAGGACTATTTAATTTCATCAGTGGACCAGGCAGGAATTGTTAGCCGGTACAATGACTTCAGATTTATAGTTGCTGAAAAAATAAAGGGAGGATCATTAAAATCCTTTACTGACATGATCCACTTTGTTTTGACTAATGTGCAGTACAGCGTGGTGGCTAAACGTATTGATGTATGTGCTACATTCCAAGCTAAACATGAAGCTATCATGCATAGAGGTTCCTACATAGTCTTATCCTTCCCAGAAGAGATTCTCCATAGGGAGGTGCAGAGTGAGAAGGATACGATAGTACAGAGAAAAATCTTGGGAGTGACAGAGGATCATGTACTGAAGCAGAGAGAGAAGTATGGCTAGGTAGGACCATAACTATCTTTGGGTAGAAGGTTTCACTCGAGGATTCTCATAGGAAAGTTAGGGAAGATTTGTTGCTGCTCTTGGAAAGAGCATTAGGATTTTATATCTCCAGAAACATGGTGGAGTCCATAAAGTTATGTGGAGATCCTGAGTGCACAACACAAATTGATATTCCATTTAAAAATCCTCATACAGCTAGCAGCTTGCTGTCTCTGGCCAGCAAGCTGGATTGTTTGGGAATACATTTAGTTAACACGTTAGACTTGGGTGAAGTCTTTTCATGGTTTAAACAGACTAGGGATAGTCCAAAATCAATCTTAGTGGCAGATAACCCTCGATTGACTTTGGAAACCTAATTGACCCTAATACCTACTCGCCGCGGACAATTATTGATTAAGCCTGACAAATGCAGCCTGTAGATAATATCAAACAAATGAACTCTGAATGCCAGCTGGATTTGGATAAGGGAGCTGGGAACTGAGATGTGGATGCCCTTTCTATACTTTCATGGAATACTGAAGGCATCCATCTTAAAATAATTGACCATGAAGTAGTGAGATTTCTGGAGAATTTTGATATTATTGGACTGCAAGAAACATGGTGTACAGAAAATGTAACTCCCAAATTGGCTGGATAGTCTGTCTTTACTCTGCCAGCAACTAAAGATAAAAAGTTTGGAAAGTTTAAAGGGGGTATTTCCTTTTTTATCAAAACTTTGCTAAATTTTCAGGCTACAATGATTAGCAACGGACAAGAGAAGATCATTCTCTGCAATATATACTTTCCCCCCTCGCAATAAAGCTACTGATCCCGCTGACCTTTTCATACAGGATCTGAAAATGGCACTTGACGAATTGTCAGATAAGAGTATACCTTGACCTACAATTATTTTAGGAGACTTTAATGCCAGAATTCCTTCTCATTTTTTGGAAGATGTATATTGAGATATGATCCATACAATATCTATAATTAATCCAAATATCTCATATACTAGGACTGCTCAGGATCTAAAATCTAACCACAGAGGTAGGGAACTGTGAAAGGGCTTGGGCAGTAGAAATTTCTGTATTTTACATGGAAGAACTCAGGGAGATCTAGTTGGATCCTTAACGTATAGAGGACCTACTGGCTCTTCAACCCCTGATCAGGTTTGGACCAATTTGGAAGCAGTAAAGCTGATCCAAAAGTTAGAGGTCATGGATAGATTGGAATCAGCACACTGTGCTATTGTAATTAACATCAAATGCCCTTTTGGAACTTTAAGGAGTGAGGCACAACAGGAAGAGAGTATGGAAGTCATAAACAAGAGAAGGATTGGATGGGAGCAGATTCATTAAGCTAGTTTCAAAGAAATTCTTAGTACAGGAGTCTTAGGTGATATTCACGAGTTGGTGCCGGACAAAAGTAAGGCCTTTAATATTTTGGAGAATTGGGACAGTATTCTTTCTTTACTTGGACCTAGATGTAAAACAACGTACCATCCTAGGTTCCTTTATAAAAAGTCTTAGTTTAATTCGGTATGCCTATAGGCAAAGCAAGAGTTTGGAGGAAAACTAAGACATCATAAGAAGAAAAGAAATAAGTCTGCAGCAGATTTTAAATTGCTAAAGAGTGAAAGAGAAAAATATAGGAAAATTCTTGAACGGGAGAGACATAAACATACTCAGGGACTTTGGGAAAAACTGAGGCAGGCTGTTTTGGATAGGGATGGAAGGCGATTTTGGAATATTATTGCCCAGGGATATAATAGATATGCCAATAGGATTGAAACCTATATTACACCTGAAGTTTGGGCATCTCATTTCTCCAAGCTCTATTATTCTCATGAAGAGCAGGAGACACCTGATGCTTTCAAAATACAGGAGGATGAAACTTTTCCAAGACCTATCTTGATCACAGGAGCACGAAATCCAGATGGCACTGATTAGCCTTAAGGCAAATAAAGCACCAGGGCTCCTAGGTGATCTCTATAAGGTTTTACCAACTGATGGATTCTTCTTCTATTGCTGTTTAATGGCCTGGTTTGGGGTACATTCACCCTGCCAGCTGGGCAGTAGTGTTATCTTCCCAATTTTTAAAAAAAGAGGATCTGAATGACCCAAGGATGTATAGGCCTATTAGTTTGATAGATGTTTCACAGAAGATTTTCTCTAGGATAGATTTGGGCAGATTGCTGTCGGGTCAAGGAGAACTCAGTATTGAATGAGGCACGGAACGGTTTACGGAAGGAGTGTTCTACAGTACAACATTATTATGTGCTTCAGCATCTGATCTGGAAGTATACAAAAGTGAGAAAAAACAGATTATATTGCTGTTTTGTGGACTTCTTCTTGGCCTTGGACAGGATTAGTAGAAAAATCCTTTGGGCTACATTAAGGGATCTGAAGTTGGAGGCCTCACTTCTTGATGTTATTAACAGACTGTATGAAAATATGTGGGCAAGAGTCCAGTATAATCAATATGGTCATCTGATAGATTTGAGACAAAGGTGGGGGGCAGACGGGTGTACTGTATTTTGGCCCCCATTCCATTTAACATCTACATTAATACAGTCTTGGACCAGCTAGGTAACCCAGATTTTCGTACTCCAAAAATTAATGATCAAAGGATTGAATGTTTAGCATATGCAAACAATTTAGTCTTGCTCTCTACTTCAGTCCTAGGTCTTAAAAGAAAATTGGCTCACTTTGAATCTCTCTGTTCTCAAAGGAAACTAAAAGTTAATCTCGGCAAGACCAATGTTGTAGTTTTTGGCTCTCGGACAATGAATATGGTAGGCTTTAGGCTAAACAGTAACCATATAGACACTGTTAAGTGTTATGACCATTTGGGTGCCCATTTTGCCTATAGCCTATCTTGGACCAAACATTTGGAGGCTTTTCAATTTAAAATGGGATCCCCTTCTGTAAATGCCCTAAAAACATTTAACGGCAAGATGGGGAAGTCTTCGGTGAGCGGGGTATTAAGAGTTGTTAATGCCAAAATAAGAATGAGCATGTTATATGCCTCTGAAATCTGGGATCATACTAATGTTAGAGAATTAGAAATAATTCTGAATAAACTCTATAGAGACATCTTAATATTTTTAAATGGAACTCCAAGCTGTATTCTTGACTTGGAGGTAGGACAACGTTCCTTGACTTCTCTCATCTGTGAACGACAGATTCTCTTTCTGTTGAAACTTTTTCTTTTGCCCCAACAAGATATCCCAGAATGTGTGTAGTGGAAGCCATCAAATTGGCCAGCATGGGATATGTACATCCCTTTATTCAACTTATTAAGGAATCAATAATGCTGGCCGGATTGGGCTACCTCTTATATAAAATTTACACAAGACCATTAGAGGAGATTAGGCAGGATGTCAAATTGAGGATTATTGACTTAAGACATCAATTCTTTCTACGTTCAACTCTCCAAGCTTAAACTATATGGATTCTATAAAAAATTTGTAAAGATTTCATGGGGATACGAGCCATATCTCTTTTCTTAACCTGCCTAAACAAAGAAGAATCTATACAAGATCTGGAACTGAAAACTATAATGCTCAATACATTCATTTCAGACAAAAGAGAGGGGGTACTTCCTCCATATTGTAAATGTGGAGTGGGGACTATAGACGATCTCAAACATGTGGTACTCTTGTGTCCTAGGTATGAATCAACTAGGAAAAAACTGCTGGGTGGATTGTTAGGGGATCTCAGCCTCCCCCTGGAGGATCATTTGGAATAATTGTTTACTATGAAAGAGACGAACATGGTAAAGATCTTTGCAAGATTTTTAATCTCAACTCATTTATAAAGTTTATTAGGGGGACTTGAAGTCCTGTGGAGCTTTTTTATGTGAAAATGTACTCTGTTAAATTGAATTGCACTGTAAAGATATTTAAGTTCCTTGTTGATTTATTTATTGCCTATTTATATTTACTATGTATTTTGTTCTAATTTTAGTATATTGTAACTGCTTTATACTGAATAATAAATTGTACTACTACAACTACATTCCAAGCTTCTAGTACCGACTGTGAAAGAGGCTTCAGCCTCATGAACTGCATTAAGAGCAAACAAAGAAACTGCTTGGAAGAAAGCCATTTAGATATGCTGATGCGAACACAATTTTTTTTAATATCTGGTGGAAAAATGGATCTTAATAAATTATAAGTCCACTGGATGAATGGGAAAGACAGGACAGAAAAACAGTAAATGTTGATTTCTTAGCAATACATCATCAGCAGCACCCCTTTTAGTTGCATGCAAGACTCTTTAAAATGTACATAAATTACACATGTTTCCAGTTCATACTGTTATGGCGCACAATACACATCCAAGCTTGGGACTGTGTCGGAATGTAAAGTTATACTTTGCATTGAGTATTTGAGTGTTTGGTTATGTTTTCTACTGTTTACTGACAATAAAATACAGTATATCACTTGTTTGGGCAACCCAATTTGCGCACATGAATCATTTTTTTTGTACAAAGTGCCGCACACACATATCAGTCGCCCACTCACAGAGACTAAAAATTAGAGGGAACATTGGTCCAGATAAGGAGCGCCTCCTTGCACAGCAGATGGGAGTGCATACCGCCCTGTTTGTGGAGGTAGTACATGGTCTTGGTATTGTCCATCTGGACTTGAACCCACTTGACTCCAGAGCTGAGGAGCGAAAGCTGACAGTGCCAGTCTGACTGCTCTGCCCTCCAACAGGTTGATGTGGCATCAGGACTCCTCGGGGGTCCAGAACCCGTGGGTCCTGTTGTCTCCCATGTGGGCTCCCCAGCCATTAAGAGAGAGGCATCGGTCATAAGTATGACCGTCGGCTCAGGGCGAACAAACGGGCAGTCCACCACTGGACAGCGTCCCACATCTTCTGGATTACAGTGATCAGCTGGTCTAAATGACCATGGCGCTGAGTCCACTGGGCGGCCAGCTCCCATTGGAGGGGGCGCATGTGCAACCGGGCCCAAAGGACCACTGAGGTGCATGCTGCCATGTAACCCAGAAGGCGCAGAAAGTCCAGGGCAGGGTGCAAGTGCTCAA
Organism: Neoceratodus forsteri; assembly: GCA_016271365.2. Taxonomy (NCBI): domain Eukaryota; kingdom Metazoa; phylum Chordata; order Ceratodontiformes; family Ceratodontidae; genus Neoceratodus; species Neoceratodus forsteri. The sequence goes on from CM028135.1 coordinate 174,063,762, forward strand.
CCAGAAATGATTGGGCAAAGGAAGAAAGAACCTCCACCCTGTCTGCCGGGAGCCAGGCTCTGGCTTGACAACAGTTGAGCTCTGCCCCAATGAAGCCCATCACCTGGGAAGGCACGAGTTCCGACTTGGCCTCGTTGATCAGGAGGCTGAGTTTGGAGCAGGTCTGGAGGGCCAGATCCCTGGACCTCTCCACCTCCTGTTGGGTGGAACCTGCTAGGAGCCAATTGTCGAGGCAGGGGTAAATTCTGACTCCCTGACGCCAGAGATGGGCCGCCACCACTGCAATGCATTTAGTGAGAGGCGAACAAGCTGAATGGCATGGCTTGGAACTCGTACAGGGTCCCTTTGACCCTGAAGCGGAGAAACCGCTGATGGGACGGACGGATTGGGATGTGAAAGGCAGTAAACAAACATGCAGGGAGTGGTGCAGTGCAGTGGATGCGGAGTCGCAGTCTTCGGGAAGATTTTCTGGGAACTATAGTGCTGCCCCATAAGCTGGCACCTCTCTGGGTTGAGGGAGGAGGTTGCTAGACTCCACGCCGAGCTGGCAGGAATGCTGGAGACCTTTGCTCCCACCCAGAGACCACCGTGCCCCCAGCCACTGCCTCACTGGACATCCAGGCAGAAGGCAGGGTGGATAACAGTGGGCTCAGGGAGGGACAGAGTGGGGGGGTAGGGGCACATCTCCCATCCTCCATCCAGTCGAGCTCAAGAACTCCTACACTGTTCTGGAGGAGCAGGAGATTCCCACAAGGGAACCAGAGGCTACAACCATGGGGAGGTGAGGGTCCTCCAAGGTGGAGACCCAGGGGTGGGAGGTGGAGGGCCCCAGAAGAGGAAGTCACTCCTGGCTGGGGACTCAACTGTCCAGAGATTGTATCTGGGAAAGGACAGTAGGGAGGAAAGGGAGGTCAAGTATCTTCCTGGAGGCACAGCTCGGAGGGAGGGCAAGCAGATCCAGGGGAAAATGCTGAAGCGGTAGCAAGGAGGGGAGGGCTAGAGGTCACTGTCCACCTGGGAACAAATGGCCTATCCAGTAGCAAGGCAAGCTTAGAACAGGCAAAAAAGGACTTCAGAGTGATGGGAGGGCGACTGGGGAAGGTAGCAAGCTCCGTGATGTTTTCAGAGGGGCTGCCGGTCAAAGGCAGTGAGGGGGGACAGGAATCTCCATTTCAGTAACTTTAATGCATGGTTGAAGGGGTGGTGCAGCGAGAAGGGATATGACTTCATTGGGGACTGGGGACCCACCTGGAACGATGTAGCCCTGTACACAGACAACGGACTACATCTGTCCAGGAAGGGGAAAGCAATCCTTACTGGACAGTTTAAATGCTTCGTTGCCGAACATTTAAACTAGCCTGGGGGGGGCCTCGAGCAGCCCACCCCCGCAAGGTACAGCTGACAAGACACACATGCAGGGAAAGGAGTTCAGGAACAGAACAGCAGATACAGAAAGTAAGGGACAAGCAGAGGAATCAAGGCCACAAAAAAAGGTCAGCTGGGAAGGGGGGCAGAAAGGCAGCAAAAATAGATGTAGAGAAAGAAGGGGCTTCAGAATGTGGAAGGCCATGGTGACAAATGCCAGAAGCCTGGGTAATAAAATCCCAGACCTGGAGGCCTTGTTAGTGGAGGCGGACCTGGACACAGCAGCAATAACAGAGACGTGATACACCACAAATCATGAGTGGGTAATTAATGTACCAGGCTATGCTCTGTTCAGGAAGGATCGGGAGGGGGTTAAAAAAAGGAGGGGGGGTGCCCTGTATGTCAGGGAAGGTATTAAGGCAACAGAGGTGCAAGGTAGACAGGGGGAGGCCGAGGCACTGTGGGTCACCCTTGAGCCAGGCAATGGCACAGCAATCCACACAGGGGTGATCTACAGACCTCCAGCGCAGGGGGAGGAAGGGGATGGGGATCTAGTGGATCAGATTCACGAGATGGCATCAAAGAGTGAGGTATTACTGCTGGGGGATTTCAATATCCCAGACGTGGATTGGACAATCCCATTAGCTACATCATCCAGGAGCTGTGACATCCTGGATTCATTACAGACAGCAGGCCTCGGGCAGCTAATGAGTGTTCCCACCAAAGGCACAGTGATTCTGGACCTCATACTAACCAATGGGGACAGAGTCACAGATGTCCAGGTAGAAGATCATCTAGGATCCAGCAACCACCACATAGTGTGGTTTAGCATGGGAACAGAGACACAAGCTAGTCACACAAAGGTGAGGGTATCAGATTTCAGGAGGGTCGACTTCGCTTAAATGGGTAGGTGTACCAGAGTAGCCCTACAGAAGAGGAAGGTGGGGGGGTTGAGGAGTAATCGGGGAACCTAAAGGGCACCATAGTGGAAGTAATGACCCAATGCATCAGGCTGGTATCCAAAGGGAAGAAAAGGAGGAAACCGCTATGGTTCTTGAAAGAAGCAGCAGAAAAAGTAAGACCTAAAGGATGAGTTTCAGGAAGTATAAGGGGACCCAAAGGGAGGAAGACAGAGAGGTGTACTTTGAGTGTCTAAAGGAAGCAGGTAAGGCTGTTAGGAGCGCTAAGGCATGGACTGAGGAGGGACTAGTGCAAACAGTGAAGAAAGGGGACAAGACATTCTATAGGTACATCAGTGAAAGAAGAAAAACCAGGGAAGGGATAGTAAGGTTTAAGAGAATAATGGAAAGTGTAAGGAGGGAGACCAGAAGGCAGAAATACTGAACAAATACTTTTGTTCAGTATTCACTGAAGGGGGGTCAGGGACCACAGCTGGGCAACAGATGTAAATGGGAGGGAGAGGTGGACACCAGTCCATTCACAGTAGAGAGAGTCCTGGAAGAGCTCTCGAAGCTAAAGGTGGATAAAGCTAGGGGGCCAGATGGCATACCCTCAAGGATATTGAGGGAGCTACGTAGTGAACTAGCAGCACCTCTGGCAGCTTTGTTCACAGAGTTGCTCAACACAGGAGTGGTTCCAGAGGACTGGAAGAGGGCAAAGTAGTTCCTTTACACAAAACTGGAAGTAGGGAGGAGCCGAGGAACTACAGGCTGGTCAGCCTAACCTCAGTGGTGAGGGAGATCATGGAGGCACTGCAGAAAGAAAGAATTGCGGCACACCTGGAAGTCAACAGTGCCCAGGATCCAAGGCAGCATGGATTCACAGCAGGAAGATTGTGTCAAACGAATCTTATAGATTAGTTTTGATTGGGTGATGAAGGAACTAAATGGGGGGTGGTAGATGTCACCTACCTCAATTTAAGCAAAGCCTTCAACACCATCCCACATAAAAGGCTGCTTAACATGATGGTTAGTCTGGGCATGGACACAGGGTGGTAGACTGGGTTAGAAGCTGGCTAGCAAACAGGAGACAGAGGGTGGTGGTAAATGGGATCCAATCCAGGGAGAAGGGGGTGACCAACGGGGTACCTCAGGGATCAGTCCTCAGACCAGTCCTGTTCAATGTCTACATCAGTGACATTACAGAAGGGCTGGACGGAAAGGTCTGCCTGTTTGCGGATGACATCAAGATCTGCAACAGGGTGGATACTCCATAAGAAGTAGAGAAAATGAAGAGGTACCTGAGGAAGCTTGAAAAATGGTCTGAGGTGTGGCAGCTGGGGTTCAATGCAAAGAAGTGCAAAATAATGCACCTGGGAAGAGGGAACCCTGGGAAACATACAGGATGGGGGGAGGTGTTGACAATCACCAAGGAAGAAGGGACCTGGAGGTCGTCATTTCAGACGACCTAAAGGTGTTCAAGCAGAGCACAAAGGCTGCAAGGAGGGTCAGTGGCATGCTGGGATGCATAGGCAGAGGTATCACCAGCAGAAGGCGGGAGGTGGTAATGCCACGGTATAAAATTAGTGAGGCCTCACTTAAGAGTACTGTGTGCAGTTCTGGAGGCCACACCTTCGCAAAGACATCAACAGCGTGGAAGCAGTCCAGAGAAGGGCAACCAAGATGGTACATGGCTTGCACCACAAAACGTACAAAGACAGATTAAAGGATCTCAATATGGACTCACTTGAGAAAAGGACGGAATGGGGGGCACGCGACAGAAACATTCAATTACCTCAAGGGCATTAACACGGTACGGGGAGAGGACATCTTCCACTACAGAAGGAGTGCAAGAACAAGGGGGCATGATATGAAACTGGAGGGAGGCAGGTTAAGGGGAAATGTGAGAAAGTATTTTGTTCACAGAGAGGGTGGTGGACAAATGGAATAGCCTGCCACAGAAGGTGGTGGGAGCAAGCGCAGTGGAGGGTTTTAAACATGCCTAGATAGGTACAAGGGAACTTTGAGGAGGGAAGGAGTGATGGGAAACCACTGACCACTTAGGGTCAGAGGCCACAAACAAGTATAGGGCTTAAGGGCAGACTAAATGGGCCTAGCAGTCCTTACCTACTGACAATTTCTATGTAGAAGTGTGAAACATTACAATCTGTTGCTGAAAATGATTTGCAATAGTACTGATCATCCTCAGCTACTTTCAAAAGGAAAATACTAACAGTGGTCTTTTTGTAAAGAACAAGGAATACCCTTAAAAGGGGAAAGAGACTGTATTTCATCTGAGAAACACTTCAGAGAAAGGGTAAGGAAGGGAGCTCTATGGCTTATTTTCTTCATTAGAAAATGTGTAAGAGAAAGAATGTTTTGTCATTGGCTGGTAGCTTTATCTACTCATTTGTTTATCAGGTAATACCGCCTAACTAACAAGATGTGGTATGCCACTCACACAACCCTGACTGCTCACACCTCGCACTCTGCCACACCAACTCTGCAATCCCTTTTCTGCTCCTGCTTGTTTTCTCTGCTATCACAGATGGCCACTGCTCGCACCACCCAACCACTCACACTCCTTCCCGAATCCATCTCCCCACTCACATTCTGCTCGCAAACTACGAGTGTACGGCAGGAGCTTCACAGCAGATGTACATTACCAGCGCCCTCGACCATCATCCTGCATGCCTGCAATAGAACTATCATAATTTATTTTGTTAACTATTTAATATACTGTATTTCCTCTTTTATTATTAATTTTATTGTTCATTAACAGTAATATATGCGACCCATTTTCTAAGCATAATAAGATCTTCCAGGGTTGTGAGGGAAATCTGCACATCCAGGGGCTGTAGGGCCCAACATCTGTGACATCAGGCCTCACCAGTGGTGCTGGAATGCACACATCAAGTTACAGAATACAAGCTGATTGGGGGTGGAATTCATGACATAATGTTAAACAAATAAAAAATAGTACTGCAGTATTGTTGACTCATTATGCAGTTCAGGAAGTAGAGTGTGGGGTGTACAGGGGGCCTGGTTAACAAATACGTCAGGTCTATAAGGGGAAGGAGGCACCAAAGGGTTCTGGCTCACAAATGTTATTTTCCTAGCTACACCACTGGGCCTCACTCAGCCCCGGAGCATGCGGGTATCCCCCAACAACCCCACACCTTCAGGTTTTACTGCTTACCGGTACTTAAAAATCTGTATCAAGAAATCCGACTGTCTCGTAGGCTGTGACCCATGTGAAAACCACACAGTACCTACATAGGTCCCACATACCCTGCCACTTGTGCTGTGTGATGCTGGGGTGAGCCTGGACGAGTTGCTGGCAAATTGTTTATTTTTAAAATTAATTCAAATGCTGTACCCATTACTATGGTAAGGCAACTCTAGAAAGTGGGTTATCAATTATTATACAATGGCAAGAAAGAATCCTGGCTTCTGATTGGTCAGTGGGATGTTATCCTGGCATAACCTCCCTGCACATTGTTTGTTGGATTTGGACCATTTGTTGGATGATTTGCTCCTCTTAAGAAACAAAAATATTTTTACACACTAACAAAAACATCCCTTAAAATTATTTTTTATTATAAAACAACAAGTCACCATACAATAGGAATAATGCCCTCCAGGGTGGGTGTTATACTGGGATAACATCCCTTCTCAGAGGTTTTTACACCCTCGGCTGGTGGCCTCGGGCCCAACCACCCGAGGTGGGATGTTATCCCAGCATAACACCCACCCTGTCAGGCATTATTCCTTTAGTAATCCTACCCCAACATCAAACTGCACTGGGGAAGGGGATTGTTTACCTGAAGTTATAAAATGGGTAAAATGTCTCTCAGCCATGCCATGTCTTACCACTTAATTCCTCATCAATGTTATCATGGTTAACTGGTGATGCCAGGATACAATATGCTTTAGAGATGCCCCATAGAGTTCCAGGACAAGCAGCAGCATACATACCAACTGTCCCACATTTACAGACATTCTTAACTTTACCAGTCAGAATTGCTCCATTCATTATGACAGACCAAGTGTCCAAAAATCAGTGTCAAGTATACCCTCCAACTGCCCCCCACATCCTTCATTCTATTTCTACCCCACAAAAGCTCCCTGCCCCATGTCTATTTATTTACAATTTTTGACAGGGAAAGGCACACTAAGTTGTGATAGCTTGTTTCCTGATGCAACCAAGGGGTGGGGTTTATTGACAGGGAAAAGTTGGCCATGACACAGAGGACATCAGTAAATGCCACATAATCTTTTACTTCTACATGGACAGTGACCAGAGATGGGTAGAGGAGACCCCGGTTTATTGGCACCTTCGAAGGATGGCAACACAACTGTGCAGTATCCCCCTCGTTCTGCATTACAGTGTCACTTCTGGATATTACATCAAGTACCTGCTGTGGGGCCAGAACCCATGACCATCTGATCTTCTAGACCCAGAGGCAATAGTGCCATGTGCTGAGCCTCTGACACCATAAAGTGGTACACTGATTTTTAAAAAGGAAATTCAAAATTTCAGGGTCAGTATAATACAGTGATTAAGAGCACAGAGCTGCAACCCTGAAGAACTACACATAGATCTGAAACCCCCTGCCACCCTTTGCATACTATGTGATCACGAGCAAGTCACTTAACCTCACTGTACTCCCAGGACACAACAAGCCTCGGTTTAGTGTGTTTTACTCCTAGCAAAAAACCTGAGAGAAAAAATCCCTGCTGCACTATTAACATACTGTAGGGTCATCATTACCTACTGTTTACTCGATGGTGGTCAATTTCGCCATCCACGCATTAACACACTTATTTCCGTTTCCAATGGGTTCCGTGTTTATATCACAACGATCTGATACAGTATCCCTCATTTTTCCTTTTACCCACGTTTAGACGGTATAGACTGAGAAAGTATGACAAGGGACCCGAGCATAAGACTCATATTATCAGAACAAAACAGCTCCGTTGGGACGGCAATACTAGGGTATCCCGTCTCCTGTTCTGTAGGGGGAAGAACACGACCCCTCACCCCTGCCAACCGACTCCAGACCGCTACCACTTACCTCTCGGGTACTCTCTCTCTAGTTCCCGACTCCCACTCTTTACTGGTAGGACTTTTGATCTGCCTGAAGCCTAAATAGTACTTTTAATTTTTCATGCTCCCACTTTCTGGCGCATGCCGATGACGTCGACAGCAAAACAACCGGGTTCCCGTGACGCAGTGCTTGTCGGGAGTCGTAGTTTCTAGGGCCTGCGTAGTACTCACGTGAGCGCAGTTAACTGGCCAAATAAGTTTGTGTCTCTAGAGTTTACCCAGTGTACTGCAACACAGAACTAACAAGCATTTGTCAATGTTGAATGTTTGCTTGTTGTTATTGACTTTGGAGACTGGGACAGGCAGCAGGAGCCACCAACAAGTAAGTAAAGCCTCGTCTGGAGGACCGAGACAGGGTAGAGAGAGAATGACGGGCGGCAGTTCCGTATATTGGAAAACACAGAACTAGAAGGAAAAAGACGAATGGCAACGCCTCCTTCGGAGTCAGGTAAAGCCATATTTTGGATGTCAAAGACCTGACGTGGTTTCATTGACATCCACGCTTGCTGGGCAGCGCGCTTAGTTTCAAGTTAAAATTTCCAACCAATTTAAATGGCAACATGCTGTCTGGGTATTTTTCTGTGGACCGGACTCTTGTTATCAATCGACAGTGGTTTGGAAAGATGGATATAAATTTTGGAGTTAATGACAACGTTTGAAATCAGCCATGGCTGGGGTTGTGCACAGGAGAGCAGTTATTCTGCAATGGGTTTGCGGTGGGGCCACTGGCTGCAGTAATGCTAACCGGAGGAACTGGCTGTATTTGTGGGGGTTCTGTGTTGGATGTAGGGTTCCTACTGGGCACAGTGGCTGGCTGCTAGTAGGGACTGCTGAGGCATACTGGCAACTTGTGTGGGCAGCATGCCTAAAGTAAACCTATGCATAAAGGGGTCCCCAAGCGCCGTGTCTGAGGTTCTTAGCAAGCTTTTCTCCAGTAGGGCTCCTTTCCCACCCCACAACAAGAACCATGTCCCTATATAACCCCCCTGTTCAACTAGCAGGGCTGCTCTTCCTCACATGGCACCATCGGGAGGGATGGGGTTGCCACTAGATGTTCTGTTTACCATTATTCTACTTCGTAGCCTGCCATCCTCAGACAGGCACACCAAATGTGGCAACTACTGGCTCACACCTTGGGGGACCATTTATCATATCCATCAACCTGGGTGCCTGGGAGATAATGTTTTCTCACAATTATGCTAGGTTTGTACTTCTGGTCGGGGCACCCAAGTAGATCCAGACACAGTGGAAGCAATGACAGTACTGTCCAAACCAGGGTGGAATTCTAGAGTGTGGCTTTTATTCCCATACACAGAGAATAATACAAAGCGAAGATGGACCCCCACAGGGCTACTCCCACTGGTAATGCAGATTACTGAGGTGCAGAGCACACACACAGCAAACCATCAGTTTCTGAATGGGACTTGGCTCACACAGCCCGAACTGGTACACTTCCCTTGACTAGGCACCCTCGGCCAGTACTAGGAGACTTTCCCATTTTTCATGAGGAATTCTTGGTGGCTCCTTTGACCACCTCTGAGCACACTCGGGCTCACAGAAAATCCAGAATCGCACGTCTGGGTATTTTCTTCAGGCACTGGCCAAGTGCACTGAGAGAAAATAAAGGTGCCCAAACTGAACCCGGAGAGGTACACATGGTTACTCCAGATGGGGGGGGTCTCCCACCTTTTGCTTCTAAATATATACTCTGCTATTCATCTGGTTAATAACACCTTTCTCAGAAGACTCTTGTAGATGTTATCTTGAAATGTTTTTCACATTTATTTATTTGTTAGTTTTTTTTGACCGGGTGGATGCGTTAGGCAAGGACCTGCCTATTTTCGAACATGACCTGGGAAGATGCAAGATACAGTACAATCAACAAGCGAGACATAGGAGAAATTCAAACAGCAATTGACGTTATACAACTGATAACTTAGCAGATTATACCAAGAATACAGTGTATATGTTCATGTCAAATAAGATACAGACAGCAGTGAGTGCTTAACAAACATCGCTATCCTTGCAGAGATAGGGGGGTATAAACCTGCTGGTAGTACCCATCAACACAGGGAAGGAAAGGGAATAGAATGGCAAGCAGGCATAATGCAAAGTTTTCAAGAGTCATGCAGTAGTAGATAGGAGGAAACGGGGGCAAGGGTAGGTTAGGAGCAGTCACAGGAATCAAGTGCATAAAGGTAAGAGAAAAGTGCAGACTTGAAGGAGGAATGAGATGGTGAGCTCTTCAGAATGGGAGGCAGAGAGTTCCAGAATTTAGGGGCAAAGTGAGGGAAGCTTGCTGCCCCATTCTAGTAGAACAGAGCAGAACGGAGAGTAGTAAGGAGTTAGAGGACCTAAGTGGGCGGGAAGGAGGCACATGGGTGAGCATCACCCCGAGGCTGTCAGGGCGAGGGATCTTAGTCATGGAGTCAATGAAACAGCCCAGGGAGTAAGCCCGCGGATTTTTTTGGGGATAGCCAGTGTAAGGAGGACTATAAGAGGCAGTGGGGCGTAAGGCCAGGGGCGGATAGGGCAAATCTGCAGATATTGTTGTGAGTTTTGTCCCATTTACGAGGGACAGAAGCACTGGCATGAGAAAAGATAGGGAAGGCATACCGTAGTCTAGGGAGCAAGACACCTCTAACCACTGAGATCCTGGCAGCAGGGGTGAGGGAGTGGCGCACACGGTAGGCGGCACCTATTCTGATGTTAACTGACCAGCACACCTCGTTGATGTGGGCAGAGAAGTCAAGTGCAGGGTCCAGTATGACTCCAAGGTATTTGAAAGAGTCGGTTGTTGTGATTGCAGACCCATCTTGACACAGAATGCAGAGCTGAGGAGTCTCAGCATTAACTTTTCTGGCAGACCCAAAGAGCATGGCCTGGGTCTTTGGTGGATTGAGGATTAGGGAGTTAGAGGAGAGCCAGGATTGAGTCTGTTGGAACGCCGATGATAGGTGAGTATTCAAGTCAGCAACAGAGCTAGAGGATGCATAGAGCACCAGGTCGTCAGCGTACATAATGGAGCGACAGTGGGTGAAAGAAGTGGGACTATCATTTACAAAAATGGAGAGCAACAAAGGACCCAGAATGGATCCTTGTGGTACACCACAGGAGATGAGAGCAGGAGAAGAGAGGACCCAGTTGAAGGAGACAGATTGAGATCGGCCAGAGAGATAACTGCTGATCCAGGATATTGTGAAAATGGAAGCACTGAGAGAATGCAATTTATAAATGACCAGGGGATGGCTAGCCAGGTCAAAAGCCTTGGTGAGGTCAATGAATATGGTTTCTGTAATCAGGCCTTTATCCATGTTGGACTTTACCTCACTGGTTAATAGAGTAAGAGCCGTAGTGGTGCTGTGCCCTGCCCTGCCCTAAAGGTAAAGCCATGCTGAATCAAGGATTGTAGGTTAAAATTTTGTAGCTGGGCAGAGATCTGTTGGTGAATAAGTTTCTCCAGGGACCTGCTGAGGGTAGGTAATAAAGCAATGGGGCAATAATTGGACAGACTCTTTGTGTCCCCTTTCTTGAACACTGGAATAATCCTGGCAGTTTTCCAGGCTGGTGGCACTGTGGAGGTGTGCAGATGGACAAGTTAAAAAGCCAAGTAATGGGGGTGGCAAGGAGTGTTGCTCCCAGCCTAAGGATCCGAGGTTCAGTACCATGTGGCCCAGCATTACCTCGCCTGGGAATTGACTGAAGTAACTTAAGAACGTCCAGGTGTGAGATAGCGGAAAGAACCAAGGCCAGAGGAGCATCAGGTAGATCTGTGTGTGGGGGCAGAGTGACAGAATCCGCAGGAGGTGAGATATTGGGAATCTCAGTAAAGATCGAGTTGAAGGCATTAGCAACAGTCCTGGCATTGTTGCAAATGGAGTCATTTATTAGCATGTCCTTAGGAGTTAGTGGCTTGGTGTTCCCCAGGATCTCGTTAATCTGGTGCCAGTACTGCCCGGGGTCAGAGGCTGAGGAACGAAGGAGTCTGCGGTAGTAGCATCTCTTGGCTGGCCGAATTTCCTTCTTGCAGGTGTTACATATGGTACAATACTCATCAAAGTCAGACTGGCTGGAGGAGGACTTCCATTTAGACCAGAGCTTGTCACACTGCTTGAGCAGCTGCAGGAGGGAGCGCGTCAGTCACTTGGTCACTCTTCCTTCGGACCCTGCGCGTGGAGTATGGAATATGTTTGCGTTGTAAGGCAAGTAAAGTCGTATTGAAATATTCAGTGGCCAGAGTGACATCATCGGTTGTAAACAGCGGAGACCAGTCGACAAGTTTTAGGTCATAAAGGAACGCAGCTGGGGCAAGATTAGAGAAGTTGGCAAAGGATAAAACTTTGGGAGGAAGAGAGGAAAGGGAAGCATCTCACACACAGTAGACTGAGCAATGGTCACTGACTGAGTCTGGTAGTACCCCGGCAGTGGAGTAACAGTCCTTCCTGTTGGTGAGGATCCAGTCTATTGGAGTACTGCTGTGGCTGGTCTGGGATATCCGAGTAGGGGAAGCAATGAGTTAAAAGAGATTGGCCATACTGATACCAGTCTAGGTTAAAGTCACCCAGACAGATCACCTCGTTGTTTTTGGTTAGGGCTGTAATCAGTGCAGTGAGCTCATCAAGTCCCAGCTTGTTGTTACATGGAGGTATGTACACCCCAGCTATGTGTAGTTTCTTTGCCCCACCAAGGAAAAGGAGAGAGTGTGTGTATAGCCTCACTATAAGTGAGAGATGGGGTAGGCTGGAGTGAGATGTTAAGGTAGACTTTATAGTAGAGCGCCAGGCCACCACCTCTCTTTGGAGTAGGTCAGTCAGCCCGGTACATGTTATAGCCTGGAAGTGCACAGCTAGGATCAAGGATGGTAGGTTTCAGCCAGGTTTCTGATAGGACAAGAATGTCAGGATTATTTGCGTGGACCCAGACCTCCAGTTCAGGGAGATTAGCAGCAAGGCTTTGGATGTTAAGGTGGGCAAAGGTCAAGCCTTGGGTCTGAGGCAGAGGGTATGTTGCAGCAGAGTGAGTCAGGTGTGGATTAGCTGAGGGACCTGGGTTGGTTTCAATGTAACCAGCAAGGGTAAGTGATAGCACAGTAACCCAAAGAATAGCAAGGGCACAAGAGACATTCGCTGGTGAAGCAATTTTTTTGTGGACGATGTGCCTAAGTAAAGACCCTAGGAGTTTATAGCTGAGGTACACTGGATGAAACGTCATGTCATCATGTTCTGCCACTAAGTTGGAGAAGATAAAGTCCAAGCGGGGCACCTCAGGTGGGAGATTGACAGATTCTGGTATGTGGGAGAGAGAGTTGAATGTCAGCAGAGCAAAAAACAAGGGATCGAGGTAACACATAGCAGAGCTAGACATTATGGCAGAGGAATCCATGTGGCTCAAAGCAGATTATGAGAGCCAAAAGGTCAGCGTAAGTAATGGCAAAGATGGGAAGTGTAAATGGGGCTAGAGGTAGTGATAGAGCCTGGTCAATAAAAGGGGTAACAGAACAGATCAGCCTTAAAAAAGTTGCCAGGACAGTCAGAGATCTAGTTGGAGCAGGAAAGACAACCAGTAGATTAAACATCCCTTTGGTAGGTTGAGATTGTATTAGCTGAATAGGATGTATTTAGGAGAAATGGCAACACCTCTGAGGTACATCACACCTCTGAGGTGTCATGGAATTAAAAGTTCTGTAATTTGGCAATGTCTTTACACTAGACCCCCACTTTAGCAGATGCTTTTAAATCAGACACAGACTAAAAATTCTGTACTTGGCAAGTCTCCCTCCGGTCCACAAAGTAGGCAGATACTTTTAACAGAAACAGTCTTGGTGACAGGGTCCCTTTGTCAGAGGAAAAACTCACCACAGGAATGCAGGTGCCGCAGGGCTTTTTTCACACCAAAGTCTCTGGTACTCACAGAACAAACAAATCTCGGGCAGCTTCACCACACTCCAGGCTGGACCAGGAGATTGCCCCTGAATCCTGGAATTCCCCCCTCCCCCATCCCTCTGGGGATGTGGCACTGGAAAATCCTCTAGGAACTGTCTCTACCACTTCACTCACTGGTCTTTCGTGTTGTTCTTCTAGGGTGAGAACACACTACCCAATCTCCAGAGGTAGCTCTCTGACAGAGCTAAAATAGAGGAGCAGCCTTCTGCAGTACTCCTCACTCTACAGACTCACTCTTGAACTACTCACTCTAACCCAACATTCTACTGCTAACCCCTGCAGCTAGCATTCTGTTGTGTCTTATGTTGCTGCGAAAGTTCTGAGGTGACATCATCACTCCAGCTCAGCTGAGACTGAAAACAGAGTGTGACAGCGTGAAACCCATTTAACTGGCATTTCTCTAGCTGCCTCTCCTGCCTGGCCACTGATTCTAAGTGGTATTCTAGTAACCCCTGGGAACAAGGGGGTTACACACACCCTCGGCCAGGAAAATGACTGTCCCCAATCATTACCTACCCAGCACCAGGCAATCCTAGCCTATGTGTTGACTACGGGGAGGTAGCGCTACATTCTCCCCTACCATGTGCCAGGCACAGGCAGACAACACTAAGGGCCCAGAGGCCATTGGCTGATGCATCAGCCCCTACACTACGATCTTACTATGGGAACCAGTGACCGTGGAAGAACTGTCCAGAGCACAGCCCTAATAGACCAGTACTGTGGCCTCTACAGCCGGTCAGAACCACAGCCTGTCTAGCCCTCTAGGGAAAACCTATTTGACCAAAACAAACTTACCCTAAACAGGGGAACTTCCCCCCACTCCTGGACACTTGCAAACCAAACCAAGGAGCTAACACTTTATCCAAGCATTACACTCCCACACTCCCCCACAACTACACCTGTGGAACGAAAAGTTATCACGTGTTAACAACTACACAGTACTTTAAAACAACACTTTAAAGCACTGAGGAACTCTGATGAGTCCCTCCAATCCTCTTCTTGTCCTCTCTTCTGTCTTCATTAGGAACCACCTGAAAGAGAAAAAACAAAAACACACCCCAAATCTGCAAACACAGTACACGACCATAACCCTTACCATCAAAACACTGGATAATCAAAAAAAAAAAATATATGTATATATTTTTTTTTTAATAAAAAGTAGAAAACATCAACATTATGTCCAATACATCTTTTGGGGATGGAATGCCCTAAATGTCCCAACTAGTGACAACAGTGCCTGAAGGCAAGGTCCATGAAAGAGTCTCTCCTGGGCCGAAGCCCGGTGAAACACAGTTCTTGTAGTACTGTAGTCCCAAGGGAGAGTCTTTGTGGACAGTTCAACGGTCTGTAGACTGCCAGGTGTAGGATGTGTATTGCAATGTCAGTAAAGTAAGAAAAGTCTGGACTTACCAGTCCCTTGAAGAACGAAAAATGGAACAACACCTGGATCTCCAGCCGAAGACTCTCCCTGGGAGCATTTTTCGGATACAGCTGGTCGGAAATCTTCCAGAAATGACAGGATGGACAGCTGGAAACTGCTGGAGTGATGTCATCTCAAGCTGATGCCATCTAGGAGATGGAACCTTGAAACAGGAAAGGAACAGCTAGACTGAAGTCATCCGAAATCCCAGGCGATGAATCAGGAAACAGCTGGGTTGAGGTAATCTCTGGATGATGTCATCTGGAAGGCCAGGCGATGGAACTGGAAGGCACACTGCAAGGCTGACTAATCTGGACGCACCTTTGAATCCTGGAATACCAGATTGGTGGAACAACATGGGTACGGCAACGGCTGGATAGCAGCACTGGCTATCACTGCTCTGCTTTCCACTTGGTAGGCATGGGCACATTCACAGGAAGCTGGTTACATTGAGGGTAGTACCACAATGGGTCAGGTGCAAGAATTATTACCCCTTCTGGGCGCTGGCAACTCACATTATGGAAAGTCTCATTGCCCTTTCTGTCCACAGTATGTACAGTATCTATGAACAGTGTCCTGCCCACTCTCCAGTACTACAGTGTGTCTCTTATCACTTTGCTTCAGACAAAACGATTTGCACCTGGATGCAGGTCTTTAGTTGCCCCTTCCACTAGCCAGGCTGTCCTGTTTTCCTCAATCTCCTCCCAGACTATCCGAAGAAAGGTAGGAAAGGACATTCCTTAGATCTCATCTGCCTTCCTACGAACCAGTCTTTCCTCCTTATTACTGTTGGTCAGTTCACGACCACCTGCCTGGCTTGGGGGCAGCCAGTCCTGGTTCTGCCAGTGTCACATACTCAAAGCTATGTAGAGCGGTTCTCTGACCCTTCCTTCTGGGGGTAGGGCTGTGGAGTCACCAACTTCTTCATCTGGTTCCTCCAAGGCAAGAGCCCGAGGCTGTGGACTAGCATGTTCACTGTAAGGATACATAGCTTCCCTTCCTCCTCTTCCTCACTTAGTACCTGGGCCCAGGAGTGAGAAGTCGTCCTCACTCCTGAGACTGTCAACACTTCACTGGGTGCGGAGGTAGACACCTCCCAATCTAGGGTTTCTCGAACCTCATCTTTTCCAGTGTGGCTGGGACTTGGACCCTCTCTCCATGGATCCACTGATTCTCCCTCCACACTGTCCATCTGCGACACAGGCATGTAGACATCATGATGACTCTGCTCTGCCAGTACATCTACACCCACTTCCTTTGTGCCACACTCTGCTGGGCCCCCCCCCACCAGGTTCCACCTGGTGCTGTGTGCTACTACTTGCAGGATCCTGAAGCTTTGTCCACATGGGAGCCAAACGAATCTTGGGTGCACTAGTTATGCCTTGCTTCTCTAAGCACCCTGAACAGTGAGGAATCATGAAAAAGTCCCTTCTAGCCTTGAGGCACGTTATGCATACTCTCACAGGGTATCCGGGAATTGCAACATGAGGAGGCCAACTTCCATCGTAGAAACTTCTGTATTTCTTTCAGCTTGGTAACCTCTTCCACTATCATAGCCCGGGCGTGATCCGGGTAGCAGAATGATCCTGAAGCCATGACTAGAAAAACACACAAAAGTTCACTGTTATCACTGAGTTCACTTTACTTTGAACAGTCTCATAAAATGGCTCCCTGCTGCTGTGTTTACATTACTACCCCACCCCATAATGGCGGCGGCAGCACTCATGGCACATCCACATTCTGCATCTGACTCTAGCCATTGTGCATCTGATTTACTGCATACAGATAAATGTTACTCAAACTGCACGGATTGCACTGTTTTGCTTCCAAAGCACATCTGTATGATTTTCTAGGACTTTACATTAGCTTTCAATCACTTTTACTTGCTTAAAGTCACTAAAGCCACAGTATTTCTTGAACAGGATTGCCTGTTTGTTGCAGCCTCTCATACAACTCACAGTCTCTCGTATTGCTCAGAAAATTACACTGTTGCTGAATCCATAATACATGCTCACAGTCTAATGCTCAAAATTCTTGCTTGGGTTTGATTACTTTACAAAGTCCTTCTTTGCAAAAACTATCACACTGTTTACACACAGATCCAGCTGGCTTTAGAAAAATCACACAGAGTTTGAGCTCAGTTTTGCTGAATGGTACTCACTGAATCAGTAGCTGGCTTTTTGGATGGAAATGCTCAGCCTAGAACCAGTCCTGGAGGCCTCTGGGTTGAAACGGGCTGGCGGTCTTGCCAACTGTCCCTATGAACTCCACACTTTATCCCCAGTCGATCAGAATATGGGTTGAGCCTGATTTAGTACAGAAAAGTCTGATGTTTTAACTTTTAGAACGTTTACAGTCACTGCGACGCTCCTCCTGGCTAACCAGCACGCACACCACTCGCTCTCTCCCTCTCGAACACTGGGCAGCACTCTGAAGCTGGCTTGGGGGCAGGACTGATTGCAGTCTCACCAATCACTCGATGCGATGCAAATGAGCCTCTCTCTCTCTCTTCTCGTGCTCTTCTCCTCCACGGTGATCGTCGAGCGGGCAAAATTTAAACTGCAAAACAACTTTTTGTCTTTTTAACTGTAACTCCACGGCGGGAGCACCATTTTTAACCATTTCTCTTGGCAATTTCTCTAGCAACTCCCCCAGTCCATGCAGCAAGCATTTTAAACTTTCAGGGCACAAATGTCTCTTTGTTTCCCACAGTTCACTATACTTTTTCTTGTCACAACTTGAAAATTAAAGCTGGCAAATGTTCTTTTTGATGCAGGACAAGGGGCACACACAATTTGGCTTTACAGCTCCTTGGTAAATGTTGACACAGTCACAGCAGCACATGAACAGCAGGCACACAGCAGCACATATGGATGGCACTACTCTGGCGAATCCCTTATGCACAAAGCTTCTGATTTTTTGGGGCTACCAACTGCCAGACAGACAAAACGCTAGCCACAACCTGAACAAATGTCTCTTGTGTTTTCTCCCAAATTCCAAACAAATCCCAGTGGTGCCTCCATTTTGTAACCTCTCCTCAACTAGCAGGGCTGCTTCTCTCACACATGGCACCAACGAGAGGGATGGGGGTTGTCACTATGAACAGTTCTGTTTACCATTACTTCTACTTCGTAGTCTGCCATCCTCAGTCAGGCAGACCAAGTGTGGCAACTACTGGCTCACACCTGGGGAGATCATTTATCATGGCCATCAACCTGGGTCCCTGGGAGAAAACATTTGCTCACAATTATGCTAGGTTTGTACTTATGGTCAGGGGCACCCAAGTAAATCCAGACACAGTGGAAGCATTAATAGTACTGTCCAAACCAGGTTGGAATTCTAGAGTGTGGCTTTTATTCACATACGCAGAGAATAATACAAAGCGAAGATGCACCCCCACAGGGCTACTCCCGCTGGTAATGCAGATTACAGAGGTACAGAGCACACACACAGCGAACCCTCATGTTCTGAATAGAACTTGGTTCACACGGCCCAAACTGGTACACTTCCCTTGACTAGGCACCCTCTGCCAATACTAGGAGACTTTCCCATATTTCATGAGGAATTCTTGGTGGCTCCCTCAACCACCTCTGAGCACACTCGGGCTCACAGAAAATCCAAAATCCCACATCTGGGTATTTTCTTCAGTCACTGACCAAGTGCACCGAGAGAAAATAAAGGTGGCCAAACTGAACCCAGAGAGGTAAACATGGTTACTCCAGATGGGGGAATCTCCCACCTTTTGCTTCCAAATTTACACTCGGCCATTCATCTGGTTAATAATACCTTTCTCAGAAAACTCTTGTAGATACTATTTTGAAATGTTTTTCACGTTTAACATTCTACTTTCTCAAATCTCTGAGGTGTCATGAAATTAAAAGTTCTGTAATTTGACAATGTCTTTACACTAGACCTCCACTTTAGCAGATGCTTTTAAATCAGACACAAACTAAAAGTTCTGTACTTGGCAAGTCTCTCTCCAGACCCAATAGTAGGCAGATACTTTGAACGGAAACAGTCTTAAAAGTTCTGTACTTGGTTAGTCTCTCTCCGGACCTCATAGTAGGCAGACACTTTTAACAGAAATAGTCTTGGTGACAGGGTCCCTTTGTCAGAGAAACTCACCACAGGAATGCAGGTGCCCTAGGGCTTTTTTCATACCAAAAGTCTCTGGTACTCACTGAACAAACAAATCTCAGGCAGCTTCACCACACTCCAGGCTGAACCAGGGGGTTGCCCCCTGAATCCTGGAATTCCCTCCAGGGATGGGGCACTGGAAAACCCTCTAGGAACGGTCTCTACCACTTCACTCACTGGTCTTCTGTGTTCTTCTTCTAGGGTGAGAACACACTACCCAATCTCCAGAGGTAGCTCTCTGACAGAGTTAAAACAGAGGAGCTGCCTTCTGCAGCACTCCTCACTCTATAGAATCTCTCTCTCGAACTACTCACTCTAACCCAACATTCTACTGCTAATCCCTGCAACTAGCATTCCATTGTGGCTTATGCTGCTGCGAAAGTTCTAAGGTGACATCATCACTCCAGCTCAGCTGAGACTGAAAACAGAGTGTGACAGTGTGAAACCCATTTAACTGGCACTTAACTAGCTGCCTCTCCCTGCTTGCCACTGATTCTAAGTGGTATTCTAGTAACCCCTGGGAACAAGGGGGTTACACATAGATAAGCTACCCTCCCTGCAGCTGTCATCCCCCCCCAAGACGAGGCTCAGGGAGTGGAAGATCCACAGCAGAGAAATGCTGCTCAGCTATGTGTGCTGGGAGGGGGACTACGTGGGTGGGGGAGAGGCTGGTTAGGGGATCCAGACCCAGAGACTTCTCTGATTGAGGGAGGCTGGTGCATGTCTAGCAGTGTTCTACAATGGCTCATGCAGACAGATAAAGGCACCTCAAGGGAATCCATGCCATCTTCGAATGACGCATGTACCTCTGGGTTATCTCACCTGCAGTGCAACCACTCCTCCCCACATGGGGAGATGCATGTCCACTCAGCACCGATGGCAGGCTTCTGAGCCAATCCACCCTGGTGGCAGACTGTGCCCCACCTTATAGTGGAATTGCCACCATCATTCGATACAAGGTAAAGCCTCAACACCCTCCCATCAGCTAGACTAGCCCCAGTGTAGCATAGCATGCCCGTAATTAAAAGGAAAGTCTAGAATGACAATGCTGTAGCCATCCGGCAGTCTAGCCACTGCTCTGTAACAGATTAGAGATGGGGGGGTTGGTGGGTCAGAAGCATGTCGTGCAGTGTGAATGGCCAGTGGGGAATATGACAAAGGGTGGGGTGGGGGGGGGACAGGTTCAGCTGTGCAGCAGAAAGGGGGGTGTTGAGTTTGAAAGCACAAGCCAGTCCAAAAAACAAAACCTTTTTGTCACTTAAATGAGGGACAAACACACTCCAAATGAGGGACAGTGTGGGGTATAGCATGAAACTGGGGAGGGGGGCTAGCTGCCATACCTCTGACCACTCCTCGAGTGTTTTTCCAGGTCTTTGCTCATTCTTTCCACACACACACACACCCTGGAGTGTTCACTCTACTGCAGATTTTGATGTAATCCATAAAGAGGCAGACCTTCCCTTCTGACTCCTCTGCAGTGTCACTTATTTTCCCTTCCCCTCCTCCCAGACAGCCCTCCTTCACAGGGGCACCCCAGCACCATCACTCTGACATCTGCCGGCATTTACCTTTCCGTCCATCTTCCCTCAGAGTATGTCCCCCTGGCCAAGTTCCCTAAGCCTCACTGGAGAATGGATCCAGTTCGGGCCGGCATGCCCAGCTGATCGGGTGCGGGGTCTGTGGGTGCTCCTCTTCATCCTGTAGCCAGGCTTTTTCTGGTTTTCCTGTCCCTGGAGAGGCATGACATGCACTGACATCTGATACACCACGCAGCTTTCTGGCTCAAGCTCCCTTTCCCCCAGCTTCCTCCAGGGGCCAGACAAGCATCAGGCTGCCCACCCTCCCCACTGGAGGAGAGTAGTCCAATACTCAATCTCCCCCCCCCCCAGCTGGCCCTCTGACACCCCAGAGTCACTTCCAAACCCGGGTTGTCGGCATCGCAAGTGGTAGCACTACTGCTGATCCAGTGGGCAGCCTGCAGTGTCACTTACAAAGACATTAAAGAGGACTTGTCCCAGCACTGATCTCTGAGGTACCTCGTTGGTCACTCTCCCTTCCGCAGAGTGAATTCTGTTTACCACCACCCTCTGACTCCTATCCCTGAACGAATTTCTTACCCAGCTTAACACCTTTGGACCCACTCCTAAGCTATCCAGCTTGCTTACTAGTCTCCTGTGTGGAATAGTGTCAAACGCCTTGCTGAACTCTAGGTATGTCATGTCCAACATTCCACCCTGACCTAGTTCCTTGGTGAACCAATCACTTCTATCAGATTTGCTTTACATCCCAACCCCCCACCCTGTGAATCCATTCCACAATCTTTTCCTTCAGCAGTGACTCAATTAAGTTTGCCACCACCAATGTCAGGCTGACTGGTATACAACTTCCAGCCCCTTTCCCTGCTACCACTTTTGTGAAGTGGGACTGCATCTGCCCTTTTCCAGTCCTCTGGAACCACTCCTGTTTCCAATGAGCTGTTAAACATGATTGTAAACAGGAACAGAACTGGTTAGAACCAAATGTGGATGCATACAAATAACAAAATACGTGAGCATGGAGTACCAATAAAAATGCTACAAAAAATTTGTTTTTATTTATTGTTTTGTTTTTACCACCTGTTGCAGGGTTAGATTAATGAATAGCACAGCCGAGCACTTCAGAATTGAACTTTGCCTGCACACAGGCACAGTGGTAGAGCTTCCACTTGTGACCCTGACGTCACAGGTTTGGAAGCAAGCCGGTGATGTCAGACAGCTGGCCAGGGGGAGGAGGATCGATGGCTGCACTCTTCTTCGGTGGGGTGGGAAGCTCTGGCATTCTGGTAAATAAATTTGACCAACCCCTGGTGGAGATTGAGGGGTCTGACATCCAGTGATCAAGATCTTTGGGAGGCATGCCACATGTCCAGCACTCTGCGTGCCACTACGTCATTGCACACCGTACCTCCCTGGTGGACAGAAAAAAAATCATCTGCCTATGCAGGGAGGCAGACCCCATGCAGCCAACCGAGGCACTCCCCCCAGATCTCGAACCAGCCTCCATTCATGGAGCGGCCCCTCCCCGACCACTCACCCTGGGGGGTAAGGGTGGGTAAGTCCTGGGCAACGGGTGGCAGAATCGGACAGATGGTGGCTAGCCGATGACCAAAAAAATAAATAAAAATTGCACTTTGTACCACATTAGTTTTTGCATGATTTTTGTTTCCATGTTGGTTTATCCTCTAAGTGGGATAATTGGGGGGCTTCTCAGATCTGTCCCTCTCTTTATGGACTGGCTCCTGCCTCCCCTGGGGCCTAACTCACAGAGGGGCACCACCAAGGATTCCCCCATGGTGGGTCAGGGGAGCAAGGGCTGTCCTCCCACCTCTCCACCTGAGACACAGTCTAGCTTTCCTGCAGCCCCCAACTACCTTAGCTCCTGTCAGTCCCGACAAAGCCTCAGTTCACCCCTTGAACACAGTATGGGGTGATGTACCCTACCCCCAAGCATTCCCAGTGTCGGCTGTGGAGAACTGCCCAGACATACCTGTATCCCAGGAAGCTGGCACTGGCACAATTTTCCTTTTTCACACTGATGCGTTCCACTCTGAGCTCAGGATGATGATGTCTCTCAAAGGACACTAATGCAAGTGTGCACACACTGTGTGCACTGCCCCGGTCTCCAACCGGCGTCCCCCCACCTACCACCAGACTGGCACTTGATGAATATAGCCATCACACTCATAGTCATCATGCTGTATCACACCGGTGGTAGGACTGTCCCATTGCCCCCCCACCATCAGAAGCTGAATATTCTTAACAACCCAGCGTCCTCTCACTTGGCAAGCAAGGGCAGTGGGGTAATGGCAGTAGCTGCTAACCTT
This sequence comes from Neoceratodus forsteri, assembly GCA_016271365.2. Taxonomy (NCBI): domain Eukaryota; kingdom Metazoa; phylum Chordata; order Ceratodontiformes; family Ceratodontidae; genus Neoceratodus; species Neoceratodus forsteri. The sequence goes on from CM028135.1 coordinate 174,086,497, forward strand.
GCCCAAAGATGTAGCGGATAAAAAACAGCACATGTTCATGGCAGGGATGTCTTGTCTTGTTAGACCAACCTGATAGTACTAACTGAGTAACCAGATAGTAGGTAAGGGCCATGCTACTGATTTACTTTTATTTCTGCAAGGCTTTCAAGTCGTATCTCACAGAATACTGCTGAAGATAGTAGAGGATCTGGGTGCAGTCAAAGAACACAGATGGGGCAGAAACTAATTGGAAGGTAGACAGCATAGGGTTGTGACTAACGGAATCAAATCAGGAGAGATGGAGGTCACCTATGGGTTGCCACAATGATTGGTCCTGTGTCCAATCCTTTTCAGTACGTTCATCTGTGCTATGTAATAAGGAATCCAGAGAAAGATATGTCTCTTTACAACCAACCTTAAGTTTTGTGACTGAGTAGACAGCTCGGGGGTTGGATGGGCTTAGAGAGATGCAGAGGGACTTGCAAAGACTACAGAGGTGGCCAAAAGTTTAGCATTTGAAATTCAGTGCCACTGGCCCGGTGGCACTGAGGGTTGAGGCACTGGACACCTTACTGCGCGCTGCGCTGGTAGCCCGGTTTGGAATGACCTCGGGTCATCGAGGTGCTGGCATGGGAGGGGGTGGGAGGAGCAGGATTGAGCAAGCTGTCAGGCTGTTCTCCTCTCCTGGGGGTGGTAGGGGTGGGTTGTCGTTCCTCCTGTAGTCCCGTCCCCACCGAGTGGCGGTCCGGTGGGGTGATGTCGACGGGGGGCGGCACTTAGGTTGGGAGGAAGGAGCTGAGTTGGCTTCCAGTGTGCATGCTTGCTCCCACGCCACATATGGCCGGGGCCTGGGGGGGATGGGAGCAAACCAGGAACAATGTCAGGACATTCAAGATGATGCACACAGGGCACAAGAAACACAGAGTACTTAATAGGGGGTAAAGCTGGACATGTTTGAGGAAAGAGACATAGCTATCCCCCTTCAGGGTTGGGGGGATTCAGTCTTCCATTGTTTGATTGTCTCCTAGCGGAGGCTCAGTGGTAGCATAGCAAAGGCTGCTACAGCGGTCAGAGGGAGGATGACAGTCACATGCACCATCATGTGCAGCCACACGCTGCCTCATTGCATGCCAGTAGCTGAGGAAAAACATGATCCAAAACTCTGAATGGCAACGTGATGACTGACCCCCATAGGCCCCAAACCGCCACCCAGCCACACCCTCCTGAAGAAGGTCAATACCCATTCGGGAAAGTTATGAAAATGATTATGTGCATTAAAGGGTGGGCCACGTAGGGCATGGGGGCTTGCAGGAAAAGTGTCAACTGTGGTAGATGATGCCATCTTCTTCCTGTGAGAGAGGGGAGCCCAGCCCACAGCATTACTTCTTGACAGCAAGAGGCAACTGCATCAAGGAGGTACTGACAGGGGAGCAGCTGAATGGCTGGTTACTCAGCAATATAGGCAGAGTTTTGCCATCAACTCCAGTTAGGAAGGAGAAGTTCAGAAAAACTGGTGGTCTATGGCGGTTGATGCCTCATAGCCGATCCCCCACATTTGACCTTCCAAGATCTCAGTACATCGTGACATCCTGCCTCACTTGTACCTTCACAAGCCCCAAGACACCTCCTGGGCAGTACCTCATCAGGAGGGGTGGATAAGTTCTTCAGGAGTTCAAGAGGTGGGGAGTGAGAAGGTACCCTATAGTGAAGTGATGCCAATTTTTTAACAACAGGCATGAAGGATTTAGAGCAACAAAGGAGTGTGAACACCAGTAATGTCAGTCACAATATTTTATTTATTTAGTATTCGGAAGATACCTTTCAGCACACGCTCTTTTACAAAGGTTCCACGTTAGGTTAACATACAATAAACAAATTACAGTACGTGACTTAGGGATAGGGACTACTGGTGGAAAAAAGTGAGGAAATCCACCTGGAGGCTGATTGGTTAGCATTCCGTACTGCTAGGAATGCTTGTACCAAGCTAATTAGGTCAGAAAAAACTAGGTACTTCCAAAAAGAACTAGAAGACTATAAAAGCAACTCTGCCAAATTTTGGAACATCCTCAAAGAAGTCGAAGGTCAGTCCACTGCAACACCCCTTCCAAACAAAATTTTGTCTGATGGTACCACCTATACGGACAAAACTGATATACTAGAGAAGCTTAATGATCACTTTGCCACTGCAGGGCTTGCCTTTGACACCTCACCTATCAGCAAACTTAGCCTGGCAAGAGACTACACTGTTGGCTTCACTGATAATCATAATCTTAACCAACCGCATCCCACCCCCTTCAGCTTCCTCACAATTACGTTCAAGCAAGTGGAGGACCTCCTCCTTTCTCTGGATACAAAAAAGAGTGTGGGTGCAGATAATATTGAACCTTACTTCCTAAAACTTGGCCATACCTATCTGACCGCCCCATTACACACTTATTCAACACCTCTCTGATTCAAGGTGAGCTACCTGTCTTGTGGAAAACTGCCCACATCCTACCATTATTCAAGACTGGGGATCTGAGTGATCTGAACAATGACTGGCCTATTTCTGTACTATCCGTCCTCTCTAAATTACTTGAAAAAATTGTCAACATCCAACTTAGTGAACATTTGGATTCACAAAAGTTGCTAAACCTGGCTCAGTCTGGCTTCAGAGCCAAACACAGTACAGTATCGGCTCTTGCCAAAGCAACTACAGACTGGCAAATGGCCTTGGACTCTAAGAAGCACGTATTTGCCCTCTTCCTTGATCTAAGTAAGGCCTTCGATACTGTGGATCATACCATCATGCTTACTGCACTGAGTATCATCGGACTTGATAGTTCTGCCATTAAATGGTTCACCAGCTACCTAACCAATAGTTTACAACAAGTCAAGGCCATAGGAGATCTGTCCCCACAAAAATCATTGTTACGAGGAGTCCCACAAGGCTCCATCCTGGGCTCTATCCTCTTTGCAATATACATCAATAATCTGGACTTGCAGCTGGGCACAGCAAATGTGCACTTATTCGCAGATGATACTTTATACTACAAATTCATCCTTGGATCTGGCCCTTGAGTACTTACAGAAAGACTTCGTCATCCTCCAATACAACCTTCTCACTCATAAGCTCCTCCTCAACGCCAAAAAGACTAAAGCAATGATTCTCTCACCAAAGTCTACTTCCAGATGTCCACATATCACACAGATCCGAACACTCTTAGATGAACCCCTTGAAGTAGTTGATACCTTTAAATACCTAGGGTTCTGGCTGGATAACAAGTTCAACTTTCTGTGCCACTTAAATGAAACCTCGAAAAAACTAAGACAGCGATTAGGTTTATTCTATCGCATTAAACACCTACTCACGTTAGAAGCCAGAATGAGACTAGTACAAACTACTTTCCTACCTATACTGGACTACGCTGACTTCCTTTACCGTCATTGTCCATCAACGATGCTAAACAAACTGGACACCCTTTACCACCAGGCTTTAAGATTTATCTTAAATCTACCCCGTAGTACACATCACTGTCATCTATACCAGGTTTCAGGATGGACCTCACTCTCAACAAGAAGAAAAAGGAATGCTGTCCTCTGGTTATTTAGAGCATTATTTGATAACCTCCCTGCATACATCTCGAACATCTTCAAATGGGCTAAAGGTTCCTATGGCCTGAGATGCTTCTCCTTAATCTGCTTCCAGATTCCTAGAGTGAAAACTACCCTTGGCTCAGCAGCAATCAACTTCTCACTTCCATCACTTTGGGAACACTATGCAAGACTCATTAAAATTATCCTCACTTCCAAGCATTTTCACATTCAAAGCTCTATTAACAGATTATCTGAAGGAATCATGCAACTGTTTCAGGCCTTGATGACCCTAAGCCCCGGGTGCCACTCTCAAATCCTACGCCTAAGTATCTCATCCACCCACATTCCTAACAACAGAGACCTAGGACCTACAAGCCTAGTCCCCTTAATCCAAGATGGCCCTGCCTGTTCTCTACCTTTTACCTATTCTGGCCTCCCTTTTGGCTGCCTACTCTTTCACCCCAATTTCCACCCTATTCCTTAATACCTCCTTATTTTTTATCATTTAGGTGTGAGCTGTTACTTAGCAGAGACTATATGGGATTGTTGTCTCTTCTCATTTCTGTAAAGCTTATCATTATGTACCTTTGCATGATAATTATGTTGACCGGTATGTATAGGCCCATATTGACCGGCACCTTCACAATGTTTTTTTTTTTGCACCATTGTCCACCGTAATTGTAATCTTATGAAGTGTATTGTACTGTATTAATGCCCAGGACCACCTTGAAAATTAGCTTGCTCAATGGTGTTTATGCCTGGTTAAATAAAGTGATTGATTGATTGACACAGTTATAATTCATACACTGGGTTACGCTATTACAGTAATTATCACTAGTACCATGGATTTAGTACAGCGTCAGTAAGTGAAATAGAGAGCAGTGGGGGGGAGACCGCTATCAAGTTGAGGATAGACTTAGGAGAGGAAGCAGTCTCAAGGTGGGGCCTTGTCGAGATAGGAAGTTGAACATGTGGCTGGTAGGTGCCATTGGGGGGGTGAGAGTGGGAAGGAGGCACCGGGGTGGAGAAGTGCTTGACTAAATGGTCATGCAGGGCATGGTGCGGTATATTGGGGGTGGGCATGTACCAAAGGAAGGGAAGAGTATCTGCTACAGTGGGTAAACACAAGCTGATAGAAAAATTGATTTATTCACTATATTTGTATAGCTAGCCCCTGGTGTCTAACTGCCAGCTTTTTTCAACTCGTGCCTAACACAACCTGCCCAAGTTCATACGTTTATTCTGTAACACAAATCTTAGTGCAATGGCCAAATGACACAGATCTGCTAAGTGTTCCTCTCAGGAAAATTACAATGGATCAACAAGCCTTAGGCTTCAGGGATGCAAAACTCTGGAACTTCTTGCCCCTCACATTTCCATACTGTCAAATCCCACATTATCTTTAAAGCTTTCTGCAACTGTCACTGATTCTGTATTGAACCCACAGCCTCTGTACTATTGTTTATGTCTTCCTTAATGTATGTTGTCGCTATGCACAGGTCACTCCAGTAAAAGGGACTCTGTCCCAGTCAGCTCATCTGGTGGTCTCAGAATCAAATAAATAAATAAAAGTAACTGGAGGGGTGTATGTGATTCGGCATGAGCAGGAGTTAGTAGAGCAGACAAAGTGGTGGTAAAACAGCACTCCACTGCTAAGACATGCTGACGACTAGTGAAGATGGACAGAGGTCCCACTGAGTGCGCAGTGTGGATAAAGCACATGTTACAAAAAGAAATGTACCGTGGCGTTAGAAACAAAAGTGTACGACCTTGTAGAGATGACTCCGTATGTCTGCTGCACGCATGCGGAAGTAGAAACAACTGAAGGTTTCCAGCAGGAGCAGCATAGCATAACCGGAAAGTCTCCTCCTGCCTGGCAGTCATTTTTGTGTTGCTGTCTCCCCACCTGCACATGGATATACCCAGAATGCTGCTGTTCGACTGAGATAGAAGAATACAGTGTTGACAGAGATTCTTTATTATCAGTGTCAGATATCCAAAATAAACCTGTTTAACTTCTGTCTGCTTAATTAAAATCTTCAATTCGGCGCAGTGTTTTCTCTAAAACTTACTTTAATTTAGCAAAATATTAATCAAAGATATGTCAGCTGAGATGCAGTAGTGGGTGTGAGAAGGACAGTTATTTTTTATTTATTTTTTTTAACCAGGAGAGACACACTAATCTGAAAGCGCGTTTCCAGGTCTGACCTGGGAGCACAAGGAAGTTAAGTGGCTTGCTTAGGGTCACACAGTATGCAAGTGGGGGCTGTGGGATTCAAACCCAGAAAGGTAACGCAGCAGAAGAAGTGGAGTAGAGGGGTCCAGTCTGGCCATTGTAGACTGAGGTGTGGCGTTGTACACCATATCTGCACAAACACCAGGATCATCATCTCATTTATTTATTTCAAGTTGTTGACTAGAAAAGGCATACTGAGCAGAGTTCATTTCAGGGTGCACTCGGTTGGGGGGGCTTTCAAGGTAGTATTAAATGTAATAAAAAATGACAAACACAAAGTACAATACCAAACAAAGGGACAAGTACAAAGTATAACACAGAATATAAGACGACACAAGGTAAAACATTTACAAACTAAAAATAAGAAGTGTGCTGTACTAACAAAGAACATCAGATGACAAGGTACAAAATTTAAGCACAAAAATGTACTGTGTTAATGTCAGTAAATCATAAAATCATGTAAGTAGTGGAAACCTTAAACAAATAGTACTAATCTGCAAACTGTGCAGTGGTGATAAAAGAAAGGTAATGCACCATTCAAGTGTGGTGTGAGAGGCTTAAGGACAATTTCATGGTGGACAAGGAGTGGGAGGGAGGAGTTGTTGCAGTACAGGGCACTGAGTTTGGGTAGAAGCTTCTTTTCTTACCCCAGGAGTCCTTTAGCATCAGTACCTTTTTTGCACTTAGCTGGCTAGGTGCAACTGCACAGAGGTGTGCCTTTCAGAGATATTTAAATGAAGGTAGGGCCAAGCTAATCAAAAGACAGGAGGAGATGTGAGCTGAGTGTGCGCTGTTGAATGCTTCATAATTTTTTCTCTGCTGGTCTGTACAATATTGCCTCTGAGGTGTCTTCCAACTTTCCTTGTTGACAGCCTCCTAGTGCTCATCTGGGTAAAGTTTTCCTCATAAATTAATTCCTTTAGTGTGCTGAATGAAAGTTTGACTTTTTCATTAGCGCTGCGCAAATTTTTTATTTTTAGCTCAACAGCACTATTTTGACTTTATTTTTACTGTGACTATTTAGTTTAAAGCCTAATTTCATTGCGGGTGCTTATTTTCGATGTTTTCCTTCATTTGTGGGGCAAATTCTTGTGGGAACCATTGAATTAGGGACAGTTGCCTTGTTTTTTACTTCAGCCCTAGCAGGGTTTACCACAAGGCACCCACAGTAGATTTCAAATTTAAACAGTGCCTGGGGGGTTTCTCTCTTGATTGGCAATTACAAGGAAACCTTTTTTGTTATATTACTGGACCTTGGTATCATCTGTGTCAGGACTGTACATAAGGGTCCAGCAGCCACCTGTGCGCAGTTGAGTATTACTGAGTTTCTGTTAAGATTAGCACTGGTATAGATCCCAGTTTTACAACCAAAAAAAGAAAAGGCACTAGTAACAGAATTTATTAACTGGGGCAGGACTGGCCGGTGACATTTTCACAGAAACCTGCACTCAGTTCATAGGTCCAGAACTGGTTTGCTTTGCTTAAATTGGCAAACATAGCAGACAAACTTTTGATTATTATGGCTGAGGATAAATTAAAGGCTTTCGACGAAGGGCCATTCAAAAGTATTAATACTAAAAGCAGAGATGCTGAGGAACTCTCCGATCCCAGCCAGAAAAAAGCTTCCAAAGATGAAGTTCCTCACAAATCGAAAAATAATAAAGAGTGATGAAAAAAAGGAAGCTTGATCAAGCCTCTGATGAAGTGGCTAAAAAGAAACTCTGTCAAGACAGATATGCTCCTGGGAAAGCCAATAGTGAGACAACTGGCAGCTTAAAGCATACAGAAAAAACAAAACACTTACAAACTGCGCTGGTTCTTCCATCAGTGCAAAATATGGAAAAAGCATGGCAACTGTTTCAGCCCCTTCAAAAGATGGGTCCTCGATTTACTGGGGCTGTCAAGCACTCTTCCACAGTTCTCTTTTCTGTAGACTGTGAGGGTGATGCAGATGATCAGTTTTATGATGCCCCTGACATGGATTGTGAGGGCCTTGAGCCCCAGGAGTCCCCAGATCCTCACCTTGGGGATCCCCCGGGTGACCATGGGGATCCTTCCTCTGTGTTTACATTTATACAAAATATGCTGGATACCCTGGACCTCCCTACACAGGAGCCCAACCAGAATGTCGATGAAGATTATAGGGAGATGAAGGGTCTTTCATCCTCAAAGACCCTGGTCATCCCTATCTATAATTTATTAATTTATTGAATTTTGATGACCAGGTTGGCCTACTGGGCCCCGAAGGTCCCTTTTTCAGGGGTGACATGGGGAACAGAAGCAATACAATACATACAATCAGGTGATCCAGAAGCAATACAGTACATACAATCAGGTGATACAGGGTTACGAGAAGTAGACAAGATAATGAGGATAACAGTACAGGCAATTATTCAAATTGTGGACCATAAGTGCAACACTTGAAAGATTTAAAGATTCAAGGCATGATTTAATGTAGGTTAAGGTGAGAAGAGATGGGTGTTGTGATTAGGATCGGGGGTGATTATCCTGTACCCTTGCAGTGGCATGAGCTTGTCCCGAGCAAATGGGACTTAAGCCTACTGTAAAAGATTGGTATCGAGGGGGCTTCCTGTACTAGAGGTGGGAGAGTGTTTCACAGTTTAGGGGCTGTGAGAGCGAAGGAATTGCCTCCCTTGTAAGTCTTGATTCTGGGGATTGCCAGTAGGGATCAACCCAAGGTCCTGAGCATTTGAGTGTTAGGCTTAGCCATGATTATTCCTGTTAGGCTTGGTGGGACTGCCGGGCTCTGCAATTTGTATGCATGACAGAGCAGGGGATACTGTAAACGAGCCTCGAAAGATGGCCATTGCAGCTGGCCTAGTGAGATGCAGGGGTGGCTTCTTGGTTGACACATTATCGCAAACCTCATGACCTTGTTGTACAGGACATGAAGCCTGCTAATCTCGCCCTTTGCCATGCTCTGGATTACCGGGGCAGCATAGGTTAATGTGGGTAGGAGGACACTGGAGGCGATTGCTCGTCTAGCCTCTGGGATAAGTTGTTTTTTTTTTAACCTGTACATGGTGCCAAGTATGACGTGGATAGACCTTGTTACCTGATCAACGTGGGGCTTAAAAGTGAGACCCTGGTCAGTAGTTAGCCCTAGGTATTTTATGTTGTCAACTACGTCTCTTCGTTTATCCCCAAGGGTAGTAAGTTTTAGGGAATTGGTCCGATCCTGGCCAAGGGATCTAGGAACAAACAGCATGGCTTTAGTTTTTGCTGCATTGAGGATCATTCTGTTTGATGTGAGCCAGACCTTGAGTGTGTTTAGGTTCCCTTGTAGGAGAGGGCCCAGATCATGTGGTGTGGACCTGGCTCGGAAGATGACAGTATCGTCTGTGTATTGAACTACTGAGCTATCCTCACAGTGCTGGTTTTAGGTCATTTGTGAAGAGAGAGAGCAGGAGAGGGCCAAGAATTGAGCCCTGAGCACACCCTCCTTGATGGGTAAACGGGCGGAAAGCTCTCCCTTCTAAATGACCCTCTGGGGCGGCCTGCGAGGTAGCTCTTGAACCAGTTTAGGGCCTGGGCATCAAGCCCAATGCCTTGAAGCTTAGTAAGAAAAAGGTTGTGGTCCACAAGGTCAAATGCCTTGGCCAAGTCTATGAAGATATCACCCGTCGACATGCCCTCATCCATTGCCCTGAATAGGTCCACTGTGAGTTTGATGAGTGCCGTGTCTTTTCCATGGTTTGCCCGAAAGCCATGCTGTGAAGGGGCTAGGATTTGGTGGAGCTCCAGGTAGTCTCTCAGTTGCCCATAAACTAGCCTTTCTTGCAATTTGGCCAGGGTACACAGCAGGGAGATGGGCCTATAATTGCCAATTTGTTCACGAGAGCCACCCTTGTAAATGAGAACCATGTTTGCAGCCTTCCACTCGGAACGTACCTTTCAAGTAAAGACCTGTTGATGATCCAGGTCAGAGGTTTGGCCAGGGACAGTACCCCTTCCTGGAGTAGCCTCGGGCTGATTCCATCTGGGCCACCAGAGCCTTTGTGTTGGAGGGCTATCAGAAGTTTATGGGCCTCACTCACCTTGACCATTCTCAGGTGAAATTGGGGTCTGTTCAGACAGGGGGGTTCATCAAAGGTCTGTATAGGCATGGGTGTTGGTAGCCCTACCTTGTATGCATCTAGGTTGGTGAATTGGTGGTTGATTGCTGAGGCTATAAGTGGGGAATCACTGATACACTGTCCTTGTACCTCAGTTTGACCTTGTGCCTCCTTGGAGTTGCCTTTAAGCAGTTCATTGATTTGTGCCCCGAAAAGCTTTTGTTTCCCCAGTGTGGACCGTTGGAGGCGGGTTACATACTCCTTTTTGGCAAGTTTGATGTCTAGCTTACATTTATTTCTTAGGGTTTGGTAAGTAACCAGGTCTGCGGGAAGGTGGGAGAGCTGGAATTTCTTCCAAGTCTTGTCCCTTCTTTTCATCTGAGATTTCACAGAGTGGGAGATCCATTTATGGCAGCCACCTTTTGTACAAAGTTTTTTGAAGGGGCCAAAGAGAGATGCCACATTGAGGAGTGCGTTTTGGAAGTAGGCAAGGGCCTCTTCCAATGTCGGGAGGAGCCTAATCCGGCTCCAGTCCAGGCTACTTAGGTAGTCATTAAATTTTGCTGGCATGAAATTGGAGAAGTCCCATACTGTCGGTATCCTGGGGGAAATCTTTGGTGCTCTGTTCTTCCAAATACAGAATATTGGGGAGTGATCACTAATGGTGTCAGTCAATATACCTGCTTTCTGTATGTTGGGGGAGTTAAATACCAGAGCCCAGTCAAGAGTGGTATGGTTCTCCGTTTTATAATTAAGCCTGGTAGGTAGAGAGATGACCTGTTCCAGGTTTGTGTCTTGGATCGCACCGTTGAAGACCTTGTTGGGACCAGTGGCCCAATTAAGGTTGAAATCTCCCAGTATTAGGAGTTCATTGGTTAATTCACTGCCATCCAGTTTGGTGGTGCCCTCAAGAGCAAGTTGTGCATTCTTGGAGGGTTATAGACACAGCCGACGGTGAGATGCTTAGCATTACTAAGGGTTAGATGGATGAAGATAGACGCCCCGTCCTGGCAGCTACCAAGGTTGGGCTTTAGTAGACTCAAATTTAGAGTGTCTTTCATATAGATTAGGACCCTTTCCCCTCTCTTTCCTGCCCTGTCCTGTCTGAAGGTATTGTACCCAAGGATCATGATCTCGTGGTCATGAATATGGGCCTTGAGCCAGGTCTCTGAGATTGCAAGGACATCTGGCTTGTAGAGGCTAAGCCAGGCTTGAACCTCATGGATTTTAGGTCTAAGGCTGCATACGTTCATGTGCACTATCCTTAAGCCTTTTGATGATGCCCAGTGAGGATCCTGGGGAGTGGATACAAGGAAATTGTCTAGAGGGGGGCCTCGGGTTTAATCTGAACGTCTCCTCCACGGAGCAGAAGAAGAAGAGCAAGTAGTCGAGCTAACACTTGCATAATTGAAGGTTTCGAGAGGCTGTGGAGCTTTCTGCGTGCATCGTGGATCACCATGTAGTAGGAGCCACGCTTTACTAACTCATGTGCTATGAGGCTTTCATTTTTAGTTGTGGGAGCGGTCCAGTAGTAATGACCACACGGCTCAAGGTCACTGAGATTTTGCCTCATGGGGTCAAGAAGTCCTTCTCCTAAACACATGTCCACCCAGAGGAGAGACAGTTTGTATATGAGGCCAGGAGTATACACCTATTTGGGAGAGAGGCCGGTGAGTTACTAATCCAGCAGGACTTAAGGCAAGTGGTGCCATAGTTATATAAAGAGTATTCTAGGGCCATGTTGAAAGACCAGTATATCTCCTGGTGGAATCCGTTATTAAGTTGGAAATTTGGGGTAGGTTCCTGTGGGAGAAACGTCTTGTTTTATATTAGTGGCTGTTTTCCCTGGCCATCAGCCTTGTCCTAGTGGAAGACTAAAGGAAAAAGATCACAGTTGCCAGTGTCAATCAGGTGTCACTATATGAGTGTAAATTGGGACCTGACCACACAATACCTAGCTTAGTGACCTTTCTTAGATCCCATGCAACAATATAGGGGCACTTAAGGATAAAATGAGTGGCAGCCACAGGTTGATATGCTGCACAATAAACCAAAATATGCAGGTTAAACAGAATCTCAGTACTGCCTGTACTCAGGTAAAGCAGCTCTGCATGTTAATATTCAGGCTATCACTTTGTAAAGGTACCTAAAGTATCCAGTGACTGAAAGTAAAAAGAAACAAAAAATAATTAAGGGACTGACTGGACAAGTGGGAAGGTATGTTTTACAATAATTATGGGAGAGAGTAGAAGAAACACAGAGTCCTGGTTCAAGTTCAACCTAGGAACAGGAAGGGAAATAAGAAATACCTTTTTGAAATTAGATTATGGCATGAATTTTGTGCAGTTCTAAAATCAGAGGCATGTAGGTTTATGAGAAGAGTGGCAGTTTTGCCTTACCCAATTAATATCAGGCAGAGAGCAGCAGAAGGCGGAGACAGAATGTGCACTGGCAGGGAGCCACAATGGGCGGAGTCAGATGGTGCATTTAATACTGTGAGGGTGGGGGATGGTGGGGAAAAAAATCCAGCAATCAGGATTTAGTAACAAATTACATGAGCTGCAGCGACTATACTATTAGCTATAAAAACCACACAGTCTCTCAGTCGAGTGGGAACTTCGGACCGGTGTAGCAGGAACCTGGGGAGGGCTTCTTGCAGTTTATCCTCACGACCCTTCCGGTGGCCAGCTGGGGAACTTGGACGGTGTGCAGCAAGGGGAACGTGGGGAGGGCTTCTTTCAGCTTAGCCCTCACGACCCTTCCGATGGCTAGCTGGGGAACTTTGGACCGGTGTGCAGCAAGGGGAACCTGGGGAAGGCTTCTTTCAGCTTAGTCCTCAGGACCCTTCCGATGGCCAGCTGGGGAACTTTGGACCAGGTGTGCAGCGAGGGGAACCTGGGGAGGGCTTCTTTCAGCTTAGCCCTCACGAAAAAATACCATGAAGGTGCTTCAACACCCCACTTCAGTATCAGGGGTTGATAAATGGCTTGAGAGAAAATATAGATAGTCTAAATATGGTACCGAGTTCCTGTTTGCACACCCTAGCCACAAAAGTATAGTGCAGTGGGCAGCTTTTGAGAAAGCTGGATTCTCCATGTCGCCCTCTCCCCCGACAAGGATTCCAAGAAAATTGACTTTATAGCAAAGAAAATGTTTGCCACAGCTTCCCTGCTTCTCAGGCTTTCTTCTTACATGGCATTCATAGCCAAATATCAGAAAGAACTTTGCAAATCTGTCCATGCTATCGCCCAGCGGATCAGATTTTATGGTGCAGGAACTGGTGGATACATCAAAAACTGCCCTGGAAGCTACTATGTACCAATTCCACATGGCAGATTACAACAATGATGCAACCTTTAGGGCGATGGCCCATGCCATCTCTCTGAGAAGCTTCGTCTGGCTTAGAACAACCAGTCTGATCACAGACACTCAGAACAAGACCATGGATTTTCCCTGTGATCAACAGAACCACTGACTACATGAAAAAAGTCGATGAGTACAATGCCCCCTGGCAGAGCCACTCATCCAAGCCTAAACCCGGCACCCCTCAAAGATCCCGTCCCAGGGGTGGTAGGGGCAGAAGTTTTGTTCCTAGGCCTTACAGTCCCTATCCCCAATCTGACTTTAGCCAGTACAGGGGGTCTTTCAGAGGCAGAGGCAGAAGGGGCCAAAGAAGAGCCACCTTTACCCAACCATCTGGCTTTCAGTCTAAGTCCTGATGTGAGTGTCCAGGTCGCCTCCCCGTTTCTGGTTGGAGGCAGACTCTCTCATTATCTTCAGCACTGGTCCCTCATCACATCAGATAAGTGGGTGCTGGAGATAGTGGAGAAGGGGCATTACAGTTCAAGCAGGTGCCAGACCTCAAGCGTACCCATGTGTCAAGACCTCTGTCCCCAACACATAAACCGCTGTTGGAAATGGAGGTACAAAACCTTCTGGCTTTATGAGCTGTGGAGAGGTTCCCCACCCATGAGAAGGGCAAGGGCCTCTACTCCAGGTATTTTCTGACACAAAAGAAAACTGGGGAATGGCGACCTATCTCAGATCTAGATATTTAAACAAACATCTGAAAAAAGCCAAATTCAAAATGATCACTCTGTCACTGGTCATACAGTCCTTATAGCAGGGAGACTGGCTTGCCTCCCTCGACTTAAAGGATGCCTACTTCCACATGCCCATAAGGAGCTCTCACAGGAGGTTTCTTAGGTTCAAATGTCCTTCGGGTCACTATCAGTTCATAGCAGTGCCCTTCGATCTGTCCTCAGCCCCAAGAGTCTTTACCAAGTGTCTCACAGTGGTGGCAGCACATCTCAGGAGACTGGGTGTTGCTCTCTACCCCATCTGGATGACTGGTTCATAGTAGCAAAGTCTCCTTGCCAGGTCAAGGAATCTCTTTCCCTTGCAGAACGCACTCTGGAGTCTCTGGGTTTCCTGGTAAATCTAAAGAAATCTCACCCAGAACCAACCCAGCTGCTCACCTTCATAGGGGCCCAGCTGGACACTCAGAAGGGATATGCTTTCCTCCCGCAGGAAGGAATTTTGAGATTCTTTCGCCCAGGGACAGCCAAAACCAGCCAGACATTTCCTCAAACTTCTGAGATATATGGCCTTTATGACTGCAGTAGTCCCAGGGGTCAGGTACAGGATGAGACTCCTGCAAGCCTACCTCAGAGCTCACTGGTCTCAGAGAAGCAACAAATTTTCAAAGTTGATACCTGTGTCTGAGCAGTTCCTCCAAAACTTGCTGTGGTGTAAGAACCCTGCAAATTTGCAGGCAGGGGTTCCCTTTCAAGCTCCTCTTCCCACAAAGGTGATTACCACAGCTGCCTCCTTTTTGGGCTGGGAGCTCATTTAGACAGTGCCTCAGTAATAATAATAATAAAATTTATTTAGTTAAGCACCTTTCAAAATTTCAAGGCGCTGTACATCAAGAACAAACATAAAACATATTCAATACATTCAGTAAAAACAAATATGAACATATATTCCAGTACTGCAATATTAAATTAGAACAAAGAAGGAAACGCCTTCTTCCATAAAAAAGTCTTTAGTGCCTGCTTAAAGCTCCCCACAGTCCTACACTCTCGGAGCTGACTGGGCAGAGAATTCCAGAGGGTAGGTGCAGCGAATCCAAATGCACAAGCACCAGATGACTTCAAATTTACGCTCGGAATCTCCAGCAACCCCTCGTCAGCCGAGCGGAGCTGTCTCAGAGGGGTGTAAGGCACCAGGAGTTCTTTCAAGTAGTCGGGACCCAGACCGTGTAGGGCTTTGTAGGTCAAAAGACCCACTTTAATGGTGATCCGCCACTGTATTGGCAGCCAGTGCAGAGCGCTCAGCACAGGGGTAATATGAGAACTTCTAGAGGCCCCAGTCAACAAACGTGCTGCCACGTTCTGCACTAGCTGCTAGCGGCGGATATCAACCCCAGGAAGTCCTAGGTAAAGGGAGCTACAGTAATCAAGGCGAGATGTCACAAAGGCATGGACCAAAACCGGCAGGTCATAGGGCGGAACAAGGTGCCTAACCCTGGCAGTGTTCCTAAGATGGAAAAATGCCAGCTTGACAACTGCAGACACCTGATAACGGAGGGTCAAACCAGTGTCAAGCTCCACTCCCAGGTTACGCACCCGTTCAGAGGTGAGGATCTGGTCCACCCCAGGATTAATCCAGAGGAGACCAGTCCTCAAACCCTCTACCCTGCGACCCGGGTCCCACAACCATAACCTCCAGTCTTTCCTGGGTTCAACTTTAAACCACTGGAGTTCATCCAGTCTTTGATGTCTGTGAGGGAGTTGTTCAGTACCGAGATAGCACTAACCTGGTCAGGTGCAAAAGACAGGTAGAGCTGGGTATCATCAGCATAGCAGTGAAACCTCAGCTCATACCATCTTACAATGTCTCTGAGGGGTAGCATGTATACTGCGAATAACATGGGGGAAAGCACCGAGCCCTGAGGCACCCCAGAAGGCAGAGAGAAGGCCCCGGATGAAAACAAACCCGAGACCACTCTCTGCGTTCTCCCTTCGAGAAATGATGAAAACCATCTGAGTACTGTACTCGATAGTCCGCAAATGGACCTCAGGTGTTTGAGCAGGACCCCATGATCCACAGTATCAAAAGCTGATGATAGATCAAGGAGAACCAAGATAGAATGGTGTCTCCGATCTCTCGCCATCAGGAGATCACTGAGCACCCGAACCAGAGCAGTCTCGGTACTATGCCCTTGCGAAAACCAGACTGGAGAGGTTCGTATAAACTATGGATGGTCAAATGGTTATCCAGTTGAGCCGCCACAACTTTCTCAATAACCTTCCCCACAAAAGGAAGGTTAGAGATTGTCCTGTAGTTTGCTAGGTCAACCGGGTCTAAAGAAGCTTTCTTCAGAAGAGGAGTCGCCACTCCTTCCTTCAGAGAGCTAGGAAAAACTCCCACATCTAAAGAACACCGGATAATCCAAGCTAAGACCAGGCTGATGATCTCACTACAACCCAAAATCAGGGAAGAAGGACCAGGGTCTAAACTACAGCATGTGGGACGCATCTCTTGGACAATCCTCATAGTGTCTACGAGATCCGGCAGGTCAAAGGTACTCCAGGAAACTCCGGGCTGTGCGACAGGACACCGATCAACTGCAACAGCCTTGGAAAGAGGTTGGAGCCACTCCCTCCTGATGTCTTCAACCTTATTCGCAAAGAATCGAGCGATCTCCTCATAATCAGTTTGAGTAAAGACTCAACAGATCTGCTGACAGGCTGGGTTGCACAGTCTGTCAACAGATCTGAAGAGCTGAGCTGGTCGATTCCGTGCAACAGAAATTTCCCTGGACAGGAATTCTGCCTTCTTATGGGAAATTGCTGTTTGGTAGCATTTATAATGCTCTAGCAAAATAGGGTGGTCGGCATCAGAGGTGGTCTTCCTCCAATGACGCTCCAACCTACGCCCCAGCCTCCGCAACCCTCTCAGAGCCCCATCAAACCATGGGGTAGCGGGACGACGCGGAAGGGGGTGAACACGGACTGGCGCAATCTGATCGAGTGCTACCGATATGGCCCTATTATAGGCCACTACCAGCCGCTCAGAATCAGTGCAGAACTCGTCAAACGAGGTCAATAACTGCCATCAGGTCTTCAGGGACAACGTCCCACAATGGGTGGTACCTGACCAACTCCACAGGGGCCGACCTACCCAGGGGAGCCTCAAAATTTAACCCAGCTGAGTAGTGATCGGACCAACCGACTGGTTCCACCACCAAATCGGAAGCCTCGATTCCCCAGGAGGAAGACCAGGTCAAGAGAGTGACCTCCCTTGTGTGTAGCGGCAACTGGACTCTCGAAGAGTCACAGTTGCACATATATCTTTTGGAATTCAGATCAGTCTTACTAGCTCTCAAAGCTTTCACCCAGCATAGAAGGGCAGGCGGTTCAAGTTTGAATGGACAACACCACTGCAATGTTCTATTTAAACAAGCAGGGTGGTACCAGATCAGGAATACTCTGTTTGGAAGCTCTGAAGCACTGGTCTCTAGCATGCTCCCTGGGAGTCAGACTCTCAGCTATTCACCTCCCAGACAAACTAATACTCTGGCGGATGCCCTAAGCCGCATCAGTCAAGGTCAGAGCGAATGGACACTGAACAAGCAAGTACTAGCCACAGTGTTCAGGCAGTGGGGCACACCAGACGTGGATCTTTTTGCCTCTCCTATCAATTTTCAGCTTCCTTAGTACTGTTGCAGGCCCCCAGTTCTGGGAACACTTCCTCTGGATGCCCTGATCCTGGACTGGTCAGAGAGGTTCCTATACACATTTCCTCCTTTTCTCCTCATATTCAGAGTTTTGCTGAAACTCAGACAGCAGCCTGCATCAATGATCCTAGTGGCTCTGGACTGGCCCAGGCAAGCCTGGTACCCTCTCCTCCTTCTCTCAGTGTCCTGCAACAGGCCCATTCGCTTCCCTCCGACTCACTCCCTGCTGACCCTTCCTCAGATGGGAGTGCAGTGCCCAGACATACAATCTCTTCACCTCAAAGCCTGGATCTTAAGGAGTTAAGAGTTTCCATCTTCACAGTACTCTGAACAGGTTCTTAAGGTACTGATGATGGCTAAAAAAACGAACACTAGCTGCAGACCTTCAGCTCCTAGACTCCTGGTACACCTACAGGCGTCGGGCTTGGAACCATCTTCACTCAAGCTACACCTGGTGGCAATTTCAGCCTACCTTTCGATGGGAAAGAAGAAATCATTTTTTCCCCACTACATTTTTAAACAGTTTTTCAAAGGACTCTTGCACCTCCAGCCTCCAACCGGGGACCTGTTCCTCCTTGGAGCCTGAACCTTTACATAGATGGGCTCATGAATCCACCCTTCGAGCCTATGTCCTTGGCCCACATCAAGTTTGTAACCTAGAAGACCATCTTCCTGGTAGCCATTACGTATGCCAGGAGGATTTCAGAGCTACACGCCCTGTGCACTGAGCCGAATTACATCATCCCTCACAACGATAAAGTTGAGCTCAGGACAAATAGGAAATTTCTGCTAAAGGTGGTTTCAGAGTTTTACTTGGACCAGTCCATTACTCTGCCTGTCTTCTTTACTGAGCCATCCACTCCTGGTGAGCAAAAGCTCCACAGCTTGGATATCAAAAGAGCCATCTTTCACTACCTAGAGCATACTAGACAGTCCAGAGGCTCCTCCACTCAGTTGTTCCTCACCTACGGGGACGTAGGCAGAGGAACACCAGCCACCAAGAGAACTATTTCTCATTGGTTGGTCTCCTGTATTAGATTCTGCTATGATAAAGCTGGTCAACAACCTCCAGTGGGGCTCAGGGCCCATTCCAGCAGGAGCACTGCAGCCTTGCTTGCAGCAGTAAGGGACATAACCCTACTGGATGTCTGCAAAGCAGCTACCTGGAAATCTGTGCACACTTTTGTGAAACACTACAGTTTGGATGTGCAGACCAGATCTGATGCCACATTTGTCCGGGCGGTTCTGCAGAGCCTCTTTCCTAAGTAGGTTCTCTGCCCACCTCCCACTTGGTACTGCTGGGTAGTCTGCAAAAAAATTACTGATGCTAAAGGACTCCTGGGGTAAGAAGAAAAAATTACTCACTGCAGTAATCTTCTTTCTTACAAGGGGTCCTTTAGCATCAGTAAGCTCCCACCCTTCCTCCCCGGTTCACCTGTCGAAGAAGGGCTCTCCTGTCACCTTTTACCAAATTTGGAGTTTCTTATTGATGAGTTTTTAGCTCATGTTGCTGTTGTTTCTTTTCCACTTTTGTGGACATTTGCATGTTTTTTGAATCCTGTTGATTCTTTTTTGGGGCATTTGCCCTTATTTTTCCATGAAAAAAATTCTGAAGCATTCAACAGCTCTCACGCAGCTCACACCCCCTCCTGTCTTTTGATTGGCTTGGTTCTACACTCATTTAAATATCTCTTAAAAGCACACCTCCGGGGCAGTTGCACCTAGCCAGCTAAGTGCAAAAAAGTTACTGATACTAAAGGACCCCTTGGAAGAAAGAAGATTACTATGGTGAGTAATTTTTTATGGATGACATCAAGGAAGGACAATTTGAGACATTGGATCCAGCCACACTCTGAAACGAAATAAGGAATTTGTGGTGGTGGTGGTGGGGGGCATCCAGAAGACTGTGGTGGTGTGGAGCCTGGCTGAATGATGTTTGCTGCCAAATATCATGGACAACATTTTTTACCATTAAGGGACAGTTGATGTAAGTGGAACCAATGGCGAATGTTGTCAAAATCACACTAAAGAGTACATTTCGGCTAAGGAATGGAAAGTAAAGAGTACAGTGTCATACGTGTAAATTTTCTATGTGAGGAGACAGAATGAAAGGAGATCATTAAGGAAAATGGAGACAAGGATGGGACCAGAATAGTGTGGAGTGGTACTCCTGAGAAAAAGGGAAGGGGTGATAGGGCATCACGTAATTGGACTGACAGGTATCATTTAGACAACTAGAAGCAGACCCAACTGACTTAAAGAGCAGCTGACACCGTCAGGATAACTTAAACATAATATTTAGGCACAGTTCGGTTTAGATTTCACATTAGCTCTGTAATTCTCCTCCCCATTTTTTATTACTGAGGTCATTTGTATGAAAACAGGATTTCTAATCCTGAACAGTTCATCTATTCATGCTGCCTTCTCCCTACCTGAAGTCATAGAGCATTGCTTTTGACCTCACAGTTACTCCCATGACAACAGACTGTGATGTCACGACTGAGGATCATGACTTGGAGTAGGGAGTGGGGAGTAAGCTATAGATCCAGATGATCTCAAAATAAACTCTAAGGGATAACGATCATATATTCAGCCACGTGTCCGTAGTAATAAATTATAGGGAAGAGAAATATATAAAATATAAATGGTATGCAAGCAGAATTGTACCTAATGA
The DNA here is from genome assembly GCA_016271365.2 of Neoceratodus forsteri. Lineage (NCBI taxonomy): Eukaryota > Metazoa > Chordata > Ceratodontiformes > Ceratodontidae > Neoceratodus > Neoceratodus forsteri. The sequence continues at coordinate 174,106,782 of CM028135.1, forward strand.
TTATGGTTTTTTTTTAAGTTTTCTTTGAGGTGTCAGTAGCTCTTGGAGATGGGGAACTGTGATAGTAGGAGCCAAGAGATGGAGGAGTTTGGGTTGAAGCCCATGCAGGCTGCAGCCTGCCACCCTTGGGAGGATCAAGGGATAGCAAAGCAGAGAATGCAGCAGCTGGATTGTTATTACAGCAGCAATTCACGCTATCAAAATACGTTTAACATTTAACGTTTATACGTTTAACATTTAACATTCATACGTTTAACTTTATATTACATTCAATAGTATATTGTTTGTCCTGCCTTGTAACATGGTACATTCCTTACTCTGGAATCTAGTGCCACCCTCTGCCCGCCGATTGCCCATCCCTACAGCTGCATCCATTTCCCTGATGTCTAGTGGTACCCCTGCCAAAACATAATTCTGAAGTCCAGCCTGGTGGCGCTGAGGGTTGAGGTGCTGGACGCCACACCTGGTGCCACGCCGGTGACCGAAGTTCAGGAGTGAGCTCGGGCCACCAAGGGTCAGCAGAGGAAAGAGAGGACTGAGCATCTGGAGCACTGCTCTTCTCTCCTGAGGTGGGTTCTGGGGTTTCCCCCCGCCCCGTAGCAGCTCTGAGTGGAGACAGAGCATTACAAGGTCAGGAGGGGATTTGCATCAGGAAGATGGTGGTGAATGCCTGCTGGGGGTGGGGTCAGGTGCGTCCACTTAGCGTGGTGATGTCATTGCATGTCCATGCCTCGGGGCAACGCAACACAAGTGAGGGAAACCGCAGCCATTAGGAGGATGATGGCAGATCCAGGGGCTAGCTCACTTGTCCAACGCCGGTCCCTTCCTGGATAACTCTCTTGGGTCCTCTTCCACTCTGAGGTCCGGTAGGAGAGGACATGTCCCCGATTTCTCACTGGGAGGGATCCAGGCAGGGTGGTGGAAGCTACTTGGGTGGGTCTTGCCTGAGTGGGGCCCTAGTGGTCAGCGTAAGGTGTAAAGAAAGTTCACAAAAAAAACATAATTACATGGCATCTAAATGTCATTCTGCGACACAGGTGTGAAAAAACATTTTGGCAAGGATCTGAAATATAACAGCTGTCACGTGTGAATTTAATATCTATAAACTCCTGTTCCGGTGCCAAATCTCAATTTTCTCTCCCAAAAAACGATGTAGTGTCATTTTGTAAATGTAATAAGTCACTCCAGGGTGTGTATCATACAATTGTAATGCACTTCCTAGGTGCATAAGTACACTTGGGTTCTACATTGTGCCTTACTACACCCCTAGGGTGTGCATTAAATCCTATAATTTTTACTTACATATTTCATTTTTTCTGGGATCATGTTTTTACAGTGTACTTACCTAGGATAAGCCAAGTGAAATTAAATATATTTTTTCAGTGTGGACCTGCTTTTATTTCTGTATATAATGTATATTCTTTGCAAAAAACTAAGTTAATGCACAAATTAGGGTAATTTTCCAACCCTAATGCTCCACCCCCATCATGCAAGTAGCAAAAGGAAAAACATTAAGGTTTTAGGTCGCTGGAGTCTTGGTGAATCAGTCGTGGGGTCTTCCGTGGGAGTTGTCAACCCTACTGCTCACCCCATTCTGTGAGCAAACAACACCACACGTGATCTACTTTCTTCATGCAGGGCCCACATGGTCCTGCATGAAGAAAATTAAAACAAAGGTGTTGGTGATCTGTGGTGAGACATACTTCTCTACCTGTGAAGAGTGTATCATTATGAGTCAGTGGCTTGCGCTTCATATTGGAGGCTAGGGACTGTAGGGAGGTGTGAGCATTAGGGTTGACAACACCTACAGAAGATGACACCACTTATTCGCCAAGACTACAGATACTCAAACACATTGTTTTTCTTTTGCTGATTTTGTGGTGGGAGTGGTGCCTTAGGGTTGCAAACCCTAACTCCACATTTCCCATCTTTTTTGGTATTAAGTTACCTGAACTGGTGCATTAACACAGTTTATTGCAAAGAAGTTCCTTACCTTTTTAGATAATATATCATAGGGGAAAACTAAGTTATGTAGCATCTACAGGGGAAGAGACACTAACAGGTCGGCTGACAGAGTAATAAAACAAGGGTAGGGTATAGCCACTCAAAGAAACACAGAAGGGTATTATGGTCAAGACAAGGCACAGCTACCCGGGGGGGGGGGGGGTAGTCAGAGGCAGAAACATAGACTTTGATGGCAGATAAGGACCGCTTGGCCCACCTAGTCTGCCCATTTCCCTATCTATAGGATAAGCTGCAGGTCCTAGTTAGCCAACAGCCTATTTCTTCCTACCCCCCACAAGAATTGCTTTATGTCTGTCCCATGCATTGTTGAATTCTCCCACTGTTTTAGACCCGGCAACATCCTCAGAAAGGCTGTTCCATACGTCCACCACCCTCTCTGTGAAAAAACACTTCTTTACATTGCCCCTAAACCGTCCCCTCCTTATCTTCAAATTGTGTCTCCTTGTTCTTGCACATCCCTTTTTCTGAAAGATGCTACCCTCTTGGACTTTGTTGATTCCACCGAGGTACTTAAAAGTTTCTATCATGCCCCCCTTCTCCCTCCTTTCCTCAAGGGTATACATATTAATCTTCTTTAGTCTCTCCTCATATGGCTTCTTTTGTGGACCCTGCACCATTTTAGTTGCCCTCCTCTGGACTGCCTCCATCCTGTCTATGTCCTTGCGGAAATGGGGTCTCCAGAACTGGATGCAGTACTCCAGATGGGGTCTCACCAACTGTCTGTACAGAGGGATAACAACTTCTTGTTTTCTGCTGATGATGCCTCTTCCCTATACATCCTAGTATCCCTGAGCCCTCCCTACTGTCTTCTCACATTGCTTACTAACCTTAAGGTCATCTGATATGATTACCCCCAGATCCCTTTCCATTTTGTCGTTGCTACTACCTCCCCCCAATTGTGTAGTCTTCCCCTGGGTTTTTGTTTCCCAGGTGCATTATTTTGTACTTCTTTGCTTTGAATCCAAGCTGCCATACTTCTGACCATTCCTCCAACCTTGCCAAGTCCCTTCTCATCCTTTCCACGCCTCCTTGTGCATCAACCCTGTTGCAGATCTTTGTGTCATATGCAAAGAGGCATACTTTTCCTTTCAGTCTCTCTGCAATGGCTGTTATAAAGACATTAAAAGGGACTGGACCCAGTACTGACTCCTGCGGTACACCACTAGTAACCCCTCTTTCTTCAGAGTGGACTCCATTTACAATTGCCTTCTGTCTCCTGTTGTCCAGCCAATGTTTTATCCAGGCTACCACCCTGAGACTTACTCCCAGGCTGGTTAATATGATTATTAATCTTTTGTGTGGGACTGTGTCAAATGCCTTGCTAAAGTCTAGGTAGGCCATGTCCACAGCCCCTCCCTGGTCTACTACTTTGGTCACCCAGTCAAAGAAATCAATTAGATTCGTCTGATATGACCTTCCCACTGTGAACCCATGATGTCTTGTGTTCTGTGCCCCTCTGGCCTCTAGGTACTCAATAATTATTTCCTTCAGAAGTGATTCCATCACTTTCCCTACCACAGAGGTCAAACTGACAGGACTGTAGTTTCCTGCCTCTGTCTTGCTCCCACTTTTGTGAAGGGGAATCACATCCACCTTCCTCCAGTCCTTATTGCCTTTGTCATTTTCTCCATTTACCCCTGTCCTTCTCCCTATCAACATCTATATCTCGGTGTTTACCTCACTTACTACTCTGATTTTTTGAGGTGGTCTAGGATTTCCCTGCCCCTTTCCAGTGCCTCCCCCATTGGCTAGTTTAAATGCTTGCCAATGAAGCATTTAAACCTATCACCTGCCTCAAAGGATGCAGAGAATGAGGAGCCCTTGGGTGACAGTGGGCTCAGGGAGGGTTAGAGCTGTCAGGCAGAGGCACATCCCATATCCTATTCCACTCAAGAACTCATATGCCACACTGGCAAACAGGGACAACCAAATAGAGGTACCAGAGAAGTGGAAGGAAAGGATGTGGAGGTTAGCCAAGGAAGTGACCTCAGCAGGGAGAGCAGTGGACCCAGAGGAGGAGGAAGCAAATCCTGGTGGGGGACTCCTTCATAAGAGGGATCCAGCTAGGAACACAGGAGGGGGAGGACAGGGAGGTGAGGTGCCTACCAGGTGCCATGGCATGGAAGGATGGAAGGAAGATCCTGGGGATCACTGGGAAGGCAAGACGGGAGGGTGAGCTGGATGTCATTATCCACCTAGGTACTAATGACCTGGCAAATGGTGAGCCAGAGGAAGTTCAGGAAAGAGTTTAGGAATTTGGGAAGGGGTCTCAAGCAAGTAGCTACTTCTGTCACTTTTCAGAAGTACTACCTGTGAGAGGCAAGAGGAGAGCATAGGGTGCATCTATCAGGAACTTTAACTCATGGTTGAAGAACTGGTGCTGTGAGGAAGGGTTTGGATTCATTGGTGACTGGGGACCCACCTGGAGGGATGGAGGTTTGTTCAAGCCTGACGGCCTGCATCAAACCTGGAGAATCCAAGCACTCAATGATAAGTTTAAATGCTACATTGACAAGCATTTAAACTAGCAAAGGGGGGTGGCAGGCCAGCAAGGAGGGTACCTACTTGCTCACCCCCACAGCTAGCAGTGGAACCAGTGAGCCGGAGGAGTGGCTGTCTCTACAAAGCAGTGTGCAAAAGATGGAGATTAGCACCCAAGAGGTGGATAGGTAGAAAAGGGGCAAAATTCAGCAGAAGGGCAGACAGCAAGGAGAACCAGGGATAAAGGACAGCCAAGGAAGGGGCTGGAGTAGAACTGCGAAACAGTCTAGGGAGATGAAATCATGGAAAGCCATGTGTGCCAATGCCAGGAGCCTTAGCAACAAGATGGAAGATCTGGAGGCTGTCATGGTGCAGTTAGACCTAGACATTGCGGCCATCACTGAAACCTAGTGTAATGATAACCACGACTGGGAGATGGCCATACCTGGCTACAACATATTCAGAAGAGACAGGGCAGGTAGGGAGGGAGGAGGAGTGGCACTGTGTGTGAAAAATGACATAAGGGCCACTGAGATCCAGGAGGAACAAAATGGGGGAGAGATGCTGTGAGTTAAGCTGGAAAGGAAAATGGGGCTAGCCATCTGCATAGGTGTGGTCTGTAGACCACCAGCCTAGGAGGAAGAAACAGATAGGGAGCTGATGCTAGCCACCCAAAGGATGGCAGACAGGGTGAGGTAGTACTGGTTGGAGACTTCAATATTTCAGATGTGGACTGGAGCATCCCAGTAGCAGCATCAACTAGGAGCAGATTTATCCTAGACTCCCTTCAGGGTGCCTTCCTCAAGCAACTGGTCTTGGAACCAACTCGTCAGAAGGCAATACTGGACCTTGTGCTCACAAACAGAGCAGTGTGATGGGGGTAACAGTGGGGGAGCACCTGGGGAACAGTGACCACCAGTCATTGTGGTTTGGAAATCACAGAAAGAGCAGAACCAAACCACACAAAAACATGTATCCTGGATTTTAGGGGGACAGACTTTGGGAAAATGGGGAGATACTTGAAAGAGGCATTAAGGGGAATGGAGCAGGAATCAGGGATTGAGGAACAGTGGGCATTATTTAAAATGGGGATTACAAGAGCAACGGAATTGTGCATTAAGCAGGTTAGCAAGAGGAAAAGGAAGAGGAGACCATTATGGTTTTCCAAAGAGGTAGCAAAGAAAGTGAAAGCCAAAAATATTGTATTCAGGCAATACAAACAGACACAGGCAGAAGGGGATAGGGAGAGTACCAGGAGAAACAAAGGGAGGCAGGGAGGTCAGTAAAGGGAATCCAAAGCTCAGACAGAAGAACACATTGCAAAATCAGTGGGTAGAGGGGAAATACCTTTTACAGTACATAAGTGAAAAAGAAAGGCAAAGGAGGGATAGTGAGACTGAAGGGGAGGATGGGGCCGTGTGGAGGATGACAACAGTAAAGCTGACATATTGAACAGGTATTTCTGCTCAGTCTTTACTGAGGAAGAGGAGGGTAATGGGTCTGAAGGCAGTACAAGTGGTGAGAATGGTGCAGGAATGGACACAAGTCCCTTTACACGAGAAAGGGTCCTGAAGGAACTGGAAGTAATAAGAGTTGATAAAGCAATGGGACCAGTTGGGGTGCACCCCAGGGTCCTTAAAGAACTAAGAGAGGCGGTGGCTGAACCTCTGGTTATCTTGTTTAGCCGATCACTGGAAACAGGGAAGGTACCCAAAGACTGGAGGACAGCAGATGTAGTCCCCTTATACAAAAGTAGGAACAAAGAGGAAGCAGAGACTACAGACCAGTCAGCCTCACCTCGGTAGTGGGGAAGATCATGGAAGCACTACTGAAGGAGAGCTGGTGGAACATCTGGTTGTCAATGGACTACAGGACCCAAGGCAGCATGGTTTCACCAGGGGAGGTCGTGTCAGACCAACCTCATTGAATTTTTGACTTGGTGACTAGGGAGTGGATCAGGGAGGGCAGTGGACATGGCCTATCGGGACTTCAGCAAGGCCTTTGACACTTAGCCACATAGAAGACTATTACACAAACTGGGGAATATGGGTGTGGGCAGGACAGTAGTGTGGTGGGTAGAGCAACTGGCTGGGCGGCGGACATGAGGTGGTGGTAAATGGCTCTCACTCCACAGAGGAAGAGTGATCAGTGGGATACCACAGGGATCAGTGTTGGGATCGGTCCTATTCAACATCTTCATCAGTGACATTGCGGAGGGCCTAGAAGACAGAATTTCACTGTTCACTGATGACACAAAGCTCTGTAACAGAGTAGACACACCAGAGGTTGTAGACAGAATGAAAAGGGACCTGCAAAAACTTGAAGAATGGTCAGGGCAGTTGAAATTCAATGCAAAGAACTGCAAGATAATGCATATGGGGCACAAAAACCCTGGCACAATATATCAGTTGGGGGTGAGGTTTAGCATGCACCAAGCAGGAAAGGATCTTTGGGTTATCATCTCTGATGACCTCAAGGTAGAAACAGTGACAAGGCAGCAGGTAAAGCAAATAGGATGCTGGGATGCATGGGCAGGGGCATCACCAGCAGGAAAAGGGAGGTCATAATTCCACTATACAAGACACTAGTGAGGCCCCACCTGGAGTACAGTATACAGTTCTGGAGACCTTACCTACGTAAGGACAAAGACAGGGTAGAGAAGGTTCAGAGGAGGGCAACAAAGATGGTACATGGATTGCATCACAAGTCCTATGAGGACAGGTTGAAGGAGCTGAATATGTACTCACTGGAGGAGAGGAGGGAGAGAGGGGATATGATAGAGACATACAAGTATCTTACAGGGAGGAACAAGGTGCAGGAATACACTATTTTTAAGCGAATAAGATGTTCCAGTACTAGAGGGCATGGGATGAAGTTGGAGGGAGGATGATTCAGAGGAAACGTGAGGAAGAATTTCTTCACAGAACGGGTGGTGGACAAGTGGAACACCTTTCCAGAGGAAGTGGTGGAGGCTGAAACAATCACGGGATTTAAGAATGCATGGGATAGACATAAAGGAATTCTGGAGGTCAGGGGTAAGGGGCAACAGACTTCTAGGAAAACATTAACTGAACTTACAAGCTCAAATGGGCAGACTGGGTGGGCCATAGTCCCTTATCTGCCGACACTGTCTATGTATCCATGGATCCTGGTTCCCCTCGTGGACAGATAGATGCAGACCATCGCACCAGTATAGGCCTGCATTAGTCCAGGTGGACCCCCAATCCCCAATGAAGCCAGACCCCTGAGCTCTGCACCAGTTTTTCAACCACTGATTGAATCCCATGGTGTGGAGCACCCTAGTCTTTCTCATGCCATAGACAGGCAGTACCTCTGAGAAGGTTACTGTACATGCTACTTGTCTAAGGCCCCTCCTCAACTCCACAAACTCTTACTGCACTGCTCTGATCCCTTTCTCTGCGAGGTCATTTGTCCCTAGGTGGACAGTGACATCCAGCTCTCTCTCCCGTGCATCTGCTCCGCCGATCCTGAGGATTCACACCCTGTCCCTCCAAGCCATGGTGCCAGGCAGGCACCTTACCTCCCTCCCTCTCCCCTTCCTCCCCCAGTTCGACCTTCCTAACAATGGAGTCCCCCACCAGGAGTTGTTTTCTTCTCCTGTGGGGTCCCTTGCCACCCTCCTGTGGGGCTCCTTTGTGGAGGTTCCCAGCATCCTCCTTGATCTCCACTGCAGGTGCCTCCATAGAGGAACCACACTTTGCCAGGATGACATATGAATTGTGGAGAGGTACAACTGGAGGGATCCGCCTCTGTTTCACCGCCGTCACCCTCCCTGAGCCCACTGTGGTCCAACCACTCCTCTTTCTTGGCAACCTCTGAGGCAACGGCAGTGGCCCTGGTGGTCCCTGGGTGGGAGAGAAGTTCCCCCAAATCCTGGCTAACTCAGCCTGGAGATGAGCAATCTCCTCCCTAAACCCAGAGAGTGCCTGGAGATGGGACAACACCGCATCCTCCAGAACATCTCCTGGAAGACTGATGCTCCACAGCCACTGCACTGCACCACTCCCATCATGTCTTACTTCTGGCCCCTTAATTGTTGTTTTGAATACTTACTCTTTCCTCTGTTTATTTTTTATTTATTTATTTTTTCTCCCTACTTACTTACAGCCTCTGTGCCCTTTAAGCTCCTGATCTTCCTATTCTGAGACCAGAAGTTCCTATAGTTCTCAGTAGTCTTCTTACTTGTTCAGAGTTAGACCTCCAGCAGCTAGGAGGTGATGGAGAGCTACTCTTTTCCTTCTAGGATGGTGAGTCTTTTGTGACTCTGTGATCATTCACTTCCTGCTCCCAAACAGGAAGTTCCTGTTGTCAGTCAAATCTTGTGCCTATAAAAGTAGAACTGGCTTAGGGTGGAGGGGATGGAAGGAAGGCAATATAGTCTCAGTAGAGAAGTATAGTTATAACAGCAGTTCATTCCTCTTGCTGTTCTCTGCCTGTTCTCTGACAGAAGCTATCTAGGGCAGTTTTTAAATCTGGCTTTAACCTGGCTTCCTTCTAGCTAAGCCACTCCCACCCCCCAGCTCTTTCTACCCTTAGTTAATTGCGCAGATAACAATTCCCTTCAGTTACCTTAGACAAACACCTAGATAACTGCACAGATAACAGTTCACTTCAGCCAACTCAGCCAAACACTCTAACTTTTTTTTGTGTTTTGTTTTTACCTTAATTTGAAGGTTCCAGTTAGTAGAGTTCCAGTTCTTTAGTCCTAGTAGAGAAGTATAGTTATAACAGCAGTTACTTCCTCTTGCTGTTCTCTGACAGAAGCTATCTAGGGCAGTTTTTAAATCTGAGATACGTGGACTACAGGGAGTCGCCTATGAGGAGAGACTAAAGGCTGTGAACATGTACTCATTGGAGACAAGGGAGGGAATGCGGGTGGGGGGATATGATTGAAACCTAAGTTCCTTAGAGGCTTGAACAATATGCCACACAGTGCTGTTCACCAGGAACACAAGTTCAGCAACAAGGGTCCGTGAGAGGAAATTAAAAGGTGGGAATTTAAGGAGGGGCATCAAAGTATTACTTCTTGTAGAGGGTGGTGGAGCTGTGGAATAGACTACCGCCAGAGGTGATGGCTGCAAAGACAGTGTCGGGTTTTGGGCGCATGTTAGACAAGGCTTGGGCACAATGTCTCCAGCACTAGCTTGGCTCGAGCTTAGTGTCTGGCTCAGCTCAACCTCAATAAGTAACTGAGAGCCAAGGTCAAACCAGATATGGCCAAAGTAAGCATTTTCTGTCAGCCTGAGCAGTTAACGTAGTGTCAGAAATGTGCATCCCGTGCGTAAATAACAGCCCACAGTAGTCAGGGCTTGGCTCGTGTTTTGGCTCGCAGAGTCAAGCCAGACCCCTGGCTTGGCTCCAAGTGAAAAATTCCTGGCATGCCCACCTATACAATCATAGCACTATGCAAAATTCATTGAAGTTGAAAATTAAGCTTGCGAGTAAACTGGCTAGCAAAAAAAGACTGTAAAGCCTTTTATGCATATGTTAACAATAACAAGAAATCAAAGAATAGAATTAATACAGTAACAGTTAATGGTGAAAAAGTGCTTAGTAACAAGGAAATTGTCAATAGCTTTAATAATTTTTTTACCTCAGTATTCCACCGAAATAATTCAGTGATGCCTGTTCCTTGCGTCGACAACTCTGTGGAAATCGATTTGAATTGTGAAATGGTATTGGATGAATTACGCAAATTACGAACATCATCCTCACCAGGACCTGACAATATAAGCCCTATTGTCTGGAAAAAAATTGCTTATGTGGTAGTGCAACCATTAACCATTCTATTTAATAAGTCCCTTAGGACTGGTGATGTCCCACTTGATTAGCGAAGGGCCACAGTCGTTCTATCCATAAAAAGAGTAACAAATCAAGTGTTACTAATTACAGGCCCATTAGTCTCATATCAGTCCATTGTAAATAATTAGAACGAATAATTAAAAATAAAATTGATAACAAAGTTGCTGCATTAGGATGAGAAAACCGAACTCAGCATGGTTTCACAAAGGGTCTGTCTTGCAATACTAATCTAATTTCATTCTATAATTTTGTAAGTAATCAAATAGATAGGAGGAGTCCCAACTGATGTAATTTTCCTGGATCTAGGAAAGGCCTTTGATTCAGTCCCACACGACAAACTAATTATAACATGAAATGATCTGAGATTAAATGGATACATTGTAAGATGGATAAGAAACTAGTTAACTGACAGAAAGCAAAAAGTAAGAATCAATTCTGTACTCTCCATTGATGGAACTGTCACTAGTGGGATTCCACAGGGATCAATACTGGGCCCAGTTTTATTTAGCTTGTATATAAGTGATATGGGAAAGGGGCTTTGTAGTGTCATCTCCAGATTTGCAGATGACACAAAAATAGGTGGAGATGTATCCTCATTTCATAGATATCAACTACTGTGTAAAGATCTCCAATCTGTCAAACAATGGGGGTGGATAACAATATGACATTCAATGAAGCAAAATGTTCTGTATTACATCTAGGGAAAAATAACCCCAATTACTAGTACGTTCTTAATGATAAAGCACTTAAGAGTAGTTAGTATAAGTGAAAAAGATCTGGGTGTATGGGTGGATGGATTCTAACTTATCAAATACCCATCCAAACAAAATTGCTTGGAAATGCAACCAAATTATTCACTATAAAAATAGCATTTATTTCCAGGGATAAAGTATGTATTATGAAATTATACAAAACATACGTATTACCCCACCTAAACTATGTAACTCCAATTTGGTGTCCATATCTTAAAAATATATATATAAATCTAATAGAAATGATACAGAAGAGAGTGATAAAATCAGTATATGGTTTAAAAAACTTTGACTATGACAAAAGCTTGGAGAAACTGAATCTATTCTCATTAGAGACTAGAAGAACTAGGGGAGAGATCTGCTACTTATGTATAAAATTACAAAATACCCCACCCTGATGGAGCAATGTGGTCTACATAGACTCCATAAAAAGGTTAACTTTGGGTCACATGATAAACAAATTGTAATACCAAGAGTACATACTGTGAAAATGCCTACATTTTTATACCATGTATACTGCCAGGATATGGAACAGTCTTCCAGAAAACATCATAGAGGCATTTATATTTGACACTTTCGAAAAAAGGCTAGATGAATATCTTTTGGGTAATAAACAGAAGAGATAACCCCACTATGAGTGGGAGACAATTAAATGGGCATTTCGCCTACTTTGTCTGAATCCACCAAGTTAAACCAAGTTAAGATGTATGCCAGTAGCCTCTGTTCTTATTAGTTAGTGGCCACATCTTAGTGCTACACATCCCAACATGTTTTCCCCCAGCCACGGTGATCTGTCTTCCCTGGGCTACCCCTTATTTTCATCCTTGTGCTTACAGCTTAAGTTTCCTGACTCCTGTGCCTACCCCTTCTGGGGTGCACCCTATTATGTCACCTAGTGAGCTTTACAGCCATAAACTGTAACCTGGCAGCCCAGTCTTCTGGTGTTGCTCCTCAGGCCCCATGCTGCATATTATTATGCAAACCTGTATACTACTCATCTGACCAGTTACAGGTGGGTTACCTCTTCCATGATCTTTCTTTATTTTAAAATTGTTTTATGACCCGGTCACTGCTGCTGCCCTACTCTGCCAGGCATCCTTCCAGCCTCACCCACGTCCCTTCCCTGTCTCTTATCTGGTCAAATGAGGACAACTAGGGGCATTTCATCCCTTGGGAGGGCATTTTCCCATATGTGGCAGGTTACCTTGGGAGAATGGACAGCTATGTTCTCATTCAGGCCTGTCAGCTGCATCGACCAGTTGGAAGCACAGGGCACCGAGGCCCAGTGCCATTCTGCTGTGCTGCAGAGTATTTCTGTTTCTTATGAGGATTTATGAGAACTTCATGGTATAGTGATGCGACCAAATGACCAGTTCCACCAAATTTAAGCACCTTGATAACTTTGCCCCTTTTCAACTGATTTACATGAAATTAGGAAAGCACAGCGTCTGTGCCAGGATCTCTTTATCCTGCAAATTTCATGTAGATCGGTGCAGGGGAGGCAATGTTACAGAGGTGCAAAAAACCTCAAAAGTCTCGTTTTTTGAACATTTTATATCTTTTTTTGCCACCCAGTAATTATTTTAAATTTTTACATTTATATTATACTTATCCGACACGAGGATGACCACCCCCAGTGTCAGATGCTCCCCACCCCCCTGAGCAGCCCCTTGTTTTACACTTACTGCCGACATTGGGAGCCCAATCTCCATGTCTGCATTTACACCAACCCCCAGCAGTGTGGTACACTGGGGAGCACACCCCTAGTGTCCAAAAATATTTTTATTTACTTTAAGAATTACATGAAAAGAAAAACCTGTCTGAAAAAAGAAAACGGTCCTGTGTCGTCACTGTCTCCCTACCCCCCAACCCTCCCCTCCAACTGAGCACCCACCAGAACCATCCTTACCCTTTACTTACCTCCGGAGTTCAGCCGATGCCGTCTTCTGTGGACCGGGACACGTTTTCACTCTTCAAAGCCAAACCGCAAACTGAGGATTCAAGGTAAGTGACGTATAATGTATTTCTTTTTTTTCTATAGAGGTGTTTATCTCCTGTTCTGCCTCCAGCTGCCAACTTCTAACTGACCCCTTCCCCAGCCCCGTCACCCCGGTCTCGCTGGGACTTACTCAGAGCCTGCCCGGTTGCCGGGTGCGGAGCCTGTGAGGGGTTGGTCATTATCCTGCAGCTGGGGGTGTTTTTCCACCATTTTCTTCCCTTCCCATTGCTGGGGCACACATGCAGCACACACACATGTGTGGAGGCTTGCGCACGCCCATGGAAGTCCCGCAGCACCCTCCCTTCCATGACACCCACAGTGCCGCACTTCCATCAGGCCTCCACTTGGGGTAGTCATTTGGCGGGAGCATCAGTCCTCCCTCCCCAGGAGAGGAGAGCTGTCCTCCAGATGCTTGATCCTCTCCCTCCCCTGCCAACCCCCAGCGGCCCATGCTAATTTCCAAACACTGGTCACCAGCGTGGTGTGAGGTGTGGTGTCCAGCACCTCAACCCTCAGTGCCACCGGGCTGGCTCTCGTATAATGTATTTCAACTGCATTTTCAACTTATGTTGATACCTTTGCTGTTTTTTGGAATTTTTTTCACCAAGTGTTCAACATGGATTTTTTGGGAACCCCACCACATGAACACTTTCGCTGTCATTTTGTTAATCAGGCACGGAAGGTGATTTTGTGGTGGCTGCGTGGAATCACATTTCAGTACCGAATAACGAAATGACGGTGCCAGTGTTCATGACTTGGGGTCCAAAAAAGCCCATGTTGAAAATGCTGTGAAAATAATTCCTAAAAATGGTTGTGTTACAAGTGTGCTTTGCACAGGTTCTATGCAGGTGCATAACTTTGGTAAGTTACAATATTTTGACTCCAGATTTTCTAAATTTTTTCACACCACCTCATGAACAATACAGCTCTCATTTCTCACATCCTGCCTAAAACATGTTTTTACACTTGTGGTGTGGAATGGCATTTCGGAGTCAACTGTGACCTGCCCTCTCCTCCACGGCAAGAGTCAGACTGTAACCTGCCCTCCTGGGCCACAGTCAAACTGTGAACCACCCACCATCCCCGACAGAGTCCAGCAGTGACCTGCTTCAGGGCAAATGTGTTCCTGATTCAGGACGTCAAAGAACCCAGCTAATCTCTCTCTCTCTCTCTCTGTCTCTCTCTCTCTCAGTCAGCTGAGCCCTTGACCGGATGACCCATAACTGGAAGCAGCTGCAACTCGGCACTCCATGGCTGGCTGCGCCACACCACTCACCCGCCTGCAACACCAGACCCTGGACAAGGTACACTGTAAGCTCTAGACTCCTAATTCCTCCTCTACTATTGGTACCTGCTCTATCTCTGCGGCATGCCATTGGTGGTTTCTGTCTGCTCCACAGCCGTCATTGGCTGCCCTCTCACTACTAAATTAACTCAGTTTAGCTCTCTGCTATTTCCTATAGCCTGCAATCTTGTACTGTTGAATTTGAATGTAACCCACCTATTTTGAAACTGCTGTGCACTGTATTTGGTGTCTGATTAATTAGCCTGTTTTTTTTTTTTTTTTGCATCATTTGTTTGTCGCCCCTACGCCTGACCGGCCAGTACTTCAGGCTCTGTCAAGGAGCCTCCAGATCCCCTCTGAACCTCCCGACGCCACTCCTGGCCTCATGCTGCAGCTGGCCCAGGATAACCCTATGTATCCCTTCATCGGACGGGTTCTCCCCTTCTGGGGAGAAAGTGCCTTCCCAGCTTGCCTTTCTTGGCCCTGGGTGCTGCTGAGGTCGGCCCTGGCTATCCGAGGGCTCCATGGATGCAAGAGTCCAGACATCCATCATCCGGTCAATCATGACGCCATTTTCTGTAGTTTTCCTGGCTTCCCCAAGTATCGTGCCGCATCTGTAGGCCTCCTGGTCTCCACCAGGGGCCGCTACCGAGCGAGGCAATCTCCCTAGCCCACCCCAAGACAGGAGAGCAGTCCACCAGACGCTCAGTCCTCTCCTCCCCCTGCTGACCTCCTGTGCCCCAAGTCCATTCTCGAACCCGGGTCACCGGCGTGGTGCAAGGTAAGGAGCCAGCATCTCAGCCCTCTGCGTTACCGGACCGGCTATTAGTCTGTTTTAGTTAACTTATTGTGGGTAATCTGCCACTGCTAAAATAATCCAAAAAAATACAGAGTTTATTAAGTTTGTTTTATTTATTTATACTGGTAAGTCCATGGGCCACAGACCCGTTTTCATGGTTGACCAGTTTTACATATCAAACTTTACAACAAAAAAACAATAGACATAAATTCATCTGATATTAGTAACAGACATTTAAAAACATACATTTCAGGTAAAACATTTACATTCACTTTCTGACATAAAAAAAGCTTTACGTTTCTTCCTAAAAAGTGTTAAAGATCCATTCAGTCCATCTAGAATAGTCAGCATAGAATTAAAGTAATAAGGAAGTACATACAGAAGTGATTTTTGTTTGTAGAAATTATCAGGCATTTAAAAACTATCTTTGGAGGGGTGGACGAACTGGGTCCAGTACATATGACACTGGGAATTGAACCGGAGCTTTTAAAAGGTAAAGAGGTTAAATGCCTCTGGCATACACTCCGTGCAGCCACATTAAAGGTGATTACAAAACATTGGTTGCAGACAACTACACCAACAGTAAAAGGATGGATTAAAATAGTTACAGCAATTCAGGAGATGGAGAGACTAACTTATGCAATCCAACACCGATGGGCTCAATTTATTAACAGGTGGACCAGATGGGAGCTATATGCTACAAGCATAGAAGTAGAATAAAATTAACAGGCTTTTCATTACGAGAGGAGGAACACAACACAGGGAGTGGGATAAAGATGAACAACAGCGGATAAAAACCAGCTTAAGTCAGATTGAATCCACTACGAGCAATGGAAGATGAAATGGATGAGGGATAAAGCAAGGAATTAACTAATAAAATATAAGGTCAACATTAGAGATATCCTAGAAATTAAGAAGTCTGAGTGTATTGACTAGCTAGGAATGGAATGAGTGGTAGAAAAGGGAATGTTATCTACAAGAACAAGTGATGAATAGTAGGGAGGCTTTGGCATGGGTTGGCAGTTATAGAGTTTAAAAGTTAAGGTTTTAAGTTTTTATTAATTTTTTAAGATTTAGTAGTTCTCTTTTTTAAGTCTAAGAAACTGATGTTTTGAGGTGATAAACTTGAAATTATCATAATGTAAAGTAGACTAAAAGTTGTATTGATACTTTTTAAAGCTGGGTGTTCATACAATGAGATGTAAAATATGCTATACTGTTAAGTATGTTGGAAAATGAAATAAAGGTAAAAAAAAAAGTGATTTTTGTCCAATAGAGGACTTTACTTTTTAATTTTCCCCTCACTCCTCTGCTGTCTGTAATGGCTATTTTCTCCCACTTTCTCTCCTGTAAATTTACTCTTCTGTTCTGTAACTCCCCAGCTTAATTTCCCTCTCCTCTTCCTGCTGTTAACACTCAGTTTCGTTGCAGACCCATTTCTTGCTGGCGCCGGAGGCCAGATACCCCTGATAGCTTTCTGTAACCCCATTCCATAAGCAAAAAGCAAACATACAAAATAATACATACAAAAAGCAAGAGTATTGGACTTTAGGAGGGCTGACTTTGGGGAAAATGAGAGAGTGCCTCAGAAAAGCAGTAGCAAACAGGCAAGAAGGAGGGGTGGAGGAACAATGGGGAGTAATCAAAACAGCCATCACATAGGCAACAAGCCTTTGTATAAAGCAACTCAATAAAACACAACGAAGGAAAAAAACGCTGTGGTTCTCAAAAGAGGTGGCAGGGAAGGTTAAGGAGAAAAGGGTAGCATTCAGGAAATATAGGGAAACACCAAAGGAGCAGGACAGAGAACTTGATCAGTTAAAGCAGAAAGAGGCTAGGAAGGCAGTCAGAATAGCAAAGGCCCAAACCATGGAAAGGATAGCCAGTTCTGTTAAGAAGTGGGATGAGACCTTTTGTAGGTACATTAGAGAGCGAAGAAAGACCAAAGGAGGGATACTGAGGCTTAATAAAGGGGAGGGAATGTGGGTAATGGGTGACAGTGAAAAAGCAGGGATACTGAACAAATATTTCTGCTCAGTATTCACAAAGGAAGAGGAGGGGGAGGCACCTAAACCAAACAAGTGAAACACTCTGAAGATGGGGGTCGATACCAGTCCATTTACAGAAGAAAGGGTTCTGAAATAACTAATAAAATTGAAGGTGGACAGAGCAATGGGGCCTGATGGGATTCACCCAAGAATTCTAAAAGAACTAAGGATAGAACTAGTGACACCGCTGACTACTCTCTTTAACAAATCATGGGAGGATGGTGTGGTACCCGAGTACTGTAGGAGGGCAGATGTGATTCCTCTTCACAAAAGTGGGAGCAGGACAGAGGCAGGAAACTACAGACCAGTTAGTTTGACCTCAGTGGTAGGGAAAATGATGGAATCACTTCTGAAGGAAAGAATTGTTGAGTACCTAGGGGCCAGTGGGGCACAGGACCCAAGGCAACATGGATTCACGATGGGAAGGTTGTGTCAGACAAGTCTAATAGATTTCTTTGACTGGGTGACCAAAGTAGTAGACCAGGGAAGGGCTGTGGACATGGCCTACCTAGATTTTAGCAAGGCGTTTGATACAGTCCCACACAAAAGATTAATACACAAGTTAGCCAGCCTTGGAGTGGGTCCCAAGGTAGTAGCCTGGATAAAAAATTGGCTAGACAACAGGATGCAAAGGGTAATAGTAAATGGAGTACACAGTGAAGAAAGGAGGGTTACTAGCGGGGTACCGCAGGGTTCAGTACTGTGACCGGTCCTTTTTAATGTTTTAAGTGACATTGCAGAGGAACTGGAAGGAAAAGTATATCTCTTTGCAGATGACACAAAGATCTGCAGTGGAGTTGATACACAAGATGGAGTGGAAAGGATGAGAAGGGACTTGGCAAGGTTGGAGGAATGGTCAAATGTATGGCAGCTCAGATTCAATGCAAAGAAGTGCAAGGTAATGCACATGGGAAACAAAAACCCAGGGGAAGCATACACAATGGGGGGTGAGATACTGACAACAGTAAAAATGGAAAGGGACCTGTAGGTTAATTATATCAAATGACCTAAAGGTGGGCAAGCAATGTGAGAAGGCAGTAAGGAAGGCTGGGGGAATACTGGGATGCATAGGAAGAGGCATCAGTAGTAGAAAACAGGAAATTGTTATCCTTCTGTACAGACAGTTGGTGAGACCCCATCTGGAGTACTGTGTGCAGTTCTGGAGACCCCATCTCCACAAAGACATAGAGTGGAGGCTGTCCAGAGGAGGGCAACCAAAATGGTGCAGGGTCTGCACCAGAAGACAAATGAAGAAAGACTAAAGGAGCTTAATATGTATACCCTTGAGGAAAGAAGGGAGAGAGGGGACATGATAGAAACTTTCAAGTACCTCAAGGGAATCAACAAAGTCCAAGAGGGTAGCATCTTTCAGAAAAAGAGATGTGCAAGAACAAGGGGGCACAATTTGAAGATAGAGGGGGACGGCTCAGAGGTAACGTGAGGAAGTATTTTTTCACAGAGGGGGTTGTGTATGCATGGAACAGCATCTCTGAGGAGGGCGTGGAGTCAAGAACAGTGGGGGAATTCAAGAATGCATGGGACAGACATAAGGCAGACCTAGTGGGGGGTAGGAGGAAGTAAGCTGTTGGTTAACTAGGATCTGCAGCTTATCAGTTAGGTAGGAAAATTGGCAAACTAGGTGGGCCAAGTGGTCCTTAACTGCCATCAAATTCTATGTTTCTATGTTTCTTCCATCCTGCAGTCTCCTCCTTTGTTTAGCCCTGACTCTGCCAGCTCTGTGGCTGTTTGTAACCCAGCTAACCTTTCCCTCTCTCCCTCTTTTAGCTGAGCCCTTGACCAGGTGACCCATGACTGGAAGTGACTGCGGCTCAGCGCTCCACAGCCAGCCACGCCACACCACCCACCTGTCCGCAACACCAGACCCTGGACAAGGTATGCTGGAAGTTCTGGACTTCTAATTCCTCCTCTATAGTTGGCCCCTACTCTATCTCTGCGGCATGCCATTGGTGGTTTCTGTCTGCTCTACAGCTACCATTGGCTGCCATCACACTACTGATTTAGCTTGCTTTAGCTCTCTGCTATCTTTCTACAGCCTGCAGTCTTGTACTGTTGAATTTCCTCTCACCTTCCCACCCTGACCCTGGCCTTTATTACATACATTTGAGCTCCCCCCCCCATTGGCTCCTTCCCATAGTCAGCTGTCCTGTCTATTAGGTCCACACTACTGGTACGCTCTTCCCCTCTTCCTCTCTGCCTTTCATCCTTGTAGTGATTCCAGGCTGCTAAGTACTCTATTTCTCTGCCACATATATATCACTAGCATTTTGAGGTGTGCCCCCACTTTCAGCGATTGGCTGCCCTGTATAGGCCTGGACTTACCTGACATATTGAAGAGTGAGACCTCTACTTACCCCATCCCTCCTTCAGCTATCTCTCCACCCATCTGATTCCCACTCCACTCCTCTGCCCCTCTCTCCCTAAATCTATTTTTCTTTTTCTACTACCAGCCACTCACTTTGCCCTCCCCTCCTTTTCTCCCCAACATCCCTTCCCCTACTTCTTCCATCCACTCCCATCCCCTCTTTGCCTCCCCACCTCCCCTACCCTCCCCATTTCCTATTGACCTCCGCTGCTACACTTCTCCAGACAAAAACTGGCCAGGCTTGATTCCACTCCCACCTTCCACACCCTCTCTAGCTCAGCGCTGGATGATGTACCCACATTTAAGTACCTTGGACTATGCCTAGACAAGAACCTTGAGGGTGACCTGCTCCTGGAAGGTCCCCCTCCCCTTGCGCACCAGAAATCCTCCCCTAAGCCGAGTTGTGAGGTGCTGTGGGCTTCTGCAGCTCCAGCGGGCCTCCTCGGTGGCTGAATCAAACAAGAAAGTTCCCGGCCCCTGCCCCGGTGCAGGAGAGAGTTTCAACCGTGCTTTTACTGTCCTACCTTAAATCGGACCGTGAATCCTTGCTTTTTACTGCCCTACCTTAAATCGGACTAGCACCAAGGTCCAGCTGCCCAGGGACTCACTGAAAGGAGGGTGGCTGTGGTAGTTTCGACTATCGAAGCATGACCGGGACCCCATCGCTGCATTTGAACAAAGGATACTAACATTTTTTCGAACTTGGCGCCAAAAGCGCCCATCCTCATTGGTCCTAGACGGTGGTGGCCGCTCACTGTCCCCTACAAAGGGAGAGCTTGTCCCACTGTCCCTAAGCCTGCTAAGCACATCGCGCTGGAGGGAGGTGAGGTGCCTGCTCCTGGAAGGTCTCCCCCCCCCCCGCACACCAGAAGTCCTCCCTGAAGCCAAGCTGTGAGGTGCCATGGGCTTCTGCAGCTCAGCTGAGCCTCCTCGGCAGCTGAATCGAACAAGAAAGTTCCCGGCCCCTGCGCCGGTGCAGGACAGAGTTTGAATTTTTGGCCCACCCCATTCTCTCCTCCCATTAAATGCTCGTAGGCTCCGCCTCCCATGAGCTGTCTTGCCCTATCAGCTAGTGGGGGAGGTCCTGCTCACATTCAAGGGGTATAGCTTGTTATTACCCACAGAGAAGCTCTCCTCACTCTCACCTCTCAGCCTGTGTGGTACAATTTATTGACTAAGTTTAGTTTTTTACTGCCGTTGTTTTGATCAGTTTTTGTGTTTAGCCTGTTATCATACTTACTGGTCCCTACAGATCAGCTCTTGTCTAGGGTAGGTCCTGCTAGACGGGAGTAGGTTATTAACTTGCTAGAGCTTCCAACTGCCTATTGAGCCTAAAGAGGCCAGTGTTATATAATTGTCCAAAGCTCACACCTGTTTATAGTGCCTAGTGAAGTCTGCCTAAATTGCCTAGAGCGACCTGTATAGCACTGACAACAGTCTCGCGTGAGCTCACACAGTGCCTGGGTAGGAGCTGCCTCCCATGAAGCTTAGTCTGGTCCCTCACTGACCCCTCGCTTTCAGCCCTTCCTGCACTGCTCATTTTTTATCTACTAAGCTTGGTACTAACTGTGTTAAGTTCCTATTTCTTATTAAGCATCAGTCTCCCTTTCTTTCCCCTCAGCGCCTCTCCAGCTGACCAGGCACAACTCTCTAACTGGTCCAATGCCTCCAGCCCAGATGTGGACAAGGCACCGTGACCCTCACCTCCCGCCCAAGGGTAGGGAAACTTCCATGGCAGAGGATAAGGGTGTGCTGCCTGCCACTTACAGGACCCTGGTCCTAGCTGGTCTCGCACTGGGACTTACCCTGCTCCAAATGGTCACCCCCCCCAGTGTCATTGGGGGGAAACTGGGAGATGTCTCCCTCCTATGAGGTACCTGACTTTTTCTTCTCAAATATCCTTGTGACCACTAAGATCCACTGCTGTCTTACCTGCTGCTAAGACCTTTGGTGCCTAATGTACTCTGCCAGGGTTAAGCGTATCCGTGCTCATAAGCTCTCAGCTGGCCGATCCCCCATGAGGTGGTATCTCCCCTGGCTCCTCCTCTTAACAGTACTACTGGCTGGAGATATAGAAACTAACCCTGGTCCAAATAATCCGGCCCACAAAATCCCCTCTGCATGGGGCATGGGCAAGGGCCTAAAAGTAGCTCATATCAACATCAGGAGCCTGCTACCTAACCGTGATGAGCTTGTAGCATGGATGGCACTCTATAAACCTGATATCCTTGGAGTGACTGAGACCTGGCTCAAACCCTCGATCCCTGATTCAGCCTGTGTTCTCCCTGGGTATGAGTTGACGCGACTGGACAGAGCTGGGAGCAAGAGGGGGGAGGTATACTGATCTACTACAGGAGCCATCTTAAAGTCTCCCAAGTTGCCCACTAGCAATCCCACGTGTCCCCGTGTGAGATACTGCATGTGATACTCCTACTTGGGGACACCAAGAAACTGCACCTGGTGTGCACTTATAACCCAAGGGGTGGGCTCTTTGGATTGACCCACCTCCTGGACTCAGTTGGTCCCAGTGTTGGGGACAACAAACTCATAATCATGGGGGACGTCAACCTCAATTGGGCTGGTGGTAATGTGAAGCAGTTTGAGGCCCAACTTGCGAACCTTACCCTGACTCAACTTATCCAGGAACCAACCAGGCGGTCAGCAAACTGATCCTCCAGCACCGTACTGGACTGGATCATGTCCAACCACCCAGACAGGATCTTCTCAGTGGGAACACTGTCAGACTCTATCTCCGACCACTCCCCGGTCTTCTCTGTATGGAAAATTCCCTCCCCTAAAATTCCTCACAAAATCATGCATGTCAGAAACTACTCCAGGTTTGACCCTGGGGAGTTCCTGGAGGACCTAAGGCTTACTGACTGGTCCGGGGTGCTAGGAGCCACTGATCCCTCAGTGGCAACCTCACACTTCCTTACCACCTTCGGGGCCCTGCAATACAAGCATGCTCCTAAGGTCACCCATAGGGTGAGGGGGTCTACTACCCTCTGGCTGCATGGGAATCTCTTAGCCCAATTGCGGGA
Source organism: Neoceratodus forsteri (assembly GCA_016271365.2). Classification (NCBI taxonomy): domain Eukaryota; kingdom Metazoa; phylum Chordata; order Ceratodontiformes; family Ceratodontidae; genus Neoceratodus; species Neoceratodus forsteri. Next base: position 174,129,418 of record CM028135.1, read on the forward strand.
GAGAAAGTGTTGGGCCCACTTCAAAAGTTCCAGCGATCCTACTATTTTCCAAAAATACAGACACCTTAGAAACAAATGTAAAAAGACCATCAGGGTTGCAAAAGTGACTTCTGCAAGTCCGCCCTACTTAGCACCGCCAGCGATCCCAGGAGGTTCTGGAGAAATATAAAAACCCTTGTCAGTGGGTCCTCCCATCCTGGGGTATCTGACATGATCATCAAAGGGGTTTCCTGCAATAATCCCCACACCATCGCCAACTCCCTAAATACACACTTCTCAGATCTCTCAGCCTTCACTGCACTCTTCGTGTCCAGTGAGAGTTCGTCCAGCCCCCCACTTGACGGTAGGATCACCCCCTTGGCAAATGTTTTACCTCAGGGCTGTGTCAGTCTTGGACACACAGAGGCGCTTAGCTGGCCTCTCCCAGTACTCCAGCCCTGGCCTAGATAACCTGGAGCCCAAGATTCTAAAACTTGGTGCTGCACACATCACCTGCCCAGTAGCCCACATCTTTAACCTATCCCTTGGATGGGGGACCATCCCTGATATCTGGAAAGAGGCGAGGATAATCCCTGTCCTGAAGCAGGGCAATCCTAAATTACCAGATAACTATCGTCCGATTGCTATTCTTTCATCCTTTAGCAAGCTTCTCGAAAAGGTAGTGGCTGAGCAGCTCTCGGAGTACATCCAGTCTCATGAGTTGCTGTCCCCGGCCCAGCATGGTTTTTGAAAGGGGCACAGCACCACTACAGCCTTGATCTCGGTCACATCAAGCATCAGAACTGCCATGGACCAGGGCAAACTCTCTGGAGCCATATTTATTAACCTGTCCAAAGCCTTTGATCTTCTCGATCACGCATTGCTCGGCTCGCAGCTGTGGTCACTTGGCCTCTCCCCCATGCCATGAAATGGCTTATGGGCTACCTGCACGTTAGAAAGCAGCAAACCTGCTTCAATAAAGTCCTCTCCTAGCCCCAACCGGTGACCTCTGGTGTCCCTCAGGGTTCGGTACTGGGCCCCCTCTTCTTCTCCCTCTTTATCAACCAACTACCCATGGTGACAACCGACTGCAGAGCCGCCCTATACGCAGACAACCTGGTGATATTGGCTCACTCCCGGAACACCGCCACTCTAAACCAGTGCATGTCCAAGGACTTTAACAAAGTCCTGACCTGGGTTACTATCCATAAACTGGTCCTGAACCTGAAAAAAACACAGGCAATGCTATTCGGCTCAACAGCCAAAATCAAAGCCTCGTCGGCCTTGCTAAATATTACCAGTCCCGACGGACCCTCTCTCCCAGTAATGAAATCTGTCAAATTCCTAGGGGTCACACTTGACCCCCAACTTGACATGAGGAGTCACATCCAAAACATCTGCAGGGCAGTGAACTGCAAGCTGGGCCTGGTCTACAGGGCCAAGTACAACCTTACGCCAGCAGCCAGACTTGCCCTTGCGAGAGGTGTACTTCTTCCCTCCCTTAGCTATGGTCTGCACCAATTTGCTTGCTGCCCCAAGACTCATCTCACTCGGTTTGCACACGACATATAACAACATCTGTTGTTTTGCCCTGGCTGCCCCCGTCTCACCCATCACTGTGAGCTATATGATAAACTTTGCTGGCTCTCTCCAGCCAGGTACCTGGACTTCGGGGTGGGATGCCTCACGGGCAAAGTGATTAGAACTGGCATCCCCCCAGGGCTGGCCCAGCTTCTGCCACAAATTGACACTACTCCCTACCATCCTAGGTCCCAGGCCCCAGGGATGCTCAAAGTCCTCTCCACCGGTACCCTCATGGGGGATCGGGACTTTGTGTATATGCGCCCAGACTCTGGAACTCCCTTCCTGAGTATATCCGTGTTTGCCCCCTCCCATCAGAGCCTTCATAATTCCCTGTGAGGCTTCCTGAAGCTTGTCCCAGTGTGTGACTTCCCCAAGCCTCCCTAGAGTAATTATCAACTGTTGTCAACCTGACCCAAGCTGCCTCCTATAGATGCTGCCTGAAACTTCTTGCTGTTCCCATGATTCTGTCAATTACCTGGGTACTCAACTGTGGGCATAATTGTCTACACCTATGTACCCTGGTCGTGCCTTAACATATGTCTCTAATGTGTTTATGCCTTGTTAAAATTTGTCTGTGACCTACTCACCCTGGGGGTGTCTTAACTATAAAATTATAAGTTATATTATGACCTACTGCTCCCTTGGACAGTGTTACTACTCCTATATGTTGTTATATTGTCATGATGTACTTGCATTATTTCTGTATAATTTCTGTATCCCTATGTTGTATTCTCCCAAGTCGTTCCTGAAAATAGGCATAATACTTGTCTAGTGTACTTACCCAGTCAACAAAAGCTAAATAAATAAATCCACAAAAAATTACCCCCTAGTCTCGGTGTTCTGTACAGACACTGCAGCTGCCTCCCAGAGCAAGCCAGGAGAGATCGTCCAAAAGATGATTCTCCTTGTTCTTGATTTCGGGGACATAGTCTACAACTCTGCCCCTAAAACCACCCTATCCAAACTGGACACTCCCTCCAACTAACTCCTTCTGCCGCGACATTCTCAGTTAAACCACCACCGCCCATGTACTCATCACTGTGACCTTTATACCTCGGTCTCCTTTCCCTATCTCCATGAGATGCTCCTGTCACACATCGCTAATTTAGTTTGGAAGTTTTGGCTTGATTCTCTGCTGCCCTTTTTGCCCTCCCTCTTATCAACCCCCATCCTTCTATACCCTCCTCACCTCCACCCACAGAACTTTTGCCTTCCCACCGTGGCACACTTCGTCTGGCCGCTCCACCATCTCATATAAGTTTCCCGATATCTGGAACTCCCTCCCGATAGAAATTCGCTCTGCACAGTCCCACCACTCTCTTTCACTCCTCCTCCGTAAGCACACAGTTTATTGCTGTAACTGCACCTAATACCCTTTTCTCTTGAATAATTTCCAGTTGCCTCTCCCCCCACCCTCTATTCCCCCCCTCACCACTCGGTCTTCCCACCTCCCATGCCTACCCACTCCTTCTCTAGGTTAGCTCTAGCTGGAGCATTCTGCACACTTTCACCCTACCTCCTCCTCCTCCCTCCCACTACTCCCCTCCTCCTCCTCCTTTTCGTACGGGTCTTGTCCCCTTGCAGGGTTCTCAGCATCCTGAAGGGGATTAGTTCTTGGATTGCCCCTCTTCTCTCCCTCCTAGCCTTCCTCCCCCTCTCTCTTCTGTTTTTCTGCCAGGTCCTGTACCCTTGCAGGGTTCTCAACATCCTGAGGGGTGTAGTTCTCGGCTTGCTCCTCCTCCTCCTCCTATCTCCCTCCTACCCTTCCTCCCCCCCATCCTTCCCTCACCCACACTTGTTTTATAACTCCCTTTTTTCTAAATCCATATTAGTACCTAGTAAACTTCAAGTCTAAATTAGCATGTAACCATATGGGCCCTATGCACGAAGCGCAGGAAATATGTGGGAATCTGGCATAGGCGGACGCTGATTACGATGCAGAGGTGAGCCAAGGGATGCAGCATTCACAAACTCAGAAATGCACCATGGGGTGTAGGCAGTGACGGCGCGAGGAACACGCAGCAAAGTGGGTGGGGAGGCAGGGCCGGAGAATGCCTAATGATCCCGCCATAAGAGAGAATACACACCCAGCGCAGCGGACAGCCGTGAATGCCGTGAGACACACAAACACGGAAGGCAGTGATGGACCAGAAGAGTGATGCACAGCAGGATGCGCAGGAAGAGGCGATACCCAAAGGGGATGCCGGAGGAGGAGGTGGGCGTGGATGAGTCCGCTGGAGGATGGCACAGTGGACAAGGTCAAGCAACTTCACCAGCTGCCAGGTAGTCACGATGGTGGCTGACACACGACAGCAATAAGGCCGCCTGTATGGTGTGGAGGCTCCAGCCACACGGGCCAATATAAAGGCCAGGCTGTGGCTGGACATCCTGGTGGCCGTCAATGCTGCGGGACGAGGCATGCACCACTGCGGCCCATCAAACATAAATGGCATGACCTCAGAGCCACCGTGAAATGAAAGCTTGCAGCCACTGGATGGCACGCAGTGGCACAGGGGGTGGCCCACCCCACATGGACACACAGCTAACACTGCTGGAATGCCTAGTGGCGGAGACAGTGTCAGAGGTCACCGTCCATGGGGACGCTCCATAGCAATGATTGTGAGTATTCAGTACTAAACTACAATCCCTGGTAGTCTAGTGGCACCCCCCCCCATTGCCACGATTGCCGGTAAATTGTCAAAACCACATTCCCTGGTAGTCCAGTGGTTCCCCCCACCCCTAGCCCCGATCACCAGTACAACAATGTAAATACATTCCCTGGTGATCCAGTGACACTCTCCACCTCCCACCCACACGAGACCCTTGCCCCCCGTCCTTCGGCAGGCAGCTGCAGCCCACCTGCATACCGCCCCGCTGCCCGCCGAATGACAGCTTATAGTATGGGCTGTAAGCCAGTTGGTCCTCACTGTGGACCAGTGGGCTTGCAGAGCATACTGCACTAGATGGTCACGAATATGTGACTGAAGTCATTCACATCTGCATGACAGCACACCGGACAGATCTGATCACCAGGGCACAAATGGGGGCACAGCATTTTTGTAGTGGGGCACGTGCCCCAGTGTAGCATCACCCATGGTGGCAGGAGACAGCAACCAGTAAAGCCACACAGTGACAATTGTACAAGCAAGGGGGGTTCAGAGGACCGGGACCAGGGAGAGAGAGAGTGTGGTGGGTGGCAGGAGCCACCAACCAGTAAAGCCGCACACCGGCAATTGTACAAGCGGGGAGGGGGGTGTTCAGAGGAGCGAGGACCGGGAAGAGAGTGTGACGGGCGGCAGGAGTTGCCAACCAGTAAAGCCACCCAACAGCAGTTGTACGGGGGTGCAAGGAGCGAAACAGTAGTGTTGGGAAAGAAGGTGTGTGTGTATGTGTGGGAGGGTCTGCTCAGAAGAAATGGTCCCTGATTGCAGTGACCTATTTCTTTCAAGAAGAGACCATTTCTCTTGGAATTCTGTCATAGCCAGCTTGCCGACTGATTGGTGCCTGAGGGATAAGCGCAATGCAGCTTCAGTTGCATTGGCCGTAACAGTGGCACTCCTCTAAAATGCCATACTGTCCCAAGATGTTTCTTATGCATGTACGCAAGCAAACATAACAAGCATTTGTCAATGCCGAATGTTGTCTCGCTGGCATTGGCATTGGTAGTGCCGGAGTTAAGAGATTCATAATAGGAATGGCAGTGAAGTATTGAAGTGATGCCAACCCCATCCCTACCCTGCAGAGACTGACAGGCATTAGGATGTGCCTTTGGGTCGTCGGGTGTACCGTTCTGGCCATTTTACCTCACCGTACCCTGTAGACACTGACAAGTGTTGTGGTGAGCTTTGGGATCTTTGGCTGTTATACTTACCCCATTCCATAAGGAAATACGCTGAGGTGGGTGCAGTACAGGGGAATGGGGTGAACTTTGTGGCCGAACACTGCAAGGCACACCACAATGCCTGTCACTGGTTGCAGGGTGGGGATGGGGGTGGAATGGCATGAGCATTACAGCCGATGATCCCAAGTCACACCCCTGATGCCTGTCAGTCTCTACAGGGTGGGGTGGTACAGTTGGAAACCCTAAGACCGTAGGTGTGTGCTGGTATTTTCACTCCAAATTTTCAACATGGGCTCTTTGTGAGCCTACCTCATGAAGAGTGGCACTATCAGTTTGTTAGCTGAAAGGTGGTTTTGCACAGCGGCTATGCCATTTGGCGACACAGGGACGAATACACATTTTGGGCAGTATGTGGAAAATGACAACTGTATTGTTGATGAGGAGATGTAAAAAAATGGCAACGTTGAAATCCTGGAGTGAAAATATGAAAAATTGGTGAAGTCATGAGCATGCATAGTAACTGTGCAACACATATCCGTAACCCAATTATTTTTGGGATTTTTGTAACCACATTTTTAACATAGGCATTTTGGGACCTTCCCTCATGAACAATGGCACTGTGATTTTGTTAATGTGTCTGAAACGTTGATTTCGCACAGTGACCACGCCATTGTGTGCCACAGGTACGAAAACAAATTTAGGGCAGGATGTGAAAAATGACAGCTGTACTGATAATAAGGAGGTGTGAAAAAATGCCAGTGTTGAAAATATTGCAAATTTGCGAAGTTACAAGGGTGCATGGAAACTGCGCAATACACACTTGTAACACAGTCAGTTTATGGAATTTTGTCACCAAATTTTCAACATAGGCATTTTAGGACTTCTGCTCATGAACAGTGTCACCGTCATTTCCTCAAACTGTCCCGAAAACTGATTTCGCACAGTGACCGCGCTATTCTGTGCCGGATGTGCAAAAACACATTTCGGCCAGGATTTGTAAAATGACAGCTGTACTTTTCATAAGGAGGTGTGGAAAAATTCAAATTTTGAAAATCTGGAGTGAAAATATTAAAAATTCATGAAGTTACAAGCGTGCGTGGAAACTGCGCAACGCATGCTCATAAAACAGCCATGTTTTGTTTTTTTTCCACCAAATTTGCAACATAGGCGTTTTGAGAGCCCCCCCATGAACAGTGGTGCTGTTGTTTTGTTAATCTGTCCCGAAAGGTGATTCTGCATAGTGACCACAAAATCACCTTTCGGGACCGAATAACACCATGACAGTGCCTGAATTCATGAGGAGGGGTCCCAATAACCCTATGTTGAAAATTTGGTGCCAAAATTCCCCAAAATGGCTGAGATATGTGCCAAAGTTGGAAAACCCTGTTTATGCCATTATACAGCTTACCGGCGTTTCGTCAGTTCGCAGTCGGCTTTGAAGAGTGCAGACATGTTCCTGATCCACTGAAGATCATCGTACTGGGCTCCAGAGGTAAGTATGGGTGAGGGGGGTGTGGGGAGGCAGAGTGCGCAGAGGTGGGCGCGGGTTGGGGAGGAGCAGGGAGACATGAGGACCATTTCTTTTACAGGTTTAAAAAAAAAAAATTACGGTATGGTTTTCTTTTTCAGGGGATTTGGCCACTGGAGTGGGCTCCCAGCATGCCACCTAAGTGTTTTGGGGATGATGTAGCTGATGGGGGATTGGGCACCCCCGTTGGCACACAACAAAAGCAGGGGGGGGGTGACATTATGCTGTTGGGAACTAGGCTCCCTCATCGGCAAAATAAACGAGAAAGGGGGATTAAAGCTGATGGGGATTAGGCCCCCCTATTGGCATACATTTTAAATGGAAGGGGGTCATTATGCCGACGGGGAGTGGGATCCTCTGTCGGCATTGTGACAATCGGCGGCAGTCACTGCCGCCATGTTGCATGCACGTCGGGAGACATGTTGTGGTCCCGCTGCATGACAGCTTCGCTCTCATTGCAGCAGAACTTTTCTTAGATCTGGTGGCCACATTAGGGATGCATGATGTCAGCGCCTGCTGCTGGCTCATTGGGGAATGAGGGACGCACCTTCTGATGTGTCCCCTGCCTTCGCCCAACAGTGACCGCATCTCCAAATCTGCTACTATCACAAGATGTTGTCCGGCACACAAGCGTGAGCCAACATAAAAATGAGTATTTACATACAATACATCTAAACAGAAATTATGCAGTACAATGAAATTGCAGAAGAACAGTAGTAAGCAGTGAGCGACAATATAAAAAAGAGAGGGGTGGGGTAGTGGCTGAAAATTGGGAGAGAGTGACTCTACTAGTGACAATGTAGGGTGGAAGGCAGTGGACTGCAGGCTTCCTGACCTCAAGGAAGGACCAGTTCTGACCTCCATGGCCCCCTCCACACTCTTGGGTGGCATCTGCTCTGATCTGCTATGCCCCCCTCTCTCTGTTCCTGATCTCTAGGATGGGACTGCTCTGACCTGTGTGACTCCCCCTTTCTGACCACTATGGTGGAACCAGCTCTGACTCCGCACATCCCCTCTCTTCGTGACCTCTAGGATGGAACCTGCTCTGACACCCCCCATGTCCAATATGCCTTCCCTCTAGGTTTGGGTTGGCATTGAACCTAAAGACCCTCTCTCTCCCCCCCCCTCTGCTCTATGGTTTGGCTGCCTTAATCTCCCCCACTTCCCATGGTTGACCGGCTTTGACCCTATGCCCCCTCTAGGGTGGGATCTGCTGATAGCTATGAGTCACTGCTTTGGAGTTTCAGGCTCGACTGTTACTGGAATGGGTACCTCCCCCTCCGTTGAAGGCCCAAACTTCCCCATATTGCAGCGGAGCCAGAGTTCTTCACTAACTTTTGTCTGCAGCATTTTGTGTGGTGGTACGTGTCCCTACTTGTCTACGTTGGTTCCTTGTCTCTCAGTGCTCACTGGGCCGGGGGTGCGAGACATTTGTCTGTGCCCTACAGGGGGAGGAGCATCGTCGGCACAGTGGCAGCCTCTTGTTGCTCCCATTTCTGGCCTGAGTTGGAAGTTTTTTTGAACAAAAGTGGAGATGGATCGAGGGACGAGAGTAAGGCCCACCGCTACAGACAGCAGCAGTGAACAGTAGCAACCCTGTAGTATCAGCACTGAGCAGTACCAAACACCTCGCCCAGTCCTAAGTAGTGAGAGAGCCTAGCCAGCCCAGGGCATGTGCTTGTCTCACCTGACTCTTGCCTGCTGAGCCAGAGTGTCCCACAGCCCTGCAGCTGCTGCTTCAGGTAGGGGCCCCATGGAATATGGGGAGGAAGGCAGGATGGATAGATGGATGGAGGTGTTCCCGGGGAACTGGCAGGGAGGGAGGGAGAGTTGGGGCAAAAGACTAAGTTTACAAGGGAAGGGCCTGCTGTTTTAAATACAAGAATTAAACTATAATATGTAAGGAAGACCAGGGTGAATGAAACCGTCCGAGCATGAACACCGTGGCACAGCATTTTTGTACCGGGGCACATGTCCCAGTGTAGCGCCATCCATGGTGGCAGGAGCCACTAACCAGGAAAGCTGCACAGCGGCAATTGTACAAGCAGGGTGGGAGTGTTCAGAGGAGCGAGAACCGAGACCAGGGAGAGAGAGTGCGAAGGGTGGCAGGAGCCACCAACCAGTAAAACCATACCCGTGACAGTTGTTCAAGTGGCGGGATTACAAGGAGCAAAACATTACTAGTGTTGTGGAAAGGGGGGGGAGGTGAGGGTCCACTCAGGCAAAATGGATTGCAGTGGCATATTTCTTTCAAGTGCAGATCGTTTCTCTTGCACTGCTGTCATAGCCAGCTTGCCAACTGATTGATGCCTGAGGGACGAGCCCAACGCAGCTTCAGCTGCATTGGCCATAACAGTGACACACCTCTAAAATGCCGTACTGTCCCAAGATGTTTCTCACACATGCGTGCAAGCAAACATAAAAATGGCCCTGTATGGAGCACGGTCATCTCTATGATCACGGTAAAACTGTCTTTTCATGCGTGGCACCCAGCGGTCGTATTTCTCTGATAATATTTGTGTACTGTGGCACCAGCTTCCTGGTTAAACAATTTCCCTTTCCCCTAAATACGTAGTTCTCAAGGTGGTTAGATGCCTACTGGAAGTTGTAGATCTTTGGGGGCATAGAAGTAGAAGAGAAAGATTAGAATGGCAGCACCTATCAGCGCTGCTGAACATGAGTACATAAAGTGCACCGCCATCTTGTGGATGTCAGTCCACAAGATTTTCAGGGAGCCCTTCATTTAGGTTTCATTTTTTAACACCCCAAGCCATAATCATGTTCATATGGAGTGTTCTTTTGTGGTCCCGACCCTGCGGCAAAGAATAATGCTGACAGTGTGCACTGTCATTTTTTACAGTGTCGTTTTATTTGTTTTTATAAAATGGGTTGCATAAAACGTGCAACTCGATTGGTGAACTGGGTCTGCATGGCCATGCATTAACCCCCTAGGATAGGCATAGTGACTGTGAAAGGGCTGGTATCCTAGGGCACACTAGTGCTTTACCTTGTGGCCATCAGCAAGCGAGATAGCGATGGCTGTAAAATGTCTCTGCCTTTCTTTTACTTTTGACAAGAGCTGCAGCTAGTCAAACTGGCATAGATAAAAAAAGTTAAATCTGCCTGCGTTTTAATTTTGCCAAACAGTTAATGATTTAAGTCGGTGTACAGGCAGCTCTACGAAATGCCACAGTTGAATCGAGGAAACAAGCCGAGCTGCAGCTGCTTGAACTGGTGTAGATCGCAAAAAAAAAAAAAAAAAGAAACGGGTTTTACTTATGGAAAGGTTTAACAGTTGATCCACATACTTTCATTGACTGTAAGTGAAGCAGCAGCTAGTTAACACAAGGAGCTGCCGTAGGATCACAGAAACAACTTTTCTGTCTGCTGGTGTTTTGGAACTGTAAAAGAAAGTTATGCAGGCCGCCCCAAAAAAAAAGGTCAGTAAAAATAAACAAGTAGAGTGTAGTTTGGATGTAAAGACTTAGTGTAATGGGTTTAAATATTTGCAAACCGGAGCTGCCAAAAGGAAAAAAAAAAAAAAAGGTGCCTATGTTGTAGCATTGATTGTCGGCTGACATCATCAACCAATTCATGTTTTATTAATAAAATATTCATGACAGTTATAAGCAAATCACATATTTGTAAACAGCAAGGAGCCATGAAAAAATGGATACTAAGCAGAAAGGTATCCGAACGTATTTTGATGTAGAACTGCTTTGTGTTGCAGAATAATTAAAGCTTTTAATAATTGATTTTATAATGTTTCTGATGTTTTTTTTCATATAGAAACAAATCCATTTTATAAGTGCAATAACCTACTCCAGGCTCATGGGTATACTGGACATTAATGCACTTCCCAGTTGGTTGGAGGTCACTCGAGCTGCATCCTCATGCCTTACAACGCACTTGGGGCATGCATTAATGCGTAGTAAACCCATGGCCTGTCATGGATTATAGCTTACTTAACTGCAGCTAGTGTGGATTAACTACTGCTGTCTCTAGCTATGGAAATGCATGTGGCTATAAACATTACTGAAGTTCACACAAGGTAATTGCAGCTTTTTATAATGATATATATGTAACCCCCTTGCCACTTTTCTCAGCTGGCAACCCCCAAACAGAACCAATGCCCTATACACAGTATGCAACTTGCACTTGGCAGAATTACTCAATTGGTACCACCCCTAGCTTTAGAGTGTATACCAGGCTCATTATCTAAAGGACAGGGGGAGAAGGGAGAGAACCTTTGCACTTACAGCCAGGTCAAGGGGAGAGGTTGCTAGGTGTATGTTAGACCTAACTGCTGAGGGGCCCCAATAACATTCACACAGAAGCAAACCACTGAATGTCCAAAGTAGTAACTGGGGTTTTGCAGTATGGCTTTATTCGCAGATGTTACTAAAGCACAAGTGGACCCCCAATGGTTGGTCATGACAAAACACGTGCACTCTTTTTCCAGAAACACATTTGCTAGGCAGTACAGTTTTCCACAGAAACTTCTCTATCCATTTCCCAAAGTGCTTGTAGCCTGAACCACATACTTGCGCTACTTTCAAAACACATTTCCATTTCCAAAGTGTAAACTTGTGACCTGAGCCACATATTTAAAATTCATCCTGGGCATTGGCCTTTGCACAGGAGACCTGGGGCCCATCAACGAACCAGTTAGCCCTGCATTGAAACTCCAGATGGCGTTCCTCCCACCCTTTGCCCCAGATACAGTCTTTGCCATTCTTTCAGGGTTACACCAAAGGAAGTCTTCAGTCCCCACTGAATTGCTAAAGACTCTGAAATGTTATTTCAGATTATCACGCTGAGGTGAAAAGGGGTCCTGGCCAGTGTGATCTAGCCTTATCTTGGGCACACACCCCAGACAACCTCCCAGTGAGAACATGTCTCCAGTTCTGTACTCACAGATCAGTTGCTCCTTCCCCGCAGTCCTGGGAATAAACAACAGAAAGGCACCTATTCCTCTTTGGTAGCTTGTCAGATTCCATTACAGTCCTTCTTCAAGGAAGCTGAAAACTTCAGGACCTTCAGGGGATTGCCCCTTTGATCCACTAGACATTGCGGTCCTTCTTATTCCCCCTGGAGTGAAACAAAGAGTCCTGCTGGCAAGTTGTTTCCACCACTTCACAAGCAAACCGAGGATTTTTCCAAAACTAGGGTGAGAAAAGACCAGAGCTCCCTTTTCAGAGCCACACTGGCAGACCTCCTGCCACTCTGCCACTCCAACTCAGACTAACTGAATATTCTAAACTTCCCCTAAGCAACTGGCTCAAAAATGGTTCTGCTGCTGTGAGAGTTCTAAATAACATAATCATCCTTCTCTCCGGCCAGCTGAGTAAACAATGATGTCATTATGTAGAAAGCCCCAAATGAGCTCCCTACCAGTTGTCTTTTCTACCTACCTAAGACTAGTACTAATGGAATTCTAGCAGGGATGGTGTTAAGGATTTATCTTGGTGTGCACCTCCAAATCAGAGGAGCACGATAAATCAAAATTGTACTCTAAAATGTGTGCTCCTTCAGATCTTGGCTGTGCTCCTACCTGCTTTTTATATTATTATATGTATTACTCAACAGGATCTCCCTTGATGCGTGCAGATTTCTTCTGTCTACCGACAATAAAACATATAATTTTTCCTCAGTCACCTCATTTTCATTTCTCTGTTGGCCAGTAGTTGATAATGTCATTCCCTCCCCGCAGTTCTTTCAAAAAAATTACCTGTTTCCCACCTGCCTGCACATACTCTCATAGCCAGAGAATGCACATATGCTCATTTTCTGCCTGCAGCAGTGCCACTTGTCCACACACTTTTATTCCAACCTGATAATAAAAGTCCTTGAAACCACACTCACCCATCCCCCACCTGCCTGCCTACGTAGGCATTTGTCTACCAGCTGCTCTCATACTCTATCTGCCTTTCTACATACTAGCTGTGCTGGCTGCCAACACACTTGTTCCTTGCCAGCATGCCACAGCACACAATAACTAGCTGGCCCAACTACTAACTTGACTGCTTCCCGCTCACCCAATAGCTTGCCAATCTAGTGGTGAACTCTGCCAAATTAATAACAAAAGCCTGATCTGTATCCCAGTGTCCCCCTCTGGACACCCTCACACTGCCTGGAACTCCTGCCTCTAACTGTGCTCCTGAAAGATAAGAGGAGCACAGGTAACTGAATTTTCTACAATGGAAATGTGCTTCTGTAATCACCGACTCTGCTCAGAGCACAGAGCACACCCTTAATGCTACCCCTGGATTCTAGTAACCCCAGGGGACTGGGTGGTTACATTATATATATTTAATAGCTGTGTCAATTCGGCATTGCTCTTGCAAAGAAGATCAGTTTTAAAAATGAAAGTTTTGTGAACTTGGGCAAGTGATGTTTACTCATGCATGCAAGAAGCTGTCAATTAGACTGCAGGGTGCAATATTGAAAAGGTAGCACAGGCAACCAGCTAGCCCCCCCGACCCTGTCCCATTGACTCTATGAATGCCCTGGTGTCCATGTCCGGTAGTACTCTATATGCTCCGATTGCCCATTGCTATAATTATTTACATTTCACTGTTGTCCACTGGTACCCTTTGCCACTCTCGACTGTTCTGAGCTGCCAAGTCAACTATTTGCCTAGTATCTAGTGTCATCCCCTACCCTCCTATTGCCTGCTGCCATATTAATACCGATTGCTGTGGTGACTAGTTGCACCAACCGCCCTCTGATGCCATGGCCTGATATGCTGAGTTAATCGTTGTGTCTGCTGTGACCCTGTCCCGCTAGACACCTGTCCCAGTGCCATTCTGCCTCCCTGGTGGCTAGCAGCCAGCTCCCAGTCCCTGCATGGAGCACATCATCAAGCCTCCCATTCCCCACATTAACAACATGGACAAACTAAGCATGTTGGGCAGGGGCATTGGAGGGTGTGGGGTGCCAGTACACACCAGGGACAATGTCATGGTTACGGGGATGGATGATTGCTGATAAGGGGTGACCACTAGAGACCAGGTAATTCTGTAGTAATATGTCAGCTCTTTCTTTTTTTGTAGTCCGCATACTGTTTGTGACAACATATATAGAACTCAAACTAAAAAAATAAATAGAAATAATTAATTAATATATAACTTTCTCTTCTGATTGCGTTGGTGTCCACTGGTACCCCCCACCCTTTGAGTGCCCACTGGTATATTACTGAAGATGTCCCTCGTGTCTAGTGGCCCCCATGACCAGCGATCACCCATCCCTGTAACCATGACATTGTCCCTAGTGTGTATTGGTACCCTGTGCCCTCTGATGCCCCCTGGGCTGGATGATGTGCTCAGTGCTGGGGGTGTGGTGGGGGCCACTAGCCACCAGGGAGGTAGGGTGGCACCGGGACAGATGTCTAGCAGAAGAGGAGTCTCAGTACACACAAGGGACTATGTCGGGTTGGGGGCATCGGAGGACGAGTGGTGGCTCTCCACGCTACAGCAATCAGCACCACAGCATCGTTTATTTGTAGTGTATGGTGGAATGCTGTTAGGGTTGGAAATCCATCCCTAGAATAGCATTGTTATGCTGCAGTAGCTATGTCATCATAGCTGTTATGCTGCACTAGCTATGTGGCTACTGCAGCATAACAACAAGGACGCACTTGCGCATGCGTGTCACATGATCACCACCTCCCTGGAAGCGGCCTTAGCTGTGAGAGAGAGCAGAGGAGAGCGGCTCAGACAGAAAATAAACATAAGTACTTTTTTCAGACAGTAAACCATACAATATAAAAGACAATGTGTGGTGTACTATCCATAACCAGCATCAGTATTTATTGCGAGGTTGCCATGGCGACGAACCTCTTGAGCTGCTCTCTCAAGCTGCTGTCTCGATGTTCAAACGGTTGCCAAGGCAACCTCTTGATAAATGCATACGCTTGTTATGGATAGTCACTATACATTATTCTCTGTGTTATTTTTTTCCCTCCAGTTGCTGGTTCCATGAACTCCCTCAGTCCCCCAGCTATTCCCGCCAAGCCTGAGATCCTCCTCTACCATGGGTACTCCCACCCTGCCGATCCACCCGTGACATACACACCCCCCCCCCGCAACCCCCCAGCTTGCAACCCTGAGGCAAAGCCACCTTCAGCTCCCTGGTGCTTCCGTACATGAATCAAATTACTTGAGGGGCAGAGGTGAAGCTGTGGCAGGCATCAGGACCCAGGAGGGCAGGATCTGGTGGTGGGCGTGGTGCTGGGAGGACATTGTCTATCCTGGAGCCGAGATTTTTTTCCGTGTTCTGTCGAAGTTGCTCCCTCTCTCCTATGGTGAGCACGGATGTGCGGTGATGTCCATAGGAGGCATGCATGCTCCCGCACGCTACAACCCGACATCTGCCATGGCCCACCTTCCCTATGCTGGAGACCGTCAGTGCAATATCTCTCAGCCGTCACTAGGAGGCACACTGTTGCTGGGATCTCCAACCCTCCCTCTCAGAGAAGGTGAGCTGTCATTGGCCACTCAAACCTTCTCCTCTCTGGCCAACCCCCGGTGCCTTGAGCTTCTTCCTGAACTCTGGTCACCAGCGAGCTGTGGCATCCAGCATGTCAACCCTCAGCACCACCTAGTTGGCACCACAGCATTATTAATACTGATTACCCTGGTATCCCCTGATCACCTGCTGCCATATTACTACAGATGTACCTGGTCTCTAGTGGTCACCCCCCGACCAGTGATCCCTCGTCCCCATAACCATGGCATTGTCCCTGGTGTGTATTGGCACCCTGAGTCCTGGGGTCTAATTGCCAGCTTTTTGCATGCATGGGTAACACCACCTGCCCAAGTTCACAAAACCTTTTTCTTTTTTTAGTCTTTGGTAACTGGGTAAGTCACACTAGGTACAAGTGCCTTTTCTCCAGGGCGACCTGGGAGCACTAGGGAGGTTCAGTGACTTGCTCAGAGTCAGAGTATGCAAGTGGAGGTTGTGGGAATCAAACCCAGGTCTGCTGGATGGACCAAGCTCATTCACAGCTCATTACTCTTACCTCTAGGCTATACTGCCACATCTTCTTTGGCAGAACACTGTCTGACTACTCAATGAAATTTATTTAACTATCATATGAAAACTTGAAAGTACCTTGGATGAACTCCAGGAATGTTTTCCATGTTTATTTCCATAGACAGAGACAGCAGTTAATCTACTGAGTATAGTTGCAGCAGTTAAAAACAAATATATGGTCATGGTAAAGTAATGGCAGTGCACACTGTGATCATTATTCTGTGCCAGAGTCTGGTCTACACAAGAAAACCCCGTATAAACATGATTATGGTTTTGGATGTATTAAACTTAAACAAAGCGCACGTAGAAAATCTTGCGGATGTCAATGAATGTGCTTTCAGGTTTTGACATCTACACGATGGCGGACTGCTTCACGTACTGGCGCTCAGTGCTCTGATAGGCACAGCCATTGTATTCTTTTCTTCTAATTCTGTGATGAGCAGTTAACGCCACATAACTACAAAATAAGGACTAGAATAGCAGTGCCTATTAGGGGCTGCCGAGCACAAGTACGTAAAGCATGCCGCCATATCGTGGATGTCAAAACCTGGGAGGAGGTGTTAACTGATGGGATGTGTGATACAGGGGCAGGATATGTCACTGGGAATGAGGTACTACACTCCACCTCACAGCCTGGGTGACTGGCGGATGCGGAATGCCACTGGACACCAGGGTTTTTCGTACATGGGATGGGTGCTCGTGGGCTGTGGGGTGCCACTGGACACCAGCGAGGATGTGACTGGGAGTGGAACGGCTGATTGGGGGGGTGCTAATAGACACCAGGATATTCATTGTTTCACCGTAATGTGGTTCAGGTGGTGGGGGTGGGCAGCTGCAGTACTGGCCAACCACACTTCTTGCACCTGGACCACCCGTCCAGTCCCCAGACCAGCCCACGACCCCCATAGGACCACCCTCCCTGAAGCCAGACTACCTTTTCAGCCCCAGGCTAGCTTCGTCTCCACAGCTGACCACCTTCTTTGTCACTGGACAACCCTTCCAGCACCTGAACCAGCATCTCCTCCCCATTCAACCACCTTCCCTGCACATGGACCACCCTTCCAGCCCACAGACCAACCTCTTTTCCCCAGAAGAACATCCTTTCTGCTCCTCAACCAGTCATTGCCAGTAAACCTCCCTGCCTGGAAGAGTATAACCCTTACATCCTCCAGATCAGTCTTCCATCCCCATCTACCATATTCCCTGGAACTGGACCACCCTTCAAGCCCTTGGACCAGCCTCTCCTTTCCAGCCAGCTACCATCCCTTCATGTGGATTAGCTTCCCCCACCCCAGCTAACCACTATGCACACAGCTGGACCACCCCTCCAGCCCCTAGACCTCCCCAGCCAACTACCGTCACTGCACCTGGAACTCTCTGATCGCTGTCCCTGTGCCATGTACAGTATCCCTGGTGCCTACTGGCCCCCCCTCCTTCCATCAACACTCATCAAACACAAAAGGACACCACTGCTGTACTGCTGCTGTGTTGCAGGATAGTAATTAAATTTGCTGAATTCAACATGCAGTGTCACACATTCCCACATCCAACATTTTGTGGATGCTGTGTTTTCTCAAGCCGTGATGTTGTGAATGCAGACCCCTCTATTAAAAGTGCCTAATGCTAAGACATTTAAAGGGGAAATGCAAATTCATTCCCATCAAGATGCTTATATGTTTTTATTTTTTTTAAATTATACAGAGCAGCTATACTGGTGGCACTGAGGGGTGACATGCTGGACGCCACACCTTGCTCCGTGCTGGTGACCCAAGTTTGGAAATGGATTCTGCTACACTGACAGGCCGGCTCTAAAAAAACACAGACAGGTTTGTACACTTAATAGTTGGGGCTGGCAGGCAGTATAACCTAGAGGTTAAATTAATAAGCTGTGTATGAGCTTGGTAGATCCAGCAGGCAGACCTAGGTTTGATTCCCACAACCTCCACTTGTATACTGTGTGACTCTGAGCAAGTCAGTTAACCTCCCCAGTGCTCCTGGGTCAACCCAGAAAACAGGCACCTGTGCCTAGTGAATAAACTCCTCTGCGGGCAAAATTTCACTGTCAGACAACAGTGTTTCATGCCACTGACGTCGAGTTATGAAACTGTATTTCATGATCTATCTCCTTACCCGGTTACCAAAGAATAAAATAAAAAAAAATAGTTCAAATGTAACGCCATTCAATATATCATTTTGAGCATTATAAAATATCATAAAAGATTATTTTTGGAAATGGTCAGAAGATACCAGTGGTTGTTCCAAGAATAAACCTATCCTTTTTAAGTTGTTTATTTGAAATTACTCCAACTGAGATACCTCTGTGAGATGCTGCATCTTTTTTTTTCATGGTGGTCTCAGTAAAGACAGCAGCAGTGAACAAGTTAAATAGTCCACAAGGTCATTTTTATGTTTGCTTGCGTGCATGCACAAGAAACATCTTAGGACAGTACGACATTTTAGAGGTGTGTGAGTTTCTCCCCAATGCAGCTGACACTTTATGGGGCTCGTCCTTCAGGCACCAATGAATCGGCGAGCTGTCTGTGACAGCAGTTTGAGAGAGAGGACTGCACTTGAAAGAAATCTGCACACTGCAATGAGGGACAGTGTCCTCACTACAGTGGGACCTTCCCCCTACCTCGCAACCAGGCACACAGACATACCTTCTCTCTGTTGGCAGCAGCTGACAAGACTCCAGCCATGTGCATTACAGTGCACAGTAATGCACATGGTCGGAGTTATGGCTCTTGTCGGCTCCTGCTGCTGAGCACCTTGTTTGTTCAGTGTGCCTCTCCTAGTGAACCATTTCAATAAATAAATAAATGAGCCACGGAGCGGCTTTCCACATTCGGGGCTCCTGCCACCTGCCACACACTCCCCGGAAAGCCGACATCGGGTTGCCCATGCCCTGTGTCGGCATGTATCCCCCCACCATTAATGTGACACACTGGGAGCCCACTCCAGTGTGCCAAAATAATTTTTGATGTTTCCGACACCAGGATGCTCACTCCCGGTGCCAGATGACCCCCCCCCCCACACACACACCCGTCTGAATATTTCAAGTGCCAACATCAGGTGCCCAGTCCCCATGTTGGCATGCCCCTCAAACATACACACACTATTGTGGCACACTGGGAGCCCATGCCAGTGTGCCTAAATATTTTTGGTAACCTGTAAAATAAAGAAAACCATCCCCGAAGTCTTTTTTTTTTTTCCCTTGTAAAAAAGAAAATGGTTCCTTTGTCATCTCCCCATTCCCTCCTCCCTCTGCGGACCCACCTCCCCACAGCCCCCAACCCCATACTTACCTCTGGAGGTCAGGAGCAGTGATCTTCTATGGACTGGGACACGTCTGCATTCTTCAAAGCTGACCGGCAAACTGAAGAAATGGCGATAAGCTGCATAATGGGAGTCAATTGGGGGGTCCACTTAGGTTGATATCTTAGCCATTTTTAAGAATTTTGGCCTCAAATTTTCAACATGGGGTTCTTGGGACCCCTCCTCATGAATATTGTCACTATCATTTGGTTACTCAGTCCCAAAAGGTGATTTCACGGTTGCTGCATGGTATCACCTTTGGGACTGATAAATGAAACAACAGTGTCACTGTTCATGAGGCGGGTTCCCAAAAAACCCATGTTGCAAATTTGGTAAAAAAATTCTAAACAATGACTGCATTATGAGCATGCATTGCACATTTTCTACGCATGCTCGTAACTTCACCAATTTTTCATATTTTCATTCCAGATATTCAACATTGTCATTTTTTAACACCACCTCATGAACAGTACAGCTGTCATTTTTCAAAACTTGCCCAAAATGTGTTTTTGCACCTGTGGCGCCGAATGGCACAGTCGCTGTGCAAAATCACCTTTCGGGATTGAGTAATAAAATGATAGGGTGGGGTCCCAAAAAGACCATGTTGAAAATTTGGAGCAAAAATACCAACAAATGGGGCTGACAGGCATTGGGGGTGTGACTTGGGGTCGTCGGCCGTAATGCTCATGCCATTCTCCTCTACTGCACCCATCTCAGCTCATTTCCTTATGGAATGGGGTGAGCGTAAGGGCTGAAGATCCTCAAGGCACCCCACAACACCTGTTGGTGTCTGCAGGGTGGAGTGAGGTGGAATGCCGTGAGCGTTATGGCCGATGACCCAAAGGCACATCCCTAAATGCCTGTCAGTCTCTGCAGGGTGGGGGTTGGGGGTTGGCATTAGTTTAATACTTCACTGCCATTCCTATTATGTATCTCTCTAACTCCTGCACTACCAATGCCAATACCAGCAAGCAAACATTCTGCATTGACAAATGCTTGTTTAATGTAATGGCCTGTGCCATGGAGTAACTAAAAAAATGGTAATCACTCTACTGCTATTCGTTTCTAGAAATGGTTAGCCATTACCCCTGTTTTATTTTGCATAGCATTTTGCCATGATATACCAGCTATTTAATACCATTTTCCAGCGTGAATAGTTACAGACAGTCTAAAATATGCATAGGAAACCCCCATAAAGATAAGGACTTCCAAACAGTAATCAAAGCCAGCTACAGCTGACGTGGGGTTACAGTAAACAAAGAGCACTAGTATTGTTATGTACATTATCATAGTCTGGGTTTATGGGGCTGGGTGGTCACCTAAGGAAAGTACCCAACATTGGGGCCAGGGGGAACCTCTATGGGGCAGAAAAGATATGGAAAGGGTGCACTTGCTGCCCCTCCTAGCCATTAACTAGTTTTTAACCCAGTTTACCACTTTGAATCCCACTCCTAGGATGGTCAACTTCCAGATCAGCCTCCTGTGTGGAACAGTGCCGAATGCCTTGCTAAGGTCCAGATAGGCCATGTCCACTGTTATTCCTTGACCTGTTTCTCTGGTCACACAGTCTGGCATGGATGGCTTATATAGAATCTGGATGGGGAGGAGTGCATAACTAAGGAATAAACTACAACAGAGTGTGGGTTATGTTGGGATTTGCCCACGCCTGGTGTGGTTCGGTCATGAGGCCGCAGGCCGAGTGAGTAAATCACACCAGGCGTGGGTAAATCCCACCATAACCCACACCCTGGAGTCATTTTTTCCAATTATACCATGTCCCCCCATGTTTTTTTGTTAACGAAATACAGAAAAATCTGTCTTGTTTTTTTTTTACTTTTTTTTGTTGAATTTATTGTTGCACTAGAAAAAAGTAGTCCAGAGTATTAAATAAGTCAAAAAAATTGATTAGCAGTTTTATACGTGAGAGTATTAATCAGCTGTGAAAATGCATAGCACTTGGCACAGAATGATTAGCAAAATTGTAAAAATATATATCTTTTTATTAATGTTGTCTGCTGTGCCATAGACTCAATAAAAAAAAATGCTTAGCAGTCTACTACTACGCATGTTTGAAAATGGTAAGCATTATCCCATTCTGCGTAGTGTTCTACTGTGCTATACCAGCTGTTTAAAGCCCTGTACTCCTAAGTTGCAAGGGCTCCATCGTGTGTTGCTAGGGATCCAAGTTCAGCTGCTGCTGGAGAGAGAGAGAGAGAGAGAGGAAGAAGAAGAAGAAGAAGAAGAAGAAGAAGAAGAAGAAGAAGAAGAAGAAGAAGAAGAAGAAGAAGAAGAAGAAGAAGAAGAAGAAGAAGAAGAAGAAGAAGAAGAAGAAGAAGAAGAAGAAGAAGAAGAAGAAGAAGAAGAAGAAGAAGAAGAAGAATAATAATAATAATAATAATAATCAGAATTTATATAGTGCTTTTCATACATCCAAAGCACTTTACAAGCAATGCTAGACTGGTAGTGAAGTGACTGTGTGTGTGTGGTGGCGGCCATATCGCACATCATCACCCACACACATCCTGGATAATTGCATGAACCATTTTTATGGGAGGGGGAATGTTGGCCAGGACACCGGGAATGCTCCCTACTCTTTGCGAAGAGTGCCCTGGGTTTTTTTATTTCCACCTGGACACCCACCAGGACAACACCAGGATGGGCAGAAGGGACCTCAGTTTAACGTCTCATCCGAAGGACGGCACACCTCAACAGTACAGCACCCCCCAATACTGCACTCGGATGCCAGCGATTTTTAGGTGCAAGTCCAATACCGGTGTGGGATGAGAACCCACGACCTTCTGGTCCAGAGGCTGATGTGCTACCAACTGAACCACGCTCAGAGAGACAGAGAGGAGGGAGAGAGAGAGAGAGGGGGAGAGGGAGAGAGACAGAGAGCGAGAGAGAGAGAGAGAGAGAGAGAATAGTAGCCGCAGCAGGAGCCGGTTGAGGATACCCTGAGGATTTTATTAAATAAAATAAATTAGCTGTTGATTTTATTAAGAGACAGCAGGACTTGTAAGAAGAAGCAGACAGCTGAAGGGGGGCGAACACGGGAGCGAAGAGTATGTCTGTGTGTTGGTTTCTTGCTAATATGCTACCGTGTTGAGCTACAGAGAGTGGGGCTTTTAAAATTTAGCTGACACCTGAAAGCAGGAGGGAGAGACACAGGAACAGAGATCGAAAAGGCTTGTTGTCAAGACAGGAACTGGAGACTGGCCAGGGAAAGAGAGTGAAAGTACCAGGAGTTTTTGTGAAGGAGAGGCTTAAAAAAAGCTTTCTAGGGACATGGATATGTTGTTCATCCACACTTATTGGCAGGTTCCTTGCCGCTTTAAATCTTGCCGGAAGGTCTTCAAGCTGGCTCCTCCAAACCCACCCGGGTGGTAAAACTCTCGGCTCCGCCCCATGACGCCAGATCTTCCTTACCGCTGGGAAGCTCAGGTTCCCTCCTTAACGCGTTGCGCTTAAGACTGGTTCCTAATTCTTCGAAAAGTTCGAAATTGAAAAGTTTTTGCAAAGACTTCGGTCTTCTTCTCCTCGCGGCTGCGATGGACAAATCGACTCCCGGATTTTGGAGGTGCCCTTGCGGGCAGAAGATGTCTAGGACGGATCCGCACTTCACGTGCGTCTACTGCCTGGGCCTTGAGCACGACCCGCAGGCCTGCGACTTGTGCTCTTCCTTTTCGGCCTACGTCCTTGAAGACCGTGCTGCCCGACTACAACTGGGGTGCCCCGAGAAAAGAATTCCACCGGTGAAATCTAAAGAGGTCTGACATGTGTCCGCGGGCGGCGGGCTCCGGCGGATCAGCTTGAGCAGATGATCGCCCTCGAAGAGGAGGCGGCGCGGGCCGCTTCTACCTCGGCTGCGGCATTTGTCCCGCTCTCTCTCGGTGCCTCTTACTCGGCTTCTTTTAAGGAGCTTTGTCTGACCCTCTCGACCAAAGGTGAGGGTCCAACTTCTTCGGGACCTTCTTCCAGGTCCAAAAAGAGCAAAAGTAAGTCTCTCCGTCGACGCTCTTGGGAGCGGGAAAGATCCCCTTCCCCTTGTCGACAGTCGACTTCGGTCGACCCCTCAGCTTCGGCCACTGGCTTCACGGTGTCCCCGTCAGGCCAGTTGGCCGAGACTCCCGACGCCGCGGTCGAGATTTTTCTCGACCCATTGGACGGGTTGTTGGCTGGAGAAGCTGAGAATCCCCTCTCCCCGGTTCCCCCGGTGGGAGTTGAGGATCCCGTCGGCTCGTCTGTGCCTCCGGTTCCGGAGCCTTCGGTGGGATCGTCCGAGCCGAGGGGAGTGCCGATTTCCGACACTTCTCCTCGCCTTCCTCGGCCTAGTCGAGACTTTCGGTCTCGGTCTCGGACATCCTCACAGTCCAACCGATCCCGCCGTCATAGGCGGTCTTGGTCTCGGCACCGCGGCAAGCGGCGCCGCTGCTCTTCCTCGGATGAGGGGAGGCTTCGGCGCAAGTTGCGTCGGAGGTACGAGGAACTTATGTGGCAACAGCTCCTTTTGACCGGGAATAAGCCGACCCAGTCGTCTTCCCCGGCCATTAAGTGGCTGTCACCGGAGCAGCCGAAACAACCCCTCGTTGTAGTCGAGGAGCCTGTTCTCAGGCCGGTTGTTCGGCCAATTCCAGCTGCCCCACTGATTTTGGTGGAACCTCCGCCCCCACAGCCATTAGTTGGGGCTCCGACCAAAAATTCTCGGTCGGCTTTGGGTTTGCCCCATAGGCTGTCAGTCACCCTCACTCCCGATAAACCTCGGCAGGTGGAGGGTGGCTCAGGGCCGAGGCAGCTCTTTGAGGACTCTTCTGAGTCCGATGATGGTTCTTCCCTCTTCTCCAAGCGCATAAACTTGGAGTCCTCGGGAGGACAGTCAATGGACGATAGCCCTTCGTCCTTCTTAGGGTTGCTTCGACTCATCTCAGAGTCTACCGGGATGAAGCTCGAACCCGTTTCTAAACGGGCCAGGTATCCCCTCACGGAGATTCTGGACCGAGGGGATTCTCCTACGGAGGCCTTTCCGGTGGCTGAAGCCATAGTGGGTCCGGCCTTGGAACTTTGGCAGCGTCCTGCTTCCTGCCCTGCGCCCTCGGCCAGGTTGGCCAGGAAGTATGCGGTCCCTACCGGTTCCCTGTCCGGTTTTTTGGAACACCCCTCGGCCGAGGGGTTGGTTACCGACAGCGTTTTCCGGCGTGCTGGGAACGCCAGGGATGTGAACAAACCTCCCGACAAGGAATCCAAGAAATTGGATTATGCCGGGCGAAAAGTCTATGCTGCGTCCTCTCTCGGCCTTCGTCAGGCGAGTTCGGCCGTCCTCATGGCACATTTTTCTCACGCCCTGTTGGGCTCCCTAGATGAGGTTGTCCCTCATCTTCCTGCAGATCTGCAGACTACCGTCAGGCAGGTGCGGGACCAGGGCAGGGCAGTGGCTAAACAGCAGCTCCAGACTGCTTTAGACATCGGGGACTCATGTGCCAGGTCTGTGGCGGCCGCAGTGGCCATGTGTCGTCGGGCTTGGCTGAGGATATCCACCTTTACTTCGGATACCCAGCACAAGTTGGCAGATGTTCCCTTTTTGGGGACTGACCTCTTCGGCCCTGGGGTGGAAGGTCACCTGCAGAGGATCGAGAAGTCCAATGCTACCTTGGACTTGGTGCTCTTCCACTCAGGACAAAGGCCGCAAGCCACAGCCTAAGCCTTTCGTCCTTCTCTGCCTTGGCCGCGCCCGGCCCAGCAACGTCAGGGCCAGCAGGCTCACCTTGGTATCCCAAGCCATGCTTATGGCTTCCTCCAACAGGAAGCAGGGAGGTAAAGGCCCAGGAGGTTCCTCGGCGGTCCCTCCTCCAAGCCTGCCCAGTGACGGGCTGAGGGTGTCGCCCCATCCCTGTCACCTCACCCTGGTTCCCCTGGGGATGCTCAGACACTTCCTTTCTGCCTGGTCCACTGTTACCACGGACAGGTGGGTACTGGAGGTGGTGGGAAAAGGCCTACCTCTGGAATTCGAGCAGGCCCCGCCTTCAGAGCCGTCAACGACTGGGGCCTCATGTCCGCAGCCTCACTGGCGGCTCACGAGCCCACATCGCCTCCTCCTCCAAAAGGAGGTGATCACGGAGGTGGAGGGCCCCTTCAGACCCGGGTTCGTGTCCAGGTATTTCCTGTTCCGAACGATGGGGCTGGTTTCATTCTCGACCTCACACGACCTGAACAAGTTCCTAAGGTCTCAAACCTTCAGAATGGTCACTCTAGCAGATAATACCATCTCTGGAACACGGCGTGGTTCTGCTCTCTGGACCTACAGGACGCGTTTTTCACGTCCCTATCCGTCCGTCAGATCGGAGATTCCTCCGCTTTAGAGCGGAGGGATCCCTCTTCGAGTTCCGAGCCATGCCCTTCGGCTTATCTCCAGCTCCCAGGGTCTTCACCAAATGCATGGCAGTGGTGACAGCATTCCTGCGGCGCCAAGGGGTCCGGGTGTACCCTTACCTGGACGATTGGCTGATAGCAGCCTCCTCCAGACGGGAGGTGGAGCGGTCCAGCGATCTGGCCCTCCAGGTTTGCTCTCGAGTTGGCCTTCTCATCAACGAGGCCAAGTCGGAACTCAAGCCAAAGCAGGTGATCCTGTTCATCGGGGCAGAGCTCGACTCTCTTCGAGCCAGAGCATGACTCCCGGCGGACAGGGCCGAGGTTCTTACCTCCTTTACCCAATCATTTCTGGTTGGGCAATCGCACCCTGCCTGGGACTTCCTGCACCTTCTGGGTCTCATGGCGGCCTGTACCAGCGTGGTCCGTTGGGCCCGCTGGCACATGCGCCCCCTTCAGTGGGGACTGGCCAGCCAGTGGTCACAATGCTGCGATCCTTTGGACCAGCTAGTGATAGTGACCCAGGAGATGTGGAACGCTCTCCAGTGGTGGACCATTCCATTCCATTTGCAGGAGGGCATCCCGTTTGTCCGCCCCGAGCCGACGGTCTCTCTATCGACCGATGCCTCTCTGATGGGTTGGGGTGCCCATCTGGGGGAACACCGAGTGCACGGCCTCTGGTCCCCGCGGGAGTCCCGATGCCACATCAACCTGCTGGAGCTCCGAGCAGTCCACCTAGCTCTCACCGCCTTTGCTCCGTTTCTCCGGGGTCAAGTGGTCCGAGTCCAGCGGACAATACACGACCATGTACTACCGAACCGCCAGGGAAGGGCGCCCATGCTTCTATGCACGGAAGCTCTCCGATTTGGTCACTCGTGCGCAGCCTGGAGGTGGATCTCCTAGCCATTCATGTGGGCCGGGAGCCTCCAACACCCTGGCCGATGCCCTGGAGCCAGATAGGGGCTGCATCTCACTAATGGTCTCTCCTGCCGGAGGTAGTACAAGATCTGTTCTCCCACTGGGGCACACCTCAGGTGGACCTGTTTGCTCCAGGAGAACGCTGCTGAGGCTGTTTCATGCCCGCCCTCAGCAGGGCTCGCTGCAGGGGGATGCCTTCTCGAGGCTGTGGACCCTGGGCCTCTTCTACGCCTTTCCCCCATTTCCCTTGATTCACAAGGTGCTTCTCAAAGCAAGGAGGGACAAGGCACAGGTGATCCTGATAGCCCCAGACTGGCCCCGCCAGTTCTGGTACCCAGATCTCCTCAGCCTCAGCTCCAGGCTCCCGAGGCAGCTTCCAGCTCGCCCGGACCTGCTTTCAGTCAATCAGGGGAAGGTGTTCCATCCGGACCTTCAATCCCTGCACCTGACGGCCTGGTTCCTGAGCGGCTAGAGTTCCAGGCCTTGGGTCTTTCCGACGAGGTCCTCAATGTTGTTGAGGCATCCCGTAAGGAGTCGACCAGAAAATGCTATGCCTTCAAATGGAAGAGATTCTCCATTTGGTGTCAGGGCAAGGGCTTGGACCCTTTCCTCCTGTTCTGTGGCAAGCATTTTGGACTATTTATGGTCCCTTTCTAGTCAAGGGCTTAGGTCCACGACCCTAAAGGTGCACCTGGCAGCCATCTCTGCTTACCGGGCGTAATGGAAGCAGTCGGTGGCACAGGAAAAGGTGGCCGGGCGCCAAAGGCCTGATCACATTTCCTCTGGTGCGAGAACCCTACTCCGTGGGATTTACTGCTGGTATTGGCAAAGCTCATGGGCAAGCTTATTCAACCAATGCACAGGTGTGATCTCTCTCACCTGTCGTGGAAGACCGCCTCTTGGTGCCTATCACGCCAGCCAGAAGGATGGGAGAGCTCCAGGCGCTTGCATCGAGTCTCCTTACCTGGTCTTCCACAGGGACAAGGTTGTCCTGCGCCCCCACCCGAAATTCCTTCCGAAGGTGGTGTCGGAGTTTCACCTTAACCAGGTGCTGACTCTGCCGGTGTTCTACCCCAGTCACACCTCGGAGGCCGAATATAGGCTCCATACTCTGTACCCTAGAAGGGTGCTCGCTTATTATAAGGAGCGCACGGCTGAAATTCGAGGAGAGGTTCGCCAGCTGTTTGTCACCTACGCTGAAGCCGCACCTGGCAGACCTGCAGCCAAGCGGACGATAGGCAGGTGGGTCACCTCCTGCATAGATCGCTGCTATAAGTTGGCGGGCATGGAGCCTCCCAGAGGGATAAGAGCTCATTCTACCCGTCATACTGCTGCATCGGTGGCTGCTTCCAGGGACGTCCCTATCCAGGAAATCTGCAGGGCTGCTACCTGGAAGTCAGCGCCACCTTTATTACCCATTACCACATCGACCTTGAGTCAGCGGGATGCTGGTTTTGGGGCCTCGGTTCTCAGTCCTTATTTCCCAAGTAAGTATTGGGGTGTGTGCCTTGCCTCCCTCCTCCTGGAGAACTGCTAGAGTCTGCCAATAAGTGTGGATGAACAACATATCCATGTCCTAAATACAGGTTGCTCACCTGTAACAGGAGTTCTAGGAATGGGCATATGTTGTTCATCCACACGACCCACCCGACCTCCCCGGCTTCGACGCACAACCTGAGCTTCCAGCGGGCCAGATCTGGCGTCATGGGGTGGAGCCGAGAGTTTTACCACCCGGGTGGGTGGGAGGAGCCAGCTTGAAGACCTTCCGGCAAGATTTAAAGCGGCAAGGAACCTGCCAATAAGTGTGGATGAACAACATATACCATTCCTAGAACTCCTGTTACAAGTGAGTAACCTGTATTTATGGTGCTTGTGAAGCAGTAGGAGGGTCAGGGAGGCACAAAAAAAAGAGAGGTTAAAACTTATAGAAATCATGGCGGAAAAGCTGAGCCGTGATACCGGGCATGTGTCTATGCATTTGGATATTCGCTGGAATTTGCGTATGCATAGGCACATACCCAGTATCACAGCTCGGCTTTTCAGCTGTGATTTCTGTAACTTTTAGCCCTTGTTTGTAGTTGATAAACACTTTGCCCAGTTTAACAGTTTCCAAACTCTTAAAATATATGTTTCACCGAATGGGGACAATGGCAAGCGTGACAAGTTTCTCAGTGCCGTTTCATACTTTGACCGCCGGCACAGTCTACTCTTGTGACAACCTTACCAGTCCCACCCTGTCTTTAGTACAATGAGGTAAAGATTGACTTTTTTTGTAAAGAAAAAAGGAATTATATTTTTATATTTTTTTTTGTGGCAGGAACGTTTGGGGAGGATTCTGGTCTTTGGCGGTTTAGCGGTGTGCTAATATGGCAGTTTTAACGTTTGATGTTTGGGAGGTTGGAGCCCGGGACAACAGGAGTAGTGGTTGGCAGGAAGGACTAGGAGCATCCAAGGGACGGTCCTCCTCAGGGGGTGGGTTTGAAGCCAGCACCACCATTGAGTGGCTCCTAGTGGCTGGGTACAGCGACGCACTTTACAACAGTAGTGACCACATGCTGCATGTTCATTTGGCCAGGACGTCGCTGGTGTGCAGCTCAGGTGGGCAGGGAAAACTTGGAAAAATGGTCACCTGGGCATCTGGATGATGATGGCCTGCCATCCCGTTCCCTGCAATAGCCTGGAAGAGTCTGTACTGCACCCTTGCTGCCTCCCGGTAAGGAGTGGACAGAAAGCCTTGTGGCAAGTCTCCCCTCTCAGTCATGACCATGGGTGGGGAACCCCCCCCAACAAAGGGAAACGTCAGGTTGAATGAGGAGTGGCATAATGAGGGGCAGTGGACAGCAATGGGAGGAGCTTGGTGGGGGAGTGGGGATTGTCCACCTGAAGGAGTGGTCAGCTTGGAGGTCCATGGAGAAAAACATATAAAAAAAAAAAAGAAAGAAAGGTGCATCTGACAGGTATGCTGATATTTTTTATTTGTATCTGACAGTAGCTTTCAGAGGGAAAATATTTTTTTATTCCACTACTTCTTTAAAACAAAAAAAGTTATTTTGTTTTAAATAGTACTTTTACATACTGACTGACAACAGTTTATGAAGGAGAACAGACAGTCTAAACAACGAGTGTCATCAGCAAGTGCGTGAACCTCGTGGTATGTCCATAGAAATACAGATAGTGTACAGCAGAAGCCCGTTGCACTGTGCCAACAGGTCGGCCTGCAATGTCATTACATGACCGTGCATTATTGCAGTACAACACAAGTTGGAACTACTTAACTTTCTGAACCTCATTATGCAGTTCTACAATTAAAATCAGGGAAGCCATTTCATAATCACAGTAAGGCCCTCCATGGTGTGCAAAGTTGCGGGATAATAGTACTTCTCAGATGTGTGAAGGATACAGCTTTGCTTGTGCCTCATTTCCCAAGACATGCCATTATCCCACAGTAAAACACAGTCTGTCATACCTTATTGCTTAAATATCATCCTCTGGGCCAGTGAAATGTGGAGGCAGCATGCCCAGACTTGGGGGTGGGATCTGCTTATTCAACTACATTATTATAGCCCCCTCCCTTGGGCTCAGTGGAGGGCCTTCATGACGTGGCTGTCCATGCACTGTCATCCCTTCCATCAGAGGTTAAGGTGCTGTGAGAGTGGTCTAGCAGAAGTAGGTGAGAGGGCCTCTAAAGGGGAATAAAACCCAGTGCCACGTGTCTGACCTCAGCACCAGCAACCACATTGCCACTCCCTTGTCATGGCCAGACTCCCTTTGCCTCCAGTTGACTGAACAGTCAGTTCAGGGGAGGGCCTTTGGGGGGGCTTTAGAGTGGTGTAGTCCTAAAGGGGAGTCAGTAATAGAAGGAGAGGTTTGCAGACAGGCAGAGACTGTTAGTAAACTGAAGTTGAAAAAAGGTACACAGCACAGCAAAAATTACAGACACTTTTAACTGATATGGAAATATTTTTATTAATCGTATCAGGCATAAAGCATGGCAGTGCATAAACATTAAAGAGCAGCTAACATGATCAGGGCAGGCAACTTCTATCATGTAGTTGCCTGCCCTAGGAGCCTTTTTAGCTGTACATAACCATTTTCTGTCCAGTTGTTTTAAAAATATGCCCCTCGTAAAACCCGGCTAGTCACTTCCGTGCACGAGTCAGGTGATCGCCGAGCGCAGCAGCTCCACCCCTGAAAACAGCATAATTATGATGCAAGGTCAGGAACAGGGCTGCAGCGCTGTCTATGGAGCATGTATTGGAATTTGGGGGGAGGGGCTTGCTAAATGTACTTAGACCGCCTTTGCTGGCATGGTTACATGTATGGGGCTAGTACTTAATATATATATGTATATGAACCCCATACATGTAACCATGCCAGCAAAGATAATCTTTGTGCATTTAGCAAGTCCCCCCCCCATTGCACTGCATGCTCACAGACAGTGCTGTAGCCCCATTCCTGACCTCACATCATAATGATGCCGCTTTCAGGGGCGGGCTGCAGCGCCTGCCATTGCCTCAGCTTTATACATGGAAGTGGCGAGCCAGGTTTTACAAGGGGCATATTTTTAAAATGACTGGATCAAAAATGGTTAAGTACAGCTAAAAAGGCTCCTAGAGCAGGCAACTACACATATGAGTTGCCTACCTGGAGCACGTACACTGTGATAGTTACTCTTTAATTGAAGTTAAAGCAAAACATGAAATTAAAATAACATAATCAAATAATTATGAAATGAATCAGATACTGCAAGCTGTGCCACTAAAAGAGGTTTAACAACATGTGCTAAATATTAAAATGAATAAATTATTACTATTAAAAGAATAAATACAAAATGTATTATAATAGATATTCCACTAAGAATAATAAGAACTATTATTGCCAAAAAACTAAAACCACAAACTCATAGAACTGACAGTTAAGCGCTTCTGGCAGGAAAGTCTGGACTCTAGCAAAGGAATCAATCTGATTGATTTTCAAACAAAAATGAAAATGTTGTTAATGAACTTTTAAATCAAATTAAATAATCACAAATAACTAAGTTTACACATGTGGTACATAAACAGCAGGCTATTAACTGCATCAAGCATTGAGCATGTAGTATAATAATAACCTCATGGCATCTGAGCTACATACAGTACCGATCTGGAATATAGGAAAGGGAACCTCTAAGGCATTTCTTAGATTAAAAAATAAGTAGTAGAAAAATGGAATGTGTAGCACAGTTATTTTATTTCATTTTTATTGACTGGGAAGGCGGACTAGGCAATTTTTTGCCTATTTTCAACCCTCATCCCAGGGGAGGAGGGGGGGGGGATACAGATGGATGCTAACTGAAACTGAACCAGGTGTTTTAAGCTGTTGGTGGTATTTTTAGTGAACGGGGGGGGGGGCGGAATTTGGCCAGGACACCAGGGAAATTCCCCATCTCACCTCTAGGGGAACCTTTGACATCCTGGTCTTTGGCCAAGATGGCTGCCCCTGTGGATCCAGGAGGAGGAGAAGGACTGCATGCAGGAGAGACAGAAGACAAGGAACCCCTTTCTGCTCCAGTATCTCTTGTGGACAATGTGGACCTGCAGTTTGCTACAGATAAGGAAAATGAAAATGATGTTCCTGTTTGCTTTCCAGAATCTGACATGGATTGGTCACAAATTGTGGAAGAAGCTACAAACTTAGTTAAGGTACAGTCCCCTTTAATAGCTGGTTCGGAATTGTTGCAAAAGAAAGAAAAACTCAGAGAATTAATATTGCAGAGGAGAAATGAGCAATGCAAAGGAAAGCCTTGCAAATGGAACTGTCAGAGGTGACAAATGAACAGGAGCTGAAAGAATACAAAAAACAAGTTCTTTTTATGCCAGAAAAGCAGCGAGAGAGATGCAATACCTGCAGGTCTGTGTGTGAAACCGAGGGTTACTGTGGAAACAGATCCAAATGGAGAAGCACTTCAACAGGAGTTTGATGATACAGTGAATATACACTATAGTACTAAAAACAGTGTGCAGACAAAAGATAAGGTTGTATATATGGAAGACACGGCAATAAATGTACTTGAAAAGGAACAGAGTATTCAGGCCCAGGAGTGTGGTGTGGGGGAAAAGGTTATTGAGATACACTGTGATACTAATCGCATACCTGAGCAAAACCACGAGAGTGCAATATTGAAAAATGGAGGGGCAGCAGACAAGGACAAGGAGCAAATGCATAAGGTCAGCATTGAGTTTGGACAGATAAATAAAATGAGTGAAGTTACAACACAACATCAGGAGAATACACAAAGCACGACCCTAGGAAATAGAGGCATGGCACCAGATTATGATAATAATATCTTGGTTACTAGACTGACAGTAGAAGAGGC
The DNA here is from genome assembly GCA_016271365.2 of Neoceratodus forsteri. Classification (NCBI taxonomy): domain Eukaryota; kingdom Metazoa; phylum Chordata; order Ceratodontiformes; family Ceratodontidae; genus Neoceratodus; species Neoceratodus forsteri. The sequence continues at coordinate 174,162,334 of CM028135.1, forward strand.
ACTTAGGCAGGTGTGTTGGGTTCAACACTCTCAGGACCAACCATGGGCCTCGCCAGAAAGAATGCTTGATGTATCAAATGATCCCTTGGAGGTCTCCTCCATTTTTGAATTAAGAAATTCTACCCACCCACATGCACCATTTATTAATCAACTTGGCCAAGCTACTAGAAGCACGGAAGGTGCCGTACAGCAATGGATGTTTAAGATTGGGATTGCAGATCAGACCTCCCCGAAAACATCCCCAGCCCCCCACACCTAGGCTGCCTCACACCAGCCAAGTAGTGCCTCTACAGTTTCACAGGCCCGACTTCGAGAAGAGGGCTGCTCCAGAAATGAGCCTTCAGGTAATGCAAGGCCAGAAGTATGCCCACAGGGCCCAAAACAAAGAACATTTGCTGGGCTATTTCATACTCTGCCTGAGCCGGCTAAATGGAAAAATGCAGCATGAATCAAATATAAATGAGGCCTAGAGATTTACCCAGATAGATTATATGTTGGGAAAACTCTAATAAAAAATAGTATGGTGTTCTCGGCACAAGAAATCTATGCACTCATCCACACATCTGGTGACCCCATATTTGATGTTAGTTTTAAAACTACTGAAGAATTGGAATGTTTCTGGTTGAGATACCAGGGTCTGAGACAAACAGCTAAGTGGAAACCATTCATGGTTATCCCACTATCTAGACCTACTTACCACACCATCACAGTGTTATTTAAGAATGAGGGGGTGGCCACTGGGGACATTCTATACTGGCTGAAGACAAAATGTAATGTGTTGGGACTTCCTGACCCAATCATGGACTCTGAAGACATATGAACAGGTGGTTGGTGGATTAAAGTTCGATTAAATCAGACAAACTGAGAATTCAACACCTCCCAAGTTGTTTTTTATCTAGGTCGTGACCATGGATTTGTGTTCTATGCAGGACAGCCAAGATCCTGTTTTCGGTGTGGGGATTACACACACCTTAGCAGTTCCTGTGACCAGTTGAAGTGTACACTATGTAATGGCATAGGACACATCTCAATCAACTGTCCTTCCTCTTTGCACTGCAGTCTCTGCGATGAAACAAATCATTTCTTTAGAAATTGCCCATGCGGCACACAACAGCCCATATAATGTTGAAGACGCAGAAGGATATGAGAAGAATCACCCTGATAGAAATTGCAACACTGATCAGAGAGAGCATAGGCTGAGCCAAGACAGAGCTGGGTCTTAACCACAAGTGCGCTCTCCCAATCCAATCCACGAAGTATGTATGCATTCCGAGGGTGATGCAATCATAGATAGTGAAGAAGAGGAGCATAGTGCACAAAGGATGGATGGGACAGTGGGAATGGAGAATGCCACCCCCTCTGGCAAACAAGGCCAGTTTACATCACAAGAAGTGTTTCTACCCCCTCCACTCACTGAGAAATGGGAACTGCAAAAGGTCAGAAGAGTCACGAGGAGTCAGCTGCGGAAAGCTGGGGCTCTGCAAGAAACTATTCAGGAGTACCAAGTACCAACAGGTAACAGATTCTCATCTTTGATGAAGTGAAAACAATGGGCAGAGGATGAAGAAGAATCTGATACTTCTATCTCATCATCCTTGCCGTATCTTACAACTGATAATGAAAGAACTTCAGGTGATTCTAAAACAACAAAGGAAAAAAAAGAAGAAAAAAATGAAGAGATCAAACGGCAGGTCTCCTGAGGTGGAAGAAAGCAGAATGCTAATACTGGAAGGAACTTGAAACATTTTATGCCCTGGAACCTTACTGTAGGATCACTCAACACTAACAGTATCAAAAATCCCCAAAGAATACACACTACCTTCTTTGTATTAAGGGAATTATGGCTGGACATTGTGTTTCTACATGACACTAGAATAGACACACTACGGGAGCAATACCTGGCAAAAAAAGAATGGCATAGTGGCCCCTCCTTTTGGGCATTGGGGGAGGAGGCATGTTCTGGCCTGGGTATTTTAATATCAGGTGTGGGCGCAACAATAGCCAGGTTAATTGATCTGATTCCAGGTTGGGTCCTAATTTTAGACATGAGGTTTAAGGGGCAGGATCTTAGGCTTCTGAAACTGTACAATCCCCAAACGAAATATAAACGTATTGATGCATTTAAACAAATCCAGCCTTATCTATATACAACAAAAACAGTGATTTTTTTTTTTTGAGGGGGGATTTTAATTGTATTTTGTCTTTACAAGATAAAACAGATCTGACTAATAAATTATATAATGATTCCAGTTTCTGAACGGAATGTACAAAAGTGCAAAGTTAATAGATTGCACAGCTGAAAAATCCATTACTCCAGCACACACTTTTTATAAAGGCAGATTATCAACTAGAATTGATATTGTTTTTGTATTACACTGGGTGCCTATTACTGCATGTGACACTCTCCCCATTGAAACTACAGATCATGCTGTACTTCGGGTACACTTTGGAACTCCTAGTAATAAGCCATTACCAAACACGATTTGGAGATTCAATGTGTCCTCCTTGGAGGAACTAGGCTTCATGACAGGACTGCAGGAGGAAATCACGGCCCGTCTTTCAGTGTTTCAGATATATGATAACCCCCTGCTTTGGTGGCAGGACACAAAAAATGATATACAGGAGTACTATAGTACGATTGCAAAACAGGTGGGTAATGCTAAATATTTAAACTACCTCAAACTTAGACATAAATTACAAATCTTTCTGTCTCACATGGTTGAAACATGGGAGGATCTTTTAGAACCGATTTGGTTGGTTAAAACTGATATGAAAGAATTTCAATATGACAGGGCCCAAACCCTGTTTTTTTTTTTTTTTTAACAAAAATTTGGGACCCAGGGGAAAGCACAACAACTAAACCCATACAATAGTTGCCATCAGCAAACAGAAGCAAGATTCATGACTGAACTACAAACAGAGAATGGACAGAATATAAAAGATGGGGTTGGCATGATACAGGTGGTAGAGACCCATGTGAGGAATTCGTTTGGATGGTCTGCACCATGTTCAGACTCCCTAAATGACTTCTTGAATAACATTGGGATCCCAAAAATTCCTAGAGATGAAGCAAGATTTTTGACTACCCCAATTATAAAAGCAGAGTTGCTAATGGCAATCTCAGTGGCAAAACTGGGCACATCCCCTGGACCTGATGGTCTCCCAGGGGAGTTTTATAAAAAAAAAAACAGTAGAACTTTTAGAAGACCATCTACTATTGGTATTGAACAAAATCTTAGGGGGGAAGCACCCTTCCCTAAAGCGTTAGCTGACAGTCTCTTGATTTTTATTTATAAAAAAGAAAGGGACCACATCTGGAATTGGAGACCAATCAGCTTAATGAATTCTGATTGGAAAATTTTAAGTAAGGTCTTATGTGCCAAGCTAGCTAAAGTTGGACAATATGTGGTTTTGACAGCTCAGACTTGTGGTATACTGCAGCATTCAATCATGGACAATTTAGAGTTAATTAGGGAGTTGTTCAATCAACAAGGAGCCTCGGGCATCCTTCTTACCCTCGATCAGTCATAGGCATTTGATGCTGTTCCCCATGAATACCTTTTTGCAGTATTAAAGAAATACGGCATTCCTGAGCTGTTTGTGAAGTAGGTGGAAATTCTGTATGAACATGCCTCTACTAGCCCAGTAGTAAATGGCAGAACAGGCAGGCACATTAACATTTTAAGAGGGGTACGACAGGGGTGCCCATTGAGCCCCCTGTTATATGTATTGGCTATTGACCCCTTCTTGAGAAAATTCAAATTCGATGGGGAGATATTGCATATTGAGGTGTCAAACCAGTGTTTGTTCCCAGTGGTAATGGCATATGCAGATGATGTCACACTGTTGGTGGTGAACAAGACATCAGGAGAGAGAGCACTTGAAATTATAGAAGCATTCTACAAGGTATCGGGTTCTCAGATTAACAAGACAAAAGGCGGGGGAGTGGTGCTCAATGAGCTAAGGAACATGGATAGAGTGGTAATAGGCAGTATTCAGTTATCAGAACCCCCCAAAAAATATTGGGGATTTTCTTCGGTACCAAGGATTCTGCTGTGTTAAATTTGGAAAACTGTATTGAGAAAGCGGAAGAAAAAATAAACTGATGGAAAACCTTTCCCATGTCAAGAAAAAAAGGGTTTTCATGTATAAAACTTTCATTATTCCTCTCTTCCTAACTATAAGTAGGATATTTCCTTTACTGGTTAAGTTGGAAACCAAAATTTATAGTATTGCTTTTAGACTCCTGTGGGGTAGTAGGTTAAACCCAGTTAAACACCAAATAACTTATAGGTCAATTCAGGAGGGGGGGTAGATATGCTGCACCCTGTACTTTTTTTTTTCTTTTCAACATATGTATACTCCAACCTTCTTCTTTTGATTGCTGGTAAAACAATGGAGTGGGTAAATTTTTTTAAGGATAGATGTGATCAACTTTTTCATAAATGGGAAACCCAAAAGTGGGGTCCTTGTAGAACCCCTTTGGTAGGGGAGTCTGTATATTCAAAGAAGGTATTCAAAAAATTGAAGGAATGGAACTTAACAACACAGGACATGAGGTATACCACAAGGAAGGTTACTTATAAAAATATATTGGCAAAAGAGGTAGATAAAGTTCCTTGTTTTACTCTCCCAAGCAGTATTTCAGCCTTAGAGGTCACATCTCATTCACGGAGGTTAGGGTTCCCCCCCAAAATATGGGACACACTTTCAATGTGCAGCCATGACCAACTCAATGTTAGAGGTAATCACCACCATAAAGCAGTAGCAGATAGAGTGTGCCTGAGGGACAGTTATATAAATCAAATTGAAACCATGAGTCATTTATACTTTTGAGTGTATATATATATTTATATTGATAGAATATGGGACTCTTTGGCATTAGAATGGGGGAATGCCACAACTGAGGAAAATTAATTATGATACCCTGAATTATGGGGCAATAGGGGGAGAGCAGAAGAAGTTCCATAAAGGGACAGTTCGAGTGGTTATGGCAACAATTAAATGGGTCATACGGCAAGTCAGATGCCAATACATATTGCAGCAAAAAAATATAGATGTGGCAGGGTTGATTGGGAGAATAAATACAGAAGTGAAAGGAATTTACAAAAAGGAAAGGTTGACATTCCCCACTGCAGATGCATGAAGTCTGGTGGAAAGACTGGCTCACATGTATTAAATCTTAAAGCATAGGAATGAGTAGACTATCCTACTAGAGACATGGTTGCATTTCATTTAAATGATTTTTGTACCCTTACTATAGAAGACATAAAGTATATGCAAGATTTCAAATAAGTGTAAATATGAGTGTAAAGTGTATGCGCGTTTGTTTTTCTTTCCCTTTTCTTTTTCATTCTATTTTTTCCTTTTTTTCCACCATAAATTTTTTATTGTTTTTCCAAAAACAGAAAAAAATAAAATAAGTCAACATGATTACATAAATAAAATCATGGATGATACAATACATTACTACAGTAAATAAATAGGTGTGCACTCATAACATGAAAACTACAAACCATAGAAACATAGAAGTTGACAGCAGATAAGGACCGCATGGCCCATCCAGTCTGCCCATTTATTTTTCTACCTTATGAATGTGCAATTGGCTTTTGCTCTGTCAATGGCCTATCTATTCATACTCATCTGTATTGCTTCCTTATGCCTATCCCATGCCTGTTTGAAGCCCTGCACTGTATTCATGTCCACCATTTCCTGCGGTAGGCTATTCCATGCATCCTCCACCCTTTCTGTGAAAAAGAACTTCCTCACATTACACCTTAATCGGCCTCCCTCTAATCTCATGCTGTGTCCTCTTGTCCTGCTATTTTTCCTTATATTGAAACATTTAACTCTTTCACCTTGGTAATGCCTTTAAGGTGTTTGAATGTTTCAATCATATCACCTCTCTCCCTCCTTTGCTCTATGGTATACATACTGAGCTCAGTTAATCTGTCCTCGTATGTTTTCTGATGCAGTCTCTGCACCATTTTGGTTGCCCTTCTCTGGATTGCCTCAGTTTGATTAATGTCTTTGTGAAGGTGTGACCTCCAGTACTGCACGCAGTATTCCAGATGGGGCCTAACCAGTGTCTTGTAAAGAGGGATTATTACCTCCCTCTTCTGACTTGTGATACCCCTACTAATACACCCCAACATCTCTCTAGCCTTACCTACTGCTTTAGTTGTCTGCTTGGATGATTTTAGGTCATCAGTGATGATGACGCCCAAGTCTCTTTCTTCCCTTGTGACTGCCAGCAACTCCCCTCCCAGCCTATAGGTGGCTTCAGGGTTTCTCGTCCTTATGTGCATGATCTTGCACTTCTTTGCGTTAAACCCCAGTTGCCACTCTTCCGACCATTTTGCTAGTTTATCCAGATCTCTTCTCATTCTGCCTATCCCATCTGGATCATCTACTCTGTTGCAGATCTTGGTGTCATCTGCAAACAGACAAACCTTACCCTCCAGTCTATCTACAATGTCACTGATGAAACCAACTATCAAAGTGTCATTAAAATAGGATGTAACTAGTTTTTCATATTCTTTAGAGAAATATATTAAAAATTTCCAAATTTTCAAATAATTTCTTCATAAGGTAGGTTCTTAGCCCATTCTATCTAGAAAAGGTTCCCAGATTTTGTAAAACAAGTCAAGTTTGTCAAGAATACTTTTAACTTATTCGTTCATTATTGGCCAGTACTGCCATACTGTCATACCACTCTTCTAAAAGTGGAATATTTTGGGATTTCCAGTTTCTTAATAGAAGTCTTTTAAAAGTCAATGAAGCCACACAAACCCAAATACTTTCAAGTAAATCTAAATCACAGTTATCAGGGAAACAGCCTAATAAATAGATTTTAGGAGAAAAAGCAAAAGTGGGTTTGGTTAGGTCACAGCAACTCCTATATATAGCTGCCCAGATACCCTGAATAGCTGTACAGTCCCAAAGAATATGAAAGAGTCCTGCATCTGAGTGGTTACAGCGCCAACAATTTGCATTGGATCCCAGACCCATATTAAATAATAAGAGGTGAATAATAAAAAAACATGCAATATCTTAAATTGAGTTAGCCTACCTTGAAGCTCCTTGTGACTCCGGCAAGCCTGTTTCCAGGTGCCTTCCCATTCTTCCAGACTGATGGATGAACCTATTTCCTCTTTGCAGAATTATTTTGCTCTAATTGTAATAGCTGAAGAGAAGGCATCAGATGTTAAGAGTTTGTATAGGAAACCTGCATTCCTCTTAATGGTACCTAGCCTAACTATTTGTTCCCATTCCATATTTTTCTCCCATTTATAGTCCTGTACCAGATTAATTTTATTGAGTATATCCCTTAACTGTAAATATTGATAGAAGTGTGATTTATGAATCCCATATTTATTCTGAATCTCCATAAAGGAGAACATAGAGCCATTTTCTTTGTTAACCACGTCTGACACTCTATTGATACCTGCTTTTCGCCATTTGTCATTGTTCAGTGTTCTCTTATTATATGCCAAGAGGGGATTAAACCAGAGGGGCATGAAGTCTAAAGGTTTTTTTGTTAGGGTTAATAACATTGTTAACCTGCTTCAATGTGTCAGTAGAGAAAGACAAGTATGGATTGTCATTCCAACTATTTGGTTTTGGTAAAAATAAGAAGACTTTGAGGACATTGGATCCTAACAAGAAGCATTCCATTTGCAACCACGGGAGAATATCTGAGGGTTGTTGCGAGGAGTTGATCAGGTGAAGTAAAGTTTGCTTTAGTGCAAAAGCCAAGTGGTATCTTTCCCACCATGGTAATGCTAACCCTCCTAATTCTTTGGAAGCTCTTAGTTTATTTATCCCAAGCCTAGGTTGAGATCCATTCCATAAAACATTCTTTAACGTGTCTCTCAAGAGATTTGAAAAACTGTTTTCCAAGATGTAATGGAATATTTTGGAAAAAATAGAACAGCTTAGGGGCTAAGATCATTTTTACTGCGTTCACTTTCCTCCATAAAGAGAGGTTAAGTTTAAACCACCGAGCCAGATCAACAGCAGCTTCTTTCATAAAGGGAGTATAATTAAATTCTACCATGGAAGCTGGATTAGTAGAGACATTAAGTCCCAGATAAATAATGGTGTCCCTGAACCAACTAAAGTCTACTATCTTACCCAGCTCATGCTTAATAGAAGGAGAGAAATATTTGTGCAAAACTTGTGTTTTATCCCAATTAACTACCAAAGCTGAGATTTCAGCAAATCTATCTAAAAGGTCCTGAGTCAACAGGCCTTGTCAAGGTCAATAACAAGTCATCAGCAAAGGCTAAAGTCTTATGGTCGATTTTTCCTAATGTTACACCCCTTATGTGTTGATCCTTATCAATGGCCCGAATAAGCAGTTCAAAGGCTAAGATAAATAGATAGGGGGATAAAGGGCACCCTTTTCATGTTCCACGGTGCAAATTAAAAGGAGAAGAAAGAACCCCATTAGTAATGATTTGGGCGGTAGGCTTTTTGTAAAGCAGAGAGATCCAGGAGAGAAGTTTCTTCCCAAACCCAAATGTATCTAGAGACTTATTCAGATAGTCCCAATGCAGAAAGTCAAATGCTTTAAAAATATCTAAAGAGAGTACAATATAAGGATCCATTCTTTTGTTTGCTAGCCACATTAAATTAAAAAGCTTCCACATGCAGTCTGATCCAGATCTACCCTGCATGAAACCTACCTGCTCCTTGCCTATCAGTTTGGTAATAATATTTTGTACCCCGTCTTGCTGGTATTTTGGTCAGAATTTTATAATCTGAGTTTGGTAAGGAAATGGGCCTGTAACTGGAGCATCGAGTGGATCTTTGCCTTTCTTGGGAATCAAGGTTATAAAAGCTTCTTGCATAGTGTTAGTGAGTGAATTATCCTCCTGCAGGCCTCGCAGGATAGAGTAAAATATGGGGGGTTAAAATGGGGCATAATGTTTTATAAAATTCACCCGGCAAACCATCTGGTCCAGGTGTTTTTCCGGTGGGTAAGGAATTAAGGGCCCATTCAACTTCTTGTTGAGTGATGTCTTTATCCAAATCCAATTGATCTTGTTCCAAGAGGGAGGGTAGTTCAAAATTTTTGAAAAAAGGAGTCCGTCTGACCTATATTACACTCCTCAGAATGGGCATACATGTTTTGATAAAAGAAAGAAATTCTTTGTTAATGTTATTATTATTAGTCATCACTGTCCCTGTTCCAGTTTGAATACCTGGTATAATATTCTGTTGCATTTTTTTAAGCCTTACTGCTAGTAATTTACCAGATTTTTTCCCCACTTCCCAATAAGATTGTTTTATTCTGAGTAAAGCATACTCCGGTTTTGCTGTATAAATAGAATTAATACTGAACTTAAGGCAGGTTATCTCACACAGAAGTTCACCTGTAGGAGTTTTATTTGTTTTTGAATGAGCTTCTAGTTTTCTGAGCAAGATTTCTTTGTCTTTTAACTCTTTTTCTGTCTTCTTCTTCTGTGAAGCATAAGCAACAATCTGACCTCTAATAACTGCTTTATATGCTTCCCACAGGGTTGTTTTTGAAACAGTATTGGTGTCATTAATCTCAAAATAGTCTTTTGTTTTGAGTTCCAGAAGATCTATAAATTTCTTAGCCTGCAGTAGATGGGTGTTCATCCTCCATCTGTGTGCCTTGTCTCCCATACTCCCCCAATCAATAATAACACTAATTAAAGCGTGATCCGAGACAGATATGTTGTCTATGTCTGACCTGATGATGGAGTTAATTAGTTTATTTGAGAGGAAAAGATAATCTATCCTACTGTATGACTGATGCCGATTTGAAAAAAAGTATAGTCTCTATCTTTGGAGTGGGCTATCCAACAACTATCTGTTAAGGATAAATCAAAAAGCATTTTTTTGAGGGAAACCCTAGCTTTGGTCTCTAACAGTACTGCTTTATCTGAGGATCTAGCTAAAATTGGATCTAAAACCAGATTAAAATCACCACCAAGAATAATCTCATAATCTAAGTGTTTGGTTAGTTCTAAATACAGTTGGTTGTAGAAAATTTCCTGACTAGAATTGGATGCATAAACATTACAGAAAATAACTTTCCGCCCATCCAGAGTACCTGCTAGGACTTGGAATCTTCCATTCAGGTCTGTTACATGATAATGTTTTGTAAAATTCACCCCTTTTCATGTTAGAATGGTTGTAGAATTGAGACAACTATGCTCTGCTTGACCCACCCAAGAACGTTTAAGTTCTTCTGCCTCATTTTGTAACATATGCGTCTCTTAGATAAAGGCAATGTCTGACTTTATTTCTGTTTAAATATGATAAGATCTTCTTTCTTTTAATGGGGTTACCCAGTCCCTTAACATTCCATGAAACAAGTTTATAATTTGTCATGACTGTAGGTAAAAAATAATACTAAAAAAAAAAAAAAAAAAGGAATGGGGGGAAATAGATTGGTATCTGGTTTCAGTACTAAAATTGCCAAAGCTAAAATCTGTGGGGCTCTTGCTATGCTTCCTATGTTGTAGTTGCTGGGTAATATTTGACTTTATAAAGGAGGAAGTACACCCAGTGGAAGACAGAAAAAAGCCTGTTGTAGTATCAAATCTACTATATCTGGAAATAAATGCTGTTTCCTAAGTATATGAGTACACACAAGTAATAAAGATTATTAGACCAAAATATGCAAACAAAACAAACAAAACTTTAAACAAGTATTCGTCTCTCAACGAACTTAATAGGGCCAAAAAAGTAAAACAGTTATTGACTAAACTAGAAATAGAACAGCACAAGGAAGTAAATAAAAAACTTATATCCTTTCTAAACGAAGAATAAAAATGTTGAATCTGTATTTTAGACAGTGCAGTCTCTAATAAAAAAAAAATATGAAGTTCAATTAAACTTTTTACAGGAGATTGAGATAGTCCAACTAGCACAGATCACCGGAAGGGTGGTGTTGTTGTCTACCACGTAGTCAGGGATACCCGCCGGACACCAGTCCCAGGTAGCACTGACTGAAATTCTAAATTGGGTATCCAAGCCAGCAAAGAGAGGTTACCCTTCCCTAGAATATCCAATAATGAAACTGCTTTCTCAAGAAGATGTATTCCACAGCGTAAGAGCAGGTAGCTAAATTGAAGTGATCAGTAAGATGCCAAACTACTGCTTTACCATAGTGCAGCAATTCCTCAGGGCCACCATTTATATAAACAAACAAATGCAACATAAAAGACATATAGCGAGAGGAGCTAGGGTTAGAATAGATAGCAAGAAAAAGAGAAAAAAGACCCTTCTCTTGAAGCAGGTGAAAACTTTGTCCACACCAACTATACATGGGACACTGTTACTTAATCTGGGACCTGAGTTAGTACATCGATGGAATAGCCACTTCATGTATGCAGGCAGATAGTTTTTTATCCTTGGGCAAATCAAAGTAAATACCATGTATAATTGAGCCTCCTCTCAGACTGGTACACTCTGCCCGTATTTATTTATGAGCTTCTTTTGAAGTGTATCAGTCCCATCATTTTGTTTACAGGTAAAGATTTGCCACAGTGACCATGTTAATATCTTTATTTTTAGAGCCAGATTAGTTCAAAGAATGTGTTAAAAACAAAGAGTATTTAAAGCCAGATTATACACTACTTCCATTGACAGAACTAAGAATAAGAGGACAGACAATAAAAGGCAATTGACCCCTAGGCTAACGAAGCACTACTTGGTTTGTGTTTTATTTATTTACCTTTCAGCCACCCACAATCCCACCACGAATAAACAGAAATCATGTTGGTTCCATCAGATGCAGAATAATTCTAAGTAGGTCACTCATTAGCACAGCCAAATACTGTAATCTGCTCCATGTATAGATAATACCAAACAGATAGATTTGATGAGAGGAATGCTGAGTCGCCAATCTATTATTCCAGTGTGGATCATCATTAAACTGGAAGTGTGCCACAGTGAGAAGTTAGTGCCCCAGGAGGAAGTGCTGTAGGCAGAACAAGTGCTTTTTGGAGTGCACATCCTTCCGATTGCAATGTTCCTTGGGGGACCACTGAGTTGTTTGCATTCAAGTTCTAGTGTGTCCATTTCCTGGCCGATTTCAAGATCCGGTGAAGTTCTGCTCGACGAGGTGTGTGCACTTTCTCTGCTGCGACCCCTCTTCTTTGGGTTGTTGTAAATTTGGGCCAAATGAGGAATACTTGAAGGTTGAGTCATTTGCCTTGTTTTCCACTGGATTATCCTGTCCCAAGAACGCAGTTCCCTGTCCTGCAAGGCTTCGGAATACAGGTGAGGAGTTGCTGGTTTTAGCTGGAGGGAGTGAAGGTTTGCAGACCTATCAGCAGCATGAACTGTTTCTTTATTCGGAGGTTTGCTGATCTCTGCGTGAGGGCCAGTACTGTGACATTCCAACCTGGGCTGGCCTTGTGGCGTATTAGTAAACTGACGGTTAAGCTTATGAGGAGATCCATTAGACAGACAGTCCTTGTATTTCTGTAAAAAATGCCAAGCTTCACTAACAGAGCTACACTCTGTGCCTTTTCCACCCACCTCCTGAACGATTAAAGTAGCTGGGTATTTGAAGTAATACTGCAGGCCAAAGTTACTAAGTTCTTGTTTAATTTCAAAAAATTATTTTCTTCTGGTTACAACCTCAGTAGAAAAATCTTGGAAAATCACTATACGACTTCTTCTCCAATTTAAAACCTTTCTTTCCCTGGACAAACTTATGATTTCCTCCTTTATTGTGAACCTTAAAAATAAGCAATGTTGGGCAGTTTCGGACCCAAAGACCTGCGTGCTCATTCAATTTCAATGGGACCTGGCCACCGGTAACCCAATAACTCTGGCAACAGTCTCTGTAAGAAAGCTATCATATTTGACCCTACCCTCCGAACCCCAAAATTCTTATATTATACCTCCTACCTCTGTTTTCAAGACTGTCAACCTTCTGCATTAAATAAGATATTTGGTCAGATTGTTTACATGTTAATTGTTCAAGGTAGCCCACTATATTAGTGAGTTCAGAGATTTTATTGCTGTTTAATCTAACGTGAGCACCCAGTTCCTCATTTTGTTTAGCCAGTGAGGATGTTGACAATTTTACATCAGCAAGGTCTGTTTGAATTCCAGAAAGCATTTCTTTTAAATCCAGAATATCACCTTTATTTGCAAAGTTGTCAGGTTTATTGTTAAAGTTCTCATCAAGCTTGTGGGCTAGACCGGGTGAGCGAGGCCTCCCGGAAGGCATTTTGACAGATGGTATCACAGCTGTTTCACAGACTGAATAAAATAAAACTCCCAGCAACTTTTTAAAAACTAAAGACTCAGCACAAGTTCCACCCATATTTATGTCACCTCCGGTTAGCAACCCAATCATAAGTATGTTGATTTTGGGGCAATAATCACTTATAAAAGGGAAGGGTAATCACTGCACTTACTCTAGTGCAACCATACTGTTCAGGCCCCGGCTTGCACTCCATTCCACTTTTTTCTGTCACTCTTCATTTTCCCTCCTTTTTGGTTAATCAAATGTTATGGTATGCTGTTATTACCTGTTTTATGAGGGTTTTGTGGGTTCAATAGATTTTATACAGTTTGTAGGGTATTTTCATTTTTTTGTTCATGTTTCTATGATGTAATATGTGTTTGTGTTATGACATGGTTTCCTTTAGTACTGAATAAAACATTCCCCTACTCTTTTCAAAAAGTGCCATGGGATCTTTAAAATCCACCTGAACTACCACCAGAACAGTCAACTGGGACCTCAGTTTAACTTCTCATCTGAAAGATGGCATCTCAGGAGTGCAACATCCCCCTCATGCTGCACTACAGTGTTAGTATTAGGATTTAACACATGTGCCTGGAGTAGGGATAGAACCCACAGCTTTCTGATCTTCCGACTTCAGAGGCGAGTGTGCAACCTACTGAGGCACCGACACTGTTATAATAGGCAGTGAACTGAAGAAGCACATGAGAATCTGTGGTGTACGACAGAAAAAAACAGAACCACATGGTGCATCCAGAGTGACAACCTCGTGGCATCTCTCAGGGCACATCCAGCACAAATATTAAAATAAGAAAGAAATAGCTGACCTGCCAGTGTAGCGGCAAGTCGTCTGCTTGCAGCGCTGACATTCCGGATTCAGGAACGGACTCGGGAGTCTGAGGGCCAGCCAGGTGGAGAAGGATTGAGCATCCTAGTGACTGCTCTCCTACTCTGGGGGGGTAGAGTATCCAGTGCTTTACGTATCTCTGGTGGAAGCTGGGGGTTTCACTGCAGATGGGGCCATTCATGGTGGGCAGAACAGCCATTGTACATCATTGAACGCTCTGCCTCCGGGACAAGCAGCAAAAATTTCGGGCGACATGATAATGCCTTCCCTTCGGTCCCACTGCATTTGTAGTGTGTCTCCCCGTGCAACCTGAGATTGTGTTCCTTTGAGTCGACTCGCCCCCGTGGCCCCACTCGGGGGGGGGGGGCAAGCTCAGGGAGCCTTGCCAGTGGGGGTATTGCCACCGGTAATCTGGATGTGTTTCCACAGGGGGCAGGTCGTCTCAGCGGCCCCGCCTTGAGGGGGTAAGCCAGGAGGAGGTAAACTGGGGTGGTAGAAGTCAGGGGTATGCCGGCGGATGGGTCGGGGCAGATGTGAAAGCCATCCCAAAAAAGCATAATAAATAAAAAGAAAGAAAATACTTTCAACATAAATACATTTGCAAAACCGCTGTTGAAGAAAATGAAAGTGACACACTTCGGAAATAAAACAGAAGGTTGAACTACACTAATGCAATTATGCTTGAAAGACATCCATAAGGAAACCATAGCAGTTACATTCATAAATAAAATTATGAATGAAAAAGTTAACATTTATGCAGGAATATGCCCTCGGAACGTGTTAAGTTACCTAACCATATGAAATATATAGCACTTTGTCCAGACAAAGCCTCAGACATGATATGACAGCCACAGTTGCCATTCTAGTGTTTCATTCAGTTCTCTGTTAGAACAGCAACATTTAGCAGCACTGCCTAGCACCATAAAGTAGGTACATAAATTGCACTGCCATATTGTTGCTGTCAAGATCTTTGGTGGCGAGTTCATAAAAGTCGAATCTCTGCCTACCGAATTCATAAATTACATATTTTATTTTTATTTTATTTATTAAAGTTTGATAACCGGGTAAGCCCACTGGGGCCCAAAGGTCCCTCTTTCAGGGGCGACCCGGGGATTACATGGAATAATACATGGGATAGCATACAGCACAAGTACATTACGCAAGACAGCGAGGAACACAATACATAGTAGTTTTTCAACAGTTACATTTCAGAGGTAAAACATAGTAGCTTTTCAACAGTTAACATTTCCTGGGTAGGCTGTACAGAAGGGGTGCAGTGATAGTCACTATTTCCATATGAGGGAGAGGGGTGGGCTTCCACTTAGGAGCCTCTCACTTTAGCAGTTGCATTTGGAGGTGACCATCATATGAGCCTTTAGCGGAAGGTGTGGGTAGAGGTAGCATCCTGAACACCAGGGGGCAGGGAGTTCCATAGGGTGGGCGCTGTAATGGTGAATGACTTACCCCCTGCCTTGGTTCTAACCCTGGGCACTGCGAGGAGGGTTATGTCCGTTATTCGGAGGAGCCTAGGGTTTCTCTTTAGGGCAATGAGTCCAGTGAGGCTGGGAGGAGGGGATGGGCTGAGTAATTTATGGGTGTGGCAGAATAGGGGGTACTGGAGCCGGGCCTCCCAGGAGGGCCAGTTTAGTTGGGACAGGGTGTCACAGTGGTGAGTCCGGAAGCCGGATAGGGTGGCAAAGCGAGACACTTTGTGATAGAGAACTTGTAATCTGTTCTTCTATTGTTTGGCAGCTCCCTGTATCACCGGGACCACATAGGAGAGGGTCGGGAGGAGGACGCTTGTGGCGTTGGAGGCCCTGGCCGCAGGTATCAGCTGGTCTTTCAGCCTGTACAAGGTCCCGAGTTTGGCGTGAATATTTTTGGTTACCTGGTCGACATGATCCTTGAGGGAGAAGCACTGATCCAGGGTAAGGCCAAGGTATTTTATAGATTCAACCACTTCAAGTCTTTTTCCTGATTTGGTCATCAGCCTGAGATGTGGGCTTCTGTCCCGGCTGAGGGTTCTTGGGCCAAACAGAATGGCCTTGGTCTTGTTAGGGTTAATGATCATTCTGTTGGTGACAAGCCATTGTTCAAGGGAACCCAGGTCTTCCTGTAGCCCGGAGCAGAGATCTCCCAGGTTAGAGGAGGGGCGGTATATGACTGCGTTATCCGCATACTGTACCACTGAGCTGTACCCACAGTGTTTACTGAGATCGTTTGTGAAAAGAGAGAAGAGAAGGGGGCCAAGGATAGATCCTTGGGCACCCCATCCATTAGGGGGAGAGGCTCCGATAGGGAGTCTTTCCATTTTACCCTCTGTGTCCTCCCTGTGAGGTAGCTGTTGAACCACGATAGGGAGTGGCTGTGTAACCCAACCTGGCTCAATTATGTAAGGAGCAGGTTGTGATTTACAAGGTCAAAAGCCTAGGAAAGGTCAATGAAGACTGCCCCAGTGGGGGATCCCTTGTCCAGTTCTCTGAGAACATCAGTGGAGATCTTTATAAGCGCGGTGTCAGTCCCATGATTGGTTCTGAAACTGTGCTGGGTGGGGGCAAGTAAATGGTGGAGCTCTAGGTAGTGTCAGAGTTGTCCATAAATTAATCTCTCTTGGATCTTACCAAGGCTACATAGCAGGGAGATAGGCCTGTAATTGTTGGTAATCTTCCTTGAACCACCCTTGTGGACGGGGACTACATGGGCCAATTTCCATTGTTCAGGGATGGCACCTGCGTTAAGGGATCAATTGAGCCAGGTGAGGGGCCTGGTGAGTGCAGGGGCCCCTTCCCTTAGTATACGGGGGGGGGGTGCCTTTGGGTCCCATAGCTCCCGACATTTTGAGGGACTTTAGTAACGGAGGACTTCGTTTGGTCTTACTAACCGGATGTGGAAGGTTGGGCGGTCCAGGCTATGGGGGGGTGGGTCATTCGAGACTGGGAGGAAGGGTGGCAGATCCGATTTGAGCAGGTCCAGGTTTGTGAACTGGTGGTTGAGAGCCATGGCAATGCTAGGGTCATCGTTAGTTAATTGGCCATTGACCTCTATGGGGCAGTAAGCGGTCTTCCCATCCCCTTTATTAGCCCATTTATGTGTGCACAAAAGAGTCTTGGGTTGCCTAGGTTCTTTTTCTTTAGGTCTGTGAGGTAGTCTTGTTTGGCCACTTTGACAGCCAGTTTGCACTTATTTCTAAGCGTCTTATAGTGGGTTAGGTCAACCGATAGGGAGGAGAACTTGTATTGTTTCCAAGCAGTGTCCCTAGTTTTCATCAGTGATTTCACTTGGGTGATCCACTTGTAGCACCTCCCCTTGGTGTGGAATTTCTTCAAAGGGGCCAAGCAGTCAGCAACCATAGCGATGGCTCCCTGGAAGAAGGCAGCAGCCTGTTCCAGCGTGGGGAGTAGTTTGACTGGGCACCAATCAATGCCATTTAGGCAGCCAATCAAGCGTTCAGGTTGATAGTTTGAGTAGTCCCCGTGTCACGAGTATGTGCGGGGGGGCTCTGGGGGCTCTGTTTTTCCAGCTGCAGAAGATTGGGGAGTGATCACTCAGAGCATCCGCTAAGGTGCCTGCCGCCTTTATATTGGAGGGTTTGCTAGTAAGCACCCAATCAAGTGTGGAATGGTTTCCCGTTTTGTAGTTCATTCGGGTGGGCCCTGTGATAACCTGTGCAAGGTTAGCTTCCTGAACCTGCCCTATTAGGGAGGGATTGTCTTGAGGGGCCCAATTCAGACTGAAGTCCCCCAGGATGATTAGCTCAGAGGTGACCTCTTCAGAGATGTCCCTTAGGACCACCTCCAGAGATGAGCGTGCATTAGTTGGGGGGGTTGTATACGCATTCAGTGTTGAGATGCTTACATGGGCCATGGGTGATGCGAACGAAGATCAATTCTCCTTCCATACTAGTGGACTGTAGCAGGTTGACCTGCACTGAGTTAAGGGTGCCTTTTGTGTAGATTAGGACAACTCCACCCCTTTTCCTCAGTTTATCTTGTCTATGGGAGAGGTATCCTAGGGTTGCAACTTCATGGGAGAGAATGTGAGGCTTCAGTCAGGTTTCCGATACGGCCAGGATGTCCGGGTTGTACCGGTCCAGCCAGGCTTGATGTTCCTGCATCTTAGGTCTCAGGCTACATATATTCATGTGCGCAATCCTCAGGCCCTTATTGGCCGCCCAGTGTGGGTCCAGCAGGGAGGAGACCAGAAGATCGTGAGGAGGGGGTCCAGGATTTGGTTGGATGTCCCCTGCCATGAGCAGGAGGGTAGCAAGGAGGCAGAGAGGGGAGCCGACTGAGGGGTAAGGACTTAGTCCACAGTCTGCATTTAGCAGTGAGTAGTGTTGAGTACACGATGTCTCTCCTGTAGAATACATGGGCAGTCAGAAGTGCCTCCATGTTATTATGAGGGTGTAGTGGTTCCAAGAATGTCATGGGGGAATGTCCAGTTTGGGGGGACTTCTCGGGTCCTGTTCTCCTATGCTTATAGTCCTATCTGCCCAGTGTAGGAAGAGGAGGTACAGGATGGCCAGGAGGAGCCCTCTATTCGGGCAGCCAAGAGAGGAGGGGTCCAGGCATGGAGGGCATCATGCTGGTAAGGAGGCCGGGTGGAGAGGAGGGATGGATGGGCGGTGGGGATGGTTGGGCCCCTGGGAAAATGTTCCCCTGATCCAAACGGGCACAACTTAAGAGTAATAACCAGCCTCATGAGGGCACAGAGTCCCTGGTGGATCCGATCAGGGGTGTGGCCAGGATTTCTTCAGTGCGCCGCTAGTCAGCAATACCCAGTCTTTTAGGGCCACTGGGTAACAGACGATCTACGCCTGGGATAGATGCGTCAGCGTATTGGAGGGAAGGTGGTCTTAGTAGCACTTGTTACTAAAGGGTCCTCCTGTGGATGAGTTTGAGTGCCGCTACCCTTTAGGTTAGCAGGCGGGTTGAGTTTGAGTGCTGCTACCTTTTAGGTCAGCAGGCGGTTTGGGTGCAGAAACTATCTATGGCCCGAAGCCAGGATCGCTCGTGTTAAGCAATAGGGGGAGGCAATCTAGTTGGAGATACAGTGTTAACTAGGTGATCAGGCAGTTAAGGGTGCACCTATCTATGTATTGAAATCCATGCCCCTGAGGTAAAAGTTGAAAACACATTTATACAATTCATGGAAAAAATAGAGTAACAGGCAGAATTTACAAGGCATAACTGGATTGCAATAGCGCTTAACAATCTCTTAGATGCTGCAGGTTAGGCAGCAGCTAGCTGCTTTCTGCCCCCCTATAAATAAGTCTAGCACAATATTCAAGCAGGTGAATAGACAATCATTCAGGCAGTGCAAATTACTACTGAGTATTAGATAGACCCTGTAGTCGGGATACAGAGAGCTAGGAGAGGGCAATTATGGCCAATGCCAAGTGGTTATTATCTCCCTGATGACCTGTGATACTCAGCAAGGCAGAGAGAGAGGGGGCGTTTTCTTGGGATGAGCTGAACCAGCCCTGATTTGCTCCCTACCAGCAGTGGGAGTGGCATGGGGGCATTTAATGGGAGGAGGGAACGGGGTGGGTGGGAGTGCTGAAAATCACAGCCCCAGTCCAAAACCCCAGCAGAGCAGACGAGCAGTTGGTGCAGGCAAACAAAGTTCAAGGTCCCGGTCATTGGGGGAGGTCTGCGCGGTAAGCCACTTGCCTACCGGTGCCTGGACCCTGAGGTAGAAGAGCTTGCCAGTGAGTGTTTCAGAGATATTGGCTTTTACAAGTGGTACAGGTTCAAGTTTGCGAAGTAAGTCCGTGGGGGAGGGGAGTCAAGCAGCCCCTGCCACCCTCTCCTCCCCCTGCTTCTGTTTGGCCCGAACATCCTGACCCTATATATCCTATCATATGATCCTATGATCTGGAAGCAGCCCTTTGACATCCACATGGTTTAGGTGGTGCACTAAGTTTCAGATGGATTTTTCCTGTTATTATCCCTGAGAGACAAAGACCAAGTGATTCATCCAACAATATTAATTCTAGGGACATGGATATGTTGTTCAATCCACACTTATTGGCAGGTTCCTTGCCGCTTTAAATCTTGCCGGAAGGTCTTCAAGCTGGCTCCTCCCACCTACCCGGGTGGTAAAACTCTCGGCTCCACCCCATGACGCCAGATCTTCCTTACCGCTTGGAAGCTCAGGTTCCCTCCTTAGCGCTCTGCATTTTAAACTGGATCCTAACTCTTCGTTTCGTCCGAAACTAGTTTTAAGTTTTTCTAAACTTTGGTCTTCATTGTCCTCGCAGCTGTGATGGACAATCGATTCCAGCTTTGGGTGCCCTTGCGAACTGAAAATGTCAGGGGCGGATCCGCACTCCACATGCGTCTACTGCCTAGGCCTAGATCACGACCCGCAGGCCTGCGAGTTGTGCCACCGTCCTGGAGGATCGCGCTGCCCAATTGAAGCTTGGGCGCCCTGAGAAGCGTTACCCACCGATAAAATCCAAAGAGGCTCGTTGGGCGGTGTCTGCGGCGGCTGGCTCGGCTGAGCAGCTCGAGCAGATGATCGCCGTCGAGGAAGAGGCAGCCCAGACCACATCTTCCTCCTCCTCCTCGGCCGCGGCATTTATCCCACTCTTTCTGAGTTCCTCATACTCGGCTTCATTCAAGGAGCTTTGTCAGTCCCTTTCCACAAAGAGAGAGGGGCAATTGGGACATTCCTCTCAGCCCAAGAAGAAGGTGTTGAAGGGTAAGTCCCACCATCAGTGTTCGTGGGAGCGGGAGAGGTCTCCTTCCTGGGACAGCCGACCGTCGACTTTGGTCGAAGTTGTGGCTCAGGCCGCTGGCTACACTGTGTCCCTGTCAGGCTAGCCTGCTGAGACTCCTGTCAACGTAGTCGAGATTTTCCTCGACCCGTCAGACGGGTTGTCGACTGGTGAAGCCGACAACCCACCTTCCCCCGGTGGAGACCAAGGCTCTGCCTGTGCCTTCGGGCAGTCCTCGGCTAAAGTGCCCGAGCCGAGGGAAGAGCAGGTGTCCCCCGCCCCTTCCCAGACCCGCCCTCGGTCACCCCGAGGGTCTCGGTCTCGGACTTCATCTCGGTCAAGCCGTTCCCGCCGACATTGGCGGTCTCGGTACCGAAGTAAGTGGCGACACCGTTCCTCCTCGTCCTCCTCCTTGGATGAGGAGAGGCTTCGACGTAAATTGCATCGACGTTATGAGGAGCTTATGTGGCAGCAGTTACTGTTGTCCGGGAGTAAATCGACTCCGATTCAGCCCCCGGCCATCAAGTGGCTGTCACCCGAATGACCGAAGCAACCGCTCGCCCCAGTCGAGATGCCCATTCCGGGAATGGTTGTTCGGTTGAAACCAGCTGCTCCACAGATTGTGGTGGAACCTCCACAACCGAAGTCTGGGGGACCGACCAAGGATTCTCAGTCGGGTCACGGCCTGCCCCACAGGTTGTTGGTCACCCTTACTCCTGACCGTCCTCGGCAGGTGGGAGGTGGCTCAGGGCCGAGGCAGCTCTTCGCAGACTCTTCGGAGTCCGATGACGACTCCTCCCTGTTCTCCAGGCAGGTCGACCTGGAGTCCTCCGGGGGCCAGTCATTGGACGACAGCCCATCGTCCTTCTTGGGTCTGCTTCGACTCATCTCGGAGTCCACCGGGATGCAGCTCGAGCCCGTGTCCAAACGGGCCAAGTATCCCCTGACGGAGATACTGGATCCCACGCCCTCATGGGCTCCTTGGATGTGGTTGTCCCTCATTTCCTGGCCGACCTGCAGACCACGGTCCGTCAGGTGCGGGACCAGGGTAGGGCGGTGGCGAAGGAGCAGCTTCAGACTGCTCCGGACATAGGTGATTCCTGTGCCAGGTCAGTAGCGGCCGCGGTGGCCATGCGCGGCAGGGTGTGGCTGAGGATATCCACCTTCATGGCGGATACCCAGCACAAGTTGGCGGACGTCCCCTTCTTGGGGACTGACCTCTTCAGCCCTGGAGTGGAGGGACACCTCCAGCGGATCGAAAAGTCCAATGCCACTCTGGACTTGGTCACCTCCGCCCAGAGGGACAAAGGCCACCGTCAACAACAGCATAAGTCCTTTCATCCTTTGGCCCCTGCAGCACGACCGGCCCAACAGCACCAGCAACAGGGCCAGCAGGCTCGCGCTTGGCGTCCCAAACCCAAGCCGGTGGCTTCCTCCAACAGGAAGCAAGGAGGTAAAGGCCCAGGAGGTCCCTCGGCCGGTTCCTCCTCCAAGCCTGCCCAGTGACGGGTTGAGGGGTGCCACCCTCGGCCTCGTCACTCCCCCTGGGTTCCCCCCATGGAGGGACGGCTCCGCCACTTCCTTTCCGCCTGGTCCGCTATCACCACGGACCACTGGGTGTTGGAGGTGGTAGGAAAGGGCCTGCCTCTGGAGTTCGAGCAGACCCCACCCTTTTGAGCCGTCGCCCCTCAGGGGGCCACACGGTCCACAGCCTCGCTGTCGGCCCGCCGAGCCGATATTGCCCTGCTCCTCGAAAAAGAGGTGATCAGGAAGGTGGCGGATCCTCCTCCAGGCCCGGGGTTTGTGTCCAGCTATTTCCTGGTCCCAAAACGGACGAGGGGCTGGCGCCCCATCCTCGACCTGCATGACCTAAACAGGTTCCTAAGGTCTCGGACCTTCAGGATGGTCACTCTGGCTCAGATAATCCCATCCTTGGAACGAGGCATGTGGTTCTGTTCCCTGGACCTCCAGGTCATGTTCTTCCATGTCCCGATCCGTCCGTCTCATCAGAGATTCCTCCACTTCAGAGCGGAGGGATCCCTTTACGAGTTCCGGGGCCATGCCCTTCGGCCTCTCTCTAGCTCCCAGGGTCTTCACTAAATGCATGGCAGTGGTGACAGCATTCCTGCGGCACTGAGGGTTCCGGGTGTACCCCTACCTGGACGACTGGCTGATTGCAGCCCCCTCCAGAGCAGAGGTGGAGCGGTCCAGAGATCTGGCCCTCCAGGTTTGCTCTCAGATTGGCCTCCTCATCAACGAGGCCAAGTCGGAACTCGTGCCGAAGCAGGTGATACTCTTCATTGGGGCTGAGCTTGACTTTCTTTGAGCCAGAGCTCGGCTCCCGGCGGACAGGGCCGAGGTTGTTTCCTCCTTTTGCCCAGTCATTTCTGGTTGGGCAATTGCGCCCTGCCCAGGACTTCCTGTACCTCCTGGGCCTCATGGTGGCCTGCACCAACGTGGTCCGTTGGGCCCGTTGGTACATACGTCCCCTTCAATGGGGACTGGCCAGCCAGTGGTCACAGTGCTGCGATCTGTTGGACCAGCCCGTGACAGTGACCCAGGAGATGTGGAACGCTCTCCAGTGGTGGACCGTTCCGGCACATCTGCAGGAGGGCATCCCATTCGTCCGCCCTGAGCCGACGGTCTCTCTATCAACCGATGCATCTCTGATGGGCTGGGGTGCCCATCTGGGGAAGCACAGAGCGCATGGCCTCTGGTCCCCTTGGAAGTCCTGATGCCATATCAACCAGCTGGAGCTCTGAGCAGTCTGCCTAGCTCTCACCGCCTTTGCTCCGTTTCTGCAGGGTCAAGTGGTTCAGGTCCAGACAGACAATACCACAACCATGTACTACCTAAACCGCCAGGGCGGGACGCGCTCCATGCTGTTATGCAAGGAAGCTCTCCGCATATGGTCCCTCGTGCGCAGCCTAGAGGCAGATCTCCTAGCCATTCACATGGCAGGAGCCTCCAACACCCTGGCTGATGCCTTAAGCCGGATAGGGGCTACGTCTCATGAGTGGTCTCTCCTGCCGGAGGTAGTACAAGATCTGTTCTCCCACTGGGGCACGCCTCAGGTGGACCTGTTTGCCTCCAGGGAGAATGCGAAGCTGAGACTGTTTCATGCCTGCCCCCCTCAGCAGGGCTCGCTGCAGGGGGATGCCTTCTCAAGGCCGTGGACCCCGGGCCTCTTCTACGCCTTTCCCCATTTCCCTTGATCCACAAGGTGCTTCTCAAGGCGAGGAGGGACAAGGCGCAGGTGATTCTGGTAGCCCCAGACTGGCCCCACCAGTTCTGGTATCCAGATCTCCTCAGTCTCAGCTCCAGGTCCGAGGCGGCTTCCAGCCCACCCGGACCTGGTCTCAGTCAACCAGGGGAAGGTATTCCATCCGGACCTTCAATCCCTGTGCCTGACGGCCTGGTTCCTGAGCAGCTAGAGTTCCAGGCCTTGGGTCTTTCCGAAGAGGTCCTCAGCGTCGTTGAGGCGTCCCATAAGGAGTCGACCAGGAAATGCTATGCCTTCAAATGGAAGAGATTCTCCATTTGGTGTCAGGGGAAGGGCTTGGGCCCTTCCGCCTGTCCCTTGGCAAGCATTCTGGACTACCTGTGGTCCCTTTCTCAGCAAGGGCTTCGGTTGACAACCCTTAAGGTGCACCTGGCAGCCATCTCTGCTTACCAGGCGCGGGCCGGGAAGCAGTCGGTGGCGCAGGAGAAGGTGGTCTGGCGCTTTTTCAAAGGCCTTGATCACATTTCCTCTCTGGTGCGAGAACCTCCACCTGCATGGGATCTACTGCTGGTATTGGCCAAGTTCATGGGCAAGCCATTTGAACCAATGCACAGGTGCGATATCTCCCACCTGTCATGGAAGACCGCCTTCTTGGTGGCTATCACGTCAGCCAGAAGGATGGGAGAGCTTCTTGCGCTTTCCATCGAGTCTCCTTATCTGGTCTTCCACAGGGACAAGGTTGTCCTGCGCCCCCACCCGAAGTTCCTTCCGAAGGTGGTGTCGGAGTTTCACCTTAACCAGGTGTTGACTCTGCCGGTGTTCTACCCCAATCACACCTTGGAGGCTGAATATAGGCTCCATACTTTGGACCCTAGAAGAGCACTCGCTTATTATAAGGAGCGGACGACTGAAGTTCGGGGAGAGGTTCACCAGCTGTTTGTCACCTATGCTGAAGCCGCACCTGGCAGACCTGCAGCCAAGCGTACGATAAGCAGGTGGGTCACCTCCTGTATAGATCTCTGCTATAGGTTGGCAGGCATGGAGCCTCCCAGAGGGTTAAGAGCTCATTCTACCCACCATACTGCTGCATCGGTGGCTGCTTCCAGGGATGTCCCTATCCAGGATATCTGCATAGCTGCTACCTGGAAGTCGGCACATACCTTCATTACCCACTACAACATCGACCTTGAGTCACACCGGGATGCTGGTTTTGGGGCCTCGGTTCTCCAGTCCATATTCCCTAGGTAGGGGGTGTGCGCCTTGACTCCCTCTTCCCGGAGAACTGCTAGGAGTCTGCCAATAAGTGTGGATTGAACAACATATCCATGTCCTTAGAAATACAGGTTACTCACCTGTAACAGGAGTTCTAGGAATGGTATATGTTGTTCATCCACCTAATCCACCTGACCTCCCCGGCTTCGACACACAACCTGGCTTCCAGCGGGCTAGATCTGGCGTCATGGGGCGGAGCTGAGAGTTTTACCACCCGGGTGGGTGGGAGGAGCCAGCTTGAAGACCTTCCGGCAAGATTTAAAGCGGCAAGGAACCTGCCAATAAGTGTGGGTGAACAACATATACCATTCCTAGAACTCCTGTTACGGATGAGTAACCTGTATATTCCCGCCTATACCTAAACAATAGGAATTAATTAAATGTATTTACTTCCGTTACAGAATTAACTACACAGCCCATACCTGAAGACACCGCTATATTTGTCTAGATCCCATGGCAAGTACATGCCAGCATTTGCGTCAGCTAAGCTACCACAACTGAGTTTAAGAAAAGCAGGCAGCCCCAAAAAAAAAGTTCTTACACATCCCTGGTTTGAACTTCTGCAGGGGAGGTTGCAGCTGTAGATACTGCCTGGAGCAGAGTTGATGCAGGAGCTATGCTGAGGACATGCAGGGGTAGGGCTGCTACCATGGGGAGCAGGCTGCTACCGTATCTTTTCTACAGGGGGTGAATTTACCATTAATCATGCTGCAGGGGAGTTCTGAAGTGGGCAGAGACTAAACAAAGCATTTCCCTCCCTTCAAAACTGTTCCCTGTAGCCACTGTTAAATGGTCCCTAATGGGGTTCCCAAGCACACTAATGTGCCACGTGTCCATGTATTGGTGGATGGTGCCAGCAGCAGCAGAACAGGTGGTGTACGTACTGGTCAGTAGACAGGCAGGATGGTCCTGGTGGAGGGTTCATCTGCAAGGGGGGTGGTTATCTGGGGGATGCATGTTTTGACGCTTCCCGTTCTTTCCCACACCTCCTTGTTGTGGGACAGGGGTCGATTGTTTTACTAGCCCAAACACTAGTGCAAATTGACCAGGGCTAGTACAGCTAACTCTCTTCTTGTCCGTCTTGACTAGTGCAGATATTCATGGCTGTTAATGAAGTTAAAAAAGTCTCTACTTTAGCGTTCTCCAGTCCTCATGCTAATCTCTCTCAGTGTTCCAGGTGGCCAGGTGTGATTAACAGCTCATTAAGAGCTGCAATTATCTGGCAGTTCAAGAGAGGGATTCCACAAAAGACTCAATGTGAGTCATTATCACTCCACTGTTAAGACTTTCAGCTAGTGTCCAGGGTGTGATCAAGGGTAGCGTGCTGTTAAGTCACTAGATTCCAGTTCTCTGAATGGTCTATGTTATGTCTAACAAGTTGTACAATATTATTAAGGCCAGTGTCCCTCATTTCTCTACATTTTGAGTGTGTGTATCCAACATTTCAGTGACAAAATGCAAAGAGGTATACAGGATCGACCCTATAGGTGGTGGGTTTTATCCCAGCCTTGCCATAACTTCCCTCTCCCCTCCAAATCTCTTAACTCTGTTCTTTCCCTGGACACACTGCAGACCAGACACTGAAGTGACCATCCATAGATCCATAGCTGCCATTACTGGCAAGTGTAGGGGGTCCTTCTAAATGGACCATGCCAGCTATCACCACCCATACAGTTCCACCCTTATCCCACTCAGTATGTCCTTTTAGCCTAAAACAAAGCTTTGGATTATGTATGGTACAAAAATAAACTTTGTGAAATGCATAATTTGAAACCTTGAAATAGGCATTCCTGAGGTGCATAGATCATCCTATACAGAAATAGAAATAGTGTTATGCCTGTGTACTGTTTCCCCTGGGCTGATGAAAGGACAATGTTAAAGAAAAATCTGTTATCTTTGGGGCAGAGCATATTAAAATCAATGCTTTTACAAATAAAAATATCATACTTTTCTATTTCCCAAACCCCTTAGGTTTGTCTAGCCCCCACCCCAAAGAAATCTTAGATGTACTCCTGGCTCACTTGAGACTGTACAAAAACTTTCAAAAGTGCTGGTCTCCAGTTGAGGATAGGGTGGGGACCGAGAGTGTCTTTCTCGGCCTGACTCTGTTCATTGCCCCGTGGGGGGTGGTGACAGTGTGGCAAGGTGAATGATGATGTCAGCTATTGTGTGCGCAGAGCTAGGACTGCTTGATTGAACATTTGCTGCTGTGATATCCTCTCTCTGTTTGGTGTGTGGGGGGTGGAGAAAGAAGAAGAGAGGAGGCCATGGTACAAAACAGTGGGTGGGGGGGGGGCTATTTGTCTGTGATGGATGGCATTGCAGTCATTTTCTGCTGGGGAGCTGGAAGCAATGTGGGAGCAGGATAGATGTGCAATAATCAGGGTATTTATTGGCTTTGCTTGCATTGTTTCCTGTATAATTGATCAAAATGTACCACTATAATTAAGGGCTAGTGCAACCATCTGCGGGCTAGTGCAATTTTGAATCAACTTGCTCTGCTGGCTAGTGCAAAAAAAGGTTAAGGTTGACCCCTGCTGTGGGATTTCCTTCTTACTGAAAAACAGGGAGGATGTGCAAGGCCCTCCACTGGAAGGCTGGTGGTATCCTGCTGAGGAGATACACAAATGTTGAAAAACAATTCTGACTTGGAACCTCTCATTAGTAACAGAGTACTATTTTACTATAGCATGTGCTCCAATTTTGTGCTTACGAGCCCCACTATTCAGTCATGGAAGCAGCAGTGTCAGGGAAGGACAGAGGAACATTCTGAGGCAAAACTGGGAATGTCACTTAAAATAATGGACACTTGTGAGGTATGCAAGGAAGAGACTGGAGAGAGAGAGAGAGAGAGAGAAAGAGGGTCAGGCTCAGTGCCGGGAAGAGGGGCAGAGCCATGATCAGGGCCCGACTTATCTGAAAGAACTCCTGCTGCCTTACCTCCCCGGCCGATCGCTCCGCTCAGCCGACGGGGGGTTGTTAGAGATTCCAAGAGTGAATTTAAAATCTTCTGGCAGCAGAGCATTTTCTTATGCCGCACCTACTCTTTGGAATTCTCTACCACGCCGGTTAAGGGAGTGCACCTCCGTGGAGATATTTAAGAAAGATCTAAAAACCTATCTATGGGGTTTAGCTTATCTGTATGATTAGTGGAAACTATTTATTATTATCTGTTATTGGTTGGATGATTGTATGGTTTGTTCTAACTAAATGTTTTAATGTATTTTTGTATGTTTTAAATTATTTTATACTGTGCTTGATGTAAAACGCCTTGATATTTTTGAAAGGCGCTTTAGAAATAAAGTTATTAATAATAATAATAAGTGTCAGCAGTGCACATGGTGGCACAGTGTGGTGTCTTAGTGCATGTGGTACAGTGAAGTGTCAGTGAATGTGGCACAGTCCAGTGTCAGCCGACACTGCAGTATGCCACGTGTACTGCTGACACTGCACTGTACCATGTATAGTGCTGACACTGCACAAACTCATGTGTGCTGACGACACTGCAATATGCCATGTGCACTCCCGAAACTGCACTTTGTCATGTGCACTGCCAACACTGCTGTACCATGTACAATGCCAACATTGCACTATGCCATGGGACAACCCTTACATCCCCCTGATCAGCCTTCTATCCCCATCTACCACACTTCCTGCAACTGGACCACCCTTCAAGCCCGTGGACCATCCTCTCCTCTGCTCCCCAGCCAACCACCATCCCTTCACATGAATTAGTTCCTCCCACCCTGGCCAACCACCATATATGCAACTGGACCACCCCTCCAGCCCCCAGACATCCCCAACCAACCACCATCACTGCACCTGGAACACTCCCCTTCCCCCCTCCACCTAGACCAGCCTTCAACTCCTATACAGCCACCCTCCCTATGCCTAGACCACCCATCCCTCGGACCAGCCTCCCCCGAGCCGAGCACCTTTCCTGCAACTGGACCAGCCTTCCAGCCAGCAGAACAGACTTGTCTCCCCCAGCGCATTACCCTCAATTACCAGCCTTCTAGTCCCTGGACCAGCTTCTCTGCCCCAGCTAAACAGCCTTTCTTCTCCTCAACCAGTCCCCGCTAGCCAACTTTGCCTGGAGGCGGACAGCGTTTCCATCACAAGACCAGCCTTTCTTCCCCCACCAACTGCATTCCCTGCAACTGGACCAGTCTTTCATCCTTTCCATCCTCCCTCTGCCTTCGCATCTACAGGCTCATGGTAGCACCTTCATATTGAAATACTGGTTTGGTTCCCTTCAATCTTATCTCTCCTGTCTCCCCCCTCGCTTCCTGTACCCTCTGTTCTAGGGACTATCACACTTTTGCCATGCCTCACCCCCACTCCTGTGCTCAGCTGGGCAACATGCCTACTTCTATCGACTTCCCTCACTCTGGAGCCAACTCCCCTACTCTTCAAGCCTCTCCATGGCCCCTGGCTCTCTCAGACACCAGGTGAAATTCCAACCTCAAACCACCTATTCCTGTTACACTTCCTCCTTACACCTCCCCGGCCAGGCATTACCAATCCTAGTAAGACACCTGTTGCCCTGGCCCCACCGTACACATGTCCCTCACTAGACATCCCTCCCTTCCAGTCCATCTGGACACCTCCTTCCCTGCCCTGCTGGATACCTACCATCCTCCTTCCACATCCCACTGGATGCCCCTCCCTCTTCAGACATCCTTCCCTCCCAAGAAACAGAAGTCCAAAACTACAGATTTTTTTACTAGTTTCCCTCCTTCCCACCCCTTCACCCACCTAAAGCCAGTTCTAGTTTTATAGCTACTGAATTTGACTGACAACAGGAACTTCCTGTTTGGCAGTAAGAAGGGAAGGATCACTGAGACACATTAGTTTCAGCAACCTCTTTATCCCCCCCCTGGCTGCTGGACATCTGAATCCAAGCACGGAGGAAGGAGACTACTGAAGACTACAGGAAGTTCCTGTCCCAGAACAGGAAGGGTGAGAGCTGTAAGGGCACATAGGCAGTAGGAAAGTAAGTGTAAAAATACATAGAGGGAGGAGACAATAAGCATACAAAGCAACAGGAGAGGGGACACAAAATAAGTCAAGATGGGAGTGGTGCAGTGCAATGGCTGTGGAGCAGCAGTGTTCCGGGAGACATTCTGGAGGGTGCGATTCTGCCCTGTTTGCAGGCACCTCTCTGGTCTGAGGGAGGAGGTTGCCCATCTCCAGGCTGACCCGGCTAGGATTCGTGAAACCTCTTCCCCCACCCAGGGACTATCAGGGCCAAGAAAGAGGAGCGGTTGGACCAAGGTGGGCTCAGGGAGGGAGAGAGTGGTGGAACAGAGGTGCATCCCTCCAGTTGTAGCTCTCCACAATTCATATGCTGTTCTGGCAAAAAGTGGTTCCTCTATGGAGGCACCTGCAGTGGAGACCAAGGAGGATGCTGGGAACCTCCACAAAGGAGACCCACAGGAGGGTGGCACAAGACCCAATAGGAGAAGGAAACAACTCCTGGTGGGGGATTCAATCATTGGGGGGTAGACGTGGGAGAGGAAGGGGATAGAGAGGTAAGGTGCCTGCCTGGCGCCACAGCTTGTAGGGAAAGGAAGCGAATCCTCAGGATTGCGGGAGCAGGTGCACGAGGGAGGGAGCTGGATGTCATTGTCCACATAGGGACAAATGACTTGGCTGTAAATGGGATCAGAGCAGTGCAAGAGGAGTTTGTGGAGTTGGGGAGGGACCTTAGACAAGTAGCATGTACGGTAACCTTCTCAGAGGTGCTGCCTGTCTATGGCAAGGATGATGCAAGGGTATTCTGCATCATGGGATTCAATGAATGGTTGAAAAACTGGTGTGGAGCTCAGGGTTTTGGCTTCATAGTGGACTGGGGAGCTACCTGGAGGGATACGGACTTATACTGGCGCAATGGTCTGCATCTGTCGGGGGGATCCAGGATCCTAGGTGACAGGTTTAAATGCTTCATTGGCAAGCATTTGAACTAGCCAACGGGGGAGGCACTGAAAAGGATCAGGGAAATCCCAGCCTCCCCCCACAAAGCGCAGTAGTTAGAAAGGTAAACACCAAGGCAGAGAAGTCAGTAGGGAGCAGGACAGGGATAAATGCAGAAAAAGGTGTTAAGGACAGGGATGGGACTAAAAGGGGTAAAGCCATAAAAAATAAATGGAAGGTGATGAGTACCAATGCCCGTAGTCTGTGCAACAAGCTCCCTGAACTAGTGGCCTTAATGGAAGAGGATGCCTGGATATTGTGGCAGTCACTGAAACATGGTACACAGAGACCATGAGTGGAAGTCAACATACCAGGATACACAGTCTACAGGAGGGACAGGGTGGGTAAAAGAGGAGGAGAGGTAGTTCTCTATATAAGGGAAGGGATTAAAGAAACAGAACTAAAGAGTAAACAGGAAGTTGATGAGTCACTGTGGGTCACCCTGGAGACAGAAAATGGCACCACAGTCCGCATGGGGGTTGTGTACAGACCCCCATCTCAGGGGGAGGAAATGGACAAGGAAATGATAGAAAGCATCCTTAAAATGGCAGAAAAAGGGGAGATATTGTTGATGGGGGACCTGAATATGCCAGATATTAACTGGAGTACCTTTGCTGCAGGCACATCCAAGAGTAGGGTCATTCTTGATGCCCTATAGGGGGCATGCCTCAGACAGCTAGTGTTGGAACCCACTCGGGAGGGAGCAGTCTTAGACCTGGTACTGTCAAATGGGGAAGGAGAAAGGATCTCAGATTTAGAAGTGGGTAGCCATCTGGGAACAAGTGACCACCAAACAGTGTGGTTCACGATAAACACAGCCATAGAGTCAAGCCATACAAAAACAAGAGTATTGGACTTTAGGAAGGCTGACTTTGGGAAAATGAGTGAGTGCCTTAGAAAAGCACTAGCAAATGGGCAAGAGGGAGGGGTGGAGGAACAATGGGGAATAATCAAAACAGCCATCGCAGAGGCAACAAGCCTTTGTGTGAAGCAAATCAGTAAAACAAAACGAAGGAAAAAAACACTATGGTTCTCAAAAGAGGTGGCAGGGATGGTTAAGGAGAAAAGGATAGCATTCAGGAAATATAAGGAAACACAGAAGGAGCAGGACAGAGAACTTTATCAGATAAAGCAGGAGGCGGCAGGGAAGGTAGAATAACAAAGGCACAAACTGAGGAAAAGATAGCCAACTCTGTTAAGAAGGGGGATAAAACTTTTTATAGGTACATTAGCGAGCGAAGAAAGACCAAGGGAGGAATACAGAGACTTAATAAAGGGGAGGGAATGTGGGCAGAGGGTGACAGTGAAAAAGCAGGGATGCTGAACGAATATTTCTGCTCAGTATTCACAACAGATGAGGAGGGGGAGGTGCCTAAACCAAACAAGGGGGAAACTCTGAATAGGGGAGTCGATACCAGTCCATTCACAGAAGAAAGGGTTGTGAAAGAACTCTTGAAACTGAGGGTGGACAAAGCGATTCACCCAAGAATACTAAAAGAACTAAGGGTAGAATTAGTAACACCACTGACTACTGTCTTTAACAAATCATGGGAGGCTGGAGTGGTACCTGAGGACTGGAGGAGGGCAAATGTGATTCCACTTCACAAAAGTGGGAGCAGGGCAGAGGCAGGAAACTACAGACCAGTTAGTTTGACTCAGTGGTAGGGAAAATGTTGGAATCACTTCTGAAGGAAAAAATTGTTGAGTACCCAGAGGCCCGGTGGGCACAGGACCCAAGGCAGCATGGTTTCACAGCAGGAAGGTCATGTCAGACGAACCTAATAGATTTCTTTGACTAGGTGACCAAAGTAGTAGACCAGGGAGGGGCTGTAGATATGGCCTACCTAGATTTTAGCAAGGCATTCGACACAGTCTCACACAAAAGATTAATATACAAGTTAGCCAGCCTTGGAGTGGGTCCCAAGGTGGTAGCCTGGATAAAAAACTGGCTGGACAACAGGACACAAAAGGTAATAGTAAACGGAGTCCACAGAGAAGAAAGGAGGGTAACTAGCGGGGTACCGCAGGGTTCGGTACTGGGACCGGTCCTCTTTAATATCTTTATAAGTAACATTGGAGAGCACCTGGAAGGAAAAGTATGCCTCTTTGCAGATGACACAAAGATCTGCAACAGGGTTGATACACAAGGTGGGGTGGAAAGAATGAAAAGGGACCTGGCAAGGCTGGAGGAATGGTCAAATGTGTGGTAGTTCAGATTCAATGCAAAGAAGTGCAAGGTAATGCATCTGGGAAACAGAAACCCAGGCGAAGAGTACACAATGGGGGGTGAGTTAATAACAACAACAAAAATTGAAAGAGACCTTGGAGTAATTATATCAGACGACCTAAAGGTGGGCAAGCAATGTGAGAAGGCAGTAAGGAGGGCTGGGGGGATACTGGGATGCATAGAGAGAGGCATCAACAGTAGAAAACAGGAAGTTGTTATCCCACTCTACAGACAGTGAGACCCCTTCTGGAGTACTGTGTGCAATTCTGGAGACCCCATCTCTGCAAAGACATAGAGTGGAAGCTGTTCAGAGGAGGGCAACCAAAATGGTGCAAGGTCTGCACCTGAAGACATACGAGGAGAGACTAAAGTGGCTTAATATGTATACCCTTGAGGAAAGGAGGGAGAGGGGGACATGATAGAAACTTTCAAGTATCTCAAGGGAATTAACAAGGTACAAGAGGTGTATCTTTCAGAAGAAGAGATGTGCAAGAACAAGGGGACACAATTTGAAGATAGAGGGGACAGCTCAGGTGATGTTAGAAAGTATTTTTCACAGAGAGAGTTGTGGATGCATGGAACAGCCTTCCTGAGGAGGTTGTGGAGTCAGGAACAGTGGGAGAATTCAAGAATGCATGGGACAGGCATAAGGCAATTCTAGTGGGGGGCAGGAGGAAGTAAGCTGTTGATTAACTAGAATCTGCAGCTTATCCATCAGGTAGGGAAATGGGCAGACTGGGTGGGCCAAGCGGTCCTTATCTGCCGTCAAATTCTGTGTTTCTCCCAGGCCCCCAGACATCGCAGTTCATGGCCTCTGGAGACTCCCTCCTTCTGGGCCCCCCCGACACCCATTTTCCACCTTGGTGCCTCATTCCTATGCATCTGGACACCTCTTCCCTCAAGAGACCATGGACATACACCATACAACACTCTGTGCCCCCACTCACTGAGCATCAACCACCACTCATCACTGAACTGTATGTACTGAGCCCCTTCCCCCCAAGCCCTGGCTTCATACTCCTGTGGCCCACACAGCCTTGGAAACATGCTCCATAGCTTCCCCTTCCCCCAGCACTTGCAGCTGGACACTGATCCCACTCAGCCTTGGTTGTTGGTACCTGAAGCCCTCCACCCTTCACCCAGCCAGCCCTAGCATCTGGCTTGACCCCCCACCCCCCGCCACAGGCTCCCAGACACATCCCCTAGCCCATGCTGGGACTCTGTGCACTGCCCTCTACTTGTAGATGTCAGTATGGTCACTTCTGGCTCTGACAGTTACAGTACAAGACAGACAAACATGGATGTCACTGAGCCCATTTCTGGGTTTAGTCATCCACAATATGGCTGCACGCTTTACATACTTGAGCTCGGTAGCCCTGATAGGTACTGCCATTCTAGTTTTTCCTTCCAGTCCTTTTTTTTTAAATCTGTTTGCCCCATGCCAACTTGCTCCCATCCATTGGTCCCTCCAGCCCCGTCACCTCAGTGTCCTCTGGAATTTTCCTGTCTGGCTCTTCTCCCAAGGTTTGCTCCACTGGCGGGTTCGGCGGGTATCCCTCAAGCCCCACTGGGAGCAGGATCAAGTTTGCTCAGAAGTTGCCCAGAATGCCAGATGTGGGGCATGTGGAAGACTGGTGTCATCCCACCAGTTGACATTTTTCCAGTTTTTCTGCCCCCCCCCCCCAGTATGGAGGAAATGGTTTGCAGTGATGACAATAGTTGTGCTGCACACTTTCCTGCATGCAGCATACCAGCCGTCTTCCCTGCCCCAGCCACCCTACAGTCTCTGATTGCAGACCCTCAGCCGCAGGCCAGGCACTGGTCCCACCTTTCCCAGACAAAGCAGTCACTGGGATGCTAAGCCTCTCCCCCACCCCTGGCCCAACCTTCTAACTCCCTAGCTCACTTCGAACTCAGTTCACCAACACTACAAGCTGCACTCTACTGCTGCATCATCACCGGGTCGGCTCTTACCTCTTTCTCCAGTTATAGAATGGCAGTGCATCAACACAGAGCATGTGAAGCTCTCTCCATATTGTGGATGTCAAGACCCAGAATTGGCCCAATGACATCAACGTGTTTTGTGCAGTGCACTCAGCATTTTTTTTTTTTTACCAGGAGTGACACACTAAGCTGAAAGCTTGTTTACAGGTGCGACCTGGGAGCACAAGGAAGTTAAGTGATGTGCTCAGAGTCACACAATATGCAAGTGGGGGATGTGGGATTGAAACCCAGGTCTCCAGGTTTGCAGCTCAGAACCTTAAACCACTGCGCTATACTGCCTCCAAATTTTAATTTTAAATTTTAAAAGTAAATGAATAAAAAAAAAATTGCTAATAAATTACAAGCCTGCCATGTTTGTAGCTGTTCAGCAGAGCAACCCACCCTCCCTTGAGCTAGACTAGCTGCAATACTCCACACCACTTACTCTTCAAGATCATGACCAGCCTCTGCCCCCCGACCAGCCTATTTGTGGCTCAAATACCCCTAGAGCACCACAACTCCAGCCTTAGCCGCCTAACTTCCCTGCAGCTGGACCAGCCTCCTTATTACCCTCCCTGTAGCTGAACCACCATCCTACACCTAGACCAGCCTCCCCCCTAGAAAAAACAATCCCTGTATCTGGATCAGCCTCAAGTCCAGCATCCCTCTGGCCAACTACTCAGAAACATAAAAAGTAATGGCAGAAGGGGGCCGTGCAGCCCATCTATTCTGCCCTTGTTCCCTCTGTAGCTGGATCCTCCCCAAAAATAGTCTGGCTATATCCCATCCACATCCCACAGCAAGAACCATCCCCTAAACCACCCCCTGCTGCTGCTGACTCCCCCCCCCCCCCAGGAGAGGGCCGGGAAGTGAAAGAGTCACTGCAGAGAATTGATGTTATGGTGCTGCCCATGGTCACACAGCATAACGTCTAGCAGACAGACAAACAAAAAAACAAATGGCACTTCTCCTCACTCCATCTCTCTCTTTCCTCAACTCACAGACTCATGTGCTCCCTTGGCAGCCACAGACATGGCATTTTTTTTTTATTTAATTTAAAAGCCCCAGGGAAACCGGCAAATGTAAAGACCCAGAGGCGGTCCACTGTCACCCACATTTTGTGCGGCACACTTAATCTATGCAGCATTTTAAGTCATTAATAAAACTGCCATGTTCATGGATGCCAACCACAGCTAGTGA
Organism: Neoceratodus forsteri; assembly: GCA_016271365.2. Classification (NCBI taxonomy): domain Eukaryota; kingdom Metazoa; phylum Chordata; order Ceratodontiformes; family Ceratodontidae; genus Neoceratodus; species Neoceratodus forsteri. The sequence goes on from CM028135.1 coordinate 174,199,026, forward strand.
GTCGTGGCCAGTGGGCGAGAAGGGGAGGTGCACTTTTCTTGTCTGCCAGAAGTAATACTGTGGGACCCTGGGCAGCACTTCTCTATTGTGAATCTTCCACACTATGACCCTGTCCTGACCGGGGGGAGGGGGTGGCAGCTACAGTGGATGGCTAGTCTGTAGGGGGTGGGGTCCTGATGTGGGTGAAGATGGGATACAGTATGTATTGCCCCCAAGTAGCAATATCCAGGCCCTACTGAAAAAAAGGCTTAAAAGGCTTGCCAGCGATCACTGGCAGGGCATAACAGGGTGCCTGAGGACTCCTTTTGGGCCCATTTAGTTAGCCGGGGGTGAAGGAGCCACATGGTGCTGTGAGAAGTGTCATCAGGGAAAGCATATTTATTTCAGGCATTCTGCCCACGCCAGTTGTCAGCAGGGCTCCCAGATCTACAGGGATTCCTGTATTTTACAGGGATTTGGAGCCATCTACAGTGAGATTATTGCCTTAGACTTGCATTGGTTATACAGTAAAACAGAACAATTCAGGCTTCAAGAGGAAATAATCCCAGAAAATAATGTAATCTGAAGGCAAATGAAGGGAAATTGCCATGGAGATACACTGGGAAAATCAAATGCCCAATCTCGGAACAGAGTCAGTGTGCCTCGGCCTCAGCAGTCCCCACCAGCAGACCCTGTGCCCAGTAAACACCCCTGCATGCAGCACAAAAACTCCCAGTACAACCAGTTGTTCCAGTTAGACTTCCTTTGGCCATTAACTACACGAGCAAATGACCTGTAGAATGGATTCCTTCCCCTGTAACCAATTCTCCTGCACAGCACATGCCTGGGCTGATTTGAAGTATTGTTTATTACCTCCTGCCTGTACATCAGCTCAATGAAACCTCTGTCCACAAAGAGAAGGGAGTCTGTTCCATAGAAAAAAGCCCAAACTAAGCATGTTTTTAGTTTTCTGCTGTTAATAAGAAATTTAAACTACGTGCATCACCAAACACGTGTGAATGTCAATGAGCCGGCTTCCGGGGGTTGACATCCACAATATGGTGGTGCGCTTGACATGCCTCCGAAGGGGGCATTGCATTCTAGTCTTTCTCTTCTAGTTCTATGGTCGGGGGTATCTCAGTCATCAGGTAACACCGTAGGAACCTTTGCCGTTGGAGACGGGGAATCCACACAGAAGATTTTCAGCAGTACAACTGGGGCCACCCACACCCTCGACGTCCACCATTGTCACCAACCCTATATAGGCATGGGCGGCACCACTCCCTCCTCAGTTCTCTCCTATCACTGACTTGCTGGCACAGTCTCTGCAGAAGAGCCTTCGCAGTGTTTGCACCTTTTTCAGATTATGGACGTTTTCCTTCTATTTCTCTGCAAAATCTCTTTTAGATATTTTTTCCTTTTTTGTTTATGTCAAGAGTTAATCCATCCTCTTCTTCTCTTTTCCGGTGCTGCTGTTGTGGGAAGAAGATTACCCCTACAGATGAACACTCCATTTGTGTCTGTTGTCTTGGGCCAAACCACAAAGTCTCCAACTGTTAGCTCTGCCAGAAATTCAATCAAACAATTAGACAATGCAAGAAGGCTCTCAAGAAATTCATGATGGAGCAGCAGGTAGCCAACTCCGGGAAGGGGTCCTCCTCTTTGTCACCCACTAGGACCATGAGCTCACAGGCCTCCAAGGCCCGAGACAAGTCCTTGGGGAAATGTCACAAGAAAGACCAGGATTGCGACCGCTCCCTCCAGGTGACCATCCTGTTCCCCATCGGCCTCTCCTTCGGAGGGATCTTTGTTGATGGCAGTCACCCTGACGAAGAGACCAGCTGTCCAGATCTCCATTCCTACCTGACCCTTACTGACAGCTTCTCCACTGGAATCTCAGGGTGCCCTGCTGTTGACCTCTGGATCGTCAGCCCCTCCTCCTTCGACAATGGGCTCATCGCCGACAGCCACCCCATCGTTGCCTGTCCCCTCCTCTCAAAAGGTTATGTGCTCATTGGGCTCTCAGGTCGGCGGGTCACCGGTGTCTGTGCTGTTGAACCCCCCTCCATCAATGATGACCATGGACCTGAACAAGGTCTTGGTTAAATTTACGAATGTGCTGGTGCAGCAGTTTAGTGCCTTCAGTAGCTGTTGTTGCCGGCACCGTTGATGTCTGCGTCGTCATTGACGCCCATTTGTCGTCCAAGGGAACCTCCCTGTGGGACTCCTTTGACTGTTCCGATGCCAGACCCAGATGAGGAGGCTGATGTCGAGGAGGAGTACCACCTGGAACTCATCTTCCCTGATGACATTGAGGAGGAAGAAGAGGAGGAGGAGGAAATTCTCCTTTCTGACAAGTCCACTGCCTCTTCGGTCAGTGAGGATTCCGTTAAGCATACTCCGAGGTCTCCCACTGAAGATGCTACTTTCTATAATGTCATGAAACAGCTGTCTGCCACAATGGGCTTCCAGACTGAGGAGGAGGAGGATGTCACCAGGAAGGACCTGGCTGACTACTTGGAGATCCCTGATTATCCACCTAAAATTATCCCTCCTATGCTGCCAGCCCTGAAAAATGCCACTATGGCAGCCTGGCACAGGCCAGACATGGTGCCAGCTATGCCACACAGGGCAGACAGATTGTATAATGCCCCCTAGGGCCTTCCTTACTTTGTGGCCTAGGCTGAAACTGACTCGGTTGTCATTAAGGCAGCCCATGACAGGTCTAAGGTGCCCCAGCACCTTAGCTCTCTTCCCTCAGACAAGGAATCCCGTAGGACTGACCTCTGAGATAACAGGGTTTGCGCCTCTTCTGCCTTAGGATTGTAAGCTATCTTTCACATATGGTCAAGTTCCAAAATGCTAACTGGAGGAAGGGCAAGGCAGTTGCCCAAGCCTTCCCTGATGGCACTCAGAAACAGGAATTGCTACGGTGTCTGCAAACTGCACAGGATGTCAGCAAACACCTTCTTCAGGCCCTCTATGATTATGGTCAATATGGTGACCAGGGCTTCTGCAATAGGCATTTGCCTTTGCAGGCATTCCTGGCTGAGGGTCTCTGGCTTTGCAGCTGATATGCAAAATAAGGTGCTCAACGTCCCATTCAATGGCACCAAGCTTATCGGCCCTGATGTCCAGGACCTCATCAATAATCTGCAGGCCTCTGGCATGGCTCTTAAATCAGTCCAGTCACTCTACCACACTCTACCCCATGGTAGGGGATGCTCTGCTTTTTGTAGACAGGCCAATTAACCAGGCTCTGGGCCCTGCATCCAGCGTAAGCGCAGAGCCCAGTGTTCTTTGCCCACCCCCTCTAACTCTGGAGCATCGGCCAAACGTCCCAGAAATGATGGACTGATTTCCACAGCTGGCCCCACCTCAGCTTGACTCCTTGCCAGAGCCCCCCTCCTCTGGTCAAGACTCAGGAGGTGGTGGTGGTGGTTGGAGGTTGGTTCTCCCTTCATCTGAATCAATGGAGAACCATAACTTCAGATGCTGGATCCTACAGATTATAGAAAGCGGTCATACCCCGAAGCTCATTTAGCAACCTACAGATACTCCTTCTCCACCCTCCACCTATCCCCCGACCTGCTTGTCTGTTTTCCTGGAGGAAGTGCAATCTCTACTGTGCAAGCAGGCAATCAAGCTGGTGCTAAAGCATCAGAGAAATCAGGGGTTTTACTCCAGATTCTTCCTGGTCCCTAACAAGACCGGAAATCTGGTGCCCATTTTGGATCTCAAGGACCTCAGTCGCTTTGTCCAGTACAGAAAGTTCCAGATGATAACTTCGCCAGGCCTTTTGCCCTTCCTCAAAACCGGGAACTGACTCGGCCTACTGGACATGCAGGACACCTACCTGCACGTTGCGGTCTTGCCTCCTCACATGTTTCTTGCTTTGCCTTTCAGGGCGAGCATTGTCAATTCAAGGTGCTGCCCTTTGGCTTATCCTCTGCATCGTGTGCCTTTACCAAATGCTTAGCAGTGGTCGCAGCAGCTCTCAGGAGAGAGGGGCTGTATGTCTTCCCTTACTTGGACGATTGGCTTCTCAAGGCTCTGTCCAGGGACCAGCTGTGGCTGACTCTGGAGTGCACTCTCCAGCCTTTCCACTCTTTGGGTATAACAGTCATCCTACCCAAATCTGTTCTAGTGCCATCCCAAAGACTGCAATACATTGGGGCAGTTCTGGACTCCCAAGCAGGGGAAAGCCTTCTCACCCAAGAACAGGGGAGAATCCCCTATAGCTCAGGATCAGGAAGTAGCTCAGAGTTGGTACATTCCAGCCAGGCTGTATCTCAGGCTCTTGGGTCTAATGACTGTGGCCATTCCCACCGTTCCACTGGCCAGGTTTCACATGCACATTCCTCAGTGGACCTGCAGAGTGCAGTGGGACCAGCGCACGGATGTGCTGGACCAAACTGTCCTGGTCTTCTCCCCAGTCTGCAGAGTTTTGCAGTGGTGGATGGACTCCTTGAATCTTCTCCAGAGAGTCCATTTTCAGGTTGTCTGTCCCCAACAGGTCCTCACCATGGTTGCATCGGGTCTGGGCTGGGGAGCTCACCTGGGTCCCTTTCAAAGCCAGGGCTCCTGGTCCCAGTGGGAAGTCACCCTGCATATCAACATCCTGGAGATGAGAGCAGTGCTGTGTGCCATGCATTCATTTCAGGAGCACCTTGCTTCAGACCAACTGCTGGTGCAGTTGGACAGTCTTGTAGTCTACTACATCAACAAGCAGGGTGGAACTCGGTCATGCCCCCTTTGCAGGGAAGCCATGCGAGTGTGGTACTGGGCACTGGAGCACAATCTGACACTCTCTTCGGTCCACGTCCCAGGTGTTCTGAACACCCTGGCAGACAGTCTCAGCAGGACTCAGTCCAGCATGCATGAATGGGAGCTTTTCTCATCTGTAGCAGAATATCTGTTCGATAGATGGTGTCGCCCAGAATTGGACCTTTTAGCGTCCCCACTCAACGCAAAACTGCCCAGTTTCTGCTTGCTAGATCCAGGGCCTGGAGTTTTCTGGCAAGACGCGTTGTCCCTCTCTTGGAGCGGGAGATTTCTGTATGCATTCCCTCTGTTTCCTCTAATACAGAGAGTGCTGATCAGGCTGCAAATGGAGGAGGCCAGCATGATTCTGGTAGCTCCATTCTGGCCTCACCAGATATGGTTCTCTCTGTTTCAACAGCTGGCAGAGGAACATCCAGTTCCTCTGTCCCTTTGTAGGACTCTGTTAACCCAGGATCGGGAGACCCTGGTTCATCCCAACCTCAGGTCCCTCCATCTGCATGCATGGCTTCTGAAGATGTACCCATCGCCAGGTTCGGGACATCCTGGTGGCCACCTGCAAGCCTTCCACGTGTGCCACTTATGCCATGAAGTGGAAGCGGTTTGCCATCTGGGCTGCCAAGCATTCCGTAGACCCTTTCACCTATCCTGTGAAGCATATCCTGGACTACCTGATTTCTTTGTCTGACTCAGGCCTCCAGAATTCCTCCCTCAAGGTCCACCTTTTGGCTATTTCTGCCTTCCATGAGCCCATAGGTGACCGCACTATAGCTCAGCTAGATGTCTCCCAAACATTTCTCAGGGGCATCCTGCATCTGAAACCCCCAATCTGTTCCCCTGTCCTGGCTTGGGACTTAAATTTTATTTTGGAACAGTTGACCCTGTCTCCTTTTGAGCCAATCATAACTTGTAATTTATGCTACCTCTCGTGGAAAGTGCTTGTTTTAGTTGCCATTACATCTGCTCGAAGAATTTCAGAACTTCAGGCCCTCTGGGGCAAGGAGACTTATTTGATTTTTCAGAAAGACAGGGTATCTTTGTGCACAAATCCTAAGTTTTTACCTAAGGTGGTTTCTGAGTTCACACTTAATCAGTCTATCCACCTCCCTGTTTATTTCATGAGCATGCCAGTCCAAGGGAAGCACTGCTCCATACACTAGATGTGCGCAGGACTTTGAAGTGTTATCTGCTTCGGACTAAGGAGCCCAGAAAGTCTAAGCAGTTGTTTGTTTCTTTCACCCCAGGTAGAGAGGGTGCTTCACTTTCTAAGCAGTGTTTATCCAAATGGCTGGCAAATTGCATTGTGTTCTGCTACAAGAAGTACAGCAAAGAATTGCCTGATGCTGTCAAAGTACATTCCACCAGAGGCATGGCTACCTCAGTGGCTTGTTTCAAAGGGGTCTTAGCCACTGATATTTGTGCTGCTGCCACCTGGAGTACAGTCCACAACTTCACCAAGCATTGCAGTCTGGACATTGCTTCAAGAGCCCATGCAGGATTTGGCAGGGCTGTGCTACAAGGTCTCCTGTCTTAAGTTATGGAGATGCTGTCCATTTTCACTTTTCACTGCTTGGTATTTGTTCCTACGGTATTACTTATACCCATGAAGAAGACAGAACAGTTACGTAAGAACTTACCATAACAGTAGCTCTTAAAGGGGATCTCAGTCATCAGGTATGATTTCCCTCCCACCGTCCCCCTTCTTGGGGCTCCTGTTCAGGACCTGGCTATCTGCTGTATTTCATCATTTCTGTCTAGAGCTGGGTCCCTCATTCTCTCCTTGGTTCCCCAGGGTGTTAGCTTTGCTCCCTTCATCTCCGGAGGAACAGAACTGGGGCGGGAATGGAGCCCCCCATGCCTATATAGGGTTGGTGACGTTGGCGGACGTCGATGGCGTGGGCAGTCCCAGTTGTACTGCTGAAAATCTTCCATTTGGATTCCCTGTCTCCAATGGCAAAGGTTCCTATGACATTACCTAATAACTGAGATCCCCTTGAAGATCTACTGTTATGGTAAGTTCTTATATAACTGTTCTTTCCTTGACGGGTGCTGCGCCCTGGTGATAAAAGTTGATGTGTAAAAACACACGTCAGTGTCAGTGAGCGAGAAGGGAGAGAGGGACCTTCCTGGAAACTATACTGTTGTACCCTAACTGGAGACTGGGGGGTGGGACTTCTGGGACAGAGGACTCTTCAAGGGTGATGGTTTTCACCTGATGAGAGAGAGAGAGGGCCAGCGTGTTGGGGAAGATGTTTGACGTCTTTATCAGATAGTTAAACTGACTATTGGGGAGTATGGGTCTAGGATAGCCATGGTGGATGGTGAGCAGAAGGGGATCCTAAATAGTACTCCCCCACATTAAGGGGGACTGTAGCAGCAAAGAGGGTACAAATATATCAGTAGTGTTTACAGGACCAAAGGAATGGGCAATAGTGACCGATCAAACAAAGGGCAAAAACCCCAACAAGAGTGGGAGAAAACACTGAAAACAGAAGCACAGTAGTCAGGTAATAGCAGAGGACAGATAGAAGGGGGTATGCCGTATACCAGAAGCCTACATAACAAACTCAGCGAGTTCCAGGCTCTGATAGCAGACACTGAGGTGGACCTTGTGGCCATCATGGAAATGTGGGCCACAAATAATAATGACTGGGAGATGATAGTCCCTGGGTATCCACTGTTCAGGAGGGATAGAGGAACTGAAAGTGGGGGAGGAGTTGCCCTTTTTGTCAAGGGAGGCATCAAGGTGGTAGAAGATGGGTGCATTAGGGGGTAGCAGTGGTGAGGCTGAGTCAGTATGGGTGCAACTCACGGCAGCCTCAGGCAGGAAAGTATGCTTGGGGGTGATATACAGGCCTCCAGGGCAAGGGGAGGAAAGGGACAGAGAACTCATAGAGGATCTTGAAAGAGGGGTAGCAGAGAGGGAAGTAGTGGTGTTAGGAGACCTGAACCTACCAGACATTGGGTGATCCCAGTGGCCAAGATTGCCAGGAGTCAGGCCTTGCTGGATGCCTTCCAAGACTGTCTACTGGTGCAGCTAGTTAATGAACCCACCAGGAAGATCGCAGTCCTTGATGTGGCGCCCACCAACTCAGAGATGGTAGGAGTGCTGGGAGTAGGGTAGCCAATGGGGAACAGTGACCATAACTCTGTTTGGTTTTAATTGGCCCTCCGGGCTGGCAAGCCACAATCGAGAACTGAAGTCCTTGACTTTAGAATGGCTGACTTTGATAGGATGAGGGAACTGGTCAGGAATAAGTTAGTAGGGCTGAAAGACATATGTGGGGTAGAGGAGAGACATAGGTGGGGTGGAGGAGAGATGGGAGGTAATTAAGGGGGCCATCCTCAAGGCATCTAAAGTATGCATAAGGACAGTAACAAAGAAGAATAGGTCTAAGAAACCACTATGGTTCTCAGCAAGGGTCAGGGAGGCGGTAAGGGCCAAAAAGAAGGTCTTCTATAAATACAAGAAAAAACAGGGGTAGGTAGAATGGGAGGATTATCTACAGAAAAATAAGGATGCAAAGAAGGCTGTTAGGGAGGCCAAAGCAGACATAGAGCTGTGTATTTGTGAAGGGGGTCAGGAATGGAGAAAAACAGTTTTTCAGCTATATTAGTGAAAAAAGAAAAAAAGGGTGGGGAATCACAAGGCTAGTTAAGGGGGGGTAGGGTAATAGAGGAGGATGGGCAAAAGGCCGCCATCCTAAATGACTACTTTTGCTCAGTTTTTACTAAGGAGGACGGTGGGTCCATGCCAGAGAATGGCATCAAGAGCAGTCACTGAGAGAATCATGGAAATGAGTCAGCCATTGTTTACTAGTGAAAGGGTTCTGAAAGGACTGGTTACCCTTAAGATAGATAAGGCCCCAGGACCAGATGGGTTGCATCCGAGGATACTCAGGGAATTAGCAGCGAAGCTTGCTGACCCATTGGTATGTCTGTTCAACAGTTCACTTAGGTCTGGAGACATTCCAAGGGGTTGGAAGGTGGCAGACATACCGCTTCACAAAGGGGGGATAAGGAGCAGCCAGGGATCTACAGGCCTGTCAGTCTAACCTCTATATTAGGGAAGCTGATGGAGTCACTAATCAAAGAGGACCTCAAGGACTAGCTGGAGAGTAACAGGCTCCAGGATAGTAAACAGCATGGTTTTGTGGCAGGAAGATCTTGTCAGACTAACCTGATAGTTTTCTTTGACTGGGTGACAAAGGAATTAGACAAGGGCCACGCTGTGGCTGTGCTCTACTTTGACTTCAGCAAGGCTTTTGACTCAGTACCTCACAAATGATTCCTCAAGAAAATGGAAGACCAGTGTGCAGCCAAACCCACAGTCAACTGGGTGTGTAACTGGCTAGTGGGGAGGCAGCAGAGGGTGGTGGTCAGTGGGTTTAAATCAGAGGAGAGGGAGGTTATGAGCGGGGTTCCACAGGAATCGGTCCTGGGTCCAGTCTTCTTCAGTATATTCATCAGTGACATTGGAGAAGGAATCCTGGGCAGGTTGTGCCTCTTCGCAGATAACACAAAACTATGTGGAAGGGTGGATAGTGATGAGGGAATAAGGGAAGTGCAGAGAGTCCTACAAAAGCTAGAGGGATGGTCAAAGGTCTGGCAGTTAAAATTCAGTGCTAGAAAGTTCAAGGTAGTGCACATAGGGAAAAGAACCCCAAGACAGAGTATTGGATGGGAGGAGAGAGACTTAGCACTACAGCTGAGGAACGGCATCTGGGAGTTATCATTAGCAACTCACTTAAGCAATCGAGTCAGTGCAACAAGGCATACAGCAAGGCTAACCGGATGCTGGGATGTATTGGGAGGGGTATTGATAGCAGAAGAAAGGAGATAATATTTCCCCTCTACAGATCCCTGGTGAGGCCTCACCTGGAGTACTGTGCCTAGTTCTGGAGTCCTCACCTCAGAAAGGATAAGGACAGGTTGGAGACAGTGTAGCGCAGGGTAACAAAAATGATTCAGTGCCCGCAGGGCAGATCCTATGAGCACTGCCTCAAGGCACTAAATATGTACTCACTGGAGACCAGAAGGGAGAGGGGAGATATGAAAGAGACCGTCAATTTCCTTAAAGGGATTACCAAAGTGAACTGCGGGGAACTATTTAGCCTGAATGCCATTTTGCGGTCACATGGACACGAATGGAAATTAACAGGAGATGGGTACAGGAGAGATGTGAGGAAGTACTACTTTACAGAAAGGGTGGTGGAACCTTGGAAGAGTCTGTCAGCCAAAGTGGTGGGTGTGAAATCAGTCAGGGGATTCATGCAGGACTGAGACATAATGAAGGCAATAGTGGTTACCGGAGGCAACAAGACCAAGGAGGAGAATTGAGAGAGGGCAGGGAGGATTAGCACCCTGGAGGAACAGTAGGTATCAGGGATGATAGGGAACTTGGGCAGTTTGGATGTACCTCTGGTCTTTTTCTGCCATCAGTCTATGTTTCTGTGATATTCTGGTATGTGACAATTCTAGTAATGTTCTGGGGTAGGATACCTATCAACCTTTTGCCACTGAAGTGAAGGACATTTAATAACATAATGAGGAGCATAGACATGGAGATACAGTCTCAGAACAGTGTGGAAACCATTGTGTTTGTGACCCCTGGGTCACCGTGTCCAGAGTTACACCCCTGCCTGGTGACTGTTAAGGGCCCACCTTGTTAAGTGGGTTGGGTTTATTATTTCTCCAGAGGCAGAGAGGTTCATTGCAGAACAGATAATGAGTAGTGTGGTGGCTCCACCCAGAGAGAATATGTGAGCAGATGTTGTATGCAGTACCACTGCCTGGAATGCAGTATCTACCCACCTCCCTACAGTGACCAGGACCACCCCCTGGGGACCACTGAGACAGTTGTTACTTTCACCAATAAAACACATCAGTCAGGTTATAGAAACAGGGTATACACACACAGGAGTAGAATTCAGCCAGTTAACACTGCTTTTATGTAACTACTCAAGCCTGGCAGCTGGAAGAAAAGAAGGGGTTAAGCAGTCGGGTGTAGCTAAACATTATAAATGCCGGGATAAATACATATACCAGGACCATGTTTGTTGCCCCATCTGACACAATAAATACAACTTTTGTATACCATGACACTGGTTGTTGTTCCCCCAGTGCACAGCTAAATACAGCTGCCATATGCATCGTTCCTTTAGACACCCACGTACCACCCCAGAGACTGGAATGCTGTATAGTCCTTGGAATGCAAAGACAGTATCAGTGGCCAGTCCTTCTAGGGATGGGGGGAAAAAGGGGTAAGGCTATCAAAAATGGAGAGTAATGAGTACCAGTGCCCGTAGTCTGGGTAACAAGCTCCCTGAACTGGTGGCCTTGATGGAAGAGGGATGCCTGGATATTGTAGCAGTCACAGAAACATGGTACACAGAGAACCATGACTGGGATGTTAACATACCAGGATACACAACCTACAAGAGAGACAGAGGGGAGAAGAGGGGGAGGAGTATCTCTCTATGTAAGAGAAGAGATAAAAGCAATGGAACAAAAAAGTAAACTGGGAAGAGAGGAGGCACTGTGGGTCACCTTAGAGACTGGAAATGGCACTACAATCCACACAGGGGTTGTATACAGACCCCCATGTCGGGGAGGGAATGGACAAGGATATGTTAGAAGGCATCCTTAGGATGGCAGAGAAAGAGGATATACTGTTGATGGGGGACTTGAATATACCAGATGTTAACTGGAGCACCTTTGCTGCAGCCACATCCAAGAGCAGGGCAATTGTCGATGTCCTACAGGCAGCATGCCTCAGACAGCTAGTTTTGGAACCCACTCATGAGGGAGCAGTCTGAGACCTCGTACTCTCAAATGGGTACAGTGAGAGGATCTTAAATCTAGAAGTGGGTAGCCATCTGGGAACAAGTGACCACCAAACAGTGTGGTTCATGATAAACTCAGCTACAGAGTTAAGCCATACAAAAGTAAGGGTACTGGACTTCAGGAGGGCTGACTTTTTCAAGATGGGAGAGTGCCTTAGAAAAGCGCTAGCAAACAGGCTAGAAGGAGGGATGGAGCAACAATGGGGAAACATCAAAACTGCCATCACAGAGGCAACAAGACTTTGTGTGAAGCAAATAAACAAATCAAAATGAAAGAAAAAGCCACTATGGTTCTCAAAAGAGGTGGCGGGGAAAGTTAGGGAGAAAAAGATGGCATTTAGGAGGTATAAGGAAACACAAAAGGAGCAGGACAGAGAACTGTACCAGTTAAAGCAGAAGGAAGCAGGGAGGGAAGTCAGAATAGCAAAGGCTCAAACTGAGGAAAAGATAGCCAACTTGGTTAAGAAGGGGGATAAAACCTTTTATAGGTACATCAGGGAGCGTAGAAAGACAAAGGGAGGGATAGTGAGGCTGAATAGAATGGACAGTCGGTGGGCAGAGAGGGGGGCAGTGAAAAAGCAGGGATACTGAACAAATACTTCTGCTCAGTATTCACAAAAGGGGAGGAGGGGGAGGTGCCTAATCCAGTTAACAGAAGCACTCTGGATAGGGGGGGTCGATCCTAATCCTTTCACAGAAGAAAGGGTTCTGAAATAACTCCTAAAACTGAAGGTGGACAAAGCAATGGGGCCTGACAAAATTCACCCCAGAATTCTAAAATAATTAAGGGGAGAACTAGTGACACCACTGACTACTCTTTTTAACAAATTATGGGAGGATGGTGTGGTACCTGAGGACTGGAGGAAGGCGGATGTGATTCCCCTTCACAAAAGTGGGAGCAAGACAGAGGCAGGAAACTGCAGACCTGTCAGTTTGACCTCTGTGGTAGGGAAAGTGATGAAATCACTTGTGAAGGAAAGAATTGTTGAGTACCTAGAGGCCAGTGGGGCAGAGGACCCAAGGCAGCATGGGTTCACACTGGGAAGGTCATGTCAGACGAATCTAATTGATTTCTTTGACTGGGTGACCAAGTAGTAGACCAGGGAGGGCTGTGGACATAGCCTACCTAGACTTTATGCAAGGCATTTGACACAGTCCACACAAAGATTAATAGTCAAATTAACCAGCCTGGGTGGGTCCCAGGGTGGTAGCCTAGGTAAAACATTGGCTGGACAACAGGACACAGAAGATAATTGTAAATGGAGTCACTCTGAAGAAAGAGGGGTTACTAGTGGGTACCCAGGGTTCAGTACTGGGTCCAGTCCTTTTTAATGTCTTTATAAGTGACATTGCAGAGGGACTGGAAGGAAACGTATGCCTCTTTGCAGATGACACAAAGATCTGCAACAGGGTTGACACACAAGGAGGTGTGGAAAGGATGAGAAGGGACTTGGCAAGGTTGGAGGAATGGTCAGAAGTATGGCAGATTGGATTCAGTGCAAAGAAGTGCAAAATAATGAACCTGGAAAACAAAAACTCAGGGGAAGATTACACAATGGGAGGGGAGGTAGTAACAACAACAAAAATGGAAAGAAACCTGGGAGTAATCATATTAGATGACCTTAAGGTTAGCAAGCAATGTGAGAAGGCAGTAGGGAGGGCTGGGGGATACTGGGATGTATAGGGAAGAGGCATCACCAGCAGAAAACAGGAAGTTGTTATGCCTGTGTACAAACAGTTGGTGAGACCCCATCTGGAGTACTTTGTGCAGTTCTGGAGACCCCATCTCCTCACGGACATAGATAGGATGGAGGCAGTCCAGAGGAGTGCAACTAAAATGGTGCAGGGTTTGCAAGAGAAGCCATATGATGAGACACTAAAGGAGCTTAATGTGTATACCCTTGAGAAAAGGAGGGAGAGGGGGGACATGATAGAAACTTTTAAGTACCTCAGTGGAATCAACAAAGTCCAAGAGGGTAGCATCTTTCAGAAAAAGAGATGTGCAAGAACAAGGGGACACAATTTGATGATAGAGGGGGGATGGCTCAGGGGCAATGTGAGGAAGTATTTTTTCACAGAGAGGGTGGTGGATGCATGGAACAGCCTTTCTGAGGAGGTTGTTGGGTCTAAAACTGTGGGAGAATTCAAGAAGGCATGGGACAGACATAAGGCAATTCTTGTGGGGGGTAGGAAGAGATAGGCTGTTGGTTAACAAGGATCTGTAGCTTATCCTGTAGGTAGGTGAAATGGGCAGACTAGGTGGGCCAAGCGGTCCTTATCTGCCATCAAAGTCTGTGTTTCTCTGTTTCCGTGAATAAAACTGCAGAAAAGATTAGCTTCTCTGGTTATGTTTTGAGGGACAAAAGCAGCAGCTGAGATCCTTTTTGTTGCCCCACCTAAAATAAAATTGTACACCATGGAGTATGTGGAGTATGCCTTCCTACACCCATGTAAGCAGTTGCAAACCACCTTGAGTACTCCCACCCTATAGCAATGCCTCCTAGGAGCCATTGTACTGTGTGTCACTACCACCCTCTGAGATACCACACAGTGTAAGGATGACCTGCCTAACCAAGGGGCACAGAAAGAGGGCTTATACTGCACAGGGTGCAGTAACTCTTCTGTTGGTACCAGTAGTAAAATTACTGTTTCAAGTATGACATCATAACCAATGACTCTGGATACCCAGGAATTACACTAGAGTCTCTTCCTGGTGCAGGGTTGGTAGCTATATTGCCTGAGTACTTTCTTTGTTGCACTTGATGAAAATTAACAAGCAGACAGACAACAAGATGTGTGATACTACTATCCCTGATCCTGTTGTAGTTGCTTCTTCTTTCAGTTCCTTCTTCACTTCTTGCACCCATTCACTCTTCTCCTTATCATCATCATCCTCATCCTCACTCTTCTCTTCTACTCCTCTTCTCTTATCTCTCTCTGTCTCTATCCCTCAGACTCTCCCTCTGTCCTCCTCATCCCTTTTCTCTTTTTCTCCCATTACCCCTGCTGTTGCTGTTAAGGCTGTTTTGGCTCTTAATCCTCACAAGGGTTGTAGTCCTGATGGTCTTGACTTTAGACTACTTTTTCTCTCTGCTTATGCCATTGCTCTTCTGATTTCCTATCTCCTCAACCTCTCTTTCTCCTTATCCTGTGTCCCAGACTCTTGGAAGCTGGCTACTGTCAGTCCCCTTCCCAAAGGTGGTGATCTCTCTTCCCCTAGTAACTTCCATCCTGTCTTCCTCCTTTATACTTTAGCTAAGCTCCAGGAACATCTAGTTCATTCCCAGCTCTCCCATTTTCTTAACTCAGTGTCCTGTTTTACACCTTTCCAGTCTGGCTTTAGGAAGTTTCATTCTACTACCACTTCTCTTCCCCAGCTCACTGATGCTGTGTTTTCTGGTATGGATCAGGGCCTTGTCACCTCAGCTATTTTTGTTGATTTAGCCAAAGCTTTCAACGCTGTAGCCCATCCTATTCTCCTGGACAAGCTTAAGGCAGCTGGATTCTCAATTCTTCAGTTGAGTGGTCATGTTCCTACCTTGAGAGAAGATCTGTGAAAGTAAAAAAAAAAAAAGTTATTGCAGCAAGTTGCCAAGTTCAGAATGATGCTCACCTATGGGGTTTGCCTGCCCCGATTGTTAAAAATCTGAAGCAAAAGAATGGTGGCAGTTGGAACCATCCAAGCTATTCATGCAAGAATCTATCCAATTTTGCAGTGCGTAAAGTAATTTATTTGCCAAATGGCTATGAGGAAGGTTCAACAATCCACAGTACTCCTTCCTGGCCACCCAGCGCTTCGACTCGTCAGCGAGTCTTCCTCAGTGGTGACTTCCCGATCAGTCATTCCCCGGTTTTATACTAAGGTTCATACTAAGGTATGAGGAGCTGAAAGGCAGGGAGCCCATAAGTTGCTCCTGTCATATCACCCATAATATTTTAGACGATTCCCATCCAAGATATTGGAATCTAGCCTGTTCTTGAAATGATTTTTTATTTTTACTAGCTATGACATCTAGAGGTGGCTGATTCCAAGGATTCACAACTCTGTGTGTGTAGAAAACCTTGCTTTTATTTGTGTTAAATTTCCTTGGTTTTAGCTGTAGTGGGTGTTCCCTAGTGCTCATTCTGTCACTCTTGAATTCCAGTTTGTTCATTTAGTAGATAATCATCTTGCATTTTGTCATAGCATGGAAGAAGGTCTCCCCTCAAACGTCTTGTTTCAAGAGTCATGAGGTTTGGTTTTTGTAGGTGCTTGCTATATTGTACAGTTTTTAGATTGTATATTAATTTAGTGGTTTGCCTCTGTCCTGTTGATACCACTCATTGCTATTGGGCCCCACACTGGGCTTCCATAGTCCAGTAAAGGTCTAACATATGATCAATACAATGGCATAATGACCTGTTCCCTTCTACTGTACTTCAAAAATTATCTTTTATGGACCACAGAACTCTTTGCCTTTGCTATCTGGATATTACAGTATGAATCATACTGTAGGTTAAAGTTCCATTGATGATTATTTCTTAGTCTTCTTCCTCATTTGACTCTCTAAAGTGGTCTCCATTTAGGAAATATGTTTCCCTAGTGGTGTATTTCCCTAAGTGTATAACGCAACATTTGTCCTCATTAAAAGTCACATATCTAGGGTTGGCCCATATCTGGATGTGTCTAAATCCTTTTGTATTGTGGATGTGTTTTTTACTATTACCTGCAAGTTTTGTATCATCCTTGTATTTGCTTAACCAGTTTGATGCATGTTGACCTATACTGTATCTGACATGAAAATCTGAAAAAGCAACGGGCCCAGAACTGACCCGTGCGGCACCCCACTCGTCACATGTACAGGGGCCATGTGATAGCTATTTATACATACCCTCTGAGTTCAATCTCACAATCAATTGGCAGTCCATCTCACTATTCTGTGATTCTTGTGTCTGTTTGACTTTGAATAATATCACAATGTGGAACCTTATCAAATGTCTTTGCGAAATCTAGATAAATACAATCAACTGGCACCCCCATCCAAAGATGCTGATATTTTCCATAGAAACACAGCAGATTTGTTACACACGATCTGCAAGTCACAAAACCATGCTGATCCTTCTCTCTTTGGTCACTGCCTTTTATGAGATCATTTATTACGCCTTTAAGTATTGCTTCCATTAACTTCCCTGGGACTGACATCAAACTAATAGGCCTATTGTTCATGTGATCTGCCCTGTCCTTTTTCTAGTTGATATTTAGTTAATTCTTTTTTGTTTTTTGTGCAGTTTCACAGTTTACTGTTTGATGCTTTTTAGTCAGTGTATTCTGAGACATAATTGTCATGTTTATGTTGTCTCTATTAATTCCATTCTGTGTGTAACCTGGGTGCCGTGTACCAACAGGCCACTAACCCTGTCTGGTGACTATAGCACAAGTTAAGGGGCCAGGGTTCTGTTTCGATGACAAGTGGGGGTTCTATCCCAGAGATAAAATAACAAAAACATGGTGCCTTCACCCAGAGTAAAATATAGTGGATAGATATAAATATAAATATAGTGGGCCAGATGGTTGTAAGGTACAACCGTAAGCATGTCGTACCTACCCACCTCCCTTCCAGTTACCCCCGTACTCTTTACTTTGCATGCAGTTCCTGGCTATAGCTAATAATATGTCTACAACTGACAGTACTCTACTTAGCATGCAATTAATGACTGACTACAATAATATGCTCACAGACAACTTTTAATATCAACAAGAATAACAACATTTATTGAATAGGAAAAGGGGAAAAGGTGATGCAAAATTAAGTTCAGATGCAGTTTTAAACATTCAGAACGACAGTATGGCCCAACAATAACTGTGCCCACCTCCAAAAGCAACAGCATTTGCCAAACCCCCCTCCCCACTGGTACCAGTGCCCTAACAGTCTAGCTGGGTACACAGACATAAGGTGTAGGCCTATATGTTGCTGTGGATTGTCTGGCATTGGGGCCCCGTTAAAAGTGTAGAAGACGTGAAGAACTTGAACCACTTTAAATAGCCCCTGCCAGGGAAGGCCCTGCGATTACTCATGGTTTTGTAGTTCACCAGTTCGGGTTGGGGATGTAGGCTTCCTCAGACTAGAGCTCCAGAGGCAGCAGCTGGTGGAAGGGAACTGAGAGTGACATCTGGCAGATGGCAGCAACTGACGAAAGGGGACTAAGAGCAACGTCTGGCAGCTTTCTCCTCAGGGGTTTGAGACCGATGTCTGGCAGCCGTCCCCCTTTGGTTGGTTAAAGGCTCTTGCAGTTTGTCACCTTCTGCTGGACCTGAGGATCTGGGGACCAGGGCCAGAGTGCCTTCTGTAAAGATGAGCAGCAGAGGGTCCAGCAACAGCTCCCACTGGCTGACTCCCCAGGCTGTTGCTGACAGGAACTTCAGTCCTGGGCTGTGGGAGATCACAACAGTTGTTCCACGCCCTGCAGTTGGCAGCAGGAACATTTAAAATGGCCAGTGCACCCCTCAGGGCTGAAATTTCACAGTGTTTTGAAAGGCTTTCTTTACAAAATTAAACGTCACTTGCCCCTTACACTTTTCTGGTCTTCTGGCATTCCCCAGTCCCTGAGAGTCCTCTGCAGGCATCTTCACACTCTGGCTACATGGCCCTGGACCTTCCAGGTGGCACAGGTGAAGACAGTTCAAGCCCCCTCCCACGCTAATGGTTCTCTCAAAAACTGCAGAAAAGAAAACTGTCAACTGACCCTCTTTTTTTCTTACCAGTTCTCTCTGGTTCTTCCGGCAAAAGAACCTTTCTGACAAATTCCTTGTCTCTTGGCTGCTGAAGCCACAGGCCAGCTGTCAAACTGTCTCTCTGACACAGTCTGAGTCCTCTTTCTTCACAGGGAGCCCAACCGAGACTGCCTCGAGCTGTCAGACTCTCTTCGGTTTCTCTAACAATGGCTGCTTCTCATTGGTTGAAACCTGCTGCCTTCTCCTGCCTAGAATTTTGATTGGCTGTTCCTGTGGGTCAGAGAATCACACCATGGCTGCCAGTGTAAACACTATCTGCAGTCTGTATGGGGTTTCCCAACTGTAAAGTTTTCAAGCAGCCAACAGAAATAATTTTATTTATTTATTTCCCCACAGTTTGATAGCTGCCCCTGTATTATATTGTCTGGAGCAGGAATTTAACTTTCTACACTGTTCCCCTCCCTATTGCTGCCTTTGTTAAACACTGTCCTCCTTGGCAGCAAGCAGGCTAATTAATATGTAAATCCTCTTATTAACATTCATAGCCACCACCCCCCCCCCCAGTTCTACAGTGCTCATGGGTACTCTTTAAACAAGCATTTGTCAATGCCAAATGTTTGCTTGCTGGCATTGGCATTGGTAGTGTAGAAGTTACAGAGCTGCATAATAGAAATGGCAGTGAAGTACTTAACTGAAGCCAACCCCACCACCACCCTGCAGAGGCTGTCAGGCATTGGGGTGTGCCTTTGGGTCGTCAGGCATAACGGCCACACCATTTCACCACACCCTACCCTGCAGACACTGACAAGTGTCACAGTGTGCCTTGGGGTCTTTGGCCCTTATGCGCACCCCATTCCATCAGGAAATACGGTGAGATGAGTGCAGTATAGGAGAATGGGGTGAACTTTGGGGCCGAAGAGTCCAAGGCATACCTCGATGCCTCTCACTGGCTGCAGGGTGTGGAATGGTATGACCATTACAGGCGAGAATCCCAAGTCACACCCCTGATGCCTGTCATTCTCTACAAGGTGGGGCATTATGGTCAGAAACCCTAACGCCTCAGGCATTCGTTGGTATTTTCACTCCAAATTTTCAACATAGTCATTTTAAGACCTCGTCATTTGGCACCACTGGTGCGAAAACAAATTTCGAACAGGATGTGAAAAATGACAGCTGTACTGTTCATGGGGAGGTGCAAAAAATGGCAATGTTGAAAATCTGCAGTGAAAATATTAAAAGAACTGGTGAAGTCATGAGCGTGAGTAGAAACTGCACAACACACACCCATAATGTAATTAGTTTGGGTATTTTTTACAGCAGATTGTCAACACAGGCATTTTGGAACCTCTGCTCATGAACAGTGTCACAGTGATTTTCTTAATGTGTCCCATACATTGATTTCGCACACCGACTGTGCCATTGTGTGCTACATGCGCGAAGCACATTTTAGGCGAGATGTGATAAATGACAACTGTATTGTTCATAAGTAGGTGTGGTAAAATGGCAATGTTGAAAATCCGGAGTGCAAATATAAAAAATTTGTGAACTTATGAGCTGCGAGGAACTGCGCAACGACGCCGTAGAAACAGTCATTTTTATGATTATTTCACCAAATTTGCAACATAGGCTTTTTGAGAGCCCACCTTATGAACACTTCCTGTCGTTCTGTTAGCAATCGTCCCAAAGATTTTGCAGAAAGTGATCATAAATCACCCCTTCGGGCCCGATTAACGCCATGACAGTTCAAGAAATCACGAGGAGGAGTCCCTAAAACCCCATGTTGAAAATTTGGTGCCAAAATTCCAAACAATGCCTGAGATATGCAGTAAAGTTGAAAAACCCTATTCATTACATTATACCGCTTACTAGCATTTCCTCAGTTTGCGGTCAGCTTTGACGAGTGCAGACGTGTTCCTGGTCCACGGAAGATCATCGTGCCGAGCTCCGGAGGTAAGTATGGGGTGAGGGTGTGTGGGGGAGCAGGGTGTGCAGTGGGTGGGCTGGGAGGCGCCGAGGGAATGTTTTCTTGTTTACAGTTTTTTTTGTTTTTTTAAGGAAGGCGGCGTGGGACGTTTGCCACGCGTAGGGTGGGCTCTAGCATGGCAGCTAGGACGGTTGTTTTAGGGGCGGCTGGAGCCGACGGGGATTGGGCACCCCCATTGGCCAGACGGACTTGTGCTGGGGTGGGCTCCAGTGTGGCAGCTATAAGGCTGTTTGGGGGCTGGAACCGACAGGATTGGGCACCCCGTCGGCCATGCGGACTTGTGCCACGCTGGGGTGGGCTCCCAGTGTGGCAGCTGTAAGCTGTTTGGGGGGGCTGGAGCCGGCCGGAGAGTTAGGCACCCGTCGGCCATCTGGACGTGTGCCACACTGGGGTGGGCTCCAGCATGGTACCTGGAAAGCTTTTTTGGGGGGGCATGGAGCCGACAGGAGTTGGGCACCCCGTCGCCATACAGTATGTGCATGCAGTGGTGGCTCCAGCTTCTGTTGGTTACCAGGGCACTGGGTGGGCACCACAGTTGGAAGCCAGGGCACCCATAGAAACCAAGATGTAAAATCATACGTAAATTCCTGAGTGCCTATCTGTGTTTTTTTTACAGTCTAAAAAAAAATGAATGCTATATTTCAGAAATAAAAAATGCCATTTCAGTGTTATGTTTTAGAGCTTTAATTTTACATTTAAGTATGCATATACAAACTTTGTAAAGAAGCTTGTCTGCTCTATTGTCTCTTCCCACCCCTCGTCACATTTCCCACATGCTGAACTGGTTTATGGGTTTGTTTTGAGCACTGCATTTTTCAAACAGCATGCTGGTGCTCCCTAAAAATGTTTTATTAATTAAAGTTCTCCTGAAAGTCTCACCAGTTCTTGTGCCTGAAAGCATTTGAACAGAACAAAAAAAAAAAAAGGTAGACTAAATAGTAAACTTAACTACAAGCGTCTGACCATTTCACGTATGCAATACCACTCTATACATAGTCATTTTTCATAATAAAGTAATTCTTCTGTTGCTATGTAGTTTGGCAAAAATGTCCACCACACTGTCCATGTCCAAGTCCTGTGTACGGCCTTCATTAATAGAAAGGACTGCCAGGTTGCTAAGTCTCTCATTTGCCATTCTATTGCGAAGGTATGTTTTAATCATTCTGAGTTTACTGAATGAACGTTCACATCCAGCAGATGTGACTGGAAGAGTAAGTGCAATGATAAGCAGGCGATATAGTTCAAAAAAGGCATCTCTGTATGGCATCAAATAATGACTCAGAGCATGCATACTGTTTATGTCCTCATCAGGGTTCCTTTCCAGAAGCCTCTTTGTTGCATACAACTCAGCTGACAGATCTCGCACGTTCAATCCATAGTGGTGTGCCATGGGAAGTACATTCTCTTCCTGCAAAAGTCCTTCCTCCCTGGAGTTAATGCAGCAACTGCTTTTAGAATTTCACAGTTCTTGTCATCAAACCGTCTGTCCAACTCTCCAATGATCCTGTCAAGAGCTGGCAAAAGAGGTGTTTCCTAAAATCATCCTTGCTTTGCAGAACATGCGTTGCCCAGTTGTGCTCATTGTGATATGATCTGATGTGAAACTGGTCTTCTCCAAATCACGAGCCCTCTCAATTGGCTGAGCCTGAGGCAAACCATTGTCCTGGATCAGCTTTTGTGCTTTGTCCAAACTGTAGACCATAAACCAGATTCAGATTCATTATCACGCCTGGCTTGATAATTCTTCTTGTAAGCTTGCTACCAGTTGTACGGCACAGGATAGTTGCAGATCAGAAGATTGCAAACACTTTGCAACAATGCTGGTCTTTTGAGGATCAGTTCAAACATAAGATTAATGGCAAGGTGCTGGTTATTATATGTACAAGTGCCTTTGCCTGAATTGTACGCTCAGCATTGCCTCTCTCCCCCACATAGTGATGTAGTGTCTCCATGATGGCTGGCAAAGTCTTATGCACACTGTTGCATGCGGCATATTGGCAGGTCCACCTTGTGTCAGATAAACGTTTGAGTTCCACTGGCACCTTTGCAGGCATAATTTCTTTCTGAATTTCTATAAAGAAAGCATGAACTGCTGACCCACTAATGAAATTGTATAAGGTTTGTAACAATGAGAAAAACTCAGCTGCCATCTGAATATTTTGACACAATCCACAACTACAAGGTTCAGCCTGTGGCTGTAGCAGTGTATATAGATAGCCTTGGGAACTTCTTCACGAAACTTATCCTGCACTCCAGCTGCTTCCCCTCATAACACTGGCACCATCATAGCACTGTGCTATGCATGCATTTATATCTATGCTGTTATCTGCAAGTGTCTGCAGTATTATCCTGGTCAGGATGTTGCATCCAGGCCTTTGCTTGTTGAAAGCCAAGGAATTCTTCATGTATTTTGCCACCATGCACATAACGCACCACAAGAGAGATTTGCTCAATCTTTGAAATGTCCTTTGACTCGTCCACTTGTATCGAGAATGCCCCAGCAGCTGCCACCTCTTCTGTAATTTGCTGTCGCACAAGCCGTGCCATAATATTAAGGAGCTGGTCTTGGATGCTGTGATGTGTATATTTTGCATTTCTTGCACCTGACAATTTTTTTTTGACTATGTCATCACGCATTGCTATCAGATTCAGAATTTCAAGAAAATTGCCCTGGTTGACACTTTGTTCACCTTCTCTGTGTCCTCTCTGTGCAATGCACTGTGTAGCAGTCAGCCTCAATATCTCTGCTATTGTTTTTATGTAATGGCGATTTTCTTTCACAAGTTTGCTGTGATCCTCGTTGATCAGATTCTGTATGGTCCTTCCTTCCTTTGTATGCATCTTGAAGTCACACCATGCTGTATGTGATGCTTTATGGGACTCAGAGTTGTTGTGCAGGGTTAGTGATCCATCCTTTCCAGTCGATCTTTTCCAGTTCTGGAAACCATTTTTTAAGGAACACGGTGACATTTTTAGTGGTTTGAGGAAAATGACGACATGCAAAGCAATATACAGCATCTTCAGACTGAGAGTATTCAATCCAGGGAAAAATGCTGTACCAGTTGGGATTGAATGCCCTCCACTTTTGGCCAAACTTCTTTTGTGGAAATGCACTCAGCTTTGGTTGCACAGGCATGCAGTCTTTATTCTGGCTTAAATCAGAGGGGCCTGGAGGTTTTTTCAGTTGTGCTGTACAGATCTCAGCGATTCTGAAACTTCCATCATCCTGGGAGTCTGATGCTGAAGTATCACTATCGGACTGCATACTGTCATCACTATGTTCCCATTGAGGCATGGTGTTTGAGCATTCGGACTGTTGTGAACTACTACAGTCATCATCCAACTCATCAGCCTTTCGTTTTCTGGTGAGGAATCCCCGGATATCCATAATCTAGAATGACAGCATTGTTTCCTTTCAGTCAAATGTTTATATTTTCAGTTTGAACTTCCACAAATTAAAAGCAAAACTACTACTACCAGTGACACCACTGTTTAATGGAGTGGTGTCACTGGTCTACTCAACACAATACCAGTGGCTGATGGCACGAGACACGCCAACACCTCCAGCAACTTGAGGCCGTTCACTCTGACACTACACAGCCAAGAGGAATACCAGCGCTGATGGCACGAGACACACCACCTCCAGCAACTTGAGGCCGTTCACTCTGACACTACACAGCCAAGAGGAATACCAGCCGCTGATGGCACGAGACACACCAACACCTCCAGCAACTTGAGGCCGTTCACTCTGACACTACACAGACAAGAGGAATACCAGCCACTGATGGCATGAGACACATCAACACCTCCTGCAACTTGAGGCCGTTCACTCCAGACACTACACAGCCAAGAGGAATACCAGCCGTTGATGGCACGAGACACACCAACGCCAGCAGCAACTTGAGGCCATTCACCTGACACTACACAGACAAGAGGAATACCAGGCTGTTCAGATGTACAAGCATAGAATGGCACGTCAGCCTTCTGGAATATCCAAGAAATATGAAAGAACAGTAACTATGATTGAACACAATATGCAAAACTGAGGGTGACAGTAACACAAATGTAGAGGACCAACACGTAAAAGAAACACATGAGGATGTTTAGCATAGGTTACAGCTTTTGGTTCTCAAACAGTCTTAATGAGCTTCCCCAAGATTTGGAAGGAAAAAGTCAGGCCTCCTCATAGAAACAATACCTTACAATACTGTGCCCTGTACACCAGAAAAACACTTGAGATGACACTGAATAAATGACAGAGTTGTTCACCTGGACTGTTTGCATTCAATTTTTCCATCTTTTCATACCAAACAAACACAGCAGTGCAGGTTACTATAAAATCACAATCACAAGCCTGGTCTGCCTCCCTACTTCGATTGGCAGGATTACATTTTGGGGCTCTGATTGGTGGACTTTAAGCCATTTTCTGAACTCAAGCTGTCTTCTGCTGCTTACGCCCTTTGAAACTCCTCAGTAGCAGCAGCAGGCAGCCTAACAATGCATCATATGTATGCTAGCCAGGGTCCAAGCTAAGCAAGCCAGCAAGCAATATATGTTTTTCTATCACTGGCTCCCTCCTCCAAGCTATTTGCAGCCTAGATCTTTCTGTCAGCTTTTTATCCTTCCTGGTTTTATATGACTCACATATTTTGTGCAATCCCAAAAAGTGGAAACATGAGTATTTATTTTATTGTTGCTGTCATAGCAGTCTTGCACACTCCATCAGATCTCTTTTGAACTGGAGCCGCGGCGCAACCTGGACCTCCAAAGATAACATTTTTACAGCCACGGAAGGTGTGGGGCCCCAGTAAATACTGAATATTATCCAGTTTTTAATTGTGAGCGCAACGGGCACGGGCACAGGCTGCCCGGGAGTGATATTGAATGCTGGGACTCTGGCATGGCATGGAGCGCTGCGCCCTGCCAGGACCCGCCTGTGCTCCATTCAAGCCCCCAACTTTGGTGAGAATGTAGAGTTGTGAAGCGATTCAAAACGTTGAGATGGAGCCCAGCTCACTCAAGGTAGCTACCCTAACCCAGCTCCGTACCGTTCCTCCCAGGTCCCTACTCCCTCTCTGTTCAATGAGCCCTGTGGGGCTCACAGGATCTAGCTGCGAGTAGCCAGCTAGTTTAAAGCAAGGAGGAATTATGTTTGGTATCACCCTATTACCATTCGTTAAAGCTGCTGTACACAGCTGGGCTGGGAAATGTGGGTCCCCATGAACCAGTAAGGCTATTTAATCCACCATTGCAGTGTGTGGAACCCCATGCATTAACAGATTGTCCTAATTGCTCAGACATAAAATGGAAAAATTCTTAGAGTTAAATAAATCCCTGCACAGATATGACAATTCCACAGTCTTCCTGGAACCGATAAAAAAATGTTGCATCTCATCGGGTATCCCAAATGAAGTAATTCCAAATAAATAAATACGATGGTGCCAACTGCCTCCTTACCTATTTCCCATTTGCTAGTGAAACTGAAGAAAACACTAACTACAGAGCAAGCTTTAATCACATACCATTTCCCTGTAAGTAACTGCAGAAACTTTGAAAGCAGCTTTAGTTTCTTGTTGAAATCCTCTACAGCTCTGTCTGTCTAGTGCTTTCTTCTCCTGGCTTGAGAGCTGGTCTTCTGGAATTTGACCAGTAATGGACACAAAGGCTAATGTGCTAAGAGCAAGGGCTAACATTGGCCTCTTCATCTCATCTTCTCCTGTCTTTTCACAAAACAGCAATGATATTGGGGCATGCCAGTTGTCAGCAAACTTTGAGCTGTGGTGTACAATTACATTATTAAAATCACTGGGTGCCAGCTTTTCATTTCTGCCTGATATCTGATTGGACATTGTTGTTCCTCTAAACCAGCTGCCAAACTGGTCAGCAGCACTAACAACATTCACCTGGGATCACAGGATCAATACCATAGAGTCAAGCTCATTATTAGATTTCTGAGGTTTTGATGCCACCCTTAGCTTGATTAGCATCGCTGTTAGTTACTGTGCATACACTGTTTGAATTAAATTATTCTTCACCCACAGGAATGCGTCTTGCCCCTACCCCCAGAAGTATTGGGAGTCCATATACATGTGATGTCTCATGGTCATGGCATGGGTGTAATAAAATATGGTGGCAACTTTTTATGCTCTGTGTTCTCTGATCAATTGTAGGAAGGCATTATTTTTAAGTAGTGAGTGTCTGCATCTATTCCATGAGTGCAGCCTCAATCTCAACCTCCTGCCTCATAAATCAGGGACAAGGCTTAAAAACATCAGGGACAATGGACCAAAATCTTCAAAATTAGAGATATATACCCAGAAAGCTGGTGGTAGAATATGGGGTTTAGTGCAAAATGCATTTTCTAAAGAAGAACAAGTCTGTAAGTTTAATGCTTGACATTATTTTATGCTTACAATTTCCACTGTTTAGCCATGCAAACACAAATTTTAGGAGGGACAGTCGGACAGAGTAAAATTTTGAGCCAAAATCAGGACGTCCCTGAAAATCAGGGACAGTTGAAAGGTATGAGCAGCCTACAAGCAAGCAAAGCAGAATCATCAGTCACATTTTCAGATGCTGATGCATTGTGCAGTGCAGTACCCTCCTTGGTACACCCAGGACTTTAGTTTCACGATGGGCCCGCCAGTTCAGTAGTATAGAAGAAGTCCCTATTTTTCTGGTGTACAGGTACAGGCCCTGAGGCCCAGGCCGGCAGGCCTGTATGGGGGCCCAAGAGGGAATGCGATGCAACTCGAGACAGCCATTATAGGCCACTCGGGAGGGTTATGATCGACAAAGGTATGCCTAGCAGAGCTGGCTCCCCAGTCCCCCCATTGAAATCCGGTTAATATGCATTTTTAACAAAAACAGTAATCCGGTTGGTATTTATGGTCACCAGTAATTTTATCAACATAATGCTCAGCCTGTCATGCCTTTCTGCTTACATAATGGCACATGCTGAAGTGTCTTACTGCACTTACAAAATGGCATCTAAATATTTGATTTAAAATGAACTAAAACACGAAGAGATCAGTTTAAAAGACAAAATATGGGACTCTTCCTTGAAATGTGCTTACATTTTAACTTTGAAGACAAAAATAGTCCATATTCTGGTAACTTGTCTTGGGAGGTAACTAAAACCAATTAAAGATAATGAAAACCATCTGTGGCATGCATCTTTATAAGGAAAAAACATTACCTTATTTGCACTTCAGATCAGTACAGTATTTTAATGGAAATGTGTTCAAAATGTTTAAACCTGCCAGGTTGTTGGTTTTTTGGGGAGGGGCTTAATTCTCCTGAAAACACCCATATATGCATCAAATGAATGTGATTTTATAAACTTTGGGCTAGATACTGAAAATGGGCAAAGTGGAGTTCATAGCTTTGTGCTTCACTTTCCTGTTGCCTACAACCATGAAGATGCTATGCCATTATGGGCACATTTGCATGGGAAACAACAGCAGGTTTGCACCCTGTGACTTGCTCTGCCCTACCCTGATTTCCCGGTCCTGTAAAGTGGACATATTCCCTGGTGTCTAGTGGCACACCACACTCTCGATTCCATCCCTGGTAAAATTCAGTTATCTCTGGTGTCCAGTGGTACCCACCACCCTCAATCACCATCCCCAGCAATGAGTAAATTCTTCTCTCATGTCCAGTGATCCCCACCTTCCAGTCGCTGGCCTGCTATTATTACTGGTGTCAGTGGTCCCCCACACCCTCCGATTGCTGGCTCTTATTAAATCACATATTCTCTGGCACCTGTTCTCCCCACCCACTGATCCCTGACCCATGTAAGCTTCCCTGGCATTAAGAGGCCCCTTCACACACGCAGGCACTGACCAACCGACCCAGCCACCCTCTCTACCTCAGTCGCCAGTGCCGTGGGAGCCCGTCAGCAACCAGCACAGCCCTCCTCTCACCATGTCAGCCATCCGCTGTATGTGGTGATAGAGCGTGCATCCCTGTATTGTAATGGGGCGTGCATACTGTCTACAGTAGACAGTGCGTATGCTTCCTTTACAGTACAGGGACACATGCTCCGACATCGCATGCTGTAGCCAGCCAAGGTAGTGAGAGGAGGGCTGTGCCGTGATTGACTTCCGTAGCACTGATTGGAGGTAAGGGGGGTTAGTTGGTGCCTCATGGTGTGGGGAGGAGCTACAGATGCCAGGAAGCTTATGCTGGGACAAGCATTGATAGATGGGGAGTGCAACTAGACACCAGGGAATATGTAATTTAATATGGGGCCAGTGATCAGAGGCAGGGGACCACATGACACCAGGGATAATTGAATTTTACCAGGGCTGGTGATCGGGGGACCACTGGACAGCAGAGGTATTGAATATTACCAGAGCCAGCGATCAGAGGGTGGGGGGCACCACTGGTGACCTTGGAAGTATTTACTATCACTAGGGCTGGTGATCGGAGGATGGAGAGACCACTGGACACCAGAGATAACTGACTTTTACCGGGGATGGGGATCTGAGGGTGGGAGGGATTACTGGACACCAGGGAAGTATTTACTATTACCGAGGTTGTGGTGATCAGAGGGCAGGGGGGACCACTGGACAGCAGGGAAATATTTATTATTACTAGAGCTGGTGATCATAGGGAGGGGGGACCACTGGACAGAAGTATTTACTATTACTGGGACCAATGATTGGAGGGTGGAGGGTGCAGGGACCACTAGACCCCAGGGAGCAGGTGTGCTCCCCCAACCGCCATTGTGGTTGCTAGCTGCAGTGACTCTGCCAGCTACCAGTTTTGCCCAGAGTAAGTCAAGCTTGTTCTGCATGCACCAGGATTCTTGTTTAATATCTTCATAAGTGACTTTGCAGAAGAACAGGAAGGAAGGTATGCCTTTTGCAGATGACATCAAAATCCTTTATGGGGGATATTTAGGAGGGTGGAGAGAATGCGAGGACTTTGGGAAACTTGAGGAATGGTCAAGAGCATGGCAGCTGGGGTTCAGTGGCAAAAGTACAGAATTATGTACCTAAGGCATAGGAATCCAGGATCTGAATATAGGATGGGGTGGAGGTACTGACAGTCACTAGACAGCAAAGGGACCTTAGGGTCATCATATCAGATGACCTGAAAGTGGCAGGGCAGTGTGACTAAGCAGTCGGTAAGGCTAGTGGGATGCTGGATGCAAAGAGACAGTATATCCAGCAGGAGGAGGAAGAGATGTTGCCACTGAATCGCTTGCTGGTGAGACCCCACCTACCTGGATTACTGTGTACAGTTTGGAGGCTGCACCCTAGAAAGGACATAGACAGGGTGGAAGCAGTCCAGAGGAGGGCAACTAAAATAGTGCAGGGGTGCATGAGGCGCCTACAAGGAGAGACTGAGAGATCCAGGGTTTTATTTAACTCCAAAAATGATTAGCATTTTGCTCATAAAAGTGCTAAACATTGTGAAAATGCATAACACTTGCCTCACTGTGTTTAACGAACATAACACTTCTAGAAAACCTATATGAATACTTTCTGTACAGTCGGCATTGTTCCAAGAAAACTGCTAATCAGTTATTTAAAACCCTGGGATCTCACATGTATTCCCTGGAAGACAGAAGACGAAAGGTGACATGATAGAGATGTACAAGTATCTAACAGTGTGCAGGAGGGGAGTCTTTCAAATGAAAAAAGGCATTGGGACCTGGGGGCATGCAATGAGGTTGGAGATGGGGAAGTTTAATAGAGATGTGAGGAAATATTCCTTCACTGAAAGGGTGGTAAAAGGAGAGATGAGAGCAACATTGAATTGCGACTGTAATGTAATTTGCCGTAAAATTGTTGCTGTTCAGTCAGCATACCACTAGGAGGAATAGTACAGCCTCACTCTACAGGATGAGTTTGTCTCCCATGCTGCATGCCCTCATCTCCTACAACCTAAGTGAAAGAGTCCAGTTTTGAACATGTTATCCTTTTGCATGCACTAGTGTACAAACACCAGGCCTGTCCATTTGTTTTTTAGTACATGCAAATGTTTGATGTGCACCTCTTGTTTTTTTAATAAAGGCAATGGAAGCTTTGGTTAGCCCAACAAATGTGCATCCGGTTATTAAATGACATCCACTGGCCAGGAAAAGAATGCTTACATTGGGGGCAGTGTGTGTCGGCCTTGGGCGGCTTTCATACTGCTTGTTTGCTGGCATTGAGCTGGCTATGATTTTTGTAAACCTTTTAACAAAGAATGGCTTATGCGTCTCATTCACAAATGTCAAGCAACATTGTTAAAACAATGGAAATGTTGTCACTGTGCACATTTTTTTTTTTTTTTTTAAGACAAATAGGAACAGTCATGTTGAGTTGGTTGGCCTTTAAGTGAACAGACTCAGAGGATTCTTGAACATTTTTGCAGCTATGGTAAAAGTTTAAAACATTTACATATACAGTCAGAAGTTGGCATTCAGATTTTTTTCAATACTTCCCTTTTCTCTCTGTTTTCCATGGCAAGCCAGCTCTAAGTTGTCCCACCCCTCCCTTTGCTCACTACACATACATTATTTTTTTGTGTGCAGTGCATGCTAATCCTTTTAAGTTTTAACATTTGATGAGCCACAGCCCTTTCAGGCGCAAACCCCGGGCAAAAGGGTGTAGTCATTTGCTCCCAAGTCCCAAACCCAAAAAGGGATCAATTAATTGTACAGTACCTTGTCCTTAGTTAGAAATAGCCTAGGATGGAAAATGAGTGACAGGATGGAATCGGATGGGGTCTCCGTTCATCAGCGGTGTGCAGTAGTAGCGGTTGCTCCAAAGTGCTCTCTCGACTCTGTCTCCCCTAGTCCGTCGTGTTTAAGGCTGCAGTGACCGCCGGCGCTTTTCTGACTGGATTTAACCGGCGTCGGCACTCGGCACGGCAACGCTCGCTACACGCTTAACACTGCTTGCCTTCACCCAATCACCCAGGAGGACGGTTTAATCAAGCAGGCTCTCAGGCTGGGTATACCAGCGCAATTTCGGGAGCTGCAACTCCCTGTGGCCGGGTTGGGGACTGCCTAACCCTAATTTAATAAAAGCGGCGTCGGTCTCGGTCCGACTGTCATGGGGCACAGGGCTACCAGTTCGTTGTGATGATGATCATGGCGGGGACTCGGGAGGCTGCGGCTGGGCGTGAGCACTGGGAGCCAACCGGGCACAACATTTTGACCAGGCACGTGCCCTGGTGTGCCCCGCAGCGCCCGCCACTGTGTGCATGGGGGAGGCGTGAGCATGCAATATGCGTGCATGCATGTGGAGGGGGGGAGCTCTGCTCACTGAAGCAGAGCTGTCCCTTTCGACTGTATGCCACTGCATTTTCAACTGCTGTCATAGACAGCTGTAGCAGTGATTGGAGAACTGCGACCGTGCCTGCAAACACACTGACTGAATTGGAAGACGCTGACACATCTCCGAAAAACTCGAATGATGGCACTATGTTTCTTGCACATGCGTGCAAGCAAACATAATAATGATGTTGTGGCTCCTTAGCCATTTCCCTCATGTCTCCAGGCCCTGATAAGAAAACTCAGGGACCCAGGAGCACAGGAGAAGCTTCTGTTTAGCCGTAGGAGTGGCGAGAAAATCAACATGCGCTACCACGCATCTGCAAACCACCTCTCACACATTTCCAGTGCGGTGATTCTGCAGCTTGCTCCTCCAGCCCCGATTTCCATTGAAAACAACACTGGAGGCTGGAGGAAGACCAGAAATGGCCACAAAGAAACCGGGACTGGTGGCAGTGCAGACGGGGAGGCACTGGGAGGGCAAACAAGGTAAGCCAGGGGGGGGGGTACAAATGTATTTATATTCTGTATTTTTATATCTGTTATCTTTTCCCTTCCCCCAAGACACATCTGGAAACAAGCTGATACTAGCTCAATATGTCTTTACTGGTAAAGCCTTTGAAATAAATAAATTAATTAATTAATAAACAGGCCATAGCGTGCTAGCACAATTTGAAGAACTTGAAATCCAACAGAAACGTGCTAGAAACACAACTGTAATCCTAATGCAGTAATGGTAATCCAAAACTGGAAAAGTACAAATACCCCAGCCAGCAGTGTCAGCACTCACGTGACCCACGGATGCAGCAGTTCAGTCGAGGCATGGGATAGCATGCAGCAGCAGTCAGGAACAGGATCCACTGGCCTGAGGATGAAGCACTTCTGATTCCCATGGGTGGTCTACAACAGCACATTCTGGCTCATACTTCTCAGGATACAGCCCTTCTGACTCAGCTCTGAGGATACAGTAACTCTATGCAGCGGCTTCCTGGTTCCCAAGGAGCCCAGACCTGAGGAGTGACCCCCACAGTCAGACTCCCCTCCAGATTAAGAGTATTCACACACTCAGGGCACGTGCCCCGTGGCTCCCTGTTCCCAATCCACCCCACTGGATAAGGGCTGGCAGGCCCCTTACCTGGCTCCAGAATAACAAGGATAAGATACAGGTCTCTGTCTCCGCTCGGTACAGCTCAGCAGCTTTGCTGTGCAGTATCATACCCAAAAATTAATGCACTCAGAAATAGGAGGTGTATTCAAATACCTAAAAATAATGGTCATTCACAAAATCATTGAATTGTAGACAAATACATTTTTTATTTAGAAATGCATTATAAAAGTCAGTTGTACAGTGAGAGCACTACACAGTGTGGAGTAGGGAGTGTACCCATCATGAACCATATTTTAAAACTGGACTATGTCCTACAAGAATAGGGAGTGCCAATGAGGTAATGCTCAACTCTGGCTGGCTGTATTTAATTTCACTGGCTTTATTTTTTTAAGTCTTTGTCTAAGTTGCTTTGCACAGATTTATGAGCACTGTGCATGGTCGGGCAGTGGTGCAGCATTATGAGCCTGCATCTGTGAGTGCCCTCACATCAGTGCTACTAACCACTAGTTCTAACCATCTTGGGACATAGAGCCCTAAGTGTAGCACAGGCGAGGGCAATCAGAGCCTTAGAAATGCAGGCTAATGCTTTATTGTAGGCACTGTTTCACATCACTGCCCACCAGTAGAAGCTGCAAGGGGTCAAGAGGGCTGCCGCTTGATCGACGCCCTCCCCCCAAATGGCCGCCAGAGTCCTGCGGTGAAGACAAAGGACTGCTTGTTGCAGTTTAAATTTGACACACTTCCACCCCTTCACAAGTTGCAGCCAATCCAGAGGCTGCCTTGTTCCAGCAGAGCATCATTTGACTGTGTGCCCGCCACAAATTCAAGAGTCGGCTTTCCTGACATAGCTCTTCACATTACTGCACACCAGTAGAAGTTACAAGGCATCAGGAGGGCTGCTGCTTGATACAAGCCCTCCCCCCACCAATGACTGCCGGAGTCCCATGGTGAAGACAAAGGACTGCCGCTACAGTTTAAATTTGGTGTGCTTGGCACCCCTCCACCAGTTGCAGCCAATCCAGAGTCTGTTTGTTCCAATGTAGCGTTATTTGGCTTTGTGCCCACCACGAATTTAAGAGTTGGCTTTCCTGACTTAGCTCCTCACATCGCTGCCCACCAGTAGACGTTGCAAGGGGTTGAGAGGGCTGCCGCTTGATCCAAACCCACCTTCCCAACGGCCGCTGGAGTCCCACAGTGAAGACTAAGGACTGCTCATTACAGTTTAAATTTGGTGCTTGGCACCCCACCACTAGTTGCAGCTGGTCCAGAGGCTGCTTGTTCCAGTGGGGCATGCCTCCGTCCTAATATTTCAGAAAATATCCCAAAGAGGCCCCCATGTGAAGGAAAATGTGCTAAGGAATTTTATTTATTGTTTTATTATTTATTATAATCTCGGATTAACACCTTTGAGAACAAGCTCATTACATAGGTTCCACGTCAGAGTCAAGATGAAACAAGTGTCACAGGGAACAGTAGGCAACATTATACATTTACAGTATTTCCATTCCAGCAGAACCAGTTCGTGTGTTGACTGTAGTGATCAGTGCATACTGACTTAAAAGTCAACAAGAACAGGGTTAACTGTAGGAAAGTACTAGACAGGGAGGGTATTTCAGCCCAGTAGGCATTGTCTGAGGACAGAAGAGGGGGGGAGAGACAGAGTCAGGGCAGAGTTGCAGCGGGCATACGAGAGTGCACAACCAGCCCAGGGATGAGGAACTGGTGCAGGGAAACAGGGGTGGGGTGGGGTGGGCAGGGAAATGAGGGAGGTGCTGGGAGTTAGAAGAAAGAGACCTAACAGCAGATGGGTATTTAAGGCCCAAGTAAGTATTGTGGAGAAGAGATTAAAGTAAGCAATAACAACTGGATTCCTCAATAAGGTAATGTCTAAGCTTTCTCTTAAAGGGGTGTATTTTACCCCCAGTGGAAATGTCAGGAGGAAGAGAGTTAAGCCATTTAGGAGCTCAGTGTGCAAAAGACCTTTGCCCAAGCTTGGTACGGGCATGGAGAATGCTGAATCTCTGACTCTCGGAGCTTCGAGTCTGGCGGTTAGGCTCATAAGGAGTGAGCAGCTTCTGTACCCCGGGGGGGCACAAGGTCTAGGCTTACCTTTTTAGCCATGATACAGGATTGGTACCTGAGTCTACCTGTCAACTGCAGCCACTTAGCCTGGGCATAAAGGTCCACAAGTGGGTGTGAACCTAGCAGCTCCAGTTACAAGCCGACATGCTCTATTTAAGGCCACTTTGAGGTGGAGGATAGCTGTGTCAGTAGCAGAGCCATAGATCACTAGGCCATAGTCTACCAGAGAGACCATGGAGCTCTGAATGGCTTTGTTAAGGGCCTCTGTGGTTAGGCAAGTCATATGCCTATATAGAAGTCCAATACACATGTTGACTGCCTTGGTTATGGAGTCTTTATGCTCGGAGTATGACAAGGTGCTGTCAGCCGTGACTCCCAGATATTTAAAGTGCTGGACTAGTTCAAGAGGTGTAACCCCTAAGTTTATTTTTTATTTATTTTTTTATTTAGTTTTTGTTAACCGGGTAGGTGTACTAGCCATAAAATGACTATTTTCAGGCACAACCTGGGAGAGTACAACAAAAAGAGAACAGTTGAACAACAGCAACATGGGTACAATAATACAAATAGAGGAACAGTATAGCAGTGCTACAAAAATACAATGGGTAGAAACAACAAAAAATAATGGCAAGCATTATACAGATAATGGCAGTAAGATATATAAGTGCAGAAATCACGGACCTGATCAGTGGAGTGAAACGGTTAATAAGATAGTAAGGTTATATAGAGAGAAATGTGAGGAATGTTCAAACATAACAAGAAAGACTGACAGAAGGAAGGTCAGGAGTGGTAATTGGCAAAACAACAGTGGATGGTCAGCAACAAGGTTCGAGAAGGTAGAGAGCTAGTAGTCAAGAAGTTATTTACAAAGAGAAGGAAAAATATGGGGAGGGGAAGAGGAGACAGTCTTGGAGCTGGATTAGAGCAGGGGTGACATTACTGGTAAGTCTCAGGAGCTTCAGGTTGGGTCAAAGCATGTACAAGCATCACCTAAGGATAGATAACAATATTCACTTTTAAATCCAAAGTGAAACTGAGACAGCTGGAGGTTGAGTGGAAGAGCATTCCATAGCCTGGGAGCAGAGAATTGGGAGGCCTCTGTGCCTTTAGTCATCCGACATCTCGGAACATAGAGCAAAGATTTGTCAGCTAATCGCATGCCATGGGAGGATGGTTGAGGGACCAGCAACGCCGCCAGCTGGGATGTTTTTTTTCCCAGATGATCGAGTCCATTAGTGATCCAAGGTAGTATTGTCTACTGGCTTCAGCAAACTAGAAGAGGCCTTAGTCTTTCGTGCGGAACCTAGGAGCATGGCTTCCATTTTCTTTTCATTT
Organism: Neoceratodus forsteri; assembly: GCA_016271365.2. Lineage (NCBI taxonomy): Eukaryota > Metazoa > Chordata > Ceratodontiformes > Ceratodontidae > Neoceratodus > Neoceratodus forsteri. The sequence continues at coordinate 174,235,125 of CM028135.1, forward strand.
AGTACAAGCTTACGGTCTAGTAGCCAGTCTAAGACCTTATTGAAGTCTGAAGTAAGTGATGTGTTTATGCAGGCAATACTAGAAGAAACTAGTATAGATGATCAGGTCATCAGCGTAGAGAATAGCTGAGCAGGATTCCAGGGCCTCAGCTGCATTGTTGATAAAAATTGAGAACAGAAGGGGCCCAAGGATAGAGCCATGGGGGACCCCAAGGTTGATAGTAGACATGTTGGACAGGGAGGAGTTAAATTTGACAGCTTGCGACCTGTTTGACAGGTAGCTACAGAACCAGTCCACAACAGGGGTAGAGAAATGGAATTTATGGAGAGTGGAGAGAAGCAGGGGATGGTGTACAAGGTCGAAAGCCTTAGTGACGTCAATGAAGATGGCACCTGTGAGTTTTCTAGAATCCATGTTGGACAGAATATCAGTAGTTAGTGGAAGAAGAGCTGTGATGGTGCTATGACCTTTTCTGAAACCATGCTGGGTATCTGAGAGGAGATTGTAGCGTGTAAGGTAGTCAGTGGTCTGTGATGCAACTATTTTCTCTAGGATCTTGCGAAGGACAGAGAGAATTGCTATAGGTCTGTAATTGGCCATGTTCTTTGGGTCATCTTTTTTAAAGACAGGCATTACTCTTGCAGATTTCCATAGGTCCGGCACAGTGCTATGGATAAGGGATAAGTGTAGATTCTGGCAGTCGGAGAGGCAATGAGTGGAGCAGCCAACTTAAGAAGACGAGGTTCCAGTGAGTCAGAACCAGAGCTGGTATTGGCAGATATGGGTCTCAGTAATTTCAGAACTTCCGCTCTTGACATAGCCTTGAAATAGAATGGTGGCACTGGAGGAGCATCATACGATAGGGCAGTATGGTTGTCTGATGGTAAGTGGTAGGTAGATTGAGTAATGATCCACTAGGGTTGTAGCCAAGGTATAGTGTGACAGATCAGAGAAAGATTGTTAAATCTGTTTGAGATGGTCCTAGGTCATTACAATGTGCCCCATTTATGATCATTTCATCAGGAGTGACCGACTGTGAGGTACCCAGAAATGTTTTGACATGGGCCCAGAATTTCCTCGGGTAGAGCTGAGCTTTGTAGAAGGTCCTTGCAGTATTTGCTTTAGCAGCTCTAACTTGTCTCTCACTCTGTTCCTTAGTTCACGATAGACAATAAGATCTGACTGTAGGCCAGTTTGTTTGTAGCTAATCCAGAGCTTGTCCCTCTGGCGCAGATTAGCAAGGAGGTCTTTATGCAGCCACCTCGTCTGTTTTCCTCTGACCCTCCTAGTAGTCTTGGGGGTATGTTTATATTGAATGGTAAGAAATTCATTTATGAATATCTGTAGAGCAACCTCCACATCCTTTGTTTGATAGATAGCTGCCCAGTCGATATTGGAGACATCATAGAGAAATGCATCCTGGTCAATATGAGCTAGATTTGTAAACGTGATTAGTCTTGATGGAGGAGATGGAGGTGCAACCATAGATAGGATACAGAAAGTGGGTGAGTGGTCTGTTAGTGCATCTGCAAGGATTCCTGCTTTCGACACATGTTCCATACGGTTAACCATCACCCAGTCTAGGAGAGTACCCATTTGATGGGATGACATGGCTCTAGTTGCTTCAGAGATCAACTGGTGAAAATTATAACTAAGTGTGAGTGATTGCAAGGATATTTGAGCTGACCCTAACCAACTGAGGTTAAGATCACCTAGGATGACAGCCTTATTATGATTTACAGTCTGGGAGGTAATGTCAAGGAGTTCTTGAAGACCTATTATTCCCCCAGCAGGGGGATTATAGTCACAGATAATATGAAGCTTCTTTTCCCCCAATGCAATAGTTGCCTGTATGAATTCGCACACTGCGGGAGAGGCAGATGCCGAGACAATAGAGATGTTGAGGTGGTTTTTGGAGAATAGGGCAACTCCACCTCCACGCTTGGATGAGGATCTATCCCGCCGGAACAGGGAATAGTTAGGCAAGGAGCATATGTCATCAGGTATACCAGGTTTTAGCCAAGTTTCTGTGAGACAGAGTACATCAGGATTGTAGAGTTTCACCCAGGCCTTGAGTTCCGCATGGTGACAGGTAACCTTCTGATACTGATATGGGCAATTAATAATCCTTTCTTGGACATGCCAGATGACTCATTTGGGAAAAGAAACAGGTAGGTGGACCTGGATTTAGTTTGACGTCCCCAGATAGCAGAATAATGATCTGGCTAGGAACCAAAGCCTTGCACAGTGGCAGGTTAGGTGAAAGCACATCTCCATGGCAGCTTCCTCCTGGCATGTAGAGGGTAAAGATTCTGCCCCCAACAATGAGGATAGGGTTAGGTTGAAGATCAGGCTTTGTCTCTGCAATCAAGTTAGAGAAACTATAGTTGCAGTAAGCCTCTGAGGAGTCTTTGCCATTTGGTTACATGGGAGAGCCCATGTGGCAGTGTCCAGGCTGAGTAAAGGACAAATGACAAGAGTGCCCATAGCAGACTATACTTCGCCATAGTGTTACTATTTGACTTGAGTAGGAAGGCAAGGTTATGGTATACTGAGACAGAGGATTAGTTCTTAGGATAAAGAGATACTGTGTGCAAAATTAAGACTGCCAAGGGTGACCGTATTACACCGTTTTAACCCTTGGTTGAAATTAGAGATAGAGCAAAAACAACAAAGTGTTTCCTGCTAGCGTAGCAATTATTTAGAAGAAGTGGATCAGAGAAGCAGAAATTAAAGCCCTGCAAAGGTTAATTAGGAAAGCAGACCAGCCGGAGGCTCTACTTGTGTTAAATATTACAGTGAGGAAATGAAGACCTATTCAAGATATGTTAGAAGGCATCCCTAGTGGCAGAATTTTATAAGGAACCAATGGGAGACTAGACAGATATCAGTAATGTTCGGCAAAAGTTAATGCAAAGCAGAGGGCACAGAAGCCCAGAGACTGATAATCTGACAGAGAAAAGGCAGGGCCAAACAGTGGCCGAGCAGAGAGCAGCAGTCCAATTAGAGGAGGGTGGCAGCAGGTGGCCGCCTATCAAACCTGCACAGTGCTACCCTGGAGCAGCACGGACACCTAACCGGATTTGAAGGTGTCTTGTTCATCAGGAGGATGGAGGTACGGGTAGCTGGCAGGATTAGCCGCGCCACTCACTGGAAGCACGACCAGGCTCAGTGTGGATCTATTTTAAGATATAAAATGTAGGTTAAAATAGGATGTTATTAGCTAGGGCAGGGGGTACCAAGGCAACTTGAAAATTACTCGTGGTAGCAAGGGAGGAAGCCCAGGTGTGGAACTGCACAGTAGATAGCAGAACAGGTGCTAAGCAAACCTGATAGGCAAGCAGATGGGGAAAATAGGAAGATGTCTTTAAAGGGAAGACAGGACAAGTGTTAGGCCTAATAGCTGCACTCTGTATCTTTAAAGGAAAACTCCATTTTAAAATCAGAAAAAGATATGTAGTAGTCTTTTTTTTTGTGTTCTAACCAGTTCCCAGCGTTTTCTTTTCCTCTGGCTGTGAGAGATGTTTTTTCTAACTTTCCCTAACTGTTTTATTTCCCTTGGAGGTTGCTATTCTGGTTTCTGTTATGGCCTCTAGTCTTCCCAGAGTGCCCTTTGGTGTGATGTCTAATTGCCCCTGCAGGAAGCCAGTGTCTTGTTACAGAGTCTGTCACAGCTCAGCCACAAAGAAAATACTTCTTCCAAAGAAGACACACTGCTAGATTTTGGGTGAGTGTAATCATTATTATTTTTTGATATTGTACCTTGTCCTGCTATGTTCTGCTGTGTGTGTGTGTGTGTGTGTGTATTGAATCATGTCACTGTTTTTACTCTGTTCCTCTCAGTCACTTTCAGTTTTTGCACCAGTACTAAGTAGCAAAAATTGAACATCACCTTATAGATTGTAACATAGCAGGACAAGGTACTAATATCAAAAAATAATAATGATTACACTCACCCAAAATCTAGCAGTGTGACTTCTCTGAAAGAAGTATTATCTTTGTGGCTGAGCTGTGACAGACCCTGCTAAATCTAAGGGCATAGCTACATCATTGTCACATGAACCAGGGTGCATCGTAGGAGAAAGAAAGCCAATAAACCTATTTGTGATGGAGATACCCAGGTGTCGTAAAACTACCATACAGCTAGCAGGCTATTTTAGGAAAAAACTCCTAATAGCAGACAGAGGGACGGACATACTAGGACTTAACATACATACCAAAACACTCTACTTAACATATGTTTTTGCACATTCTGGGTGGACTTCTCCTTTAAGAGGAGTTGCAATATTAGTGAGAGGGGAGGATGAACATTGCTAGGTGTGGTGCCAGTGGGGGAGGGAGAGTATTTAATAAAGGCTGGAGGTGGAGGATGGGAGGGTGGGTGCAAAAATTCAAGCAGCAAGGAGACAGAAGGACAGAAAGTGAAAGAGAAATTGAATTATTTGCAGGGCAAATCTTACAACTGTGACCCAACTGGAATCTGATCTAAACAGAAAAAACTGTATCACTTTAAACGTAGTTTCTGATCCAGGGTAGCTTACCACTGGACCTTAAAACAGAGAGAGCTGTAATATTTTACAATCTGCAAACGTGCAGCCTAAATGAACTTGCACTTCAAACTACCCTTGGAGTGCAAAATTGCTGTCAACAGGCTTAGGTTCGCATTTAAGTTAGGATTTACAAGACAATTTGGAGAGACTTAACAAGTACCACAATCAGAATATAAAATTAGCTTAAGGTCCAGAGGAAACAGCAGTAGCAAAGAATTAAAGAACTGCAACAGCCTGTCAGCAGGCAGAGTCGATGGTTCTGGACAGTCCATTTTCTGCAGCGTACCTTCGGTCTGGTGATCGGCAGGCAGTACAGCGAGGAGGGCAGCCGGTGGACAGAAGGGTTCCACCCAGCTGCTTGCAGCAGCAGAGGTACCCGTGTGAAGAGTGAAGCTTCGGTCTGGTGATTGGCGGGCAGTACAGCGAGGAAGGCAGCCGGCGGACAGAAGAGTCCGCCTCACTGCTTGCAGCAGCAGAGGCACCCGTGTCAAGGGTGAAGCTTTGGTCTGGTGATCGGCGGGCAGTACAGCGAGGAAGGCAGCCGGCGGACAGAAGGGTCCACCCAGCTGCTTGTGCAGCAGAGGCACCGCGTGTCAAGCGGTGAAGCTTCGGGTTCGGTAATCGGCGGTCAGCATGAGGAAGGCAGCCGGGCGGACAGAAGGGGTCCGCCTGCTGCTTGCAGCAGCAGAGGCACCCGTGTCAAGGGTGAAGCTTTGGTCTGGTGATCGGCGAGCAGTACAGTGAGGAAGGCAGCCGTCGGACAGAAGGGGTCCACCCGGCTGCTTGCAGCAGCAGAGGCACCTGTGTCAAGGGTGAAGCTGACAGAGAGTGGGTAGGATTTGTGTTTGCTTTTGGAGCTGTAGAACATCATTGTTTTAGTTTTCTTGTAGTTCATGACAAGTTTATGCTCACTAAACCATTTCTCCACCGCCATGAAATCCTTTTGTAGACTGTGCTCCGGTTCTATATGGTCAAGATGACTGGTAAATAGGACTGTGTCGTCTGCGTAAAGCAGAATATTTCCCTGGCAGGTGTAAGGTAGCTGGTTTAAGAATATGCTGAATAACAGTGGGACGAGCATGGATCCTTGTAGAACTCCAGAGTGGACAGGTCTGCTGTCCGAGAGTATATTATCAATCTTGACTCACTGTGAGCAGGCATGCAGGTAACTTTGGAACCATGCCACAGTATCAACTGAGAAGCCTATGGATGCTAGCTGTTCGATTAGAAGATAGTGGTTTACCATATCGAATACTTTCGATAAGTCAATGAAAGCTGCTCCAACTAGGGTACCTTGGTCCAGTGTGTTGTGAATATATCCTGTGAACTTGAGGAGTGCTGTTGTGGTACTATGGCCCTTGCGGAAACTGTGTTGATGTGGGCATAGGAGTTCATATTTTTCAAGGTACTCACCTAACTGATCAACCACTATTCTTTCAAGTGCTTTAGAAAGTGGCAGGGAAATTGAGATTGATCTGTAGTTTCCAGTCAAGGTTTGATCCCCACTGTTAAAAACAGGAGTTACTAAGGCATCTTTCCATATGTCTGGGAACTGTTAGAACCTCAGAGAGGTATTGATAATATGTGTTAGAGGGGCACGTATATCATCCAAGGTCTGTGCAATAATGGTAAGGTCCAAGGAGTCACCACTGGACCTTGATTTCCCTAGGAATTTTAGTAAGTATTTTTTGGCTTCACTTGCTGACACACCTCTGAAATGGAAGGGAGGATGAGAGGGTAGCTGTTCCCCTGTCCAATTGTTAAGGCTTGAACTAGATTGGTGGTAGACGTCAGGGAGGAGGACACTTCTAAGGTCTGAGAACGTCTTGTTAAAAGCATTAGCGATGGAGCTGGGATCCTGAGAGGGAACACCATCCAGGTTTAACAAGTTGGGGGCAGTTTTAGGATCTTTGCCAGTGAGTTCTTTGAGGTTTGACCAGAATTTTCTTCCATCTCCCCAGGTAGGAGAGAGTGCTTACTTAAAGTGTTGACTTTTTACTGCACGTATTGCCCTGATGTTGTCATTTCAGACTTTTTTATAGGATCAAATGTTAGCCAGCCTGCCCGTTGCCCCCACAACATGCCAAAGATTGTCTCGAGATTTCATCCATTCACGGAGATCAGAGGAGAACCAGGGGTTGCAGTAACCTTTTATTTTACAGGTTTTAAATGGTGCATGCCTGTTACATACCATATTGAAAAGACTGATAAATTGCTCCAAAGCAGTGTTCACATTACTGGAGGAGCAAACAGAAGACCAATCCTGTTGCTGGAGTTCAGCTTTCAAAAGGTCTATGTGCCCTCTTTTCAGGACTCTGCATATAATGGTTCTATTTATTTATTTATTGAAATCTTGGATGACACCTGTGAGAGGATGCTTGTTGAGAGGTTCCACGACAGATACATTTACAGAAGAAGACGCAATAAAGGTACAGTAATTATACATACACAGTACAAAAAATTCAACAGTACATGGGTTGCAATGACAAACCGTTACACACATGGAATACTTGAGTAGTCAAGCTCCTGGTATGCCTGACATGTATAGGTGGTGACAGTAGGCTCAGAACTCCTTGAGGAAGTAAGTTTAGTGAGATCTTTTTTGCGAGTAGGCAGGTTTGATAAAGTAGTCTGCCCTTTAATTGAAGCCAGCCCGATCGCGCATAAAGCTCACAGGTGTGGGTGTGGGTGAGTTTTGTGGCATTAGTGAGCAGGTGGCAGGCTTTGTTTAAGGCTGTTGAAAGGCGATGGAGCACTGTGTCAGTAGCAGAGCCATAGACAGCTAGGCCACAGTCAATCAAGGTGATGAGTGAACTGTTAATTGGCATGTTCGGAGCTTCATAGGTCAAGTAATGTCTGTGCCTGTAGAGGATACCGATCCTGGTGTTAAGGCTTTGGCCATGATGTCAATGTGCTGTGTGTAAGACAGGGCAGTGGCCAGTGTGATTCCCAGGTACTTGAAATGGGGGACTAGTTCCAGGGTGTTACCGTAGTCATTCTGAATTGCCTGGGGATAGCCTTTGATCTTGTTTTGAGCTGTGCCGAAGAGCATGGTCTTGGTCTTTTTATAGTTCATGACCAGTTTTTGCTCTTTGAACCATGTTTCAGCCTCTGTGAAGCCACTCTGGAGGTCATATTCCAGCAGTGCGGGGTCAAGGTTGCTAGTAAAGATCACTGCATCATCTGCGTAGAGGAGCATGCGGCTGTTGCAAGCAGCCAGGGGGTTGTTTAGGAAGAAACTGAAGAGTAACGGACCGAGTATGGATCCTTGTGGTACCCCTGATCTGACCAGTCGACTTTCTGATAGGATGTCCCCAACCTTTACTTGCTGTGATTGCAGGCTAAGGTAGCTACAAAACCATTCTAGGCCCTATGTCTGAGAGCTGTTCAAGGAGGAGGGCATGATGGACCGTGTCAAATGCCTTTGATAGGTCAACAAAGGCCGCACTACAATGTGCCCATAGTCAAGAGCACTATGTATAAATCCGGTAAATTCTAGGATAGCCGTGATGGTGCTATGGCCATCTCGGAAACCATGCTGTTCTGGACATAGGAGCTGATACTGATTGTAGTACTCCACCAGCTGGTCAGCCAGAATCCTTTCAAGGTCTTGGAGTGTGGGGAGTGTATAGAGATCAGAGGTGGTGGTTCGGAGAAGTTGTTTGACCACAGAAATTTGACAGGTGAATGATCGCTGAAGGAGTCAGGGAGTACCATTGTATGAGATATATGTTCGGGGTGGTTGGATAGAATCCAGTACCAGTCTTGTAGTTCAAGCTCATGGATGATTCAACAAGCTGAGAGAGGTTAAGCGCTGTGACTGCATCCCTGTAAGGACTTGAATCTGGGGAGAACCAGTTGGCATTAAAGTCTCCTAGCTGTATAATTTCAGAGTTAAGGTTCAGGGATCCTATGAATTCCATGAGAGAGTCTAGACCAAGGGTCTTCTGCATAGGCGGGACATAGATTGACAGAATAGTTAGGGCTTTATGTTCACCAAGGAGCACCTTCAGGGCAGGAGCTTGTATGTGGGCACTTGTGCTGGGCAATGGCAGAACATATCCCTGCAGGTTATCTCTGAGGTATACAGCACAGCCACCCCCACATTTGGACAGTCTGTCTTGTCTGAAAACTGTATATCTCGATATCATAGAAACATAGAGTTTGACGACAGATAAGGACTGCTTGGCCCACCTAGTCTGCCCATTTCCCTACCTGATGGATAAGCTGCAGATTCTAGTTAATCAACAGCTTACAGTACTTCCTCCTACCCCCCACTAGAATTGCCTTATGCATGTCCCATGCATTCTTGAATTCTCCCACTGTTCCTGACTCCACAACCTCCTCAGGAAGGCTGTTCCATGCATCCACAACCCTCTCTGTGAAAAAATACTTTCTAACATTACCTCTGAGCCATCCCCCCTCTATCTTCAAATTGCGCCCCCTTGTTCTTGCACATCTCTTTTTCTGAAAGATACTACCCTCTTGTACTTTGTTAATTCTCTTGAGATACTTGAAAGTTTCTATCATGTCCCCCCTCTCCCTCCCTTCCTCAGGGGTATACATATTAAGCTGTCTTTAGTCTCTCCTCATATGTCTTCTGGTGCATACCCTGCACCATTTTGGTTGCCCTCCTCTGAACAGCCTCCACTCTATCTATATCTTTGTGGAAATGGGGCCTCCAGAATTGCAAGCAGTACTCCAGATGGGGTCTCACTAACTGTCTGTACAGAGGGATAACAACTTCCTGTTTTCTACTGTTGATGCCTCTCCCTGTGCATCTCAGTATCCCCCCAACCCTCCTTACTGCCTTCTCACATTGCTTGCCCACCTTTAGGTCATCTGATATAATTACTTGTAGGTCTCTTTCAATTTTTGTTGTTGTTATTAACTCACCCCCCATTGTGTACTCTTCCCCTGGGTTTCTGTTTCCCAGATGCATTACCTTGCACTTCTTTGCATTGAATCTGAGCTGCCACATATTTGACCATTCCTCCAACCTTGCCAAGTCCCTTTTCATTCTTTCCACTCCACCTTGTGTATCAACCCTGTTGCAGATCTTTGTGTCATGTGCAAAGAGACACACCTTTCCTTCCAGGTGCTCTCCAATGTCACTTATAAAGACATTAAAGAGAACCGGTCCCAGTACCGAACCCTGCAGTACCCCGCTAGTTACCTTCCTTTCTTCACTGTGTACTCCGTTTACCATTACCCTTTGCGTCCTGTTGTCCAGCCAGTTATTTATCCAGGCTACCACCTTGGGACCCACTCCAAGGCTGGCTAACTTGTACATTAATCTTTTGTGTGAGACTGTGTCAAATGCCTTGCTAAAATCTAGGTAGGCCATATCCACAGCCCTTCCCTGGTCTACTACTTTGGTCACCCAGTCGAAGAAATCTATTAGGTTTGTCTGACATAACCTCCCTGCTGTGAAACCATGCTGCCTTGGGTCCTGTGCCCCACTGGCCTCTAGGTACTCAACAGTTCTTTCCTTCAGAAGTGATTCCATCATTTTCCCTACCGCTGAAGTCAAGCTAACTGGTCTGTAGTTTCCTGCCTCTGCCCTGCCCTAGTGCCCTGTATTGAGATGGCAACATCAGCAGTTTTCGGGAAAGCCAAGTGTCGACTACAGAGAGAATGTCAGGATTGTGATTCAGAATCTAGGCATTAAGGGTGTCCATCTTGGGTAGGAGGCTGCAAATATTTATGGAAGCAATTGAAAGTTTCCCTGTAGCTTTCATGGTGGGAGTTATGGTTGGAGAGGGGCTAGGGTTTGCATGGATATTTCCTGTGAGCAGGGGTAACAGCAGGACAGTTTTGCAGAAGTATTCTTTGAGGTGTTTGTTGCCAAGCTTTCTGAACCTAGTCTGGTTTCTCCGCCTGATACAATACACCAGGATCCGGAAACTCCCCAGATATAAAGCGAGTTGGGGCAGCCAGTTAGGGCAGTAAGATAGCAGATCCTGCTTGTCTGTTGCATGCAGTCCCATAGATGGTGGTGTACCATATGGTAGAAGGTGATTGTAGAGGACCTGTATGCATTCGGGAGACTTCAAGGGAGTCTGTGGATCTACTGGCTTACGAGTGAATACGACAGTAAGAGAGAGGAGAATAAGCATCAGCATGACCCTGGACAGTAAGGTGATTACAGTGGCCATACTTGATAGATAGGAGTTTTTAAGTTGATGAAGCAGTAATTTAAGAGATTACTAGAGGGCTTATTTGGAGGCTTGTCAGCAGATCCCTATCAGCCAAGCTGCAAGAACAACATAGAGTGAGTAATGGTCTCCTTAAGAGGAGGAGTAGTATAAGTGTAACCCCTATGTGGCGCTATCCAAAGGGCTACTACCCCTGCCTGCTTGGCAAGTAGCAGGTTAAGGGGCCTGGGTACTGAAACGGATGCCTCCACCTGGAGGACATGGTTGTTAGTAGCAACACTAACCTGGGTACAGCCCTCCAGGACACTGTAACCCCCTCTTTCCCCCTAGTGGCCTAGACAGTATGCAACAAACACTTTCACAATAGCCCCTATTCAGCATACAAATCCCCACACAGTTTGCACTTACCACCAGGGCTGGTTCCACCAGTTCGACCCTGGAGACCCCCTGTAAAACAAGGTTAGGCACAGCAAATGACAACGTTTGGTACAAACTGGAACCACAGTCAGATTAAATGCAAAAAGTTAGATCTGATTTATTCAGGGGACTTGAACAAGGGAGGGGTGTAATCAGTTTGATTCTATAACTGATCTAGTCAGGCAATTATGCATGCACTCTTTAGTCCCTCAACACAGTCACACACGCTGTGGGTACCCAGTTGGTGAGATAGGCTAGCCTGATGCGTTGCCGGGGTAGGCTGGCATTGCAGCTGGTTGGAGCCCTGTGAGGCATGCACACACACACATAATTTGTAATCCGGAGCCAGGAGGCTCAGTTTGTGATGATTAGACAAAGCGAGTTAAATCAGATGACACACTTTGATTGAGCTGTTGTTGCAGGGAGCTACCCTGGTGTTTACTCCCGCTACCCAGTACAGGACACAGGATGGACGAAATGGAGACTGCAGGATGACTTGCTGGTTTGCCAGGAGAAGCAGGGCCGTACATGATCACCGTGGTGTCGCTTCCTGTTCATGATGTTGAGCAAGGGGCTGATCCCCAGGCAGGTCTCTCATCGATGGTCTTCTGTGGCATGAGTAGCTGGCTGGGCCAAAGTGTGGAGGCCCAGACCAATTGGAGAAGAATGCGGATTTAGTCTGGTAGTGCTGTCACTTCAGCGAGTGTGGCACATTTCACAGTGGGAACCAAATCATGACCTACTAACAGCACACAGCACACAGCACATTTATAGTAAAGCAATCACCGTACCACAGTGCGGATGGCAGTCCAGCCGCCAATATCAGAGTCTCTGAGCAAAACCGTGTATTCTGTGGTAAATGGATGTCCTGACAGGCGATCGCGTACAGCAAATCTTCGGTCTTCTTCAGGTTTAAATCTGGTCACTCTTCAGTGGCTTTATCACACTCCAATTCAGATACAGTCCAATGCTAAGCCTTTCAGAGGATTCCCTCAGGGACAGCAGGCAGACAGGCCAAACTCAGCCTTTCCACCAGTCTCCCAGGCGAACTATGCAGGAGCTGCTGCTGGAATCACTTGAGCTGTTTTTCTCCAAACTCTAACTCCAGACTGAACGACTGCAGCAAGCAGCTTGGGAATTCTCCTTCAGTCCAAAAAGGTTCTGGTTGGTTGATCCATCAGACTGTCAAAGCAAGGGATCTCCCTCCAGGTGCATTTAGGCCCCAAAGTCTCAAAACTACAATTCCTACAGAAATTCACTCCCACAAGACCCCTGGGGACAGACTCTATTTTAGGGTCCCTAAAGGTACTGATTGGCCCATTCTGGCAGTCCACGACCAGGATGGTGGTGATAAACAGATCTGTCCATGCTGCAAAGAAGGCAAGTTAGACAAACTACAACAGCGTTACTATTCTAATAGATAATCATCAAATAAGTACAGCTTCTAACAGAGCTCCTTCTGCACCACAAACGATGGCAGAACTAAGAGATTATCTGGCAGCCCAGGTGGGGTTCGAGCTTAGAAACACTCAGCCCCCACCCAGCTTAATTATACACTGCAAGACAGGCAGCTCTTAAAGAGTCAGGACACAGAGGCTATAAAGGCACTCACATGCAATAACTTTTAAACGGTTAAGACACAGGACACCAACCTGGCAGTGGGCATTTAGGCACACCCAAGGCAGACCTTCAGGAACCCCCATTTGTAGGGGAGTTACATAAGGTCTGGTAGTCAATGAGGTGAAAGAGGCGGGGAGAGAAGACCATTTAATAGAGGTCGGGGTCGGTGCTGGGGTGGGCGGGTGGATCAAAATAGACAGTAGAAAGTAAAATCACACCCCGAAAATCTCAGCAGATGGTTTGTAAGCTGACTGAAGCTTAGCAAGAGGCATACCTGATAGCAGGATCAAAGATGGTGTGTGTCCAGGGAGAAGGTAGAGTGGCTGGTTTTGATGCCGCAATCAGCTGTGGTACTCCAGGGAGGTGGCTGCCTGGATGCACTGAGGTTGGCACTGAGCTCGGTCCTAGTGTGGAGAGCGCCGGCCATAAGATACTGGCCGGCGCTGCTTTCCAGCCCGCCTCAGGGCTCATTAGCTGGAGAAGAGGGAGAGAAGCAGGGAATTAATAAAGGACAAGTACTGGGCTGGGCAGAGAGGGGGCGGGCTGGGGGACAAAAGAGAGGGGCAGTATGAATAGCAGGTGCAGTTAAAATGAAACAAGGTGCTAAGCAGGCGAGCACTAGTAATTGATGGGGGGTTTGGGGAGGGGTGCCTGAGTCAGTGGCGCCAGGAGGGTTTGAGGGGAGCCAAGCTTTGAGAGAGAGAGAGACAGAGACAGGGAGAGAGACAGAGAGAGAGAGATAGTAGGTAGGGTGGGGGGGGTAGAAGATTCAGAGTTAGCAAGGCATATAGGGGAGGTAAATTAAAACAAAGGAAAATTAAGAGCATAGAGAGAAAGAGCCAGTAGCTCTATATCAGGCTTAAAATACAAACAACTGCTAAATTGTAGGTTAATAAAATAGCTTATCAAACTTATACAGAGGTAGAAAGGTTATACAACAAGTACATGGCAGGTAAAACAGATACTGGCCGGCGCCGCTTTCCAGCCTGCTCAGAACTCGTTAGCTGATAGCGGAACCAAAGATGTTGAGTGTCCAGGAGAAGGTAGAGACACGGCCGTGTTCGATGCCGCCTGCAGCCATGGTCCTTCGGGAGGTGGCTGCCTGGATGCGCTTGAGGTTGGCGCTGAGCTCTGGTCCTAGTATGGGTAGCAGCTGGCTGTAAGATACTGGCTGGTGCCGCTTTCCCAGCCTGCTCGGGGCTGGTTAGCTGAATAGTGTTACTGTCTGCACTGAGGTCTGTTGGAGTCTGCCGTGCGACTAGCAGATCTGCTCCTTCTCACCCAGGACTCTTCAGTTGATATAGTTCTTGTGAGGACAGTAATGTAAAGCTGCACTCACCAGGCTGAGGAGACATAAACAGAGGAACTCTGAGCAGCAAACCTCAATGGACTGTAGTCAAACACTCCCCATTGGGTATGTAATATATTTTGGTGCCCTGTGCAGGGAGACTCAGCTATAGCACATCTGTTCAGTAGCCACCTTTATTTCTTCTCAGAGATAGTGATCACACACCACTGGACATAGACCAAGAAAAAAACACTGGGCATGCCAGGAACTCACATACATAGGACTGCAGTTATCTATATGCATAAACTACAGCCCTAATGGCATTCCTTATACTTCCTACCACATATAGCCATGTATATACTATCATACATATTCATGTATATACTACACTCCTCCCTCTTAGACAGAATCTAACCTAAAATACTTCAACAGTAACATTTCTTAACTTCCAGGTAGAAGTAGACTATTTAGTACCAGAAACAAGTTAAAGGGATTATTCTGCCCCTAGGGTAGAACTAGTCATTAACTAAGTAACAGTACAAGTAAGAGTTCAGTTGCACAGAGGTACAGGTTCAGTACATGACTTAAAGGTCAAGCCTTTGTGGTGGTCTGCAGTGCCTCGTGGGATATCTGTGACCTGGAACAACCGCTGCTAGTGAGACAGGTGTTGCCTTATTATATGGCACCAGGCCCGGTGGAACTTCATGGGCAGGAGCAAAGTCCTCTGTGTCACTGTCCTCATCTGGAGTGATGTCTTCTGCCACATTTGCTGGAACCTTGGAATGCAGCAGGTGAGCCACATGTATGTTAACAAGTCGATGTCCCACACGAACTGCATAGGTCAAACGTTCATGTGTTTCAAGCACCACCCAGGGAATCCAAGACATCTTGGGATGTCTGCAGTCTCGAACCATCATCCTCTCCCCAAAATGGAAAATTCATACTGGCTTGGCTGCCGTGTCATGACCCTTTTGCTACTGTAGTTGATGTTTTGCGACAGCATCGGCCAAGTCCAGCTTGACCAATGACAAATGGGTACGAGGTTAACGTTTTAGGAACACTTCAGCAGGTGTTCGCTCTGTGACTGTGTGAGGAGCGTTTCTGTAAGTGAACAGAAAATAAGCCAGCCTTTGAGCTGTAGGTACTTGCTGTGAATCTGATTTATTCCTAGCTTTTCTGAATGTCTGTACAGCTCGTCCGCTGCACCATTGAATGCTGGATGGTGTGGTGGAGTCAAAATATGTTGGACGCCATTCTGCATTAAGAAAAGTCTGAAATCATGGGAAGAAAATTAGGGACCGTTGTCTGACCCTAACTTCCATGGTAGGCATTAGGAGGCAAAAAATTGTCTCAGAAGGTTTACAGTCTTTTCAGTAGTTGTGACTTGTGTGGGCAACACTTCCAGCCATTTGGAGTGGACGTCAATTACTACTAAGAAATGTTGTTTGTCCAATTCAGCATAGTTGACATGGATGCGCTCCATGGTGTGGTAGCCCAGGACCAAGGATGCAGTGCGTTGATTTATTGGTCATGGACAGCCGCACATGGAGCACATTGGTTGACAAGATGTTGGACATGTTGATCAAGTCCTGGCCACCAGAGGTATCCTCTGGCCAATGCCTTCATTCAAGAGATCCCTGGATGACTGTCATGTAAGTCAGAAAATAATGTTTGTGGAACTTTGGAGGTATCACAACTCAAAAGGTCAGTGAGTCGGGTCTCTGTGAAGTTGGGCCAACCATTTAGGGTGAAATCTAAGACTTTAGAGAGGACAGGATCTTGCCGTATCAAGGCTGTGACATCCTGTGAAGCAATGGGTAATTCCTCAAGATGTGGAAGAATGAATACTGCCCCATCGTCTTCCTTCTCTGTAGCATCTTTGCATGGCAGTCTCAATCATGCATCTGCATTTGTGTGATCTTGAGAACATCTGTATTCAATGTCATAGTCATATGCCAACAAAATTAGGGCCCATCACTACATCCTGAGTGCTGCAAGAGTTGGTATTGCGGCCTTTGGCCCCAGAATTGCCAGTAGAGGCTTGTGATCTGTTAGCAGAATTAATTTTCATCCATACAAGTACTTACGGAACTTTTGATACCAAATATTATGCTCAAAACTTCTTTCTCAATCTGAGCATAGTTTCTTTCACTTGGGGACAAGGTCCAAGAAGCAAAGCAATCGGTGCTCCTCCCAGAAGGTAGCACATAAGATGACAGCCCTCACTTCATATGGTGATGCAGCACGTACCAGCCGCAGAGATTTGTTGGGGTCATAGTGTGCTAACCATTTGCTGCTTAGAGGATGTTTCTTGCAAGCCTGGAATGCTTCCTCACACTGTGGTGACCAATTCCGTTGAGCTTCTTTCTGTAGCAAGTCATGGAGTGGTGCAACAATGGGGGCTGTGCATGACGGGGTGGTAACTATCCCGCCCGCACAACTCCACACCTGTGGAAAGGTGTGCACCTGGTGGCATTCATGACCGCTGGCCACCTGTCTGCAGCCCCACCCTCCTAGCATGTGCATACGTGCAGGTTCACATGGGGTGGATGGGGGCAGAGCTGTGCACCTGGGCAGGCATCTAATGGGATGCCCATCCCGGAACCCCCAGTGGATCCCTTATGTGATGGGAGGTGCGTTAGCTGCACTCCCCTGTGGATGTCCGCACAGCTGGCAGCCGTGGAGGTGTGAGGTGGGCTGTGCTGCTGGCCGTGCCATGCACCTGGAGCGATGGGGTGGTGCCGTAAGGGTGGAGGGTGAACACCGACCACCACATCATGCCCAGTGGGACCGGATCTGGGGTCGGGGAGAGGCTGCCAGGTGGTGCTTTATGGGGGTCTGCAGTCCAGGGGCTGGTGCCCCATATGTGTGTGTGTGTGTGTGGGGGGTTCAGCATACATGGGAGGGTGGGGGTACTGCTGGGGTGGGTGTCCCTGGGCGGCTTGTAGTGATGGGTGCTGGGGTCCCATTGTTGAGGGATGGAGGCACAGGGTGCATAGAAGGCTTATGGCAGGGTTCTCCCTGATGTAACCCGCACTCTTGTCCGCACCCCTGCGGGCAGCAGTATGCACTGTTGTGCATGTCACGCAGTTCTGGCATGCCTTCTGCCCACCTCCTGTGCATTGTGGGCCATATGGGTGGGGGATTGGGTGCATAGATGCTGTGTGACCTGTATTTTGCATCCCATGCAGGATGCGCACTGGGTGCAAAGAGACTCCACGCCACACATACATGGCGCAGAGGCACTCAGCACCTTTGTGCATAAGCTCCAATGTAGAGAAATGGGCTAGGGACCATCTATAGTAGTTCAAGTGTCCTAAGAATGAGCTTAACTCTGTCACATGTGTTGGTGCAATTGCCTTGACTATAGCATCCACCTTGCTCTCTGTTGGGTGTAGGCCTTGGGCCGTCGATCTGGTAACCTAGGTACTCAACAGAATTTTGCAGAAATTGGCATTTGGCTAGTTTTACTCTCAGTCCATACCACTGCAGTCTGGCCAGAACTTGTTCCAGGATTGTCAGATGCTCTTCCTCTGTGGGTGCTGTTGCCAAGGTATCATCCATAAAGCATAAACGCACACGTGAACAAGGGGCACAATTTGAAGATGGGGAAGTGCTCAGAGGTAATTTAAGGAAGTATTTTTTCACATAGAGGGTTGTGGATGCATGGAATGGCCTTCGGAGGAGGTTGTGGAGTCAAAACAGTGGTGGAATTCAAGCATGCATGCATGGGACAGTCATAAGGCAATTCTAGGGGTGGGGGTAAGAAGAAGAATGCTGCTGGTTAACTAGGATCTGCAGCTTATCCATTAGGTAGGAAATGGGCAGACTGGTGGGCCAAGCAGTCCTTATCTGCGTCAAATTCTGTGTTTCTATGTTTCTATACTACACGGTCCAATCCATGCAATATCTGGTCCATTGTGTTCTGGAAAATTGCTGGCGCTGTGGAATCTCCATAGCAAGCAATGATATTGGTTAAGTCCCTTAGGGTGTTGATGGTTAGATAGGGTTCAGATTCCGGTTCTAGTTACAACTGCTGATGTGCAAGAAATAAATCCAACTTGCTAAAGAACTTGCCCCCTGCAAGTGTGGCAAACAAGTCCTCTGCATTGGGTAATGGGTATGGGTCTTGCTGTATACAGTGGTTCACTGTAACTTTGTAGTCACCACACATCACTGCTTTATCTCGTTTTGATACCGCAATGAGAGGGGCAGCCCACTCACTCCTCTCTACTTGTCAGATGATACCAAGGCTTTCGAGACGGTCCAGTTCCTTGTCTACTACTTCCCTTAAAGTGTAAGGTAGTGGTCGAGGCTTGTGGAACATTGGAGCGGCTCCCAGTTGCACTCGGATCTTTGCCTTAAAATCTTGGATCATGCTGTAACTGTCCTGGAAAATAGAACCGTATTTGTTCAGTACTTTCTTTAGCGCATCTTGCGGTGCTTTGGTCAAAGTATTTATTTCTTAGACATAGTGGTTGCACACCTCTGGACATAGACAAAGAAAAACCCACTGGGCATGCCAGGAACTTACATACATAGGACTACAGTTATCTATATATATAAACTACAGCCCTAATGGCATTCCTTATGCTTCCTACCATATATATCCATGTATATACTACCATACATATCCGTGTATATACTACAGGGTAGGCCATGTATGAGTATGGCGTTATGTGCTTGTTTGCTAGCATTGCCTGATACAATGACTAAGTAGTTTACTATATAATATATATTTCTAGTCATTTGCCATTGTTCTGGGCAGAAATGTACTGTTTACCAGGCTAGTCTACCATCCATAGACATAGCTGCATATTATGATTGTATCCTTCCTTTAACTATTTACTGAATCCAAATTATAATTAATTGCCCTGGACACTCGCTATGTTTCTACCCCTCACTAAGGTGCTGCATATGTAGGAATGAGCAGAATTTATAAGCCCTCCACGTTAGGCTGTGAGCTGTAGCCTGTCTTGGAACAAACCTAGAAAAGTAATATATAAGTGTTTGTAGCACAGTGTCTGCAAGAACTAGGCTTGCATTACTGATCTGTTAGATTGCCTAAGGCTAGATGTTCTATTAGCTA
The DNA here is from genome assembly GCA_016271365.2 of Neoceratodus forsteri. Lineage (NCBI taxonomy): Eukaryota > Metazoa > Chordata > Ceratodontiformes > Ceratodontidae > Neoceratodus > Neoceratodus forsteri. Next base: position 174,254,247 of record CM028135.1, read on the forward strand.
CAAAAGTGTGCTGCTCAATTGCCTTGATTATTGAAGCAATTGTGCTGTTTTGTTGCTGGCTAGGCTCTCACCTTTATTCTATGCTATACTACCAATATAGATTACCCAATTTTCCAGTATAAATCACCTTTCTTAGAAGCTCCCTATCATGGTATCCCTCACATGGGAGCCACAAACGTAAGGCTGTGTTTCATTCTCTGGGTAACTCCTTCATTGTTAAGGAGTCTCTATCTAGCCTAACGTCCACCTCCACTGCACACCCCTGAACTCCTAGCTAGATTGCCTTTTGAGCTCTATGAACCTTGCCCTAAATCCTCACAGTGGTCCTCAGAAGTCTGGTTCTGACTCTTCTTTACATTCTTCTTTTTCTGTGGATTGATCAGCTGCTCATTACTGTCATTGCCGTGAACCCCCACATACCTCAGATGGCTCCATCCCTCCCTCCCTCCCCTGCTTTTATGTTCTACCCCACGAAGCCTGACTCATACTTCATTATACTCTATGGACTGGCCCACAAAGGTGACTGCTACCTAATCTTTTCCTTGTCTGACACTCACTTTGGTAAAGGTGTCTACTGTAAAAAATCCCATGCCTTTAAATTACTGGCCAGGTTAACTCTATTGTTATTAGGTGACATTGTGCCTAACCTTGGACCTTCCCCTGACAATCGTAGAATTTGATTCCCTTCTGACCCAATCTGGACTTGCACAAGGGGACTGAAGATGGTCCATATGAATGCCAATAGCCTGAGACTTAAAATGCATGAGTTACAAAGTTCGGTTGACCTTTACAAGTCAGATCTTTTAGCAGTGTCTGAGACCTGGTTAAAACCCCATGTCAGAGTGAGCTGTCAGTTAATGAATGCATACTGTATACAGTACATGCTCAGTGACAGTTCAGTTGGCGTCTGGCTGTGGTGGTGAGAGGAGGGCTGTGCTGGTTGCCGGCTCAGGGTTCAGGCTTGGGGAGAGGGGAGCAGGGTGGTGGGCATTACCTGCTGGGATGGGTGGTAGGCATCCACTAGACCATCAGGAAATATCAACAATGTAATATACGGGCATATCAGGGCTGGTAGGGTGGGACCGCTAGACCACCAGGGAATGATTCTATTGTTAGTAACGTTTTACTTTTCGGGCAGAGCAGTGATGGGGTTGGGGTCTACTAGATCACCTGGGAATGATTTTATTTTTTACACATTTTAATATACTGGCAGATCGGGACTGGAGGTGGTCTACTGGATCACCAGGAAATGATTGTTTTTCACATATTAATATTTATTTATTTAAATAAATTAATTAATTTTGGTAACTGGGGAGGCCCACTGGGACCATAATAGTCCCTTTTTCAGGGGTGGCCCGTAAATAATTACAGATACTAGAACTTTACAGAGTCACATATGGTAAATTGTCCACATTACAACATACATTTAGGATAACTATTCACATTACAACATTGAACATTAATCGGCATAGTTAATTCATTCTAGACATCATTTGTTACACACAGTCGTAATAGAAACAGCTGCTGAGGGCTAATTAGTGGTATCATTGGTAACAAGTGCATTGGGTAAGCTATAGCAGGTGAGCCTTGAGACCCTTTTTAAAGCCCCCAAGGGAGTTACTTTCCTGAACATTTTCTGGGAGTCTGTTCCAGAGGGGTGGGATGTATGCAGAAAACAACCTCAGTCCTTGGGAAGACATGACTTTAGGCACATTAAGGAGCTGGCAGTTAGAGGATATGAGAGTCCTGCTATCATGTTTAGTTGATAATGTCTCAGCCAGACTTGGGGGGCATTTTCCAGTCTAAGTTTGAACACTAAGCATAGAGATGAGAACGTTAGTCATCCTTCTAATGACAGCCAGGATAGGGTTTGGAGCACCTAGCAGTGATGTTCTCATGACGGGTTGCCTGCTGTGAACTGACTAACCCTATGGTAGAAGGCTGTAAGCTTTTACATCTCTACACCTTTCACAGAGTATAGAACTTGGAGCCATATAGTAGGGTAGATAGTAGGGTGCCAGTTGCTACCTTTATCCTGGAGTCCTACGTGGGGAAAGGGCTAAGGCGATATAATAGACCCATTTTCTCATTTAGAGACTTTGTCAGCAGGTCAGTATGTGTCTTGAAGGTACAATTTTGATCAATAGTAATACCTAGGTACTTTATGGAACCCAGTACTTCAATCCTTGAGCCATTTGAGAGCGTGGGTGTCAGTTTTTGTGATCTGTCGGGTCCCAAGCTTTTAAGGCCAAATAGTATGGCCTTTTTATTTTGCCATTTAATTCAAGTTTGTTGTTTTCCCAGCCAGCCCTCAAGGAGAACTACGTCTTTCATCAGTGATTCATTCAGTATGCCAGTGTCCTTGAAGGTCCTGTACAGTACTGCATCATCAGCATACAGTGTCAGATTTGCCTCACCCCAATATTTTTGCATGCCAGTTATATATAGAGAGAATAGTAGAGGCCCCAGGATAGACCTTTGGGGGACCCCATCAAGAGTTGGACAATTGTCAGATAGGGTGCCCTGCCATCTGACGAGTTGGAACCTTTCCTGTAGGTAGTTGGAGAACAATTGCATGGTCAGACAATCTAGGCCTATGAGTTTCAATTTTGTGAGGAGCAGTTGATGGTCCACCAAGTCGAAGGTCTTGGTGAGGTCAATAAAGACCACTCCGGTTAGGAGGCCTTTAGCAAGAGCAGAATGGATGTCAGTGGTGAGGCCGACTAGGGCAGTGTTTGTGCCGTGGTTTCTCCTGAAACCGCGTTGTCGAGTCATGAATATGTTATGCTGCTTCAATATAATCTACTGCCTGATTATACACAATCCTCTCTAGTACTTTACTTTGGATGGAAAGAAGCGATATGGGCTGATAGTTTTCTACTTGCTCACAGAACCCACCTTTGTGGATAGGTGTAGCCAGGGCGACTTTCCAGAGTGCAGGGACTTTCCCTTCTAGGAGGGATCTGGTAAATAACCATATGACTGGAACAGCAATAGCTGGGGCAGTAATGTTGAGTAATCTAGGCTGCAACTTGTACCCAACAGATCCGTGGGTTTTGATATGCCTAAGTAATTTTAGGACCTCTTTTTTTAATATTAGCTTAAAGTGGAAGTTCGGAGAGGGGAGAGTTGTATTCATATTAGCTTGCATGGGGGGCAGTCACTGTAGGGTGCGTCTTAAACTTGTCTAGATCAGCAAAGAATAAATTTATTGCCTTGACAGCTTCCTCTGGGTTCTTATGGCAAACGCCATTGGCTATTATGTTGCATTTATCCTGGGTGGGACGATCCTTGATAAGGGTGTAGATTTGTGACCAAAATATTTTGGGGTCAGAAAGATTTTTGTCTCTCTCCCTCATAAGTTTTTTTCGGATCCCTGGACAGCCACCTAGCTTCCTGTCCTTTAACCCTGAGTTGTTTCAGCAGGGCATTAATAAAGAAGTCTAGGGTTATGTCCAGGCTTGGGGTGAGTTTTATTTGTGTCCAATTTACCTCATCTGATGTTTCAAGAAAGGAACCTGTGTCAAAGTTAGAATGGTCCCGGCCCAGAAAATTCTTGGGGTGGGGTGGGTGGGTGGTGAAGTTGTTTTTCCATATCTCAAACATGGGAGAATGATCACTTAAGAAATCTCAGAAGGTTCCTGCCAGTGTGAATCTGTCATGTTTCAAGCCAGGATCCAATCCAGTGTGGTATGATTGCCTGTTTTCGTATTTAGCCTTGTGGGTTCGTGGATTATCTGGGTTAGTTCTGCTTCTTGTAGGATTGTCTTAATTTCTCTGTTAGTTTGAGGCCCCCAGTGTATATCAAAGTCACCTAATATTACCTTTTCCCCTTGGGGGAGATTGGGTAATACAGCTATTAGGGATTTTAGGGCTTCTGTTGCTGCCTTGGGAGCGTTGTACACGCACCCTAACACCAGAGACTTGGTTCCAACCAGCAGCAGGTTTTTTATTTTCCTATGTAGCTGTTTTTCCTCCTGGGAGCCCTGGCAAGTGGCTGCGGTCTCTCCTTGTGGGGAGACTCACTCTCTGGCTTCTTTCCACATCCCTGTATTGCAAACCCTGGCCAATCCCCACAGATTACACGCCATGGCAGGGCCAGGGAAGGGGTGCTGGCACCCCCGAGACCAAATCCAGACACACCGGGCTGACCCCCACAGATGCAGGAGCCATCTTAGAACCTGCCAGGCTCCGCTTCCACTTTTCTCCCATCTCCTCCCCACCGACATGGTAATGTTGGCACATGTCTCCCAACCCATACTGCTCTCCATCCACCACCAGAGGGTGGTCAATGAGCGGGATGACAAGTCTCCTCCCAAGAGAGGAGAGCAATCCTCCAGGCGCCGATCCTCCTCTCTCACTCCCCTGCCAACCTCCGTGGTCCGAGCCTGCTCTCGAACCCAGGTCACTGATGTGGCATGAGGTGTGGTGCCCAGTACCTCAACCCTTAGCACCACCGGCTGCTTACCCAGCAGCAGTTGAATCTAGCCTCACAGTCAAATTTGTCTAAGGCAGGTATTATCAACAGGAAGCGCTTAAGATCTGGCGAGGATTCAGTTAACTCCATTTTTGGAGTATTTGATTTGGAAATAAGGCAAAACTTCCAAAATAAAGGGAAAGAAGTCATTGATTTTGAGTTGTAAAACAAATTAGATGACTTCCAAAACTGTAGGCATGGAAGTCAGAAATTATGGATTTTTCTGAAAGAAATGGTATTTACCACTAATATATTGTATTAATATCCGTAACTGGTCCATCCCAGAATATTGATTTCCATGAATGGGATCCTGGAAGTATCACCAGGGCACTGCTAAACAAGGTGTCAACTTTGAACAAAGGGCTCTGACCTTAAATACCAAACACTGGGAGCTTTGACTGTGCAGAGCGGAAAGGGTCCTGTGCTGGGATATTTACTTATCCCCATCCCTCCTTGACAATCTGCGCACTGGGTGACAGTGTTTTTCAAGACTCACTGCTGTTTAATGCCGCATTGCTCGACTACAGCAGTTGGTGAAAGGAAGGGCAAATGCAGTGTGGTTCTGGCACTATGCCAAATACGCCAAGGGAACAAGGAAAGCATACAGCAAAGCGACCGAGCAAAGGGAGATTTTCACAGCATGTGCTTCCAACTTCAGAGGTGAACCAGGTAAACTGGGGGTATTTTCTAGCAAGTCTGCATTGTGTCTTTGAACTTTCCATGTGGCTGTTTCCCTGCAGCAGGGGGAGCAGTATTAGGTACAAAGGTAGGAGAGCAAATTGTAAAATAAAAGTGCAAGGCTTTGGTTCTGCATAATCTGCATAAACAGCAGCTGATAGTTTTTATTTTTTTTTGTTTTCCTGTGTTTCTTGTTCTCTTTTCTCCTCAGGTGTCTTCCACTCTTGTACTGCAGGGGATGCCCACCCACCTGCACTCCATTCCCACCCACCCGTGCTCATCTTCTTATATAGACCAGGCCTCCTACACCTACCGCATAGCCACAGGAAGAGGCGGATTCATTGCCATTTTGTATTCACAGCTGTTCTAATAAAGGGTAAAAAGAGAGGGAAGAAGGGAGGAAAAACAACTGAGATAAATTAAATTACTTTCCATCCAACAGAGGAAGTCAGAAGACTCTCCAGGCAGGACATCCTCACTTATATTTCACCCAGCACTCATGCAATATAATTTCCCACTGTCGAGCAGTACACTAGTGGGGTGGAGATCAGATATTAACAAAATGGAAATTATAAGTTGCGAACATTGTGGGGCTCTCTTCACCAAGTCTCATACCAGGCAACTTACTAAGTGTCCCACATGCTGGACCATTGCCGACCTTGGGTCACAGCATCGGGCAGCCTGGAATCAAATATTCCAACTGCAGGATGAAATACGATACATCAGGTGATCACAGCCTCCAGCTCCTGACCACCAGAAACTAAGTGCCAACTACTACCCCAAAACGCGACCAGGGTCAGTAGGTCGGGAAGTGGTAAGGAGAGGGAAACCAGGAATAGTGAACAAAGTAAACAAACTAAACCTGCAAGGTGGAGACATCATCCCCACAAAAAACAGGCACTTACTGCTAGAAGCAGTACTTCAGTCAGAACCCAGCAATATTTCACAAAAGGGCCACACTACGGCATACGGCAAACAAAGGTCTAACACCACTACACAGAAACTACTCATAATTGGGGATTCCATGATTTGCAGTGTGGAGCCCCACCTAAATTCCAGCATCAATGTGGAGACTCTGGTAAAGTGTCCCCCAGGAGCGTCTGCAAAAAGAGACACAAACTGCATAAAGAAAGAGAAAACAAACATGTAGTACTCCACCTAGGAACAAACTACTTGGCAAATCAAACACTGGACAAAACAAAAAAACATTTAATGGATCTAGCAAACAAAGTGTCCTCTCCTTCGTCCACCTTTGCCTTCTCTGAAGTCCTACCAGTCTGGGAAAAAGGCAGTAGCAAAAAGCCTGTCAAGGCAGAGGAAATACACAACCTCAACACCTGGTTTCGTGACTTATGCCAGGAAAAGGAGTACAACTTTATAGGGAACTGGCAAAGTTTTTGGGAAAGACATTTCTTCAGGTATGATGGTGTACACCTAACAAAGAAGGGTGAGGACACTTGGACAGAAATTTGACATTTACATGAGTTATTTTAATTAAGAAATGGGGAGTGGGACTGCATACACCATGACATCCAGTGCGCAGGACTCCACTCCCCATAAATCCAAAAATAAGCATAAAAGCAGACCAAAGCAGGAGATGGAGACTGCACATGCAACAGTGACAAAAACACAGGACTCCACCCCAAAAATCTAAATCAAAAACGAGCATACAATCAGCACCAAACTGCAATGCTCACCCAGAAAACAAATAAGCAGGAAACGACGCCACACCAAGGTGGGGAACGAATATGGAGAGCATTACTTACTAATGCTAGAAGCCTGACAAACAAACTACCAGAACTCATGGCAACTATGGCACTGGAATACCTGGACTGGGTGGTTGTGACCAAAATCTGGTATACAGAAACCGCACCTGGGACACAGTGATCCCAGGGTACAATCTGTACAGAAGGTATAGAAAGGGGAAAAAGGAGGAGGGTTGGCAATATATGTACGGGAAGACATAAAAACCACAGAGATACAGGGCCCCTCCAGCGAAGCTGAAGCACTGTGGCTGGCAGCCGACACTGGTAATGGGGCTACCATCAGAGTGAGTGCAGTTTACAGGCCCCCATTGCAGGGGGAAACTGCAGACAAGGACTACCTCGAAACAATTCACCAAATGACAGGAAAAGGCAAGGTGATGCTTGTTGGGGATCTAAACCTGCCTAATATTCAGTGGGAAACATTATTGGCAGCATCAACAAGGAGTAGGGACTTTTTGACAGCCTTGCAGAGTGCAGGACTGAGGCAGCTGGTGGTCTCTCCAACAAGAGGAGAAGCCACACTGGACCTAGTTCTAACAAATGGGGAGAGAGCAGCAGAGATAGAAATGGGATGCCACCTGGGGAATAGTGACCATCGTATGTTCAGATTCAACATTATCACTACAGAGGACACTAGTCACTCCAACAACAGGGTCCTAGACTTTAGAAGAGCTGATTTTCAGAGAATGAGGCATAGCATAGCTGGGATCTTAAAAAGAAGGTCAGGGGAAGGGGGTCAAAGAAATCTGGGAAAACATAAAGGGTGCTATCAGGAAGGTGACAGACCAATACTCCAGGAAAATAAGCAAAGCAAAAAAGAAAAGAAATCCACTATGGAACTCCAAGGAGGTGGCAACCTAGTTAAGGAAAAAAGGCAGCCTAAAAGAAATTCAAAGTAACAAAGGAAGAGGAAGATCTGGAATTATACAGGAAGAAATTAAAGGAGGCAGGTAAAGTAATAAGAATGGCAAAAGCATAAATGGAGATGAAGATAGCGGAAGGTGTAAAATGGGATAAGACCTTTTAGGTGCATAAGGGAAAAAAGGAAGACAAAGGAGGAATAGTAAGACTAAAGGCGGGGGAATAGAAGGAAATAGGGAAAAGCTGAAATCTTAAACAAGTACTTCTGCTCTGTATTTACAGAGGAGAAGGAGGAAATGACCCAGAGAGGACCAGCACCCCAGGAATAGGGTTGATACAGACCCTTCACAGCAAACCATGTCCTAAAGGCGCTAAATAGCCTGAAAATAGACAAGGCCATGGGGCCCGGTGAAATGCACCCAAGAATCCTAAAAGAATTACGGAAGGAACTTGCAGCACCAGTAGCAAAGCTCTTCACCAAATTACTGGAGACTGGGGAGGTGCCAATAGATTGGAAGAGGGCAACAGTGGTTCCACTCCATAAATCTGGTACCAGGGAAGAGGCAGGAAATTACCGACAAGTAAGCCTCACTTTCATGGTGGGAAAATTAACAGAATTATTACTTAAACAGAGGATTATACCATTCCTTGAAACCAGCGGATAACAGGATCACAAACAGCATGGGTTCATGACAGGAAGGTCCTGCCAAACAAACCTAATAGATTTCTTCAACTGGGTTACAAGACAGTAGATAATTGGGGGCAGTAGATGTGGTCTACCTGGATTTTAGTAAAGCTTTCAACTCTGTTCCCCACAGAAGGCTGATAAAGAAGTTGGACAACATGGGGTGGGACCAAAAGTGGTGGCATGGGTGAAAATTGGATGCAGGATGGAACACAGAGGATGCAAATGGCACACTATCAGCAGAACAGAGGGTAACCAGCGGGGTGCCCCAGGGTTCCTTACTGGGAGCTCTGCTTTTCAATATATTCATAGCAGGGGGCTCGAGGGGAAGGTGTGTCTGTTCGCAGATGACACCAAAATAAGCAACCAGGTAGACACCCCAGCAGGGCAATTAAAAATGGAGGCAGACCTAAAGAAGCTGGAGGAGTGGTCTGCAGCATGGTAGCTGAACTTCAACACCAAAAAATGCAAAGTCATGCACATGGGGAGGGAAACCCAAAAAAGGAGTACTTCTTGGGGGGAGTAAAACTAGCAACAACCAGTCAAGAGCGGGACCTAGGGGTCATTACAACAGATGACCTAAAATTGATTAGACAATGCGAGAAGGCAGCACTCAAGGCCAGTGGCATGCTGGGGTGTATAGAAAGGGGAATCACAAGCTGGAGGAGGGAGGTTTTACTGCCACTGTATAGGGCATTGGTTCGCCCCCCACCTGGAGTACTGTGTCCAGTTCTGGAGACCACACCTCAGAAGAGACATAGACAGAATGGAGATGGTACAAAGGAGGGCAACAAAAATTATACATGGAATACACACAATTCCATATGAGGACAGGCTGAAGGAATTAAACATGTACTCTTTGGAACAAAGGAGAGAGAGAGGGGAATATGATCGAGACCTTCAAGTATATCAAAGGGACAAATAAGGTCCAGGTTCAGGAACTATTCAAGGCCAATGAGGGCAGCAGAACACAGGGTCAAGATCTTAAATTTAAGGGGACAAATTCAGGATCAACATTAGAAAGTTCTTCTTCACAGAAAGGGTGGTGTACACCTGGAATAGCCTACCATCAGAGATCGTAGAGGTCAAAACAGTGGTGGGCTTCAAGAATGCATGGGATAGGCAGCAAGGTATAATACAAATGAGGGGGTAGCGGGGAGGGGGTAGAAAGTACATCGTTGGAAGACTAGATGGACCTCGGGGTCCCCTTTTGCCGTCACATTCTATGTTTCTATGTTTTGACTTCCAAAAAATTGGAATGGCTTCCAGATTTTGACTCACAGAAGTTTTAGACTTCCACTGAAAGTAAATTAACTGAACCCCTGATCTGACATAGATCATGTCTCCTCCTCCCTTTTTTCTGGTTTGTCCTGCCAAATATCTTGAAACTGTTAATCTCAACCTCATGTCCTAGTATATGTGGTTTGAGACAGGTTTCTGAGAAAGCAATTACATCCAGGGAGTACAGGCTCTCCCAGGTTTCCACTTTGTGTATCTTGGGCCTTAGGCTATTGATATTCATATGGATTGCTTTTAATCCTTTAGTACTAGCCCAGTTAGACTTGTTTGAGGGGGTAATATGAGCATTGGTACATGGGAGTCCAGGGTTTACCATGATGTCACCTCCTAGCAATAGCTTTAATTTCATTAAGATTTTGACTGAGGACCCTGGTATAGGGAGGGGGTCCTTCACGTATGGTCTCTAATATACAACATTATGTTGTACAGGTTCCATCTTTGTCTAAGACCCTGCATGTTGATTATATTAGAATTGAGTTCAATGAGGGGGTATGCATTAAGGCACTGGTGGTGAAGCGGATCAGCAGTCAGCACAGGTTCCTGGTGTGCATGACGCAAGAGATAGAGCCTAAGACCACCAAGACATACATTAATGCAAAAAAAAAAATCCTCAAGCCATTTTAACTTATATTGGAAATTATACCTAAAAAGAGTAGGGAGGGATTAAGTATCACCCCTAGTGGTAAAGATACAATACTCCTATAAACCTAAAATAATCTGTACATACATGATGGCAGAGATAAATTCCCAAGCCAATTTAAATTATAATGGAATTATACGTGATAAATGCAATGAGAGATTAAATGGCACCCCTAGTAATCAAGATACAATATTCCTAAACGAGCCTCTATCTAGTGATGACAAGCAACAACCTGCAGTTAGCATCAGCCCAACAGTAGTTGCCTTTAGGATCCTAGTTATCGAACATGCTCTATCAGGGCTTAAATATCACTGAAAATAAAGTTATTAGGGCTAAGCCCTAACTGAGCCCCTCCACCTTAATTTTTTGCCTTGTAGGTAGGCAGCATGGGCAGAGCCTTATCGGCAGAAAGCCCATTTAAAGGAAATGTGGACGGGGAATGCTGGGCTGGAGCAGAACCCCTCCTCCTGTAACAGCAGCAAGCAATAACAAACTAGCAGCAGCAACAAGCAAAAACGAACTGTAGCAGCAAACAGAAACAAACAGTAAAAGCTAACAATCAAAACATTAGATTTGGCTGAAGTTCTCTTTTTGTAATCTCATTAACCCCTGATAGAACTTTGCATTAGGATTGCTCCATTTTCTGTGGTTCCGATATAAAGCAGGCACCAAGTTAGGTATTTTTTTTTTTTTATTTTTGAAAAAAAAAATGTTTAGTCCAAGTTCATCAAATCGTTGCGGGGGAGGGTGCCTGTTCCCTGGGCACTCCTCAACCTCTGATTCCTCCTCATAGCTCTGTAATATATGAGCAGTTCGTGTGTGTGTGGGTGGGGGGGGTAGGTCACCAGGAATGATTTTCTTTCACATTTGAATTTACAGGCAGATTGGGTTGGGGTGGGCAGTGGCACATGATGGGGGCTTCAGTAGTGGTGCAAGTGAGCAAACCCTCCCAAAGGATGATATTCTAGAGTACCCTTAGATCAGGCTGGTCTAAGTGCCAGAATTTCGCCCTCTGGGAGGATTTTAAAATCCGATTTCGGGATATGACAGCTTGCATGTGCTGCATGCCCCCTAGCTCCATGCCACAGCCCAGTTTGTGGCGTATGGACGGGGCAAGCACCCTTTGGTGCACACAGGCTGCGGTTGATGCAGGCTGCCTGTGTGAATTGCTCCTGGCACATCCTTTGGTGCAAGCGACACTTTGCACAATTCTTTGTGGCTCAAAGCCCCTTGCGCCATGCCGGGAGCTTTGAGAATCGGGCCCTTAGAGTTAGTGCCATGTTTAGTCAGATTGTCTTTTGATGCTCTGATATTTGCCTGAGTAGGCATGGACAACTGTAACGGACACTGCAAAAAAAAATTAAGGGCCTACTAGTGAAAGTAAGGCAGGGGGAAAGATGTGTTGTCTTTTTTGGTCACAAAATGTGACTGTGTGTCGTGAATTGAAAGAAAAAGACATTTTTCTTTTGCTTTGCAGATATCGCTTCTGGTCAGACCAAAGAACATTCCAGAAGTGACATAACAGTGCAAGTACTTAAGAAAACCAGACTGTTTTTTTTTTTAAATTCTTAATTTTTTAATTAAAATTGGATAGATAGCTACAGATGGGGGAATGTATCACCTATTATGTGGCAGCGGACAGGCTAGATGGGCGTATTGCTCCTTCCTGTTGGTTTCTTATATGTTCTTTTATTAAAATTTATAAGTAAAAAACATGTAATTAGACAACGCAAGCAGATTTGTTCTGTGCATTGCAGTCTGCTGTCTCATTCCCTTTTTTTCTGCCCAGTTTAACCTCTCTGAAAAAAACAAACTCAAGATTTGTTAGATTCTAGTTTTTACCAAGTTACAGAATCATAAGTTAACTGCAACTGCAATTGCCTGTAGACAAGTACACTCTCAATACTTACCTCTCTGTTTTTCTCAGACCTCACAGTTCTAAACTTGATTGTTGCAAAAAATAAAAAAATAAAATGGGTTCAGTCTGTTAAGGGTGGGTATCTGTGGAGAGTGTTGCCTTTAAATTTATTACCTTTCCTGACACCATCTACTTCAGTTCTGGTTTAGCTGCAAACAGGTATGAAATTCCTGTACCTTAGATGCCCAGTGGCAGGCAATTTTGTCTTAAGACACCTACTTCTATCTAGTGCGTATTCACTGGGGCACCTAAGGTATCTGTGCACCCTGTCTGCTTTTTTGCTTTTTGTTCATGTTTTTTATGTTCACTATAAGTGCACGCACAGTGAACATTGTGCTACCAGTGGCTTTTATTTATTTAGTTTTTGTTGACTGGGTAAGTGCACTAGACGAATCCTGCCTATTTTCAGGCACGACCCGGGGGAGGGGGATACAGATGAATGCCAACTGACCTTGAACCAGATTAAGCTGTTGGTGGTATTTTTAGTGAATGAGGGGAAATTTGGCCAGGGCACCAGGGGAAAATTCCCCTACTCTTTTCGAGAAGTGCCATGGGATCTTTAACATCCACCTGAACTACCACCAGAACAGGCAGATGGGACCTTGGTTTAACACCTCATCTGAAAGACGGCACCTCAGGAGTGCAGCTCCCCCCCTCATGCTGCACTACAGTGTCAGTATTGGGATAGTAAGCCAAGTGCCTGGTGTGGGGATAGAACCCACAGCCTTATGATCTCCCAGCCTCAGAGGCGAGTGTACTATCTGCTGAGCCACTGACACTGTCACCTTTGAGGGGTGTGACACTGTCAGTCCAATGCAGAGTGGTCTGTAAGGGGCTTGTCAGTGTCACACCAATCATGAGCCAGGTTGGTCATGACAGTGTTCTGGCTTGCTGGGTAGAAACTTTTTGTAGTTCAAAGGAGAGAGCCAACCCAATCATAGGGGAGCTCTTTCCTTTTATCTACATAACACTGCCCAGCAAGCACAGCTGATCTGTTATAATCAGCCTGCTCAAAACCATCCTTCATAGGTTTTTTTTAATTACACCTGTAAACAGAAAACCATCCATCGATGTCTGTTGCTGCCGCCGCTGTAACCGTGCCCCTTCCCCGCACAACCTATATTAATTTTCCAGCATAGGGCACCCAATCCCCTGTACTGGCTGCTACCCCACCACCCTGACCATTTTACTTTTGCAGCACGGGGGAGCCCATCCCCAGTGCTGCCAACCATAACAGTGTCAGTGGCTCAGCAGGTAGCACAGTCGCCTCTGCGGCTGAGAGATCAGAAGGCTGTGGGTTCTATCCCCACACCAGGCACTTGGGTTAATATCCCAATACTGACACTGTGGTGCAGCATGAGGGGGGTGCTGCACTCCTGAGGTGCCATCTTTCGGATGAAGTGTTAAACCGAGGTCACATCTGCTTGTTCAGGTGGATGTTAAAGATCCCATGGCACTTCTTGAAAAGTATAGAGGAAGTTTTTGTTTAAACCAAAAACCAACATTTACATAATGTATTCATTTAAACTTTTCTGTACATATCCATTTCATATCACAGTAATCAACCAATACAGTTAATATTCCTCCATAAATGTTTACCTTTTTCTTCACCATATTTCATACATTCACTTTGAAACTGTTTATCTACTTCATTCTGGATTTTAAAAATTAAATCTTGAGTAGTAATCTCTTTGCCTTGTACAGTATAGATCTCTGGCATCTCACTTGCCATATTGACCATTTAAGTATGGCAAATATTACAAACATTGTACTTCTAGCTTGCTTTCTCCACACTTTGTTAGTGTCCATACATTAAAGTCTCCAAAGTAATATTTGCAAATTCTGGCATTCCCCACATTCTAGCCAACATTCCCCAAAAATGCTTTGTAAATTCACATTCAAATAACAAATGTTTTATTGTTTCTTCCTTATTATAACATTTTTCATGTAAACAAACTCTTCCATTTTTTTTTTGTGTTTTAAATGACCTTTACGCTTATTTTCCCGTGACTATACATCCATATAACTCTTTCATTTTTATGGTATTCTTACTTCTATCATTGCTTCCCAAAAAGTTTTTATATGTACATTCTTGTCTACTTTAAAAACAGGATTCTCATAATAATTTCTTTCCATAATTTCCTTATGGTTGAGGTTCCTTTCATTTGTTAATATTTCATCTTTCGATACTTCCCATTGTGCTATGCACTTCCTACAGATATTTATATATTCTGGTAGTTTAGATTGATTCCTCACATTCCCTCCCCAACTTTGCAATAATGCCTCCTTCCATTCTTGTACTAAAGGCATCCATATATTATTCTCATTTTGTATTACTGGCTTAATATTCACATAAATAAATATATTCATGAAAACAACTACCGGGTTTAACATATTCAGACCCTTCAGAGACAGACCTATATGTACGTGCTCTTTTTACAGGGTTCAACCTACTCCCCCATAATAACATAAAAAATTAGCTAAACATTTTTGTCTGCGACTGCCATGGTATTGGAAAAATATATGCTATATATAAGAAGACTGGAACAATGAAAGTTTTAAGCATGTATATTCTTTTTCCTTCGTCATATTCCATCCTTTCCATTTATTTACTTTACCTTCCGCACTCTGCAGTTTCCTTTCCCAGTTTTCTTTCATAGGATTTTGTCCTCCAAATTTTACCCCTAAAATTTCCACACTTCCCTGCCTTACTTCTATACTCCCTTTTTCCTCTATCTTTACTTTCCCAAATGGAATAATCTTACTTTTCTTTTTGTTTATGGATATTCCAGTATATCTTTTACTGTCTTCAAAAATCTTCAAAGCTTTTTCTCCTGAAGCCTGATCCTTCAAAAACAACAGTCATCTGCAAATGCACATGTATTGTGGAGCTTTTACCTTCCCAATTTGTTGTGCTTATTTTCCTCCTCTGTACTCTTCTTAAAGGGGATCCAAACACAGTACATACAGAAGGGCTTAAATTGCACCCTTGCTGACCCCATTAGAATATACATGGAGATTCCCAGATGTCTATTAATCATTGGACACATCTGAGCTTCCCCATATAAAGCCTGTATTAACTTTATTAATTCTTCTGGAAGATTATACTTTTCCAAGATGTCCCACATATATTTATGTTTGATGGCATCAAATGCTGTTTCCTGGTCCAGTACATATATATAACCACCTATTTCCTCCACATTACCTTTATTTATTTATATCATATCAAACAAGGGTGACACCCTGGAGATAGTCATGTCCTTCAAATATCTGGGCTTCACCCTGGACACAGCACTCTCCTTCAATCTTCAGGTCTCCAACATTGTCAGATCTATGAACCAGAAGCTTGGACTGCTCTATCGAATCCGACCGTTTCTCACCCCTGCCTCCAGCCTAAGAATTGCCTCCGCATTACTCTCTCCCCTCCTGACCTATGGAGTCCCTCTGCTGCTTACTACTAACTCCTCCTCTTTCTCTCTCCTTTCCCAGGCCTACCATAGGATTGGGAGGTTCATGCTGGGAACTAACTCCCGCTTGCACCACTGTGAAGTCCTCTCCTCTCTGGGCTGGTTAACCTACAAATCTAAATTGAAGTACTTCTCCATATGTCTTATCTATACATTTGTCCATTACTTCATGCCCCCATGCCTAAGGGATATAATAAGCTTAAAACAAACTCCCAGCACCCTTTGCTCAGCATCCCTACCCCTCCTGGAAATACCCAAGCTGCGCCTAACCTACACTAGGAGGTCCTTCTCATTTGCTACTATCTCTAGCTGGAACTCTCTTCCTCCACGTCTCCTGAACAGTACCTCTCTTCCTCTATTTAAGTCCAACCTATATGCCTCCCTTGCCTCCCCCTCCTCCTGCTCCTGTTCTCGCTGATGCACCTCTACCTCTACAGTCCCTGCCACCCTATCCCACTCCTCTTCCCTTCCAGCTAACCCTCTCCCTTTATACATTTATAGCACTATGCTCCTTCCCACTTGTTATAGCACTCAGGCTATGTTGCATCTATGTCTGGGTATAGCTCAATATGGCTATATACCACATACTGTATATATCTATATACTGTAAATATATATATATATATATATATATATATATATACACTAATTGTACATGGAATTGATGATGCTTCACAGATGTATTGTATTTACTGTCTGTACACTGTACTGCTCTGTGATACCCGTTGTGCTACTATGAAATGTAATATATATGTATATATAACAATTGTACATGGAATTGATGATGCTCCACAGATGTCTTGCATTTACTGTATGTACACTGTACTGCTCTGTGATACTTGTTCTGGTATGAAATGTAATGTTCTGCTCTGTGATACTTATTGTAATGCTATGTAACATGTGACCCCGGGTAGGTCCTGAAAAAGCGACTTTTATTGTCTCAGTGGTCTTACCCGGTTAACAAAATTCAAAATAAAACAAAATTCAAAATAAAATAAATAAATGTATTATTTCTCTCAAGTGCATTAAATTCTGCTTAATGTCTCTACCTGGTATAGCACATGTCTGTGTTTCTGTTATTAATTGGGATGTGACTGCCATCCTTTTTTTTATTTTTGCCAATATTTTATAATCAGCTGTTAAGAGACTTCTAGGTCTACAGTTCTTAATATCACTTTTGTCTCCTTTCTTATGCAGAAAAATGGTGATTCCTTGTTTTATGGACTCAGTTATTTTCCTTCATGGTAAATCTGATTATAAATTATAGTTAGTATTGTTGTCAGAATCTCTTCAAATTTTTATAGAAAGCATTTGAATGCCATCTATTCCAGGGGCAGTGTTATTTGTTAATGCTTTTATTGCTGTTTTAACCCCTTCTGTGATATTTTCTCTCAAAATCTGTTTTTCTGTTTCTCCAATTTGAGGTAATTGCATAGTTTCAAATGTACTCTCTGGTTCTTGTGTTTCCTTTTTTTGAAATTTCCCTTAATATATATATATATATTGGTTACGCTCCTACCTTGACAGAAGGTCACACGTTGTCTGTATTGTACATATACAAACCCCACTCCCTAGCAGCTCAGGTCCCTCAAGGGTCTGTCTTCTGCCCAATTATTTTCTCTGTTTTTCTAAATGACCTCTCCAAGGCCTGCTTCTCTGTGTCAATTCATTTGTATACAGATGATTTGGTTCTTTTTACTTCTGGCTTCTCTGCCCCTGATCTTATGAACCAACTCCAACTGGACTTCAGCAACGTCCAGCATTGGTTCTGAGTTAATCAATTATCCTTCAGCGCCAAGAAAACAGTCTCCATGACTTTTGGCACCAGGCAGAGATTTGCCAGAGTCCTTCCGCTTCCTTCCTTCCTTTCATACCCTTGATGGTGCAGTTATTGAAGATGTCTCTTCCTTCACGTATCTCGGGGTATGGTTAGATCATCGTCTAGATTTCACTATTCGTATGGATGCCATTTACAAGAAGTTTCACCCCAAGCTTGGCGTGCTTTACAGAAATAAGAGGAGCGTTATGTTACTGCTCATAGAGAAATCCTCACTAAGATGATTTTGCCCATTTTTGACATTGGGACATTGTTTACAGTGCTGCTATAAAGTATGCTTTAGCTAGACTGGATCTTCTCTTTCACGCCTTTTGTCACTTTGCCCTTGGTGAACCCATTGGTACTCAGTGTACCTTATATTCTTCCCTCTCCCTCTCCCTCTCCCTCCCCTCTCTTGATGTGAGGTGTTTAACCCACTGTTTCTCTTTTATTTCCAAAATTTGATTTGTCTCTCTCCCCTCGTATCTTACCTCTCTTCTCTCCTTCCCCCTTCAACCTCCTACTCTCTTTGTCATTCTTGCTCTTACTCTCTTGCCCTCCCTCAAATGAAATCTACTGCTGGCCAAACTACCTTTTCATTTTTTTTACCTAAACTTTGGGGTTCCCTTCCCCCTTCTGTTCGCTCTGCGCCATCCTTTCCTGCCCTTGAAACTCTCCTCCATGAGTTCTCTACTCACTCCTGCAGTTGCTCCTGATATTGGTTTACTTCTTACCTAAAACGTACCTAATTCTCTTCCCTCAGCACTTCCCCACTTCCCCATATTAGTCATTCCCTCAGTTTTGTTTTTCTAGTTGAGATTTAGTTAATTTTTTTTGTGCAGTTCCACAGTTTTCTGTTTGGTGCTTTTTAGTCAATGTATTCTGAGACATAATTGTCATGTTTATTTTATTTCTATTTATTCCATTTTGTCTAAAACCTGGGCGCCATGTACCAACAGGCTGCTAACCTTGTCTGGTGACTGTAGTACAGGTTAAGGGGTCAGGTTCTGTTTTCACAAGCTTCCTTTCTGTTCTCTCCTCACAGAATTTCTCTTATGTGACCAGAATACCTCTTAAAATGAACACTTCCATGTTGCTCCTTATGCTGGTCTCCTTTCCCATGCTACTGCTGGCGACTGATGCCTGTGCATCAATGTTAGCCACAGAGCAGCAAAAACCAAGCCCCTCCCAATCCCAACACCCTCTGTCATACACCGCGATCACTGTGAATGAACATGAACTTACCTTCACGAGTACAACCCTCCTGGCACTACTGTCTAACTACGAACGCCGTCAATTCTGCAGGTTTATGCACTCCCTCACCTTTTAATCCCCATATTGACTCCCTCCTATCTGCCTTCTGCTTACACTGATTCTCCTCCCTGGTGATATAGAGAGTAACCCTGGCCCCATAAACACCCACATCGACTACACGGACATCACTTGGACAGGTCACCATGGACTAAAAGTTGCCCACATTATTATCTGCAGCCTCTCATCAAAGTTCCATGAGCTTGAGGCATGGGTATCTCGCCAAGCCACAGGCACTAGGTCTCACTGAGACCTGGTTGAAACCCCACCACCCTGACTCCTCGTTCAACCTGGATGGTTATTCACTCCTATGACTGGAGAGATCAGGACCGAAAGAAGGGAGGGGCATGGCACTGTATGTGCAAGACCACATTACTGCCACTATCATCAGCTGCTCCACTCCACCTCTCTCAGAGTAGTGGTGTCACGAGGCAATCCTAGGTGCATCCAAGAAACTTTACTTGGGTTGTTGCTGTAACCCCCCCCCACAGGAGGTATACCAGGTCTATCAAATTTCCTAAATGGCATAGGCAGTACAACACCCCTAGGAGACACAATTGTGTTTAGGGATTTCAATCTCAACTGCCTGGATAACAATTCACTGGACTACTCTAGTGCACTGAAAGTACGCAACCTAGAGCAAATTATCTCTCCCCCCACCAGACATAACGCTTGTATGCATAATCACTCCCTGATTGATTGGGTCATCACAAACCGGGTTGACTCAGTCCTCCAAGCAGGCTCTATGTCTGACTCCATAAGTGACCACACCCCTACCTATGCTATACTGTCTACCAAATCCGTCCACCCCCCTCACAGACTCTTGTCCTTCAGGAACTTTAACCTCACATCCAAACTCTCCCACTTACAGGACATCCATTTCCCCATCACAACCAGAAGGGTAAGAGGGGGCTGTACCCGCTGGCACTAATGAAAGCTCGGGATAACAAATGGAAAGCCTATAAGGGATCACCCTCTCCCCACCTCTGCAATGCATACAGACAGCTACGTAACACCTGCAAACAGACTGCAAAATCACTCGAGCACAAATTCTACCTTAATCAACAGAAAGACAACCTTGGAAATCCATGCAATTTCTGGGCCTCTATTGGGTCTATCCTTAACCCCAAGTCCAGTAGATAATTAATGCAGCTTAAATCTGCCTCTGGTCTTATTTCAGACCCAACCAAGATTGCAGATCTCTTCAACAGGAAGTTCAGAGATTTATCCCCCTATCTGAGCAAGCTCCCACCACAGTCGTCCACCGCCCTGAACCTCCCACCTCCCACCCCCCTCCACCTCAGCTACCACCCTGCCCCCACCTTTCCACTTCAAAGTTATTGGGCATATAGACACTATTAAGCTCCTGAAATCTCTCCCTGCCAAAGGCAGCCCTGGCAGTGATGGATTATACCCTGCATTTCTTAAACTCATCTGCCCTGCTTTGATTAAACCCCTCACCTTCCTCTTCAACCTCACCTTACATCTTCTATGGTTCCTGACTCTTGGAAACATGCAAATGTTGTGCCCATCTTCAAAAGCGGTGACCCCCAATCCCCTGATAAATATAGGCCCATCTCCCTACTCCCTCACCTGAGCAAACTGCTTGAAAAAGTTGTGCACCTCCAGTTCTCAGAGCATCTCGAAAAGTATAACCTCTTAAGTCCTCTCCAGCATGGTTTCCGCAAGCACCACAGTAACTCCTCTGCTTTGGCCCTTTTCTCTGATCTTGTGCTGAGAAATATGTACCAAAGCAAAGCCACAGGAGCTGTCTTCATAGACCTATCAAAGGCTTTTGACCTTGTTGATCACCACCTCCTTCACTCAACCCTGTCTCTCTTTGATTGCCCGGTGGAACTGCAGCCTGGGATTTGCAGCTATCTCATCCAGTCGGTCTCAGTCTGTCATCATCAACAATGCCTCCTCTGCTGCCCTCCCTGTATACACTGGAGTCCCCCAAGGTTCCATACTCGGACCCCTGCTCTTCTCCGTTTTCATTGATGCACTCCCGAGGGGTAGCCTCAGCTGTCAAGCGCTCCTTTATGCAGACGACCTGGTTCTCTACCACAGTAATAAATCCATCGAGCCCATCTCCTCCATCCTCACACACAACTATGGCTCTGCTCATAAATGGTTTCTTACCAACAGGCTGCTAGTCAATGAAAAGAAGACTAAGTCCATGCTTTTTGGTACCAAACTTTTCCTCGCCAAAGCTGCAAAATCCGACTCCTCCCTCCTTGTACACACCCCAGCAGGCCCCCCTCTTGATAACATTCCATCTTTTAAATACCTAGGTGTCACTCTTGACCCCTCCCTCTCTTTCAATAAGCATATCAACAACACTGTGCAGAGAATTCACCATAAACTTGGCACTGCCTACAGACTCAAAAACCTTCTATCAGCTGAAGCACGCCTTGCCATCGCCCAGGGCAACCTACTGCCTGTACTTGACTACTGTTCCCCCCTCTACTCCCTCATATCCACCACTTTGAAATCAAGACTAAACACTACCTATATCTCTATCTGTCATTTTGTCCTTCAAGCTCCCACGGACCCACCACTGCACTCTTTACCAGTCACTGGGCTGGCTCCTGTGCAAGGTCAATTTGACTATGCAGTGGGCTGTCTAGTGGACAGTGCACTAAGATACCGACACCTACCTCCTTACTCTCTCCTCTTGACAGACAGAGTGGCTCCTAGGACACTTAGGCATCCTCAGCCCCTCATTGGAGACACCCGCATCTCCACAGCAATGGGAAGTAGAGCTTTCCGTCTCTGCACCTCCCTGTGGAACAAGCTCCCCACAGTTTGTCTGTGCATCCCCACACACTTTGCCTTCAAACAGGCCATGAAAGCTGGCTCCTAGCAGCTGCTGACTGTCATTGCTCCCAGTAAGTAACTCTAAGGCTCCCATGCCCATGTCTCCTTTCCTCCCCTGCCCTCCTGTTTATCTCCTCTTTCATCTCTGTGTTCTCTATAACCCTCCTTCCCTCGCTACCTCTAATCTCTGAAACTGATGTGAGATTCTGACTATATGAACCTGCACAACTTTACTGATGACTGTATAAACTGGTCTCACGTCATATTTATAATGCTACATATGTTCTCCTGCAACATGTAACATGGCTCCTGTATCTCATGTTATTTCTATTGCTATATATGGCCCACTTTTCATACTATGTGTGCTTGGCCATTGCATTGTACTATTATGTATTTGTATTTCTTTTTTTTTTTTCCACACCACCTCGTGCCCGAGGTGTGAATTTACAGTATAGATTGAAGTTCCCTGTATGTGCTGCTGTGTTTCTCTCTGCTGCTTGCCACCCTGTGGCCCAGGTCGTGACTGAAAACGGTCCTCTGGATCAGTGCACTTACCCGGTAAACAAATAAATAAATAAATAAACAAGCGGGGTTCTATCCCAAAGATAAAATAGTAAAAGCACGATGCCTGCACCCAGAGTAAAATATGGCGGTCCAGATGGTTGTAAGATACAACCCCATGGGATGTCATAACTCCCCACCTCCCCTTCCAGTCACCCCAATCATTTGATACCGATGTTAACTGTAACTCTTTACTTTGCATGCAGTTCCTGGCTATAGCTAATAATATGCTCACTACTGACAGTACTCTACTTAGCATGCAATTAATGACTGACTACAATAATATGCTCATAGACAACTTTTGATATCAACAAGAATAACAAAGTTTATTGAATAGGGGAAAGGAGAAAAAGGTGATACAAAATTAAGTTCAGATGCAGTTTTAAACATTCAGAACAACAATCTGGCCCAACAATAACTGTGCCCACCCCCAAAAGCAACAGCATTTGCTAAACCCACTTCCCCACTGATACCAGTGCCCTGACAGTCTAGCTGGGTACCCACACTTAAGGTGCAGGCCTGCAAGTTGCCACAGGTTATCCAGCACTTGGGCCCTGTAAAAAAAATGTAGAAAACTTGAATAACCCCTACAAGGGCAGACCCTGGGCTTACTAACAGTTTTGCAGTTTACCAGTTCAGGCTTGGGGATGCAGGCTTCCTCAGATTGGAGCTCCAGAGGCAGCAGCTGGTGGAAGGGAATCGAGAGTGATGTCTGGCAGATGACAGCAGCTGGCCAAAGGGGATTGAAAGCGACATCTGGCAGATGGCAGCAGCTGGTGAAAAGGGATTGAGAGCAATAGCTGGCAGATGGCAGCAGCTGGCAAAAGGGGATTGAGAGTGATGTCTGGCAGCTTTCCCCTCGGGGGTTTGAGACCAATGTCTTGCAGCTTTCTACCTTCAGGTGGTTATAGGCTCTTGCAGCTTGTCACCTTCTACTGGACCCGAGAATCTGGGGACCAGAGCTAGGGTGCCTTCTGTAAAGATGAGCATAAGAGGGTCCAGCAGCGGCTCCCACTGGCTGACTTCCCAGACCATTGCTGACATGAACTTCAGTCCTGGGCCGTGGGAGACCACACAGTTTTTTTTTTTTTTTTGCTCTGCAGCTTGTAGCAGGGAACTCTTAATATGTCCAGCGCACTCCTCATGGCTGAAATTTCACACAGTCTTTTGAAAGGCTCTATTTACAAAATTAAACGTCACTTGCCTCTCACACTTTTCTGGGCTTCTGGCATTCCCCAGTATCTGGTAGTCCTCTGCAGGTATCTCAAGACTCTGGCTACATGGTCCAGGACCTTCCAGGTGGAATAGGTAAACACAGTTCAAGCCCACTCCAAGGCTAATGGTTCTTTAAAACAGCAGAAAAGAAAACTGTCAACTGACCTCATATTTTCTTTAGACAAAGAACCTTTCTGACAAATTCCTTGTCTCTTGGCTATTGAAGCCACAAGCCAGCTGTCATTTGCGTGCATCTGAGGAGGGCAGGAGAAAACAAGGGAAAAGTCTGGGTAAAAAAAAAGTTATTCCTCTGACACAGTCTGAGCCCTTTTTCCTCACAGGGAGCTCCAACCCAGACAGCCTCGAGCTGTCAGAGTCTCTATTTTCTCTCGGATCAATGGCAGCTTCCATTGGCTGAAACCTGCTGCCTTCTCCACCTAGAATTTTGATTGATTGTTTCTGTGGGTTAGGTAATCACACCATGGCTGCCAGTATTAACACTATCTGCAGTCTGTATGGGGTTCCCAACTGGAAAGTTTTCAAGCAGCCAACAAAAATAATTTTATTTTTTTCCCCACAGCTTGATAACTGCTCCTGTATTATATTGTCCGGAACAGGAATTTAACTTTTTACACTGTTTCCTTCCCCATTGCTGCCTTTGTAAACATGGTCCCCCTTGACAGCAAGCAGGCTAATAATATGTAAATCCCCTCACTAACATTCATAGCCGCACACCCCCCCCCCCCCGGTTCTACAGTGCTCATGGGTGGTCTTTAAATAATGACGTTTGCGGTTCCTTAGCCACCTCCCTCATGTCTCCAGGCCCTGATTAGAAGACTTGGGGGCATAGGAGCACAGAGGGAGCTTCTGTTTAGCTGCAAGAGTGGCGAGAATATCAACCTACGCTACCGCAGATGTGCGATTTGCTGCTTGTACATTTCCAGTGCGATGATTCTGAGGCTTGCTCCTCCAGCCCCGATTTCCATTGAAATCACCACTGGAGGCTGGAGGGAGTCCAGAAATGGCCACAAAGAAACTATGACTGACAACGAAGCAGATGAGGCAGTAGGAGGGTAAACAAGGTAAGTCCCCACCCTCGGGGGGGGGGGTTACATATGTATTTTATATGTATTTTGATATCTGTTATCTTTTCCCCTTCCCCCAGAACACATCTGGAAACAAGCTGTTACTAGCTCAGTATATTTTCCTGGTAAAGCCTTTGAAATAAATAAATAAATGAGTAAATTAATGAACAGGCCATAGTCTGCTAGCACGAACTGAAGAACTTAAAATCCATCAGAAACATGCTAGAAACACAACTGTAATCCTAATGCAGTAATGGTCATCCAAAACTGGAAAAGTACAAATGCCCCAGCCAGCAATGCCAGCACTCACGTGACCCACGGATGCAGCAGTTCAATTAAGGCATGGGATAACACACAGCAGCAGTCAGGAACAGGGTCCACTGGCCTGGGGATGAAGCACTTCCGATTCCCATGGGTGGTCTACAGCAGCAGCACAGCCTTCTGGCTCACACTTCTCAGGATACAGCCCTTCTGACTCAGCTCTGAGGATATAGTAACACTATGCAGCGGCTTCCTGGTTCCCAAGGAGCCCAGACCTGAGGAGTGACCCCTACAGTCATACTCCCCTCCAGATTGAGTATTCACACACTCAGGGCATATGCCCCGTGGCTCCCTGTTCCCCAATCCACCCCACTAGATAAGGGCTAGCAGGCCCCTTACCTGGCTCTGAAGTAGCCCAGATAAGATACAGGTCTCTGTCTCCGCTTGGTACAGCTCAGCAGCTTTGCTGTGCAGTATCATACCCAAAAATGAATGCACTCAGAAATAGGAGGTGTATTCAAATACCTAAAAATAATGGTCATGACTTCGACTACGACATGGAACAACACAGAAAGGATACTATTAAACCCTCCCTGAGACTTCCGGTTGCATCACGCTAGCTGATGGCAGTCTAGAGAGTGGCTCCTGGCCTCGGTGAAAGTTTAAAAACAAAATCGGTCATCATCACGAGTGCCATCCAAGTGGAAATTGCTCAGCATTGTGCCTCAAAAGCTTATTCAGATGGGTCATACAAAAAAAGTCCTCCTTTCAATACCAACAGCAAACAGGCAGATTCAGATGATCGGCAGCCCGATAGTCCGCTCCCTCCAGCTCTTCAATTAATACTGGCTCGGCAATGAATCAGACTGGTCAGGATCGAACACCTCTTCTAATTTTATGAAGGCGGACGGTCAGATAATGATAAAAATCCTACACTGCACAGGTGGGAAAATCTCCAGAATTCAAAAGATTTCAAAAGGCTGGAGGACAGAACCGCCGCGGCGGAAACTCACATGGAAGGCTTACAGACTGAGCATATAGCCTTTGGCAGGTCACTTGCCGATCTGCATAAATGAGAACAGGAACTACCACTGCGAGCTGAAGACACTGAAGCTAGAGCCTGCCGCAATAATATTCAAATTTTTGAGGTGCTGGAGGGAGTTGAACCCCCCAGCATGGAGGATTTCATTGACTCATGGCTCCACAAAGAACTAGTTCTGCCAGTGGACAGGGGTTTAGACATTGAGCGTGCCCATCAAGCCATAGCCCCTAAACCTAAACAAGGGGCTCCACCAAGGTCTATCATTGTGACATTTTTGAAATATACGACCAAAGATAAGATCCTGAGACTTGCCTGGGCTAAAAAGAATCTCAACCTTGATGGCCAAAAGCTATATGTGGACCAGGACTTCCCTTCCCAAATACTGACAAAGAGGAAGAAGGTACTCCAAGTAGTTAAGAGCTTAAGGAAGAAAGGATTCAAGGCATATCTGTGATATCCTGCCAGACTGTGGGACCAGGGCAAGGAGGGAATTAAAATCTATGAATCCCTGTTGGAAGCCTCCGCATTTCTTGCTGAACTCGAGATCCCCTTGCCTGACCTAAAAGAAGACCTTGCAGAGAAGGAGATTGAAGAGTTCCTCTGGTCGATTGCCCTGGGTCAGCGGAGGAGACCAGGGAGAAGGGGTGAAGCTTTGTTACCGCTCCATGCAGACGGCGCCAGATGGCTAACTAAGAGCAAGGAGACCTGATGGATTTTAAGGCTGCATTTGAGCCAAGCTGTTACTTCACTATAACCAGGAGCCACTGTGCATGTCCCAGTAGCATTTTGGCAGTGAGTTACCTATTTCACGTTTCTTACCTCACTTGTTGAAGGCTACCTTGACAGTTGTCCTGCGATACCCCTAATGATTTCCAGCTGACTCTGGACAGGGAAATGATGATTGGCTACACTAAAGACTGCATCATGCGTTTGTGCAGATGGAACTGGCCTGGTAGAGAGCTTGTTTTAGTAAGAACTTATTTTTTCAGACACATAGTCTGAGGTCCATTCCTTATTGCTTCCCCTGATTTTGACTACTTCCCCGTGTAACCTAGGGTCGGGGAGAACATGTCACTTAGCATATTGGCTAGGTTTGGCTACTCTGCACAGGGGTACCCAAGTAATCCAGACTCCAGAAGCAATAACAGATTGTCCAATGCCAGGAAATGGGATTCTAAAGTGTGGCTTTATTCAACAACACTCTGAATAAAACATAGATGGACCCCAAGGGCTACACTCCTTGTAATGCAGATAAGGTGCTGACACAGCCACATATTCATTCTTGGATCCTAAAATTCCATATGTCATGGACTCTTTAACTAGTGGCACACTACCCTCTACTCCATCCCCATGTCAGGGCACCTTCTTCAGGCACTAACCAATACCTGACAGAAAGGTGTCTGGTGTCTCAAAGCGTAATCTGTAGAGGTGAGCCCTGTTACGCCAGGTGGGGGTCTCCCACCTTCTGTTTCATAGACCCATACCTGGCCATTCCTTTGTTTACACACACAGATCCATGGCTACCATAGTGCAGACTGCACATGGCTTTGTAATGCAGTAACTGTCTTTCCCATGAAGACCCCCCCACATACAACAGTCTTTACATCTCACTGTTCCATAAGCCTCTTCCTTGGCTACTATAGTGCAGACTGTACATGGCTTTGTAATGCAGAAACTGTCTTTCTTTGAAGACCCGCCCATACACAACAGTTATTACATCTCACTGTTCCATAAGCCCTGGACTTGGCATCCTGACTGACCCATAGCCCCAGAGACTTATTTATTCACCGTTTTGGTGAATGACACTGGCCTTTTATCAAAGCTTCATCACCCTCCACGTTGCAGGTGTCCAAAAACTCTGAATGAATCTCATTCCTCAAAAACTGTAGTGACCCAGCACTCTTCATCAGGCAGTTTCTTCCTTTTCCCAGGCCAGGGGGTTGCCCCTGGGAGCTGGTTCCTTGTGCCTCTCTTATGATGGAAGCACACACCTTAAGGTAGCTCTGTGTAAGAGCTGAGGGCAGGGGGGGCCTCACCCCCTCCCTCCACTGTACTGCAGGATCTACATCCTTCTCTCTCTTGAGCCTACTCCAGACTTCAGCAGACAAACTCAGACTGATTCAAAAAACCCCAACATTCTAGCCTAACTCCCAGCTGCAACATTTAATTGTGGCTTATGCTACTGCAGAATTCTAAATGATGTCATAGCCCCAGCTCAGCAGAGCCTGAAAACAGAGCAAGACATAGTGAAATCCATCTACCTGGAGTTTCACTAGCTGCTTGTCCCTGCCTGCCACTAGATTTAACTAGGGTTCTAGTAACCCCGGGTAACAGGGGGGTTACACTCACCCTGGGCCAGAAAAATGACTGTCCGCAGTCATTAGCCACCTGGCTTAGGCCATCTCACCCTATGTGTTGACTACAGGGAGGTCTCGCTACCTTCTCCCCTACCATGTGCCAGCACAGGCAGACAACAGTAAGGGCCTAGAGGCCTTCGACTGACGCATCAGCCTCTGCTCTGCCCGCTGACTATGGGTACCTAGTGGCTCTGGTAGAATTGTCCGGAGCATAGCCCTAATAGATCAAACTGTGGCCCCTACTGCAGATCAGGACCACAGCCTGTCTGTCCCCCCTAGGGAAATCCTATCTGCCTTTTTACCCAAACAAAACATTAAAGGGGACCTCCCCCCAACCCTGGACATCTTCAGCCACACACCTGTGGAAGAGAGCAAGTTAAACACAGTCAGCTTCTTACAACAGTACTTTAATTACTACAAACTAAAGCAAAACTGAACTCCGATGAGTTCCAGTCCACTTCTTGTCTTGTCTTCGTTGCTTCTCCAGGAGTACCTGCAAGACAAAAAGAAAAACATTTTCCCTAATCTGTAATTACAATCCTGTCTAACTAAGACATAAACAAACCAACAGGCCCCATCCATCTGACACTAGAGAATCCCCCCCCCCCAAATTTTTTTTTTTTTTTTTTTTTAGAAAAGGTAGAAAATAGAAACAGTATATACAGAATATTTACAACACACATTTAGCAGTTCTTTGGGGATGAAAGGCCCTACAAAGTCCCAACTAGTGACTAAATACAGGCCCGAAGGCAAGTCCAGTAAAGAGTCTCTCCTGGGCTGGAGCCCGGTGAAGAAAAGTTCTGCAGGCAAATGTCCCGTAGGGGAGAGTCTTTGAGGACAGTCACAATGAATGTCTGCTGGTGTAGGATGTGTACTGCAAATGTCAGAAAAATTGAAAAAGTCTAGACTTACCAGTTCCTTGAAGAATGGAAAACATATGGCACCTGTGTCCCTGACAAAGACTCTCCTGGCAGCATTCTTCTGATACAGCTGGCGGACATCTTCCAAAACACGACAGGATGACACATCTGGGAAACAGCTGGGCTGATGTCATCTAGGAGATGGTACCTTTTGGCAGGAAAAAGAAACACACAGCTGGACTGAAGTTATTCGATCCGGCAACAGCTGGGATGGTGTCCTCTCTGGAGTTGACATCTTCTGGAATAGCCAGTTCATAACTTTATGGACATGGGAGCTTATTGCAATTACTGAAGAATCGGGGCACCTTGATCCTGGACGTCCAGACTGGCGGAACAACATAGGTACGGCAACTGCTGGAATGGCAGCACTTGCTGCCACTGCTGTGCTCTTCATTTGGTAGGCATGGGCACACTCGCAAGAAGGTCTTTGCATTGTGGGAAATAGCACAATGGGTCAGGTGCATGAATTATTAACCCGTCTGGGCGCTTATAATTCACATCGTGAAAGGATTCTTGTCCCTTGCCATCCACGATCCGAACAGTGTCAATAAACAGAGTCCTGCCCACCTTCCATTGCTTGAACTTTTCTTGCAACATCCGATCTCTGACAAATTTACTTGCCCCAGGATGCACATGTTTCATGGCCTCTTCCATAATCCAGGATTTCCTGCATCTCTCTATTTCTTCCCAGACTTTTCTAGGAAAGGTAGGAAATGAAATTCCGAAGAGCTCATTCGCTTTCCTATGAACCAGTCTTTCCTCTTACCTCTGGCCTGGCTTGGGGCGGCCAGTCCTAGTTCTGCCAGCTTTGCATGCTTGATGACACACAAAATGGATCCCTGGTTCCTTTTTGCTCAGCCAGGGCTGTGGAAACACCACTGTCTTCCCTACGTCCCTCTAAACCAGGAACTTGAGGCTGTGAACCCACGCCTTCTTCTCCAGGCCAAATGGGTTCCCCCTCATCGTCTTCGCTGAGAATCTGTGCCCAGGAGTGAGCAGTCGTCCTCACTCCTCAGACTGTCCACTCCTCACTAGGCGCGGAGGTCGAGACCTCCCACTCAAAGGCCTCTCTCAGTTCGTCCTCTCCCACAAGACTTGGACTAGGCCCCGCTATCCACTGTTTCTTAGTGGCTTGGACGCAGAGTCATCAGTGTCTGTGCTGCCTGTACATCTGCACCCTCTAGCTTTTCGCCACACTCCTCTGAACCTCCCATTTCAGGCTCTCCCTGGTGCTGCATGCTGCCAACTGCAGGTTCTTGTAATTTTGTCCATGAAGGAGCCAAACGAATCTTGGGGGCTGCTGTCAATCCATACTTTTCCAGGCACCCAGAGCAGTGAGGAACCACAAAGACATCTCTTCCAGCCCTTAAGCACATTACACACATTCTGACTGGATAACCAGGAATCGCCTCAAGAGGAGGCAGTTTTCCCCCATAGTGGTACTTCTCAATGTTTCTCAGTTTGTTTACTTCTTCAACTATCATAGCCCAGGCATGATCTGGGTAGCGGGCTGGTCCCGAAGCCATGACTGCAGAGAAAACAATCAATACACTTGGTTATTTCAAGTCCCAAACACTGATCAGAAACTTTCTATAAACTGGCTTCTTGTTGCTTTGTTTACATGCCTGCCCCACTCTATCATGGCGGCGGCAGCACTCTTGATGCATCAACTCTCTGTAATTGGGTCAAGCCACTGCGCATCCGATTTACACACACTACTGATAACTTCTGCTCAAACTGCACAGATTTGCACTGTTCTCTTTCCTAGCACATTTATATGATTTGCATTGGACCTTTCACTCGCTGAAGACATTACTCTAGCTTACAGTCCCTTAAAGCCTCAGTATTTCAAGCACAGGATTGCCTGCATTTACGTTGCATCTCTCATACAACTAACAGTCTCTGCTTGGCTTTGAAAATTATACTGATGCTGAACCTATCATTATGCTCACAGTCTGTTGCTTAGAATTCTTGCTTTTAGCTGGTTAAACTGGCACAGTCCTTCTTTACAAAGCGATTACACTGCTACACACAGATTCAGCTGGCTTTTGTTGTAAATCACACCAGTTTGAACAATATTTTGGTTGGTACTCACTGTTAGCAGTAGCTGTTTGCTGCGATGGAAAAAAATGGCCTGCAGCCGATCTTGGAGGCCTGTGGAAGGAAGCGGGTTGGCAGTCTTGCCGATTGTCCCTCTGAACACCACACTCACAGTCCAGTCGATCGAGATGCGGGTTGAGCCCGAATTTGAACAGAAAAGTCAGTTTTTTAAACTTTTACAGCACTCTCAGTCACCGCAACGCTCCTTCTGGTAAGCCAGTTCGCACACTCCACTCACTCTCCCTCTCGAATGCTGTGCAGTTGCTCTAGAGGTGGCTTGGGGGCGGGACTGATTGCAGTCTCACCAATCACTGGACACCATGCAAATGAGCCTCTTTCCTCTCATGCTCTTCTCCTCACGGCGATTGTCGAGCAGGCAAAATTTAAACTGCAAAACCACATTTTTTTTCCCCCAACGACTCCTCGGCGGGAGCCCATTTTTACCATGTATCATGGCCATTAAGCACAACAGGTCTCTCAGTCCACACAGAAAGCATTTCCAACATCTAGGGCACAATTTTCCTTTCGCTACCCACAGTTTTCCATACTTTTCTTTGTCAAAATTACTTTTAAAATCAGGCAAAAGCTGTAATTTGATGCAGGACAAGGACATACACTCTCAGGCATTACTGCTCCTTGGTAAACAGCTGGCATTTTAATAGCAGCATATGGACAACAGCACACAGCGGCACATTAGTTAAACGTTGATTCAAGTTGTTTTGGCTACCCACTGCCAGATAGCCAAAATGCTAGCCACTACCCAAGCAACCTTTCTTGCTATTCTCCCAAAATTCCAAACCCAATCCTCAGCGGTGCCTCCATTTTGTAACCTAGGGTCGGGAGAACATGTCACTTGGCATATTGCATAGGTTTGGCTACTCTGCACAGGGGTACCCAAGTAATCCAGAGACTAGAAGCAATAACAGATTGTCTAATACAAGGAGATGGGATTCTAAAGTGTGGCTTTATTCAACAACACTCTGAATAAAAACATAGACTGACCCCCAAGGGGCTACACTCCTTGTAATGCAGATAAGGTGCTGACACAGACACATATCCATTCTTGGATCCTAAAATTCCATATGTCATGGATTTTTTAACTAGTGGCACACTACCACCCTCTACTCCATCCCCATGTTGGGGCACCTTCTTCAGGCACTAGCCAGTACCTGACAGAAAGGTGTCTGGTGTCTCAAGGCGAATCCGTAGAGGTGAGCCCTGTTACGCCAGGTGGGGGGTCTCCCACCTTTTGTTTCATAGACCCATACCCAAACATTCCTTTGTTTACACACACACATCTATGGCTACTGTAGTGCAGACTGTACATAGCTTTGTAATGCAGTAACTGTCTTTTCCTTGAAGATCCCCCCACATACAACAGTCTTTACATCTCACTGTTCCATAAGCCTCTTCCTTGGCTACTATAGTGCAGACTGTACATGGCTTTGTAATGCAGAAACTGTCTTTCTCTGAAGACCCCCTCATATACAACAGTCATTACATCTCACTGTTCCATAAGCCCTAGACTTGGCATCCTGACTGACCCACAGCCCCAGAGACTTATTTACTCACTGTTTTGGTGAATGACACTGGCCTTTTATCAAAGCTTCATCAGCCTCCATGTTGTAGGTGTCCAAAAACTCTGAATTAATCTCATTCATCAAAACTGTATTGCCCCAGCACTCTTCATCAGGCAGCTTCTTCCTTTTCCCAGGCCAGGGGGTTGCCCCTGGGAGTTGGTTCCTATGCCCTCTTATGATGGAAGCACACACCCTAAGGCAGCTCTGTGTAAGAGCTGAGGACAGGGGCCTGCCCCTGCAGGGCACCCCCTCCCTCCACTGTGCTGTAGGATCTATATCCTTCTCTCTCTTGAGCCTACTCCAGACTTCAGCAGACGGACTCAGACTGATTCAAAAAACCCCAACATTCTAGCCTAACTCCCAGCTGCAACATTCCGTTGTGGCTTATGCTGCTGCAGAATTCTAAATGATGTCATAGCCCCAGCTCAGTAGAGACTGAAAACAGAGCAAGACATAATGAAATCCATCTACATGGAGTTTCACTAGCTGCCTGTCCCTGCCTGCCACTAGATTTAACTAGGGTTCTAGTAACCCCGGGTAACAGGGGGGTTACACCCATATACAATTTGAGTAGCATGTGTGGTTCTAGGGAAGCCTGCATGAAAATCCTGAAGGGAATGGACCTTACCTAACCCAGTGGACTTGCAGTAATGTACTTTGAATTCCTTTATATGCAATGGGTGGTTGACTTTGTGATCTCTGTGGGGGTCTTTAGTAATCTAGTTACTGCTTGATTTGTGATTCGGTGCCGCCTGCCCCCCCCCCATTACTTAATGAGGTTGGGGATGTAGTGTTTGCAGGTGGGGTGGGGGTGGGTGATGGCAATTTCCTGTGGCTCCTACTTTGTATCTGAAATTTGGAGCACGAATCATTGGGGTTCTGGGTGGCGGGATATGTACAGAATGCAAAGGATGGTTTACTTCTTTATTGAAAAAAAGAAGTTTTTGTGGAGACCGATTCCAAGGGTAAAAAGTAGTTCTGGTAGACCAGAGCCGGAGTCATCTATTTCTTTACTCCTATTGGGGTATGGATGAAGGTATATTGGGTTGGTTCTCTGGCTTTCCAGACACTGAAGTTTCCCCGGGGCTGGCTGGTTAGATCGCCAGTGCTTCTGGAAACCACTTGGAGGAGAGAGTCTGAATTCTAGAGGATCTCGGATTGCAACCCTCGGCATTTTTAAGCCATTGTCCTCCTTCTAAGGGACTCTAGCAGTCCATTTTTCTGGGGCTTTATTTGTTAGCCCCATTTAAGCTGCTGCCTAGGTTAGGCATAGCGTTTGTTTGTTCTATAGTTCCTGTTTGGCTCCTGTCATTGGGCTCCTAGCCAGTGTCTCTGAAGGGCTGGTTTGGACCAAGTTTGCGGTCCCACTAGTTTTTTTTGGTTTGTTTGTTGGTATGCAAGGTTAATTTGGCCTCTCTGAATGTAATTCTCATGGGTGCCATGTTGGGTACCTGGATAATTGTGAACATCCCAGCTCCAGACTTGGAAGTTGAGTTTGTATGTATGTGTTTATTTTATTTATTTTTATTTTTCCTAAGACCTCCCTTTATGTGGTTGGCTATAGCAAGAGATATTCTCAATAGGGTAGAGTGGTTGAACATGTGAGAGGAAGGGCAAGATGGGTGGGTTGGGAGGTTGGATTCAAATTATGCTAAATGGCCACCTTAAAGATATGTTCGGTGAATGTTAAGGGCATTAATAGCCCCATTAAGAGAATGAGAATTTTAACTGAACTAAGAAATGTCAATTGTGAGATTGCTTGTCTCCAAGAGATGAGACTCTCCGATACAGAACACTTGAAGTTGCAGAGGTCATGGATTGGGTCAGTCTATGCTGACTCCCATCCTCGGGAGAAAAAAGCGGGATCAGTCATTTTGCTTCGCCGTGGGCTTCTGTTTCAAGTTCAGGAGGTCACGAGGGTTGGTTCGGGGAGAACCGTAATCCTCTCCGGCTTGTTCAGTGGCTGTCCACTCCATATTTTATCTATCTATGCCCCCACACCCCCATTGGGGGAATTTTTTAGATCCCTGTTTAATCTAATCGCGGGCCTTCCTGAGGGCCACGTGATTTGTGCAGGGGACTGGAATTGTGTAGAAGATCTGGGATTAGACAGAAGTCCTGCTGCTCCTAGTGGTTCACAAACTTGTTCCAGATTATTAAGAAATTTGTGCAATGAGGAGGACTGTCTGATCCCTGGTGGCTTCAACACCTAACAAATCTGATAATTTTTTTTTTTATCATCCTATGCTTTTTTCCTGCTGCAACCCTAGCCCCGCGAACGGCTCATCCTGGGATGCCTCCCTCCGAGTGGGGCGCTGAGGCAGAACTGCAGGTGGCTGGAGGGTTGGGCACTGAGCCTGGGCTTATATATGGGGACCGCAGCATTTTATTCAATGGAGTCCCTTGGAACTGGGAGCGTGCAGTGGCGCTAGCCAAGGCAGCTCGCCCAGCTCCACCCACATTCCAGTGCAGTGCGTGTCCCTGGCCTCCGCCAGGGGGCGAGTGACATTGGGACCAGCTCCCTAGCCTTCCCAGGAGAAGGAGAGCAGTCCTCCAGATGCTCAACCCTTCTCCTCCCCTGCTGACCCCCGGTGACCCGTGTCTGTTCCTGAACACGGGTAACCGGCGTGGCGCGAGGTATGGCGTCCAGCACCTCAACCCTCAGCGTCACGGGCCGGGCAACAAATCTGATTTTACCTTTTTCTCAGCCTCAGTGGGATCCTACTCGAGATTAGACCGTTTTTATACCCAAAAGGGTTTATCCCACACTTTCACAGATATTAGGATACAACCTGTGACCTTTTCGGATCATGCCATGATCTTCTCAACTTTAGACTGGGGAGGGCCGAGGGGATGGGCCATTGGTGATTTGACCAGGACTGGTGAATGGCAAAATGTATGTTAATTCCACTAAAACACTTATTAAGAATTATATACAGGATTATATGGGACAAGATACAACATTAAAATTTGTCTGGGACGGGATGAAGGCGGTGGTTAGGGGGCACACAGTTTCACATGCGGCAT
This sequence comes from Neoceratodus forsteri, assembly GCA_016271365.2. Lineage (NCBI taxonomy): Eukaryota > Metazoa > Chordata > Ceratodontiformes > Ceratodontidae > Neoceratodus > Neoceratodus forsteri. The sequence goes on from CM028135.1 coordinate 174,290,133, forward strand.
ATAAAAATAAATTACATCAGGCTGCAGTGAAAGCAGCTAAGGCTAAGGTGGCTGAATTAGAAACAGAGCGCAAGAAATCCAGAAAACCGGATCTATTGCCCCATCTCAAAGAAGCCAGAGCTCAATACAATGGCTTAATGCTGAGACATACTGAGAATCTAATGAGATATACAGGTCAAAAATAATATGAGTGGGCGAGAGAGTGGGTAAACTCCTGGCCCTCTGCCTTAGGAAGCAGCAGGCTGATAGATACGTCCCAGCCCTTAAACCATCTGATCCGGCCTTGCCTTTGGTGTTACATCCAGAGGAGACTGCAGAGGAATTTGCAAATTCTATAGGGATCTCTATGGGAGGAGAGAAACCAGATCATCTACAAAAATAATAAACTTCCTCGATTCAGTGGAGCTACCCAAATTGTCGACTGATCAAAAGGAGGGACTAGATAGAATATTCTCAGAGAGAGCTATGTCGAACTATAAACACCTTAAAATCAGGCAAAGCCCCAGGTCGATGGGTTTACAGCCGAATTTTATAAATGTTTTGCGAGTGATTTGCCACCCCTTCTGGTCAAAGTGTTTAATGAAGCTCATGAATCGGGGTCAACCCCAGATTCCTGGGGGGGGGGGAACAATAGTGTCTGTTATTCCCAAGCCAGAAAAGATCCCTCCTCATGTGCTAATTTCCGACCTATTTCTTTATTAAACCAGGATGCCAAAATTTTTTCCAAAACAATTGGGTCCTGTCTTCAAAACATATATGTGAACTGGTCCATCCTGATCAGACAGGGTTCATGCCGGGGAGGCATATTCAAGACAACATCTGGCTGCTCCTTAACTCCCTTTCTGCTCTCTCTCTTCCCCATTAGTTAGATCTCTACGGGCAGTGGTCTCTTTAGATGCTGAGAAGGCCTTCGACAGGTTGGACTAGCTATACTGAGATTGCACCTTGAATAAATTTGGCCTGAGAGACAGGTTTCGTGGTTGGATTAAAAACCTGTACCAGGAACCCAAAGACCAAGTTAAAGGGGTCCTGTCATCTGCTTTTGCAGTAGGTAGGGGGACTAGGCAGGGTTGCCCTCTCTTTCTCCTCCTGTTTGCCCTCAGTATGGAACCTCTAGCTGCTGCCCTTCAGCAATCTAATATTTTCAGTGGGATTAAAGTGGGGGATACGGAACTAAAAGTTTCATTATATGCGGACGACACACTGTTATACATCACTGACCTGGTTAAGTCACTACCTAAGATTTTTGATTTTTGGGGGGGAATTTGGGATGGTCTCAGGTTACAAAGTAAATGTCTCTAAAATGGAAATAATACCGTTGGGTATGCTGCCTAGCTCCTCCTTGCCGGATCTTGGTAGGTTGAAATGGGGCAAGGCCGAGTTTAGATACCTGGGAGTTTGGATACCAAGAGAGCTAAATAAATTGTTCTTAATGAACCATCATCTACTTCTACAGGAGGTGCAGACAGACTGTAATCGCTGGCAGACTTTCACTGTCTGTCTCAGGTAGAATTGAATTGGTGAAGATGAACATCCTCCCTAGGTTTCTATTCCTTTTCACCACATTGCCAGTTAGGCCCCAAAGAAATTCTGGGTGGAGCTAAAACACTATCTCAAAATTCATCTGGAGAGGGAAAGAACCTAGAGTGAGATGGAGGGTGCTTACAGCCTCTAAAGATAAGGGGGTCTTGGCCTCCCAAATATTCTGATCACTACTGGGCAGCGAACTCAGGCTCTGATTCCGTTGCTGAAGGGAGGAGAGTCCCGATTTGGGTAGAAATAGAATCTTCAGATTTAGAATTAGCCCATGTGGTGCTGTCCTAATTTTGGATGGAAAGAGGCTGTCTAGGGTGTGTTTTGACAACCCCTGGACGTCTATTTTGAAACAGATCTGGGTGGAGGTGTGTCAAACCAATAAGTTCTCCATGGCTCTGCATGATAGGACACCACTTAGAAGTTACTTGGATTTTCTTCTTTACAAATGGGACAGGGCCTTTGGGCAGTGGGCCATGCTGGATCTGACCACTTTGGGCCAGTTTTACATGGAGGGTCACCTTAAATCTTTTCAACTGCAATCAGACTTTGGGGTGCCTCAACATGACTTTTTTAGATTTTTACAGTTAAGAAATTACTTAACTCTGAAAAGGTCTCGGTCCAGCTGAGTGAGCCCTTAATCCCGCCTATTTGATTTGGCACAAGCAAGTAGCTCCACAAAACCATCACTGTGCATTGTGATGGCATTGAATCCTACTGATGTAGATGACATTGGTCATGTTAAGGAGCGATGGGCAGAGGAGTTGGAGGTTTCTCCCTCAGAGGGTCAATGGAAGCAGGTGTTGGGGGGGGGGGATACATCATACGTCGGCATCCTTATTTTGGAGAGAGTTTCGGTGGCAAATTTCTAACAGATTCTTTCGACCCCCAGTGGTCTCCAAATATCTTGGTAGACATTCCTTCGAAATATATTGGAGGGGCTGTGCCAGTAAGAGTACTCTAGCACATATCATCTGGGATTGCCCACTTCTGTCCCCATACTGGGGGAAGCTGGAGGAAGTGGTGGGTGATGTTTTCAGAGTCGCCCTTCCTTCTACCTCCTTCCTCTGGATTTTTGGCTTTCCACCACCTTTGTTGAGCTCTCCAGCCCAGAAGTACTTGTTCTGTATCCTAGTGGTGGCAGCCTTGAAGGCAGTCACTTGTAAATGGTTGACCACTAAAATACCTAAGGTTGAGGATTGGCACTCCATATGTTTGAGAATAATGGCAATGGAAAGACTCACTGCTGAACTGAGGTTGAGACAGGAAAAGTTCAAGGGCAGATGGTTGCCCTTCTTTCATTACATGGCTCGGTTGGAGGGGAAAGACATCCTGGAAATTTTGTCTAAATATGGTAGGTCCCTCCCCATCTTTATTGTTCATAACTGTATCCAGGAGAGCATGCTACCCTAGAGGAACCCAAGTGGTAGGAATTCTCAAAGGCAGGAGTCTAACCCTGTGAGAGTAAATGAGGATATAGCCTGATTCAGAATATCGTTTATAGTGTTGAAGATATGGTGAATGGTGGGTCTATTACCCCCTCTCCCTCCTTTTCCCTTTCCCATTCCCCATTCTACTCCCTAGAATTCAACTTTTCCCATCCCTTCCCCTTCCTTTCTTTGATTAGGTTGTTTTATGACTTTATGTCTCGTCTTAGTTTTAATCTTATTTATTGACTTCATTAGACCTATGTATTATATATAAGTTGTTAAGCCTTTGAATTGCATAAGTATGTTACAGAGGTCTTGTGCATGATGTACTGAAAAGTATTTTTTTCTTTTATTTGTCTGTCCTGTGTAAAATTGTTTTAAAATCTTAATAAAGTTTGATTAAAACAAAAAAAATGATCATTCACAAATTTATTGAATTGTGAAAAATACATCTTTTATTTAGAAATGCATTGTAAAAGTCAGTTACACAGTGAGAGCACTATGCAGTGTGGGGTAAGGAATGCAACCATTATAAACCATATTTTAAAGTTGGACCATGTCCTATAAGAATAGGGAGTGCTAATGAGGCAATGCTCAACTCTGGCTCACTGTATTTAATTTCACTGGCTTTATTGTTTTAAGTCTTTGTCTAAGTTGCTTTGCACAGATTTATGAGCACTGTGCATGGTCGGGCAGTGGTGCAGCATTGTGACCCTGCATCTGTGAGTGCTCTCATATCAGTGCTACTAACCACTAGTTCTTACCATCTTGGGACATAGAGCCTCAAGTGCAGCACAGGTGAGGTCAATCAGAGCCCTAGAAATGCAGACTAATGCTTTATTGTAGGCACTGTTTCACATCACTGCCCACCAGTAGAAACTGCAAGGGGTCAAGAGGGCTGCCGCTTGATCAAAGCCCCCCCCCCAATGGCCGCTGGAGTCCTGCGGTGAAGAAAAAGCGCTGCTCATTGCCATTTAAATTTGGCATGCTTGGCATTCCTCCACCAGTTGCAGCCAATCCATAGGCTGCTTGTCCCAGCGTGTGTTATTTGACTGTGTGCCCACCAAATTCAAGAGTTAGCTTTCCTAATGTAGCTCTTCACATCACTGTCCACCAGTAGAAGTTTCAAGGGATCGAGAGGGCTGCCACTTGATCCAAGCTCCCCAATATAATTCTTGTGAGAACAATAATGTAAAGCTTCACTTACCAGCCTGAGGAGGCATAAACGGAGGAACTCGGAGCAGCCAACCTCAGCAGACTGTAGCCAAACACTTCCCATCAGGTATGTAATATATTTTGGTGCCCCATGTAGGGAGACTCAGTTACAGCACGTCTGTTCAATAGCCATCTTTATTTCTTCTTAGATATAGTGGTCGCACACCACTAGACATAGACAAAGAAAAACCCACTGGACATGCCGTGAACTTACATACATATGACTACAATTATCTATGTGAAACTACAGCACTAATGGCATTCTTTATACTTTCTACCATGTGTGTGTATATGTGTGTGTATATATATATACAGCCCTAATGGCATTCCTTATACTTCCATATATACCCATGTATATACTACCATGCATACCTATGTATATACTACACTCCTCCCCTTAGAAACTAAACTAAAATACTTCAACAGTAACATTTTTTAACTTCCAGGCTGAAGTAGAGTATTCAGTACCCAGAAGCAAATTCAAGGGATTATTCTCCCCATAGGGTAGAACTTGTCATTAACCAAGTAACAGTACAAGTAAGAATTCAGTTGCACAGAAGTACAGGTTCAGTACATGAATTAAAGGGTAAGCCTTTGTGGTGATCTGCAGTGCCTCATGGGATATCTACGAGCTGGAACAACCACTGCTAGTGAGACAGGTGTTGCCTTATTATTTGACACTGGGCCCAGTGGAAGTTCACGGGCTTGAGCAAAGTCTTCTGTGTCACTGTCCTCCTCTGGAGTGATGTCTTCTGCTGCATTTGCTGGAACCTCGGAATGCAGTAGGTGATCCACATGTTCGTGAACAAGTCAATGTTCTACGCAAGCTGCATAGCTCAAAGGTCCATGTATTTCAGGCACCACCTCAGGAATCCAAGAAATCTTGGCATGTCTACAGTTCAAACAACATGAAGTCTTGCTATATTATGACATATGCAGTGAGTCCCAACCTTCGAACTGCTCCGGAGGTGAAAGAGTTAACTTTCCATGCCAGGCATGGAACGTTGAGCGCGAGCTCGGTTGAAAACTCTGTCTGTTGTTAATCAAACTCAAACTGTCAGATTCTTTACTCCGCCTCACTGAACAGTCGCACTGGAGATTTCTCCTTCTGCTCGGTTTATTTGTTGGTTAAAAAGTATTATTTTTCGTTTTTTTTTACCAAAATTAAACCGCAACCGGTCGGTTCAAGCTGTGTCTGTGGTATTGTAAGTAATAGATAGGCTTACATTTATTTTATTCTGTGTGGAACTTGTAGACGCTTTTCGGTTCGATTTGAACCGATCAGGTTATTCTCAAACTTTACTAGTCCTTATTTAGAGTGCGGTTCCCGGTTCTTATCGGTTCTAAAAAAGACGGATTTCATTACGGTTTTTTCCACGACCTGTGACACGGTTGGGAACCGATAAGAGAGTCTTGCTTGGCGGATTTCCATAAACGGGCAAGTTTGGTTAGGCTGGCACTATGTCTCCGAAACCCAAAGAAAACCGGGCCCTGGGTTTCAGCACTGTAGTGTTTGTGGGGAAGCCTTTGCTAATGGCTGACCCACACACCACCTGTGTGTATTGTCTGGGGTTTGACCACCTCAATGCAGACTGCCAGATTTGTAAGAATTTTTCTGCTGCCACCATAGAAAAGAGAGTTGGTAGGCTCAGGGAAAGGGAGGCCAAAAAGTCCGCTGACCCGGATGGCCAGGAACCGAACCGGAGGGAGTGCCCTCTGACCAGGCGATACTTCGTCGGGCAAATGAAGAACCAGCTCCGAGGAGCCGGTTCCAACTAAAAGGACTAGAAAGTCAGCTAGTGTGGTTCTTTCCCCAGCCGCTGAGGAAATAGCTAAAGCAATTCAAATTGTCCAGTCACTTTCCCAGTTCCGACCGAACTGACACCATCAGGGAAGCGCTCGATTCGGCCGGTTCCACCAGTTCAAGATTATGATTTTGAGGATTTTTATGAACCGGGAGGAGGAGGAGGAGGAAGAGGACTATGAGGAGAGTGAATGTGGTCTTGAAGGTCTGGATGTGCCCATTGAACCGGACATCTCTCCAGACAGACCATCAGGGGTTTCTCCCCCCAGGCTATCTGAGTCCCCTTCTCATTTTATGTTCTATGAGAAAGTTGCTGAAACTCTCCAGCTTCCTGTTGAGGAAGCTGTTGATGATCAAGAGGAGCCTGATTATGTGAAATGATGGATATTCAGAGTCTAGGAGACTGTCTATTCGTTTGCATAAATCTTTTAGGAAACGGACAGTAAAAATTCTAAAAACTCCTCACACTATACCTCCTGTTGATAAAAGGATGGACAAAGGTATACATTATCGAGGCTCTGATACAGAGTTCCTCACACAGCAATGCAGCCATATGGGGGTAGTGCAGGCTGCAGCCTGTGACAAGGCTAATATTCCTCTGGCTCGCACCCCTGAAAAGGACTCCAGGAGGATTGATGCCATGGCAAAGAAACAGTACATGGCAGCATCTTTGGGACTCAGACAGGCAAATTATATGGCTTGCTGCTAGGTACCAGAAATCCAGATGGGATACTGTGCTGGCCCTGGCAAAACAGGTCCCTGACCAGCTTGCCAGGGAGCTGGAACAGGTGGCTGCGGATGGTATTGGGGCATCCAAGGTGCAATTTCATGCTGCAGTAGACTCTAATGATGTGTCATCAAGGGTCATGGCTACACCTGTGGCACTTCGCAGGATGGCTTGGCTCAGATGTACTGCCCTGTCACAGGATACCCAGTCTAAGGCCATGGATTTTCCTGTTGTGGGCAATTCTCTGTTTGGGGAACAGACAGAGAATTACATGAAGAAAATGGATGAATATAGGACCACCTATAGGAGTGCACAGGCCAAGGAAAGGCAGGCCACTCCTCAAAGGTAGCATCCCAGGGGCAGGGGCAGGCCTTTTCATAGGCCTTTTTATCAAGTCCAGGCCTCCTCGGGGCAGGGGCAGGCCTTTTCATAGGCCTTTTTACCAAGTCCAGGCCTCCTCTTCTGTTTATGCCCAGAGGTGGTTCTTTAGAGGGAGAAGTAGACGGCATACAAGCAAGCCTGCTTCTACCCCTCAGCCCAAAGCCCCTGCTAAGCAGGCACCCTGATGGGGTGGCCAGGCCAGTCTCCACACTACCTGTAGGGGCAGGCTGGCTTACTTTGTCCAGGACTGAAGTCTTTAACATCAGACAAGTGGGTCCTGGAAGTAGTAAGCCATGGACTGATTCTCAGCTTCAAAAATTTCCAAAGATGAGAACCAGGTCCTTTTCACCTGCAAATCCATCAGAGGCACTTGCCCTAGAAACAGAAGTTTCTGCCCTCCTGGCTCTCGGAGCTGTGGAAAGGGTTCCACCCCTACACCAGGGCAAAGGTTTGTACTCACGTGCTTCCTTAACCCCAAAAGACAGGAGAATGGCGGCCCATCCTGGATCTCAGATACCTGAACAAGCACCTTTTAAAACCAAAATTCAAAATGGTGACTCTGGGAATCATTTTACCCTCTCTAAGGCCAGGGGACTGGTTAGCGTCCCTGGACCTCAAGGATGCCTACTTCCATGTTCTTATCAGAAGCTCCCATCGAAAGTACCTCAGATTCGAACTGCCCTCAGGCCATTACCAGTTCAGAGCAATGCCCTTTGGCCTCACCTCTGCCCCGAGGGTATTCACAAAATGCCTGGCAGTAGCAGTTGCCCACTTAAGAAGGCAAAAGATTGCCATCTTTCCTTACCTGGACAACTGGCTCATAGTCGGCCAGTCTCCAGACCAAGTCAAACTACACCTTCAGGTAACTCAGCAACTGCTCACATCTCTAGATTTCCTTCTCAGTCTTCCAAAGTCAGTTCTAGAGCCTGTCCAGCTTCTCACCTTCATAGGTGCAGAACTGAACACAAAAGAGGCCAGAGCCTTCCTTCCTCTGGAAAGAGCAAGGACCCTGGTCTCTCTGGCCTCCTCCTTCACCCTGCAGGTCTCTCGACCAGCAAGGCATTTTCTGCAGCTCCTGGGGCACATGGCTGCTTCTACAGCAGTGGTGCAGGGAGCAAGATTTCAGATGAGGGACATCCAGTTCCATTTGAGAGCCTTTTGGTCTCAAAGGAGAGACCCTCTAATCAAATTGATCCCAGTGACTGGACCCTGATCCAAGCCCTTCAGTGGTGGCAGGACCAGAGCAATCTGAGACAGGGGTTCCCCTTCACCCCTCAGTCTCACTCCTTAATCCTTACTACAGATGCATCCCTCTTGGGGTGGGGAGCTCACATGGGCGACCTCACTACCCAGGGATTGTGGTCCCCTCAGGACTCTGTGCTCCACATCAACCTGTTGGAACTCAGAGCAGTTTTTCTAGCACTTCAAGTTTTTTCCACATCTGTTCAGAACAAAGTTGTACAGATCAGAACAGACAACACCACTACAATGTGGTACATCAACAAGCAAGGAGGCACTCGGTCTACGGCCTTGTGCACCGAAGCAATGAAGTTGTGGTCTCTGGCTTATTCCCTGAACACCTCCCTTACGGCAGTTAACCTCCCAGGCAAGGACAATGTCCTGGCAGATGCTCTCAGCAGGATTTCCCAGGGCCATCATGAATGGTCACTGGATCCCCTAGTACTGGAGGTAGTATTTGCCAGATGGGGCACCCCACAGATAGATCTTTTTGCAGCCCCAGACAATCACCAACTTCCCCTTTTTTGTTGCAGGCCCCCAGTGTTGGGCTCAGTCCCTCTGGATGCCTTCCTTCTCAGTTGGGAAGGGAAGTTTCTCTATGCTTTTCCCCCCTTCCCTCTTCTATTCAAGGTGCTAGTCAAAATCAGATCTCAACCCTGCAAGATGATCCTGATTGCTCCAGATTGGGCCAGACAGCCCTGGTACCCACTCCTTATGTCCTTAGTAGTCCACCTTCCCTGTGTCTTCCAGGAATCACAACCTGTTAACCTGTGCTCAGGGAAGTTTGTACGATCTCAAATCTCTCAATCTCAAGGCCTGGCTCTTGAAGAGTTAGAGTTTGCTGACCTACACCTTTCCCAAGGTGTATTGGATATCTTGGAGGCTTCTAGGAAGCCTTCCACCAGGGCTACTTATAATTCCAAATGGAAGAGGTTTTCCATATGGTGCTCTGGCAACCACATTTCCCCAGAATCTGCTGACTTACCCACAGTCCTGGATTATATGGTGCATTTGAATACTTTGGGGCTGAGACCAGCTACCCTAAAGGTGCACCTGGCAGCTGTGTCTGCTTTCTTATCAGCAGGTAAACCCTCTTCTCTTTCAGCTCATCCTGTATTCTCCAAGTTTTTCAAGGGTTGCTTCACCAACCCTCCATTCAGGGACCCTGTCCCTGCCTGGGATCTTAATATTTGCATTGCCCAGCTTATAGCAACCTCTTGAGCCCTTGTCTTCAGCAGAGCATAAGTCTTGACTTGGAAAACTGTGTTTTTGTAGCTGTCACTTCTGCCAGGCGCATAAGTGAATTACAAGCATTGTCAGTGGAGCCTGATTTTATCTCCTTTCATAGAGATAAGGTGGTCCTCAGGACTAACAGGAAGTTCTTGCCTAAGGTGGTTTCAGATTTCCACCTTAATCAATCTATATCTCTTCCAGTGTACTTCACTGACCATTCCTCCTCTGGCGAGAGGAGGCTGCACAGCTAGATGTGAAGAGAGCCTTATTTACTACATAGAGCGTACCAAGAGTCACAGGTTTGACTCCTCAACTGTTCCTCACTTATGGTGAGGTTGGTAAAGAAACCTGCCACTAAAAGATCCATTGCCAGGTGGATTGTCTCTTGTATCCAGTTCTGTTATGAAAAGCTGGGTAAGGTTCCTCCCTCAGGCCTGAGGCTCACTCTACCAGAGGTACAGCGCGTCTCTGGCTGCTGCCAGGGACATCCCTATCTTAGAGATATGTCAAGCAGCTACCTGGAAAACAGTTCACACTTTTACCAAGCATTACTCCTGGATATCCAGGCTAGGGAGTGATGCTCGGTTTAACACAGCTGTAGCTTCAGAGCCTATTTCCTAAGTAGGTTCTGTCCCTCCTCCATGGAGGTACTGCTGTGTAGTCTGCATATGTCATAATATAGCAAGACTTCATGTTGTTTGAAGAAAAATTACTCACCTTAGTAATGTTGTTTCTTCTAATGGAGTCTTGCATATTATACCCCCGCCTGCCCTCTCAGAACCTCTACTTTTGGGATGTGGGTGGGCAGTGCAGTGTTGACACTAGTAGATGCCCACCTTATTTTTCACCCTCCTTTTGGGGTGTTTGGGTGTTATGTTTTTAATTTTTTTGATCCCCTGACTTGAGTCTTTGTTTTAGGACCAAGAAAAATGTGTTCTTATATTTAGTAGCCAGTTGGCTAGTGTAGGTTTTCGGCTTCCACACAGAACCTTAGTGAGTTTTGCTCGTAAAGATCTGACAGTTTGAGTTTGATTAACAACAGACAGAGTTTTCAACCAATCTCGCGCTCAAGGTTCCATGCCTGGGATGGAAAGTTAACTCTTTCACCTCCGGAGCAGTTCGAAGGTTGGGACTCACTGCATATGTCATAATATAGCAAGACTCCATTAGAAGAAACAACATTACTAACGTGAGTAATTTTTTCTTTCAAACCATCACCCTCTCCCCAGGATGGAAAATTCATACTGGCTTGTCTGATGTTTCAATGCCCCTTTTGCTGTTGTAGTTGATGTTTTGCGACAGTATTGTCCAAGTCCAGTTTGAGCAGTGACAAATGGTACGAAATTTATATTTAGGAACAGTTCAGCAGATGTTTGCTCTGTGACTGTGTGAGGATGTTTCTGTGCGAACAGGAAATGAGTCAGCCTTTGAGCAGTAGGTACTTGCTGTGAATCTGGTTTATTCCAAGCTTTTTGAATGTCTGTACAGCTCTGTTTGGCTGCGCCCTTGAATGCTAGATGGTATGGTGGAGTCGAGAATATGTTGGACACCATTCTGCTTTAAGAATAGTTTGAAATCATGGGAAGAAAAATGGTGACTGTTGTCTGGCACTAACGCCCATGATAGGCCATATGAAGCAAAACGTTGTCTCAGACAGTTTACAGTCTTTTCAGTAGTCATAACTTGTGTGGGCAAGACTTCCAGCCATTTGGAGTGGATATCAATTACTACTAAGAAATGTTGTTTGTCCAAGTTGGTATAGTCAACATGGATGTCCTTCCATGGTGTGGTAGCCCAGGACCAGGGATGCGGTTGACAGTTGGTTGCAGACAGCCGCATATGGTGCTCATTGGTTGACAAGATGTTGGATATCTTGATCAAGTCCTGGCCACCAGAGGTATCCTCTGGCCAATGCCTTTATTCGAGAAATTAGTGCATGATTGTCATGTAAGTCAGAAAATAATCCTTGTGGAACTTTGGAGGTATCACAACTCGAGCTCCCCACAGAACACAGCCTTGCTCTGTGGACAGCTGGTCATTCTTTTCTAAGAAAGATCATAGAGTCGGGTTTCTCATGAAGTTGGGCCAACCATGTAGGGTGAAATCTGGGAACTAAGAGAGGACAGGATCTCACCGTGTCTCTGCTGTGACATCCCATGAAGCAATGGTGAAGTCTTCGAGATGTGAAAGATGGAATACTGTTGCATCATCTTCCTTCGCAGTAGCATCCTTGTATGACAGCCTCAATAATGCAAATGCATTTACATGATCTTGAGAACATCTATATTCTATATCATAGTCATATGCCAACAAAATCGGGTCCCATCACTGCATCCTGAGTGTTGCAAGAGTTAGTATTGCAGCCTTTGGCCCCAGAATTTCCAGTAGAGGCTTGTGATCAGAGTGAATTTCCATCCATACAAGTACTCATGGAACATCTTGACATGAAAACTTATGCTCAAAGCTTCTTTCTCAATTTGAGCATAGTTTCTTTCACTTGGGACAACGTCCAGAAGCAAAGCAATCAGGTTTTCCTCCCAGAAGGTAGCATATGAGCGATGACAGCCTCCTCCATATGGTGATGCATCACATGCCAGTCGCAGAGATTTGTCAGGTCATAGTGTGCTAACGTTTGCTGCTTAGAGGATGTTTCTTTGCAAGCCTGGAATGCTTCCTCACACTGTGGTGACCAATTCCATTGAGCTTCTTTCTGTAGCAAGTCATGCAGTGGTTGCAACAATGTGGACAAATGGGCTAGGAACCATCTATAGTAGTTCACGGGTCCTAAGAATGATCTTATCTCTGTCACATGTGTTGGCACAGGTGCCTTGACTATAGCATCCACCTTGCTCTCTATTGGGTGTGAGGCCTTGGGCGTTGATCTGGTAACCTAGGTACTCAACAGGATTTTATAGAAATTGGCATTTGAATAGCTTTACTCTTGGTCATGCTGCTGCAGTCTGGCCAGAACTTGTTCCAGGATTGTCAGATGCTCTTCCACTGTGGGTGCTGTTACCAAGGTATCATCCATAAAGCATACTACATGGTCCAATCCATGCAGTATCTGGTCCATTGTGTTCTGGAAAATTGCTGGTGCTTTGGAACCTCCATAGGTCAAGCAATTGTAACCCCAGGTGGCACTATCCCAAGGGCTACTACCCCTGCCTGCTTGGCTAGTAGCAAGTTAAGGGGCCTGAGTTCTGAAACGAGTGCCTCCACCTGGAGGTCAGGGTTGGTTATGGTCAAGCTAACCTGGGCACAGCCCTCCGGGACACTGTAACCCCCTCTTTCCCCTCTAGTGGCCTGAACACTGTACAATAATCACTTTCACAATACATCACACAAGTACCCACACTGTTTGCACTTACCACCAGGGCTGGTTCCTCTGGCTCGACCCTGGGGACCCCCTATAAAACAAGATTATGCACAGCAAATAGCAACAGTACAGTACTTTGAGCACAAACAGGAACCACAGTCAGGTTACATGCAGAAAAAGTTAGATCTGATTTATTCTGGGGACTTGAACAAGGGAGGGGCAAAATCAGGTTAATTAGCTTAAAGGTTATATCACTCAAGCAGTTATGCATGCGCTTTGAGTCCCCCACACAGTCACACCTCTGGGTTCCCAGGTGGAGAACAGATGGTCTAGCCAGGACTGATGCCCGGGGTTGGCCGGTGTCGCAGCTGGTTGGGGCCCTGTGATGGAAAACACAACATGCACACTATACAATATTTGTAATTCGGAGCCAGAGGGCTCAGTTTGTAAAGGAAATGAAACAACAAGACAATCAGATGACACACTCAGATTAAGCTGTTGTTGCAGGGAGCTACCCTGGTATTTACTCACGATACCCAAGACTGGACACAGGCTGGACGAAAATCGAGATTGCAGGTGGTTGATCTGGAATGCCAGGAGAAGCAGGGCCCACATGAGTCACAGAGGCATCGCTCCTGTTCAGCGTGGAGCAGGGGCTGATCCCAGGCAGGTCTCTCGTCGATGGCTTCTCTGTGCAGTGAGTAGTCTGGCTGGGCCAGTCTGTGCGAGCCCAGACCGCATGGAAGACAAATCGGATGCAGTCCGTTTGGGCTGGCTATAGCTTCCAGCAAGCAGAACACAGTTCACACAGTGGGAGACTAACTCACAACCCACTAGCAGCTCATAGCACATTTACATGTAATTGAATTCTACTGTATCAGGCAAAGCGCTCCCCGGTCACAATCACAAAGTCTCTGCACACACCGGGAGCTAAGGGGTAGCTGGAACTCCTGGCAGGCCAATCGCATTCAGCAAAAATCTTCAGTCTTCTTCGGGTTGAGCCTGGCCCACTTCAGCAGCTTACTTTAGTCACACAAACTTGGATTTAGTCCAAAATAATTTTCTTCTCTCCCTCTCAGGAGCAACAGACAGACATGCGGGCCAAAAACACAGCCTTTTCAGTTTTCCCATGCAAATCCACTCAGGATTGCTGCTCAGAATCACTTCAGCTTCTTACGCTTCAGTTTCCAGCTTAGATCTAACTGAAAACTGCAAGCAGCCCGGGACTTCCCCAAGATCCAAAAGGTTTGGTTGGCTGATTTGGCTGTCACTCAAGGCAAGAAAGTCAGTTGCAAAAAAGGCACAAAAAGTTCAAAACTACAATTCCTACAGATTTTGACTTCAGACAGCTCTTGTAGTCCGGCTACATTTTAGGTCCCACTAGTACTGTTTAGTCCAATTTGCAATCCAGGACCAAGATAGTGGAGACAAGCAAAACAGTCCTTGCTACAAAGAAAGCAGGTTAGACAAACTACACTATCATTATCACTCTAAATGATTTTCAGCAAATAGTTACATCTTTCAACAGAGCTCCCTCTCAGATTACAAAAGCTGCAGTCAGGCAGCTCTTAAAGAGACAGTACACAGAGGCTATGCAGGCTCTGGTAATCACATTTAAACTGCTAAAACGCAGGACACCATCCTGGCAGTGAGCATTTAGGCAAGCTCAATGAAGACTTTTTGGGAGCCCCCATTTGTTGGGGGGTTACACCCTTCCCTGCCTGGGAAAACTTGGCATCCGTGTCTAGTCTGTACCATTATAACATTGAAAATGCAACATATACAAGATATTTATACCATTAGCATGCTATACAAGTACTATCTGATTCATCAGTTGGCATAACTTGTCACTTTACTATACCTTTCAATGTACTCCACTATATCATTTCCATTCTGACAATAGATTTTGCATATTTCACACAGGTAAATTGAACATTACTAAACAGAATCATGTAATAACTTCTTGTACTCTAAACAATGCAAGAGGGGACCCTTCCCTGTCAGCTAACTTGGGTCTGGATGGGGCAGGGGCACCATGATGAAAGGGAAAAACAAGTAACCTGGAATGGGCCGTCAAGCTCAGTTTGGGCAGTGAGCTCTGAGAGACATAAACACCTTTGTGGACTGCATTGAGAGGCAAATCCACTGGCCTCCCGGGGGAATTGTAACTGAAGCACACCACTGGCTTGACAACTCGGCCAGTCTTTCTGGGGTGAAGAACCACTGTCTCTGTATTTTCAGTAATGGTCTTGGAGCTTTCATCACTTGTGAGGGGTGCCTCTGCATGAAGGAGAATATCCAAGCTGGGAGCACTGTCAGCCCCTTGCTCTGTAGTCTCTGTTTCTACAACACTTGGCTCATTTTGAAGACACTCTGGCACTGAAGGGGGGTTGTCAGCACTCTCATAGTGTTCCTCAAGTTCTGGCATGTCACCAGAAAGACTCATACCATCAGTTGTTCCTTCAGGCAAATCATACAGTTCCACGATACACAAAGACTCAGCATCCTCAGACGTGATACTTTGCACTTCACCTTCAGGGAGCATTGTCTCCAAGGATGATGCCGGGGCGTTAGGCAGTCCAGAAGGCCCAGCTTCATCCCCATAATTCAACATAGGATTTCCACAAAACAACTGACTCAGTTCATATGAGGGGGTAATAGGCATTATCACACTCACTGTCATTCGAGTTAGACTGGCAGTCACTATCATTCTGGGCCTGCTGTGGGGGAAGTCTTAAATCGGCAACCACGGGGGCAGGCTGACTCTGTTTCTTTCTTGCAGCAGCATGAGTCACTGGTCCAGGAGAATCCATCTCAGTGGGTTCAGCCTCAATTATAACTTGACCAATAGGTAGCAAGTGGTTACGTTGCATGGTCTTGACAGCTTTGGAATTATTCTCTGGGCACACTTTGTACATTGGCAAATCATCCAACTTTCCAACTATGACATGGGGAAGATGGTGCCATCGATCAGCAGTTTTGTGTTTACCATGCAATCCTAAATTTTGTAACAACACATGGTCTCCAGACCTAAGCTCTTGAGCCTTTACTTTTCTATCATGTCTCTCTTTGTTGGCTAGATTTCTTTTGGTGGCTATTGTCTGGGCCAGTTAATAGGCCTGGTTCAATTGAGCTTTCAGTTTTTGTACATATTGCAGGTAATCTTCATCTCAGACCCCATCGGGAGAAACCCCAAAACAGATATCAGCAGGCAGCCAGCCTCTCTCCCAAACATGAGACGGTAGGGAGAAAACCCGGTAGCATCATTCTTTGTGCAATTGTATGCATGTACCAAGATGCTAATCTGCTGGCTCCATTTATGCTTATCTTTTGGGTGGAGGGTGTCTAGCATGTCTAGCAGGGTGTGGTTAAAGCGTTTTGGTTGAGGACCCCCCTGTGGGTGATAAGGGGTGGTTCTTGAGTTTCGCACCCCCTCTAGAGAGAGCATTTCTTTGGTTAGCCGACTCTCAAAGTCCCGGCCCTGATCAGAGTGAATTCACTGGGGGGCACCATAGTGGATGAAGAAATTTTCCACTAGCACCTTGGCCATGGTAGATGCTTTTTGATCTTTGGTGGGAAAAGCTTGTGCATACCATGTGAAATGGTCTGTAACTACTAACACATTGCCAATGTTTCGCTGATCAGGCTGTAAACTCAAGAAGTCTATGCCGACTAGTTCCATTGGGGTGCTGGTAGTAATGTTGACAAGGGGGGGCAGCCCTCTGAGGCAGGGCTTTTCTCTGCAGGCAGTGACTACAAGTCCTTACATGGTGCTCAACATCGGCCCCCATCTTAGGCCAGTAGAATCGAGTGTACTAGGTCAAGGGTTGATCGAATACCGAGGTGGCCCATATGATTGCGGAGGGACCTCAGTACCAAATCTTTGAAGGCTGTGGGCAGGACCAGTTGTTGCTTGTTTATTTGGCCACCCCAATCTGTTGTCTCTCTATACAACAACTGATTAAGTAGCTTCAACCTGGGGCCTTCTTTAAACAATAAAGTGGTTCGCAGATCAGAGGAACGCAACTTGGACACATCTTTTCCTGCACAAAGGGCGTCAAGTGCTGGCTGAATCATAGGATCTTGGGATTGACCCACTGAATACTGTCATTGTCAAACGAGGTAGTGCACTAATATCTAGAGCAGAAAAGTGGCAATATGCAGCCGGTATGCAGGTGTCAGAGGGGCCCAAGCAATCTGCTAAGCAGTCCACTGTGTCTGTAGACATCTGTTCATTTCTATCAAACTTTTGGCACAAAGCTCAGATGTCAGGTTCAGACAGCCTGACCCAGTCGCTCTTGGAAAAGGGCCTCCGGGATAGGGCATCAGCATCAATATGATTCAGGCCTGGTCTGTATTCAACAGTATAATCTTATGTTGACAATGCAGACAGCCACTGGTGCCCCGTGTCGTCTAATTTAGCTGAAGTCTGTACATAGGTCAATGGGTTACTGTCAGTCCTCACCAATATTTTCGCCCCATAGAGGTAATCATGAAACTGGTCGATAATGGCCCATTTTAATGCAAGGAACTCCAGCTTGTGCACAGGGTAGTTTCGCTCTGACAGGGTCAAGCTCCAACTTGCGAATGCCACTGGTCTCAAACCATCCTCATGGTCTTGATACAGTACAGCTCCTAGACCCTGCAGACTGGCATCAGTATGCAGCACATAGGGTTACATAGAAACATAGAATTTGATGGCAGATAAGGACCGCTTGGCCCACCTAGTCTGCCCTAGTTTGGTGGGATCAGCGTAAGTGAGGATGGGGGCATGGGTGAGCTGGTATATGACTTCGTGGAAAGCTGCTTCACAGGTGTCCAACTGGACCTGAAAAGTTCACCTGGGTGGAAATATGCTTTGTCTGGTTCTTTGACGGACCCTTATTTGTATTTTTGATTGGTAAGAGGGTAACCCTGGGTAAGATTCAAGAGCGGCCGAATCACTTTCGAATAATCCTTTACGAACCGGCGGTAGTAGCCACAGAATCCCAGGAAACGTTGTCGTTCCTTCAAATTGTGGGGCTGGGGCCAAGTAGTCAAGGCTTCAACTTTACTAGAATCAGTCTCTATCCCCTCTGTAGACACTATGTGCCCCACATACTTCACAGAGGTTTGGAAAAACTGGCACTTGTCAATGGACAGCTTGAGGCCGAAATCTTCCAGTCGGTCTAGTATTTTGAACAGTCGAGCTCTCATGTTCCTCTAGGGAGCTCTCAAACACAGTGACATCGTCCAAGTACACCAGGAATTCCAGCAAATTCATGTCTCCCACCGCTCGTTCCATCAGTCGCTCGAAGGTGGCTGGGGTGCCCGATATCTCCTGTGGCATTCTCAAGAATTCGTAGAACCCCAAAGGACAGATGAAGGCTGTCTTCGCATAGTCCTCCGGAATCTGGTAATATCCACTGTGAAGATCCAACACCAAGAACCATTTGCTCCCATTCAAACAATCCAGAGCATCTTGTATACGGGGCATGGTGTATTGATCAGGGATGATCCGCCTGTTGAGGGTCCAATAATCAACACACATTCTCACAGATCCATTCTTCTTATGCACACCCACAATGGGAGAAGCATATGGGCTCCTGGATTCTTATATCACACCAGCTGCGAGCATTTCCTGCAAGTGTCTTCTCACATCGTCTATGTCTGCAGGGGCTAGGTGTCGAGACCTCTCTCGAAATGGCCGTTCATCGTGCAGGCGTATGTGGTGCTCCGCATCCTGGACACATCCCACGTTCCATTCCTTCAACAAAAACACTTGCTCTCTCTCTCTCTGGGCAAGTTTCTGGCTAATTCTAGTCTTCCATTCAGCTGGCAATGGGGAGTCACCGAAATCAAACAAGTCGCGAGTCACTCTATCTGTCTTGCCAGGGTGCTTGTTGCTGGGCAACACTGCAGTGTCTTCGCAGTGTACCGTAGCTGGGGTGCATCCTCTGTTCACCTGGATTTCTCGATCTGACACATTATGAATCTGGACCATCACTCGTCATGCATAGGTATGAGCATGAGCTGGCAAGATGCTGGAGTTAACTAATAATCCTTCTGGCAGTTTTCCATCGCCTGGCGTGTCCAACATCAGTATTTTGTTCTTGACATCTTTGCAGAGGTGGATCTCCCCCTGAACGGTACACTGGGCGTTAGGGGCCAGTACCATTGAATCAGGATCCTTCTTCCACACAACCCCTACCGGTTCATCCTGGTCCACTCCCTTGGGGTTCTGTTGCAAATCATAGGCCGTCTTGATCAGAGCGGGAATTCTTAGGGCCCTCCCAGTCCATTGCCCTTGTTTCTCGCGACAGAGTTGTGCCAGTCTCCCAGACATATGGGCGTTGGTCCCAATTAACAGGGGAACCCCATCATACAGTCCAGTAGGGGGACACACTAAGGCCAGTGTCTCGACTTGCTCCTCCACACCAGTTACAGCTGCAGGAAATGACAACCAGAGGCAGACATATCCTAGGTAGGGATAAGACTTGTCGCTCAGCCTCCACACATGTAGGCCTTCCAGGGATTGCAAGGGCACAGCAGATAAGTGTCATACCAGTCCTTAAATACAATGGTCACTTAGACCCACTGCCCAGCACAGCCTGAGAAGGAATACCATTCACAGCCACGGTAGTCTGCATTGAAGGCCCACTATTTTGGTCCAGTCTGGAGGGACAGCAGCAGGGGCCTGGACAGATGATTTAGCCACATAGGGATTTGAGTTACTACTCCTTGAACCCTCACTGCAGTCATTTTGGGCACTCCTCAACCGCTGATTTCGTTCTCCGAAGCTCGACCTTGAAGCCTGTTTACAACTTTATCTAGGTCTTTTGTGGACCAGCATTCTCTCTTCATGTGCCCATCCTTCCCACAATTATGGCAAAATATGTGTTCTGGGATTTGGGATAGCCGAGGCATCACACTGGGAGCTGGGGCGGTGGTACTACCAACTGAAAACCTTAGTACCATCTCTGCTGTGTGGTGAGCATTTGGAGACATCTTGTCAATTCTCTTACTTCCATAGCCAAGACATCAAGTTTCGAGCTGCTGTCAGCAGGAGATGCCTGGGTTGACACCCCACCCCATAGCAGATGCAGTTGGATATGGGTCGGTGTCTGCACTTGCAGGAGCGGCCTTCATAAAGAGACTGTTTTTGTTTCCTGAACTCCCTCAGCAGTTCATCCCATGACTGTGCATATTGGTCCCCACTTCGGAAGGACCTTCCGATGCTTTGATCACTTGGGCTGCGCTCACCCTAGAATTACAATCCCCCTTTTCATCTTCAACCTCCTGAAGTTCTTTTATCAAGTCACAATAGTCCAGTGGGTTACCCCTTCTATCTGGGAGCCTTAATTGAAGGAGCAGCAATTTAGAATGCTTCACATGTTGCAGTATGTGCCCCAATCTCACATGGTTTAAGTCACTGGCGTCTACCCCACCTTTTCGGTAAGCCTTCTGCAGCACTCTTTCGAGACGAGTAACATATGCAGACAAACTTTCCCCTGGCCATTGTTTTGTACCTTGAAATTTCCACATCAAGTTCTCCCTGACTCAATGTTCCCAAAATTGCCTTGAGTGCAGATCGATACTTCTGGGCAGATGTATCAGGGCTTGTGGACCTCAGAAATTTAATGGCCTCTAGGGAGGACCCCTCAAACTTTCTATGATCCTTTCCGTTTCTCAGCCTCCGCACACTGCCATTCAGGTACCAAAGGGACAACACAATCTATCAGGTCTCCCAATCATCCTCCCTTGAGGGTGGGAGGTACCGGAGAAGATTCTCAACCTTCAGTAAGAGCTGTGACTAATGGCAGGTACAGACATAGGAGCCAGCACTGGCATGGGCACAGAAGGAGGGCAATAATGAGTGCTGGAGCGGGAGAGGGTGTTGGGGGAGGAACACCTCAGGTGGCAGAATAGTTTCTTTTAAGTCCTCCACAGTTTTCCCTTCCTCCAGCAACAACTTAGCAAATTTCTCCTCAAAAGTCTCAGATAGTGGGGGCTCATTCTCCCCAGGGTCTTTACTGTCTTTAGTTATCACTCTCCAGGCAGTAAGGGCTCCTTCGGGGGTGATAGTCCGTGGCACTTTGGAACTGTCTACTGGGTCCTTATACTCTACTAATGCCATGAAACTTTGGGCAAGCAGATTAGCCTGTCGACCCACCACCACAGGGTTTTGTAAACATTCGACCTTGGAAAGTACTCCCTCTACAGTGTCCTTATTGGTACCCAAGGGAATATCCAGGATAACTATAGCATTTTAGGAGTCGATCTCCTGCCCAGTACACCACCCCACCAACTGGTGTACAGCCACTTCTGTTGGAGTAGCCATTTATTTTTAACAGCAATTTGAAAATTTGGCCACTAGGGGACACTAATCCCAGTGGTGAGCCTCCAAGATGTAACCCCTAGGTGGCGCTATCCCAAGGGCTACTACCCCTGCCTGCTTGGCTAGTAGCAGGTTAAGGGGCCTGAGTTCTGAAATGGGGGCCTCCACCCGGAGGTCAGGGTTGGTAGTGGTCAAGCTAACCTGGGCACAGCCCTCTGGGACACTGTAACCCCCCTCTTTCCCCTCTAGTGGCCTGAACACTGTACAATAATCACTTTCACAATACCCCTGGTACACCACACAAGTACCCACACTGTTTGCACTTACCACCAGGGCTGGTTCCTCTGGCTCGACCCTGGGAACCCCCTGTAAAACAAGGTTATGCACAGCAAATAGCAACAGTACAGTACTTTGAGCAAAAACAGGAACCACAGTCAGATTACATGCAGAAGTTAGATCTGATTTATTCAGGGGACTTGAACAAGGGAGGGGCAAAATCAGGTTAATTAGCTTAAAGGTTACATTAATCAAGCAGTTATGCATGTGCTTTGAGTCCCCCACACAGTCACACCTCTGGGTACCCAGGTGGAGAAGAGATGGTCTAGCCAGGACTGATGCCCGGGGTTGGCCGGCGTCGCAGCTGGTTGGGGCCCTGTGATGGAAAACACAACATTCACAGTACACAATATTTGTAATCTGAAGCCAGAGGGCTCAGTTCGTAAAGGAAATGAAACAAGACAATCAGATGACACACTCAGATTAAGCTGTTGTTGCAGGGAGCTACCCTGGTATTTACTCACGATACCCAAGACTGGACACAGGCTGGATGAAAATCGAGACTGCAGGTGGTTGATCTGGAATGCCAGGAGAAGCAGGGCTCACACGAGTCGCAGAGGCGTCGTTCCTGTTCAAGCGTGGAGCAGGGGGCTGATCCCCAGGCAGGTCTCCGTCGATGGCTTCTCTGTGCAGTGGGTAGTCTGGCTGGGCCAGTCTGCCAAGACCAGACCGCATGGAGACAAATTCGGATGTAATCTGTTTTGGGCTGGCTATGGCTTCCAGCAAGCAGAACACAGTTCACACAGTGGAAACTAACTCACAACCCACTAGCAGCTCATTGCACATTTACATGTAAGGAATTCTGCTGTATCGGACAGCTCCCCCGTCTACATAGAAGTCTCTGCACACACGGGAGCTTAGGGGTAGCTGGAGCTCCTGACAGGGCCAATCGCATTCAGCAAAAATCTTCAGTCTTCTTCAGGTTGAGCTGCACCACTTCAGTAGCTTACTTTAGTCACACAAACTTGGATTTAGTCCAAAATAATTCTCTTCTCTCCCTCTCAGGAGCAACAGACAGACATGCAGGCCAAAAACTCAGCCTTTTCAGTTTTCCCATGCAAATCCACTCAGGATTGCTGCTCAGAATCACTTCAGCTCCTTAACTCTTCAGTTTCCAGCTTAGATCTAACTGAAAACTACAAGCAACCCGGGACTTCCCCAAGATCCAAAAGGTTTGGTTGGCTGATTTGGCTGTCACTCAAGGCAAGAGCTCCCCCTTCAGTTGCAAAAAAGGCGCAAAAAGTTCAAAACTACGATTCCTACAGATTTTGACTTCAGACAGCTCCTGTAGTCTGACTACATTTAGGTCCCACCAGTACTGTTTAGTCAATTTGCAGTCCAGGACCAAGATAGTGGAGACAAACAAAACAGTCCTTGCTACAAAGAAAGCAGGTTAGACAAACTACACTATCATTATCACTCTAAATGATTTTCAGCAAATAGTTAACATCTTTCAACAGAGCTCCCTCTCAGATTACAAGAGCTGCAATCAGGCAGCTCTTAAAGAGACAGTATACAGAGGCTATACAGGCTCTGGTAATCACATTTAAATAGCTAAAACGCAGGACACCATCCTGGCAGTGGGCATTTAGGCAAGCTCAATGAAGACTTTTTGGGAACCCCCATTTGTAGGGGGGGTTACACAATGATATTGATAAAGTCTCTTGTGGGTGTTGATGGCTAGATAGGGTTCAGATTCTGGTTCCAATTCCAACTGCTGGTATGCAAAAGATAAGTCCAGCTTGCTAAAGAACTTGTCCCCTGCAAGTGTGGCAAACAAGTCCTCTGCATTGGGTAATGGGTATGGGTCTTGCTGTATACAATGGTTCACTGTAACATTGTAGTCACCATAACCTCATTGCTTTGTCTCGTTCGGTACCACAACAATAGGGGCAGCCCAGTCACTCCTATCTACTCATGAGATAATACCATGGCTTTTGAGATGGTCCAGTTCCTTCTCTACCACTTCCCTTAAAGCGTCAGGTACTGGTTGAGACTTATGAAACATTGGAGCAGTTCCCAGTTGCACTCGGATCATCGCCTTAAAATCTTGGATCATGCTGTAACTGTTCTGGAAAATAGAACCATATTTTTCCAGTATTTTCTTTAGTGCATCTTGCTGTGCTTTGGTCAAAGTATTTATTTATTCTCAGAGATAGTGGTTGCACACCTCTGGACATAGACAAAGAAAAACCTGCTGGGCATGCCAGGAACTTACATACATGGGACTGCAATTATCTATATGCAAACTACAGACCTAATGGCATTCCTTATACTTCCTACCATATATATCCATGTATATACTACCATACATATCCATGTATATACTACAGGGTATGCCATGAATGACTATGTCATTATGTTGCTAAGCTTGTTTGCTAGCATTGCTTGATACAATGACTAAGTAGTTTACTATATAATATATATTTCTAGTCATTTGCCATTGTTCTGGGCAGAAATGTGCCATTCTTTACCAGGCTGGTCTGCTATCCGTAGGCACAGCTGCAATTTGTGATTGTATCCTTCCTTTAACTATTTACTGAATCCAAATTATAATTAATCTCCCCTGGACACTCGCTATGTTGGTACTCCTCACTAAGGTGCTGCATATGTAGGAATGAGCAGCATTTATGAAGCCCTCTATGTTAGGCTGTGAGCTGTAGCCTGTCTTGGAACAAACCTAGGAAAGTAATATATAAGTGTTTGTAGTACAGTGTCTGTGCAACTAGGCTAGCATTACTGATCTGTTAGATTGCCTAAGGCTAGATGTTTTATTAGCTACAAAAAGTGTGCTGCTCAATTGCCTTGATTATTGGAAGCAATTGTGCTGTTCTGTTGCTAGGCTGCTACCTTTATTTTATGCTATACTACCAAAACAGATTACCTAATTTTCCAGTATAAATCACCTTCCTTAGTAACTGTCTATCATGGTATCCCTTACATGGGAGCCACAAATGTGGGCTGTGTTTCATTCTCATGGTAACACCTTCATTGTTAAGAAGTCCCTATCTAGCCTAACGTCCACCTCCACTGCTCACACCTGAACTCCTAGCTGGATTGCCTTTTGAACTCTGAACCTTGCCCTAAATCCTCACAGTGGCACTCAGAGTATGGTTCTGACTCTTCTTTACATTCTTCTTCTTTGGATTGATCAGCTGCTCATTACTAGGTTGCCCGTGAACCCCACATACCTCAGATAGCTTCATCCCTCCCTTGCTTTTATGTTCCACTCCAACAAAGTCTGACTCATACTTGATTAGACTCTGTGGACTGGCCCACAGAGGTGACTGCTACCTAATCTTCTTCTCATCTAACACTCACTTTGGTAAAGGTGTCTACTGTAAAAAGTCCCATGCCCTTAAATTACTGGCCAGGTTAGTTCTGTTTTTATCAGGTGACATTGAGCCTAACCCTGGACCTTCTCCTAACAATCATAGAATTTGGTTCCCCTCTGACCCAATCTGGACTTGCTCAAGGGGCCTGAAGATTGTCCATATGAATGCCAATAGCCTGATACCTAAAATACATGCGTTACAAAGTTTGATTGACCCATACAAGCCAGATCTTTTAGCAGTATCTGAGACCTGGTTAAACCCCATGTCAGAGTGAGCTGTCAATCAATGAGTGTTTACTGTATTCAGTTCACGCTCAGTGACAGTCCAGTCGGCTTCCATCCGTGGTGATGAGAGGAGGGCAGTGTCGGTCACTGACTCAGTTTAGGGCTTGGGGGGTGCGTGGTGGTGGGCACTAGCTGCCGTGGTGTGTGGTTGGGGTCTACTTGACCACCAGGAAATATCAACAATGTAATATACTGGTAGGTCGGCCTGGTGGCGTAAAGGGTTGAGGCGCTGGTGCCTTATCTCGACCCACGCCGGTGACCCGGGTTTGGGAATGAGCCCGGGTTGTTGGAGGTTGGCATGGGGGGATGGAGCTGCCATCAAACAGCTCTCCTCTCCGGGGTTGGGGAAAGTAGCATCCCTTGGCAATGGCTGCCCCCTGGTGGAGGCCAGGAGACAGTGCAGGCAACAAGGGTGCCTGGTGTTAGGCCAGTGGGGTGGGCGGAAGGGGGCTGTTACTGGGGCTGAAGGTGCATGCACGCCTCCACGTGCATGCGCCATTCGACTGGACCCTCTGGAGAAAACGGAGGATGAAAAATACTGGCAGCAGGATGAGAACCGACTCCCTACAGGCACCGCACCCGGTCTGGGCAAAGGTAAGCCCGGTAATTCCAGGTGACTGGACTGGGAGAGTCGGTTGGATGGGTGCTGTGTGGGGGGAGAATAAAATATGATATGATAAAACAATGTAATATACTGGCAGATCGGGGGGGCACGTGACCACCAAGGAATGATTCTATTGTTAGTAACATTTTACTTTTTGGACAGATCGGGGCTGGGGGGGAGGCATCTCCTAGATCACCAGGGAATGATTTTTTTTACACATTTTAATAGGTAGCCTGTGAAGATGGTGAACAAAGAAAGGCAAACTGTCACTACGGTGACAGAACCTCAGCGCCAACACTTTTACATGATCATGGCCCCCATCCCCAAGTTGTGACCCGCTGAAGTTTGAATCTATATTTAGGGGGACAAGGGGGGGATGCGGGGACAAAGCCTCCCACAGGAAAAGACGTTTACAAAAGTGTTTGTGCTGGGGGCTTGGCACTGTTGTGATGGTTTGCCGTTCATCATTCTGACATGGAATCATTTAAATATAAGGGCAGACTGGGGCTGGGGGAAGTCCAATAGATCACCAGGGAATTATTGTTTTTCACATTTTAAGGTATGGGCAGCTTGGGGCTGGGGGTGCTAGGCCACCATGGAATGATTTTCTTTCACATTTTAATTTACGGGCAGATCAGGGGCATGGCACATAGGGAGGGCTCTGATAGTAGTGCAAGCAGGCAAACACTCCCAGAGGGTGATATTCTAAGTACCCTTAAACCAGGCAGGTCTAAGGGTACTTAAATTCACCCTCTGGGAAACCTGAGAATCATCATTTAGGGATGTGACAGCTTGCATAAGGCTGCACGCCCCCTAGCACCATGCCACAGCCCAGTTTATGGGGCATGGACGGTGCAAGCACCCTCTGGTGCAAGATCCATGACAATCAGTAGACTCTTCCGTTGTTGACAGACATTACAGCAACACCTTTTTGTCAAACACATTTGTGGTCACTTTTAACTGTATTTTCGGAGTTGATTTGGGGAGGAGTTGCAAGACCCCCAGAAAGCAGTGCCGAGGTCCAGCACCAACACTATAGTGACCTGGTGCTATTGTTGCTGTAGCATCAGTCGCGGTAAAATTGTCAAGGTAGCGACTGCATACCTTGGTGCACACAGCCTGCGGTTGATGCAGGCTGCCTTTGTGAATCACTCCTGACACATCCTTTGGTGCAAGCAGCACTTTGTGCCATTCTTTGTGGTGCAAACCCCTAGCGCCCTGCCGGGAGCTTTGAGAATCGGGCCCTTAGAGTTTGTGCCATGTTTAGGCAGATTGTTTTTTGATGCTCTGATATTTGCCTGAGTAGGCATGGACAAATGTAAGGGACACTGCAAAACAATTAAGGGCCTACTAGTGAAAGTGAGGCATAGGGATTAGATATTTTGTCTTTTTTAGTCACAAAATGTGTCTGTGTGTCATAAATTGAAAGAAAATGACAATTTTCTTTTGCTTTGCATCTATTTCTTCTGGTCAGACCAAAGAGCATTCCAGAAGTACCATAACAGTGCAAGTACCTGAGAAAACCAGACTGGTTTTTAAATTCTTAATTTTTAAATTAAAACTGGATAGATAGCTACAGATTGAGGGACTGATCTGTAATGTCTGCACTACTACACTGCTAAGGATATATGTAACTGCTTAGCACTGCAAAGGATGTATGTAACTGTTTAGCTAATACTCTGCATAGGCATTCATCAATGTTTTATAATGCTTAACAATGTTTGTACATCTACCATCCAGCTAGTTATGTAACGTTGTCTTTGCTGTATTACTTTCATGTCTGTATTTCTGTCATCCAACGAGGAGCCTTTGGAAATGAGTCTATGACTCAAAGGATTGTAATTCCGATATTCTAATAAATAAATCAAATATATTTATCACCCATTAATTATGTGGTGGACGTATTGGTCTCTTCTGTTGGTTTCTCACGTTATGTTATTTTATTAAAATTTATAAATTAAAAAAAAAACGTAATTAGACAACGCAAGCAAATTTGTTCCATGCATTGCAGTCTGCTGTCTCATTCCCTTCTTTTCTGGTCAATTCAACCTTTCTGGGGAAAAAAACCCACAAAGACTTGTTAGAGTCTAGGTTTTTGCCAAGTTATAGAATCATAAGTTTAATAAGTCCTGATTGACAATCTGTGGGGGAAAACTTACCTTGCTTGAAGGGGCTGGATATTCAAACTGCGCCATTAAACATGGCTGATTGAATCACTACACTGGCCAGATGGGGAATCTCTTCCACCCTCCCCTCAACCCATTCACCCCACGGGCAGACACACCTTTATTCCCCAGCCCATATGCATCATATCCTGCAGGGAGGGACACGGGAGGAGGTAACGGAGTGAAAAGGAGCACTGCATCTCACATTTGCCCCTCGTATTTAGGCAAGTTATGGGGAACAGCCCGAAACAGTCCGCAAGAGACCTAAGATATACCAAAACAAGAGAGGTGGTCATGGTAAACATTTGAAACTAGGATTTAGGAAGTGAAAGTAACAGCACAAGAAGGGGAAGGGAGGCTAGGTTAAAGGGGGAAGAAATAAAGTGGGTAGGAAGGTCAGAAATAAGGAAAAGGAGCAGGGCATTGCATGGACAAAAACTGTAGCAGGGAGAAAGAGAAGGGCAGACAGAGGGAGGATGGCGAGAATGGGATATCTGGCAGGACAGCATGGTGCAAGACAGGCAGGCTCCTTTGCTGGTTATCAAGTTGGGCATAATAGGGGAGGGACCGGGCGGGTGGTGGGATGCAACTGATCCGGGACGGCTATGGTCCTGAACATTGCATGGAGGCATGGTGATTGTTTAGTGTGTAGGCAGCTTGCGCATCTCAAAGAAGAGATAGGCTGGCTGAAGTGGGAGCTGAGGAGGATACAGGATAGGGGTGGTAGCGCAGGCAAAAGACAGGGTGAGCAAACCAACAGAAGGGAAGATGGTAAAGGGGGAATACAGCCTTTCACCCGGGGCCCCTAGGGCAGGAGCAGGCCAGGATCAAGTGAGAACACAGCCTGGGGAGTGGCAAGTGGTCAAAAATAAGAAGGACAGGGAAACACTGGAATGTCACAAGGGGAAATCGTTAGGGGCTGAAGCTGGTGAGAAAACAGACAAATAACACCATTCGGGTATAGTGCAAGCAAACAAGTACATGCCACTGGAAACCCTAGAAGATGGATTCAAGGGGTGGAGGAGCAGTACAGACAAGGGGTATAAGGGCATGGGGGATAGAGTTGTTAACTGCAATGAACCGGGTGAAGGGGAAGTTGCAGCAGGGGAAGGGAACCTAAATGGGGTCAGAAGAGCCTGAGGAGAGCAGCAGAGGAAATCACCTGCAGAAGGCAGGGATTCACCTGCAAAGGGCACAGGATTTGGGAAGGGGATAATAAGAGAAACTAGAAGTAGTGCCAGGAACGGTGGGCAGGCAGATGGGGCAGCAGGAGGCAAGGAATACACTCCAGGGAAGGATGTAAGCAAAGGGGAGGCAGACACAAGTAAAGGGGAAGCAGAACAGAAGCAAGCAGAGAATGCTTCTTCTTTATCCGATATAGAAAGCAAGAGGATATAGGAAGCAAATATTGATAGCACAACAGACAACAGGCAAAGGGAAGGCAGGGAGACAGAGGTGGAAGATTCAGGAATAAAGCAGGGAAGATGTAAAGGGAATATCAAGGAGAGGGAGGCAACAGGGGAGCATGGGGTAATAAGGTAAGGTGGCACGAGGAAAAGGGCAGAAAGGTGAATGAAGGGGCATTAGATGGTGAGCAGGAAAGAGGGAACACAAGTGTCATCATAATTTGGGGCTCAATCATTAAGGGCATCAGGTGGGGAGGAAATTGGAGCAGAAAGAGCTTGGTCTGGGTGAAATGCATGCTGGGGATGATGGTGCACAAGGCAAAGCACATCATCCCCACAAGAAACAGAAAGCAGGAGGGGAAGCCCCACTTGGTAGTGCATCTGGGCACTAATGACTTGGAGGGGAATAGTCTTGAGAAGGTCAAAGCATGATTTTGAGAACTGGCAAGGATGTATAAGGATGAAGTATGGACAATTGCCTTCTCTGAGGTACTGCCTGTACCAAAGGCAAGTACAAACAGGAAACAAAGAATTCAATGACTGGTTGAGAGAGTGGTGTGAGGCTAAGGTGTTTGGGCAGGTAGGAAACTGGGGGGAACCTGTACAAACAGTAACCTGTATGCCCCAGACAGGCTGCACCTGAGCAGAGAAGGTACAGCTGTCTTGAAACAGAAACTAAAGGAGTTTCTGGCATCCAGCTGTGATTTAAACTTATGGTGGGGGGCCAAGACAAAGAAAACTAAATCAGTCAGAGGCTCAGGGAAAGGGAAGAACTATGCCCCCCCCAAGATGGTTGCAATGAACATAGGGAAGTTCCCAGTGGGGGAAGATGGAAGGAAAGGACAGAAACAAGAGGTAGTCAGGGGAGGGGATGGGGAGTAGTTTCCACAAATGTGAGGAGCCTGGCCAACAAGATGCCAGAGCTTCACGCACTGATGGTGTAAGGGAGGTTGATATAGCCATCATCACAGAAACGTGGGTTAATCCAAACAGAGAGTGAGATTTAATAATCCCAGGATAGGGAAAGTGGCAAGTGAGGAAGGGTAGCCTTATACATAAGGGAGGGAATACAGTGCAACAGGGAAGAATGGAGGGAGGGGAAAATGGAATCTGTGTGGATCAGTTTGGTCGATGCAAAGAAAAGGAGGGTTAGACCAGGGGTGGTTTATATGCCACCCTCCCAGATGGAGGAGAAGGACAGGGATCTAATAGAAGAGATATGGCAGAACTGCATCAGGGACAACACAGTGGTGGTTGGAGATTTTAATCTACCAGGGGTGGACTGGACCACCATGACTTCAGCTTGCAGAAGGGAACAAGACATTCTGGATGTGCTCCAGGATGCATTCCTGATGCAGCGAGTAAGACAGCCAACTAGGGAAGGAAACATCCTAGACCTTGTGTTGCCCAGTGGGGATCAGGTGAGGGAAGTGAGGGTTGAGGACCCCATAGCGGGGAGTGACCATAGAACAGAATGGTTCTCCCTCGATTTGGGTAGAGATGAAACACGTACCACCACCGAGGTCATAGATTTCAACTAGGGCCGACTTTGCAAGATGGCAGATGTGAGGAGGCATGTGGCCACCATAAACTGAACATGGACACCACCCAGCAATGGGAAATCACAAACTAGGATGGCTGAGAGGCCAAACTCCTGCGCAGTGAAGGAGAGATAAGAAGACAGGGGCCAAGAAACTGAGCTGGTGGAGGTACAAAGGTAAAGGTAAAGGTAAAACAAGCAGCCTTTAGGGCCTTTAAGAGGACGGGGAGGGAAGCAAATAAAGAGGAGTACAACAGGATGGCAAAGGAGGTGACCAGGGAAGTAAGGGTAGCCAAAGCTACATAGGAGCAGAATCTGGCACAAAGTATAACGAAGGGTGAAAAAGGGTTCTTCAGGTACATCAGGAAAAAAGGAACTGCAGAGAACAAATCTCTAGGATCAAGACAGAGGAAGGTTGGGTGGAAAAATCAGCTGAACCGGCAGAGGTACTGAACAAATATTTCTGTTCAGTATTCACAAGGGAGAGAGAGATGGACCCATCCCACATGGACAAGATGGGGGCGGCCAGGGGAAGGGAGCCAACCCCGTCTCTGCCGCCGGACCGCCATGGCATATTCCTGCCTGTGCAACCAGGGAACTGGGTGTGCACCTGATCAGCACACATTTGGTGACTGCCACCCGGGATCCTTGGGACCCTTGCTGCGTGGCATTCCCGTGTATGTATGCCTATGTGCTCAGTTTATACAGCGCATTGGCATGATGCATAGGGCCCAAAGTTTGTTATGTGCTCTGGAGCTAAATAACAAAATCTTAAAGAGCTGCTGACACCTTAAAAAAACTTTGCAAAACATAATTTCCAGGATTTCCAGGAGGAGTTGTTTTTGCCAGTGAGCGGCCACATTCGATGGCAGGGTGCAGCAGGGCAGTAAGGCGATCTGCAGTCAGTGGATTGTGGGTGGTGAGTGGAGGTCCAGAAGTGACTGCTTTTGGTGGCAGGGAGTAGCAGGACAGAGAGGCAACCACATTTGGTGGGTCGCGGGCAGAGAGCGAAGGTACAGGAGGAGGCCTTGGTGACCATAATCAGCGGCATCAGTGAGGAGGGTATGTGACGTCTAAAGGTTGTTGGACCAATCAGGGAAGAGAGTGCTAATTTGGAACTGTGCAGCTGGGCTTTAAAAGCAGTGCCCAGCCACTAAAGTCAAGGATTTCCAGGAGGAGCTGTTTTTGCCAGTGAGCGGCCGCATTCAGTGGCAGGGTGCAGCAGGGCTGTGAGGTGATCTACACTCAGCAGATTGTGGGCGGTGAGCAGAGGTCCAGAAGCAGCCACTTTTGGCGGCGTGGAGCAGCAAGGCATAGAGTCAACTGCATTTGGTGGGTCGCAGGAGGAGAGCGAAGGTACAGGAGGAGGCCTTGGTGACCGTAATCAGCAGCACCAGTGAGGAGGGTCCGTGACGTCTGGAGGCAGCTGGACCAATCAGGGAAGAGAGTCCCAATTTGGAACTGTGCAGCTGGGCTTTAAAAGCAGCGCCTAGCCACTAAAGTCAAGGATTTCCGAGAGGAGCTATTTTTTGCCACAATCGTTTAAAAAGGCCCCCTACCTACCCCCTCTGCCGACCTTAATTAAATACTTAATCAGGTGAGGGGGCTGGGCTTAAAGGCGGTGGAGCTTCGGCTGTAAACCAACAGGATACAAAAGACGGGGGGAGGAGCTTGGGGAGCAAACAAACTAACAAGTGAGGGGCAAAGGAAAAAAGGGGGGACTTAAAGCTACAGACATATTTCTGGTTGAGGCATTTATGTTGAAGAAATAAGCTTGGGGAGCAAACAAACTATCAAGTGAGGGGTAAAAAAAGGGCACGTTAAAGCTACACACTTGTATTTCTAGCTGAAGTTAATTTGTAAATTGGCAAAATTTTAGTTGTTAATGGCACAAGGGGCACATTTGGGAGAGAGGGGGGAATGGCCTTGGGGAAGAAGGTGAGGGCAGAGGGATAGGGAAGTACAGAAGAGTATGTCAAGAGGAGGGTCAGTGGCAGCATAAGGGGATGGAAAAGTATGGGGGAGGGCCAGTGGCATCATAAGGGGAGGGTCGAGTGGTGGGTATAGTGGCAATGGGGGCACAGGAGAGGAAGGATTGTGGGGTGTAATAACAGTGGAGCAACATTGTTCATGAGCACTCTGTGGAGGCTGGGGACATGCCCAGTTTGCCTAAGGATGGGGAGACAGGAGGCCGAGCTAGCATGGCTGAAAAGGAATTGGCCTGGACAAAAAGTGAAACCATCAGATGATCCACAGAGAGCAATCAGGTATGGGACAGGGTACAGGCTGACTGAAGGGACTGGAGATGGAGGCAACAGGTCCCAGAGGACAGGGGACAAGCCAACCAAGGGAACAGGAGGTGAAGAAAACAGGTCCCACAGGGGGCCAGGGAGGGAGGACCCAGGTCGAGTGACAGGGGCATGAAGGGCAGGAGTGCAGGAGTATATGAGCACAGATACACAGTGGGCTGCAACAGGTATTGGCCCTTAATGGAGATGCTGGAGCAAGAGGAAGTCACGGGGGTAGAAGCTGAGGGGAATAGGGAGCTGCACCAAGAAAGGCAGACAAAGTCAGCAGCTAGGGCAGATCAAGCTGTTGGGGTCTGGGGGTGGGAATGGAAAGGGGGACACCAGGAAAGAAGGGAGAAATAGCATGGGGAGACAAGTTGTGCTAGGCAGTGAAGTAAAGGGGAGGGGGATGGAGGCATAAGGGGATGTCCTAGTGGAAGAACAGAGAAGGGCACAGAGTACAGGCATCCAGGGAGAGGATGAGTTACTGGGAGGGAGGATAGTGGGTAATGAGCACAAAACGGGCAAGGGGGAGAGGAGTCAAGAAGGGAGGGACGAGACCGGGGACCATCCAGCAGGGCAGAGGGATAAAGGGATAGAAGGGGAGGTAGGAGATGATGGGGGGGGTGTCAGGAGGAACATGACAAAAAGCCAGGCAGAGGCACCTGTGGGGATAGCGCAAGAAAAAGCAATGGTAATGTATGGGGACTCTATTATTAAAGGGATCCACTGGTTGAGAAAGGGAGTAGCTTTCAAGGAGAGGTCGATTTTTTTATGAGCCAGGGCACTTCCAAGAATTAAAGAGTGCATTAGACTGATTGGGGGAACCTCACCTGGTTTTGCACCTTGGGACAAATGACCTGGCCGGGGAGGAGGTGGAAGTGGTGCAGAAGAGGTATATGGAACTAGCAAAAGGGTGCAAGGGGTTGGTGGATTCCATAGTTTTTCGGAAATCCTGCCAGTACACTGTGCCAGTACAGCTAGACAATTGAGAATTTAAGACTTTAACCACAGGCTAAGACAGTGGTGCAGGAGAGAAAGCTATGAATGTGTAGGTGATTGGGTTGACACATGGGTGGACCAGCATCTGTATGCAAGGGACAGATTGCATATAAATGACGAGGGGGGTAGGCTGTTGAGGGGGAAACTGCATGAATACATAGACAGAATACTAGGGAATGCTTTAAACTAGGAGAGGGGGAGGGTGAAGCTGTGGGTAGCCCAGTGGGACTGGCAGGAGGAACTGAGCCTAACTCACTCTTCCCCCATAGCAGGGGCCAGGAGAAGCCAGAAGGGAGGGCAGGGGTGTGGAGCGGTGGGAAGGGGGGTTGCTAACCAATGCAAGAGATCTAGGTAATAAGGTGGGAGAACTGCAGGTGGTGGTGGTGGTGGTGCAGGATGACCTGGACCTAATTGCAGTTACAGAAACCTGGTGGACTGAAAACCACAGTTGGGAGGTGGAAATACCTGGGTGTGTCCTCTATAAGAGGGACAGGACAGGAAGACAGGAAAGGTGTGTTGCCATTTACGTTAGAGAGGGGATTAGAGCAATGGTGTGCAGGGGTGGGGATGGACCAGCAGAAACCTTATGGGTCACTTTAACCAAAACGGGGGGGGGCAGTGAAGTCAGGGGTGATCTATAGACCACCAGATCAGGGGGAGGAAGTAGATAGACAGATGGTTAGGGGGACACAGGAAATGGCCGGCAAAGGGGAAATCATGGTGGGAGATCTAAATCTACAGATGTGGATTGGGACATCCCAGCAGCATCCACAGAAAGGAGTAGGGAGCTGCTTGAAGACCTGCAGGAAATGTTCATCAATCAACTGGCAAGGGAACCTACTGGGGAGTGCCATACTACACCTGACTATGACAAATGGAGACAGTGTCGAGGGGGTGGAGGTTGGGGAAAATTTGGGTGACAGTTCGGGAACTCGAGGTTGGGGACCCATTAGCTGGAAGTGACCACGAGATGGTCTGGTTTGTACTAGACCTGGAAGGTGGGAGCAACCACATGAGGACTAGGCTTGTTGACTTTAGAGGAGCAGACTTCAAGCGCATGGGCCAGATTCTTAGGGACCACTTGGATGAGATTCATCAGGGCATGGACGTAGAGAGTAGGTGGAAAATCATCAAGAGGGAACTAAAGGAGGTGACCAGGTCCTGTGTAAGGGTGAGGCGCAAGGGAGGTAGATCTAGGAGACCATCCTGGTGGACTAGGGAGGTACAGGAGGCAGTGAGGGAAAAGAGAGCAGCCTACTGCAGGTTCAAGCGATTGTGTGGGGTCTTAGATAGGGAAGAGTATCTTCACACAACCAGGCAGGTTACCAGGGTGGGGAGGGGGCCAAGGCAAGGATAGAATGGAAATTGGCACAGGGGGTCAGGAAGGGCGGAAAGGGTTCTTTCATTATATAAGGGAGGAGGAGAGTAAAAGGGCAGTTTAGTAGATTGGAGATGGGGAGGGGTGGGTGGTGGAGAACAAGCGGAGGTGCTCAATGAATTCTTTGCATCAGTTTTTACTAGGGAGGTGGAGGGGGAGCCTTAGGCAAGAGGGATGCGGGGGGGATGAGGCAAGGCAATTACATGTTAGGGTACCTCTTGTTACAGTGGGGGATGAGGAAACTGAATCATACAGGAGGGAGGAGCAGGTTTGGCTGAGGGGGGTGGAAGCACAGATGGGGAAATTCCTGTTGGGAGGGTGTGGGTGGCCCTCCAGTCCCTAAAAAAGGATAAATCACTGGGTCCTGATGGAATTCATCTGAGGGTGCTGTGGGAATTGGCTGATGACCTGGCCGAACCACTGGTGGCCCTTTTTAATGCTTCTCTACAGACAGGGAGGGTGGCGAAAGATTGGAGAGAGGCACATATTGTTCCCATCCATAAAGGGGGATCAAGGGAGGTGCGGGGAAACTACAGACCAGTCAGCCTGACATCGGTGGTGGGCAAGCTGATGGAGACCACAGTAAAGGAGAGGCTGGGGGTGTTCTTGGTGGATCAGGGATTCCTGGATGATCACCAGCATGGCTTCATCCTGGGCAGATTGTATCAAACTAACCCTGTGGAGTTTTAGGAATGGGTAACGGCAGCACTTGACCAGGGTAGACCAGTTGATGTCATCTTCCTGGACTTCAGCAAGGCGTTTGACACGGTCCCCCACACTGGTCTGCTGGATAAATTGGGGAAAATGGGGGTGGGGGCTAGGACGGTCAGATGGACTGGAAGTTGGTTATCTGGTCGTACCCAGTGGGTGGTTGTGGGGGGGTAGTCTCAACCCCAAGGGAAGTCATCAGTGGCGTCCCACAGGGATCAGGTTTGGGACCACTCCTGTTTAATGCCTACATCTCCAACATCAGGGTAGGCATTAGGAGTGAAATGAGTCTCTTTGTGGACTACTCTAAGCTGGGGGCGTTGGTGAAGGGGGATGAGGGCAGGGTTACCCTGCAGGAAGATCTAGATGTTCTGGGGAGTTGGTCACATACCTGGAAGTTAGGGTTCAACATGGTGAAATACAAGGTGCTTCACCTGGGGCAAGAAAACCCGGGTCAGGTATATACCCTAGGAGGGGGCATATTGCTGGTCTCAAGTGGGGAGAAGAACCTGGGGTGCTGGTGGATGGCAAAATGAATAACTCTGAACAGTGTAGGAGGGCCACAGCCAGGGTAAATAGAATGCTGGGCTGTATCGCCAGGGGGATCACCTTGAGAAGTAGGGAGGTGATTCTGCCACTGTACAATTCCCTTGTTAGACCACACCTTGAGTACTGTGTACAGTTTTGGCACACACACCTCAGAAAGGATATTCTACTTCTAGAGTGGGTTCAGAGGAGGGCAACCAGGATGATCCAGGGCCTGGGGGACAGAACCTATGAAGCAAGACTTGAGCTCGATCTGTTCTCACTGGAGGAGAGGAGAGATGGGGGGATATGATTGAGGTCTTCAAGTATCTGAAAGGGGTAAATAAGGTGTACCTGTATGGGATCTTTAGAGGAAGGTGGAAGGGGCCACTAGGGGACTTGGTTGGAGGCTAGAGGGAAGGAGACTTAGGGGAGGAAAGGAGGAGGAAATACTTCACTGAGAGGGTGGTAGATCCATGGAATGCACTGCCTGAGGAACTGGTGGAAGTGTCCATGGTGGAAGGGATCAAGAGAGGCTGGGACAGGTACAGGAGAGGGGTGAAGAAGAGGGCCGCCGGTCTGGGCGAGGTGAACCCTGGCGGGGGGAAGGGGATAGGGAGAGTAATCAAGAGGATGGTTGCAGTGCCCACTCAGAGTACTGACTCTCGAGCAGACTCGATAGACCATTGGGCCTATTCTGCTGGCATTCTTAGTATGCTAGTGTGTTAGTGACCATACGACAGTAAAGTTTAGAATTAGGGAGGGTCCAGTTAAGAGCAGTTCCAACACTAGGGTGCTAGACTTTAGAAGGACAGATTTCTGGAGGATGAGGGCAATGGCCCAGGAGGAACTAGAGGGGAAGGATGACTTGGAGGACATGGAGGAGCTATGGGGGGAAATTAAAAGTGGAATCTTGAAGGCGAAGGAGCTATGCGTTAGGATGGTGAGCAAGAAAAAGAAGGGGCAGAAACCACTTTGGTTCATACCAGAGGTGAGGAAAGCAGTCAGGGAGAGAAAGAGGGCATTCAGCATATCTAAAGCATCTCAGAGGGAGGCAGACAGGGCGGTGTATAAGGAAAAGCTGAGGGAAACAGGGAAGATGATCAGGCGGGCGAAGGCAGAAATGGAGGAGCATGTAGCCAGGGAGGCAAAAAGGGAAGATGAGGTTCTTCAGATATGTGAGCAACAGAAGGAAAGGGAAACGCGGGATTATGAAGCTCAAGGGGGAAGGGGGGCAATGGTGGAGAGTGATATGGAAAAAGCCAATGTCCTGAATAAATACTTTGCATCGGTCTTCACGGTGAAGGAGGGGAAAGGGCCAAAGCTGGAAAACAGGGAGGGGCTGGGTAGGGAGGTGGACTCAAGTCCCTTCACAGAAGCTAGAGTATTGAAAGAAATAGGTAAGCTGTGGACAGATAAGGCGATGGGTCCGGATGGGATTCACCTGAGGGTTATTAAAGAATTAAAACAAGACTTGGCAACACCACTCACAAGGTTATTTAACCTATCACTGCTCAAGGGTACGGTTCCTGGGGACTGGAAAATTGCTGAGGTGGTGCCCCTACATAAAGGGGGAGGAAGGGAGGAGCCGGGAAACTATTGCCTGGTTAGCCTTACCTCCGTGGTTGATAAACTAATGGAGGCACTTATTAAGGAAAGGTCGTTAACATTTCTGGAAGGGGAGGGCCTACCGAATGACAGTGAGCATGGATTCACAGGCGGTAGGTCTTGTCAGACCAACCTGATTGAATTCTTTGACAGAGCGATGGAGATATGGGACCAGGGTGGGGCGGTGGATGTGGCCTACCTGGACTTAAGGAAAGCCTTTGACACCGTCCC
This sequence comes from Neoceratodus forsteri, assembly GCA_016271365.2. Taxonomy (NCBI): domain Eukaryota; kingdom Metazoa; phylum Chordata; order Ceratodontiformes; family Ceratodontidae; genus Neoceratodus; species Neoceratodus forsteri. The sequence continues at coordinate 174,328,738 of CM028135.1, forward strand.
CCACAGGAGGCTGATAGGCAAGATAGGCAGCTTAGGGGTAGGGATCAAACTCACAAACTAGGTGGAGCGTTGGTTGGAGGGGAGAACACAGAAGGTTGTGGTAAATGGGTGCACTCAAAGGAAGAGCAGGTGATGAGTGGGGTTCCCCAGGGATCTGTGATGGGACCCATACTTTTCAACATTTACATTGGGGGCATCACTGAAGGTCTGAAGGGGAAGGCATGTCTATTTGTTGATGACATGAAGATATGTAGTAATAGGGTTAATGCAGCGGAGAGGGGAGTGGACGATATGAGAGAGGATCTGGCTAGGCTGGAAGAGTGGTCGGAAAGGTGGCACCTGCAGTTCAATATAAAAAAGTGCAGAATTATGCATATAGGGTGTAATAATCCAAAGGCAAAACGCCGGCTTGGGGGGGGGACTGGAGGTAATGGAACAGGAAAGGGATCTGGGGATCACTGTTTCGGACAACCTGAAAGTCAAGAGTCAGTGCGACAGAGCAGCAGGAAAAGCACTTCAAATGCTGGCGTGCATAGGAAGGGGATTCATGAATAGGCAGAGGGAGGTAATCCTGTCACTGTACAAAACAATGGTCAGACCACACATGGGAGACAAGGACAGGATGGAGAAGGTCCAGAGAAGAGCAACCAAAATAGTGAGGGGGCTGCATGGGAAGTCATATGAGGAGAAGCTGGGAGAGCTGGGCCTGTATATACTGGGGGGGTGGAGACATTCAAGTACTTGAAGGGCATGAACAGGTGAGGTCAATGGCATCTTTCAAATGAGTAGGAACAATTCCACTAGAGGGCATACCTACAAACTGGAGGGGGGAGATTCAGAGGAGACATCGGGGGAAGTTCTTTACCAAGAGAGTGGTGCAGCCATGGAATGGACTGCTAGAATGGGTGGTGGGTGTGGATATAGTAGACCACTTCAGAATAGCCTGGGATAAGTACATGGGCCTAACTGTCAAGGGGAGGGCTGGGAATGGAGGAAGGGGATCTTCCTAGAAGGGGGGGTAATTGGGCAGACTAGATGGGCTGCGGGGTTGTTTTCTGCCGACAGAGTTCTATGATTCTATAATAATCAGGTACAATTCAGCTTCCATTCCATATATATTCTAAATATTCCTCCTCCCCAGTATTTATTACTAAGGACATTTGCATGAATGCATGATCTTTAGGGTTCATTTACCTCTACATCTGACTCCCTACTTCAAGTCATAATCCGCTGTTGTGACATCACCATTTGTTGCCATGGGAGTAACAGTGATGTCACAAGCAGTGAATTATAACCTCAGGTAGAGAGACAGCAACAGGAATAGATGAACTCTTCAAGAGCAAAGATCTCGTTTTTCATTCAAATGACCTCAGTAATTAATAGAAAGGAGGAGGGATAAGGAACTAAAGTGAAATACAAGCTGGACTGCATCTAAATATTGTTTTGAAAAGTTCTCCTGAATGTGTCAGTTGTTCTTTAAGGGCTAATGCGAGACAGCAAGATAGCTAAAAACTAAACAAAATGCTCTTCAAAAAACGGTGTGCTGAACAAGCTAAAATCTAAATAAGAAAACTCTTTAAGACCTACTGTGTTCTCAGTCTAAATCAGTAGCATAGCAAATTCCCAAAGGGCCTGGGTGCAAGGTGATGTTACAGGGCCCCTCCCCAGTTTTGAATAAACAAAATTATGATTTGGGCCCCTCAAACCTCATGGGCCCGGGTGCCACTGCACCCCCTGCACTCTTGTAGTTACGCCCCTGGTCTAAATAAAAAAAACTTGAGGGCTACTGTGAATTGATGAGTTGCTTAAAAAGTAACTAGCCCTTTTCTGGAAAATTTTAAAAAAAACGCATTGCAGCTGACCCCTCGGCACAGAGGTATGGTTTCTATCTGTGACTCTGGCAACCTGGGCTCAGATGTGAGCCCGGGGGAGTCAGAGGGCTGGGGGGGGGAGGAGGAGGATCAAGCTTCGGACAGAGTGCTCTCCTCCAGGGAGGAGGGAGGGAAGCATTCGTTGCTTGACTAACCCTTGTTGGAGGTCAGGGGTGTTGCCACTGAAGCTCACAGGTTCCAAGGAAATGTGCTGGATGTCAGCGTGTATTGCCCTTTGCGTCATTGCATGCCACACCTTTCAACAAACAAGGGGGAAAAATTGCCAGGCTGAAGTGGGAGGACACCTGCCCCCCCCCCCATCGAGCCCCACACAGAAAGACCAAGGCATTCTTCCCTGGATCACCACGAGGCACCATTCAGGTAATTAGGGAGTTCTCCCTGATGGCCCCACCCTGGGGGGTAATCCAGGGTGCACTCCAGGAGGCAGCGGGTATGTCCTGGGGATGGAGTGAAGTGGCGCGGGACCTTTTACAGCTTGGGGCTGGGGGTGGGGGTAAGGCCTTATTAAGGAACACAGGCATTGAAGTACTATTCAGTAGAAATTAAAAAAAAAAATTGATTCCCTTTTTATGCAGGGCTTCAGAGCTCTGCTAAGGCAGGCTTAGGGCAAAAGTCAAATGCATGCAAGCAGAAGGGAACTCATTTTTAAATAAAGCTGCACTTCTAATGTCTTCTTAGAGGTAGACCCATTAAGGACTTTTTGTTTGACTTGGGACATGCAGGAGACATCTTACTGTTAAAAAAGGTAATTTGAAGGCAAATACATATTTTAAAAAGGCCGGCTGAATACTTAGGGGTACCTGCTCTGACCCTGTCTAGACCATGGTACTAAAATCACATGCACACCGTTTTCTATATCTTGTGTTTATTACTGACAAGAGAACAACAACACATTATAATTTCACTAGTACTAGCCTAGGAACACGCCTCTTGTGCAAGTCACTTAGTGCCACCAGTTGTTAATTGCACGGCCACAGCCATTCACATAATCACCATGAGTCTTTTTAAATTTAGATTTAAACTAATGTGTATTGATGAGGCACTGTGAGCTGATGATTCATCGGTAGCTAGCACTAGCAACATCATTTCTGTGACTGTGCTGCCTCCTCCTCCTCCAGACAGTGAAATTAGTGTGACCACAGCAGCTGCAGGTTCCAGTCCAGAAAACCCAGTTAAGGCCAGAAAAGTTAGAAAGTTTCAAGATGCATGGAAAAAAAGCAGGCAGTGCCTGACCTATGATACAGAAAAATGTGCAGTGCTCTGTACATGGTGTTAGAATTATGATAAAAGCCAAAGCAAATGTAGCCCAGGTGCTGTGTGCCAATGAGCTACTACCCCTGCCTGTTGGTCTTCTACCAAGTTAAGGGGCCTGGGTCCTGCTACGGTGGTGATTGGGGGTTCTGTTTCAAAGTTATAATAAACAGCACGGTGCCTCCACCCAGAGTAAGTTTGAAGTGGGTCAGGTGACTGGCTGGCACAGCCCCCTGGGATGCTGCACCTACCCACCTCCCCTACCAACCACCCCACATGCTGGATATCCAACAGTCCATTACCACCGTGAACCATAAACCAGCAGTAACTAGGCAGACACACAGATACCCTGTATGCAATAATTTCAAGCAGTAAACACACAGCTTTATTGGGGAACAGGGTTAGGATAGGGGCACCTGGATAAGGGATAGCTGTGAGAGGAAAAGGTTGTTAATGAAGTAGCAATCCAAAACAGCATAGGCCCTTGGGCCAGTCCACCCCCAGTTGCCCACACCCAATAGTACCAGTGCTATACACTAAGTGTCCCCTGGGGTACCCACTGGCTGCAGGCCTGGACATTGCCGCAGGTTGGCTGGCTGTTGGGGCCCTAGGATGTTGAAGACTCAAATTTAAAATAAAACTGAATGCTTCCTTACATGATCCCAGGAGCAAGCCCTGGGTACTCACAGTTCGCAGCTCGGCAGAAGTTCCTCGATAAAGGATTTTTCACCAGTCTGGGAGTGAGGAGCTCTGTCCATGAAACACAACAATGGGTAGCAGTAAGGCGGTGGTCTCTCCTAAAAGGCTGGATCTTGATTGAAGGTCTTGCAGCTTGTCCCCTTGATTGAAGACCTGGCCACTTGTCACCTTCAGCCTCTTCTGGCCCATTGCAGAGCTCCAAATTATTTATTTATTTGAATTTTGGTAACTGGGTGGGCCCACTGAGACAAGGTCCCTTTTCCGGGGGGTGACCTTGGGGGGTAACAAGGGGAGCAAAAGTGTCAGTGGCTCAGCAAGTAGCACACTCGCCTCTGAGGCCAGGAGATCAGAAGGCTGTGATTTCTATCCCCACACCAGGCACTTGGGTTACTATCCCAGTACTGACACTGTAGTGCAGCATGAGGGGGTGCTGCACTCTTGAAGTGCCATCTTTCGGATGAGACGTTAAACCGAGGTCCCATCTGCATGATCTGGTGGTTGCTCAGGTGGACGTTAACGATCCCATGGCACTTCTCGAAAACAGTAGGGGAATTTTTATTATAATAACAACATCAAAAAAACAATGATTACGAACAGTATTAAGTCACACTATACAATATACAAATCAGAGGGTAAAGGGAAACCAAATAAATGCAAGACAGTGTTGATTCACACATAGAAAATTATACAGCTCATAAAACAAATCAAATAAGTATTACTTTCATACCTTTCATAACTAACATCCTATCAAATATTTAGAAAACAAAAAAAATCATATTTTTATATTTGTGCAGCACATCAGTATTTACAAACATACATAGTCACAAAGCTTAATCAATACTTCTTTAAACCCAAATGTACAAAACATGAACCACAAGTATCACACATATGCACTACCCAGAAGCTACATAGAACTCTTATCCAAAATAGGAAAGTTTCTTTCCCTTGTTTTTAGTTTTTTTAATTTTTTAACTAGCCTCATTAACCTCCTGGGTCAAAATTCTGAATACTCTACTTTTATTTTGTAAATATAGCAACACCTTTCCACCAGTGAAACACTTTAGTTGAAGTGTGTAATGTTTTATCCGTTTCATAGGCAGAATGCAGTGCCTGCAGAACCAATATACTCAAAGTTTCATAAGACAGAAATCTCTGCTGCAGAACCCATTGGCACCTTGCTTCCACAAGTAAAATTTCAGACAGCAAAAAGAACTATCACAGTACTCTGATCATATTTGCTAAGCAAATGAGAAAATAACCCAACACAAATGACTGGTAATTTTATTAATTTATTTATTTTTTATTTATTGAAAGATATCGGAATTACAATCCTTTGAGTCATAGACTCCTTTGCAAAGCCTCCACGTCAGTAAGAAACAATACATTTAGGATCACAAGTTTACACATTGGGTGCAGATTATACATTAGGCAAACAGTACAGATTTAAAAAAAAATAGATAACGCGGTAGTGGAAGAAAAAAACACAGTAGAATAAACATTTGGTGCAGTGTAAAGTAAAGTTACATCATCTGGGAACCTTGAAAGGAGGTCCCAGGTCTACACTTTGGTTCACAAGACAGTATTTGAGGGTCTTAAAATGCAAGGCCCTGAGTCAGTAAGTGATAGAGGACTGAGCGTAATTGAGCATTTGTAGCCAAGAAAAACCCAATTTTTTTGCCAAGAAAGCCCAAAGATGGCTAGCATATGAATAGTTAAGCAAAAAGTGTTCTATTGTTTCTTCTACTGCTTGACAAGTGAAATAAGGACAATATCTCTCAGTTTGCATTTTGTGTTTTGCATTACCTTTAACATTTAGCCTGCCATACACAGACAACCATAAAACCTCCCACATGTGTCTAGAAATCCTTTCATTTTTTAATTGGTTTAATACCATTCCCTTCAGGGTATCTGGGCAATTTTTAAATTCAGGCTCAGAGGGATATATACGAACCATTAGTTGCTGATAAAGGGGGGGACCTGAATTTCCTGCTACCAAGGACTTTGAGAGAGCCCATTTAAATAATTTCTGAGTACAAGGTTTAAAATATACAGGAACCACCACCTGGGAGGACAGTTTTGGGGGGAGTCCTCCCAAATACTTAGATAACTAACGCATTTTGAAGCCATGAGTACTGTAAAGTAACAGTGGGCTGTAAGCCCATTCTGAGATTTAGTGGCAAAAACCCCAAATGAAAAAATATTATAGGGTCTATCATCCCCAATCCTCCCTGAGCTTTAGCCAAATATGTGAAACAATGCTTGATGGGGTTTAATCTACTGCCCAATAACATAGAAAAAAAACATGAGTATAGTCTAGTTTCAAACTGCAAAGGAGGAGGGAATATCATTGCCACATACAGCAAACAGGGATCTATGAATTTTTTAATAATATGGATTTGTTTTATCTTTGAAAGTTTCCAACCCTTCCATCTTTGAACTTTCATTTCTACCCCCTTAACACTGATTCCCAATTTTCACCTGGACAATTTTGTGAACCAAAGAGTATCCTTAAAATTTTAAGAGGTTCTATTGAAAAATGTATGCCATCAATACACACTGGGCCAGGAGAGGGAGAGCCTACAAACAGGCCTCTTGATTTATTCACATTTAATTTTGAATTAGACACGTCTGCATAGTGTCTTATCTCTTGCAGTACTATAGGAGTCTGTGAAACATCAGATAAAAAAACACATATATCAGCATAGGCTTGAACGACCAAAGCATCCAGGGGTGATCCCCTGATAGACCTTTTATAGTAACAGAAGAATTAAGTTTGGGTAACAGGGGATCTAATGAAAAGACATACAATAGGGGACTAAGGGGGCACCCTTGCCTTACACGTGATGTAATTTTAATAGGTGCAAGTACCATACCCCTGATAATGGGGTGTACTACAGTGGAAGAATAGATCACCTGTATCCAATTTACAAATTCTTTTGGAATTCCATAGTGTTCTAGGGTATGGAAAATAAATTTGTGATGAACTCTGTCAAAAGCCTTGCTCTGGTCCAATGAAAGTATACATCCCTGTTTCCCTGATTTACTTAAGTATTCAATTAAATCCCTAATAATTATCGGGGCATACTGAATTTTTCTATTGGGAATACCACAAAATTGTGAGGGAAAAATTAAAGCCTGTGCTACACTCTGCAATCTTTTATTAAAAATTTGGGAAAGGATTTTAAAATCAGAATTTAATAGTGTAATGGGCCTCCAATTTGAAATCTGCTTTCGGTCACCTGATTTAAATAAAAATATCAGCAGGCTCAATGTAAAAAAGGTCGGAACTGCAGACAATTTCAAAAAAATGACTAAAAACCTCCACTAAACAAGCAGCTAGGGTCCCAGAAAAAATGTATAATACTCTTATGGAAGCCCATTCGGACCTGAAGATTTCCCTAATGCCTGGGACCTAATGACAGCTTCTATTTCCAAGGCAGTAATGGGGCTAGCTAATCTAAGCACTTCTTTGGAAGGTATTGGAGCTGGAATATTAACCAAATAGTCAAGAATGTGTTTTTCCTGTGGAGATTCAGTGGGAGAGTGAGATTGCAGGTGTTCGTTAATCTCCTTATGAATGCCTTCTTCAGTTTGGATTAATCTCCCACTATGATTCACTAGGTCTCCTAACCAAGTAGCCTCAGTTCTAGATTTACAGGCTTCATAAGGGTCCCCACTTGAGGATTTTTGCATCCCAAATTGTACCTCAGTTCTCAAAGTTTTTGCCCTATCATACTGATAAAATTTCATTTCAGCTTTTAGACTTTCAGTTTGGGCAGAGTAGTCATATCTGGATGTAACAGATGGTGAAAAAAGATACTGCAACTGGTTTTGTAGTTTTAAACAGTAAAAGAATTGTGAATTTACAGTCTTTTTTCCATATCCCTGAAACCAGTGTTTTATATCTATTTTAGTATCTGCCTACCATTCCCCTATTTCTTCATATGGATCAACTACAGAGGTTCTGGCCCATAACAAGTTATTTATGCCTACTTAAACCTCAGGATTCATCAAGACAGATGAATTTAATTGCCACCAATTTGTTTTTGGTTTTTTGGGAGGAGGTGTGGAGAATACTGGGCAGGATTCACAAAGAAAGCCAAAAATCACACAGCTGCGGGAAAAAGCCAGCAGCACTGCGGAAATGCAGTTGCGTGATATTCATAAAGAAATTTTGAGCAGGTGCGGAATTTTGTAAAATCACTGCAGCTGCGGAAATTCAGCAGCTGTGGAAATTGCCACCTGCTGAAAATCCGCAACTGCGGATCCGCAGCTGCAGAAATAGCTTAGGAAGCACAGCAACAGTGAACTTAATTAGCTGGAATAGCAGACTTTAACAGGGCTGTCACAGAATGAAGTTGAAAGCACCCACAAAGAGACCAGCAACCAGTACCTCAACTGGGACCACTGAAGCACCTCAGGTAACAGCAGTACCATGGCACCACAGTGGCCAACTGTCACTGCTGGTCCTCGCTCCTTGGGGTGGTCCTGTTACCTACAGGGTAGTACAAACTGCAGGCTGGCTAGGCCCTACTGCCTGTGGGGCTCCGTCATGGGCTGCATTGTGTCTGGTGGTTGTTGCCTGTTACCATATCATGGCAATGTGTGCCTTTGTTGCTGTTACAGCAGCCACTGTTATGCTATCTGGGATGCGGTTACCTGTGCCTCACCTCCACCTTAATTGATTCCAATTGCTGGGGCACTACTGCAGTTTGCTGAGGGAGACTTACACCTCATTCCACTGTGTGTAACATTTTTTCCGCAACTGCGGAAAAAAACTGGTTGTGAATAGCCTTTCAGGGGCTGTGCCTTACTTATCTCACACCTTTTTTTCCTCAGGGACTTCCGCAGCTGCACTTTTTTCCAAAGTCCTTAATGTTGTTTTCCGCAGCTGTGGAGGGTTTTGTGAATAGCACTCATTGCAAATTCCCCTTTGTTTCCATAGCTACGGCAGTTTTGGGGACTTAGGAAAGGTTTGCACCTTTGGAAAGCTTTGTGAATCCAGCCCACTATTTTTAGCAAAAGGTCATCAGAAAATTCAATTAGAACACGTTTGAAGATTGGGACAGGCAATTTATTAGAAATAAAACAAGCATTTGTCAATGCCGAATGTTGATTGCTTATATGAGCTGCTTAGGTATTGCCTCCCCCCTAGACATCCACTGTGTCTTTCTGTTCAGTATTCACAGAAGAGGGGCGGGGCAAGGACCACAGCATTTGCAAAGGCATATGAGGAGGACAGTAGTCCATTCACAGGCAGAAGAATCCTGCAGATGGTGAGTAAATTGAAGGTGGACAAAGCGATGGGAGCAGACGGCATACCCCCAAGGATATTAAAAGAACTGTGAAGGGAAATAGCAGTACCTCTGGCAGCTATGTTCACTGAGTCATTCAACACAGGGGCAGTACCAGAGAGTTGGAGAAGGGCACATGTGGTCTCCCTATACAAATTGAGCAGTATGGAGGAGGCAGGGAACTATAGGCCAATCAGCTTCACTTCAGTAGTGGGGAAGATCATGGCGACATTGGTTAAAGAAAGGATAGCGGGGCATGTAGAAGCCATCGGAGCCCAGGACCATAGGCAACATCGATTCACAGTGGGGAGGTCATGTTAGACAAATCTGGTTGATCTCTTTGGCTGGGTGACAAAGAAAGTAAATCAGGTTGGGGCAGTGGACAATGCTTACCTTGATGTAAGCAAAGCGTTTGACACTGTCCCACATCGGAGGCTGATAAAGTATCTGAGTAGGCTGGGCATGGAGGAAAGGGTGGTAAAGTGGGTTAGAAACTGGGTAAGAGACTGGAGGCAGAGAGTGGTGGTAAATGGGGCGCAGTCTGGGGCGGGGGGTGACCAGTGGGGTGCCGCAGGGATTGGTCCTGGGGCCAGTCCTGTTCAATGTCTTCATTAGTGACATTGCAGAAGGGCTGAAGGGAAAGGTCTGCCTGTTTGCAGATGACACCAAGATCTGTAACACAGTGGATACCCCGGTGGGGGGTGGAGAAAATGAGGAGGGACCTGGGGAAGCATGAGAAATGGTCTGAGGACTGGCAACTGAACTTTAATTCAAAAAAGTGAAAAATTATGCACCTGGGACACAGACACCCTGGGGAAAGGTACAGGATGGGGGAGGAGGAAGTTGCTGACAGTGACAAAGAAGGAAAGAGACCTGTAGGATTATAGTGTAATATTTTCATTTTAAAATATAATTTTCTTTAAGTATAACCTTTCACAATATCTAGTCAACTGACAATATTTAGTTAAACTGTTTTGTGATATAGCCTTTTACAATATATAACCAAATGTCTTGTGATACTTTTATATTTCACAACATTTAATATCAAAATGCCCTATAATTACCTTTAACAGGATGATGTGCCCTTATTAGGATGGTATTACTTGTTTAAGGAAGGTGTGCACACAAAGAACCTTCTGTAAAGTGTAATCAACACTTATGAAATTGTGTAAGAAATGTGGTAAACACCTTTTGATGCTGAGTAAGAAATGAAGTCATACCTATGTTATGACACAAATTCACCACACCCTAAGATTAATATGTTATTTTGTTATAGGATTGGCTTATAATGGTGTGTGGGTATTTTTATCAAGATAACAAATCTTTATATTAGCACTGTATGTGAATTAAATAAACTCGCTCCACACAAAGATGAAGATTAAACATGCATGTAAATCTGAATAACCACAATAAACTCTTGGAAGAGAACTGAAGGCTCAAGTGAATTTCATTTGCAAACACAACGCACAGCTTACAATTGGTGCCGTGACTCAGATGTCTGAAGACAGTCTATATGGTTGCTGACGACATCAAATGGACCGAAGGGGCCAAGCTGCGGGGAACGCCTTACTGCACCTGATCTGATCAATCAAGTATGGAAGGAAGTTGACCAAGGGACTCAAGAGGACTGGTGTGAAGTCACACGTGATTTGTCAGCCACAAGATAGACGTAAGTATGGATACCATTTTACGTAAATTTCTAGAAATGCATTTAAAGGAAGGTCCGTATCGCTCTCCTGAACAACAGGAAGATGCATGCTTATGTTTTACGAAGCAATGTATGGATAGGAATGAGAAAATTAAAGTGGATAGAACTAAGTTAGCTAACATCTGTCAAATGTATGTGCAATATCAGTATAAAATAACAGCTAGAATGTGTAACATGAAAAAGCAGATGTTAGAAAATGAAGAGAAATGTACTGAAGGTGTACCCTCCAAGAAAGGGAGTCAGAAAAATATGTTACTGTAATAACAGATATGGAAGAGAAATTAGAGAAGGAAATGCAAAAGTGTGCCACTGATACCAAATAAATGGAGTATAAAGTGAATGTGGCACAAGGGGAGGTTTGTGGGTTAAAAATTATGAATAATCAGAATATTACATTTATAAATAAACAGAGTCAGGTTCAAATTAATGCACTGACCAGACAATTGCAACAGGCAGTAGAAAGATTAGATCAGACAAATCAAGAATATGCCCAAGACCTCTCATATAAAGAATAGTCCTTGTATACAATACAAGCAGAGGCACAGCTGCAGTGCCAAATCTCATTAGAATTAAGACACCAAATAACCTCATTGGGTGAAGATGTCCAAAAATATAAAATGGCACCTGTGCAGGTTAAATACCCCCTTCAGCCAAAACTTTGTTGTAGCTGTAAAGCAGTTACAGACAGTTCCTCAAGCTCCAGTAGTTCTGAGAGTGAGGAAGAACCAAGGAGAAACAGGTGAGGAAAAATGGCCCCCTTTACTACAAAAATGACTGGGGAAAGTTCAAAATTGCCCCGTCCAAGTGAACGGATGAAAAAGTTAACTCCTAATCTTCGGGAGAGATTAGAGGATGAGATAAGGATACTTACAGCAAACACTGAAAATTACAAAACTTGTAAACCGGAAGATGAGCAGCAAAAGAAAAGGTTAGTGGAGAAAATAGATTGTGAAAGGCACAAAGAAGCCAAACTAAAAAGGTTAATAAAGGATAATGAAGCACATACCCTAGAAAAAGAAGTACAAGAGGTTATTGAAAAGGTGGAATATGTTCAAAAGTTCTCCCCGAGATTTGACTATACAAGAGCCTATGTAGTTGGTAGATCAGTTAGGCAAATGGAAGCCTGGACAAAATCCAGTGCCCTATTGTGCAAAGCTAAAAACGTTAGTAGCTAATTTTAATCTGACCAACAAAGATGCATGTAAAGTGGTGACACTTTCCCTACCTGCCGTGTTACTCCAGAGCCTTCTGGCTAACATGGTTCGTACACAAGCTAACCCTGATATTAACGATAATTGGGCAACTGTGGATGAGATCCAAGCTGCTTTACAGTCCATGCATGGTGTGTCCCACACAGATTGGGGAAAGATTTATGAAATACAATTGCTTCCTGAGGAATCCCCGGTTATGTTTATTAACCGATTATATGCTGCATACGCCACATAAGGAGGTGTGGCCGAACCTAGTAAGGATAAGGAGTAATGTCTTAGTTTGATAGATTGGCAGGCTACCTTAGTCCCTGCGTCAATACTCATGTTATGTAAGCGAGCACATACATGTGCAGAAAAAGAAGAGTTTGACAGACTGGTGGCAGATGCAACAAGACCAGAGCACCGGAAAAGGAAAGGACAAGCGGAGAGTAGCCGCTATTGTCAAAACAGAGGATAAAAGTAGGTATACCTGTAATAATTGTAATAAAGAAGGACACTTCAAAAAGGATTGTTGGGCAAAAGGTGGAGACATGGAGGAAAAACAAAGGCAGGTAATGGAAAGAAGATGAGCACAAGCTCTTGGTAATGATGCTAAACCAGGTGGTAAGGCAGACTTACAAAAATGCACTGAAATACTCAGCAATTTGGTCAATACCAAGGCTGTGGCAGCCATTAAAAGAGAACCTGATGAAGAAGAACTGATACAGTTAGGGCAATGACGGGACGAGGCCCCCACCTTCCAAATCCTAGGTAAATTGATAGAGGACTGGAAGGGTCGTCCCACTGTATCGGCTATGGTTTGGGGCTGCCAGACTGCGATATTGGTCAATACTGGAGATACATTTAGCATTACAGATAGTAATATGCCCTCAACAACCCATGGAAAGCAGAAAATAAGTTTGCAGGGCTCCTGGGGAGGGGGGTGGGTGTTAACAGCATACTTAAAACCAGCTATGGTCCAGATTGGAGTACAGAAATTAAAATGTATGTTTTGGAAATGTAATACACATGAAGGTATCATCATGGGTATGGACATTTTGGCACAACATGGTTTGGTAGTGGATCTTAGTAACATGATTTTATGGAAAGGAAATACTACTAACCCAGGACCAAATGTGGATGATTCACATAGTATATATACTATAAAATATTTGAAAATCTGCCATTTAGAGGAATTATGGAAACACATACCTCAGTGGATAGTATCTGTGGTTAAACCGCAAGAAACAATTTGAGCTAAAAATGCTACAGAGTGTGGCAGGGTGTCTAATATGGAAGTCCAAATAGAGGGACCAGACCCCCATCCACAAAAACAATATGCTTTTCCTAGAGAAGATCATGAAGAAATATATGTGTGATACTGAGACAGTCATAGAAGGTCATTAGACCTATATGTTTGACAGTGAACCCCCCTCTTTGGCCGGTAAGTAAACCCAATGGTACCTGGAGATTAACAGTGGACTATAGGGTGCTGAATAAGGTCACACCCTTCATCACCCCAGTGGTATCGAGGCTTCCTGACTTAATATCTCAGTTGTCTCCTACAGCTACAGTTTATACTGTATTAGATGTGTCAAATGGCTTTTGGTCCATCCCTGTCCATCCTGATAGTCAGTATAAATTTGCATTTACTTTTCAAAATAAACAGTACACTTTCCAATGTTTACCCCAGGGTTTTCATTCCTCACCAACTTTATTCCATCAATGTCTAGCTGAGATATTGTTAGGATTTTCTCACCCATAGGCAATAATTAAATATGTGGATGACATGTTGTTACAGACTGACACATATCAGGAACCTGTCAGTTTATTAAATGAGCTGTTAACTGTACTACAGAAAGGAGGGTTAAAATTGAACCCGAGCAAAGCTCAAACTGGACAATCACAAGTCACCTTTTTAGGGATTTATATTAATCAGGAACGATGTACTGTAGACCCAGATAAGAATCGGGTCATACAACAGCTACCCAGACCTAAAACAAAAACAGCACTTCGACAGTTTTTAGGAATGGTATGCTTCTGTAGAGATTTTAGAGAAGCATTTTCTAGTATGGCAAAACCGCTGTACAATTTGTTGAAGGGAGGAAAAGAGACGGATATCCTCCAGTGGGAACCAGAGCATCAGCAGTCTTTTATGGCTCTTAAACAAGCACTAATGATGGTGCCTGCCCTCAGCCCTTCTGAGTCATCAGATTTTGTGATACAGGTACATGCGACTGATCAAGTGAACAACGCAATACTGTTACAAAAGTGATCAGGGACTTTACGTCCAGTGGGATATTTTTCTCGGGCATTAACTCCAGTAGAGAAAACTTATGAAGACTGTGTAAAACACTTACAGTATTGGCTGTATATTGGGCAATACAGGCTACTGAACATATTGTGGGGTTTAATCACATTATTTTGCAAACTTCACACACACCTGTGAAATTTTTCTTAGAAAGGGATGTCCGGGGAGTGTCCTCTCAGAGACTGGTGAAATGGGCATTGGCCCTACAAGGAAAAAATATCAAAGTGGAAAAATGTACCTCCCCTATGCTAGTAGAGTTAATGACATGGAAGGGAGATGCGCATGACTGTGGGAAAGTCATGAGTATTGAATACAAACCAGTTTTTTCTGCTGAACCTAATTTTACGGGTATTGATGTGTATGTCCCAAGGTACTTGTAATCCTAGACTCTAAGTAAAATAAAAAATAAAAAATGTGGATGGCTCCTGCTTTTGGGATGATGGCCACTTCCATACCGGATATGCTATTTGGACCCCTGAAACAAATCAGGAAATATTAGTACGATGTCCGTCATTGTTTTCTGCCCCTCGAGTGGAATTGGAGGCAGTCTGCAGAGCTATTATGATGTAGCCACAGGAAGTCATTAATATCTTTTCAGACTGTGCTTTTGTTGTCAATTCCTTGTTAGATTTTCTTCCTATTTGGATGAAAAGAGGAATGCGGACAGCCACCGGCAAACCCATGGCTTTTGCTCCCATATTACAACATATACGGGATATAGGCGCGCAGACACTGCTAAGAATAGCAATATGTAAAGTAAGAGTTCATCAAAAGAATCCAAAAGATATCCATGAACTAAACAATAATCTGGTAGATAATTTGGCTCAAATAGCTGTGAAACAAACAAACTTATGGGTAGACCCTCTAGGAGGTGACTCTACACAATTGTGGGGGATGGATGAATTTGATAAACACCACATTAAATGGATAGCTGCCATCTCACAAGTCCCAAGTTTGGGATGTATCCAAGATACAGATGCTTGGATAGTGGGTTGTCAGAACCAATGGAAAGACACTGGACAGTGTGCAACCAAACATGTTACCGTATGGGAAGATATGGTAGTATGGGAATGACAGCCTGGGTTTAGGAAGTGGATACCACCCACTTCATTTAGAAAATATATCATTATAGATAATCATCAAACTGGAGGTCATTATGGACTCCACAAAACGTGTAAAATGCTGGCACAAAAATATTGGTGGCCAAAAATGAGAAAGGATGTCAAACAATGCTTGGAGGCTTGTCTCATCTGTGCACAGATGAATCCTCCAGTGCCTGGTAAGAGGGTTCAGTTAGGGCATATACCCCTGGTGGACGGTCCTTGGTAGGCTTACAAATTGATTATGTGGGGTCCTTGCCTACTGCAAAAGGGGGGTTCCGATATTTACTAGTCATTATTGACATATTTTCCAAATGGGTAGAAGCATTGCCCATGCGAAATGATAGTACTACAGCTACTGCAAAAGCATTATGGGAACAAGTGTTCTTACGTTAGGGTTTTCCCAGAGTACTTGAAAGTGATAGAGGAACTCACTTTACAGTGAAAATAATGACAGCATTGTGTGATATTTTAGGTATCACTCAACGTTTGCATTTACCCTACCATCCACAATCTGTGTGAATGGTAGAAAGGTTAAATCACACTCTAAAAAATGCCCTGAAAAAGGCAGTGTTGGATACTGGTAAAGGGTGGGTGACGTACTTACCAGGAATCCTAATGGATATTAGAGGTATGGAAAACAAGAGTACTGGCTATAGCCCATATCAACTGATGACTGAATGGGATATGTGGCTGTATTATCCATCGGATCCAGATTTGTCAACACCTGTGTTAGATAGCATCAAAACTGGTGTGTTTTTGCAACAGCTACAAAAACAGTTAGCTATTTATTTACCTTATGCTGCCAGAAATATGGCACAGACTCATTGGACAAACAAACAGAGACATGTTGAAAAAGTGATACCACCCCTTGAACAGGGTCATCATGTCATGATAAAAAACTTTGGTCAGAAAGGACCATGAGATGCTAATTGGATGGGGTCCTATACCGTCATTGATGTTTTGGGGCCATGGGTCATTCAGGTTCATTGAATTTGACAAGGATCTACAGAGACCAATTGGGTCCATGTGGACCAATGTAAATTGCATCAGCCTTTAAATGATGACAACTGATACTGCTCTGTTTTTCCCAATAGGTGAAGTACAATGATGTATCCTTTATTGGTACTGAGCAGTACCTTGCTGATCCTGGCAACGTCCGACAGACATGAAGGATGGTCAGGGCATATATGGAACAGTTTATACAACCGAAATTATGCCAATCGTACTGTGTCGGGTCTCCCGGTGATATTGGGAGAACAACATGAACACACTGGATATCTTCTTGTCAAATGGTACTTTCTTTGTTATGGACAATGTCAAGATGCGACATGGGGATGCTCGCCAGAAGCCTGGCCTGGCACGGCGATGTGTGTAGTGAAAACAACAGCCCAGAAAGGGATCTATATCCGCTCCACTTTGGGGGATACTACAAATCTGACAAAAGAACAAGACTTGTTACAAATAAAATTAAGGGATATATTACAATATCCATCGGATACAATTGCGTTAAATTATTCTTATGGTTCAAGACGTAATATGTGGCACTTTTTTATATAACACATCTATTGTAGTAAATTATACAGTCGGGTTAAAACAATTTTTCACAGTATTGCCATTAACAAATAAATATTCATTGTTAACATATTTGCGTGTTTTCCAAAAGGCATGATGGCCAGGAATGGCCTGTAATGTTAATTTAACAGCATGGCATAGTTTTGTGGCATGGAATATAGTGTATCAAAAACAAGGTATATCGGCAAAAATTCCTGCCCCATCAGATGGTATCATCTTGACACAAAATGTATATCCTCAATATTAGCCATGCTAATTGGAATATTATAATATTTTACTACATTTGCCTTTTCCATGATTACCCCTTCATTGTAGGGATCGGGCTTCAGTATTATTGTGGCAACAATATTATAATAACATTTTAGATCAATACTATGATAGACACAGAATGTGGTAGTTTCAGATTCCTGCAGAAGCATCACCAGGCTTATCCCGTCGTAAAAGAGACGTGTAGGGCTGGTTAGGCTCAGGATTAGGAATTGCTAATGGTATTGATTCTATGGTTTTAAAGGGTCATATTCGCTCTTTGGAAACGGCTTTAAAGAATGTGGCTACTGGACCGTTATCGACTAATGTAAGATTAGCAGCTGATAATGAAGAAATTGATTGGTTTGCATTTAGAGAAACCTTAAAGAATTTTAAAATTATTGCTCAGGCAGCAGTCCGTTTTTATAACTCACTTTCTAATATGTCTAGAGAAAGCTATATAGAACTGGCTTGCTCCCAACTAGCTGCTGAGGCACATGCTTATCTAGTTAATGAATTAAATAGAATTGAAACAAATAGGTTACCTTTAGGAATAGGGGAGACCAATGTGACTAAATTATTGGATCATCCCACTGTATTTTTACCACCCTTAGCTATGATAAAAGTATGGAATTCACCAAATCAGTATGCACAAGTGCTGCAACATGTGATTCCCATTCTAGTGATGATACCTGTATGTTTTGAACCACTGAAAATATTGTGGCAAATCAGTAATTTGGGAGTATTAAGACATGACCAGATGATGAGACTCCAAATACCAGGTGACACTATTATCACAGTACACAATGAATATGTTGTTTTACCTAAGCAACAGTGTGTACAAGAACATGAAACCTTAATATGTGGCGAAGAGACATCAATTGCCCCATGGTTTCCTAAACCATGTAAATTTATCCAAACATCTGCAAATGAATCCCGCCAAGCTGTGAGATGGAACCAATCATGGTGTGTAATCGCAGGTCAACCTTGTAATATGTGGTGGTGTAGTGACAAAACTTCATGGGTTGCAAATTAGACCCTCCGGGAATGTCCTGCCTATAGCCGAATGAATGTTACCCATATTGATGGTTCCAGTATGGCCTTGGATTTACTCACTGATTTGGCAACTCCACCTCATTTCGAATTACCCAAAATTGATAAAATGACACTTGGTGCCTTGTTGTATCGTCAACAAACAGAAGGACTTATTTTCTCACAGAGGGCCTCTGCCAAATTGGTAAAAAGGCAGTCATCATATATCCCCATTATATCCTGGTGGGACTGAGGCTTGGCTGTTTTGGGTACTAGTCCAACCTTGATAGTGGTAGTATGCGGTATTGCAGTTATATGTGTTCTTGTTATTATACAAGTATTATTGTATCGTAAGATGAGACACATGATTAGACAAATACAAATAGTACAATGGCAACAATGTCCTATGTGATCTCCTAATATAGACAGTCACAAAGGGGGACTGTAAGATTGTAGTGTAACATTTTCATTTTAAAATATAATTTTCTTTAAGTATAACCTTTCACAATATCTAGTCAACTGGCAATATTTAGTCAAACTGTTTTGCGATATAGCCTTTCACAATATATAACCAAATGTCTTGTGATACTTTTATATTTCACAACATTTAATATCAAAATGCCCTATAATTACCTTTGACAGGATGATGTGTACTTATTAGGATGGTATTACCTGTTTAAGGAAGGTGTGCACACAAAGAACCTTCTGTAAAGTGTAGTCAACACTTATGAAATTGTGTAAGAAATGTGGTAAACACCTTTTGATGCTGAGTAAGAAATGAAGTCATACCTATGTTATGACACAAATTCACCACACCCTAAGATTAATATGTTATTTTGTTATATGATTGACCGTACGTGCAGAACAGCATTCCATTAATTTAGAATTGATAGCCCGAGCCAGGGTTTAAAAGCTTACACAGAAAACCGTGAGTGCGTCAACATCACTTACCGGTACACGTTCATTGCAGCAGCGGTTTTCTGAAGGGAGAACAGATCATTTGCTATTACACAGACTGGAGGATCAACCAGATATGAAACGTTAACTTAGGTTTTTGCCACGGTGTCTGTTTCTTCTCTCGCTTAGTGAGAGGTTCCACCGCCATGTTTTTTTTTTGTGAATCCTGCCTACAGCAGAGCACCAACCAATGGGCATATGCGTTGCAACGTTAGGAAAGCCCAGCCCCTAGCAACCACCCAACTCTGTCTCCTAGTGAGGGGAGACAACAATTTCTTTATCCGTAATTTAAATACACGTTGGAAACCTAAACATGTTTTAAAAATAATTTGTGGGGCACCACACACTATAAAAAATACAGGATGGTTTACCCAATGCAGAACCATGTGTTCTGCCACCTTGGAGTCTGATTCCCCAAAAATGTATATATATCTATATATTTATCTTTTACTGAACTACCCCAAGCATAATTGCAATAATGCACTCCAAGGTGTGGGCTGTGGTGAGATTTACCCACCTCTGATGTGGTTAAAGTCACTTGACCTGCAGCCTCATGACACACCACCCTAGGCATGGGTAGATCTCACCACAACCCACACCCTGTCTTGCATTATTGCTTAACTCACCAGGCAGCAGCAAGACTTAGAGGAGAATGCAGAGTGGCGGTTCTGTTGGTAAATTGGACAGATTCACATCTCATCTCCCACAGTTTGATGGGCTGAGCATTCAAGTAAAAGTCAGCAGCAGACCATATCACAGAAGCAGAAATCAAAATGGACTTCTTTTTAGCCTGCCAGCTACCAAGTGCTTATTGGCAGTCATGATGACATGGCCCGCATCACTCACTGCATTCACCATTCCATACGGAGGAGGGGAGAAGACACGAAAATAGAAGCATTGTGCAGCAAGAGATGGAGAGCAAGATAAGTGAGTTAGACTGGGTCCAGAGGAGCATGGTAACAGCAGGTCAGAGCATGCTGGGAGTGTTGTTTGTCTGAGGAGACTGATTTTTTTGCATGATGACTGGCAAGCAGTAGATAATGTCAAAGGCTTGCTGCTCACACACACAGATGGTCCTGGGGGGAGGGCAGCATAGACTGTATAGCATGCAATTGCTAATTGATGCAAACATTTCATAATGGTCACAAAAAAATGACACACATGACTCCTGAATGACACTCCTGATTATCTGCTCGGATCGCACCTGGATTTCCATTGTCAGGCAAGAGTCAATGAGGACAACCGAACTGCAAATAAATATGGAAACATGCCATTGAATTGCCTTACCATATTTTAGAGTAGCAGTAAGGTAACTCCAGGTTTGGATGAGGAGGTCAACGGCAAACCTCATGAGCTGAAAAAGCTCATGGGTGGTGGGATTATCTCATAGTAACACCCCCTCTGCCGTGACTTGCCAGTTAACTGAACTCCTGCCCCACCTACACTACAAATGAGATGCTGTATTCCAAGATCTTCCTAATTTTGTCTGAAAAATGTCTTTGGTCTCTCTAACAGTTGCCATTTCTGTCACTGAAGAGTGGAAATGGCAAATAAATATCCCCTGGTATGAAGAATAAGTTGGTTCTCACCCCAAGGAGGGACACTGACATCAGAAAGAATGAGAATTATGCTGAAGCACACTACGACAGCACTGTCCCTCCGTGTGAGAATAAGCTTCTTCTTCATGCTGGGGGTGATTTGTTATATAGAATACATTGTGAGCATCTTTTCTTCAGATAAAAACCTGTCCAAATTAATGGTTTGTTCAAACAGATCTGGTCAGTTAATATTTCATCTAGACAAAATATCAGTATAACATCTATATTTTTCATATATTTCCAAGAAAATAGAAAGAAAGGTGGAGGGGTAGTTAAAATCAGGGATGGGGATAGGATAGTGGAAGAGGACAGGCAGAAGGCCACCATGCTGGACAAATACTTCTGTTCAGTGTTGACCAAAGAACACAGTGGCCCAATGCCTGACTGTGGCATTACAGCACAAGGCAGGGGAGTGCCAAAAATGGAAACACCAAGTATTCATCATCATCATCATCAAATCTTTATTTATTCAGGTGAACATCATTGAGCAAGGCTCATTTACAAGATGGACCTGATAAGGTCAAGGTTCAACAGTTGATACACAACAGATACATCATACACTTATATAAAACAGTTATACATACGGGGAAAAAAACGTTTATAAACATAGTGATATACATTAAATTTGCATGATAAAAAACGGTTACAGGAAAGTTAAGCTAATATTTACAGTATATACTGTACATATCCCAGTGGGGGGCATGGCAAACACACAATATAATGTAATACTAGGATGGTGAAGGTATTACTGGGTGTCATAAGATGGGGTGTCTGGAAGGATTATGCCATATATGGTTAATTTTTGGGAGGGAGATTGTGAGATGACAAAGCTAGCTCTATCAGTAGCAACTGCATTTCTCTGTGAAGAAGACTGTACAATGCTGTTTAAAGGATGCAAATGGAATGATATTGATGGAATGATGGTATTACCGCAGGCAAGGTTAGGGAGGTGCTTGAGCTTTTAAAGATTGACAAATCTCCTTGTTCAGATAGAATACATCCAACGATACTGTAATTAAAAAGTTAGCAAACCCAATAGGGCACCTGTTTAACCATTCTCTCCAGATGGGAGTCATACCTAATGTCTGGAAAAAGGGCCGACATGGTGCCTCTGCATAAGGGTGGTAGTAAGAAGAAGGCCGGTAACCACAGGCTGCTAGGAAGGCAAATGGAGGCCCTGATTAAACAAGACCTAGTAGACTACTTGGATGGTTCTACAATGCTGGTTCAACAGCTATGTTGTTGACCGACATCACAGTGATGGATTTATGTTGACTGCAAGTTGCGGTTGGCATAAATCCAGTCGGAGACCCTGGTTGTTCTTCTATAGGGGGACTTTGCCCTCAAACACCCCATGCAGGGGGATCTACCCCCCGCACCCATGAACTAAAGGATTCCAACTCTGAGTCAGAGTTGATTCGGGGAGGGGGTGCAGGATCGGGAGACAGAGTGCTGGGGTCTCGGGCAGACCATTACAGCGAACTGTCAATGTTGTTGGCATCGATGTATTCGCTGTAATGGTGTCGCCATGCTGTCGGCATACCTACTTGGATAAGCATGGCCTACAGGATGACAAACAACATGGTTTTGTTATAGGCAGGTCATGCCAGACAAACCTCATTACTTTCTTTTATTGATTATCTAGGCAAGTGGATAGTGGCTGGCTAGTGGACCTTCTCTGTTTAGACTTCAGCAAAGCTTTTGATTCAGTACCACACAAACGCTTGCTGAAGAAGCTAGAGGAACTGGGCATAGCGAGTTACATTGTTAAAGTGATGGTGCAAGTTTGCCATAACAAATGAGAGGTAGTAACCTGTAGGAGTTCTTAATCAGTCTCCTACCATTTAAACTGCAAATAGTACTGTTTTTCATGAAAAAATTCATTTCATTTCGGTGCTCTGCCTCATTTGCATAACCCACCCCTTTTTTATGTCGATTGCACGTGTAACCCCTCTGTGGCGCTATCCCAAAGGATACTACCCCTGCCTACTTAACTACTAACAGGTTGAGGGGCCTAGGTCCAATGGCGGGTGCCTCCACCCAGAGGTCAGGGTTTGCAGTAGTTAAACTAACTTGGTCACAGCCCTCTGGGACACTGTAACCCCCCTTTCTTCCCACTAGTGGCCCACACAATGCATTAGGAATATCTTCACAATGTACACTTACCCCCAGGACTAGCTCTGTCGACTGGACTCTGGGAACCCCCCTGTAAAACAAGATGATACAGTGCAAAAACCATAGTACAATACATTAACATAAATTAATTTTTCAGTCAGTCTAACTTTGCTGAAAACCAACATATCTGATTTATTTACGGAGCTGTAACAAGGAAGGTGGAAATCAGGTTAATTAGGTTAAACACATTAATAATCACAGTACTGTGCACATATTCAGAGTCCCAAATTGTCACTTTCACTGGGTACCCAGGATTGTGGCGAGCCAGCCAGGATCGGTGCAGCTGGTTGGGGCCCTGTGATGGAAAAAACACTTGCACAATACCCAATTGTAATCCGGAGCTGGAGGGCTCAGTTCATGAAGAAATGAAAAAAAGCAACAATTAGATGACACACTTGCAATTCGACAAACAGATGGCAGGGAGCTACCCTGCTTTGTACTCACAAACTCAATGCTGGGAACTGGATGGAAGGCAGATTGTCCTGGATTGCCAAGAGGAGCAGACCATGTGGACAAGGTCCTTGTGACTGGACCCCACTGCAGTTTAGAGCAAATGGATGTAGTCTGGATTAAGCTGGGGTTTACTTCCAGCTTCATGCACTCAATTCCCTGTACAGGGGATTTGAAACACGATTCCCCACAAGCACTACGCACATTTATATGTAAAAGGAAAGTACTATACCAGGCAGGCTGCTTCTCGATCCCGATCGCAATTACTGCACAATACCCAGGAGAACACACAGCAGATTCAGTTCCTGACAGACCGAGTGCGATTCAGCAATTTCTCCAGTCTTCTACAGGGTGAGCCAGGTTTCTGCTCTTCAGATCTCCTTGATTCTCTTCACAGGTTGGATTCAGTCCGAACAGGCGCATGCACAGGCTGCAGACCGAAACTCGGGGCCTTAAATGCGCTTACTGTGCTAAAACTATACACCGCAGAAGCACATAGCTCCTTCTCTCTTCACTGTCTCAACTCATCTCATCTTTCCAGTAGACAGAGCTGGGCATTTCCTTTGAGTTCCTCCCAGTTCAGTTGGCTGGTTTGGCTGTCACTCACAATCAGACTCCCCCTGTTGGTGTAAAAAGGCGTCAAAGTCCACACTACAATTCCCAGAGGCATTGGCCATACAGTACATAGGTGGCTGGCTCCACAATGAGAGTCCAAGTTCTGATTTGCCAGCAGCAGGCTCCATTTCAAAGGTCCCCCCACACTGATTGGTCCAGTTCAGCAGTTTAAAACCAGAATGGAGGGCTAGGCAAACACAGTTCTGACTGCAAAGAAAGGCAGGTTAGACAAACTGTATTTTTGTTATTACTCTAAATGATTTCTGGCAAACTGTTACATCTTTGAAAAGTGCTCACTCTGCCCACTTAGCGACAGCAGAAACGGAGCGATTTGGCAGCAGCTTGAGTGGGACTCAAGCAGGGAAACACACATTCCCCCCTATACAAACTAATTATGTCTGCAAGTAGACAGCTCTTAAAGAGACAGTATCAGAGACTCTAAAAGCACTCACAGATAAACGGCTTAAATGCCAAACACCAGGCTTGGAGCATTCAAGCGAGCTTCTGGAAGACTTTTTGGGAACTCCCATTTGCAGGGGGGTTACACGTGCATGCACAAGAAACATTGCGGCAGCTTTCCGGAAGCAGGTTGTGGAGGCACGGCACTGTTGTGGCCAATGCCCCCACAGCCTGTAAGGGCTTGGCACGCTACTGCTGACACCAGTTCAGCCAGCATGACACTAAGTTGTAAAAAATTAGCTGCTGCAATCAGGGGCCGCCTCATCATTGCAGTGTCAGCCATTCACTGCAATGAGGGAGTGACCCGTCATTGCAGGACGGGATCTAGAAAAACTGATATTGTTTGTGAACATGACAGCAGTTTGCCACCTTGTTCACAAACAATATTACGAGCCTCCAGTGCCGAGAGGGTGCCCAATCCCCCTCGGCAGCATGTGCCCCCCCAACAACAGTATGTTTTTGCTGACTGGGGCCCCAATCCCCATTGGCTGCAGTCCCCGCGCCAGGTCAGACTGCCAATGGGGGAGCCCACTCCCCGTCGGCATAATGGCCTCCGCTAAAACAGGTGCCCAATCCCCCTCAGCTCGTGTCCCCCCCAGCACTGCATATGTGCTGATGGGGTGCCCAATCCCCATCAGCAACAGCCCCCCCAAAAAATTGAGGTGGCATGCTGGAGCCCACCCCAGCATGCCCAATGCCCTGTAAAGGAAAAACTGTCCTGCGATGTTTTTTTTTTTACTGTAATCCTGTAAAATGAAAACGGTCCCTTGCAGTCTCCCTGCCCCCTCCACAACCCACACCCACCCATTCCATTCATTTAAGTGTGTGTGGAAGAACAGCGATTTTTGAGGCTGGATTTCGAGTCAGTGTTCCACCGCATACACTATGGCCCAGATATTCAAAGGTTTGCGCCATGCGCAGCGCAAGTTTCTTGTGCTTGCCAACTCAAAATCTTGCCATTCTGCGATATTCAGAAGGCCAGTTGCTCACCGAAAACATGCTGAGCAACAGCGCAATGGAAATGAAGGCATGCGCAACCGAAGGGCGGAGTCCATGCATAAAGTGTAATGCGATATCGAACTGCCGCAATGCGCAAGAGTAGCTCAACTTGATTTAGCAGTACCGGATTTGAGCCAAAATAAAAGGCTCAAGGAAGCGGTGCAAGAACCCTAGCAGGCCGCAAACTGGGGAGAGAGACAGAGAGAGAGAGAGAGAGACAGGAGCTGGAGGGCAGAGAGGGACAGTGGGTCAGGAGGACAGAGAGGCCAGTGGGGGTACCGGTGCAGTGGAAGCAGCAGTGGGGGCAGCGGGGTACACAGGAACAGCAGCCAGGGGCAGAAGCCAGGGAGATGGACAGTGTCAGCTTCCACATGGAAGCTGTAATGAGAGGTGAGACACCATGCTGCGGGAGCGTGGCCGTGGAGGGCCCGTCGGCTATGCCCCGACAGGCGGTATCGTGCCGCAATCAGCCGAGCTGTACACAGAGCGTCGAGATTGTGGCCCGACACCGCCTGAACAGGAAATACTGAGGCGGCTCTGCGAGCTGTGCAGTGATGTGATGCAGGCACCCTCACGACGGAGTCATGCTCTGTCCGTGGAGACCAAGGTGACAGCCTGCATGTGCGTGCTCGCCACGGGCACCTTCCAGAGGCCGACAGGGGACAACATAGGCATTACACAGTCGGCCACGTCATGCATCCTCACCCAATTCCTCAGCGCACTGCTGCCTCATGCTGCGGAGTACATCCATTTCCCCAGCACCGGCGGAAGCGTACAGCAAACATGCAGGAGTTCCACAGGGTAGCACGTATGCCTGGCGTGCTAGGGGCCATAGACTGCACCCATGTGGCCATCGCAGCGCCACCTGGCCCCGGCGGCCAGGCTTATCGGAACAAAGGGCTTTTCCAGTGTCAACTGCCAGGTGGTGTGGATGCCACTGGCGCATTATCAATGTCTGTGCCACACACCCTGGCGGAGAACATGATGCCTTCATATGGCACCAGTCTGCACTGTGCCATCGATTCAAGTGGGAACATCCCACGGGTCATCTAGTGGGTGAGTACACATGTATGGAATGCAAACCCTGGGCAGGTTGGAATGACACAGGTGCCATGGTAGTGGCACACAAGGATATGGGCAATATGGACCTGACATGACACTGATCTCCACTATCTCCACACAGGTGACTGGGATACCCATCTGTCCTGGCTGCTCACACCGTGCCGGCCCCCGACCCCAAGCGCAGCTATGTTTCAATGAGGCACATGCGCAACACGTAACATCATAAGCGGGTGTTTCTAGGTGCTCAAGAAACGCTTCGATGCCTGGACACCTCGGCGAGCCCAGTACAGCCCCAAAAGGCCTGTAGGATATTCTGGCCTGTTGCATCCTGCACAACATGGCCAAAGACCATTGGGATAGCCGTACAGGTCCAAGAGGGGACAGCGATGGGGATGCCAGTGGCGCTGGTGATGTGGGTGATGAGCAGCCCCCTAGGACGGAGGGACCCCGACTGACCCGCAGGCCCAGCTGCACGGGACACCATTGCAGAAGAGCACTCGCCAACACAGGTAAGGCAAGGGGACATGTGCAGGCAACACTGTCCATGCCAAGACCACAGGCACACAGGGAACACACCGTGCATGAAGGTCAGGGAGGTGAAGGTTCCAGGCATACCAACACACCAGCAGAGGGGGTGAGCACACATATGGAGACACACACACACACCCAGGCAGCATACATGGGCAGCAGCACACAGCGTAATGACATTGCCAATACACAGCACCACCTACCACCCCACCACCTGGACTGTCCCGTGCATTGTGTCAGGACCTGGGCCACTGCACCTTGGTGTACAGTGCAATGCAGGCATCATCATGCACCGCACCTGTGGACAGCAGTTGGGAGAGTGTGCGGGTGGTCCATGTGTCAACAGTGAGCAGAGCACCCAGCAGTGCACTGCCCACCATGACACACATGCACACAGGGCAGCACCAGACAGGGCCTGCACTGGAGACAGCTCAGTCCAGGTAGCACTGTCCCACGACCACCACGGATGCGTGGGTGGCCCCGCCGTGTGGCCCAGCAGCACTGGCAGGCTGAGCAGGGGCCACATTGGGTGGTGCTGGTGCACCACCAGGGGTCCCACTGCACGAATGCGACCTTGCCCGCACAGGGGTCTGCATCCTGCCAAACAAACTTGCACCAGGGGTGCTCGGGATGCCCACAGCAGAACCCGGCATCGACAGGCCTGGTGTCTCACGCGCGCCGAGACGGGGTGGAGAGTGCACTGTGTGGGGTGTGGGTACAGGGGCACCTGACAGTGTGGCCAATGCGTCCAGACAGAGACCACTGCCTGGGTCAGCCTGTCAATGGCAGCGGTCACATCCGTCCGCATAAGACCAGCTCGGCTCGGTCGAGCACCTCCCCGCTATGCCACTCACCACGGACACAGACAGTGCCTCCACGGACCTTGCAACCCGCCCCTGCAGCTGTACCGACTCCTGCAGCAGGCGGGTGTGCGCGCTCAATGGGTACTGTGCCCCAATGGCATCGTGACCCCAGGGTGTGGGCGGTCCTGCTGCACAGCACCCCTTGAGGTGGGCGCTGTCGCCAGGACCAGGTATGGGCGGATCAAAGGCGGTGGACATGTGCCACTGCTTGACTACTGCACCCCAGACCTGGTGTGGGACTGCTGCTGCCGCCCCTCCAACTGCCTGAATTTCAGGTCCACCTGTTCCACCTCCATGCTGACAACAGTTCCAGACACCTGCACAGCCACTGGTGCTGCCCACCGGTGCTGACAGGCACAGCCTGGGACTGTGCCAGCATGCTGGTACACAGGTGTGAACCAGAAGGCCCAGGGGCACGTGCTGGCCTGCCATGTGTCCGTCATGGGACACACACCTATCACTGCCCATTGCAGGCCTGCTATCATCAATGGTGCAGGTGCGTGCCACTGCCATAGGCACAGCATGCTGGCATACCTGCATGCCAGACTGCTGTGACAAGGCTGTGCACCCCTGCACCCATATCACTGACACCGGAGTTGTCGGCCCAGCCTGCATGCTGCTGCAGTGCCTGCAGGCTGGTGGCGGAGTGGATGGTCCTCCTCCACGCCCAGCAGGTCTGCCTCACTGACCCGACCCACCACCACCGTCTCCTGCAGGCAGAACAGGATCTGTAACAGAAAGAGTACATGTGAGTGCATGTGAACAACAGCCCCCAACAACACCACCATGTCATACCGTGCAGTGATGGGCTTCCACCTGTCTGGATCCTCTGCCAGATACGCCCAATGGCTTTCGGCTGCATGGCGCGACCAGTGTCTCCTCTGTAGGGGTCAGCTGCAACACCACTGGTGGGCCCCACCAGTGCCAGCACGTGCCGCCCTGAAGGCTGCCACCTTCTCCTTCAGCCTCCTCGCGGTCAGTCCCCATCTTCCACTCACTGCATTCCTGCCCGGAGGCTGGTGGCTTCCGTGGTTGACGCCCGAGCTACCCTCCCATGCAGCTGCACACTCCTGAGGGGTGCCCTCCGTCCACTCAACAGTGGCTCATCCTCCAGGTAGGCCTGGAAGAGGGCCTCTGTCTCTGCCAGCGGTGAAGTTCGGCCTCCTCGCCCGCCCGTCCACACCCTCAGCTTGGCTCTGGTCAGTCATGGTGATCTGTATGGGTGGAAGTGGACACCTGTCACTGTGCAGTCGACAGCATTACCCCATGAGCATAGCTGCGGCCCGGGGGGTGCGGAAGCCCCCGTTCCTCTCCCGCATGGCAGATACTGATAGAAGGGTGCCTTGTCCCTTTCTAGTGCCCTTTTCATGCTCAGCCCCTCAGCCTTTATCATCCTCCGCCCATGAGCATTGTCCTGAGCATCACACAGCATGTAACTCACCTCTCACCTGCAGTAACCAAAGCTGGCCAGCACAACCCACTGTCGCATTTTTATAGCGCAACACATGCAAATGAGGTGTGGCTCAACTTTAATGACATGCTAATCGTGCCACTGCGCCTTTGAATGGCTGATCGGATGATTTGCATATGTCGGCTGAATATCGCGTATTTGCGCTTTGCGCAATACGGAAGGTCCGGCTGAGCCAATGGCGCAGGTTTGTGGCTGCGTGCCACACTGCATTGCGCATGCCCAGACAGCTTACGCATGCGTCTATCGCGCTGCAGACCTGCTGGCCGATAGGCGATTCAGGCCATGGCCACCATTGTGCCAGTGGCGCTACAGCACTGGGCACTATAGGGCTGTGGCACTACTGCGCGATAGTCCACTGTGGCTGGTGCATATCTCTGCAGTCGCGCGGGATGCCTATCGTCGGTGGCGCTGTGCGTGGCCGCCGTCATTGCCGTGACCTTGTGTATGGCCTCTGACCCCTGGCGCTGTTCGCATGCCATGTATGCGTCCATATTAGCTGTCCGGTGACAGTGCCATGTACAGTAACGGCTGCTCGAACAGCGCGTTGGAGCCTGTGGTGGTCTATTGTTAACGCAACAACTCCATTGAGTTACGGTGCAGCGGGCGCCATTGCCTACTGTAAAGTTGGTGCGCCATGGCGGAGAAGGGCAGTGTCCTGGAGCCAGCTGGAGGTGGCCAACCTGGTGGCCCTGGTGGAGCCCCACTGTGAGGCACTGTATGGTGAGGCCCCCCTCACCATGCCTAGGACACACGTGTGGCAGCAAGTGGCCACTGACCTGGTGGAGGTCACTGGCTGGGGCCGGTCAGCTGAGCAGTGCCGGCACCGGTACAGTGACCTCCGCCGGAGGGAGCCGGAACTTTTGACGCGGCTGCGGTCGCGTGCCAGGCGGGGCGTAGTCCCTAGGCCAGGTGAGTGTACCATCTATGCAGCTATATTCTCTGTAGGGGTGTGTGTGTGCTTGGGTGGCTGTGCATAGGTGCCGGCTCGGACACGGTTGGCTGTGTCAGTGTGTGCAGCTGTGCGATGGATGGTTATGGCTGTGTGGGCAGGCACTCTCACTGGGGCAGGGGGCACTCTGCTTTTGAGTCACACTGATGTTTGTCTCAACATATGTCTCCCACAGGGCGGATTTTGAGGACGCCGGGCGAGGGTGAGGTGGGCCATGCCAGGGCCCCGGTGCCAGGGGGTGTTGTGCCCCAACCACAGCAGCAGCAGCAGCAGCGGCAGCAGCAGCGGCAGACCCAGCTGCTGGAGCAGTATAGTATCATTACTTCATGGATGCTATTGCATGCTGGGGGGCAAGACCACCAGCCATGCACAACACAAACCAAAGGGAGGTCATAATTCCACTATACAAGACACTAGTGAGGCCCCACACTGGGTACAGTGTACAGTTCAGGAGACCATACCTACGTATGGACATGGACTGGGTAGAGAGGGTTCAGAGGAGGGCAACACGGATGGTGCATGGATTGCAGCACAAGTCCGATGAAGACAGGTTGAAGGAACTGAACATGTACTCCCTGGAGGAGGGAGGAGAGGGGATATGATGGGGACATACAAGTATCTTACAGGGTGGAACAGAGTGCATGACAAAACACTATTTTCAGCGTAAAAGATGTTCCAGGACTAGAGAGCATGGGATGATGTTGGAGGGGACGATTCGGGAAACATGAGAATGAATTTCTTCACAGACCGGTGGTGGAGAATGAAACACCCTGCCAGAGGAAGTGGTGGGGGCTGACTTGGTCACGGGATTTAAGAATGCATGGGATAGCCATACAGGAATTCTGGAGGTCAGGGTAAGGTGCAACAGACTTATAGGAAAACAGAGTGAACTTACAAGGTCAAATGGGCAGACTGGGTGGCCCATGAGGCCCTATCTGCCGACACTGTCTATGTATTTATGTATGCAGGCACGGACAGGTGACATGCATCACTGTGCAGTATCACAGACGTCTGTGTATGCATCACTGGTGGTCCAGGCATGCACTGGGCACATAGCTGTGTAACTGGCATCACACCATGTTGCCACATCACTTGCAGCCTTGTTTGTGCTGTGACAGGCATGGGCAGTGTGTGTGTGCAGTGGTACGCATAGCTGGTGCTGCCTGTTTGTGATGGCCATATGCATGTTCACTGTGGGTGGGTGCATGCCATCACAGGTGCAGGACATTGAGCTATATGGCTTGCAGGTTGGGTGTGTGTTCAGGGTTGTGGTCAGTCTCAGCCATTGACTGTGTTCCCATTTTCCTAGGCCTCGAGGTACTCAGGAGGATTTGAGGGGATCGGCACCTCACCCAGATTTCAGTGGAGGAGCCAGAAGCGATACTGCAGGCCTAAAGCGCCATGGTTCCAGGAGGCGGAGGCACAGGGCGGGACACCAGCAGGGGAAGACTGGCAGCCAGCTGAGCCATAGGCCACATTCCCTTCCCACTTCTCCCATCCCTATCACCCTGCCTTCCCTCTCAGGTTTTTATTCCTCCCTTGAACACCCTGCCTTTTACCCGTCCCCACTTGTACATAGTTTCACCTGTTTATATGTTAATCTTTTAAATATACATTTCTATTTTGATACGACTGCTGTGTTGGTCTCTGATTTGCAACTGGCTATGGGTGCTCCGTTGCAGGGGTGTACATGCCATCTGGGCTGGTATGGTCCTGGGTATATATATGTGTGTGTGTGTGTGTGTGTGTGTGTGTGTGTCCATGAGGAGGTATCACCGGCATGGCATTGACTTTCTGTTGGTCTTGCCGTCTGCTGCCACCCACTGCTGGGTGCACAGGGTGGAGTCTGGCTGGTATGCTTCTCTGCAGCATGGGGTTGGCGTGTGGCAGGGGGATGCATGGTGTTTCCTGCAGTGCCAGTCACTGCACATGGCGGTGTCTTGGGGTCATGGTGCAGGGGTGCTGTCTGTCGGGGGCTGATATGCACTGTGGTTGTCAACCCCTGTGTGTGCATCTCCGCCTGCCAGTGGTTGTGCTGGGGTGTCATGGCTCTGCTATGCTTTGTTGGCTTGTCCCCATGGGCACGTGGATCTTCCATCCCACCCCCAGTGATGCTGTTCTTGGGGTGTGCAGGTGTGGTGTGGGTTCTGCAGTGTGTTCCTGTGCCCCTGTGTGGCATGGCTGGCGGTGGGCCCCAGCCTGCCTCCCTGGATGTGCAGTTCCATTGCTCTGGGGGGGGCTGTGCTTGCGCTATGGCAGCTCTGGACTGCTCAGCTGAGCTTCCCTGGTTGCGCCATAGCGCAACATTTTGGCTCAGCTTCTCCTTCCTGGTTGCACGATGGCGCAGTATGTGCGATATTGAGACGTTGGTTGCTTGCGCAATTTGCTCTGCTCCATGTTTGAATATCGCACCTGTTACGCATTTGCACAACTGGTTTGTGCTTGCTCCTGCTGTTGCGCCAGGTTTGAGCGCAGTTTGAATATCCAGGCCTATATATATTTTTTTCAGTAAGTATTGTAGTGGTATGCCCCCTCTGTTGTTTGATAGATGGTTCTCTGGGTGTGCCTAGGAGAGGTTCCAGGGTAGCAGTCATTTCAGGCAGGGGAGAGTGTAACCTCCACCCCCACAACCAGAGTGGGGGCATTACTTATGTTAGCACTCCACCTGCAAAACAGGTAGTGCAGCAAATTCTAATTCTACACTTGTGGAGTTAATAGTCTTGCAGAGTGCTTTCTGTACACAGTATTCCATCGGGTAGATAAGGGACCCTAACAGGAAGAGGTTTTTTTTTTTAACAGAGTCAGATTTCATATGAAAGTCAGTATGCAGGAGGAGAGAGAAAACAGTGAAACAGAGGCAGGTTATATGTTTGGTGTCCTTGCCCCAGTACCTGCCCAAGTCCTTGAAAAACACTTAATGACCAGGGGCAGCCCCCATGTACTGCCCCAAGGGTCTTGGCACCTGTTATAAGGGAGGCAGTGGGATGGCACAGGTACTAAATCAAACTTTGCATCAGTATTTGGCCAGCAAGTCATATAACATGGTAAACAGTAATCAGAATTTGCAGGAGATTAGCAGGAGCCAGTGTCAGTTATTTATTTATTTCCAATCTCGAATTAACCATTTGAGCTCAGAGCTCTTTACATAGGTTCCACATTAGTACATTTAGACCAGTAGGTGATTATATAGAGGATTGAGACAAACAAGGCAATAGAATTAGAAGGAGAACATTTAGGTACATTTGGTCTTTAAAAAAAGGAATGCAAAAAATACAGCGAAAACTAAAACTGGAATAGGTAAACACAGTCAGATAGATACAGGAACAGACTAAATTATGCACCTTAACATTTGTAGCCTCCTGAACAAAATTACCACACTCCAACCATATGTACTCTCCCTATGCCTGGATATCCTTATCATCACAGAAACTTGGCTGAAACTCCATAACTTGGATGCGGAAGTATCCATCCCTGACTATTCCCTCACTCGACATGACCACCCGGGGAAAAAGAAGGGTGGGGGCATTGCCATGTTCATCTCCACCAAGCTTTAATTCACACCAGTCCAACTCCCAAACCCAATGCACCCTATAGACTCCCTTCTACTCAAAATATCACTCCCTCACTCCATCCCTTTATACATAGTGGGGTCTTACTGTTCTCCGGACACCCCCCTGCATGCCATCCTGGAACACCTAGGCACCCTAAAATCGCTTGCCTCGGGGAGAACTACACATCCTTGGGGATTTCAATGTCAGCTGGCTCTCCAAAACAAACTCTAGGCTCAAAAACCAGGTGACTGCACTAAACCTATCCCAGCAAATCACCGAACCCACTCACTTAAATCATAAATCCCTTAACCACTCTCTCCTTGACTGGGCCCTCACCACATTCCCCCATCGGGTACTAGAAGCTGGTACACTACCCGATGTCCTTAGTGACTGCCACATGATTTATGTAGTAAGGAAAGTAGTCAAGCCCCAGGTGCTGCCCCCAGGAATACTATTCACTAGATCTTACAAATCTCTGGACCTTGCTGCATTCCTTACTGACCTATCTAACACTGATTGGTCAGTCATTCATCACGCCTCCTCCATCGATTCGGCCTTGGAATTTTTCAGATCCAAATTTCTTGCAATCTGGGACTACTACGCACCTCTCAGAAAAGCCTGTGTAAGGGGTGCCCACCTATCCTGGGTTAACACAACATTATCCAACAACTCCATGCTAGGGACAAGGCCTGGAAATCTTTCAAGGCAACTGGCACACAGGCAGCCCTCCAACACTACCGTCCACTTCGCAATGTATGCACTAGGTTAATTCATCAGGCCAAAGCCAACTACGTCAAGGTCTCTTTCCACTCAAACCTCAACCACCCAGCGAAATTCTGGAAGTCAATGAAATCCCTGCTATCTCCCCCTGCCCAGCCACCCACCCCGGCCCTAAATGTAAATGGCTTCATGGTCACTGACTCAGGCAAAGTGGCTTCTGCTTTTAACATATTCTTCACCAACTGTGCCTCCTCCCTTCTATCCTCAAACACTCACCCCCATATGCTCCCACAACCACCCTTGTCACCCCCACCCCATCGTCACGCTTCTCATTTCACCTGGTCTCCCCAGCTGAAGTGCTAACAGCCCTATGTTCTCTCAATCCTCACAAAGGTAAATGCCCCTCTGGCCTTGACTCCAGGATGCTATACCTTTCTGCCCCAGCCATCACCACCCCACTGGCCTTCCTCTACAACCTCTGCTTCTCTCTTGCCAAAATACTGGCTGAATGGAAACGAGCCACAGTCATCCCTCTATCCAAAGGTGGTGACCTGTCCTCACCGGCAATTACTGCTCTATCTTCCTTCTCCCTGTTCTAGCCAAAGTCCAAGAACAACTCGCCCTCACCCAAATTTCCGCCTTTCTCAACTCCTCCGTCTTTCTCTCACACTACCAGTCTGGCTTCTGGAAATCGCACTCCACTACCACCTCCCTACTAAGGATAACAAATGACATCCTTACTGGCATGGACAAAGAGCACGTCACCTCAGCTATCTTCATCGACCTAGCTAAAGCTTTCAACACGGTCTCCCACTCACTTCTGCTATCTAAACTCTCCCTCACCGGCCTCTCGGGTGAGGCCACCAGCTGGTTCCACTCTTACCTGGAAGGGAGGCAACAAGTAGTAAGAATTGGTTTTCCCACCTCTGCCCCACTTTCTGTCAATATAGGGGTCCCACAAGGCTCAGTCCTTGGCCCGGTACTCTTCTCTATCTTTCTAAATGACCTGCCCTCAGTTTTCCCTCTCTCATCCATACACATATATGCCGATGCCACTGTACTATATGCCACAGGTCCCTCCCCCGCTGAAGAGTCATCCAGATTCCAGGAGGATTTTAATGCAATCCAGCTTTGGTTCCGCTTTAACCAGCTATTTCTCAACCCAAGGAAAACTGTCACACTCACCTTTCGTACCAGGCAAAGGCTCTCCCAGGTCCTCTCATCCCCTACCTTCCACAGTCTAGATGGGACCATCTTGGAGACCTGCACCTCATTCAGGTACCACGGGGTCTGGCTCGACCAACACCTTGACTTCTCAGCCTACATTGATGCTATCCACAAAAAACTTCACCCGAAACTGGGAGCCCTCTATCGTAACAGAGATTGTATTCCCCTGTCAACCCGCAAAGAAATAGTTCAGAAAATGATCATCCCACAATTTGACTATGGGGACATTGTATATAGCATGGCCCCAAAGTCCTTCCTTGCCAGACTGGACCCTCTCTTCCACTCATTCTGCTGTTTTGCCCTGGACTGCCCGCCCACAACTCACCACTGCGTTCTCTACAAATCCTTAGATCTACCTTCCTTACAGGATCAGAGAATGGCGCACTGCGCCAGGTTAACAGCAAAATACTGGACCCAGTCCCTCCTCTCATACCTCACAATTAACCTAGTTTCCCTAACTCCTTCAACCTACACCCTCTGCAACACCGACTCCAGGCTTCTTTCCCTTCCATGCATGTTCTCCGTCAAAGATCAGCATGTGTTCAAGTACTGAATGCCTTACATATGGAACTTCCTCCCTGCGGAACTCAGCCACACCACCTCCTCTCAGCAGTTCAACCTTCTCCTCAAACAGCATTTCACCACCCCCTGCACGTGCAGCTAGCCCCATATGCAGCCAAATTGCTTGTATGTCTGTAGGTTTGCTTATATGTCTGTCTCTACTGTTAATAATTCCTCTATGTTTGCAGCACTTAGCCTCACTGTGAGCTCCAACCCCCTCATAGCCCTAGACTCTACTCCCCTGCCAAGGGGCAGGTGTATCGTGTGCAATGTGTTTTCTCCCATTCATGTTATGTACCAATCATGTTATGTTTTGCTTGAATACTGCCTATCTCCTGCCAAGAGGCAGGTGTATCTTGTGCAATTCGTTTTCTCCCATCCATATTAGGTACCAATCATGTAATGTTTTGCTTGAATACTGCCTATCCAATTTCCCCTTCCCCCAGGATGCATCTGGAATCAAGCGTTGCATCACTCAATATGCCCTCCTGGTAAAACTCTTAAATAAATAAATAAATAAAATAACTGTGCCCAACTGGGAGCCTGTTAGTTGTCAGCAACACGAGGGGGTTAGCGCATAGAAGTGCTGGAGACATGTGGTGGAGGGTTGATCCCCAAGTGTAGGGTGAGAGAGAGAGAGAGAGAGATCTGTTTGGCAGAAGGGCAGATGGTAGGAGATGCCTTTGCTAGATGTTAGCCATGGCAGACACATTGAGATTCCTGTATTAAATGTTTTTTTAGGTTCTTTTTGAAGGTCCACAGAGTTGGCAGGCTAATAATGTTCTCATGGAGGGAGCTGAACCACAATGGTGCCCGATAGGCAAAGGACCTTTGTCCTTGAGATGTCTGATATTTTGGAGTCAGGAAGGACTGCAGTTCTGAATTTTTGGTGGGCCTGGGATTAGTGCTGGGAACTAGGAGTTGTTGGACCCCAGTCAAGAGCTGACCAAGGCAGATCTTTTTGGCCAGGAGGCAGGATTGATATTTTAAGCAACCAAAGAGCGTTAGCCGGTGAGCCTTTGCATAGAGTTCGCAGGTGTGGGTTAGTTGGTGTGCCCCTATGGTGAGCCTGCAGGCATTGTTAAGGGCTGTTTTTATACATTGGAGGGCAGTATCTGTGGCAGAGCCATATATTGGCAGTCCGTAGTCCACTAGGGAACCCACTGAACTGTGGAACGCTCTGCTGAGGGCTTCAGGGGTCAGGCTCTGCCTATGGCGATAAAGTAGCCCTAAGGATTTGTTGATTGCTTTAGCTGTGATGTCTATGTGGAGGGCGTAGGAGAGCGAGCTGTCAAGAGTAATTCCAATATATTTGAAGTGATGAACACGTTCAGGAGGAACACCACCCCTATTACATATTGATAGTTTTGTGTGAATAAGTTGGTCAATTGCTAGAAGGTGTTTAGCCAAGAAAATTCAATGGTCTGGATGGTAGCCATCCAAGGGCAGTAGTGGATTTTAAAGGAGTCTAGTTGGGCCTCTTGCTCATATCTTTCAGGATTCCTTACAGACAGGGATCATGCAAGAGGACAGAAAAAGTGCCAGTGTGTCCTACTATAAATGAAGGGGGTGAGGTTGAACCTAGTAATTACAGACCTGTGAGACGTACCTCAGTACTCACCAGAGACTCCACTGGGGGGGAGACTCCAAGTGAGTCAATGCAAAAGAGAAAGACAACTTGATGGCACCAAAGACAGCAAATGTACCAGGAGAGTCTTATTGGTTGGGGACTCCATGATTGGGAGTAGAGAGGGTGGTGGAGGGGGGTTAGATGGGAAAAGGGTGGTCTTGTGCCTTCCTGGTGCATTGGCCATCTGGGATTTAGACAGGATAGGAAGGATGGCAGAAAGAGAGCTGGGGGTGGGTACCAATGATCTGGTGAACCAGTTGGTGAAGATGGTGAAGCGGAACTTCCGTAGACTGGGGGAGTAGAATGATGGCACACTCAGCCTCCCTGGCCTTTTCTGAAGTTCTTCTTGTGTGGGGTAGGGAGTGGAAGCAGAATAGGATAAGGTGTGAGGCAATTGAGGAGTTTAATGGGTGGCTTAAGGGATGGTGTCAGGAGAAGGGGTGCCACTTTGTGGGGGATTGGGGAACATCTGGGGACAGGAGACTCTTCAAGGGTGATGGACTTCACC
This sequence comes from Neoceratodus forsteri, assembly GCA_016271365.2. Lineage (NCBI taxonomy): Eukaryota > Metazoa > Chordata > Ceratodontiformes > Ceratodontidae > Neoceratodus > Neoceratodus forsteri. Next base: position 174,367,359 of record CM028135.1, read on the forward strand.
TGACAAGAAAGGAGGTCACTTCTCTAGATGGACTAGGGTAACTAGTGGGGTCCCCTAGGGCTCAGTACTGGGACCATCATTAACCTGTAACAATAAGGCCTGGATGACAAAATTTGTGGATGATATGAAGTTGGGGGTATTAATAACTTATGAATATGATGCAAAGTCATTCCAAGATAATATCAACTCTCTAATAGATAGTGCGCGTAAGGAAAAATTGAGGTTTAATATGGATAAGTGCAAAATAGTGCACTTTGGGAATTAAAATCTTATTTTTAAATACTACATAAAGGGCAATGAACTAGAAACAACAAAAGCAGAGAAGGACCTGGGAGTCCTAGTAACAAACAACCTTAGATTTACTAATCATTGCTCTACTGTAGTGAAAAAGGGTTATGGTATTCTTACTATGATAAAGAGAAACATAAAGAGCAGGGCTAGAGAGGTGTTGGTGCCTCTGTATGTCTCTCTGGTGCCCCCACATTTGGAGTACCCTGGCCCCTTTTGGGAACCATACCATAAATGAGACCTCAAGAGACTCAAAGGGGTTCAGAGATGGGCAACTCAATGGATAACAAAACTCAAACAAAATGAATACAAGGAGAGATTAAGGGACTTGGGACTGTTCTCACTTCAGTATAGAAGAATCAGAGGGGATATGTGCTTGGTCTACAAGGTACTTGAAAATAAAGATTTATGGGAGTGTGCCAGACTATGCACAAAATCTAACCAAAAAAAGATTGAGGGGACACACTCTGCAATTAAGGGGAGAACATTATAGAAAGAACCAGAGAGGTGATTGGTTCTCTCAGAGGGTAGTATCAAGATGGAATTCATTGCCAGCAACTGTGCTATATAGTACAACCATTGACCAATTTAAATTGGTGTTAGGCAATTATTATACAACAAGATGCTATGAAGCAGAGATTTAAAATAGGGTGCAGGTCAGCAAATGACTGACGCTAATTGACCTGATAATAATCTTATGAATTTTATGAGGCCTGTACACTGGGGCAGACGTTTGACATCTATATCAGAAGTTTAAACTCACTGGGGAGGGGACTGGGTCTAGGGGAACCATGGTGGCAGGTGAAAGGAAGGGGATCATGGCTACTGTAATACTCCCTCACATTTGGGGGCTCATACCTGCTCAGCAGGCATAAGGAGAGCTGTGGCCCAAACTGAACTAGGTGATGGGACATTGGAGAGGGAAAACACAAAGTGTGTAATCACCAGGAAACACATAAGGAAGAAAGGGCAGGGATAGCACAAGAGCAGTAGCAAAGTAGGATCAGGGATCAGCTGCAAGGGGGTATGCCTTAACACCAGGAGGCTAGGAAACAAAATCAGTGTGCTCCAGCCTCTAAGCACTGATGGTAGACACTGAGGTAGACCTTGTGGCCCTCACAGAAATGTGTACTTCAGAAAATAATGACTGGGAACTGATGATCCTTGGATACTCATTGTTCTGGAGGGATAGAGGAACAGGTAGGGAAAAGGAGTAGTAATTTTTATGAAGAATGGCATCAAGGTGGCAGTCAATTGGTACATCAGGGATAGTAAGTGTGAGACAGAGTCTCTCTGGGTGCAACTTACAAGCACCTCAGGCAAGAGACTGCACATGGGGGTGATTTATAGACTTCTGGGGCAAGAGAAACAGAGGGGCAGAGAGCTCAGAGAGGAACCTGAAAGAGGGGTGGCAATGGGGGAAGTAGTGCTGGTGGGTGATCTGACCCTGTCAGACACTGACTGGGATGTTCCAGTGGCCAGGAGCACCAGACGACAGACCTTGTTGGATGCCTTCCAGGGCTGTCTACTGGTACAGCTAGTTAAGGAACCCACCAAGCAGACTGCAATTCTCAATGAGGTGCTCACCAACTAGGAGGTGGTAGGAACTGTGGGACTAGGGGAGCCATAGGGAACAGTGACCATAACTCCATTTGTTTTGAACTGGTCCTTGAGTCAGGAAAACCCCAATTAAGAGCAGAAGTCCTTGGTTTTAGATGGGCAGACTTCAATAGGCTGAGGGAGCTGGTCAGGGAAAAGTTAGTTGGGGTGGACAACATAGGTGAGTTAGAAGAGAGATGGGGCAATTAAGGGGGCATTCTCGAGGCATCTAACTTATGCCTGAGAATGGTGACCAAAAAGAAGAGGTTCAGGAGACTGTCATTGTTCTCAGCAGGGGTCAGGGAAGTGGTGAGGGCCAAGAAAAAGGCCTTCTACAAGTATAAAGGAAAGCAGGGGGAGAAAGAATGTGGAGAATATTTACTGAAAAACAGGGATGCAAAAAAGTCAGGAAAGCAAAAACAGACACAGAGCTGCATATTGCAAAGGGGGTCAAGACCGGAGAAAAACAGTTCTGATATACAGTATTAGAGAGAAAAGGAAGAAAGGAGGGGGAATTGCAAGGCTAAGTGAGGGGGTAGGGTGATAGAGGAGAATGGGCAAAAAGGCTGCTGTCATCAATAATTACTTGTGCTTGGTTTTTACTAGGGAGGATGGTGGGTTCATGCTAGAGAGTGGCATCAGCGCAGCTACTAAGGGGGTCCAGGAGATGAGGCAGCCAACATATACAAGTGAAAGGGTCCAGAAAGGGCTGGCAGTCCTAAAGATAGACAAGGCCCTGGGACAAGATGCTTTGCATCTGAGGATATACAGCGAACTGGTAGCTGAACTGGCAGAACCCCTGGAAGGTCTGTTCAACAGCTCACTGGGGACAGAGGTGATCCCAAAGGACTGGAGGGTGGCAGACATGGTTCTGCTTGATAAGTGGGGGAACAAGGAACACACAGGTAACTACAGACCTGTCAGTCTTGCCTCCATTGTAGGGAAGTTGATGGAGTCATTGATCAAAGAAGCCCTCACAAACTACTGGGAGAGTAACAGGCTTTAGACTAACCTGATATTTTTCTTTGCTTGGGTGATGAGGGATTTGGATAGGGACCACAATGTGGATTTGCTGTACTTCAGTTTCAGCAAGGCTTTCCACTCAGTGCCTCACAGATGCTTGTTGAAGAAGATAGAGGATCTGGATGCAGCAAAAATCATAGTAAACTGGGTAGGTAGCTGGCTAAAGGGGAGGTAGCAGAGGGTTGTGGTCAATGAGGTTAAATCAGAAGATCAGAAGAGAGGGAGGTCATGGGCAGGGTGCCACAGGGCTCTGTCTTGGGTTTGGTCCTTTTCAGCATGTTCATCAGTGACATTGGTGAGGGATTCTGGGTCAGGCTGTGTCTCTTCGTGGATAACACTAACCTCTGTGGGAGGGTGGATAAAGATGAGGGAACCAGGGAAATGCATAGCGACTTACAAAAGCTAGAGGGATGGTCTAGGGTTTGACAGTTGAAATTCAGTGCCAAGGAGTGCAAGGTAATGCACATAGGGAACAAGAATCCAAGGACAGAGTACCAGATAGGTGGAGTGAGACTTAGCATTGCAGCTGAGGAACAGGACCTTGGAGTTATCATCAGTTACTCCCTCAAACAATCAAGTCAGTGCAACAAGGCATATAGCAAAGTGAGTAGGATGCTGGGTTGTATCGGGGGGGGGTTACTGATAGCAGAATGAAAGAGGTAATATTTCCCCTATATAGGTACTTAGTGAGGCCACACCTGGATTACTGTGCCGAGTTCTGGAATTCTCACCTCAGGAAAGATGAAGATAGACTGGAGACCGTGCAGCGCAGGATGACGAAAATGATTCAGGGCCAACAAGGCAGGTCCTATGAGGAGCACGTCAAGGCACTGAGCATGTACTTACTGGAGACCAGAAGGGAGAGGGGAGATATGACAGAGACTTTCAAGTTCCTAAAAGCAATTAAAGGAATTAACAAAGTGACAGTGGGGAACTGTTTAGCTTGAATACTAGCTCACAGTCACGTGGACATGAGTGGAAACTAAGAGGAGGAGGAGGTTCAGAAGGGACATGAGGAAGTATTATTTTACAGAAAGGGTGGTAGATCCATGGAACAGTTTACCGGTTGAAGTGGTAGGTACAAAAAACATTGGTTTCAAGCATAATTGGGACAGAATGAAGGGTTTAGTGTTTGCTTGGGGTGGAGGAAACTGAGAAGAGAATGGGGGGGGGCTAGGGTGGCTAGAATTCTGGAGGGACATTAGGTTCCAGGGTGAAATAGGGAACTTGGGTAGACTGGATGGACCGTGATTCTTTTTCTGGTGTCATTGTCTATGTTTCTAAGTATTTGAGTCAATCATGAAAGACAGATCCTGCCAAACAAATCTGATTGCTTTCTTCAAGGAGGTAACATAGAAAATGTCAGCAGAAAAAGACCATTAGATCCATCCTATCTGCCCGGTTTTACCCTATCCTTCCCTAGGGCCCAATGTCAAGTCAGTTTATTGCCCTCAGCACCCCCCTTCTGCCCCACCCTACTGCTTTCCCCCTGTATCTATTAAGACTTTTATTTGATCCCAGCAGTGTTTGAAACCATTGATGGTTCCTGCATCTACCGGCTCTGCTGGTATGCAGTTCCATGGCTCAACCACTCTCCCTCTGTAAAATAAAACTTTCTCATATTTCTCCTGCATCTCCACCCCCCTCCCCACCCCACCAGCTTCCCTCATGTCTCCATGTTCTTGATTTTCCAATCTGGCTTAATTTTTCTTGAAATCTACCTTATTCATTCCTTTCAGAAACTTGAAGGTCTCTATCATATTGCTTCTCTCCCTTCTGGTCTGCAGCGAGTACATGTTCAGAGCCTTAAGCTGATCCTTGTAAGCTATGCCCTGCTGGTCCTGAATAATTTTGGTTACGCTACGCTACACCATCTCTGTACTGTCTTTTCACAGGTGGGGGCTCCAGAACTGGGCACAGTATTCCAGATTTGGCCTCTCCAGTGGTCTACAAAGAGGCAGTACCATCTCCTTCCTCCTGCTGTCAAACCCCCTCACTATATACCCCAGCACACTGATTACCTTGCTGTAGGTCTTGTTACAATGGCTAGATTGTTTTAGGGAGTCACTCATTGTGACTTCCAGGTCCCTTGCCTTAGTGGTAGTGTTCAGTGTAACCCCTCCCATCCAATATTCTGTCCTGGCATTGTGGTAGGCTGGAAGTGCTGGAATTGCTGACGGAGAGGAGAGTAAGCACCCAGCTTAAACTTTGAGGTATGTATAGTTTCTCTCAACACTTAAAGTAGCAATGTAAGTGCATAGATGGAAGAAAGAGATTTTTAGTCAGTGTTTAGGGTACACTGAGACTTGTCTGTAAATGTTTAACAGGTAGTGTGAGGAACCTAGCTGAAGAAATTCTCTGGGGTGAGTAGATTAAGAAAGGTATGTGACTCAGCTGTGTGATTGGGGCATGGAGCTGCCAGAGGCTGAGTGGGTACAAGCAGTAGAGGAATACCAAGAAGCAGGAAGGGGAGATAAAATAAGTAACACCTAGTGTATCCTATCATGCTCTTGTCCGAGCATGTGAGTGGGACAGTGCAGGAGTGAAGCATCTCCCTTGGGAGCATCTGCAGAGCTCTGCAGATAGTCTGCAAGAGACTCTCCGGGGGAAACCAGAACAAGGTAAAGAGGTAACGCATTGCTATTCACAGTGTACAGCCAGCAAAAGGGAAGGTAGCTCCAGGTTGTAGACAAACCACAAATTGGAAAGTAGCTGTAAACACCCAGGATAAGGTAGGAACAGGTAGGAGGGTTAGAAAAGGGAAAATAAGAGACACCCTATCTAGGATAAGGTAACAAATAAGTGTCAAGAAAGTAAAAGGGTAGTGTGACAAATATAGTTCAGGAAAGTGGGTAGAGAGTGGTAGACACCAGAGCAAGTTAACTAGAGGTAGGCGGGTTAGAAAAAGGTAAAGTAAGAGACACCCTATCTTGGTAAGGTAACAAATAAGTTTCAGGCAAGCAAAAGGGAGAGGTAGGAATACAACAGTAGTAGAAAGGAGGCAGTAAGGTACAGAAAGAAAGTAAAGGGAAGAAAGATTATTCAGTTATTTAAGTGCTTTGGGGCAATGGGTGTGGTGCCGCAGTCTTTGGAGACTGAGATGCTGCCCCATTTCTACTCATACTAGGATTCATACTAGGAAAAAATAAGATGCACAGAAGCCTAAAGTCCGTTAGTGTACATCTCCCAAAAGTGGGTTATACCCAACCTTGTTGATTGAATAAGTAGTAATCTAAGTTAGATTTAAAGCTGGCAAAAGAACATACAGGACAGCAGACAGCATGGCTTCATACGTGGCAGATCCTGCCAAACCAACCTGGTCGAGTTCTGTGACTGGGTAACTAGGCAACTGGACAGGGGCCATGCAGTGGATGCCCTGTATCTGGACTTCAGTAAGGCATTCGACTCAGTGCCACATGGAAGGCTGGGAAGGAAGTTAGTAGGCACAGGGCGGGTGCAAAGCTGGTGAGATGGGTAGGAAACTGGCTGCAGGGAAGGCAACAGAGGGTGGTGGTGGGTGGGAGCTCTCACACCCAAGGGCAGTGACGGCGGTGTTCCACAGGGCTCAGTGTTGGGACCAGTGTTGTTTGGGATATTCATTGCAGACATATCATGGGACATCAAGAGCAAGATCAGTCTGTTTCGTGATACCAAGGTAGGTGCGGTGGTGGATGACCTAGGGGATGGCAGGGGTTGCAGGATGATCTGGCAAAGCTTGAAACCTGGTCAGACACCTGGCAACTGAGCTTAATGCCAAAAGTGCAAGGTGCTGCATTTTGGGATGAAGAACCCAAGGAGGAGTTACCAGCTAGGGGGGTGCAGCCAGCCCAGACAGAGGAGGAGAAGGATCTGGGTGTGCTCATTACAGGGTCAATGAACAACTCGGCACAATATAGGAAGGCAGCTGCAAGGCCAACAAAATGCTGGTTTGTATTGCAAGGGTATATTCTCGAGGAGGAGGAGGTGATACTGCCACTGTATAGGTCGTAGTTGAGACCACACCTGGGTACTGCGTGCAGTACTGGCGTCGCATCTGAAGAGGGACATTAGAGTTACTGGAGGGTGCAGCAGGCGAGCGACAAAGATGATCAAGGGGCTGGAGGACTTATCATATGAGAGGAGGTTGAAGGAGTTGAACATGTACACACTGGAGGAGAGGAGAGACAGGGGTGACATGATTGAAACCTTTAAATACATGAAAGGAATAAACAAGATGAGCACAGAGGGGCTGTTAAAAGTAAGGAAGGGGAGGGCCACCAGGGGCCATGATATGAGACTGGAGTGAGGAAGGTTTAGGAGGGAGATGAGGAGACACTTTTTACAGAGAGGGTGGTGGCTGGGTGGAATCGTTACCTGCTGAAGTGGTATGCAGTAGAACAGTGGACTGCTTCAAACGAGGATGGGACAGGACAAGGGGGAGGGTTAATGAAGGGGAAGGGTGGAAGGGAGGGCAGCTGCAGAATAAGGGATGCTAGCCGCAGATTCGAGCAGACTTGATAGACCTCTAGGCCTTTATCTGCTGGTAAATTTCGTATGTTCATATGTTCTACGACCTCCTTTGGTAGTTGATTCCATAAAGTTATTATTCTTTGGGTAAAAAAGCTACAGCTGGTGTTACTCCTGGGGTTAGATAACATGAGTTGGTTTACATGGCTTCATAGGGAAAAATTCTTCTTGTTACATTTAAGACCAAGATCTGACGTATGAACACTATCTTTTGCTATTCTGAACATTAATAATAGGTCGCCCCTTGTTCTCCTTAGTTCTACTGATGAAAGTTTAAGCGCTGTCAGTCTACTGTCATAGTTTTTATGCTGAAGCCCATTGATCATCTAAGTTATCCTTCTCTGTACACCTTTTAAATTATTGGAGTCTTTTTGCAAGGAAGGACTCCATAGAGGAGAACAGTAGTCCAGGTGATGCTGTACATAAGCTTGATGTAATGGTAAAATAAATTCCCTGCCTCTAGAGGTAAATGCTCTTTTAATACAACCAATAATCCTATTTGCTTTTAGGGCTAGCTCACTGCAAGGCTTACTAAATTTCATAAAATTGGTGATTAATACTACCAGTTCTTTCTCACAATTAGAAGCTTTCAGAACTTTGCTATCTAGTTTATACAAATGACATGGGTTCTTTAAGCCCAGATGCATGACCATGCATTTGTTGACACTGAAATTCATACCATTGGTGAAAGCCCAACATTCAAGTTTGTCAGGATCTTCTTGGAGGGTAGCTTTCCCCAGCTCTGTGCTTACATCTGCGACAATTTTATTGTCATCAGCAAATTTTATTGTGAATTTTTTTAAAGTTTTTATTTAAATCTGAAATGAAGAAGAAAAACAATGCAGGGCCCAGTACAGATCCTTGGGGTACCCCACTGGTGTCAGGGACCTTGGCCAAAGTAAAACCTCTGATTCTTACAATCTGGGCTATATAATAATGAAAACAGAGGCTCAATCAACCAAGATTCTGTCTCCTTTAATAATCTCGGGTGTAGTTGGTCTGGACCAGGAGAGATGTGAATTTTAATCTTTTTTAGTCTGGACAGAATATCTTCCCTAGATATTTCAGAGAATATGCCACTTTGGTTGCTAGTATTCGGTAGTGCATTTCCATTCAACTTAGGACTGAAAACGGAAGAAAAGTAATTATTGAGCTCTTCAGCCATAGCCTTAGGGTCAGTAATAACATTATCATTTGTCTTTAATGGGCCAGTAACACTAGTGGTACTTTTATTATTGTTAACATATTAATAACATTATTTCCCACCATCTTTAATATGGGCTAACTTGAATTCAGTTTTGCGCTTTTCATTCTCGATGGTTTTCTTGCATCTTTTAAGAGATTCTCTATTTTTATGTTTATTAAAGTCATTACTATCGCTTTTTAGAGCTCTATAAAATATTTTCTTTATTTGAATAGCTTTTTTTTTAATTTATTTATTATACGTTTTGCTCTCACTGTTGATGACCCGGCATCTCTGCATGGTCATGGACCCCGGCCTCCACCTCCACTCCACATGAGACCGCAACCCTCAGATACCCCCTGGCTTGTCCTCCACGGTGAGGTTGTGGTGCTGGCCCCTTAATAGCACCTCACAACGGGACTAGGTCTGAGGGCTGGTCCTGGAGTCTGATGAAGGCCAAGGCAGGCATCGTCTAGGACCTTTGTCAGGAAGTGATTTTGTGTGCTGTTTCTGGGAGGTGGGGACATGCAATGACGTCCAGCATCTGTCCGGCCCCCCCAGATCCATGCTCTAATGCCAGTCGCTGTGGTACCCCCAGCCTCCACCGGGGATCCATCAAGCACAAATTCACCCTACCCCCGGAGAAGGAAAGCAGTCCTTAGGATGCTCCATCACTTCTCCCGGCCGACTTTCTTCTGATGACCTGGGTCCGTTCCCAAAACCGGGTCACCAGTGTCACAAGCTTGAATAGCTTTCTTAACCTTAGCTGTGTATCACACTGGTACCTTGCCTTTTTATTATAGAATTTTTTATTAGGTACATATTTATTACTAAGTTCAAGTATTTTATTTTTAATTTTCTGCTATAGCTGATCAATGGTGGTATAATCCCTATTCCAATCCCACTGGTGTAAATCTCTAAGGATGCATTTAAAGTTGCTTTTTTAAAATCCTTAGCCATAGATATACCCTCTTCTCTAACATAGTTAGCAGTAATGGAGAAATTGACTATGCTGTGATCGCTATTGACAAGGGGTTCCAGTATCTTGATGTTATTAATTTTATCTGGGCAATATGTAATAACAAGGTCTAGGATGTTCTTACCTCTAGTGGGTTTAATAATAAGTTGGTGGAGACCATTACAGATACATTTTATTTATTTATTTAGCTTTTGTTAACCAGGTAAGTGCACTAGCCATAAAATTACTATTTTCAGGCACGACCCGGGAGAGTACAGACATGCAGAAACTTAACAGGATAACAAATTACAAGTGCTTTATACAATGAGTTAAAGAGGATACAATACATCAGAACATACAAAGTAAAGCGCTTTACATACGAGTTAAAGTGGGTACAATATATCAGAGACATACAGAGTAGACCATTCATAAGTTCATAGGTGCCTACCTATGCAATGAACAGCGAGGACCTTGGACAATAAATTATCAGGTGACATATCACATGAACAGAACAAGGTACACAAAACCAAAAACAGGTAATACAAAAGGAAGAAATAACCACTGAGAGCAGGGGGTGTCATTAAGGAAAAGGTTGGTAAGTGAGGAAGAGGGGAACAAGCCATGAAATTAGATTATATGAGTGTATGTAAGTGTAAGGGAGATGCCTGCAGTGCAAGATTGTATATGGGCAGGGAAAGGGAGCCGGCACAGGCTGAGGCAGTAAGAAGGTTATATAGAGGTGAGGAAATACTATTGTATGGCCAGGGACATCAGTCATTAGGTAGGGTGAAAGCAGGAACAGGTATCGGCAATCAGCAGATTCGAGCGCAGTTTTCTCTTAAAGCATGTGTGGGAGCTAGAAAGTCTAATGTCAAGGGGAAGGGAATTCCACAGCTGTGGAGCCGCATGCTCAAATGCAGCAGTTCCTTTCCTATAAGTCAAGGAGCACGTGTTCTTGAGCTGTAGTGGCCGAATATTCTGTCCATTCTATCTCTGCAGTATTAAAGTCACCTAAGATTATAATCTTCTTCTTATTTAATTTGCCCTTGATGTTGTACAGAAGTTTATTATGTTCTGATGGGCTAATGTCTGGCGGTCTATAGCAAACCCCAAGCAATAGGCTACTAGCCTGACACCTATAGATGTTAACCCATATGATTTCATTGGTATTGTTTATATCATCTTCTAGCTGCGTAAATTTTATATTATTTCTTATATGTAGAGCTACTCCACCACCTAGTCTATCAATGTGGTCCTTGTGTGTTACGCCATTACCAGGAATATTTTTGTTCCAACTTGAGGTAGTACCCCACCATCTCTCTTTTACTGCAGCTGTATCTATGGACTTGTTCTTGAGCAATAATTCAAGTTCATCCTTCTTTATAGAATGGAGACTACGAGTGTTACTATGCAATATTTTTGGCCGTCCCAGTGGCGCTGAGGGTTGAGATGCTGGATGCCACACCTTGTGCCATGCCAGCGACCCGGATTCGGGAATGAGCTTGGGTGCCAGGGGTCAGCAGTGGAGGGTTGAGGATGAGTGCCCTTGTGGTGCTCTCCTCCCTGGAGTAGCAGGGGTGGGATGTCCCAGCCTGGTAGCGGCTCCCAGTGGAGACCGGGGGCACTGCAGCAGGACTGGCACGCACGTAGTAGCGGGGTCGATGCTGGCAGGGTTGCTGTGCACCAGATCGTCTGACGTGCACCTTCCAAGGGGTGGGGGGACAGGGGAACAGCACAAGAAACCACAAGCAGGAAAAATCCCCTCTGGAGGGACTGTGGAGATGATGGGGACTTCTGAGGCACGGCTCACATCCCACCACTGGCCCAGCTTGTCAGGAGCTTCTGGGCGCCAACCCGTAGGCTGCGCGGACCCCAGCTAAGTGCGGGGGCTGGGGTCTGGACTGGGCAGTGCAGGTGGAGAAGTCCCATGGCGTGGGGGTTCAAGCAGGGAGTTAGAAGCCTTATGCCAGCAAGTACCCCGGAAGGATGCCCAGCCCCACGGAGTGAATAAAACAGAATGTTAAAAAAAAACACAAAAAAAAACTAAGCAATATTTTTTAATTTGGGTTTATAAGTTTTTGAAACCCCAGTTAGAGTAACCTTACTTAAAAGTTTGGAGGTTAAAACCCTACTTTGCTCCAATGTCATCAGTTTTTTTGTTCATGAGTTAGGGGATTAATGGCATAATAAAAAAATGTTGCCTAACTTTTAAGCACCCTTCTTGCTCAGATGCAAGCCATCATAGCTAAATAGTGAGTAGTCATTCTCAAAAAGCTCCCAAGTGCATAGACATTCTGTACCATTTTGAAGGCTCCATCTTGCCAACCAGTTATTAAAAGTTTTAATTTTCTTTGTCTGGTGCCAGGTCGCCTTTGGCACCAGGAGTATCTCAAATAGACTGATTTTTGCATTAAGGGTTTTTAAGGTGGTTACTGCAGTTCCCATATTCTTAGTATTACTTTCAAGCCCAGCTTTATTCATGTCATTAGTTCTGACATGAAGAATAACAGTTTTAGAAGTTCCCACATTTTGTAGTATTCCAGGTAACATTTTAGTTATGTCCCAAATGGCGGCTCCACCATAGCTGCGGCTTGTCACATTTTGTTTATTCCCCCTGGTGGAATAGCGATCTGTATATCTTACTATAGAGTCCACCAGAATATGTATTTGTTCTTTATTACTTGTAGCAGGACTGTGGTCAGCATTATGAACAGTGACCAGTTCAGCATCTACAATTGGGTGTATAACATCCATGTCAGTTACTATGATGTCAGCATTACAATCTGTAACAAGGGAAGCAGGTTGCATAAGCTGGATAGCATTAGAAGTGCTAGGGATTGGAGCAAAAATACCTGGGTTAGTAGTGCAGGTCTTGCCAATAATCTGTGTGGAGTTTATTTTTGGGGCTAAAATAGTGTTACATGATGTGCCAGTAGTGGCCGTATGTGTAGAACTGGAAGAATCAGTAGCACTGGGGGCAGAGTTAGAAGTACCTGGGTTGACATGAGTACCAGATACAGTGCGTATTGATACTTTTTTGTCAGTACCTGCTTCTGACTGTTATTTCTTAGTCAAATGTATAGAGTCATCCCCATCAGCACTGCTTAAAGGATCAAATTTATTCAAGAGAGAAAGTACAAACAGATTAGCCCTTCTAAAATTTTTTGCTACCATTTTACTCTGTATCAGGTACCAGTCACCATCACTATTGCTCAGGCATTCGTCCTCCCTTCCTCTTTTTCTAGAGTTACTACCTTCAGTCTTTAAATTATCATTAATCTGGGGGTATTAAAGGTAGGGCCTTGCTTCCAGAGCCTCCCGTATCAGTGTTGGAGCCCTCATGTTGAAAAGACTCCTTAATGAGTTAAAGTTAGATACTTGTTTAACCCTAGGTGTTTTAGGCTGATTTCTTTTCCTTAGCCTTCTGGTTATTTCATGCTGACTTTGCTCAAGTGTCTTGAGCCTTTGATTGAAAGCTAGGAATTCTTTAGCCATGTTCTCATTTTCACAGCATTTTTTACAAATAAGAGCTTTAGGGAGGGGGGAGGCATTATAGCATACATACTGCATTTAATACATTTAACCCCAACTTCTCCCATAAGGGTCATAATATTGTCATTCATAATACCATATATATATATATATATATATATATATAAAAGTAGCATTAAAAACAACAGATGGTGCCCAGCCCAGTGGTGCTGAGGGTTGAGGCACTGGACACCACACCGGCAACCCGGGTTCGGGAGTGAACTCGGACCATCGGGGTCGACGGGGAAGGAGAGGATGGAGCGTCTGAAGGACTGCTTTTCTCTCCTGAGGAGGGTGGGTGGATGACTTCCCGGCACGAGCATCTCCCAGCTGTGGCTGGGAGTGCAACAGCCAGGGAATCACACTGGTACAGGGAGGAGCCTCGGTAGACATCCGCGGGAAGGGTGCGGGAGTGCACCTGGTCACATTGGATGTCATTGCATGTCCGGGCTCCTGAGGGGAATGCTCACAAATACAGGAAAACACCCATTGGCTGGGGGGATAGACATTGCATGCCCCCACTTCCAACACTGGACCCTGCCCACTGGGACCTCATCTAGCTATTCAGCTCTGCCCGAGGAGAATCAGAAGAAAGCGCCGAGGAGCAGATGGCAGCCCCACTCTGGGGGGGGGTAGATTCTGGGGGGATTGCTCCACGGGTGTGTCGCAGGTGAATGAGAAACCAAGTTGCTGCTAGGAGGATCTCAGGTAGGAGGGTAACAGGCAGGTCAACTGAAGAGGCCCAGCCAGTGGTGTTGGGAGGGAAAAGTAATTGAGAAAAAAAAATAGATAGTTTACCTGATGATACCAGTTATCAGTAATCACCCTCCCTGCATCACCCACCAAATGCAGCGACCTCGTGCTCAAAAGGAGTGATCTTTATGAGCTGGGACTGGAGTAGGCACCCGGCTCATGTGACCCATCAGTGGCACTGACAAAAGTCCCCCAGCACACAAAATTCAATAAAAATTCCACACAAATGGTGTTGCTAAGGGGCCCAAAAGCAAGCAATATCCCCCCAACACCAAAGGAGTAACACTAATAAAAACAATAGTTACAAATGCTGGGAGGCAGGAAGTCTTGTAGTCCCACAAAGGCTAAGGGACTACAACTCGCAACCAATTTCCCGGCTCATCAGTTCCTAAGTAGCAGAGCTAATGCTCAGCGAGTGTCCTCTCCAACACCTGCCAAGTCTGTCTCACACTGTTGAAAACAGTGTCTCACAGCAGATGGACAGGCAACCCTCTGGGTTGAAGGCAGAGGTTGCTGAGCTCTGAGCCAAACTGGCAAGGATGCAGAGGATTTTCTGCCACACCCAGGGGCCACCAAGTCTTCCAGCACTCCCGCATTGGATGTGGAGACAGAGCGGTTGGACCTTGGTGGGCTCTGGGATGGTGGGGGTGATGGGAAGGGTGCACACTCCTCAAGCTGTACCACTGCAGAATTCCTTCGCAGTGCTGGTGAAATGAGGCAGCTGAGTGGAGGCACCTGCAGCAATAGGAAAGGAAGAAGTTGGGGTCTTCAGAAGGGGAAGCCCCAAGGAGGGAGGAAGAGGCCCCCCAGCTGAGGAGGAAGAAGCTGCTGGTAGGGGACTCTGTTATTATGGGAACAGAGTTAGGAGCAGGGGGCAGGAAGGGAAAGGGAGGTAAAGTGCCTGAGAGGTGCTTCAGCTTGAAGGGATAAACAGTGTATCCAGGGGATCACTAGGGCAGCAGGACATGGGATGGAGCTAGATGTCATTGTCTGTCTGGGGACAAATGACCTGAAAAGGGACAGGGTAAAGGTAGTGCAGGACAGTTTCAGGGAACTGGGTAGGGGCTTCAAGCAGGTGGCATGCACGGTGACTTTTGTTGCAGTGTTACCTGTGTACATACTGAGGTGAAATCAGGAGCAGTAGGCAAATGCCCAAGCTCCTACCTCATAACCCATAATACTGAATGCTGGCATTTGACAGGATAAAGTTGCCCAATTTTTTCTTAAAAACAGGTTTACTGTTGCTAACAATGATTTCAATGGGGAGGGAGTTCCAGGCGTTAACCACCCTCTGTGAAAAATAAAAATTTCTTCTGGATCAGTTAAATCTTTGACATCTTATTTTTAAAGGGTGCCCCCTTGTGCCTGTAGTGTCTTGTTTCTTTTTTGTTTATTACTTTTTGTGTGCTCCCAAGCTGTCAGTGTCCGTCCTGGTCACGGACCCTCTCGCCTCCACCTCCGCCTATTGCCTGCACTCCCCAGTCACCCCTGGCTTGCCCCCCAGTGAGCGGGGGTCTCAGCGCTGTGGCCCTTTCAGTGCTGAGATGCTAATAACTAGTCAGGGAGCCAGTGGCAGAGGCTAATCGAGGCCCGGAGTAGGCCTTCATGGAGATGGCCGGGACAAAGTGGTTTTCCCCCTGTAAGCAGGGGTGGGTACATGCAATGATGCTAGTGTTCCGCTCCACCCCTGGTGGTCCTGTTTGGTGTCAGTGCATAGTGGAACACCCAGCCTCCGCTGGGTGTCACCACTGCACCGAACACTCATCACCCCCTCCCTCCAGAGAAGGAAAGCAGTCCAGGGACACTCGATCCTTCTCCCCTGGCTGGCCCTCCAGTGACCCGGATCCGTTCCCGAACCTGGGTCACCGGCGTCGCAGGTGGAATCCCTATGGCTGTGCTGATGGGCCAGCTGTAGTGCCTTGTTTCAATCGAGGCCCCATTTTGTTCAAAAGACCGGGGTCCTTGACAGTATCCCATATAAGCAGATTGCCCCTTAAATGTCTTGTCTGTAGAGACATGAGCTTTAGATGCATCATTCTTGGTAATGTATGGCCAAGGAAGGGAAAGAGTACTCCACGCCAGGAGAGTTTACAATTGGTTGAAGGAATGGTTTATGGAAGAGGGCTTTGGATACATTAGGGACTGGGGGCCAGTCTGGGAGGATATGGGCACTATAGGGAAGACAGTCTACATCCTTCCAGGAGTGGGACTACAGGCCCTACTGGCAGGTTTAAATGCTACTTTGATGAGCATGTCAGCTAGCTGAGGGTGAGGCTGTAAAACCAGTGGAGGCAACAGTTGCAGCCCCCCCCCATGATGGAGCATTAGGTTGGGAGGGCTTGAGAGGAGTAAGCACTTCCTAGGGCAAGGATGCAAAATAGACAGGGGTGGAGACAAGGCAGAGGAAAAGGGGGCATAAATCAGGTAAGCATGTAGAAAGGAGTAAAAGAGACAGGGAATGGAAAATGTAAAATGGGAAAAGGAAGGTCAGGTGGAGCTTTAGGGAACAGCACAGGCAAGAAAGAGGGGGAAACAGGCAGGAAGTGCCAAGCAGGAGAGCCGTCTGTGCCAATGCAAGGAGTTTGGAAAATAAAATTCCAGATCTGGAGGCCATTATGGTGGAGGCTAGCCTGGATTTGGTTGTCATATGGAGTCATGGTGCACTGAGCACCATGACTGAGACATGCCCATACCTGGCTACTCACTTTTCAGGAGAGCCAGGGCAGGAAGGAGGAGATGAGGGGTGATACTATATGTGAGGAAGAGAATCAACACCATGGGGTTCCTGTTCACCTGGAGGAAAAGGAACAGCTGGAGGTGCAGTGGGTCATCCTGGAGACGTGTTCTGGGGCCGCTATCTTTACTGGGGTAGTGTACAGACCTCCAGCACAGGGAGAGGAGTTAGATAAGCCACTTGGAGAAGCCATCATTAGAATGGCAAGTAAGATGGAGGTTCTGCTAGTTGGTGACTTCAGTTTGGCAGACGTGGAGTACAGCCTTCCAGTGGCAGCTTCAAAAAGGGAGCAGGGCCATCCATAACTCCCTACATTGGATTTTTCTTAGGCAGCTAGTCAAAGAGACTGCTAGAGATGGGGCAGTGCTGGACCAAGTGCTTAAAAATAGCAATAGCACTGCAGACATCACAATAGGTAGTCCCCTAGGTACCAGTGATCATCATACAGTGTGGTTTAATATAAGCACAACAGCAGAGGCAAACCACATGAGGATGAGGGTCCTGGACTTTAGGACAGTGGATTTCAAAGAAATGTGAGACTGCCTCAGAAACTGCTTCATAGGAGGGATTGTCAGGGAGGGGTAGAGATACAGAGGGTAGCAGTAAGGTAGTGCATAATTAAGGCAGCCAGCCTCTGTATGAAGAATCCGAGTAATGTAGAAGGAACAAAATCTGGTCAGAGCCACTACGGTTACTGATGCACTAACTTGATAAGGGTGTTTCATGGGCTTAAACATAAACATGAATTGCCATTGTCAACTCTGTGTGTAAATTTCATTTGTGATCAAGTTAGATAATTTATCTGGCTGATCCTGTGTTTCCCATGTGTTTAAAAGGTGAGTGGCGAGTGCGTCTTGTACTATATGGGGAAGGACAGGTAGTTCCGCACGAAGGCCTTCAAGCAGTGGTAGCAGGAATGGTGCAGAGAGGAGAGGTATGGCTACAGTGGGGGCTGTGGGTCAACCTGGAAGAATAAGAGCCTATCCCAAGGTGATAGCCTGCTTCCATCAAGGAGGGAACCATAGGCCTGGTGGCACTGAGGGTTGAGGCGCTGGATGCCACACCTTGCACCATGCCGGCGACCCAGGTTCGGGAACAGACTCTGGCTGCTGCGGGTTGGCAGGGGAGAGGGTGGATTGAGCATCCCAGGACTGCTCTCCTCCCTCTGGGGTGGGCTGGGGAATGCACGTCGTGCTGTAGCGGCACCTGGCGACAGCCGGGTGCGGCACAGTTGCAGTGCACAGCAAGGGGAGGAGCATGGCAAGACATTGGCTTATGTGCGGAAGTCATTGCACTGTTGAGTCCTGGGAGAAAAAGAATTGGAGGAAAATGGCTGGGCGTGACTGAGGAAGCTTGATGGCCGCGCTCCCGCTGACCCAGAGGACTGTCATGGAATCACACTGAGGGGCCCGATCCAGCTCAGCTCGGAGAGGCATGGGAAGGCCCTCTGGTGGGTTGGGGTGGCTGCATTGGACCCCATTAAGTAAGTGAGTCTGCTGCTTTTCGGGGTGGTGGGATCCGGTGGCTGTATGCCCCAGCTGGATGCGTTGCAGAAGGCGACAAAAATAATGACATGATAAAAATTAAAAAAGGAGGGAACCATAATCCTCAGTGAATGGTTTAAATGTTACTTCGATGGATATTTAAAGCAGCTGGGGGTGACAGAAGAAATAGGGGCGGCAGAAAGTGGGTCACCGCAGGCTGTTATAGAGAGTAGGGAGATCCTCAGGGGAGAGAGTCCTACCAGGATTCAAGCTATTTAAGAAACAAACAACACAATCACCACACACTTCAAAACCAGGAGACCTGTTATCTCCAGTGAGGAGGGTAAAAATACCCAGGAATCGGTCTGCTGAAAATAAATTGATAGTTTATTTCAGCAAAGATGCTCTTGCTTGCATGAAGAAAATAGTACTGAGCACACCAAAAGTCCACGTGCAGGTGCCCTGGCACTTTACCAATTAAGGCTTCATCAGGGGGTCATCACCTGTTAGTGGACAAGCCTTTTTATAGCATCAAAGCATTCAAAAAAAGTGACGTCATAACGCTGACCAATCAGAAAGCAGGAATTGCTCATATACTTTTTTTAGCATTTTGAAAAGGCATAATACAAAATAATGCCCCATTCATGGCAACATGATACAGATCAAATGACCCCTCAAGAATTTAAATTTAATGACTAAAAAGTCAACAGCCAATCAAACTGCAGGATTCCAAATTCCAAAATGAATTCTGAATAAGCAATCAAAGGAGAAAGGTGAGGAAAGAAGAACAATTGGAAAAAGGAGAAAGCAAAATGAAGAGAGCTGAGGGATGTCAAAATGGTGCAAGGTCTGCATCAGAAGCCCTATGAGAGGAGACCGAAAGAGTTTAATATGTACACCCTGGAGTAAAGGAGGGAGAGTTGGGATATGACAGGGCCCTTTAAATACCTCATGGGGGTTAATAAGGTACAGGAAGGAGATGTTTCTGAGAAAAAGGTGCTGTAGAACAAGGGGTCATGATATGAAGCTAGAAGGCGGTAGATTCAGGAGAGATGTGAGGAAGTACTTCTTCACAGAAAGGGTGGTGGATTCCTGGAACAGCCTTCCATGGGAGGCAGTGGGGGTGAAACCAGTGGTGGGTTTCCAAAATGTCTCAGATAGGATCCTAGGAGGAAGGAAGAGGGTGGAAAAGGCAGTGCTGTGGGTCTGCAGCAAAAGTGATCATAATTAAAAATGGGCAGACTAGATGGGCCCAGTGGTCTTTATCTGCCGTCAGTTTCTCTGTTTATTTGTATGACAGGTGATGTGATTCAAATGGATACAATATAAAATTATTATTATGTGCAACGTCGATACTGTAAACTGTGTGCACACATAATTCATGTTGTACTGTGCTAAAAGACATGATTATCAAATGGGTAATAACATATGCATTGAGCAAGGGAGAAAAAAATTAAGAGGAACTTGTGTGAAGCAATATACTGCTCATAGAGTGGTGACACCATGATAGGAAAATATTGTATAAAGTTACTGTATTATGATGGTACCCAGCTGTTTACCTATGTTGAGTTAGCTACAACATGATATGTCATTTGCAACATGGCTACAATTCTGTTCAGCCAATTAACATTTGGTTTGAAGAAAGGAAGGTGGTGGAAGAGACAGCGCTGTAGATCAAGTTGGGTCTGCAGCAAAAGTGATCATAATTAAAAATGGGCAGACTAGATGGGCCCAGCAGTCATTATCTGCCGTCAGTTTCTATTTTCTATGTATGACAGGTTATGTGATTCAAATGGATAATGTGTAAAATTATTAATATGCGCAATGTCGATACTATAAACTACGGCACACATAATTCATATTTTACTATGCTACACAGACACGATATTCAAATGGGTAATAATATATGCATTGAGCAAGGGAGAACAAATTAAGGGTACACGTGTGAAGCAATATACTACTCAAAGAGTGGTGACAGCATGATAGATACATACTGTATAAAGTTGCTGTATTATGATGGTACCCAGCTGTATATCAATGTTGAGTTAGCTACAATATGGGATGGATTTTAGTTATTTTCGTTTTATAATAATCCAGGCATTGTCTACACAGTAATGACACATAGCCCAGGCTGCTCCTCACAATATGTGACCTTGGCTTTTTTTTGTTTTGTTTTTTACCACTTTATTCATTTTAAGGAAATCACTTGTAACATGGCTGCAATTCTGTTCAGCCAGTTAACTTTTGGTTTACCTATGCATGCATTTTACAAGAGAGTACTGTGTATGTGTGTGTATATATATATATATGCATATGTGTGTGTGTGTGTGTGTGTGTATATATATATATATATATATATATATTAATGACAGTGGCACAGTGTTACCAATAGGACAGGTTGTGGTGTGCATTTGAATAGATGCAAAAATTGTGATGCTGCACTATACATCAAGTAAAAATGGTGTCCCTGATTTTAATGGGCAGTGTCCCTCATTTTGGTCTTGGCAGGTTGAGAGGTATATATTCCGGGCAGCCAGGTGTTGCATTGCAATCCCCTATGATGCCCCTTGCAACCCAAGGAAATCCCTAAAACACTGGTTGCCTAGCATTTACCCCTCCTACAAAAATATAAAGCCATGAGAGTTCCAGTGCCAGTAAGAATTAGATCGATCCTGAAAGGGTTGACATAAACGAGCTCTCCAGTTATGATCAGGGAGAGAGAGAGAGAGAGAAAACTGTAATTTGAAACTCCTCTGGAGTTAGCTTGCTGGTCTGTTGAAAGTTATGTCAGTAAATTATTTACCCTCCAAAGACTAGCAAATCACATTTCAATAATAAATACAATTAACAATCCAGCAAGTGAGCATACTAAATCCTACATTAAAACAGGTCAGATAGACTTCCAATGTTTTTTTTTTGACAAATGCCTGGTACAACTAACTGAAGTGTTTACCTCTTCCAGTGTGGGCTGTTGAATCAGGGGAAGGAATCACTTCTGTGCTAGCTTTCACTTTGGGCTGGGGGAAGGTCTAGGAAAATTTCTTAATTGCACTGCTGCAGACAGTTTAACTGCTTCAAATAAGTGTAACTTGCCTTTCTGACTACTTGGGGGACACTAGCTGTCAGGTATGATGAGAGACAAACAGGCTGAAAAAATTAGTAGTGATTGGGGGGGTGAGCGGAGTGATTTGGAGTTGCAGAAACATGTACTGTAACTCTAGACTTGTGCTTTGGCATCCCAGCTTTACAGCTACAGCAAGACGGCTGCAGGATCTGCCCACTGCAGCCATAAAAAGAGACCGTTATGGTTCTCTAGGGAAGTGGACAAGGTGGTGAAGGATAAAAGGGTATCATTCAGGGGGTATAAGGGAACACAGAGGGAGGAGGACAGGGAGGTAAACTGAGTAAAACAGGGAAGCAGATACAGCAGTGAGGGTAGCAAAGGCACAGACAGAGGAAAGGCTAGCCAAAGGAGTAGCCAATGGGCAAAATACTTTCTTCAGATACATAAGTGAGAAGAGGAAAGCAAAGGGAGGAATAGTGAGGATTAACAGGGCGGTAGGGGAAGACTGCACAAGACCGCAAACGGTGGCCCCCCAGCTGAAATGTGTGCCTCTGCCTCTAGCATGCCCACCAACAGATCCACAGGATTTATTGCCGAACTCCCATATCTTATTCTTTGACGCTCTGAACAGCTGCAGCCTGATTCTAGCACATGCTACTGCACTTGGGGATAATTATTGTCTTTCGCCCAAAAAAATATTCAGTTCCTCGTCCATCCAACACCTCCCTCTGCCCCAACCTCCAGGACCCTCCCAGTTATGCCCCTGCTACTGTATTCCTCCTCTTGCACTTAGTACAACGGCAGTTTTGCTTCTCCATATGTCGCCAAGTTTTGGGGCAAAAATCGCTTTGTCGCCTTTTGTACAGTCCTCCGCCCTCCCAATCCCGCACTCTTCTCTAACAATTGGTTCCTCTTCGCTTGTGCCACTATTCCCCACCTCTCCGTACATTATGCGCTTGATATCTTCTATCTGGTATGCCTACCCTCTTCCTAACATTTCCCACTACAAAATGCAGTTTTTGGGCTTGGATCCAGCACAGGTTCATTATCCATGACTCCTAGTAGTACTGTGTTCAATGTATATTACCTGTAAATGTGCATTTTTACTATAATAGCAGCTATTTTTACTGTTTGCACTATTGTAACTTGTCTTTCTGTATTATTACTGTAGGACCGCAGGTCCACCTTGTAAATGAACTTGCTCCATGGTGCCCGCCTGGAAAAATAAAGATATTGATTGATTGATTGATTGAAAAGGAGACCACGAAATGCTCCCATCCTAAAAATGTACTTCTACGCAGTCTTCACAGTGGAGGGGGGGGCTCGGACCACCAAGGAGTAGCAGGAACAAAGATGGGGGTGAAGTGGACTGGTTTGGGTCCTTCCCTTTCTACTTATACCTTCTCATTTCCCCTATCCCCTCAATCTCTTATTCCTTGCACTCCAGTAACCTGCAAAGTTTTTCCCTTCCCCACCCACACTTCTCAGCTGGAAAATCTGCTTTCTCATGCTGTCTCCCCTCACTCTGCAAATGTCTGCCATCCTCCATCCATCTGTCTCCCTCACTCCATTCCCTCTATTAGATGCCAACTAAAACTTCTCCCTCCTCCCCATTGTTCCTGCATACCCTCTTCCTAACAAATAATAAATAATAAAATAATAAAACTTTATTTTTATGGCGCCTTTCAAAATCCAAGGTGCCTTGCAAATGGTTAAAACATATCAAAGTTCTCAGCAGCATAAATATTATAAAACAGAAAATACAGCTAAAATTAAATCCATCAGTCACCAAATGCTTGATGACAGCGGTATGTTTTTAAAGCTAGTTTGAATCCTTCCACGGTTGTGCACTCCCATAACTGACAGGGTAGAGAATTCCAAAGGGATGGGGCCGCATGCATAAATGCCCGGGCCCCAGAAGATTTTCAACACACCCTTGGAATCTCTAGCAACTCCTTGTCAGCTGAGTGAAGTGATTGCCCAGGGCAATAAGGTACCAGAAGCTCTTTCAGATAGTCCGGGCCCTGTCTGTGTAGGGCTTTATAGGTCAAAAGACCAATTTTAAAGGTAATCTGCCACTGTACCAGCAGCCAGTGCAGACCGAGCAGCACCGGGGAAATGTGAGAGGACCGAGAGGTTCCCATCAAAAACTGGGTCGCAGTGTTCTGCACTAGCTGCAGGTGGCGGATTTCCACCCCAGGTAGCCCTAGGTACAGGGAGTTGCAATAATCCAGATGCGAGAACACAAAGGCGTGGACCAATGTGGGAAGATCGCCAGACGGAACAAGATGTTTAACCCTGGAGATATTCCTCAGGTGGTAAAAAGAGGTCTTGATGATGGCTGACACCTGTGAATGCAGTGTCAGCCCCTCGTCAAAAATTACCCCTAGGTTTCACACCCATTCAGAGGTTAGGAGTGATAAGGCCCCAAGAAAAAGACCCGAGGGTGAACTTACCCCCGGCTCCCCTATCCAGCACCCCGGGTACGCAACTAGCACCTCAGTCTTTTCTGAGTTCAGCTTCAACTAACTTGAATCCATCCAGTCCTGGATTTCTGTGAGACAGTTATTGAAGACTGAGAGAGCTCTATCCTGGTTGGGTGCAAAAGAAAGGTACAGCTGGGAATCATCAGCATAACAGTGAAACCTCAGCCCATACCTTCTTACAATGTCTCCATGGGGCAGCATGTACACTGCGAACAACATGGGGGACAACACGGACCCCTGAGGGACCCCACATGACAGAGGGACTGGGTCCGAGGAATGAACCCCCAGACACCACCCTCTGAGTTCTTCCAGTGAGGAAAGATGTAAACCACCTGAGGACTGTACCCGACAGGCCACAGATGAACCTCAGGTGACCGAGCAGAACCCCACTGTTCACAGTGTCAGACGTTGATGAGAGATCAAGAAGAACCAAGATGGAGCAGTTCTTCCAATCTCTAGCCATCAGGAGATCAATGAGCTCCCGAACCAGAGCTGTCTCAATACTATGCCTCTTTTGAAAACCGGACTGGAGAGGTTCATAGATGTCATGGATGGTCAGGTGGTTCTCCAGTGGTACAGCCACAACCTTCTCAACCACCTTCCCAAAAAGGGGAGGTTAGAGATAGGTCTGTAGTTCTCATGGCAGTCTGGGTCCAAAGAAGCTTTCTTCAGGAGGGGCGTTACCACCGCCTCCTTCAGGGAGCTAGTAAACTCACCTGTTTCCAAGAAGCACCAGACTATCCATGCTAGGACCAGACCGGTGAAATCAATACAACCCAAAACCAGGGAAGTTGGTCCTGGATCCAAACTACAGCACGTAGGGCACACACCCTGGACAATCGGCATGACATCCATGAACTCCAGGTGGTCGAAGGCACTCCAGGAATGCTGAGGGCTAGTGGCCAAGCACTGGTCCAAAGCAGCGCCTGTATAGTGTGCCATTTAGAGTGCCACCCTGATGTCAGCCACCTTAGTTGCAAAGAATTGAGCAAGTTCATCGCACTCCATTTGCGAAAAGGCTTTCCGAACTTGTAGACAGGCTGGGTTGCACAGTCTGTCCACAGTTCGGAAAAGCTGAGCTGGTCAATTCTGAGCGGCTGCAATCTCCCCAGACAGGAACTCTGCCTTCTTACGGGTGATTGCAAATTGATAGACTTGATAATGGTCCATCAATCTAAGGTGGTCAGCATCAAGGGCAGATCTCCACCAGCAATGCTCTAACCTTCGTTCTAATTGCCACATCTCCTTAATTGTCACATCTCCCCAAAGTCCCATCAAACCATGGGGACCGAGGGCGAAGGGAGAGAGGGTGAACTTGGACAGGAACAATGAAACCAGGGCCACCGAAATGGCTGTATTATAGGCCACCATGAGGTCCTCTGGGTTGCTGTTTACCACTGGAATATTCGATAGATCGAGTACCGCCATTAGGCCTTCAGAACTAACATCTCATAAAGAGCGATACCTGACATCTCCACAGGGGTAGGCCTATGAAGGTGGGCACTAAAATTGAACCCCACAGTGTAGTGATTGGACCATCCAACTGGTTCCACCCCCAAATCTGAGGTTTTGATCCCCAGGAGGAAGACTAAATCAAGAGACTGACCATATTTATGGGTAGCAGTGGTAACTATCTGTGTAAGGCCCAGAGATGTCATCAACTGGAAGAAGTGTTGTCCAAATTGTGAGAGTTCATCATCGACCCAGGCTTTAAAGTCGTATAGGACCATCAACCTGGGTGACTCAACACCATGTCGATGACGAAGTCTGCTACTTCCTGAAGAAACTGCTTCCCATCCCCGGGTGGACGGTAGATGAGGGCAATCCTACAACCTACACCTGCTACCACAGTACACTCAAATGACTCAGTCTCTTCAACTGGTACACTCGTGAGGCCCAATTTGGTCTTGAAACAGACCGCAACCCACACACCCCATGACCCAATCTCGAGCGGTGAATCACCGAGTACCTGGCCGAAGTTGCGGTCTCTAATATAGGGCCAGAGTTCTCATCCAACTAGGTCTTGGTAATGCAAGCCAGATCCACCGAGCTTACAAGATCTGCAGTAATTGCCATTTTGTTTTTAATGGATCTGGCATTGCATAACACCGCTCGAGTTTGGTGAACTTCCAGGGCCGCCCAAACCACTTGCTCATCTAAATTGGTGGTGCCCTTGGGTATGGAGACCAGGCATGGAGGACCACGATCTGGATTCCATTTCACCCCAGGGCGTATTCTGGATCTTATGACCCCGATGTGGTGGCCCC
This sequence comes from Neoceratodus forsteri, assembly GCA_016271365.2. Taxonomy (NCBI): domain Eukaryota; kingdom Metazoa; phylum Chordata; order Ceratodontiformes; family Ceratodontidae; genus Neoceratodus; species Neoceratodus forsteri. The sequence continues at coordinate 174,393,235 of CM028135.1, forward strand.
ACTCATTCCCTTCCTTACCCTTCCCAACTCTACCTATGATTTCTGGCTCAGGATTCCTCCGTACTTTTATATTTAGCTTATTTGCACACTTATTTTGATTCCACATGCTGTTTACTGGACTTCCTGTTGCAATGTCCGGCATAACTGTTTGTTATTTACACTATGACTTATGCACTTTATGTTACTGTGTTGTAAGTCTCATTATTCAGCTTTGTGTTTCTTTGTAACTATGTTCTCCCTTTCTCCTTCCTCTGGCTCACAACTGGAAACAACCCTTGGCTCAGTGTGCCTCTCCCGGTCACCAGTTTTCAAATAAATAAATAACTAAAAGTCTGTTTTCAGAGGAGAGTCCTAAAGGGACTTAAAGATGTGAAGGTGGACAAGGCGATGGGACTGGATGGGATACACCCAAGAGTCCTAAAGGAAGTCAGGGAGGAGCTAGCTGCCCCACTAATGGCCTTATTCAGCAGTTCACTGGAAAAAGACATGGTTCTGGAGGACTGGAGAAGAGCAGATGTGGTCCCTGTACATAAGAGCTGCAGCAGGGAGCAAGCTAGCAATTATACAGTAGGTTGGTAAGTCTCACTTCAGTGGTGGGTGGGGAAAATTAATGGAAACCCTGCTTAGGGAAAGGCTGGTAGAGTATCTTGAATGCAATGGGTTGCAAGACCACAGGCATCATGGATTCACAGGGGATGGGGAGGTGATGTCAGAAGAATCTGATAGAGTTATTTGACTGGGTGATCAGAGAACTAGAACGGGTGAGGGCAGTGGACATGGCCTGTCTGGACTTTAGCAAGGCCTTCAACACTGTGCTGCACAGGAAGATACATAAAGAAATTGGGCAGCCTAGGGGTGGGATCCAAAGCAATGAATTGGGTTAGAAACTGGTTAATGGTTAGGTGACAAAGGGTAGTGGTTAATGGTACTCACTCTAGTAATGGGAACGTGACTAGCAGGGTGCCGCAGAGCTCAGTACTGGGACCAGTTCTCTTCAGTGTCTCATAAGTGACATTGCAGAAGAAATGGAAGGGAAGGTATTCCTTTTTGCAGATTATACCAAAATCTGTAATAGGGTAAATGCTCGGGGGGAGGTAGAGGGAATGCACAAAGATCTTAGGAAACTCAAGGAGTGGTCAAGAGCATGGCAGCTGGGGTTCAATGCTGAAAAAGTGCAAAATCATACACCTACGGCAAAGGAAGCCAGGAGCGGAGTATAGTTACTAAGCAGGAGAGGGACCTTGGGGTTATCATAACTGATGACCTCAAAGTGAAAGGGCAGTGTGACAAAGCAGTGGGTAGGGCTAGTGGGATGCTGGGGTGCATAAGGGGGGGTGTCTCCAGCAGCAAGAGGGAGGTGGTGTTGCCACTGTATTGCACGCTGGTGAGACCCCACCTGGAGTGCTGTGTCCAGTTTTGTAGGCTGCACCTCAGAAAGGACGTAGGCAGGCTGGAGGCAGTCCAGTGGATGGCAACTAAGTGGGATAAACATAGTAGAATATATTAGTAATTATAATGTGGGTCTAAAAACATTTAGAGACCTGATTGGCTGAGGAGCTCAGAACCCAGTACTGATATCCCAGCACAATAACACTGGAAAAAGATCTGTGACCTAACTGACCTATTTACATTAAGCAGGCACAGCTGTATCAATATGCCTCCGTTCACTTACTTGTATTGAAAAAAACAGTAGCATCTGCCATCTACTGGCCCAACAGAAAAATTACAATGACTCACTAGGACTATTTTTTTCTTTTTCCTCTTGTTTTTTTTTTGCCTTTTTTCACTAATTTTCCTCATTTAAACCAAATACTTAAAAAAACAACAAACAAAAAAACCTTTACTAATCCTAATGGACCCATTTCATAGTTGCAGTAAAGCCCTCCAGAGTATGCTTTGTGCCGTGGAACCACTCAGCCTTTGGCCTCATGCATGCTTCAACCCACCCAAGGCATGCTGTTATCCTAGCACAAAGCACACCCTGTTATGCCTTATTGCTTAAATAGGCAGCGAGGTAGTAGGGTTGCCATCTTGCCGTAGACCAGTTAGGGTCTGCGGTAACAAATTAGGCGGGGAACATGTAGGTGGACCAAGCAGTCCTTTTCTTTTTTTTTTTCATAATATTTTTATGGAATTTTTCAATGTAAAAAAAAAACAAAAAACAAGTACAACACCAGCAATTCATCACACCAACATTAAAACAAAAGGAGAAAAACTTTAATCTATCAGAATTGTATACACGGGTCCAATACATCATATTTTAACAGAAATAAATATACTTTAGCTGCAATAAATATTTGCTAGTTAAGAAGATAATCTATCTAAACACAGTGGTAGCAATCTATCCTAAGAAGGCGGGAGTGAATTTATTGCTAAAACAGACATAACTTGCTATAGAGAGTCTCTAAATAGGCTTCCAACTGATGCCATTTAATGCAGTCCCTCTCTAAGGGTCTGCACCTCACCTGGTGTTAGTGAAGCAATGAAAGGCTCCCAGGTCCAGAGAAACCTCTCCTCTTTATCCGTGATTAAGCAGGATAAGCACTTGAGTGCCAGGGTCTGTATAGCCAGGGAACACCATTGGTGGACCGTAGGCACTACTGCTGAAACCCACATATTTAAAATACAATGTCTTGCAAGGGCTAACAGCACCCGGGTCCACCTCAGCAACAAGCCCCAGCCCTCAAGACCCAGATCTTAAATTCCAAACAAGAGCACCAGGAGATTGACCGGTACGTGCCTTCCCAACATAATCCCCACTTACTGCCTCCCAAAACTTCTGTAAAAGTGGCCAAGCACAAAAAGAATGAAAATGAGACCCCAATTCTGTTAAGCACTACCCACACATCGGGGATACAGCAGGGTTGAGATTGTGAACCACTACAGGGGGACAGTACAACCTATGTATAAATTTATAAAAGGATTCTTTTTATCAGTTACAGATCAGAACTCCCCTGTGAAGTTGCAACATCATACACCAAACCTCCTCTTGGATATTCCTTCCCAGATCCACTCTCACCGGCTTTTAGTTTTGTGCATGTAGTCGGGAAAAATTTCCTACCCTGATGGGCAGCTCTCCTGATTAAAAAGCGGTCCTTTTCTGCTTTCAGTTTCTATTTCTGTGTGCATTGGTTTGCCCTTTTTGGATTTGAATTTCAACTACCAAACTTTGGACCACCTCTCTAATCTTTGTTGGTCCATCTGCAGTTACATAACCCTTTCCTCATTGTCTACCCCACCACAGAGCTTAGTGTCATCTGTAAAGAGGCACATTTTGCCCTGTATTCCTTCTCCTATGTCACTGATGAACATATTGAAAAGGACAGGACCCAGAATTGAACCCAGTCATGACATCCTTCTCCCCAACTTGGCCCCGTTTACCACCACCCACTGATGTCTCCCCCCACAGCAGCTTCCCACCCATCTAACTAGATCCTGCACTGTTCCTAGAGCCTCTAACATCTTTGGCAAACTTCTGTGTGGCATAGTGTCGAACATCTTGCTGAAGTCAAAAGTTTACTGCAGCTAGCATTACCTCAGACCTCTTTGGGCTGCATGGTTTGCATCCCTTCAGAGAACTGAAACTGCAACCAATTGATTTATAGGTTTGTGCTTTTACCCTCTGTACTATTCAGCAAGAGTTAAATGTTTAGCACTGGAAATCGAACCCAGGCCTTCTCCCAAGTACTGTCCTGGTGCTCTGCCACTGTGCTATTGTTCCAGAAAAATGAGTCTCAAAGAGATAAAGCTCTAAATATGAACGTGTTCAGGTTAACTGGGGAGGTAGGCAGGGGCTGGGTAGTGGATGTAATCTATCTGGACTTCAGTAAGGCCTTCAACACCATGCCACCAGTGTTAGCATAACATATTCAAAGCCCTGCTATTTGGCTTAAAATTTAATAAACTGGCTGAAGTAAAGTCAAAATTTACCACCATTGGGGAGTATTTTAATAAGGGCTGTTATGCTTGCCTCACACACCTCATCTCCCCTACCCTCCCATCCTGTCCTTTGCACCCCATCCTGTCACCCTGTGGTTCCAACAAGTTAGTAAAGATATTGTGGTCTAGAGCCACACATAGATCCACATCTTTATGCTATCCCCATCATGCCCGAGTGCCAGTATTCTTACCTCAGTAGTGTTTTGCATGTGCCCAGGAGTTGAGTGCCTCACCTCCAGTTCCACAATGTACAGGACACTTGCCATCAAATACTGAATCTCTGTTGTTTTTTTTTTGTTTTGTTTTGATCTCTGTTGTAAGTTAGCAAGTTTCAAGTTTATTGTTCTTCCAATAATTTTGGTAAAATTTTGGACATTACAAAAATGTGAAATTACATTCATACAAAAACACAATTTAACAGATCATATTATATCCATAAAAGGTCTCTACATAGAGATAAAATATTTGTAAATATGTCAGATAAGATTTTAATAAAATTCTTTACAGATTTATACAGTTAATTTATTCACCTCTGAGCCTCTTAAAATATGCTTTTTTTTTTTTGTTCAGGTCAGGAACATCGTGGGACAAAACATTGTGCAACAAACATCGCAGGCATATCATCGCCAACTGCAATGTGAGATAACCATCACAACGCTGGCCTGTACTGCGTAGGCAAATGATATAATATCCTGGTGACAGGAGGGTCCCCCATCCCACTGTCTGACCATCTGCCCCAGTAACTGTAATGGTAGCCCTCCCTGGTGTGATGTCCGGTCTCCCACCGTCGCTGATGCTTGACATCACTGTACTGATGTACAATGACATGCAAACTATCCCTGGTGTCTAGTGGACCACACCCGGAGGCAGATCTCCACCATCCCTCACTCCCTCCCAATGAAGAGTAGACCACCAGCACAGCCCTCCACTCACCACCGTGGCTGGTCGCCCAACTAAGCAGAATGAATGTACACGTAGACATGTGCATGCTCATTCAGTCTACTTAGGCAGCCAGCCATGGTGGTGAGTAGAGGCTTGTGCTGGTCATCCGCACCTCTTTGAGGGGGTGCAGGGTGGTGGGATCTGTTCCCAGGGGTGGGGGGTCCACTAGACACCAGGGATAGTTTGCATTTCATTGTACATTGCTATCGGCGATCGGCAATAGCGGGGGGGAGGACATCACACCAGGGAGGGCTACCATTACAGTTACTGGTGCAGATGGTCAGCCAGTGGGATGGGGGACCCTCCTGTCACCAGGGTTTTATATCAGTTACCTATGCAGTACTGGCCTGCATTGTGATGGTTAGCCGACATTGCAGTCGGCGTGATATGCTTGCGATGTTTTTTGCACGATGTTTTGTCTCACGATGTTCCTAACCTGAACCCTTTTATTAAGCTAATTATATACATTATGAATTTTCCAATCATTATTGCATCTTCAACTGTCCCTGGATGCATCAATATAAATATCAAATCATATGATAAATCTACATATTTTATCAGAGTTTTCCCCAGAATTTTAGAACGAAGATAATTAAATAGGGGGCATTGTGTTATAACATGTGCTAACATTTCAGTAAAACCTTTGTTACATAAGCATTTTTCCTGAGGTAAATTATCTTGTTTTACTAATTTATTAAAATAAATATGTTTTGATATAATCAGCTTGAATCTTGCCCAAGCAATTGCTTTGCAATAATGTGGGGATAATGAGAGTTGAAGATAATCTTCCAGATTTGAGTATATTTTATTTTGACTGAACCAAAGAGCTTGCCGTTGGTTACGAACTTGGTTCATCTGATTTTCTGTTGCCAAGGCAAAAATCTTCTTTTTTAGTTTACTTTATAAGTTTCGTGTATCATTATCTTGGCTTGTTGATCTTACCATAAATGCATAGACACTAAATTACATAAGGTTTGGAGAAGTGATTTTAACCATGGTGAAAGAAAGCCATCCTTATGCCATACTTCTTTTATTTTACACACTGTAGAGGCAAATCATTTTTTGTGTTATTTATTGTTCTCAACCAATATGTGATTAACCTTAAATTAACAAGGGGTACCAACTGTATTCTACCTAGTTCTGCTCTTACAATTACTCCAGCCATTGAAGTAGGTACTTGTAAGATAGATTTGTAATAATATGAGAGGGGAGTTTCCAGTTGCGGGTAATGATTAGCCCCCCATATTTCCACACCATATAAAAGGAGTGGAGTAATTTTTGCCTCCCCAGCTTTAATAGCGGGGATTACCAAAGAGTCACCATATTTAAAGTTAAACCTTTGTAGTACTTTAGCAGCATGCTTAGCCTTGATAATTTGTTCCTTGATATGAGAATTCCAAAAATTTCTAGGGTGTAATATTATACCAAGATATTTATAGGAAGTCACCAATTCAATACATGTATCTTTATAAAAGATCCTTGGTTTCGGTAACTGACTTCCAAAAACCATAACTTTTGTTTTATCCAGATTTATCCCCAACTATGTTTTTTTACATTTATCCAACAGGTGTTGAATTTTAAGTTGTAATCCTTTGGGGGTCAAAGACAAGAGAATTAAATCATCTGCATACGCTAAAATCGAATTTGTTGGTTCATTATTTTTGGTGAATCCCATTGTCCATTAAAATCAAAATTTAATAAAGAATCTATATAGATATTAAATAATAGTGGAGCCAGTAAACATCCCTGCTTGACTCCTTTGTTTGTTGGGAAGTAGTCAGTTATATTTCCCTTCTGGTCAAACCTCACAGCTGTGTTGGTGTTAAAATAAAGTTGAAGAATGGGTAGAAGCAATGAAGAGGGAAGACCACGAGTCTTAAGGGTTTCCCAGAGAGTCTACATCTCTACTGAATCAAAGGCAGCAGAGAAATCAATAAATAATACAAACAATCCCATATTCCTATAAAGTACATATTTCTCTAATAAATGGGATAATACAAAAATGTTATCTGTTGTAGAAAAACCTTGTCGGAATCCAGCTTGAAATTTAAAGAGGGGACTAGTTGTTTCTACCCATTGTTGCAATTTATTTGACAAAATGCTAACAAAGATTTTTCCTACAATATCTAGTAGACTTATTGGATGATAATTACTAGGATTATAGAGTGAACCTTTTTTATGAATGGGGATTATTATATTTTTTTGCCAAGAGGTGGGGATACATCACTCTTTTAAGCAGATGTTAAAAAAGTTAACTAAAAAAGGGATCCAAAAATTCAGATTTTCTTTATAGACCTCACCTGGAACTTTGTCCGGGCCTGGAGCTTTATTTGTAAGTTTTGAAATAGCCAAAGCAACATCACCAGTTGTGAAAATCAAGGTCTGAGTAAACCCAATGTGAGATGTTCCTATCATTGGTAGTGATAATATCTTTATTTAATAAACTTGAGAAATAGGTGACCCAGGCTTCTTTGGGGATGTAAGAAGTTAGTGTAGTTTGATATGATTTAACTCCCCTTGCTACCATGCTCCAGAAGGCCTTATTATCATTTGTTGCTATGATTTGATGCATAGTTGCCCAACATTTTTGTGTGAACTCAAATTTCTTTAACTTTAGAAATTTTTATATGCTTTCCGAGCTTGGTTTAAATTTGCATTTCCATACATTGAGGGATTTTTAAGATTATCCCTGATTAACTTTCCCAATTTCTGTTTTTGATTCAGGCACTGAGCATCAAACCATGTCAACGGGAATGATATTTGATCCTTATATACGTATATTTCCATACTAATTCTGGAAAGTAATTTCTCAAATTTTCCAGTGATGTCTTGAGTTGAGTTTTAAGTTTCCATGGTATAGGCAAGTAAGGGGGACTGAGAGGAGTAAATGATATGTTGTTTCCTTCATATTCTTATTATTCAAGTTTAGTTTGAATATCCCTGCAGGGATTATTGGAACTGAATGATAACCATTTGGGATCAACATTTTTTTGTCCATAATAGTAACTATGCAGCATGATCACTTTCTGGTCTTAAATTTATCCGGAAGTTCTGTACATATTCATGACTTTCAGGAGATATTAATACATAGTCATTTACACTGTTCCAAGTAGGGGGGGTAATATGTGTATGCACCCTCAGGATCTCCACCTCCTCTTCCATTCAGGATCAGTAAATTATTCTTGTTTATAAACTCCTTTAGTTTACTGCCAGTTTTATTAACACAGGTGTCCGCAGATTTTCTCAAATTTAGATCACCATATAAATGAGGGATTGTAATGTGGGTAAGTTGTCAAGTATGGCAATCCGGGCATTAAAATCTCCTCCAATCAGTATAGTATCAATATGATGTTTAATATAAAGAGAGTCCATGGCCAGCAATAACTCAGACAAAAAAATCACCATAGGCAGAGGGTAAAATACTCGGGGGACCATACACATTCACAATCATAAAAGTAAACAAGTCCCATTTGATAACATTTAGCAGTGATATATTTTTAAACTCAACTTGATCAATTACTTGAATACCATTTCTGATTTTAACAAAGGTGGTTAAACCTCCCTCAGGTCTACCATACTGTTTCTCCCTTATTGCTTGCAAACTAAATGCTTCGTAACCATTTAAGTATACTTCTGTAGTTGCCCATGTCTCTTGTAACAGTAACAATTCAAATTGTGAGACAAATTCTTTCCAATGAGGGTCGACCATTTTTGTCCCCAGCCTCGCTATATTCCAGGACAAAAAATTGGCAGACTCAAGTATTGATAAATCATTGTATACAGTAGTCTCTTCTATATTTGAGGGAGAAATCTATAAAGGGGAGAGTCACAAATAATTATTGTTTTCCAGAGTGGTTCTATTTGAAAAACCATGGGACTGGAAGTCAGTGAGAAGTACTTGGACTCTATCTAATTTATAAGCATTAAATAGTAAATTTCTATATAAAGTTTCTGATTTTACTTCAAGATCTATTCAAGTGTCTAAAACATCCATATGAACTCTCCTGTCGGATCCCAGATCAGTTGTAGCAATTTTTATGTCCAAGCAGGTCTCAAGAAAAGTTCTAATAAATGAAGCCAGTCTGTGACTCTTATGTCCCTCAAATCTCTCAACTCCAAACAAAGAAAGAGAGTATGTATTATTCAGTTTTTCAAAGTTCCAGTTGAGTAGTGTTAAGGTTGAAGTTATAGTTTCACAGGAGATTAGTGAACATAATGGTAGACTCTTGTTCCCATGTGCATACTTCCAGATAGTTGTCCAGTTAACTGGGGAGGAAATTAAAATGTCAAGTTTGTTTAAATAACTTTGTTTAGCCCAAATTTTCTTAGCTAATTCCATATCGGATAGAAGTATATAGACTGCGTGGGTGGGGACTGTTTTATCTCTATAAACCAGCCTTATACCACCCACTGCCTCTGGTAGTTCTAACTCTGCTTTAAACAAATGACACACTAAGGGAATAGCGTGACATTTATTTCTTGCAATTTTAGAAAAATATTTTCCAGTTTGAAAAACACCTCTTTCCCTGTAGTTGTAATAAAATTAGAGTTAGGCAGTGAGAATGAGGGGGCTTCCATTATTGAATCGTGAAAAGATTCTGAAGTTGGGTCATTACCTTGTGGTATGTTATTATCCAGTGGGTTCTGATCCAAAGAAGAAATTATATCAGGAGAATAATCTATTACTTTCTCTTTTAACTGACTCACCAAGTTCTCATTGTTTGATTTTACTTGATTTAAATTAGAAGTGTTCAAATTAGTTTCTCCATCCTGCGCTTTCTTTGTACTATTTTTAGGTGTTTATTTATTTATTTAATTTGTTTTTGGTTTTGATGTTTAACTTCCTTAAGATCCTTTAGACCCTTTTTTTCCCCCTTTTTTCTTTAAGGGTGATCTAGGAAAATAAATTGAGGAGAAAGAAGGCCTTTGTGTCTTCTCAATTAAATGCTTATTTTACAAGCTATCGATTTTATCAGAGAGGTCTGCAAGTTTACTAACAATAAAGTCAGATAGCCTTTCTACATGATGTTTTAATTCATTGTAAGCCTCAAGGAAAACTATATTAGCCATAATTGGATGTGTCAGTGCTTTAATAGTATATTTAGAGATTGTATCAGGACATTGCTTAAGAAATTCTGGATCTGATTTTATTGATTTGACTTCCTTATCCTGTCTATTAAACACTTTTTTCTGGGGAACCTGTAAAGATCTGTGAGTCAGCTAATTGATCTAAGTAATTATCTATACTGGTAATAGATTCTGAGGGACTAAAGAAGTCTAAATGAGTTGGGTGCAGTGAGATTTCTGTTTCTTTAATGGATTTATTTACCAATTGATCTGTTGTTTGCCCACATAAATAATGTGTCGGAGTCTGACTATTCAATATTGTACCCTTCTGGGATTTCTTCAGATTGTTTAAGAAGAAGTCAATAATTTTCCGTTGGCAAAGTGATTTATTAATGGGGGAAGTTACATTTTTTTTATCTCCCACGCCAGTAGTAGTAACTCCATTATTAGATGTAATTGTTGGAAATTTAGTATCATCATATACACTATTATCATCCTCGGTAGGCTCATCACCCGAGTGCTCTACAAAGGCAACTTGAGCTGGATTATCCAAAAATGGTAACCCCTGTTTCAGATCAACCTCTTTACCTGAGTTTTCATTGAAAGGACTAGTTTCTAGTTTATATCGATGAGAGTCTGATCTGAAATCATATACAGTTTCCTCTTTGATATAATAGGGTGGAAAAGGCAATGGAGTTGCTCCTAAAAATTATTTTGGGGTGGAGGCTGTTATGACTAAACCTTGGGTATATACACAGCAGTTATTCTTTACCCTCTGATTACCATTTTGTGGTTTAGTCCCTTTACCCTTTCCCATGATATTCTTGTCCACCACCTTACCACTACGTGTATACATGGCAAAAGGTTAACTACATTAAAATCAATAAACCAAAAAAAACCAACAAGAAAACAATTTCACAGTAGCAACAATCAAGCAAACGCAATACCTATTATAATTAAACTATTTGATAGACAGCTAGTTACAGCTAGTTACAGAATAGCAAGCTATCTGTATAGTAACATTAACAGATACGGTATCTGAAATAGAAAAAGAGATTTTCAGCAGTCTCAGTGGCTAAAAAAGAGAGAAATCACTGATGTTTTAATCTCTGCAGAGTCATGACCAATCGTAACAAACCATAACAAAGGTTGCTTCATTAATTGGTGCCTCTTGATTTCAAATGTTAATGGACAGCAGAATTTCTTTGTGACTTCATACAATTTTCCAAGTGCAGTCAGTATTATCAACTTCAGACCAATAGTTCTTTAGGTCTAAGGGAGAAACGGAAGCTCCAGGAGTTCAGGGGCAAAATGTTTGAATTAAAAAGTTCATGTAACTCAGTCAAGTAAAAAAGATTTGTTCAGTACAAAGAATAAGAGTGGTGCCAATGTGTAGTCAGAAGATTCACTGAATAATCAATGAAGAATCTCTTCTGAAGCAAATAACCAAGAAGCCCGTTAGCTGTGTCCCAGCTGAAATTAAAGTATCCAAAGACTCTCTGTGCAGACTTTGAATTTTCAAAACACTCTGTGTCTGCCACTAAAATCAACAAACAAAAAAATCTAATCAAATCAGGGGAATGAACTAAGCGTTGAAACTACTAGGCTTCTAAGCTGCTAAACATTCAAATTACTAGGTTACTAAGGCTACTAGGAATTTTACCTATATATAAAAATAACATTGATTTTGTTTAAACAGATTGTATTAAAACAATTTATGCATTAAATGTGTTCGATACAAAATAAATTAACTCACTTGCAGTAAAGCTAAAATTGTAGCAGAGTCGTTGAAAAGTCCTAAGCCTTCACACATACAGACTACAATAGGCCGGTTAACAGAAATAAACTGTTGCTCCAGGTTACAACATTAATCAGCAAACACCAGAAAAACTTTCGACCGGAGAACCAAAGTGTAGAATAGAAGCTACTAGTGCTCATGGATGAACACTCGCTGAGCTGAGTGACTAACTTCAAGTGATCTAACTTCGAGGAAGTGAGTGTGCCTCATATGTATGCAGTGACGCAGTGACGTTCATCTATGGCACGAAAATCTGAAAAACACCAAAAATTATATATAACTTTAAACTATAAAGAAAATAAATATATAGTAGAAAATTATTCTTAAAATCAGGTCTACCCTCGAGCCGTCTTTGATAGCTAATAGTTAATAGTTAATGATTTAAAATAAGTAAAACTCAGACGGCAAGCACGGAGTTCTCGAGATTACACCGAGCCCTTATCAGTAGATCTTTAGTTATTAGAGTTATCAAAGAACTTCTAATACTTGCATAGAAGACTAATTTAAGTTAGATTGATAAATTATTTTAGGCTAAAAGGTAATAACAGTGCAACTCGTAACTTGCAAACACCCCAGGTAATTCACCAGCTTTACTGAAACTAGCGTGTCATTAAATTCAAAGATTACCAAACACATTCAGGTAAACGCTTTAAAAGCTGAAAAAAGCTATATTTTTAGCTATGTTTTTAACAATCCATCAATCCTTCAATCAGCTGTTCTCTAAAAGTTTGAAGGTACACTCTCCTCTTTCATTCTCGGTCTTCCATCGTTCACTCGTTCTAACCCCCTGCGGGGTTGTTGGAATTTTAGTCAGCAGGCGAGGCTATTTCCACCCAAAAAACTCCAGGGCCTGGAGGCTGAAAACCAAAGGGAGAGAACAAGGAGGACTGGCGGTGGCCACACAAGTCAGTCCAGAAAGATTTACTCACTTCATTAAATAGGCAAAGGTGGCATACCTTTTAAAAACGAGTAAAAAGCATTGAGTAAATCCTGCTACAGCAGCATCTCACAGTGGCTCAGCATGCGGCAGCCATTCACCATCAGAGAACCATCTTGGCACCACATGTGCCATCTCCTCTGTTGTACAACTTTCTTAATAATTGTATTGTAAATAAATGTGAAATCTGTTTAAACACAGAAACATAATGTTGTTGCTTAAATTGGTCTTCTATATGATTATTTAGTTCAAAAATGGCATTTAAAAAATGTTAAGCCAAAAAAGGTGGTGTCTAAAAATGTAACCAAATGGCTAATTATTTTTGACATCTAGGGCTGGATTTTCAAACGTGGTTGAATGCTGCAAGCCTGACCATATGGTGCATGGAGCTTGCGGCAATCTCCCCCTGGTGATCTGGATTTTCTATCCCATACGCCGATTGCCATGAGTTAGACCAGCTTTTTCTGGTCTAGCCTGCGGTTGTCCCAGGTGCCCTTTATACAGGGTTTGTGCCAGATATTTGGCACAGCCTGCCATAAACTGGGTGAGGTGTCGCAACTGCGCCCAACCTACTAAACCATCGTGTACAGTTGTGTCAAGGGTGTTTGGTGCAGCTGTGCCTAAGAAAGGATTGGACACAAGGCTTGTCACAAGCCCTGTGTCCTCCTTTGAAAATCACTTCCCTAGTGTCAAATCAACTAATAAAAGCAGAAGCAGAATTGTGGTGGGTGGTCACCATTCAGAGCTGAGTGGTGTACTTAGGGGAGTACCAGAGGGTTATTGCCTGGGAGCTTCTGTGTGATAAAAGCAGTTTTTTTTGGTTATAACCCCGAAGGAAGAGAAGGGATCATAAATTGCCTCCAAGGGTCTAGCGGTGAGATCCCTTTCCACTTTCCTTTTGTTGGCCACCCTCCCGCATTCGGATGTTTTATGACATAGGTATAGGGAGAGTGTGGGGGCATGTTCCATTCACGTCTATGAAGTGTGATTTGAAAACAGAGTTTTCAGCTATTTAAGTGGCCATTTCGTAAAATTCCTGCCAGGGTTCAGTTAGCAAGAGCTTTGTTAGTTGAACCCTGGCTCTGGTTTTACCAAATGGTCACTTAAATGGCCAAAAACTGTGTTTTCAAATCATGCTCCATTGACTTGAATGGAGTACTCCCCTCCCCAAGCTCCCCCATGCCTACATCATAAAACGTCAGAGCACTGAGGTGTGGTCAGCAACAGGGAAGTGGAAAGGGATCACACTGCTAGCCCCTTAGGGGCAATTTATGATCCTTTTATTTTCTTCAGGGGTATAATCAAAAAAGCTGCTTTTATCGCAGTGGAGCTTATTAATTTATGATCTGGAAGAGGAAGTTAGCAGCAGACTACTGAAGACTGCAGATTGTACTAAACTGAATGAAGTGAGGACCTGTTCACACTGGGAACATGGGCTCAGAAATGGATTTAAGCTTAATGTGGTGAAGTGTGAGGTACTTCATCAAAGGGTGAGGAATCCATGTTGTTTTACACTGTGTGGTATAGCAGTGAATGAACAACAAAACCAAGATAAAGGATTCAGGGGCAATTGGGGACAATAACTTGCAGCCAGGCAAATGGAGAGGTGCTGCCATCAAGAAAGCATACACAATTTTGAGATGCCCTGGGGGTGAGGAGGATAAGGAGCATCTGAAGGAGGTGCAACTCTCCCAGTACAAGGCCTTGGTTAGACTGTAGCTCAAAAGAAAACTAGTGCAACCTTAAGCTACCGCAAAAGTATTTATTGCATATTGCAAATAAATGTGCAGAAAAGATTGTGTACAAAAGCTGACCCCGGTGCTTCGATGCGTGCTGCCTCTTTGCCAGGGTGTGTGGCCTTGGTTAGACTGCACCTAGAGTGCTGCATCCAGTTCTGATCAGAACAATATTGGAAAAGGTTGAGAGAGTCAAGCACAGAGTCATCAAGCTTTTTAACAGTTTATGGTGTAAAATATATGAAAGAGCTTGGGGTGTAAGAGCTATAGGGAGTGAGTAGAAATACTGAAATTGCTTAGTCTAGAGAACAAACAACTGAGGAGAAACATGATCACGATGTTGTAAATACTAAAAGGGAAGAGACCGTGGATCTGTTTGAGCTGGATACAATGAAGAGTGCAGGCAGAACTAGAGAGCATGTACAACCAACACAGGGGGGAGGATAAGGGGAAACATTTGATTTATTTATTTCAAGTTTGGGATTAATACCTTTGAGTCAAGGACTCGTTTTCAAGGGTTCCAAGTCATTGTTGAACAAACATTACAAATATAATAGGGTATACAAAAAACAGGAAAACAATTACACAGGACAATCAAATACAATGAAATTATATACATCTAATAAGAGGTTTAAGTAAGAGAAGGTAGGTAGGACTCTGTATTGGAGTCCACTAGGTGGTGAGACAACCTAGGAGGAAAGGAGTAGGGTGGTCAACCAGGAATGGCATCATCATAGTAGGAAGTGTGGTCAGCCGTGAGTGGGCTTCGTTTGGAGAGAGGTGGTACAGGAGGGGATTGAGGAGATAGGGAGGGAGATTGGGAGGCTGAGGTCCTGCCACATTAGTGCAGGCAGGTACAGATCTTTGTAGTGTCAAGAAGGGATCTGAGCAGTGGTGCAAGTGGTAGACAAGGAGTACAGGAACTCAGGCACTGGTGAATGTGAAATGCAAAATGAAAATCTTCAATTTGAAGGATAGCTGTGTGAAGACACGTCTGTCTGTTTTGACACTAGTAGATTCAGTTAGCAATATTGAAGTATTTCTAGCAAAACAGTACAGTTGTACAAGTCAAATGTTGTTATGGAAACCCTAATTTCAGGTCACAGGGCCAGAAACGGTCATTATGTTGCTGGTTTAAGAATTTCAGTTCCAGCGTCAGTGGGAAAAAGTACAGGAACTCTGTTTCTGCTGCAAAAAAGGTACAGGAACTGAGTTCCTGTGCATTCCTTTTCACTTTCATCACTGGATCTGAGCCCAGATTTAAAGGTACTAATCTTGGATGTATCAGTGAGATTAGCAGGTAACACACTGTACCGATTTCGGTCCTTGGTACAGGATGGAGTTCTGGGCAAGTTTTGTCCTTTTGAAGGGAATCACCGGCCTGTCAGTAGCCACACTTCTAGTTGATTTTGTTGGAACAGCCGGCTTAAAGAGACAACCCAGTGAGAGAGAAGTAAGCCCAAGAAGCACTTTTTTTGAAGTAGGCAGGTTTGGTATTGTGCTCTAAGAATGAGTGGGAGCAATCCAGTTTCAGTGAAGAGCATGCAAGTGTGGGTGTCATGAGCAGCCCCTAATGACAGATGGCAGGCCTTATTTAGGAGTGTGCTAACCCTGTTTAGGGCAGATTTTGTGCCCGCCCCATAGATAGGCACCCCATAATCGATGGAGGACAGTATTGAACTACTGGTGGCAAGTTTGAGAGCTTCAGGTGTCAAAAAATGCCTGTGGCGGTAGAGGACCCCAAGCTTTATATTAGCTGACTTGACTACAGAGTCTATATGGCTTGAGAAGGTGAGTGTATCATCAAAGGTAATGCAAGGTATTTGAACTTGGTTACTTGTTCCAGTATCTCACCCTTGTGGTTATGAATGAGCAGAGGCTGGTATTTCTTTTTGCTTTGGGAGGTACAGAAGAGCAGACTCTTAGTTTTTTTATGGTTTGGTAGTAGTCTGTTTTGTGTGAACCAGGATTCAAGACAGAAGAAGCTGCTTTGGAGTTCAGTAGTGATGGAATTGTGGTCATTACCCGCAACCGATATTACTGCATAATCAGCATTGAGAACGATATGTGCTGAACATGCAGATGGTGCAGAGTTGATGAAGAGGCTGAATAGTAAAGGGCCGAGAATAGAGCCCTGCGGAACCCTGAGGGACACCTCTTTAGCTGCTGATAAGGTGTCACCAGTTTTGACTCGTTGTGACTTGTTTGAGAGGTAGCTACCAAACCATAGTACCGTGTCTGGGGATAGACCTGTTGACTGGAGGCAACTTAGGAGGAGGCTGTGATTAACAGAGTCAAAGGCCTTCATAAGGTCAATGAAGACCAAACCAACAGCCTGCCCACTATCTAAGGCATTGTAAAGCTGGGATAAGTAATCAACAAGGGCGGTGAGTGTGGAGTGCCTTTTATGGAAGACATGCTGCTGCGGGCAGAGTAGGTTATAGTTATCAAGATGCTCTGTAAGCTGCTCCGAGATCATTCTTTCAAGTGCTTTAGAAAGGGGGGTAGGATAGATATAGATCTGTAGTTGGATGTTTGGGTTTTGTCCCCGGCTTTAAAGACAGGCGTGACAATAACTGACTTCCATACGTTTGGAAACACTCCTGTTCTTAGAGAGGCATTAAACACCATGGTGAGAAGACTGGACAGTTCATTCAGAAGAAGACCAACCAGTTTCATATCAACTAGATCCGGCCCATCCTGGTCTTGCCAAGAACCCCTTTAATGTGCTTGATGGTTTCGGGCATGGTGACATGTCTAAAGTAAAAGGGTGGTATATCATCCCTTGGTGGATTTGATGGGGTAGTTGGGTGTTGTTGTCCATGCAGATCTTTAAAGTAATCACCAGGGAGTAAGCCAGAAAGGTCTGTGAATGCATTGTCGAGCTCATTAGCAATGTCAATAGGTTCCTGTAGGGGTCCCTCCACTGTAACTAGTAGATCGGGAGGGGTCTTAGGGGTCTTTCCCGTTAGGGATTTAAGGTTTTACTCAGAAGGTCCTTATAGTAGGAAGCTTTAGCCTGTTCATTGAGCTTGGTACAGGCATTTCCGGCTGCCTTGTAGGCATTGAGTGTTGCGGGTGTTCCAGTTGTTTTTGCAATGTGCCAAAGATTATCTCTATTCTTCATTCGTCCAATAAGGGAGCTGGAGAGCCATTAATTGGAGGTACCCCTGATTTTTTTTTGTTTGTTTTAAATGGTGCAAAAATATCACAGGCATGGTTGAAGATCGTTATAAAGTAGTTCAGGGCCTCGTTCCCATCAATATCCCCTGCCAGCGGAGACCAGTCAAGTTGTGTTAGGTATTGTTGAAGTGGTGAAGTAGCCCAGGTCTCAGGAAGCAATTTTTGGATACCTTAAGTGGGCCTTTGGTGAAGTTGTTAGATCAGGTGCACTTCACTGGGGAGCGATCACTGAGGCTGTCAGACAAGACAGTGACATCAGATATATGCTCAGGGTATGCGGACAGGAGCCAGTCTACTAGGGAACTGCTCCCTGTTTTGTAGTTAATCCAGGTGTCAGCAGTGACCATCTGGGTTAGGAATAGACAAGATATTAGATCCCTGGCTTTTGTTTCCTTCAGGGAGTGCCAGTTTTTCTTGAAGTCACCTACAGTGACCTTCTCCCAATGATTACCTAACTGCTGCTCGTTAAATATGACTTGGTTTAGACCGGCAGTTTGGTGCCAAGGTGGTAGATACACTGTAGTGAGTAGCAGGACTTTGCTCTGGGGACCAATGCTTAGCATGAGGTTCAGAATTTGTACCTCTTTTGTATGCAGACTGCAGTCTAGGGCCTGCACCTTTATTCCAGGTATAGACTAGACACCCACCCCCACATTTGGTGGTCCTGTCTTGCCGGAAGGAGTTGTGTCCATCGAGGGAGATAGACGCATCCAGAATCTTAGGGGAAAGCCAGGTTTCCGTGAGTGCTATAACGTTAGGATTAGTCACCTGTACCCATGCCTGGAATTGAGTGAACTTGGAGAGGAGACTGTTGATATTTAAGGAGACAATAGTGAGTTGACCTTTTTGTTTAGGCATTCTAGTGGGAGTGGGTCCAGGGTTGGGGTGTACATTCCCTGATAGAAGTAGTAGTAGGACAAAAGAGCAAAGAAGATGGCATATGAAAATTGCATGGGAGCAGGAGCATTTTTTCTTTCGAGAGGGAGGCTCGATTGGATGAGTCTAAATGTGGTTGGATGTTAATCAGAGCTGCTCCTGGGATACTGGGATAGAGTAGGTGCATGTCTTCTTTAGGTCGTCCATGGTTTCCATGTGGTGGAGAGAGCTGGCAAGCTCAGAGTTTGTTCCACTCCGGCCACTCATTTCCTGCCAGTGTAGGACCTTCGTGTAAAAGGGGTCAGTATCTAGTGCAGGCTGATCCATGTCTGGGTTAAACCAGAGGATGGCAATTAGTGCCAGGGTGAGCTGAAATCTAAGAAGCCAACCCATCACAGCTGCTGTCAGGAGAAGAGGCACACTTTGGGGTTATAGCAAGATAGGGGTGCACTGAGTGTACCTGGGCGCTAACTCTGATTACTGAATGTGGCAGAGTACGAGCCTTCAGAGGGAGATAACCTCCGGCCGTCGTATTAGCGTATGGCAGAACTCAGACTTAGGTTGCAGCAGGGGTCAGCAGTACTTTAGTTAGTGATAATAAGGCAGTGTTGGTTCTCCTAGTGTATGCACTACCTTAATGCTAAGGTGTGACCCCTGCGTACTGGGTCATTGAGGAGCTCAGCAACTCAGAGTCCCAGCAAAGAGTGGGTAAGAGACAGTGACTATGGCAGGGGTTGGGGGAACAGACCACACTGGGGAGTGTGGAGCTCTAATGGCAGGGTGAGCTGGGCTTGGAATTATGGTTTGCACCAATGGGCATGGAAGTATGATTTTCACCAATAGGTGTAGTAGTCCTCCCCAGGAGGAGGGCGAAGGCACATTTAAAGGAGGCCTGGGAGGGGGTGGGGAAAAATTAACCCCCGAGTCAAGTTGTTAGGTACGGAGCGAGCAGTCAGAAAATAGCCCAAGAGCAGGCAGGCCAGGCACTCCAGTCAGTGAGGTCATAGAAACATAGAATTTGACGGCAGATAAGGACCACTTGGCCCACCCAGTCTGCCCATTTCCCTACCTAATGGATAAGCTGCAGATCCTAGTTAACCAGCAGCCTACTTCTTCCTGCCCCCACCCCCTAGAATTGCCTTATGACTGTCCCATGCATGCTTGAATTCCACCACTGTTTTCGACTCCACAACCTCCTCCGGAAGGCCATTCCATGCATCCACAACCCTCTCTGTGAAAAAATACTTCCTGAAATTAGCCTGTAGGCTATTCCACATGCTGATCACTCTATGAGACAAGTAATGCTTTCTGATGTTCGTAAAGCTGGAGTGGACCAATCGGGAGTGCGTGATAAAATCACTGCACCAATAAGCAGTTAGGCACTGTGGTTGAGTCAAGTGGCTGTACCTTAGGCTGGGATCCAGGGCACAGTTCCAGGAAGGCAGGTAGAGTTTGGCTGGTGCTTTGTTGGGGGTGGCCGTAGGTGCGGCCGTTGAGCGCTGCCCTTAGAGGAAACATCAGAAAGCATTACTTGTCTCATAGAGTGATCAGCATGTGGAATAGCCTACAGGCTAGTCAAAAGGTTGTAGAATAGATGCTGGTATGGTTCAGGCCTTTAAAGTAGGACTAGACAAATCTCTGCAGGAGAACAGTATCAAAGGTTACACAGTATGACTAGGGATGATAATCCGGCAGTAAAAGGTTGACTGTGTACCACTACTCAGACTGAGTTTTTTAGGGCTTTTACACTAAAGCTTTCCTGGAGTGCTACTGTCTTGAATCAGCTTGCCCCACTCCGATCACACCACTGCCCTTTTCTTTTACATACTGTGGTTCTACAGCATTGACAATGGCCTTCCGTGTTTTGGGGGCATTTCTGGCAGAGGGGTTAGCAAATGGCAGTGGCACCAGTGCAGGTGAAGCAGCATTTTTACATGCTTGCAAAACATGCCTGCACTCTGCTCTGCATTCCCAACAAATCAGGGAATGCTCTTTGTTGCAGCAGAGTGGCTTGCAGTGGTCCTGTAGCTCTTTACACTGCTGGATCTGCACTGGTGTAACTCATCTGTACCACTGGCACCAGTGCAGACCCGGTAGTGTAAAAGCCCCTAGAGTCACTTACATGCAGTAGGAGTGGTGGACAGTATGGTCCCGAAGTCCTTCCTGTCACCACAGTAACGTTGCCGTTCTATTCCATAACCTACTACTCTTCACTTCTTGCACCAAAGACAACTTTCTGTATATACTAATTTCTATGTGTAGATTTCTGTATGATTTTGGAAGATGTGTGTATTTGTGAACCTACACAAAGTATTTTTATTTTGTAACCCACATATGGCACGGAAACATTTTTTTCTCCTGCCTACTACTTTGCAAGAGTTCTGTGCTGGCAATCTGTTTTACTGGGAATCGCTTGAAAACTAGTTGATAAACTTAAATGCAGCTATCTCACTGTAAACATTACTTAAATCAATTAAAGGTAATGCTGTTATCATGGGGTAGTATGTGATATGGGGAAAGTGAGTAAAGCTGAAATATAAAACATGGAAAAGCATTGAAGCTGGGTCCGGAAATGAGAATGTGTGAAGGAACTCTGTGGGATACAGAGAGATCCAAGCTTACAAGTTTGACACATAGCTGTCTGACACCCCTAGGAGAAAATGAGAGAGAGAGAGAGAGAGAGAGAGAGAAAGAGAGAGTCCTAAGCTACAGCACAAGCTAAGAGACACCCAGGGAACTATCTCCATATGTGTTAGCTTTACAGGAATAGTACAGCTGTGGTTCTGCAGTAAAATAATGTTTTCCAGTAACTAGAACATTTATCTGCAGTGCATCCCAGAAAAATTACTTGTGTAACCCACAGCCTCTAGCCTTGACTAGACACTAGCTAGGGTGAGTATGTGTCATGTCATCATGAGTCAGGGCATGAAGTGTGAACGTGCTCTTCCTCGGGGACAGAAATTTCACCTCAAGCAGGTCTCATGGCGAGGTGTGCTCGAGGTTCCCAGAGGGGGATGACGTTGGCACCAACAAGGAGAGACAGGAGTCATACTTGGAGATCAAGATGTAAATGGATCTTAATTTCAAAAGGAAAGTTGGTAAGGGTCACAGAGACAGGATTTTATCAACAACATGCAGCATGAATAAATAATGAATGAAGGATTAGATAAATAGATACAAAATAATGACTAAAAGGTATACCTTTACTGAGTTAAATACCATGGCCCTACTGCAGCTGCTGTTACCCTATGGTACCCACTTCTCTAGTCAATCAGTACGAGCTAGTGCTATTTGCATGCAGCTACATAGGCTTAAACCACGACAATGTAGAACAGGTCACAAAATTCACATCTGAGTCCAGGCCTAGACACTGGGGGAACTGGGCACTGGTTAGACCTGAAACAAAGGGACCAAATACTTGACTATGGCCCCAGATAGACCACAGGGATGTATAGCAGCACTGGGCTGCAAATGGTTGCTGATTCTTCAGCTAAGAACCCGTGTGGGCTGCTGAGACAGAAGGCTCAATATGTGCACCCTGGAGGAGAGGAGGGAGTTGGGGGGAGATATGGAGGAATGGACAAGGATATGATAGAAGGCATTCTTAGAATGGCAGAGAAAGGGGAGATACTGTTGATGGGAGACCTAAATATGCCAGCTGTTAACTGGAGCACATTTGCTGCAGCCACATCCAAGAGCAGGGCCATTCTTGATGCCCTACAGGTGGCAGGCATTAGACAGCTAGTTTGGAACCCACTCATGAGGAAGCAATCTTAGACCTCAGTACTCTCAAGCGGGGCAGTGAGAGGATCTCAGATCTAGAAGTGGGTTGCCATCTGGGGACAAGTGACCATCAAACAGTGTGGTTCACGTTAACTCAGCTACAGAGTCAAGCCATACAAAAGTGAGGGTACTGGACTTTAGGAGGGCTGACTTTGGCAAGATGGGAGAGTGCCTCAGAAAAGCACTAGCAAACAGGCTAGAAGGAGGTGTGGAGCAACAATGGGAATTATCAAACTGCCATCACAGAGGCAACAAGCCTTTGTGTGAAGCAAATAAACAAATCAAGAAGAAAAGCCACTATGGTTCTCAAAAGAGGTGGCTGTGAAAATCAGGAAGAAAAGATAGCATTCGAAGTATAAGGAAACACAGAAGGAGCAGGACAGAACTGTACCAGTTAAGGCAGAAGGAAGCAGGGAGGGAAGTCAGAATAGCAAAGGCCCAAACTGAGGAAAAGATAGCCAACTCAGTTAAGAAGGGGATAAAACTTTTATAGGTACATCAGCGAGTGTAGAAAGACAAAGGGAGGGATAGTGAGGCTGAATAGAATGAGCGGTGGGTGGGCAGAGGGACAGTGAAAAAGCAGGAATACTGAACGAATATTTCTGCTCAGTATTCCAAAAGAGGAGGGAAGTGCCTAATCCAATTAACAGAAGCACTCTTGATAGGGGGTCAATCCCAGTCCTTTCACAGAAGAAAGGGTTCTGCAAGAACTCCTAAAACTGAAGGTGGACAAAGCAATAGGTCCTGATGGAATTCACCCAAGAATTCTAAAAGAATTAAGGAAGGAACTAGTGAAACCACTGGCTACTCTTTTAATAAATCATGGGAGGATGGTGTGGTACCCAGGACTGGAGGAAGGCGGATGTGATTCCCTTCACAAAAGTGGGACCAAGACAGAGGCAGGAAACTACAGACCGTCAGTCTGACCTCTGTGGTAGGGAAAGTGATAGAGTCACTTCTGAAGGAAAGAATAGTTGAGTACCTAGAGGCCAGTGGAGCACAGGATCCAAGGCAGCATGGATTCACAGCAGGAAGGTCATGTCAGACGAATCTAATAGATTTCTTTGACTGGGTGACCAAAGTAGTAGACCAGGGAGGGGCTGTGGACATGGCCTACCTAGACTTTAGCAAGGCATTTGACACAGTCCCACACAAAGATTAATAGTCAAATTAACCAGCCTGGCAGTGGGACCCGGGTGGTAGCCTGGGTAAAACATTGGCTGGACAACAGGACACAGAAGGTAATTGTAAATGGAGTCCACTCTGAAGAAAGGGGTTACTAGTGGGGTACCGCAGGGTTCGGTATTGGGTCCAGTCCTTTTTAATGTCTTCATCAGTGACATTGCAGAGGGACTGGAAGGAAAAGTATGCCTTTTTGCAGATGACACAAAGATCTGCAACAGGGTTGATACACAAGGAGGCGTGGAAAGGATGAAAAGGGACTTGGCAAGGTTGGAGGAATGGTCAGAAGTATGGCAGCTAGGATTCAATGCAAAGAAGTGCGAAATAATGCACCTGGGAAACAAGAACCCAGGGGAAGAATACACAATGGGTGGGGAGGTAGTAACAACAACAAAAAAGGAAAGGGACCTGGGGGTAATCATATCAGATGACCTTAAGGTTAGCAAGCAATGTGAGAAGGCAGTAGGGAGGGCTGGGGTATACTGGGATGTATAGGGAGAGGCATCACCAGCAGAAAACAGGAAGTTGTTATCCCTCTGTACAGACAGTTGGTGAGACCCCATCTGGAGTACTGTGTCCAGTTCTGGAGACCCCATCTCCGCAAGGACATAGACAGGATAGAGCAGTCAGAGGAGGGCAACTAAAATGGTGCAGGGTCTGCAAGAGAAGCTGTATGAGGAGAGACTAAAGGAGCTTAATATGTATACCTTGAGGAAAGAAGGGAGAGGGGACATGATAGAAACTTTAAGTACCTCAGTGGAATCAACAAAGTCCAAGAGGTAGCATCTTTCAGAAAAGAGACTTGCAAGAACAAGGGACACAATTTAAAGATAGAAGGAAGGCGGTTCAGGGGCAATGTGAGGAAGTATTATTTCACAGAGGGGTAGTGGATGTGTAACCCTAGATGGCGCTATCCCAGGGGCTACTACCCTGCCTGATTTGCCACTAACAGGTTGAGGGGCCTGGATCCAATGGCGGTGCCTCCACCCAGAGGTCAGGGTTTGCAATAGTTAAACTAACATGGTCACAGCCCTCTGGGACACTGCAACCCCCTTTCTTCCCACTAGTGGCCCACACAATGATATCAGAATTACCTTCACAGTATACACTTACCCCAGGTCTGGTTCCAGCACTGGGACCTCCTGCGAAATAAGATACAGTGCAACAATCACAGTACAGTACTTTAACATAGACAAATACCTCAGGCAGTATAACTTTGCTGAAACAAGCAGCTCTGATTTATTTAGGGGATATAACAAGGACAGGGAAATCAGGTTAATTAGCTTATCACTCTAATAATCTACCTATGGCTCTGTGCACAGGCCTATCCCTATCAGTTACTGTCCCTGGGTACCCAAGCCCTAGTGGCTAGTCCAAACCGTGGCAGCTGGTAGGGGCCCTTTCACACAGAGAAAAGGAGAATTAAACAGTCAGCAGTACAGTAATTCCATTTGGATTTAATGTGGCAATTCAACAGGAGCGACCCTGAATTAGTACTCACGACCTCCAAATAAGATAGGGTCCTTCAATGTCAGCAGGGCTCACTTGAGGTACACAAACCTCTTCACACATCCATATAAAGAAAGCACTATACCAGGCAGGCTGCATCTGTATCCATCGCAATTACTGCACATACCGGAGAACACACAGCAGATTCAGTTCCTGACAGACCGAGTGCAATTTTCAGCAATTCCTTCAGTCTTCTACAGGGTGAGCCTGGTTTCTACTCTTCAGAGATCCTTTGATTCTTTTCAGGGACAGTTTCAGTCTAACAAGCTGCAGACGGAACTCTGGGCCTTACACACGTTTTTGACTAAAACTGCACACTGAAAAAGCACAGGGCTCCTTCCTTCTTCACTGCCAAAGCTCAACTGAAACTCCAACCGACAAAACGGGCACTTCCTTTGAGTTCCTCCCAGTTCTTGACTGGATTGGCTGTCACTCACAATAGACTGCTGCTGTTGGTCCAAAAGGCACTGAAGTCTAAACTACATCTCCCAGAGTCACTGCCCATACAATCCTCTTGTGGCTGGCTCAGATTATGAGTCCAAGTTCTGATTCGTCCAAGGCACCATTTTAGAGCTAGCTACCCCACACTGATTGGTCCAGTTCAGCAGTTCAAAACCAGAATGGGGAACTAACGAGATACAGTTCTGACTGCAAAGAAAGCAGGTTAGACAAACTGTAATTCATTATTACTCTAAATAATTTCTGGCAAACAGTTATCATCTCAGATAGGTTCCTTTACTACTATTGACATACCATCATACCATTCAACTCTTTGGTTCTTCCTCACCTGAGGGGGCCTTCCCTATCAGTTACCTTGGGGCTGGACGGGGCAGGGCACCATACTGAAGGAGCAACACAAGTAACTTGAGTTAGCACTAGCTCAGTTTGGGCAATCAGGCTCGGGACACTACACTCCTTTATGGACAACATTGAGAGGCAAATCCACAGGCCTCCAAGGGAATCATAACTGAGGTGCCACCACAGGCTACAGCTCGACCAGTCTTTCTAGGGGACTGTTACAGTCTCTGCACTCTGAGCCTCATTTCAGCATTGTCCTCACTTGTCAGGGGAGTCTCCATGGGGGTAGGAGGCTAGAACTTGGGGCACTTTCAGCTCCAGGAGTTACAGTTTCTGAGTCCACAACATTTGGCTCGCATGGAGTTTCGGACACTGGCAGTGGACTGTCAGGGCACTCAAAATACTCTTCTTGTTCGGGTGTATCACCAGTCTGCCCCAATCTATCATTTTCCTCCCCTGAAAGCTCAAACAGTTCAACCATGCACAATGATTCCATTTCATCTGATCTGATGCTTTGCACTTCACTTTCTGGGAGCATTAGCTCCAGGGATGAAGCTGGGAGCAGACAGTCCAGAAGGCCCAGCTTCATCTCAGTATTGACTAGGGATTGCCCGAAACAATTGACTCAGTTCGTAAGAGGATAGTATTCAAAGTCACTCTCACTTTCTTCCGATATGGACTGACAGTCATGCTCAACTGGGACTTGTGGAGGGAACACTTTAACTTTGCTTCTGTAGGTGCAGACTTTCTTGATCTTTTCTTAGCAGCAGCTCTAGTCACTGGTCCAGAGGGGGCATCTTCTAGGGGCTCAGACTCAATTAAGATTTGTCCAATGGGCAGCTAAATGATTTCTATGCATTGTTTTACATCTTTGAATTATTCTCAGGCCTTACTTTGTACACTGGCAGATCATCTAGTTTGCCCACTATAATGTGAGGGAGATGGTGCCATCTGTCAGCAATCTTGTGCTTGCCATGCAGTCCCAGATTTCTTAGCAATACCGATCTCCCCTCCTGGAGTTCCTGTGCTTTCACCTTTTTATCATACCTTTCTTTGTTGGCCAGATTTCTTTTGGCAGCCATGGTTTGAGCCAGTTAGGTACGCATGAGTTAGCTGGGCCTTTAACTTTTGCACATACTGTAAATAGTTGTCAGCTTGAACCCCATCAGGAGAGACCCCAAACACACATCTACTGGTAGTCGACTTCTGCTGCCATCATGGCGAGGGAGAATCCAGTGGCATCACTTTTGGTGCAGTTATAAGCATGTACCAGGGTGCCTAATTTGTTGGCTCCATCTAGGCTTGTCCTTTGGGTGCGGTGCCCTAGCATATCTAGCAAAGTGCGGTTGAAACGTTCAGGCTGTGGGTCCCCTGGGGGTGGTAAGGAGTGGTTCTGGACTGCACTCCCACAGAGAAAGCATCTCTTTGATCAGGCGACTCTCAAAGTCTCTCCCTTGATCAGAATGGATTCTTTGGGAGCCCATAGTGAACAAAAGTTTTCTACAAGTACTTTGGCACAGTGGATGCTTTCTGGTCTTTGGTGGGGAAAGCTTAGGCATATCTCGTGAAATGGTCAGTGACCACCAGCACATTACTTGATATTTCTTTGATCTGACTCAAACTCAGAAAATCAATACAGACCAGCTCCATGGAGTGCACTGGTGGTGATGTTAACAAGGGGGCAGCCCTCTGGGAGCCAAAGCTTTCCTCATAATAGCGACTACAAGGATTCGAATGTTTGCTCCACATCAGCCCCATCTTAGGCCAATAGAATCTGGATCTCACCAAGTCAAGTGTTCTGTCTATACCAAGGTGCCCCATGTGGTTGTGCAAGGACCTCAGTACTGAGTCTCGAAGGCAGTGGGCAGCACTAGTTGTTGTTTGTCTACTTGTCCCCTCTGTCTACTATTTCTCTGTATAACAGTTTATTGATCAGTTTCAACTTAGGACCTTCTTTGTATAACAGTGCAGTTCTCAAATCAGTGGGCGTAATTTGGACACATCTTTTCCTGCATAGAGGGCTTCTAAAGCTGCTTTGATCATGGGATCATCGAGATTGAGCCCGCCGAATACTGTCATTGTCCAGCTGAGGCAGTGCACCAATGTCTATTGCAGAAAAGTGGCATAAGCCTTAGCAGGTATGCAATTCTCAGAGCTCCCAAGCAGTCCACCATTACAGTCCACTGCGTCCGTGGACATTTGTTCCTCCCTGTCAAACTTCCGGCAGAGTGCCGAATGTCAGGTTCTGCCAATCGGACCCAATCATTCTGAGAACAGGCCTCGGAGAGAGCATCAGCATCTATGTGGTTCAGACCTGCTCGGTATCGAGAGCATAGTCATATGTAGATAATGCGCAGAAAGCCACCTATGGCCAGTGGCATCCAACTTAGCTGAGGTCTGCACATAGGTCAAAGGATTATTGTCAGTTTTTACTAGTATTTTAGCCCCATACAAGTACTCATGGAATTGGTCAACAATAGCCCACTTCAAAGCTAGGAACTCTAACTTATGTACAGGATAGTTCTTTTCGGATGGGGTCAGGCTTCTACTGGCAAAGGCCACTGGTCTCAGGCCATTCTCGTGCTCTTGGTACAACACAGCCCCCAACCCTTGCAAGCTAGCATCAGTGTGCAGGACGTAAGGTTTTCTTGGATCGGCATAGGCCAGCACTGGAGCATGGGTAAGTTGATATATGATCTCATGAAAAGCAGTCTCACAATCAGGAGTCCAGCGGACCCCAAATACTTCACTCGGATGAAAATACACTCTTTCAGTCTTGAGGGACGCTGACTTTTGGTATTTTTTGTGGGTTGGGGGATACCCTTGAGTAAGGTTAAGTAAAGGGCGGATCACTCTTGAATAGTCCTTGATGAAGCGCCGATAATAACCACAGAATCCCAGGAATCTTTGCAGTTCTTTAGATTTTTGGGCTGTGGCCAGGTGGTCAAGGCCTCAACTTTACTTGGTCGGTCTCTATTCCCTCGGTGGATACTATGTGTCCCACATACTTTACTGATGTTTGAAAGAATTGACACTTATCAATGGACAGTTTAAGGCCAAAGTCCTCCAGTCGGTCCAATACCTTAAATAATCTGCTCTCATGTTCCTCCAGTGAGCTGCCAAACACAATAACATCATCTAGGTATACCAGGCACTCTAGTAAGTTCATGTCCCCACTGCCGCCTCCATCAATCGTTGAAAAGTGGCTGGGGCACCTGAAATCCCTTGAGGCATCCTCATGAATTCATAGAAGCCAAGCGGACAGATAAAGGCCGCTTCTCACGGTCCTCTGGGGCCATCGGGATCTGGTAGTACCCACTGCGGAGATCCAGCACAGAGAACCACTTGCTCCGCTTAGGCAGTCCAAAGCATCCTGAATGCGGGGCATTGTGTACTGATCAGGGATAGTCCGCCGTTTACAGGAAGATAATCCACACACATCCTTACTGTTCCATTCTTTTTCCTCACTACCACAATGGGGAAGCATAAGGGCTTTGGATTCTTGTATTACACCAGCAGCTAACATCTCTTGCAGATGCCGTCTCACATCATCTATGTCAGCAGGTGCCAGGCGTCGAGACCTCTCACGAAATGGTCTTTCGTCATGCAGCCAGATATTGTGCTCAGCTCCTTGCACGCATCCTACATCCCATTCCTTTAAAGAAAACACCTGGTCTCTCTGGGCAAGCTTCTCACTGATCCTCACTTTCCATTCAGCTGGCAGCGGGGAGTCGCCGAAATCAAACAAGTCAGGCGTTACTCTGTCATTCTTCCTGAACTCTTGCTGCTGGGTAGCACTGCAGTGTCTGCACAATGCAATTAGCCAGGATGCAACCTCTGTTTACTCGAATGTCTCTTTCAGACACATTATGAACTTGGACCATTACCCTTCTGGCATAAGCATGGGCTCTAGCGGGCAAAATACTAGGCTTGACCAGCAGTCCCTCTGGCAATTTTCCATCGCCTGGTGCATCCAACATTAATATTTTATTTTAACATCCTTTCTGATACGGACCTCTCCTGTAAGGTACACTGGGCATTTGCGCCAGGATCAGAGACTCAGGATCCTTCTTCCATACAATTCCGACCGTTCCTCTGGTTCTGTTTTTCAGCATCTCTCTGTGCCTCATAGGCCTTCTTAATTAAAGCCGAACTCTTAAAGCTCTACTAGTCTTTGACCCTGTTTTCATAACACAACTGTGCCAGCCTTCCGAACATATGAGCATTTGTTCCAATCAACAAAGGGACACCATCATACAGTCCAGTGGGGGACACACTAAGGCTAGGGTCTCTACTTGTTAGCCACTCCAGCCACGGAGGTGGGGAAAGACAGCCAAATTCGGATATACCCGGAATAGGGTAGAGCCTTCTCACTTAACCCCATACATGCAGTCCTTCTAATGGTTGTAAGGGTACGTCTGACAAATGCTTCTGATACCAATCCTGGAACATAATTGTCACTTGGGAGCCACTGTCTAATACAGCTCTTGTAGACACTCCATTCACCTTTACAGTGGTCTCCATGGAGGGACCCACTATTCTGGACCAGTCTGGAGAGGCGGTAGTGGGGGCCTGGGCAACTGACCTTGCCACAAAAGGACGTGAATTAGCATTTTTGGTGCCCTCACTGGGATCATGTCGTGCACCTCTTAACCACTGATTTCTTCTCCAAGCTCCCTTGTAGCCTATATGCAACTTTGTCAGTGTCTTTTGGGACTGGCATTCCCTTTTCATGTCCCATCTTTCCCACAATTATAGCAAAACATACTTTCTGGAGTTTGTGCTGGCCGAGGCGCCACACTGGGAGCCAGGGCGGGGTATTACTAACTGAAACCTGGGTGCCATCTCTGTCTGCGCGTGATAAGCATTTGGAGACATCGCTGCCAGTTTCTCCACTTCCATGGTCAAGGAATTGAGTTTGGAGCTGTTATCAGCAGGAGATACATGGTGGGTACCCCACCCCATAGCAGATGCAGTCGGATATAGGTCAGGGCCCGTACTTGCAGGCGTGGCCTTCATAAAGGGACTGTTTTTGAATTCCGGATCTCTCTCAACAGTTCGCCCCATTGTGGCATATCTTTTCCTTGTCAGAGCACTCATTGACTGTCAACCTCTGCCCTGAACTTCACTTGATGGGTCACCCTCAGTCACTTTGGTCGAAGCCACAGCTGTTGGTGCAGGTACCTCCCGAGGTCGCCTTTTCTCAACTCCTCGAATTCTCTCATTAACTCATCATAGGAGGGTGGGGATTCCAGTCGATTTGCCAGGCGAACTGAAGCAACAGCAGTTCTGAGAAGGGGGCAGACTTAAGGATTCTGTCCAGTCTGGTTCGGTCCAGTTCAATCGCTGGCAAACTACCCTTTCTGAGGCATTCTTGCAACAATTTTTCCAGCCGAGAGACATACACAGACAACAACTCCTTGGTACTGTTGTGCATTTCTTACTCTCCACCATAGGTCCTCATCAGAATCTGGGCTCCCACACACATTCTCCAAGGCCTCAAGATAGGCCTGTGCAGTCGCTTCAGGGTTACTGGCCCGTTTAGCATGGATGGTAGCCAGGGCAGGACCTCGGGGCTCTCACTAACCCTCTTCGCTTCGCCTTCCGAGCATTGCCATTCTAGCACTTGGGGGCAACATAGTCTATCCAGGTCTCCCAGTCATCCTCCCTTGGGGGTGGGAGGGTGCCAGAGAAATCCTCAACCTTCGGTAAGAGTCGTGACTAATGGCAGGTGCAGAAATAGGAGTCTGCATTGGTTCAGCCACCATCGGGCACTGAGCAGGAGAGGGTGTTGGGGAGGAACACCCCAGGTGGCAAGAATAGTTTCTTCAAGTCCTCCATAGTTTTCCCTCTCCCAGCAACCATTCAGCAAATTTCTCCTCAAAAGTTTCAGATAGTGGTGGGGGCTGATTCCCCCCCGGGTCTTTACTGTCCTTAGTTATCACTCTCCAAGCAGTGAGGGCTCCCTCTGGGGTAATGGTCTGTGGCACTTTGGAGCTATCTATGGGATCCTTAAATTCTACTAGGGCCAGGAAAGTGTGGGTGAGCAGATTAGCATGCCGACCCACCACCACAGGGTTTTGTAAACCTTCCACCTTGGAAAGTACTCCCTGCACAGTGTCCGTATTGATACCCAGGGGGATGTCCAGGATAAGCATAGCATTTTGGGGGTCGATCTCCTCCCCAGTACACCACTCCACCAGCTGGTGCACAGCCACTTCTGTCGGGTGCCCATTTTTCTTAACAGTGGTTCGTAGAATATGGCCACTAGAGGACACACAATCCCAGCGGTGAGCCTCCAAGATGTAACCCCTAGATGGCGCTATCCCAGGGCTACTACCCCTGCCTGATTTGCCACTAACAGGTTGAGGGGCCTGGATCCAATGGCGGTGCCTCCACCCAGAGGTCAGGGTTTGCAATAGTTAAACTAACTTGGTCACAGCCCTCTGGGACACTGCAACCCCCTTTCTTCCCACTAGTGGCCCACACAATGTATCAGAATTACCTTCACAGTATACACTTACCCCAGGTCTGGTTCCGGCACTGGGACCTCCTGCGAAATGAGATACAGTGCAACAATCACAGTACAGTACTTTAACATAGACAAATACCTCAGGCAGTATAACTTTGCTGAAACAAGCAGCTCTGATTTATTTAGGGGGATATAACAAGGACAGGGGGAAATCAGGTTAATTAGCTTATCACTCTAATAATCTACCTATGGCTCTGTGCACAGGCCTATCCCTATAGTTACTGTCCCTGGGTACCCAAGCCCTAGTGGCTAGTCCAAACCGTGGCAGCTGGTAGGGGCCCTTTCACACAGAGAAAAGGAGAATTAAACAGTCAGCAGTACAGTAATTCCATTTGGATTTAATGTGGCAATTCAACAGGGAGCGACTCTGAATTAGTAATTACCGACCTCCAAATAAGATAGGGTCCTTCAATGTCAGCAGGGCTCACTTGAGGTACACAAACCTCTTCACACATCCATATAAAAGAAAGCACTATACCAGGCAGGCTGCATCTGTATCCCGATCGCAATACTGCACAATACCCGAGAACACACAGCATATTCAGTTCCTGACAGACCGAGTGCAATTTTCAGCAATTCCTCAGTCTTCTACAGGGTGAGCCTGGTTTCTACTCTTCAGAGATCCTTTGATTCTTTCTGGGGATTCAGTCCTAACAAGCTGCAGACGGAACTCTGGGCCTTACACACTTTTTTGACTAAAACTGCACACTGAAAAGCACAGGGCTCCTTCCTTCTTCACTGCCAAAGCTCAACTGAAACTCCAACCGACAAAACCGGCACTTCCTTTGAGTTCCTCCCAGTTCTTGACTGGATTGGCTGTCACCACAATAGACTGCTGCTGTTGGTCCAAAAGGCACTGAAGTCTAAACTACATCTCCCAGAGTCACTGCCCATACAATCCTCTTGTGGCTGGCTCAGATTATGAGTCCAAGTTCTGATTCGTCCAAGGCACCATTTTAGAGCTAGCTTACCCCACACTGATTGGTCCAGTTCAGCAGTTCAAAACCAGAATGGGAAGTAGACAGACACAGTTCTGACTGCAAAGAAAGCAGGTTAGACAAACTGTAATTTCATTATTACTCTAAATAATTTCTGGCAAACAGTTACATCTTTCAGATAGGTTCCTTTGCACTCCTAGTGACTGCAAAATGAAGTGAATTGGCAGCAGCTTGAGTGGTACTCAATCAAAGAAACACACAGTCCCCATACAACTAATTATGTCTGCAAGCAGACAGCTCTTAAGAGACAGTACCAGAGGTTCTAAAACACTCACTGATAAATGGCTTAAATGCCAAACACCATTCAGGCTTGGAGCATTCAAGCAAGCTCCTGGAAGTCTTTTGGGAACCCCCATTTGCAGGGGTTACAGATGCATGGAACAGCCTTCCTGAGGAGGTTGTGGGGTCTAAAACTGTGGGAGAATTCAAGAATGCATGGGACAGACATAAGGCAATTCTTGTGGGGGGTAGGAAGAAATAGGCTGTTGGTTAACTAGGATCTGCGGCCTATCCTGTAGTTAGGGAAATGGACAGACTAGATGGGCCTAGCGGTCCTTATCTGCTGTCAAAGTCTATGTTTCTATATGATCAAGACCTTTAAATACCTCACGGGGGTGAATAAGGTACAGGTGGGAGATCTTTTTCAGAGAAAAGTGTGCTCCAGAACAAGGGGTCATGATATGAAGCTGGGGGGGGGGGGGTAGGTTCAAGTGAGATGTGAGGAAATACTTTTTCACAGAAAGGGTGGTGAATGCCTGAAACAGCCTTACAGCAGAGGCACTGGGGACACACATAGTGGTGGGATTCAAAAAAGCCTGGGATAGGCACAAGGGAATCATAAAGGAAAGGAAGGAGTGGAATAGACAGTGCCATAGACAAATGAGGGTGTGCAGCAAAAGTAATAACAATGAAAATAGGCAGACTGGATGGGCCAAGTGGCCCTTATCTTTTGTCAGTTTCTATGACTCATGCAAGCAGACTTGGTTGGGGTTGTAGAGGGGTTTGATTCTTCAGCTAAGAACTTGTGTGGGCTGCCGGAACAAAAGACTCTTGTGGACAACCCTGGATGCAAAGGGATTTGATTCTTCTGCTAAGAACCCATGTGGCCCGCTGGGACAAAAGTCTCTTGTGGACAAACTTTGGTAGCAACAAAGCTGATTCTTTACCTGGTCCTCGAATGCTGGTCTTCAGATGCTGGTCTTTGGCTATTGGTCCTCGGATGTTGGACCTTGAATCCTGGTCTTCAGATGCTGCTCCTTGAATGCTGGTCTTCAGATGCAGGCCTTGAAGAAGAACTCACCCTATTGTGCAACAGAAGCCCTAGTTAACAAGCTGGTGTGGCGCCTGGATATCCCAAACTTCCCAGCAGGAAAGGGACATTGCTTGGCAACGTTGCAATGGGACCAGTCCTAGCACCCTATTTCTAGCTGGGTTACCCTCTCCACTTTGGAATCTGAACAGGAGTTGAGTGCTTCTTGCATTTTGGGTGAGCACCAATTAAGTTTAGAGTTGTGATATTGATTGCCAAGCGCTTAGGTAGTTAGATTCAAGGCACCCAGAATTTTAAGGCAGTTCCCGAGAATACCATGGGTGACAGTTATTTTCAGTGCAGTATCCATTATGCAGTTCAGGGGGCACCAAAGCAGGTAGGCTGTCTCTGCAGCAGTCACACAGTTAGCTGACAGACTTGTAGAGCAAGATTGACCCCACACCTGTAGTTGAGGGTCAGGGTACCACACACATAGGCAGTTTCTGAAGGAGGGCACCAAAAGATTAAGTTGACACTAAAGGGATTTCACAATTAGCAGGTAGTTTGGTTGGGTAACAGGGGGCATCACACAAATTCAGATAGTTCATTCGAGCAAAAGAACACCAAACAGGTTCAAGTAGTTTGTTCGGGCAGAAAGAGGCACCAGACAAGTTCAGGAAGGGCAAGAACTGCCAGGGAAAAGTATTCACAATACAACTTAGGCAGTCTATTTGGCACAGAGGGCAGTGACACTTTAAATGCAGTTTTGTAGGCAGTGTAGGTACACTGTTGCCTTAAATGCATTTCAGTAGGCAGTCTTAATGTGCACTGTGACTTTAAATGCAATTCAATAGGCAGGCAGATAAACGTCATGAATTCCTACACTTTGCCCCTCCACACTAGCTCCTATGGAACTTTCTTTATCACACCCTATAGGTATCTTCTGCTGTACCTGATCCACCCCCACAGCTACTAGCTCCTATGGAGCTCTTACTTCGATTTGTTTGCACAGTGGGCTGCCTCCTTTACCGCAGGGTCTGGTTGCTGTATTTTCACTCCTGTGGAGCATCTCTTTTTCCCGCCTTCTGGGCGGTTCTTGTGCCCAGCTAAGTCTGCCCCTTCAGGCCTGCTCCCTGTGGAGCTGTAATTTATTCTGCCCTGTGGGCAGTCTTCCTACGGGGCTTAGCTTGCCCCTGACTAGCTCTCATGGAGCTCTGTACCACTGCCGCCTCTATGGGCAGTCTTGAATATGAGGTTCCTGCCCACCCATGCAGCCTTAGCAACTTTACAGTATGTGCCAAGTGATGTGGTTTATTTTATTTTAAAACTTTAAAAAAAGTTATTTCTTTTCTAAAGATGGGGTTGGCACTACCTGCTTGTGCCGCTGTTTACTCAGCACCAAACCCGTGGCTTGAGGGGTCCTAGAGGGGAGGCACCGCTCCTGAGATGCCACTGAAAAGGAGTGAGGAGGGAATCACAGGTGGGACTTTGGGTCACCAAAGTTTGTGGTGGAAAAGGCCCATGAACAGCTGCTGCTGACTGGAGGGAGTAAAATGAGATGAGCAGAAGGGGACTGGAGAAGGTGCAGGAGAAGGGGTCTGGGCTGCCTGAACACCGCAGATAAAACTGAGGCTGCTGCCACTGGAGCAGTTGAACTCATCACTGCTGTGATCTACTGCTGCTGTCACTGAAAACCACTGGACTGGGGGAGAGGCACCTCAACAGATGACTTCAGTCACTTCCAGGTAAGCCCTTACCTCTCTCTCTCTGCATGGCCTTCACCTTCACTGGCTCCAGTACTGTTTCATAGGTAATTTCAAGCTAGCAGACTTATGTCCATAATTGCTTGCCAACACCAAATTTAGAATTGAGTTTTTATTTTGCTGAAATGTCGGTCAAAGTTAACTTTGAAGTTATTCATACTCAGGCTATCCACGAGAACTAATGGAAGTGCATTGCAAAGCTACCACCACCCTTTGACTAAACCAGCTCTTCCTTAGGTTACGGTTCCAATTAAAATGGACAAGTTGTTTATTATGTCTCCTACTACTGCACCAGTTAGTCTTAGACTGGATACCAACCTCTGCCCGAAGTTTGTTATCTCCCATTATTCTATATAAAAAACACAAATGTCCCCATAACTTTCTATAATAAAGGGAATACAAATTGAGGGATGACAGTCTTGCTTCATATGGCAATTCATTTAAACCCTTTATAGATCTCATAAATCTTCACTGAATGCTTTCCAGCCTGTTGATGTCTTCCCTATTCTGAGGGGACCATACCTGGGTGCAATATTCTAAATGGGGCCTCACCAAAGCAACATAGAGTGGCTTGAGTACCTTATCATCCCTGCTAGCTATGTGCCTGAGTATGCAATTTAAGTTCTGATTTGCTTTCCTCACTTGTGCCTACAATGGGTCCCGAACTTCAAATCACCAGTCACCCTAATCCCCAGGTCACTTTGCTCATGAGTGACTGTTAGCGTATCATTAGCAAGCATATATGAGGCTTTAGCATTATGCTTACCAAAATGCATAACCTTACATTTGCCTGTATTCAGGGCAAGTTTATTTGTTACTGCCCACTCCAAAGTCTCATTGATAGCATTCTGAAGGGATGTAGAATCTTCTTGTTTATTCACCACTGTCCCAAATCTGCAGTCGTCTGCAAATTTATGTAACCATACTTTAGGGTTGTGTAAACTAAGGGAGGATATATAGATATTAAAAAGACTAGGCCCCAGAACAGAGCCCTGGGGAACCCCGCTAGTGATTGGTGCCCAATCAGAAAGCACTCCACCTATGGTAACCCTTTGTTTTTGCCCCTGCAACCATGCTAAGACCCAATTACAAATGTTCCGGTTTAAGTTACTGTTCTCCAGCGTATTTAGAAGTTCCATGTGGGGTAACT
The DNA here is from genome assembly GCA_016271365.2 of Neoceratodus forsteri. Classification (NCBI taxonomy): domain Eukaryota; kingdom Metazoa; phylum Chordata; order Ceratodontiformes; family Ceratodontidae; genus Neoceratodus; species Neoceratodus forsteri. The sequence continues at coordinate 174,430,677 of CM028135.1, forward strand.
TATCCAAAGGTTTTGTGAAGTCCATATAAATCACATCCACTGAATTTCCAATATCTAGCTCCCTACTGACGTTCTCATAAAAGGCCTCCCAATGGTTGCTCCAAATGAATTCTTCAAGGCACGGGTTTCTGTTTGTGAACCCCGAGTATGAGCCTCTAACAGCTCTTTCTTTGCAAACTAGCCCACACACTGGGCTATGCAAACAGCCCCGGTGCATGTCTGAACCCTGCATGCGCTGCCTGTCTGGGGAAGGGTTCTGTGTGTGAAGAGAGGCGGCGAGGGAAACAGAAAAAAGTGTAAATGCATCCCTAGCATTGGCTTTTGCTGCAGGGAAACACTAGTCTGCTCTGTATCCTGGTTGCAGGGGGAGAATCACTGACTGGAAAAATTGGTGTTCTGCAGGCTGTAGGGAACATGCTGGCTGCAAGAGCTGCTGGGGAAAGATGCAAGGGATATTGAGCCATGCTGGGAAAATTGTGATCACTTTGGCCTGCTTGCCCTAATTATACTTGTGTGTCCCACTAAACACTTCCCTGGGGTCCCGACAAATTATTGTCTCCCTGACCTTCTTGCTCCCCAGCTAAGCCCTCAGGGAGTCCCAACTCTATTCACTGGAGGACCCCAAATCTGGGGCACTACACATGGCACAGGGAAACTTTGTCTCTAGATGGTATGCTCATTCAAGGGTCCCACTACAACAACACCCACAGGCACTGTACATAACAGGTCCCTAGCCACGGGACAAGTACAGCTCAGACCCCCACTGTTACAAACAAAACACTTGGACTCTGTGAATTAAGCAGTGTTCATGCCTTACTGAACTTGTCAGCAGTTACAGTCTGAAGCAATAATTCCCAGTCACTCTCCTTATTGGCAGTGTATAAGCAGGATTGATCCTGACCCCGGGCACAAGTAAGGATACTTGAACCCCATAGCGAAAAGGTAGTGCCCTGTATACACATCTGGAGCCACACAACCCCCTGTATTCCTTTTTATGTTGGCTTGTGCATGCGCAAGCAACATCTTGCGATTGCACATTTCAGAGGTGTGTCAGTGTTGTGGCCAATGCAGGGGGCGCTTTAGTGGGTGCGTCACTCAGTCGCCAATCAGTGAGCATGCTGGCGATGACAGCAGTTTCAAAAAGAGCCAAAACCTTAAAAGAAATCTGCCGCTCCAATGAGGTGTAATTTCCTCATTGCAGCGGCAGATGACAGGACTTCGGCCATCGGCCATGCACATTACAGTGCACAGTAATGCACATGGCCAGAGTTACCAGCGAAGTTTCAGTGTTCCTTTCCTGGTGAAACATTTCAATAGGTAAAATAGCCATGGTGCGGCTTTCCACAATGACAACGATTCCTGCGACCCGACACACACTCCTCGGAAAGCCAACATCGGGGTGCTCAATCACCGTGTCAGCATGTCCCCACCTTATGTGGCACACTGGGAGCCTACCCCAGTGTGCCAAAACATGGCGGCTCCTGCTGCCTGCCACACAGTCCCGCAAAGCCAACATCAGGGGTGCCCAATTCCCGTGTCGGCATGTATCCCCCCCATTAATGTGGCATACTGGGAGCCCACCCCAGTGTGTTAAAATAATTGTTTCTGACACTGGAATGCCCACTCCTGGGACACCGGGATGCCCACTCCTGGTGTCAGATGTGCCACCCCCCAACCCATCTATGTTCTTTACCGACAACGGGGTGCCCAATCCCTGTGTCAGCAATGGCATGCATGTCCTCCCCACTATCGTGGCACACTGGGAGCCCACCCCAGTGCGCCTAAATGTTTTTTTTTTTAATAGTCCTTCCCCTGTAAAATAGAAAAAACTTCCCCAGTAGTCTTTTTATTTTATTTAACCTGCAAAACAGAAAACAGTCCCTGGTCTCCTCCCTCCCTCCCCCAACCTGCACCTTCTGCGCATCCACCTCTCTGCACCCCCCTCACCCCATACTTACCTCCAGAGGTTGGGAGCAGTGATCTTCTGTGGCATGGGACATGTCTGCACTCTTCAAAAGTCAACCACAAACTGAAGAAATGACGGTAGGCTTTATACTGGGGCTTAATGGGGCGTTTCAACTTAAGTTAATATCTCAGCCATTTTTGGGAATTTTGGCCCCAAATTTTCAACATGCTGTTCTTGGGACCCCACCTCGTGAGTATGTCACTTTCATTTCATTACTTGGTCCCGAGTGGTGATTTTGCGGTCGCTGCACGGAATCACCTTTCGGGACAGAATAATGAAACAACAGTGCCACTGTTCATGAGGGGAGGTCCCAAAAAGCCCACGTTTCAAATTTGGTGAAAAAATTCTTAACAATGACTGCGTTATGAGCATGCATTGCGCAGTTTCTACGCCCACTCATAACTTCATTAATTTTTTATAGTTTCACTCCAGATTTTGAACATTGCCATTTTTTTTCACACCTCCTTATGAACAGTACAGTTGTCATTTTTCGCATGCTGCCCAAAATGTGTTTGTACACCTGTGGCTCAGAATGATGCGGTCGCTGTGGGAAATCAACTTTTGGGACAGATTAACAAAATCATAGTGCCACTGTTAATCAGAAGAGGTCCCAAAATGCCCATGTTGAACATTTGGTGAAAAAATTCCAAAAAGTGATTACTTTACAGGCGTGTGTTGTGCAGTTTCTACGCATGCTTGTAACTTCACCAATTTGTCATATTTTCACTCCAGATTTTCAACATTGCCATATTTTCACACCACCTCATGAGCAATACAGCTGTCATTTTTCACATCCTGCCCAAAATGTGTTTTCACACCTGTGGCGCCAAATGGTGCAGTCGCTGTGCAAAATCACCTTTTGGTTGACGAACTCATAGTGCCACTTTCATGAGGTGGGGGTCACAAAAAGCCCATGTTGAAAATTTGGAGTGAAAAAACGAACAAATGCCTGGGGCATTAGGGGTTTCCAACCATAACGCCCCACCCTGTACAGACTGACAGGTGTCGGGGGTGTGACTTGGGATCGTCGGCTGTAATGCTCACGCCATTCCACCCCACCAGTATAGCACAGTGGGTTAAGGCTCTGAGCTGCAGATCTGGAGACTTAGGTTTGAATTCCCCGGCCACCTAGGTGCATACTGTGTGATTCTGAGCAAGTCACTTAACTTCCTTGTGCTCCCAGGCCACATCTGGAAATAAGCTTCAGCTTTGTGTGCTACTCCTGGTTAAACAATGTTCCCTTTCCCTTTCCCACCCCCACCCTGCAACCAGTGTCAGGCAGGTGTGCCTTGGAGTCTTCAGCCCCAAAGTTCACCCCATTCTCCTATACTGCACTCATCTCAGCATATTTCCTTATGGAATGGGGTGAGCGTAAAGCCCGAAGCCCCCAAGGCACACTGTGACACCTGTCGGTGTCTGTAGGGTAAGGTGAGGTGAAATGGCATGAGCGTTATGACCAATGACCCAAAGGCACACTCCCAATGCCTGTCAGTCTCTGCAGGGTGGGGGTGGCATTGGGACAGTTCAGTGCTTCACTGCCATTCCTATTATACATCTCTCTAACTCCTGCACTACCAATGCCAATGCCAGCAAGCCAACATTCGGCATTGACAAATGCTTGTTACATTTTGGACCCACACACCAGTAGGTGAGAGCCGGATCTATTGTGTGAAATTCATTATTGCTTCCAACCTTACTAAGGCTTTATTACTTGGACAGGTTATGCATCCATTGGTATCATGGCAACTAGTCAGTGAGTGGAGTAGGAGGCATAGCAGGTGGGAGAATTATTCTAATACTTCGGTTCACTGATATGGCATCCATGGGTCCCCTGGTCCTGATGGCATCCGTGTTGCGTACCGGATCAGTCTCCCCTTTGGAGCCAGGAGATCACCCCTTTGGCAGGTTCCTCATTTCACCTGCTCTACTCACTGGACCATGTGCTGGATACAGAAGGGCAGCATGAAGAGCGTGTACTCCAGCCTGCCCACTGGTAGCGGCTGGCATTCACCCCAGCCCCTCTGCCAGCGGCAGCAGCTGGGATTATACCTCTCAGCCTTTTATCACTGAAGTGAGAGACACAGACACTCAAAATGAGGGACAATGAGAGACACCGACCCCCAGAATGAGGGACACATCCTCAAACACAGAGCTACAAGCTCAGGACACTATAGAAACCATTGTATTTACTTGTGCAAAGTTTAATTTATCATCTTAGAATAATATAAACTTCTGCTTTAAAGTCTGAATATACAGCATATTCTCTGTGATGGCAGCACCTTTTTCATGAGGGACAGAATAATTTTGAGGGGTAAACTGAGGGATATCTCTCATAATCAGGGACAGGAGAGAGGTATGGCTCTGATTTACCTCCTAGGCCTGGGATCTCTTTAAGCGTAATGTAATATCTCCTACCTTAGTCAGCAGTCTTGTCTCTTTCAGCAGGTCTCTCCTCCTCAGCAGCTGTGTTGGCATCATTATTCAGGCACAGGACAACAGTCTCCCCTCCGGTGTTGTCACCTTCTCTTCTGGGGGACTCCTCCTGTACTGCAAGGCTGCCAGTAACTCCCCTTGAGGGGAAACCCTTCAGGGTCCTCCCACCTTCCCAGTGTGTCCCTTCAGATGACCTGTCTAATTGCAATGGATCTATATTAAATGTGCCCCAGATCCATTTTCTAGGATCTTCACTGCTTTCTCGGGCCTGTACCTGGGGGCTCCCTGGTGACTAGACATTAAGGTGGTTTAGTCTCAGAAGTCTGGATCCAGTAGGAGTATGTAGGTGCAAGGTCCTTACCACCTCAGGGGAAAAAAGCTCCTCAAGGGCACCTTACTTTGTAATACTAAACCCCTCCCACTGGGCTATCTAATATCAGAGTCACTGCTAGAAAATAGGCTGAGGGTCTGGTAGTCTAGCAATCACCCCCCTTTCTGGTAAGAGGGGTTCTTTTACTGGCATTAACCTAAAAAGAGCAGAAGGACTGTCAGTAACTCTAAGGGACAGCATACTTCAAAAGGCACCAGTCATGTCTTTTTTTTTCACTCTGTTGTACATCTGAAAAGCATAGCTTTGGTTTTATTTTCATTTAGGATTAAGTGTTAACCATCTGTGATCTGAAGCTGAGGTCATTCTTAACCTATGTTAAGGACAGCCCACCAAGACACAGACTGCACAGTCTATATAGCAGGGTACCAGCATGTATTATGTCGAAGGCCTAATCAAGTCCTTGAATATTGCTCCAATCTCAAGAGCGTCGTCCTAGCCAGGGTGCAAGAAATATAATTTGTGAACTTGATTAGTGCTGTGACCATACTTCTTCAGGAAGAGGGTGGTGTTCAACTGGAACAGCCTTCCAGCAGAAGTGGTCAGGGCTAAAATGATCACAGGATTTAAGAGTGCATGGGATAGGCACAGGAGCATCTTGGGTAAAAGAGGAGGGTGGATGCCGGAACCCCAGTAGGGACTCAGTTAACACTACTGGGGGGAATTTAGGGGAGACTGGGAAAGCCATGCGGTCCTTATCTGCCGACAGCATCTATGAATTGCTGTGCCACAGTCCTTCCTAAACATGTGCTGCTCGTTGGCGAAAAGGCTGTGAGAGCCCAAGTCAGCCCACAGCAGGTTATGCATTAATCTCTCCTGTGTCTTGGCCAAAATCAGGAAGCTAGAAATACTGTAGGTCTGTAATTTTCCAAAATCTGTTTAGAGCCACCTTTATGAAGCGATGTAACTTTAACCAGTTTCCAGCAGTCAAGCACTGCCACTGTGAGGAAAAAGAGATGAAATATTGTTCCAACTAGGCTGGCCCAGTGGTGCAGCATTAGCGCTGTTTCCCACCATGCTGGTGACTGGTGCTCGGGAGTGGTCTTGGGTTGCTGGGGATGGCCAGGGAGGAGAGGATCCAGTGACCGCTGGACTGATCTCCTCTCAAAGGAAGGGAGGGTTGCTGTCTGTGTCACTTGACGGCCACCAAGTGGAGGCCTGGTGGTAGGATGGGATGGGAGCGACACAGCAGGGAGGGAGCTACAGGATTTCTATGGTGCATACATGTATCGACGTGCATGCACCAATGTGTGTGTCTGAGCTATGAGGAGGGACCAGAAAACAGAGAAGGAGGTTGAGGCAGGCTTCATAAAGCCATGCCCACTATCCTCCTGGTCCGCATTATCGCCCAGCCACTGGCATCAGGATTTGTGTGTGTGTGTGTGTATGTGTGTGGGGGGGGATGGCCCTCTCCTCCCAGCCCGCCTCTGGGGAATCTGCAGGGGACTCTCCAGGGGTTGGGGGGTCAAGTGCCCAACTTGGGGGTGGGCATGACTGATAGCCACCCACCTGCAACCCATGAAAAAACACCTTTATGGCAAAAATAAATCCATAAAATAAACTTCTGCGGTATCCCGTGATAAGAGCTCTGGGGAATGGGTGCCTATAATAATGACACCCTACTCCCCAGCACATTTCAGAGATGGCTACGGGAGGGTAGGGGGGATTGGATGGGTGGATTGTGAATGTAGCGACAGGATGTCGCTATATGTGCGCAAGGGTGGGGAGCAGGCACACACAGTGAGGGATGTGAGGGGTGGTGCCACAGTGGGTTGCTGAGCTGACCCCGTGGCGTGATGGATGGGTTGCTGGCATCAGTTGGCAGGGTACTGGGTTCGGGTACAGGCACTGGTGCGTTGTTGTTGCGCCTGGCCCAAACCTTTTTTTTCTAATGCTTTCACACACAGACCCCTGACATGCAATCCCTCCTGGAGTTGAGAATCCTTTAGTAGGTGTGTGGGGAGGGAGCAGCCCCCACAGAAAACATTAAAATAGAAATCCCCAGTGCCCTTTTGTTGTGCCTCATATCAGAGTGCCGAAATAAATTTTCAGCACTCTTGACTTCTGCATAATGGCGATCGCCTTTAGTCTTTTGCTGTTATGACATAGAACCAAATTTTGCTACTGGAGCAGATATCACTGAAGCAGCCAGTTTCATTAGTCTTGAGTTCCAGGCCATCACAACCGGCAGATGTATGAGGCCTAGGGTTAGACAAGTCAAACGCCGCCTTTGCAGTCACAAGTTTAAGGTGGTAGTTAGGAACAGCAGGGTTTGCGTGCAGGATTTCACTCATTTCAATCTCAGGCCCAACAGAAGAACAGTTTTTGTAAAGATTCAAATCCACAAAATATTAATGAGATCGGTTGGCCAACTGTCAAGGAGTCAGAAATAGTACTACAATTAGAAGCAGTACTTTCTATGTTAGTGTTCTTTGGTCTCCTCAAAATCTAGTTTATGTTTTCAAATAAATGTCTTGGATCCCCATAGCTATTAATTTGTTGTCTGAAGAAATTATGTTTGTGAAATCTGGAATCTGCTTGTTATACAGCTGATGCAAGAGGTACCTAAAGCTAAACCAAATGCCCCCCCCAAAAAAAACACTTGAAAGTGTGCCAAGCACAGGTGTGAAACAGAGACATACGTGAGGTTACCTACTCTGCACCTCTGCACGTTTTTCATTGTCAGCACTTTAAATAAAGAGCTGTTCAGCATTAGATATGATATGTGTCATTTGCACATTCCTTCATTAAGGGTCCTAGCAGGAGGGTGAGTGCCATTGCGTCAGCGTGTGTTGGAAATTATTTTTGGCAGCTTTTATGGTTGTTTTACATTGATTCCTCAGCTGTCTATAACTAAGCCAGTCCAGCAGCGATCCTGCTCTTTTGTAAGTTTCCCATAATTGATCCCGTTCTGTCATTAAAGTAAATCTCCACGTTTAGTACTAGTACCTCCAATATGATGTCTCTTAACAGGGGCAAAATTGTCCTGTGGGCACAGCAGGATCACAATCCCAGCCCCAGGACTGGCATCAGGTCCACAACTGGGACAGAAGCAACCACACCAGAGTGCATCTAACCAGGTGTCCTGGGCCCAGGAGAAGCAGTGGGATCAGGGAACATAAACAAACTGCCACCATTTGCTGTGCATGTGCTGTATGTATTAAAGAAGCAGAATCTCCCTTTCCAAAGTGGGCTGCTTGCCAGGAAACCCTTGCCCCTTCCCCCGACTCTGAAATGGGCTACATGTCTAAAGAATAAAAGCAGTCCTGGTCCCAGGGCAGACAGCAGGGCCAGGACATGAACATATTGACCATCAGTGGACTCAGCTAAAATAGCCAGGAGGCTGTAAACAAAAAGTGGCATAATGTAAACAAACATAGCGATAGCCATGCAGCACTATGCCCCCTGACCCTAAGAAAGGCTTCTGGGAAGGGGTCAGAGGATTATTGAACTGTAACCTAGGAATCTGGGTGAATCACATGCTTGCAAAACTCTGAAAGCTGCATGCATGCCTTGCATGGCCCAGGCTGGCATTCCAGAGCTCATCCAGCTAGGGAGCTGTTAGACCAATGGGATGTCGAGTTCAGTTTACCACAAAAGGAGTTTGCAATAAACAGTATGGGCTCAGTCAGTGTGTCTGTGAGACAGAGGAAGCTGTGAGCCTGAAATTCAGTGATCCAGTGTGTGCCAGGAGCTGCAGTGCTGGCACGCCCCTGCAGTATGTGCACACCTGATTAAAGAAAGCATATTATCTTGAACTGAGAAATAAAGGCTAAGTATGGAGCCAGGTTTTCTGCTTTACAGTGACTTTTTCCTCAGGTGTAACCTCCATAAAGAAGCTATAGACTGTGGAGGCTTTCACCTACCACTGGGTCCCCAGACCTCCCATCCATGCAGCTGACAGACCTACTGAATTGAGATTGGTGAGGGTGACAAGACGTGTCCTGGAGAAGTCTGCCCTCCATTTGGAATCTGGTGTCTCGCCTGCTCAGAAATTCATCCCACTAAAGGTGTCCTGGATTGAGTTCTACAAAACCATGAGTAACCACTGAGGTCTCAGCCCCGTAAGTGGGGTACTTGCCAGTGTAACTGGGACAGAGGGAACAAGCCTTGGGTGGACTGCATAACAATTGCTAGGCACAGACAGAAGATCTAAGGAGGTGAGGAGGCCACCTGACCACTTATCCGTAGATTACAGATAGGGGCCCCTTTTAGTAAGTAAAGTTTGTTTTGTTCTTCGTTTGCGTTGCAGCTGTTGCCTACCAAGTTAAGCACACCACCGTTTCACCCACTCTCCTAGCAGCAACTGCATTCTTCAGTGAGGTACCCACTGCAGCTGAGAGTGCTGTCACCCATGGCCTGTGGCAGAATCCAAGTTGGGTGCACTTGCTTTGAGGATTAGTAGGACTGCTGGGGGTTGGGCATTTTGTGTGTATGGGGATATTGGTATGGAGTATAAGAATTGCATTCCACCCCCCCACCACCACCACCATTACTTCCGATTTTCCTTGCAGCTCCCTTGTTCTTTCCTTAACCTCCCCTTTCAATAAATAATTCAATAGGCAGTCACTGGAACTGGATTTCCTTGTTTGGTGGAGGGGTCATTACTGCTTCCATGTCGCATGTTCCGGGGAGGGGCGGTGTGGGCAAATTTATTGTTCTGGGGGGAATAATAGGATAGTGAGCCAAGTCCAGGTGCTCCTCATTGCTATGCCAGATGAAAGCATCACAGTACAGTTACAGCCAAGTGCCCAGTGTAGCATAGTTCTTGCAAACCCAGGCCTGCCTTCTTGATGGGTCTGTAGAGGTGGACCAAAAGGGCACCGGGTAGTTGCTACGCTAGAACATTTTAAACTCAATCTTACAGACTTTGACAAAAACATACTTATCAAATGTTTCTAGGTGGAATGTAAACAAAATTACATGTGGTCGCCCCTCAGTCTGGTGAGGTAGGAGGAGGGGTGCTGTTCCATGGACATTTTAATGTATAAAATATGACCATCTTCTGGAGAAGGGTGTGTGCAGTATCTTTTGATTATTTTGCTACCATCATCTGAAATCCTTCAACATCTAATGATACCATAGCATCCTGACACCAAACTTCAGCTGTCTGAAGGAAGAAAAGAACATTTATGCACCTAGAAGCAGGAGCCCACCTCCAGTGAAGTGCCACCAGAAAGAGTGTACCTCATGTTTGCCTGAAGATGCCTAAGTCCAGAGTTAAACCAGGTAACACATCTATTTTATAACTGAAAATCAAAATCCCACATATCCTAAGAATGCAAAACAGTAGGTTCCGGAGCAGATTGGAAAACTCCAGGCAGACTAGATGGGCCTTTGGTCTTTTTCTGCCGTCATTGTCTATGTTTTTACCACAGAATGCATATGCAAATCACTATATTTTAGACTAGTTCTGCTTTAAGCAGGTCTACATGGTGCCAAATGACCTCTCACACAATCTGCAGAAGCTAAGAACAGAATACACAGACAGCTGTTTTGTCCTTCTCAGGACTCACCAGTGTGCCTCATCTATATCTCAACCCCAAGGGAAAATGAACCCGCCCTTATGTTGTCTTACAAGTTTGGGTTACGGTGAGCCCCAAATAAGAAAGCAATCTATAAAAACAAAGAACCTCAGCACAACAACACTGATGTAGATGTTGCCTGGAAAAGGCATTGGCAACAAAGCCAGGTTAACCTGACTGTTGCCAGTGCCTTGTTCAAGTAACCCTTGCCTCAGTGCTGGAATGCTGAGGCTCTTTGTCTTTTTATTTCATAACTGCCATTGAGCCCTTGCCAAATAACACTCCTAAAAGCTAATAACCTGTGTGACATCTTAATTTTTAGTAAGAGAATGGGTCTGGGAGCAAGTATTACCTGGGGACGAAAGAGTAAGAGTTGCAGAGAGATGCACGTAAGTCCATATTCTGTAACTGTTGCTAAGAATTGTTAAACTGACTATCCGGACTGTGCCTGTGCCAAGTTTCATCTACTATGGAGCCAGCTTACAAGTACATACTGCTTCATGCCAACTCTGATTGATGTTGTGATTCTCAGGAATACCTTTACGAACTGCTGCAAACTGACAAACTCAGTTGTACCTCCCCCTAAAAGGGCAAATACTGTTACCAACAAGGTTGTACTAGGGTGTAAAGACAGGTACCACTCTGCAATACTTGCATAATGAGGAAGCTGTGAGGAGAGCAAGTGGAATGCTGGGGTGCACAGGGAAAGGTATCTCCAGTAGAAGGAAGGAGGTGGTTCTGCCACTGTATAGAACATTGGTGAGACCTCATCTAGAGTATTGTGTCCAGTTCTGGAGGCCACATCTCTTCAAGGACATAGACAGAGTAGAAGCGGTTCAGAGAGGGTGACAAAAAGGGTGCAGGGGCTGCACCAAAAGTCATATGAAGGGAGACTGGATGATCTCATTATGTATTCCCGGGGATATGATAGAGACTTTCAAATATCTCAAGGGTGTAAAGGTACAAGAGGGTAGTATCTTTAAAAACAAGCATTTGTCAATGCCGAAAGTTGTCTTGCTGGCATTGGCATTGGTAGTCAACACACAAAATAAGGGCACCATCCACTGTTTACAAATACACAAACTGCGTTTTATTGCTGAAAAGTAAAGGCAAAATATAAAACCTGCATGCAGTACCATAGGTACTACACATTTCGAAAAGGCCGCCGGTTTCATGCATGCACTGCCTCAGGGAGTATATATGCACCCTTATGTGTGGGCCTCTTGAAAGAAAAGAGAAAACCCAAATTATAAAATTATATAAGAGTATCATGATGCCTACTATTTTTAGAATTACTAAAGTGCTGGTGTGACCTACAAATGCCAGAGTCAACAGCCTTTCTGATGTTACTAATAAAATGATTTTGGGGTAATGGAATTAAACAAAATAAATTATAATTTGCCCTTTATAATAATATTGAGAAATATTAATAAGTAATGGCTTGAATAACCCCTTACAGCATCGGAACATTGTCCTTGTATCTCTATTGTGTTATGTTATTTTATTATTATTTTCATGTTAACTTTTCTCACTGAGATGTTGCTGTTTCTTTTAAATAATGCTGTATTTAAGTCATTCACTTGAGGTGTAAGGCCATCCCTGAGGAAGTGTGCATGTGTGAAACCGGTAAAGGTCCCTGAGGAAGCGCGCATGCGCAAAACTGGTATTTTGCCTTTGCTTTTTGGCACTAAAATGCAGTTTGTGTATTTGTAAATGGTGGATGGTGCCCTTATTTCATGTGTTGAGTATTTCTAAGTTTGAGGAACACATCGTCGAGTGGAGCCTGCTTCCTTGTTGCTCTACCATTGGCATTGGTAGTGCAGGAGTTAGAGAGATGCATAATATGAATAGCAGTGAAGTATTGAACTGAAGCCAACCCGACCAGCACCCTGCAGAGACTGACAGGCATTGGGGTGTGCCTTTGGGTCATCATCCATAATAGTCATGCCATTTCACCTCACCTTACCCTACAGACAGTGACACATGTCACAGTGTGTCTTGGGGTCTTCGGGCCTTACGCTCACCCCATGCCATAAGTAAATATGCTGAGATGGGTGCACTATAGGAGAATAGGGTGAATGTTGGGTCTGAAGAGTCCAAGGCACACCTTGATGCCTGTCAGTGGGTACAAGCTGGGGGTGGAATGGCGTGAGCATTACAGCCGAACATCCCAAGTCACACCCCTGATGCCTGTCAGTCTCTACAACGTGGGACATTACAGTTGGAAACCCTAATGCCCCAGGCATTTGTTGGTTATTTTCACTTCAAATTTTCAACATGGGCTTTTTGTGACCCCTCCTTATGAACAGTGACACTATCAGTTAATTAGCTGAAAGGTGATTTTGCACACGACTGTGCCATTTGGCACCACAGATGTGAAAACACATTTTGGGCAGGATGTGAAAAATTACAGCTGTACTGTTCATGAGGAGGTGTACAAAAATGGTAATGCTGAAAATCTCGAGTGAAAAATATGGAAAAGTGGTGAAGTCAGAAGCGTGCGTAGAAACTTGGCAACAGACTCCTGTAACGTAATTATTTTGGGGATTTTTTTTAACCAAAATTTCAACATAGGCATTTTGGGACCTCTGCTGATGAACATTACAGCCATGCCATTCATAAGGAGGTGTGACAAAATGGCAATGTTGAAAATCTGGAGTGAAAATATTTTAAAAACTCTTGAAATTACGAGCGTACGTGGAGACTGCGCAATGCATGCTCATAACAGAGTAATTTTTTGGAATTTTGTCACCAAATTTTCAACATAGTCATTTTGAGACCTCCACTCATGAACAGTGTCACTGTAATTTTGTTAATCTGTCCTGAACATTGATTTCCCACAGTGACCGCGTCATTATGCGCCAGATGTGCGAATACACATTTTGGGCAGGATGTGAAAAATGACAGCTGTACTTTTCATAAGGAGGTATGAAAAAATGGCAATGTTGAAAATCTGGAGTGAAAATATTAAAAATTCTTGAAGTTACGAGCATGCGTGGAAACTGCGCAATGCACACTTGTAACACAGTCATTTTTAAGAATTTATTTCACCAAATTTGCAACATAGGCTTTTTGGGAGCCCACCTCATGAACAATGGCACTGTTGTTTCGTTACTTGGTCCCGAAAGGTGATTCCACACAGTGACCGCAAAATCACCTTTTGTGGCTGAATAAGGAAATGACAGTGACTGATTTCATAAGGTGGGGTCCCAAGAACCCCATGTTGAAAATTTGGAGTCAAAAGTCAAACAAATGGCTGAGATATCCACCTAACTTGAAACCTCCCCCATTGATGCCATTATACAGCTTACTGGCATTTCTTCAGTTTGCGGTCGGCCGAAGATCGTAACCCTGGGTGCCAGAGGTAAGTATGGGGTGTGTGGGTGCACAGAGGGTGGGTGCGGGGGGCCTGCCGACAGCAAGGGACTGTTTTCTTTGTTTCAGGTTAAAAAAAAAACAAAAAAACACCGCAGACATTTTTTTCTTTATAGGTGTATGAAACAATGTTGGGCACACTGGGATGACTCCCAGTGTACTATGACTGGAGCATGATGTTTGCCATACTGTGGTGGGCTCCCAGTGTGGTTCACAATGGGGGTGGATGGGGCCAGGAAAATGACGATGTGGTCGGCTTCCAAATACAGGGAGGCACACTGGGGTGGGCTCCCAGTGTGCCACACAATCTAGGGTGTGGGGGTTTACACATGTCGACAGAGGGATTGGACACCCCCAAAGTCAGCTTTCTAGTGATTGCAAGAGGTGGACGGCGGAGCCGCCATGTTTATTGTTATGTTACACCAGACAAGGCATGCAGCGGAGGCAAGTCATCGGTGCCTCTGTATGATGAGTTTGGCTCAGAATTATTTCTTTATATTCTAAACAGCCGTGATTTATATTTCCCTGTGTCGCATTGAATTCTCAGGTCACTCTCGGTTGGGCTGTATGTTTTTCAGCTCCTCATCCATTTATATTAAAAGGGACCTTTGGAAATGAAATCGTGCACTGTTACTGGACTCTTAACTAAAACTGGGTTTAGCAGAGTTACAAGTTACATGGGACGGAAAGTCTGCATGATTCATATATGATTCCTCTTTTTCTTGCTGGAAGAATGCAAAATCTTACATTAATTTTTTTTTTTTTGTAATAAAGTATATCAATTGAATAGGGAGTCTTATCTGTTGTACTTATTTATTTATTTCAAAAATTTTTACCAGGAAAGACATACTGAACTGACAACATATTTCTAGATGCATCCTGGGAGTAGGGGACGATGGAGTACAGTAAAAAGTGACTACAATTTGCAATAAACAAGATAACTAATATAGAAAAATAAAAATTAAAAAACTATAAAAATAGTAAGAGGCAGTTGTTAGATGAGTCAGACAAATATGTAGAATAAATATACATCAGTTATAACCAAAGTAACAGATGTAATGGACTGGTATTGGCACAGACCATGCACAAAAACCCAGAAGAGACTGCGCCTAGAAAGGAGATTGCTGGAATTGAGGATGCTGGGCTGTGGAGCAGTCAAGGGCTTATGGTTTAGGGTGCAATTACATGTGAATGGACTACAGTAAGTGGACAGAATCGAAGAACTTTATTTGGCTAGTAAGTCTGAAAGAAGAACTCAGTGTTCAGGGCAGGCTGCCAAAGCAAGACATAAAGATGGTCTACTGGTATTTCAAGAGATAAGTACTGTAGTTTAACCACTGTTACTTCATCTTCTAAGTTAAGTGATCACAGATAGAACTAAGCACTGCAGGACCTTTTGGTTTTTGTAAAATTATAAAATATCTTTATATGAAATACTAACTATACAGAGCAAGACACTTAATCAAGGCACTTTCGAAAATATTTGTATGGTTTCCAAACTATGCAGCTAGGCAGTGCTACAGATACTGTTGGTAGGGCAACAGTATTTTGCTCCCCATTCTGAATAAAATATAATCTAGATGAGTAAAAGCTCTTTAAACCTGGAAACCAATGCTCCTATTGAGCCAAGCAGTGTTGTGAAGAAAGTGTTGTTGGCTATGGAGCATTTCCAAGTGCTGGGATGAGTATCAGTACTTATCAAAAACATTTTTGGAGAGTATTTCTTTAATAATGGTGAGTAAAATGGGTCATTTCTCATCTTGTCTGGAGCACTGCAGGCAGGTATAAATTGCTCCAGGCATTAATCATATCTCATCATGGCAAACTACACATAAACAGGACAGATGTGGGTCCACAAGTCAGACCCATATACAGTAGTAAATATAAGAGCAAAATGCAGTGTAAAAGTAAGACCATGTACAGTAATCAATAAACAGCAACAAAACAACCTACGGGACTTACGTGGGGTCAGACAGATGGTGCTACTGTATGAGGATCCAATTCCATTTCCCTGTGCTTTCCCTCCAGTGGTTCTTCTATGATCTATAATGTACTAGTACCCCCCGGTTTGCCCATAGGTCTGAGGTGTGACATCCTGGGGACCAGTGAGGTATCAGAGCCAATGTTTAACCTGGAAAAATGCCCTCCTGAATTGCTACCTCTAAGGGGTCCCAAAGATCTTGGAATGTGTCCAGCCTGTTTTGAACAGTATATTTTACAATCTTCATGACTGAGAACAGCGTGAAACTTCAGTGGGTTACTGTTGGAGCTTCTTGCCCGATCTGGTAATGAGCCTCCATCCACTTTGTGGTGGACAAGGCAAGGGCCCCAAGTGCAAAATCTCTCATGGTAGAGTCTTAGAAATGAGGACCTATGCCTAGGAAGAAAAAACTTGGTGAGACATTTGCCCTGTGCTTCAGAACACCACTCATAATATTCCCAACCTGGACAACTATGTGCCTCCCTGGGCATGCCCATTGGATATTGCAACCATTCATGACTTTTTTTTGGCTGGCTTATTGTTCCCATTGAGTACTGGTCTGCCCCCATCATCCTCACACAGCCTTGTCACCCCTACCTACAGCTCAGTGATCATCCTCATGGTTCACCTCCATGGCAGGGTGAAGGCAGGCTCCATTCTCCCTCTGACGAAACTCCCATAGTGTGGAGTGGACAGCAGGTTTTGTGGGACCCGTGTGTGTTGGGAATTCATCCTGCATAGCCAGGGTGTTTTCTGCTGTGTTTCTTCCCTGCCCTAGGACGCCCCAAGCTCAAGGCATGCATGCACGCTGAGGGCGCCTACACCAAGCTCAAGCAGAATCCTCCCTCCCTGCAGCACCTCCAGCGCCATTCTACCTGTGGTGGCAGCGTGGCTGCCTGCCTTCTGCACAAGAGAAAGCATTCTCTGCGATGCTTGATCTGCCTCCCCTGTGCTGGCCCCATGATCAGGGCTCATTCCCAAATTCGGGTCGACCTGTTGCAAGCAGCAGCCCTGCTCCTACCTGACAGGTTGGCTTTTTCTGACTTGTGAAGTGCTTTAGAGCACAGTGTGTATGAAAGGAACTATAAGAAGCCACTGTAGTACAGTGGCTCAGTAGATGTAAATGCTTGTTTTAAACATTTTGTTGAGTAACAGAGATAGTTCTTTTTTAATTCAGAAAATTCATCCCATAATTTTCCAAGGCTCCAAGTCTGTAGATGAGTTTCTGTTCACTTTGCCTTTTTGCTGCGTGTGTTCCATAACAATAACAGCTTCCATACACTGACATGCCATCATTGTTTGCTCATCAAAATCATAGTGCCTTAACATGGGAGAAAGGGTTTTGTTTCTTTTAAAATCTCTTCAGTACTCAGCAAAGCAGTCAGAATGATATAATGTTTATTGTTACCAGGGGTTATGAAAGGTTTCTGCTCATGGGGGTGTATTGTGGTGCAATCAGGCGAGGTTAGCTCTGTGCTTCTAATTAGGACTCTTGGGTGCACACAAGAGTGGCCAGACCTACAATTTGAGTACCCCAAAAGAAATAGGTGCACGCATCTTGAAAACTGCAGACACTCAACTACTTCTGGTAAAGTAAAATCCAAAGACCGTACTGAAGGCTGCAACATGGGGGCGAGGTGGGGCGACTTTATGTGAGATTGTCCATGGCCACCAGCAACACTCAGTTTAATGAGGATTTACCTTTGTATGTCTGTGTTACATTGCACTTGGGACTTTGCTAGTAAAACCAGCACTTGCAGCCTTCAGTGTGGTCTTTGGATTTTATTTTACTAGGAGAAGTTGAGTGTCTGCAGTTTTCAAGGTGAGTGCATCTACTTCTGGTGCGGAATATTGTGCTGGCCTGCTGCTCTGACTGGTGCATCCTCATTTGCTGTTGCTCTCCATTCTGTCAGTGTAGCTCAACCAGGTGTGGGGAAGGGGATTCTTTAAACGCTGCTCAAAGGAAATGATGCGGGTAGAGGGAAGCATCGGCACAGAGTCCAGTCTTGAAAGGCACCCCACATATGCACAAAATGCACATATCTGGTGTGCTTTGACCCACATCCATGGTAGGCAGTGCACCAGTGGCATTCCTCCCCCAGGAGCCACACATGGATTGCTGTATGGAGTGGCTAGGGTGAGTCTGAAGATAGTGGTGAGCCAGACCACAGGCATTCAGTCAGATGCTTGGGCCAGCTTGCTACAAGATCCCTTGCTCTGCGTGAGGCAGGGGCCAATGGAATATGGCAGTCCTCCAGGGACTGTCTCATTGTCTCATCCCCATTGGCAAAAGTATGTTGTGACAAATGGCACCCACTGGTGACAGTATGGCTCCCAGCTCACCAAGGAGGCTCACAGGGACAGGGGCTGGTAAAGGATGGGCTGATTGGGCCCCAAAGGCTGTCATTTGGCAGTTCAGAGGGGAGACGCACAGCTGCTACCGCTGCCCTTAAGGCAGTCTAGCCTCCTCCCCATGTGACTGGGTGACCCCTGTCTTAGGAGTTTCCTCTAATAAAGAGACTGAGGTCTTCTTCTTATCCCCCCCCCCCCATTGGAACCGAAGTTTTGAAAGTTGCTGGTATGCTGGTT
The DNA here is from genome assembly GCA_016271365.2 of Neoceratodus forsteri. Lineage (NCBI taxonomy): Eukaryota > Metazoa > Chordata > Ceratodontiformes > Ceratodontidae > Neoceratodus > Neoceratodus forsteri. Next base: position 174,448,934 of record CM028135.1, read on the forward strand.
GATTAAATAGAGGGTGTTATACCCTATTCAAAGTGCTAGTAAATAAAGTGCTGGCACTGCAGTTTTAGTACAGTAAGACAGCACAGACAAAAGGAGCAGCTTCACATAAAATTTATATTTATGCCAGAAACAAACTAGTGTTATTGACCTAGGCTGCCAAGGGGTTAAATAAATAAAAAGACAGGGAAGACTCCCGGCTGCTGGGTTTGTAGCTATGAAATGAGGGTTCTGCCAGCCAGCCGAAGAGTGCAATGGAGCAGCTAGACTGTATTATTATGTCAAAAAGCTGCCTCATAGTACTATGCTCCAGTCCTGGATCGGAGCAAGAAAGTGCAGCACAGTGCAGCAATACTTTTCTTTGCCGCCGTGCTGTGACTTCTGTTTCCCTTTTAGAGAGCATAAAAAAATTAATTAAAAGACTCCTACTTGGCTGGCTGGCTTGCTTATGTAGATGGTAAAGAATGATGCCAGCTAGCCGATGAGTCAAATGGGAGCGGCAGGAACTTGAGCTTTTCTGCTGAAAGCTGCTCTGAAGAAAAAACAAATCCTGAATTGAATCGGGATTATGACATTGGGTGGCAAAACTGTTACTTTTCTTCACCGCCGCTCCATGTCTTAATTTGTACTCCTAAGGAGCCCCTTCTCTGAAAAGACCCTATAGGGTCTAAGGAAAGTAGGGAGAGAGAGAGAGAGATTTTTTCTATATTAATCAAGTTAAAACGAGGAGCATGCTCGCTCCTCGCTCGACCTCTCTCTCTCCGGCTCTGGTAGTAAAGTTTGTGCAGCAGTGTAAAGCGGGTCGGCAATACTTTTACTTTTAGCAGACAGCTGCCCCCTCTCCTAAATGTAGTGCTCTGTGTGCTTCTGTGTGAGGGAGAGTGATGTCCCTAAATTGTAACAAGCATTTGTCAATGCCGAATGTTGGCTTGCTGACACTGGCATTGGTAGTGCAGGAGTTAGGGAGATGCACAGTAGGATTGGCAGTGAAGTAGTGAACTGACGCTGACCCAAGCCCTACCATGTAGAGAGTGACAGACACTGGGGTGTGCCTTTGGGTCATTGGCCATAACGCTCATGCCATTTCACCTCACCCTACCCTGCAGAGACGCAAGTGCGCTGACAGTTTTTGGGCTTCGAGCCTATGCTCACCCCATTCCATAAGGGAATATACTGGACATGGGTGCAGTGTAGGAGAATGGGTGAACGTTGGGGCTGAAGAGTCTAAGGCACATCTCTATTACCCGTCATTGGCTGCAGGGCGGTGGGGTGGAATGACGTGGGCATTGCAGCCAATAATGCCAACTCACACCCCTGATGCCTGTCAGTCTGTACAGGGTGGGGCATTGCAGTTGGAAACCCTAATGCTGAGGGCATTTGTTGGTATTTTCACTCCAAATTTTCAACATAGGCTGTTTGTGACCCCACCTCATGAACAGTGGAACTATGAGTTTGTTTGCCGAAAGGTAATTTTGTACAGCGACTGTGCATTTTGGCGGCACAGGGGCGAAAACACATTTTGGGCAGGATGTGAAAAATGACAGCTGCACTGTTCATGAGGAGGTGTAAAAAAATGGCATTGTTGAAAATCTGGAGAGAAAACATGAAAAATTGGTGGCATCACAAGCATGCGTAGAAACTGCGCAGTGCACGACCATAACACAATTATTTGGGGGATTTGTTTAACCAAATTTTCAACATAGGCATTTTGGGAACTCCGGTCATGAACAGTGTCACTGTGATTTTGTTAATGTGGCCCGAACATTGATTTTCCACAGAACCGTGCCATTGTGTGACATGCATGAAAACACATTTTGGGCAGGATGTGAAAAAATGACAGCTGTACTGTTCATAAGGAGGTATACAAAAATGGCAGTGGTGAAAATCTGGAGTGAAAATATGAAAATTTGGTGACGTCACGAGCGTGCATAGAAACAATGCAGTGCATGCCCATAACGCAATTATTTTGGGTGTTTGTTTTACCAAATTTTCAACATAGGCATTTTAGGACCTCCACTCATGAACAGTCTCACTGTGATTTTGTTAATTTGTCCAGAACATTGATTTCACACAGCGACCGCTCCATTGTGTGCCACATGCGCAGAAACAAATTTCGGGCAGGATATGAAAAATGACAGCTGTACTGTTCATAAGGAGATGTGAGAAAAGGGCAAGGTTGAAAATCTGGAGTGAAAATACTAAAAATTGTCAAAGTTACGAGCGTACGCTGAAACTGCGCAATGCACGCTCGTAACACGGTCATTTTTTGGAATTTTTCCACCTAATTTGCAAGATAGGGTTTTTGGGACCCCACCTCATGAACAGTGGCATTGTCATTTCGTTAATCAGTCCTGAAAGGTGATTTCAAGCAGTGACAGCAAAATGACCTTTCAGGGCTGAGTAATGAGATAACAGTGCATGTGTTCATGAGGCGTGGTCCCAAGAACCCCATGTTGAAAATTTGGAGGCAAAATTCAAAAAAATGGCTGAGATAGCCACCTAAGTTGGAAAAACCCTATTTATGGCATTATACAGCTTACCAGCATTTCTTCAGTTCGTGGTCAACTTTGAAGAGTGCAGACGTGTTCCTGGTCTACCAAAGATTGTCGCGCTGGGCTCTGGAGGTAAGTTTGGAGTGAGAGGGGGTGTGTGGGGAGATGGGGTGTGCACTGGGTGGCTGTGGGTTGGGGAAGGGGACCCCACAGCGAGGGACCATTTTCTTTCTTTTCTTTTAAGTACTTGGGGGGTGGGGACACCAAGGACAGTTTCCTTTTTCCACAGGTGTATAAAAAGTGTTCTGCACACTGGTGTGGGCTCCCAGTGTGGCACAGAATGGGCCGGGGCCTCAACATACCGACAATGGTCGGCTTTCATCATGGGGAGGCACACTGGGGTGGGCTCCCAGTGTGCCACACAATCTTGGGGGGGTTATTTAGCATGCCAACAGGGGAATTGGGCACCCCTGAAGTCAGCATTGTGTGGCAGACAGCAGCGGCAGCCACTGCCACCATGTTTATTGAAATATTTCACCAGGAAAGGCAAGTCGGGAGGCATGTTATTGTGCCACTGCATGACGAACTTGCCTATCATTGCAGCTGCACTTTTCTTAGAAGTTTTGACCACTTTAAATATTGCTGATGTCAGTGCCTACTTGCTGGCTTATTGGGGAATGAGGGATGCACCTACTGATGCGTGCCCTGCATTCGCCCACACTGACCACACCTCCGAAATCTGCTACTACCGCAAGATGTTGGCTGGCATGCAAGCGTGAGCCAACATAAAAATAAAGGACTGCTGCTGTTACATTGGAAGAAAAGGGAGCATGTAAGTTCCTGCATTCTTTTTCTTTACCTCCTCTGATGCAGCAACATGAGTAGAGGACGCGGCTCTGCTTTACTGAATAAAATAAATAACCAAAGGGGGAAACAAAGGGGCAGAAATGCCCCCAGTATGAAAAGGCTGTGTTTAGGGTGCCCACAATACATGAAGGAAACTCACAATAGAAATAGCTTGAAAAGGCCCTATCTAAAGAACTAGTGATTTCAACAGGCGGACAGTGGAGCCCCCACCAAGTTTAAGCAATAAGGCACGACAAGTTGTGTGTTATTGTGTAGTACCGTCACTCCTGGGGTGGGTTGAAGCACGAGGTAATGCAGAGTGCTTCCACCACCCCAGGAGTGACGTTATTACATGATAACACACACCTTGGAGTGCCTTATTGCAATTATACAATGGCTCGTTGTTATACAAAATAAAAAAAAATATTTAAAAAAGGTTTTAGTAGATTTTTAGTGTAGCAATATATCTTTGTTTCTGAAGAGAGATCCAAAGAACAATCCAACAAATCAATACGGTGAAGTTATTGTGTAATAACATCACTGTCTCAGGCACGCAGTGACCAATCAGAGCCCTGGAAATTTTCTTGCCATTGTATAATTATGGTTACGTTACACCAGGCAAGGCACCTAGTGGAGGCATGTCGCCGGTGCGCTGCGCCCGAGCGAACTTGGCTCTGATTGCAGCGGTGAAATCGTTTCAAATTGGGGGCACTAAAAAAAAAACTTGTGTCACCGCTAGCATGCTCGCTAATTGGCGAATGAGGGACGTACCTTCTAAAGCATGCCCTGCATTCGCCAAAACTGACACACCTCTGCATTTCTCCTACTGATCTCCTACTGCCACAACATATTGCTTTCGCATGCTCAAGATAACATAAAAAAAGATGTTCAAGAACAAGGGGCCATGGTATGAAAATAGAGGCGAGTAGTCTTAGGGGTATTGTGAGAAAGTATTTTTTCGCGGAAAGGGTGGTGGATCCATGGAACAGCCTCCTGGCAGAGATTGTAGGGGCAAAAACAGTAGGGGAATTCAAAAACACATGGGATTGACACAAAGGAACTCTAGCAATAGGAAACAGAGGGTAAGCCACAGATCATTTAGGATCTGCAGTATATGAAACAGGTAGGGAAAATGGGCAGACCAGGTGGGTCAAGTGGTCCTTATCTGCCATCAAATTCTGTGTTTATGCTTCTATGTAAATACTTGTTAATTGTCAATAGAAACATATTTTTCTTTTAGTGTTATTGCAAACAAATGGAAGCTAAATCACTGAATTGTCATTTCCGTCGCATGATATAGTACAGATTTTGTTACCTGTTCTTGTCCTGTGAAAGTCATGACACTGTGGGATTTAGGTGATGGGAGAGAGGAGCGGCTGCTGATGCTTCACACATGGAAGCGTGCACAGGGATGTCTGAGCAGCATTGCACTCCACCCCTTGGGAAGAAAAGTGGAAAATGGTTCCTGAGCTGCCGCTGACCCAGGCCACCGAATAACCCTGTACCCCAACAAGCACCCAGGCCATGCTGCCTTAGGTGCAAAAAGTAAGTCTTGGAAGAAATTCAGGGGAGTGGAGCTGGGGTGGCTGGCATCTGGAGGGCAACTTAGGTCCAGCAGGAGAAACATCATTAACTGCAAAGAAAAAAGCATCAAGCCCTCAAGCTCATCCTTTTTTCTGGGTGTGCTTCTCGTATTGGCCTGTACACAAGTACGGATAGTTGGACTGCTTCCTAGCCCTCCTGCAGGTTTCTTCTCCTGGCACTCCCCAGTTTTGCTGTCTTTTCCTCCATTTTCCTGCATTTGTCTCCTGTCATTACTGATCCCCTGCACCACCCCTCTCCCCCCGTTCTCAAGCTTAAATTGCCCCGATTGCCCTGTCCATTTTATTGGCCAATATTGCCACCTCCTCCTTACATAGGTGTAGCCCATGATGGACATACTGGCACCCCCCTCTAAAGATGACCCTGCAGCTGGCCAGAAAAACAAAACCCTCCCTCTTACTCCATACCCCTAGTCAAGCACTAGCCTGCTGCTCCTCACTGGTCCACAGGACTAGAATAATGTTGGAAAACAGCACCCTGGATATCTTTCACTTTAGGAACATGACCAGTTTTGTGAATGACCTCCTCATGTGCTTGGGACTTGTGCTATCTATGTCACACGTGTCAGCATGGACAATGATACTGTAGTCTGCTACTCCCCCCTGCTGGGTTACTTGGCCCTGGATTGCACTCCTTCTGCCTGTGTTCTAGGCAGGCAGACCACCTCACTATAGCTATCATCCTAGACTAGCAATGCCCTTCCCCCATCCCACTGACCTGAAAAAGGATATTCTAATGATTACAACCTTTCTGCCTTTCTCTCAGCTTTTTCCTTCCTCCTCATTGGCAAGACAGGTGTCCTGGTGCCTGGACTACCCCCCAACAGTCCAAATCACCTGTTAGCTGGCTGGCAGTATAGCCTAGAGGTTAGAATTATGAGCAGTGAATGAGCTTGGCACATCCAGCAGACAGGGGTTTGATTCCCATAACCTCCACTTGACTACTATGTGACTCTGAGCAAGTCGCTTAACCTCCCCAGTGCTCCCAGGTTGCCCAGAAAACAGGCCTTGTGTGTAGTGGGCCTTACCTGGTTACCACATAATGAAAAAAATAAATAAATAACCTTGACCTGGCCAACCAGAAGCTGATACCTGTTGCTGGTGTCCACTGGCAATGGTGCTCCTTTATTTTATTGCTGCCTTCCGTGTCCACTCTGATCCTTACCCCATGCCTTCCACTAGAGATCACAGCTCTGGCCACCCTCCTCCCTGTCTTTACTGTCCCTGCCTACTGTTCCTCACCCAAGTGAATCTGGTCAGCTACAGAAAGGATCCGAGGTGATGTTGCTGAAAGGGGTGGCTACCCCATGCTAAGTCTTCAGTCTTGAAAACCACAGCAGCACTTGCAGAAAGGTTAGTACCTCCACACTGTGCCTGACTGTGTTAGTTTGTACCTAACATTATGTAAGCTGTTTTGTTCGCCAGGTTGGCAATTACAGTGGTCATGCAGTAAGAATCCTGTGTGCTCACTGACTCTGACGCTTTCTGTGAGTGCCACTGTGGTTTTTAAGATTGCTTCCCACCCAAGCCAAGTGGCTAAGTCCCTAGTCTTCTCCATCTGCCTTACATGCCTGGTTATCTCCCTGCACCTCTATGGTGCCTCCATCTGCCAGTCAAGCCTAGCAGTGTATTTCCTGAGAGCATCAACCTCCCCACAGTGGCTGCAGATGTATCCCCCTGCCCTCCACAGTAGGATTGTGCACATTGCACAGCCCTGGCAGCACACAGGTCGTGCTTCCCTCCCAGTGGTCCTGGATGCTAGCCTGCCCATCCCTGCTGCCATCCTTCTATCCTGTAGGCAATATAGCATAGTGGTTAAGGGCACTGAGCTGCAAACCCGGAGACCTGGGTTTGAATCCCTTGACCCTGAGCAAGTCATTTAACTTCCTTGTGCTCCCAGATCACACCTGGAAATAAGCTCCGGCTTAGTGTGCCTTTTCTGGTTAAACCATTTCCCTATCCCTTCCCTCCCATTCTCTTCCTGTGCCCCCATGGCACAGCCAGGTGCATTTACAGACCAGCAACATGCCTCTCCCAAGCAGTGTCCAGCCCACAGAAACTGCACAGGTACTCCTTCCTGTACATTGCAGGCATGATGAGATACATGCAGCTCAGATAATGCTCCAGGTACACACCCAACCTCCTAGGTAAACCACAGTCTTATAAACAGTAGTCAGTCCTCTAGCACACCTTTGCTCAGCCCAACTCCCACTTAGTCAGATGCAACTCTGTTTGCCTCATGACCCTTCACCTCTATGACAGCTCACCACTGACTCACTCAGTATCTGAATAATAAGCAGCGAGTGTCATCGCCCAGTAAGCGCCATGTTGAAACTGATTCCTTCAGTGAAATAGTCCAGGTTTCAAGCAAATGGTTACAGCTGGTCCTTTAATCCATAGCAGTTTGCACAGACTTGACCTGATTTCCACATGAGTTCTGTTAGGGTTCATGGTACCTTTACATTTAAAAAGAATCTCCTTATCTCTCGGATTTAATGAGACCCCCTACTACCTCAATGTGTAATACTGTGCTTTAGCTTACCTCCCGAGGTCTAGCATCCCTCTTGTTCCTACTTGCAGTCCCAATTTAATTGCCCCCCCATCAGATATTACAAACTGTCCTGCCACAAATTTCCCACCACCCACTTATCTTGCAGCAGGAAAATTTACTTGGAAGCTTGTCTTTGCAGGATCTGTTTCAGCAGAATTGGTGGCCAACACCCAGGTCCTCTCATGTGATGTACTAACTTAGGCATTTACTGTCTATACCAACCCTGCATCTCGATGTTAAACTTAGTAGAGCTCTTTGCTATTTTTGCTGATGATCTCCTGCTACATATAAAAGATTTATTTCTTTAAAACGTGGTGACCGTGATAGACACGTTGACCTGAAGATCATTTTCACGTGCAGTCCTAGTGTCGAGAGACATATAGAACAATAAGTATCCTGAAGTTTACAAATCGATAATTTTCTCTCTTGTGGCCTTAAAGAGGATGAATTTAATAGTGAGCAGGAAGAAGCTCTCACTGAGTGTTCAAACAAATTGATGGAAGCTCTCATAAAGAGGGACAACACGCATTTAAATAGTATCACAGAGGAAATTAAGACAGTGCAGCAAGGACTACAAAAGTGTAAGACCACAGAGGGGTTTGACAAACTTAACAGAAACTATATAACTAAAATTAACAAGCTTGAAAAAAAACTCTTTACCAGGGAAAAAAAAAGCTAAGTTAGAGAGAGATGCTGAGGAGTTCTCAAAAGCTGAGGCATTCTCTTGGGAAAAAAAGAAATGTTCATTTAGCAGACAGGTCAAGATCTTTCAACAGACAATTTGCAAGACAAAGAAGAAGATCCAAATCAGTACAACTTGAAAAATAAAACTCAGGTGATTGACTTAGATGGATCAGGCTCCTCAACACCATAAGACGAGTAACTTGTTGTTCAGTGTGCCCTTCTGGTGAAACATTTCAATAAATTAAAAATAAATAAACAAAAATATGCCATAGATCAAGGATGGGTGGGAGGCAGTATGGTGTAATGGGTAAGAGCACTGTGTTACAAAGATGAAGAATTGTGTTCGAATCCCACAGTGACCACGTGCATACTGTAGTGCTGTACACACTGCTAGTCTGATTTTGAAACCAGTTCTAAAACCAGTTTTAAACTCACCACAGTCACTTGTCCACATTGTCCATAACTGTATTTTAACACGGTAGACTAGCATCCACACACTCTGGCCAGTAACATTTCCAAACATGGTTGGAAAGCAAAACAGAAACCATGCAGAAAGGCTGGTAAAAATTCTCATTGCTGCAAGATTCAGTGCCCTGTACACTTGAGGATTCAGCTGCTGCTCCTGAAGAAACTGTTGTGGTGACACATGTACACTCCCCATGAGCGTACAAGCCAGACTGCAACCAGTGCAGGCATCGTAGAAGAATGGGCTAATACAGACAGTGCTGAAACTGGATACCAGGAGATGACAGAAACTTCTGTGTGCTCTGTATTGTGTGTTAGCAGCTCATCAAATTCGGTCAAAAGGGATAATGCAGTAACATATTTTGAGGGTGAGGCAGAAAGATTTTGGTCTCATGAGGCTACAAATAATGGGTATCAGGAGGACCAGCACTGCCGGAAGGAGAAGTACACACCAGTTGCCTGTCCGCACTGCAGCGTAAATCATGTTAATTTGGAAACCATGTTTAAAAATGTCTTAAAAACTAGGGGCTCAATTCTCAAATGTGGATGCAGGGCTTGCACAAGCCCTGTATCAAACCCTGCACTGCCCCAAACATATTGCCACACCATGAACCTGCTTCTTGTCAGGTGTCAGCGTGGCTCAGTTGGTAGCACATCCGCCTTTGGACCAGAAGGTTGTGGGTTCTTGTCCCACACCGGGATTGGACTTGCACCTAAAAATCGCTGGCATCTGAGTGCAGTATTGGGGGGTGCTGTACTGCTGGGGTATGCTGTCCTTCGGATGAGATGTTAAACCGAGGTCCCTTCTGCCCATCCTGGTGTTGTCCAGGTGGAAGTAAAAGAACCCAGGGCACTCTTCGCAAAGAGTAGGGAACATTCCGGTGTCTGCCACATTCCTTCCAATAAACTGGTTCATGCAATTATCCAGGCTGTGTGTGGGTGATGATGTGCGATATGGCTGCCACCACACATTCAGTCACTTCACTACCAGTCTAGCATTGCTTGTAAAGTGTTTTGGGATGTATGAAAGCGCTATATAAATGCTGATTATTATTCTTCCTTCTTACGTTGCCGCATTTGCAGCACTTTACTCTCTTTATGGCGGCTTGCATGAAATATTTAAGCGCAAACCCATAAAGAGGTCAGTGAAGTTAGACCAGCAAAAGCTGATCTAACTCACAGCATGTGGTGTACGGGCTCGAGAATCCCGATTGCCTGCCAGGGACTGCCACAAGCCCCATGCTCTGTGTATTTGGTGTACCCGGGGCTTGTGGGATTCCAAATCATTTGAGAATTGAGTCCCAGGTCTGTAGCAAGGTTTAAATATATTTTTGCATCACGGTTTCAAACAATGTTAAGTGCAGACACAAACCATGTTTGGGTTTCTTAAAACATTTTAAGAAGCCCAGTGTGTACAGGGCCTGTGTGACCATGAGCACATCATTTAACTTTCCTATGCTACCAGGATGTACCAGGAAACAAGCCTTGGCTTAGTGTGTCTTTCCTGGCCAAAAATTGTAAATAAAAAATCAACACAGCAACAACATTTTTTAGAAGTGAGGAACTAAAAGAAAAAAAAAATCAGAAAACAAAAACAGAAACAAAAAATGCAACAGAAAGAAAACACTTTGGGAGATATGAGGAAGAGGGTCCAAGCACCAACAACAGAAGAACAATCTAAAGGAGAACTTATCGATTATAAATCTTGCTAAAATTGAGCTAAGAAAACCACAGACAAAGGTCTTAAATCATGACTTGAGTTTTGTGCCTACCTCCCCCATCTAAAGTGACCTAGTTCAGTTATTTTAACTGATTAGAAATTTAAAATTGACATATTTTTTAGCAAATAGATCTGGGTTAAGAGAAAGAACAAGGGGCCTCACTGAAGTAGAAACATTAAGAAAGTCCCTGATTTTTATTTATTTTATTTATTTCATTTTTGGATTACAACCTTTGAGCCGAGAGGCTCCTTTACAAAGGTTCCAAGTCAAGAAACACAATACAGGCTACGCCGGCGACCTGGGTTCGGGAACGAGCCCAGGCCGTCGGGGGTCGGTAGGGGAGGACTGGGATTGAGCATCTGTAGACTGATCTCCCAGTCCTGGGGTGGGTTGGGGAATCTTGCTGTGCTGTAGCAGCTCCTGGGGACGCTCGGGGGCACTACAAGTGCTGGCGACCTGGAGGGGGAACGCGGCAGATGTCGGCACGCTGTGCCCGAACGTCATTGCACGTCCGCATTCCAGGGGACCAATTGGAGGAAAATGGCTGGGCGCAACCGTGCAGCTTGATGGCTGTGCTCCGAGCCACCTGGAGGACTTTGGCGGAATCCTGTCAGGGAGGGACCGGGGCTGTCCTGGCTGGCTGAGGCAGAGGGGAAGCCCTCCAGTGGGATGGCAAGATGGCCATCCCAGATCCTCCTGGGTGCAGTCTGAGCTACCCAGTTCTCCGGGTGGGCGGAGCCAGTGGCTGGATGCCCCAAGCTGGTAGTGTGCCGCAGCAGGTGGCAAAAGCATTACATAAAAAAAAGAAACACAATACAGATACAATAAACAGGTATGACAGGTATGACAAAAGGTACAGGTTTGTTACAATAAACAGGTATAACAGATTGTAAAAAAGATTAGGCAAATTACAATAAGTGCGAGAATTAGGCAAAAGCTTCATCACCCAAGAGGGGCAAGGGTAGCTTGAGTAGTAGTTCCACTGTAAAGAAGCTAAGAAGATGCCGTAGGGTTGCTAAGTGCAGGTCAAAGGGGGTTATAGCTGCCCGAACGGGCATTGTTCAGGAGGAGGGAGAGGAGAGGTGAGGTAGGGGTGGAGGTTGTTAGAGAGAGGAGGGTGAGGCAATCAGGGGTAGGGATGGCAAGTGGAGGTAGCAGCAGCTCAAGCAGGCATTGTTCAGTAGGGGGTGAGGAGAGGGGAAGCCGTTAGGGGGGGGGAGAGGGATTCAGAGGTAGGTGGAGCAGTTGGCTAGGATGGGCAGTCACAGTAGTGTGCTCTGGCTGAAAGAAGGTGGATGCCTCTTTTAAAGGGACCAATCTTTCCACAGTCAGTGAGTGGGGCTTGCAATTCATTTATCCACCGTGATCCACGGAAGGTGAGTGCTCGCTGGGCAAATGAGGTGCATTTAAAAGGGATCTTGAGAGCACCTTTAATAGTTCTCCTTGTCATCTGTGATGTTACAGAGCGCTGGAAAACAGCTGTAGTTGAGTCAGGGATAAAACCAATCAGGGCCCTTTTCCTAGTTAGACAAGCCTGGTATTTGACCCTGAGGTGCAGGGGGAGCCAGCCTGTTTTAGTATAGAGACTATAGGAATGAGTCAGTTTATGTGCCCCTAGAACTAGTCTGTAGGCCTTGTTTAGTAGTACTTTTATTCTTTTCAGAGCCATTTCAGTGCCAGCACTATAAATGATGAGCTCATAGTCAATAGTTGAAAGCATCGAGCTGTGTGTGGCAAGGCTCAGGGCCTCTGGAGACATCGCTTGCCTGTGGCAATAGAGTATGCCAAGGTTGGTATTAGCTGTTTTAACTACATAATCAATGTGTGATGTGTAGAACAGGGCGTCATCAAGGTGAATGTCTAGGTACTTGACAGAAGTTACTTGTTCTAGGGTGTTACTTTTCTGACTTAGGGTGGATAGTGGGCTTGACTTTTTCTTATTGTGGGGCATTGTGACGTACATAACTTTTGTCTTTTGACCCTGTGCACATTAAAGCATCCCATTCATGAGAACTAACAGAAGATCAATCAAATACACCTAATCTGGAGATCGATGTCTTACACCTGGACCAAGAAGGAAGAATGTTGATGTTTTGGTATATGGATAATTTAGAAATTAATTATACTGCTTGGATGTTAAATGGGGCAGGTGAGTACCAGAATGGCAATACTGAGCTGACAGACAGAACTGACCTGGAAGAACTATCATAGACTCATCAAGAACATAAACAGGACACTGGACAAACTTTGCTCAGCTTTAATAGATCCAAATTTAGGCCAAAGTCGATTTTGTTTGCCCCCTCCCCCCCAATATAGGCACCAATGGTGTAATAACGTTCCAGACAACTTTAATCATGGAGGTAGAGAAGCTGTACAAAGAGAAAATACCAATAGATTTGCTATCCGGTTTTATTTGCGATATCAACAAGCTTAGCTATGGATTTTTCCATACCAGCTTTTCCTGAATGTAACTATTGCCATAAAGAATTTATCACTTTGATTTTCAGTATGTTTCATAGTGAGGTGACTCCATATAAAAATTAAAATGGCTAGCTTTGATAAACTAACACAGAGTATCCTAGAGACCACAAAAGGAAAGGAGATAGGACTGTCTGATAGAGCCACGACCAATTGTTTTTACCTATATACTGTAACAGTAAACAGCAGGTGTATGTAAATGGGGTGCTTTCTAACCCCCATATCCTGGAAAGAGGCGTACCCCAGGGATCCATCCTGGGCCCCCTGCTGTTTCTGATTTATGTAAATGATCTGCCTACACATATCACCAAAACCGACAATAAGCTATATGCCAACGACAAAGTGTTAATAGGTAAAGCTTCTTTCGAGGATGAGAGCACATCCTACAACATAACTTCAACTGTCTCAGGGGATGGTTCTTGAAATCAGACATGTTCCTGTGTGCCAATAAATCTCAAACAATGCTGTTCAGACAGGGTAAACAGAAGAATAGGGAGGAGCTCAACCTAAACATAAAGGCATTGATTGGCCAAACACTAACCAAGGTCAATGTACACAAATACTGAGGCATAATCGTAGACGAAGCACTGAAATTTGTCTCCCACATAAACAGTTGTGTTAAAAAAAGTAGCATGCCAACTAGGAGCTCTGAGAAGAAAGGCATTTCTTATTCCTAGAGAGTCAATGAAAATGGTATTTACTCACCTGGTAAAGGTGATTATTTGAGTACTCTTTATAGTACTCTGCAGTCAGAAACCATTGGGTGTTCTCCATCCATCCTATAGAGTGATGCACGATCCAAACAAAAAAACAGGCTGGCTGAGAACAGCCCCCTTGTCCCAACTGAGAATCTCCAGTGTGACTCTTCCTTAGCAATTAGAGATAAATAACAAAAAACAGCAAGACAAAACAGAGAGAGAACAACAGTATCCCACCTTGCATGTTGCCCTCTCTAGCTAATGCCTGGTAGCCCTGACTATGTCACAGCCTGTAAGGAGATTACCTCTAGAGACAGTGTTGGAAATCATTTTCCTCTTTATTCATTAACAAACAAAAGGCATGCCAATTATTCCAAGTTTCACAGTTATTCAGATATAGTATTACATTATCTTGTGTCATAACAGGTATGATGGGTGTCCCTTAGCACAGAAAAATAACATCTGCCGCCCACGTGTTGGGCTGCAGAACTGTAAAGGGCACGCAAAGAACTATAAAGGGCACGCAAATAACCACCTTTAAAGGTAATTAAATATCATTGTATTTCATACCCTTTGAAGTACTCAGCAGTCAGAAACCATTGGGACCTTAGCAGCACTGTGTTTAGTCCATAATCTTTGGGTGGGAGAGAAGGCAGATCATTTTTCTGCTATCATGTAGTCTGAGTACCCGCCCTTATTACTGCTCTATCAAAAGTGGCCCTCTTGGCAGACGCCACATCTAGCTGATAATGCCTGGTAAAGGTGTGAATGGATGACCATGTTGCTGCTGAGCAAATGTCTGTCATGGAGACCTGTCCCCTCTCTGCCCAGGATGTTGCCACCACTTGGGTAGAATAAGCTTTGATTCCCTCTGGTGGTTCCTGGCCCATTTCCCTGTAAGCTTTGGTTATTTTAATTTTTTTATTTTTGTCTTTGGTAACTGGGTAAGGCCCACTAGGCACAAGTGGCTGTTTTCAGGGGTGACCTGGGAGCACTGGGGAGGTTAAGTGACTTGCTCAGAGTAACACAGTATGCAAGTGGAGGTTTTAGGAATCAAACCCAAGTCTGCTGGATGTACCAAGCTCATTCACAGCTTGTTACTCTACCCTCTACGCTATACTGCTAGCCTGGTCTGCTTTATCCATCTAGTGATGGTGTCTTTGGAGGCTGCCTGCACCACCCTCTTTCCCATGGTCAGGATAAACAGTCCATCTGTCTTACGTGCACCATCAGTTTTATTGAGGTACTTTCTCAATTGTTGACCGACATCTAAAGGATGTGGTGTCCCTGTGTTGGATTCCTGATCCATTCCCAAGAATGGCAACTGTACCTCCTGGGCCATATGATATGGAGTAGCAACTTTAGGGAGAAACGACGGGACTGTTCTGAGTATGACTCTGTCATTGTGGAATGTTAGAAATGGTTCCCTGCATGACAGTGCTTGCAACTCTCCTATCCTTCTAGCTGAGCAAATTGTCACAAGGAACACTGTTTTCAGAGTACACCAGTGTGGTGTGTCCTGCTGAAAACTGGGACCTTGGAGTGCCTCCAACACTATATTCAATTGCCAAGGAGCACACATTGGTCTGACCCTTGGGATGCTAATGTGATTGCTTTAAGTAGTCTGACTACATTAGGGTGTGACCAGATGGGTCCTACCCCTGGCAGTGGACCCCTTATAGAGGAAATTGCAGAAGCCTGTACTCTGAGTGAGGATGGGCTGAGGCCCTTATTCGCTCCATCATTGAGAAAGTCTAGAATCTGTGGTAGACCAGCGACTGATGAGGATGTTCCCTTTTCCATGTACCATTCATGAAAAATTTGCCATTGTCTTTGATATGTTGTATTGGTGGATTGTTTACTGGACTGTAGTAAACGATCAGCTACCTGAGTGTGATAACCCAGGGTTAACAGTCTATTCCTTTCAGCAACCAAGCTATTGGTTTCAGTGTCGGGTTTGGGTGCAAAATTGGCCCTTGGCTCAGTAGATCCGGCCAGCTGGGAAGTGGCACGGAAGGATCCACTTCCATTTCTCGTATTAGCGGGTACCATGGTCTCCTGGGATAGTTGGGTGCTACCAATACTACTGTTGCCCCTGTGACTCGTACTTTGTGTAGTATTTTGTTGATCAAGGTGATCGGTGGGAACACATATGCTCATTTGAACTTCCATGGTGCAGAGAGTGTGTCCACCTCCTGTGCCTTGTGGTCCGAGAATCTGGAATGGTAACTCGGTAATTGAGTGTTCTGCTGGGAGGCCATGAGATTCACTTGCAGTGGTCCCCATCCTTTTGAATTCTTTGAAAAAATCTTTTGTTGAGCTTCCATTCTGACTGGTTTATGGTTACTCAGCTCGGCCAATCTGCCTCTGTGGTGGATGAGCCTGCCAGGTAAATTGACGTGACTGATTGTAGATTCCGTTCTGCCCAGTGTAATAGTTTGAGTGATTCTGCTATCATGGACCTGCTGCACATGCCACCCTGTTTATTTAGATATGCTACAGTCACTTGGTTATCGCACCTCACCAGAATTGCCCTGTTCGCAATCAGAGGTTTAAAGAATGTCAGAGCCAGTCGTACTGCTCTCATTTCCAAAATATTTATAGGAAGTGTTGATTTGTTCTGTGACCATAGTCGATGAGTGACTTGGTTCCAGTAAGTTGCTCCCCAGCCTTTTAGGCTTGCATTCGTGGTAATGACCGCAGTGGGGGGCTGTGCTAGTGGGCGGCAACGTAGTATGTTCTTTTTTAGAGTCCACCACCGTAAGCTTGTAAGTGTCTTTGCTGGTGGTGTTATTTGGAATCTGAAGTTTTGAGTGGTCTGATCCTACATGTCTGTCATTTCTGTAAGACTCTCATGTACAGCCTGGCCCATGGCACCATATCTATCAAGGCTGCCATGATTCCTATTATCTGGAGGTAGTCCCATACTGTTCTGTTGGGTCTGTGAATGATTCCGTTGACTAGTGTGCGAATGTTGTGCACTTTTTCCTCCATTGAGGTCACCCTGTTGAACTGAGTGTTTATTATGATGCCTAAGTGGGAAAGGAACTGTGAGGATATTAATTGGTTCTTTGCTTTGTTGTTTACCCATCCGTGTTCCAGAAGGCATTGTACTGCAAGGTTTGTGTTGTATTGTGCTTTTTTCACTGTTCTTGCTCGAAGCAACAAATCGTCCAGATAGGGGGTGACATGGACCCCTTCCTTTCTCAGGTGTGCTGCCAGTACTACTAGTGTCTTGGTGAATACTCGGGGGGGCTGAGGCCAGTCCGAAGGGCAGGCAGCTATACTGATAGTGTTCCCCCTTCATATTGAACTGAAGCTACTTGTAGTGTGACTTCTATATTGGTATGTAAAAGTAGGCGTCTTTCAAATCTGTTGACACCAGATAGTCACCTGGCTGAATGGCTAGTAATGTTGACAGTAGTGTCTCCATCTTGAACGTTTTGTATGCTACAAATTTGTTTAGGTACTTCAGGTCCAGTACTGGACGAATTCCCCCCATTTTCTTTGGTACTACAAAGAATAAGGAGCAAACTCCTGTGTTTTTCTCCTCTCTAGGGACTGGGGGAAATAGCCCCATTTTGTAGGAAGTCCTGTATTGCAAGGTTTATTGCTGATGCCTTCTCTGGGCACTTCAGTGTTGGAGAGACAAACGGTCTGTGCTGTATCGGCTTGTTGTTGAATTTGATTGCATAACCCAGCGTTACAACTTCCCCCACCCACTTGTCCGATGTTGTTTGGGCCCATTGTGTTGCAAATCTCTGCAGTCTCCCTGTTACTGGTGGGTTTGCTTGGGCCCACGTGTCTTCATTGTTTCTTTCCTTGATTTATGAAGTTCAGCTTTTGTCCACCGTTGCCATACTGTCTGCCAGTGTTATTCTTTGTTTTGTTGCCATATGATTTTATGTTGGAATCTGGGTCTCTGGCTCCATTGTCTGGATCCTTGGGAGTTGTAGTTTTGGGTTCTGGGTTTAAATTGCTTTTCTTTGGGGACGAAAGGACCTGTCTGAGGGTAAATAGATGTCTTTGTCTCCTTGTGCTTGCTTACCCCCTCTGTTCTTTAGGTAGGGTGATAATCCCTCACCAAATAAAGTGCCTTCCTTGAATGGCAGTTTCATTAGAGTGCTCTTGGATTCATTGTCTACCTGCCACAACTTGAGCCACAATACCCTCCTTGCTCTGTTCACTAGGACTGCCATTCTGAATCAGAATCTCAGGATGTCAAGGATGCATCCATTATGTACTTTCACGGCTTGTATCTCGACATCGTGTGTCCACCTGTGGTGAGTCCTCACAGGCATTTTGGTCAGGATGTCTACTCACCTATGGAAGGCCTGGCTCATAAACCACACTGCCATATTGACGGCATGTAGCATGCCCGATACCTCATGTATCTTCCTGAGATGCTCTTCAATCTTTTTATCCATGGGTTCCTTGAGTGCCGCTGTGCTCTCAATAGGGATAGTGATTCGCTTAGAGAGTTTGAAGACCAGTTGGTCAACCTTTGGCACCTTTCCCCAGTGTTCACTCCTCGTCTGTGATAAAGGGTACCAATTACTCACCATGCTTCTCTCGGGCAGTCTGGTGGGTTCAGGCGCATCGTATTCTTTAGTGAGAATAGTTACAATAGTCTTGCAAGTTGGGAAATAGATTTTCTCTTCTTGCTGCATATCTTGTTAGACTTGTCTATTGCTCTCTCATCTGGATCCCCCGAGGTCTCAGTTGTAATGCTGTCTGTTTCCAGTCTGGGCCATTTCCGTGTGATGTCGTCCCCCTGGCTGCTTGGTCTGTTTAGTGCTGGTATGGGGTTGCTGGCCTTGAAAGATTCCAGAAGTTGGAAAAGTAGTTGTGCTTGGCTAGCGTCTAGCACTATTGGAGCTGTTGGGGGGTATCAGAGTCCAATCTCCCTTCATCCATCTTTCAGGAGCCCCTGTTGGCCATTAACGCACATACTGCACATGCAGTGTCCTCCTCGTCAATGGATCCATTCACATATCTGGACTGTGTAGTACGGTACGGGCTGCATGCCCATTGTCTCACGGAGTGGGCCAATGGGTGTACAACCCTACCGTATGGTGTCAGTCGGTGGGCGTGAGGCGGCAAGCGGGTGGGGAGCTGCCGCCCCGCCGCTGACGAGGAGCAAGGGCGTGGGGCTCGGTGGGCGGGTGGGGAGGGGTACTGCCAGACCACCAGGTTGGGTTTCGTGGCATTAATGGTTTACTGGCGCCCGCGATCGGGCTGCGGCGGTCCACTGGACCACCAGGGATATTGGACTGTACTTTTATTTCACATGTGCCGCGTTCGGGCTGCGAGCGGTCCACTGGACCTCCAGGGATATTGGACTGTGCTTTTATTTTCACATATGCCCGCGATCAGGCTGCGAGCGGTCCACTGGACCACCAGGGATATTGGACTGCACTTTTATTTTCACATATGCCCGCGATCGGGCTGCGAGCGGTCTGCTGGACCTCCAGGGACATTGGACTGTACTTTTATCTTCACATATGCCCGCGATCGGGCTGCGAGCGGTCCACTGGACCTCCAGGGATATTGGACTGTGCTTTTATTTTCACATATGCCCGCGATTGGGCTGCGAGCGGTCCGCTGGACCACCAGGGATATTGGACTGTATTTTTATTTTCACATATGCCCGTGATCGGGCTGCGAGCGGTCTGCTGGACCACCAGGGATATTGGACTGTACTTTTATCTTCACATATGCCCGTGATCGGGCTGCGAGCGGTCCGCTGGACCACCAGGGATATTAGACTGTACTTTTATTTTCACATATGCCTGCGATCGGACTGCGAGCGGTCCACTGGACCACCAGGGATATTGGGCGTTTCTGTTCTTCTACGTATGCCGCGATCGGGCATGGGGAGTGCTGCCACGAGGTGCAGCTGGGCTCGGTGGCCACCACAGGTGGCAGCTGCCGTCGTTGCGCCTGCAATATGGCAGCTCACCTGTGGAGTGGGCAGCCGTTGTTCCTTTTTTGGCTCACCTGTGTGTAGCGCGTGTAGGGGTTAGCATGATGGGCTCAGCACATCCCGGCTGAATATCGGGATGCGGAGGCGCATGGGCACGCCTACCTCCGCGCCAGATACATTACTGATGCGCTTCTGGCACATCAGGATTTGTGCCAGAGCACAATCCACATTTGAATATCGCATGGGTGTATCAGTGGGTTATGCGATGGCGCAACAGAGTGCGCCATGCGCAACCCTTCTGAATATCCAGGCCCCTGTGTTCTGTAAGCACTCTACTGTCAGACTGTTATGGTATCTAAGGTCAAACTGTGCCATGTATGTTAAACTGTATGTTCCTAAAAACAAGATTCAAAAAGGCAGTTAATGTTGAAATGCATCTTGTACGCTAACTGTATGTCAACTGTGCCACGATGCACCAAAAGTTACCTCCTTTGTAAAACAGTACAACTTTATAAACAGGGCTGAAAAGTCCTAATAGCTTCATCCTGTCAAAAAATAAAGATGCTATCTATCTAGCCATCCGTCCATCTGTCCGTCTGTCTGTCTATCATATACAGCATTCTTTATTTCTGATTGAACATTTTGAAACTTTTGATTTGAATACCATTGCCACAGTATTTAGTGAAATATCACTTAGTTTAAAAAAATACACATGAACATTTTGCTTCATCTCCCCTTTCCTTGCCCTTTCCCATGCCCGGAAAAATTATTGATCTTTGATTGAGATGTGCTTTGGCTTGTTATAGCCATACAATATTTTGCTATTATGTGGTGCCACCTCACCTAGGCTGACATTACTGTATTTAATATCTCATAGATAAATATCTTTAACTTAAGTATCAATCAGTAGTACTTTACAAGTTTAGCACTGCTGTGTACAACTCAAACCCTTCTTTGGGTATTCCCCTTCCCTTCTCTCCCCCTTCCCCCACCTATCCCCTTTCTGATTCCCCCCAATCCTTCTATCAGAAGAAGCTTCTACTTAACTAGACAAGGAAAAGTTTACCCCAATATACAATCAAAGAATGATGCATTTTGCATATGTATATACAGTAGTCTGAGACGTAATTATTAGAAAAAAACATTAATTTACCTGTAACTAATCCTCTGTAGAGGATTTAGTTAACTTTTTCCGTTTTTCTTCTTGTCTTCACTTGTATTATAGATAGATTCACAGATATGTGTAGGCAGAAAGGACCTACTTAGCCCATCGAGTCCGCCCCATCCTCCCTAATTACTTCCCCCCAACCTGCCCCCTTTCTCTAGACAACTCCTTGTGGTTGTCCCAAGCTCTCTTGAACCCCTCCAGAGTTTCAGCCTCCATCACCTCCCATGGCAGACTGTTCCAGGACAGCACCACCCTCTCAGTGAAGTAATGCCCCCTCACATTCCCCTTAAACCTACTCCCTTCCACCCTCAGTCCATGTCCCCTAGTTCTAGCGCCTACCTCCCCTGTGAAGAAGCTCCCTCCCACCCTACTGATCCCCTTTATATACTTGTACATTTCTGTCATATCCCCTCTCTCGCTTTTGGTCTCCAGTGGGTACAAATCCAACTCCCTCAGCCTCTCTTCATATGGCCTCCCACTTAGCCCATGCACCATTTTTGTGGCCCTCCTCTGTACCTTCTCCATGGCAGCTATGTCCTGACGCAGGTGAGGTCTCCAAAACTGCACCCCATACTCCAGGTGGAGCCTCACCATGGGACTGTAGACTGACATCAGCACCTCTCATCTCCTACTGGTTATCCCTATCCCTATGCACACCAGCATCCTGTTTGCTTTGCCCACCACCTTACTGCATTGGGTCCCCACCTTAAGGTTGTCTGTGATTATGCTTCCTAGGTCCTTTTCCTGCTCTGATGCTTTAACTCCCCACCCGTAAGTGTGTATTGTGCGCTTGAGTTATTTCTCCAGATATGTATTACTGCGCATTACCTGGCATTGAATTTTAGCTGCCATGTTTCCGACCACCTCTCCAGCAACCTTACATCCTCCCTCATAGCCTGCACTCCCTCTGAGGTACCCACCCTGTTGCAGATCTTTGTATCATCTGCAAAAAGGCAAACCTTCTCCTGCAGTCCCTCCGCTATGTCACTGACATAGATGTTGAACAGGATGTGCCCCAATACCGACCCCTGGGGGACCCCACTGCACATCCCCACTTCTGCAGAGTGCACCCCATTTACTACTACCCTCTGACTTCTTCCTGACAACCAGTTTTCCACCCACCTTGATATTTTCTGTCCTACCCCCAAGCTTTCCAATTCATTTACCAATCTCTTATGGGGCACCATGTCAAATACCTTCCCAAAGTCCAGATAGGCCATGTCTACTGCCCCCCCCACCCCAATCAACTACCCTTGTCACCTCATCAAAGAAGTCTGTCAGGTTTGTCTGACATGACCTCCCCCGAGTGAAGCCATATTGACGGGTGTCCTGCAGTCCGCTATCCTCCAAGTATTTAACCAGCCTTTCCTTCAAAATCACCTCTATTGCTTTACCCACCACCGATGCGAGGCTGACCGGGCGACAGTTCCCAGCCTCCTCCCTGCTGCCACTTTTGTAAAGTGGCACCATGTCAGCCCTCTTCCAGTCATCTAGCACCCTTTCTGTATCTAAGGATAAGTTAAATGACCTCGCTAAAGGTGCTGCCAGGTCCTCCCTTAGCTCCCAGAGCACCCTAGGATGCAGTGTGCCTGGGCCCATCACCTTGTCTATCCTTAACTTACCCAATTCCTCTCTGACCCTGTTCACACTAACTGAACTAGTATCCACCCCTACATCCCATCTTTCCTTCCCCTCCAGGTCTGGTCCACTTCCCTCTTCCTCTGTCGTGAAAACTGAGCTGAAATATATATTTAACACCTTCACTTTCTCGAAGTCCCCCTCCGCTTTTGCTCCCCCCCTCACCCTTTAACCTAACTATCCCCTGCTTGACTTTTCTTTTCTCCCTCACGTACCAAAAGAAAGTCTTATCACCCCTTTTGGCCTTCCTAGCAGTTTTCTCCTCTGTTTCTGATTTTGTTTTTTGAAACCTTTGCCCCGCCACCCTTGCTTCTCCTAGTAAATCCCCCTGTCCTCTCTCCCCTGCATCCTTTTGTATTCCCTGAATGCCCTTTTCTTTTCCCCTATTACATCCCTCACTTCCCAATTGAACCACAATGGTCTCCTCTTTTTTTCTGTTCTTCCTTACCTTCTTCACACAGCTCTCTGTGGCCTTTAGTATTCCCCCCTTGATTCCTTCCTATAACTCCTCCACCCCCCATCCCTTCCACCCCCTCCATTTCCTTCCTGAACACCCACCTCAATTTGTGAAAATCCGCCCGCTTAAAGTCTAGGACTTTTGTGATGGTCTGACTTGCTTCATGCCCTGCTCTAATCATAAAACCCACTGTGTTGTGGTCGCTTGTTCCTAGGCTGATCCCCCACCCTCACTAGCTCAGCGCTATCCCCACTTGTGAGGACCACATCAAGATTACTCCCTAGTGAGCTCTCTTATCAGCTGCTGCAGGAAAGCTCCCTGGAGGGAATCGAGGATCTCCCTGTTCCTGGATGACCTAGCTGTTGGGATATCCCACTCTATATCCAGGAGATTAAGGTCACCCACCGGCACAATCTCCCCTTTTTTCACCATTTGTTGAGCCACCTGCAGCATCTGTATGTCCATTTCCTCACTATGCATCAGGGGTCTGTACACCACCCCCAGCTTTATAGATGTCCCAGCCCTTCACTCTAGTGTGACCCACAGTATTTCTACTTCCCCTTGCTCTTCCTGCCCTTCTGTTGCCTTTATGCCCTCCTTTATGTACAGCACAATCCCACCTCCCTTTCTGCCAGCCCTATTTCACCTGAATAACCTGTATCCCAGGATCCCTACTTCCCAGGCCTGGTGCTCCGAACACCAGGTCTCAGTTATGACAACTATGTTCAGACCCTTCCCCTCCATTAAAGCTTTTAAGTCTATTATCTTATTTCCCAGGCTCTTTCCACCGTATTCCCTTCTCCCTATCCCCCTCCTGCTTTGCCTGGTCTGTACCCCTCTCCCTTTTGGGAGGGAGTGCTTGCTTATCTGCTTTCTCCTCCTGTTGACCCCTCTCCCATCCTAGCCTTGTACTCCCCACCCATTAAAACATTAAATGAGTCAAAAACAGTCACACTTTCCTTCATTTCCACCTTTTCTCTCTCTCTCTCTCTCCTCTCACCCCCCCAACCCCACATACTGGGATTTCCCCCTCAGAGATACAGTGTTTATTTTTTTATTTATGTAAAATGTTAAATATATTATGATGACCTTGACATACTGTTTTACATTTACAGAGGTTCCATTGTATTCCTGCAAATGATTCAAGCAGAGAAATGAAATGAAATTTAAATGTGTATGTATTAATTGCAATAGAATTTCTCAAACCAAGATAGCGTGCTTTTGCTACAGACACCTTTTAACCCATTTTATAAATAATTGTAATATACTTTTTCTTATATTGCATAAAATGTCTGAAATTTTTCATTAAGTGCTTGCTCCTTTAAGAGTGTGGTATTTAAGACGATGTTGTTGTCTGTTGGTTACGCCCCCCTGACAAAATCCCTCTGTGGTTCAAGCGCCGAGGCTTTGTCTCCTCATCAAAAGTGCATATGAGCAAGGTGCAAGATGGAAGCTGGAAATTACAGACTGGTCAGTTTGACCTCACTGGTGGGGAAAATAATGGAATTGATGCTAAAAGGATTGTAGCATATCTGGAGGCCAGCAGGGCACAAGACCCAAGGCAACACAAATTCACAGCTGGTAGATTTCTCTGACTATATATCCAGGGTGGTTGATTGGGGTGGGGCGTGGACATGGCCTACATAGATTTTAGCAAGGCTTATGACACCGTCCTGCACAGGAAGCTATTAAACAAGTTGGGAAGTCTGGGAGTTGGTCCCAAGGTAGTGAACTGGCTCAGAAATTGGTTGAGCAGCAGGACAAAGAGGGTGGCTGTCAATATAGTTGACTCCCAGGACAGGAGAGTGACCAGCGGGGTGCCACAAGGCTCAGTGCTGAGGTTGGTCATCTTCAATGTCTTCATTAGCGACATTGCAGGGGGGGCTGGAAGGTAAAGTAAGCCTCTTTGCAGATGACACCAAGATCTGCAATAGGGTGGACACTCCAGACAGGGTGGAAAGAATGAGGAGATGACAGACTGGAGGATGGTTAAGAGTGTGGCAACTCAAAATTCAATGCAAAAAAGTGCAAGGTCATGCACAGGCATCCTGGAGAGGAATACAAGTTGGGGGAGGGGGAGAAATCAACAAAACTGGAAAGAGACCTGTGAGTAATAATAACAGATGACCTGAAAGTAGCCAAGCAATGTGAGAAGAGAGTAGGAAGGGCCGGACGGATGCTGGGGTGCATATGGAGAGGCATCACCAGTAGAAAACAAAAGGTGGTGATGCCTCTGTACAGGCAATTGGTGAGGCCGCATCTGGAGTACTGTGTTTAGTTCTGGAGACCAGATCTCCAAAAGGACATAGGCAGAATGGAGGCACTACAGAGAAGGGCAACAACAATTATGAAAGTAATGCACCAGAAAACATATGAGAAAAGACTGAAAGACCTCAATATGTATACCCTTGAGGAAAAGAGGGAGAGTGGGGATATGATAGAGACATTCAAGTACCTCAAGGGGATAAACAGGGTTCAGGAGGGAAGCATCTTGCAGAAAAAGAGAAGTGCAAGAACAAGGGGACACAGTATGAGGCTGGAGGGGTGGGAGACTCGGGTAACATGAGGAAGTATTTTTTCACAGAAAGGGTGGTGGATGCATGGAACAGCCTCCCTGTAGAGGTCATAGGGGCAAACACAATAGGTGAATTCAAGAATGCATGGGACAGACAGAAGGCAACCATAGGGGTAGGAAAGAGAAGGTAAGCTGCAGACCAATTAGAATATGGAACTGATGTACAGTAGGTAGGAAAATGGGCAGACTAGGTGGGCCAGGCGGTCCTAATCTGCTGTCAGATTCTACGTTTTTATCATTCTGCAACACGCTCACAGCAGAAATTAATAAATGCAAGTTTTCTAAAACTCATTTGTGCCTCAGACAGTTGTTGAGCCACTGGCCTCCTTGAATGCAAGCTTTTCTCCATTCTCAGTGACTGTTTTGGGATTAGTCTCCCTAGCCTTGCACCAGCTTGTTTCCAGGACATGCCTCATTTTTTGTTTCTGATAGTGTGGGCACCAGCCCTGCAGCTCAAGGTTAAACTTAGTAGTGCTTTTTGCTGTTTTTGCTGATGCATATAAAAAATTTATTTGTTTCAGATTTGGTGAAATGATTTCCAGATGTAGGCCGGAGGGGAGGGACAGGGGAGATGATACAGAATCCAACAAATTAAGTGCAAAATATTTAGGATGTGGTAAGAACAAGAACAAGTGCAAAACCAAGCACCATAGGTGCAGTGACAAAAGACAAGGATGTCCAAAAATTATAAGTGTAATCAAAGTAAAAATGGACAAATTATGGTACTGCCAAGAACCAATAAGAAGGAGGGGGACAATATAAATATAAATATATATATTAAAAATTCTTAGACTGTTCTTAGGGGCCCTCCCACCAGTACAGCAGGAGAGTTACCACTCACAATGCCAGCGACCTGGCTTCGAAATGAGCGTGGAATTGTCAAGGACCAGATTGGGGACTAAGCATCCTAGAGGGCACTCTCCTCTCTGGGGAAGAAGGCAAGCACACTTCACTGCAGTACTGCCACCTGGGTGACCACAGATGGCAGTGAGGTTGAGTGGTCATGGGAAGGTGTGCTGTTAATGCGCAGTCATGCATTGGGTGTGCACTTGCCATGATGTCCTTGATAGCAACATTCCATGGGCATTGCAGAAACTGAGGAACCCCCCACCAAGTAAGCAGAATAATCAGTCTAGGTACACTTGGGCCCCTTGTAGCCATTTCTGTCACCTCCCACTGACCTTAGGCTTGGAAGAGTTTCTGCCAACCTCTTTCTTCACATAGGAGCAAACCGAGGGAACATCCTCTGCCTGGATGGGGAACTGAAAGGTGTCAGTAGAGGATAACACAAATCAGGGGGATGGAGCTGAATGGTGGCCGAGGTCTGAGAAGGGGGTAGAGCCAGTGAGAAAAGAAAACATTCGTAATGATGAAATTGATAGTGGAGGGGGAGTAGAGAACCAGAGGGGGGCTATGGGCTAGCTGCAGTTGCAGGAAGGGGAGTAATGATGACAAAGGAGAAATCTGATGGAGGGAATAGAGGAGGAGAGACGTAGCTATAGGGAGGCTATTCCACACAGTAGGGAGGCAAACAAGGAAAGCAAACTGACCAGTAGAGGTTTTGCAGCAATGGATAGAAAAGGAGCAGGCATCAGAGGAGTGAAGGGAGTAGCAAGAAAGGAGAGAGAGCAGATAAGTAGAAGGAGAAGGAGGAAACCAGTACTTAGAAAGATAGGAAAGGTAGTGGAGAAGATGCCGAAACTCAGCTAAAGGAGAGGATGAGGTAAACAGAACAGTGATGAATACAAGGTGGGGCATTTAGAACAAAGTGGCAAAAGGAATGAAAGGGGTCTAGTCTAGCAAGGATTGTTTTAGAAACAGAAAACTGTCCATTCTTTGAAACATAGAAAAGTGGCACTGTACACTATACCAGTTACTCGACACCAGCAGGATCATTTTCAGGCTGATTTTGCAGCAGACTAAGAGAGGGAGGCAGGCAGGCAGGACTTACAGTGGTACAGAGTGCCAAGTTTGTGACACATTGTTTTTCATTCATGGCATTGATGTGGGTGGAGAAATTTAGATGTTGCTCCAGCCAGAATCCACGGTACTTTAAGTGGGAGAACTTCTTCAAGGGAGGCACCATCAGGGATCTTGAAACTTGAGTTTATTTGGAGTCTAGCCAGGCTCTGCTTCATGCCAAACATCATGAAGAAGTCTGTTTAGCATTAAGAAAGAGCTTATTTGAGCAGAACCAACATTGGACATTATCAAAGTCATGCGCAAGCGATGATTCCAGCTCCTGAGTAAAGAGTACAATGTAATCCACATATATATGGATGCTCACTGAAACACAGACTGGGGGATGGTTTGTGAGAAAAAATGGATGTAGGATGCGGTCCAGATTGGAGCCCTAATGGGCTACAGAACTGATTGGGGGGGATAAGGCATTGCCAGCCTGGACTGACTGGTGGCAGTCTGAAAGGTTGGAATGAAACAAGCCAATCGCAAGGTTTGTCAAACAGTCCTGTCCCTTCTGATTATCCAAGAGGATGGGGGTGGGCCACAGTCTCAGAGTTCTTGGCTACATTAATTAATATGTCAGCAGTGATCTGGAGTCAGGGACCCAGAGGAGGGAGGAGATGGTATAGTGGCATTTTCGAAATCTAGACTGGAAGGGGGAGTGAAAACAGGTGTTAAAGGGAAACAATGGAAAAGGCACAGCTTTACCCAGGCACTACAAAAATGCTTGATTAGTGCTTTCAGACGGTAAAATTTTTTAACAAATAACTCTAATTGATTTTTTCGCGATTTAAACAGTGGCCTTCAACTTTCACTTTCTATTGCTGGGAGCCACCGTTTCATGAATAGCAGAGAGCTTCCTGAGCTCACTTTATGCTAATATGTCCTGCCAACCAATAGCTGAGGTCAAACAGGCACATTAGCATACAGTGAGCTCAGGAAGCTCACTGCTGCTCATGAAATGGCTGCTGCCAGCAACAGGAAGTGGAAGTTGTGGCTAGCTGTTCTAAGTCATTAAATAAAGTTGTTACTGTCTGAAAGCACTAATTGAGAGTTGCTGCAGTGTCTGAGGAAAGCTTTGTCTTTTCCATTGTTTCCCTTTGAGGAAGGAGGAGAACTGAGTAACAATGACTAGCTTCTGCTGCACTTTTGCCAGGATAGAAAGAAGTGAGAGATGGGATGGTAGTTCCTTGGGGCTAGTAGTTACCCCCTTTGTGGAGAGGGACAACATTTGTAAGCTTCCAGGCTCTTGGGACTGTCCTGAGACTAAATTAGGGGTTGAGGAAGGTAATGATATGAGCAACAATAGTGGAGGCTGAGAAATGCAGGAGTTTGGGGTCCAGTCTATCATGGCTGTAATCTTTAAAGGGATTGCGGGAGAGCAGGGCAGATAGGCATCCACAGGGAAGATGCGGGAGAAAGAAAAGGAGGTGGAGATAAGCAGTAACTGACAGAAAAACAATTGGGGGTATGAATCCTGTGGAAGGGAGGAGGAAGAAAGCACAGGAGGTGAAGATGTCATTTAAAGCAGTGGCTACCTCCAGAGAGTTAGAGGTGAGAGAGTGCCCCACTTTGAGGACCAGGGTGGACACCTCAGTTTGAAGGGGACAAAAAGGGAGTGCACAACCTTTCAGAATTTGGCAGGCTAGTTCCAACAACAGGAATCCATCAATGAGATGCCTTAAAATTGGCATCAGTACACAGGAGTGTTCTGCCCTGAAGTTGAACTTTATGCTAGGGTACTTAAGGTTGTTCTGAAGATTAGTAGGGAAATAATTTGATAATGACCGGATCAGCCTTGATCTATCTAATGTGAAGCCCTGATGAGAAACGTATGTCCAAGGCATGGCTGTGCAGTGTGCAGTTGGGTACCAGTGGCAACTGCTTGTGCTAGACCCAATGAAGACATCAATTGGAGGAACTGCTATCCAAACTGTGAGGATTCTTCTTTGATCCAGGCATTGAAGTCCCCTTGCACTAAAAGTTTGGAGGAATCCAACAGTGCACCAGTTACTGCGGGAATTCATTCCCCAGGGGACAGTACCCAAGAATGATCCTACAACCTGCACCTGGCCCACCCTAATAGCCAGCCATTCAAATGACTTAGTCCTTCCTGTGGGGTATGCTGTGGGTCCCAGTTTAAGTCTGAAACAGATGGTCACCCTAATCCCCACTGTGCTCCTGCCTCTGGCAATCCAGCATGGAGTACCCATCCAGGAGAGATGCCTCCAAAATGGGTCCAGCGTAATCCCCCAGTTAGGTCATGGTAATGCAAAGACAAGCTCAACAGTGGAGTCTGTAATAAAACTGTCAATAACTGCAGTTTTATTCCTCAACTGCTTTGTGTTGCAAAGCCTGTAGATCTCTGTCCTGGTGGCAGGCAATCAAGAGTTGGCAGATTTGAGTCTTGCTGATGGGGGTGGAAGGGGAGAGCCACAGGTCAGTGTCTTGCTGGTAGATCACAGAGCAGAGTGCTAGAGGCAGACAGGAAGGAACCTGTAGATCAGTGTCTTGGTGGCAGGTAGGAGATCCTCATAAAATTCCCATGATCTTTTATTATATGGTATTTATGAACTGGGAAAAGGTTGCAGGTTACAAGGTGAATGTAGCTAAAACAGAACTGATGTCCAGTGGAGTAGTTTAGTGGTTAAAACACTAGCTAGGGAGCCAGGGAATTGCAGGTTCAAACCCTGCTAGAGCCAGCTACTCACTATGTGGCCTTGGGCAAGTCACTTAACCTCTCAGCGCTCCAGCTCACCCACCTGCAGAAAGGGGTAGCAGTAGGACCCCACTGGAAATAAGATGCTGTATCTCAGCTGGGCCATCCTGGATAACTAACAAAACAAAAAAAAAAAAGAAACACTATTGAAACAGTAGATAGCAATGAAAGAACATTTTGGAAGTCTGAAATATTTTGAAAATTTAAATGACCAAAATCCCAGAAGAGATTTTTTGGGGAAACTGTATTGATTTGTTTGAGGTGAAACTTGATTTAGAAAGATGGATTCTGTTGTTAATCTGAATTTTTTTTTCTCTTACCCCTGGCAGGCAGTGCCTCCATCTGGACTGACCCCTCTGGCCCCATCACTTGGCTTCCAATGGACTTACTGGCTTCTCCCCCATCTGCCTCCATGACTTGCCCCCCCATGGTGGGGCACGGTAAGACCCCCAGCTGCATCAGACCGGGATCCGGTTCTTGAAGAGGCTGCCACATTGTTGCAATTGAAGATCTGTTTTTTAGGGAGGCTGTCACATTACTGCAATTGAGAGACATGCAAGCAGTTGGTCCTTCACCTTGCTCTGGCCTACCAATTTTTCAGTTTTTTCCCCTCCCTCAAGACGTTGGCCTTGCGGAATCACACAAGCACACATGCAAATGTCATACGCTTCATATGCTGGCATCTCCCCATCCACTCCACTGAGTCACTCCTGGCTGTACTTCCACCTGTGGGCACCCAGGTGGCAGTTGTGCACCAGAGCTGGCTACCCCCCAGAGGAGGAGGAGAGAGTTCTGTGGGATGCTCGATCCTCCTCCCCCTGGCCGGCCCCGATGACTTGGGCTTGCTTCTAAACCTGGGTCACCAGTGTCATGAGTGGTAGTGCTACCGCTATGCTGACAGGCTAGCACTAATTGGACTTTCTAATAGAGTGCAGTCCATTAGGGACTTCCATGATGTCACCCTGTGGAAACAGTGTGAGGCTAAATCTCCTTTCTTTACAAATGTTGCCTTCGTATTGTAGATTTTTTTTTATTGTAAATTTCAGGATGATGCAGCTATTTATTTATTTATTGAATTTTGTTGACCCGGTAAGCCCACTCGGCCTAGAAGTCCCTTTTTCAGGGGTGACTGGGGGAAGGGGGGTATACAGATGGTAAGCAACTGAAATTGAACCAGATTAAGCTGTTGGTGGTATTTTTAGTGAATGGTAGAAATTTGGCCAGGACACCGAGGAAATTCCCCTACTCTTTTTCAATAAGTGCCACAGGATCTTTAACATCCACCTGAACTACCACCAATCCAGGCAGATGGGACCTCGGTTTAACGTCTCAACTGAAAGATGGCACCTCAGAAGTGCAGCACCCCCCCCCCATGCTGCACTGCAGTGTCAATATTGGGATATTAACCCAAGTGCCAGATGTGGGAACTAAACCCACAGCCCTCTGATCTCCCAGCCTCAGAGGCGAGTGTGCTACCTACTGAGCCACTGACACTATTTCAAACTTAACCATAGAGCAAGACAACAGGGAGTAGGTATGCAGGCCAGCACTGCAGAGGTGAAGGTTGTCAGAATACACAAGACACAGATACTAAGCACAGGTACACACTGCATTATATGATGGCACCAGCCCTTGTACACAACCAGCTCTAGCTGCTGATGTGTTTAGCAAGTAAGTGAGGAAGGGCCACCCCGACCACTCATAAGTGTCCATTTCAGTCACACAGCTGCATGTGGCCCTCCCTGATGCCACAATCAAGGTATGTCTTTCTAGCCATTCAGAATCTGAGGGCTCCTCCAGTACCTCAGGATTATAGTCAAGCAGGCTTGCAGTATCCACAGTACCTAATGATTAGACCATCCCTCCAGTGGGAAGCGGTGTCACTCAAAACACCCCAAAAATCTGATGTGCTCCCTTTTACCCAAAATGGCTGTGGTCACCATGCCGTGTCTACCCACAGGTCTGCAATTGCTGGGCACTCTGAAACCATGTTAACTATAGTGTCCACTGCCATCTCCAGCAAAGTGGAAGAGACTGATGGCCCTTCTGAAAAAGATGGGAAGGGTTCAAATACAATGGATTAAGGTGTTTCAGCTGTATTTACCGGGTATGCAACTCCAACAAAGACTTTGCTACATTACCTCCTACTGCAGTCCATTGTTTAGCAGTGAATGGATAGGATATGTCCACTGACCAAACTGCGCATAGTGCCACATTCAGACCTAGAATGTCTTCCTGGATATAACCCCCTCCCAGGTTTGGGGATGCAGATGACAACACCCTTACATGGAAGATGCATACATACATCGTGACCACCACTTACTTCATTTGTTTATTCATTCATTAACCGGGTTGGTGCACTGGTCCAAGGACCTTTTTCAGGTACTTGATGTCTGGATTTGAGGTGACCTCCCAGGTACTCATTGCATGAAACAATGGACAGGGCTAAATAGGTTATGAAACATCAAACTTTACTCCAAGCCAGTAAACAATGTCCACAATGGTGGGATTAGAGTCTAAAATATAAATCCATTTAGTTTCACAAAGTTCTTCAGTTCTGCAGACAGGATGGTGCCCACAGTATACTGACTTTGTCTGAATTTCAGTTGATGTTTTATATTTGTTTAACTCCCAAGGAACAAATCCTTTTAAACATGTTAAAAGTTTCAGCATTTTTATACACCAGAAGCTTGGATTTATATTTCATTAAAGGTGTAACTTTGCAGGGGTGCTAACACAGCCCAGATGGTACAGTAACTTTAAATTGGTTCTCTTCTCACTCCTCAGCAGCAGCTAGGTACAGTAGAAGTTTCCCACATTCAGTTGTATTCACACTGAACATCACTCTCCCAGCACAGGAATAATCCTCCACTCGGTAAGGACCCACAGTCCACACTTCAGGGTCTTCCTTGGTGACAGCCGTTCTAGCACCATTTAACTGAGTGTGGGGACATTTAAACTGTTCTTTCTGGGTCATCATTTACCTTCAGAAGGAGAACAAAGGAGACTGCTAGGCTAATTACCAAATAGTGTGGGTGCCTAGGCTCCCGTGCTGGGACCACAACTGAGTCAGGACCTAGAGCACCATCTTCCACCTCACTGGCCTCCATGAAGTGAAGGCCAAATCCAGATTAACTAAGCAAAATATTTCAGGCCACAGCTTCTCTGTTTGCTTGCTTGAAAGTCCATGGCATCCGGAAGGCATCTATACAGTTCTCATGTACCAAAGTCCAAGAACCCCTGTTTCTTTAGTTTTAAGTTGTATTGTTTATGCTCCCTGTCTTGCTGGCACTACCCCATCCCTCAGATGGGCCCAGCCATATTCCCCCCCAGCATCTCTGCCACTAACCCCCTCTGAGCCCCCATGGCTTACCCCCCTCGCATGGCAGGCAATACTGCCCAACCCTCCTAAGTGTGGGGCAGTAGATGCCTCTGGTGGAGGGACGGCCAGTAGTGGTAAGGGAGATCTGAGAGCACTTGATCATCCAGCATGTATTTAGATGTTTTTCTTGCATTTCCACCCTCCCCTGTAACATTGGCATGCAAGGGGCCCCAAGCACACATATACAGTACATAGAAACTGTCAGCAGATAAGGACCTCTTGACTCACCGAGTCTGCCCATATTTTCCCTACCTGTATTGACACCACAATGCATGTTGTGCAGAGTCCGGATGAAAATCTCCCCTTCACTGTACTACTACCACCTATTGTCACCCAGGTGGCAGTAGCACAGCAGAAGCAGCACCCCTCCCTTCCTCCCTCCCTCCCTGGAAGAGAGAATCCCCCTGGGATGCTCAGTACTCTTCTCCTCAGCCAGCCCTTGATGATCCAGGCTCATTCCCAAACCCAAGTCACTGGCATCACAAGCAGTAGGGCTACTGCTGTACAGATGGCTCAGCAAGTCTCAATCTCACTTTCTACACCCAAGTTCAGCCGCTTTGCCAGCTATGCCCCAGCAAGTACTGGCTGTAAAATGCTGCCACCATGTACAAGACAGGCTGGGGTCTACTTGTCTCTCTTCCAAAACTGGGAATCAGCACAAGCTTCCTAAGGTGCTGCAGGCTCCACACTGCCTTCTCACCAGCTGTCAGGAACCTTTCAGCTCAAGGCAGGTGGCCACACCCCCTGGTTTATGTCCAGGTCACCAGACAAAGGAGCCCATGGAGCTTCTGAAGTTAACCCTTTGGGCTCCGGAGACCCTGACATATCATTTCTGGAACCCATGGTGTACCCAAAGATTACATGGAGGAACCTATAAATATGAGAAATCACATGCGCCAAGTTATTGGGAGCATATAAGATCTTGATTTCAGCAGACAGTGTCAGATGAACCAAACAGACATCCCCTACACCCCTCTTTATGGCATGTCATAACTGCACATACTGTAGTGTCAAAAGGGGGTTGTAGAAAGCTCCAGCTGATTCTATAACATAGTAAAATATTTCAAAGCCCTTTCTTGTATCAAATCTTTGGGGATTATGAATATATGTTCAATGCCACTCAGGCCAGTAGAATGGTGCCTTACATAGGAAATTTGTAACATACCACTCTGAGGCACATTCATTGATTTCTGATTGAAACTGCAGTATACAGTAGATGCAACTTTGCCCTGCAGCTGTATTGAGGATTTAATAATAGAGGAAACCTCAGCAAACTTAGAGCTGTGGACATGCACACCGGCTGGTTGAACTGGTCCATCAGCATACATTTCATCTGGACCCTCACTGGGAAAACATACCACGTCTACCCAACATAATGTCTGCATAAGAAAGGACAAATTGTACAGTACAACGAGACAGTTGCATGTAAAGCTATCAAGGCACAAAAACTGCATAAAGAGAGGGAAGCTAGCATCCTCAGTAACAAGCCACTTTCTACATGATAGACACACCACTACATCCTTACACTTCTTTAGAGTTGAACATATACTTGAAGCCAAGCAGGGCTGGAAACAGGAACGAGCGACTTCTAATATGAGAAGCATATTGGATATATTTTATTTCTTATTTATTTACTTATTAATTATTCGGAAACAACCTTTGAGCAGATGCTCATTTGCAAAGGTTCCACGTTAGAGAATAAAACAATAGTTGAAAACACACAATATACAGCACATGGTAATAAACAAGTCACTGAGGTACAGCAATAACAATTAACATAGGCAGGTAGTTGAGGTGACATTGATCATAGTCAGTAAGAAGTGTAACGGGTTCAAGGAGCACCAGGAGCAGGTGGGAGGAGAGGGGTGGGGGAGGTTAGCAGTGAGGAAGAAGACTTTGTCAAGCAGAAAGGGAGGGGGAGGTGAAGCAATGGCAGGTTGGAGAAAGTGGGAGGGTCAGTGGCAACAAAAGGGGGGCAATGGTGATGGGTGATTACAAGGAGTTAGAGCGGAAAGGAGTGAGAGGAGGGGGTCAGGAAGATATGGGGTGAGGTCTGCGCAGAGACACAAGGAGGTGGGGGCACTGAGGACATGTGTGGGGGGGAGAAGGTGACATTGAGGGCTGGATGATATAGGCAAGTGCAGAAGAGCTCAGAGGAGGGTTCGTGAAGCAAGAGTCAACTTAGGTGCCCCTAGGACAGGCACAGGTGTTCCTGAAGAGGAGGTGTTTTTTAAGTTCAGTCTTAAAGGCTAATAAGCTTGTAGTTCTTTGTGAGACTTCCAGACACTCATTGAGCCAAAGAGGGGCTCTTTACATGAAGGCTTGTTGACCAAGTGCGGTTCTGCAGAAAGGAACAGCAAGCACACCCAACACCTTACTCCTGGTTCTGTACTTTGAGTCGGCTTGGTTGAAGAGATCTGAGATGGGGGGGGGGGGGGCCTGTGCCCAGGAGTGCCTTCTTGCTGGGTAGGCAGATTAGAATTTTATTCTGTGCTCCAGAGACAGCCAGTTAGCCTGAGTGTACAGAGAGCAGTGTGGGTGAGATGGTCAGGATCAGTGGCTAGTCTGTACGCCTTGTTTAGTGCCATCACCACCCGCTGCAGAGCAGTATTTGTAGCTGATCCATAAGCCTGTAGTCTATGATGGATAAAATCGAGCTGGTGACAGAGAGATGGAGGGCATGTGGAGTGAGTTTTTTCCAGTGTCTATACAAGACTCCGAGCTTGGAGTTAACAGCCTTGACCACCATATCAATATGCTGAACATAAGATACGGTATCATCAATGGCAACCCCCAGGTACTTAAATGAGTGAACCTGTTCGAGCGGGACCTTGGCTTTGTTTTTGATGGATAGGACAGGGAATCTTCTTTTTAGCTGTTTGCTGGATAGGAGAAAAGTTTTTGTTTTATATATATATATATATATATATATATATATTTGTTTTGGTTTTTTTGTTATATATGGATTTGAAGTGAGCAATCCCAATTATAGAATGAATAAGATGCTAGCCTGGCCAGGGATTGTGTAAATAATAATACTGTATGTGATATGACTGGTTTATTCTCTGTCTATAAACAGTCAGTGTGTGATTATCCCTGTTAAATAAAGCAGCAGTGCAACGAAACCTGTTTTCCCAAAAAGGCTAGTTTCAGCTACAATTAATAAAAATATTAGCGTACCCGCCCAATGCACTTCTCTAGGTACCTCCTATGCTGCGCACCATTAATCTTTTTAATTTTTGATCCCAACCCTTGTCAGGTCTACAATGCTACTTTTATGCAAAATGTGGCAGACACAATTTTTTCTTGAGAAAAAACTCAAAACCTTAACAAAATACTCATATTTTGGTAGACTTAGAAAATTGTACCATCAAATATTATTATTATTATTAGAATTTTGGTAACCGGCTAGGTCCACTGAGACCATGCAGTCCCCTTTTCAGTGATGACCCGGGTGTCAATGGTGAACACAGTACAATAGATAAATACAATAATAATATACAGGATACAGAGAGATTTAACAGTGTTGCAAAAATTGTTACAGTGGAAAGCTAGGTAAGTAACTTAAAACAGATCAGGCATTAAGCATATATAAATAAACAGGATAACTAATATTATATAATATATACATGGCAGGAACACGAGAGCAGGTGGATTACAAGATACATCTATCAGAGTAACATAGACTAGGCATTAACGATGCTATAAGGGTTATTTAAAGGAAAACTGTCCACAACAGTGGAGGCAATCACCAGGGCTGCCAAAACGCCCGATTACAACAACGTACATGGTTTAAAATAAATGCAGCTAACCTTTCTCTAGTTATTTAGCTTCTTAATAGTTCTCCTGGATGCACCATGACAAAACTGCCACCACACCGGAAGATGGAGTGTGCTCCAGGCATCCTGTCCTGTGCTGGAAGGATCGTACAAATGACGAGTGAGGTGTATCTACACCGGAGAAAAAGAACTATTGTGGCATGTAG
The DNA here is from genome assembly GCA_016271365.2 of Neoceratodus forsteri. Taxonomy (NCBI): domain Eukaryota; kingdom Metazoa; phylum Chordata; order Ceratodontiformes; family Ceratodontidae; genus Neoceratodus; species Neoceratodus forsteri. Next base: position 174,486,279 of record CM028135.1, read on the forward strand.
AGGTATGTTAACTAAACCTCTACAGCCAATTCCCGGTGAAAACGGAGCCATGTAAGGTACTTAAAATCATTCGCAAAGTTGCAGCCCTGAGTTCGGTCATGCGCAGTAGCACCTAGTGCTGCTGTGCATGCCCAAACTCGGAGCACTAGGTGCTACTGCGCATGACCGAACTCGGGGCTGCAACTTTAAGAATGATTTTAGGTACATTACACGGCTTCATTTTCACTGGGAATTGGCTGTAGAGGTTCAGTTAACATACTTCTACGTGCCACAATAGTTATTTTTCTCCGGTGTAGATACGCCTCGCTCGTCATTTGTACGAGCCTTCTGGCACAGGACAGGATGCCAGGGGCACACTCCATCTTCCAGTGTGGCATCACTTTTGACATGGCGCATCCAGGAGAAATATTAAGAAGCTAAATAATTTGAGAAAGGTTAGCTGCATTTATTGTAAACCGTGTGCGTTGTTTTAATCGGGCGTTTTTGCAGCCCTGGTGATTGCCCCCATTGTTGTGGACAGTTTTCCTTTAAAGCAATTGCAGAGGAGGGGTTAGCAGGAAAGAGGTAAGCTCTTTTTTGAAGGAGAATAGGATGGGGCAGAAGAGTAAGTTAGGGGGGAGGGAATTCCAAGCAGAGGGAGCTGAGAAGGTGAATGAGCACTTACCCAATAGGCGTTGTGTCTTCTGGATTGCTAATAAGGGTAAGGAAGTAGATCTAAGCATGCGTGTGGGTGCATTTTTGTAAACAATTTCCCTTAGGCAAGGGGGATTAAAGAGCTTGGTAAGTTTGAATATAAGGCATAAGGTGTGAAACTGTAACCTTGAGTCATAGGTAGGCCATTGAATAGAATACAGGGCCTCACAGTGGTGTTTTCTGGAGTCTGCTCCAAGGGCAAAAATCCAATCCTATGATAGAGTTGATGAACCTGTGCAAGGGAAGAGGATTGGGCAGAGAGTAGTAGGGAGGCATCACAGAACAAAATAGACAGAAAGGATGTTGACACAACCTTTTTACAGGCGGCATTGGATAAAAGAGGGCGGAGGCGGTATAATAACCCGAGTTTCTGGTTTACCGTTTTGGTAAGCTGAATTGCATGATGCTCCATTGAGAAGGAGGCATCTAAGTGAACCTCAAGGTATTTAAAAGTACTAACCACCACTACGGGGTCTCCTGACTGTGAACTGATCTGGAGCTGTTTGGTAGGTTTGGGGGTCGGGTTATGGAAAAGCATAGCTTTAGTTTTTTTTTGTATTTAGAATTAGGTGATTGTCAGAGAACCAGGTCTTGAGTACAGTGAAATCAGAGTTAAGGCTTTGGTTAAGCAAGTCTATATTGTTAGATGAGCGGTATAAGATTGCATCATCAGCATATAATTGCACAGACGCACCGCCACAGAAGTTGGGGAGCTTGTTGATAAAAAGCGAGAATAGTATCTGGCCAAGAATAGAACCTTGGGGTACTCCAGTGAGATAGGTCTTGAAGAGGAGAGTGAACCAGACCATTTTACCCTTTGCAATCTTCCAATGAGGTAGTCATGGAACCATGTGAGTGCTAAGCGATATAGACCTAATTGATGCAATTTACCAAGGATAAGGTGGTGGTTGACTAAATCGAAGGCCCGAGACAAGTTGATGAATACTCCACTGGTTAGAAGACCAGTATCATTTGCATTAAGAATGTCAGTTGAGACTTTGACAAGGGCTATGGTAGTACTAAGGCCCTTCCTGAAGTCATGCTGGCAGTCTGTGAGAAGATGATGTAAGTCTAGATAGGATTGTAGCTGAATGTGCAGGATCTTAGCCAGTGGGAAGAGAATTGACATAGGCTTATAATTTTCCACAGTGTGGGTCCCCTCCGTATGGAGGAGGACTACCACAGCCCCTTTCCAAAGACTTGCCACTTCACCAGAGAGGATGGATCTATTTTTTTTTTTTGAGTAATCTCTTTTATCCCCTATGTGCACCAGAGCTGCCTCTCCTTCAGGCCGCCAAGGTCCACAGACATTCCCTATTATCCCCCCCTGCAACCACCTACCTCACATCTGCAGCCGTCCATGGATTAGCACCGGTGTAACCCTTCACCGGGTGGGTCCTCACTCCTCAGAGGGGGAAGGCACCAGCAGGGAGGAGGCGCCAGCACACTATTTTTTCCTGACTCCGGGAGCTGCTGAGGCATTTGTGGCTTCCAGGGGAGTCTTCGGGGCTGCCTGGGGCCGGCAGCCATCATCCAGCTAGACTTCCGGCATGGATTTTAATGGTTTTCTTGTTCCCCCTTATGCACTGCTACTTGTAGTGCCCCCAGTCTCTACTGGGGGCCACAACGTGAGTGAGGCCAAGCCCTAACCCTCCCCAGGATAGGAGAGCAGTCCGTCGGACGCTCAATCCTATCCTCCCCTGCCGACCCCCGATGACCTAGGTCCATTTCCGAACCCAGGTCACCGGTGTGGGTGGAGGTAAGGCACCAGCGCCTCAACCCTCTACGCCACTGGGCCAGATGGATCTATTTAGAAGATCACAGACATGTGCAGTGAGTGCTGCTGCCCCTAGTTTGAGAAACCTGGGTTCTAATGTGTCATGGCCAGGGAAGCTCTCTGACTTGAGATTTGATAAAAGCCTGAGGACTTCTCTTCTAGTGGCTATTTTTGGGTGGAAAGGGGGTCGGGAGCCAAGAGCAGCGTGATGCTGAGTAGGGATGGAGAAATCCAAGACTGGCGGCAGGTGAGCTATGTACCTATCAAGGTCAGTGAGGAACTGATTAATTCCTTCTGCAATGGACGGGGGATCCTGAAGGAGGTGGCCACCGGACAATATGGAGCTTGGACATTGGGTCGATTTACCTTTGATCAAAGAATTGATATGTTTCCAGAATTCTTTGGGCTTGCTGAGATTCTCAGTCTGAAGTGAGCAGAGATAGGTACGTTTAGCACCCTGTATCCTATTTTTACACTTATTTCTCAGCTGTCAATAATACAGCCAATCAAAATGAAGGAGGCTGTGTTTATAGGTCTTCCAGGCTCCATCACGACTCTTCATGAGGGTCCTGATTTCAAGTAGAGAGCCTGGGTGCTTTAATACTCTTAGATCTACATCTAGTAAGTAGAGCATGTCTGTTGATAATGTTTTTAAAGGTAAGGATAAAATAATCGAATGCCTGGTCTATTGAGGGGAGGCGAGTAATGGGTGTCCAATCAGCATTACTAATAGACATAGAGAAATGGTCTGTGTTAAACTGAGACATTTTCCTGGATTCATGTATTATGGGTGGTGGGGCATCAAAATTATTACACCACACACAGTAGGTAGGAGAGTGGTCACTAATACAATCTGGTAAAACCCTGACTGTTTTGATCCTATGTGGGCAATTAGATAGTAACCAATCCAACAGTGCTACAGTACCTGTTTTGGAGTTATGTCTTGTGGGCAAGGAGATAAGTTGGGTGAACTTTGTGTCAGAGACTAGCGTATGGGCCTTGTTTTTGTAGGGGAACAGCCAATCAACGTTGAGATCTCCACAGAGTACTGTGTCATGAGGGGGGAGAGCGGACAATGCCGACATAAGGGAAGGCAGTTCGTTGGAAGTATCCCACGAGGGTAGGTAAATACATCCAATAAGTAGTTTCTTAACATTACCTAAAGTTAGTGAGATAAATAAATATTCTGCATTGGGAGTCATGCTAGGGGAAAAGAGATCAAAGTGACATGAAATTTAGACTTAACATATATTAAGACACGTCCCCCCGTCTACCTAAACGGTCATGCCTGTGGCAGGAGTAGCCAGGGAGATCAATTTCATGTTGTTGTATACTGAGCTTCAACCAAGTTTCTGTTATGCCAAGGATGTCTGGGTTGAGATTAGTTGCCCATGCCTGACTCTCAGCAATTATAGACCGGAGGCTTTGAGTGTTTAAATGAGCCATTTTGATGTCTTTTTCCCCTCAATGTGTAAGGGGCAGAAGCAGATCGAGGACTCTGAGGACCAGGGTTAACTTCTATGTCACCAGCTAGAAGAAGGAGTAAGGACAAGTGTATGGCTGGAGTTAACTTTAAGACATGTAGGCCTACAGTATTTATGCTAATCCTACATAACAAGTGCAGAGAGGTTTGGGTACATACCCAAAGGTAGTAGGCATCCTTTTTTTGCATGAGATGAGTGAGTTGAACGGGAGGTGAATTGTTGACACAGGTCTGGCTAGAATAGAGGGGTGAGGATTCTTGAGGCCGGGGGCTAGGCACTGTGCACTAATTCTATCGAGCAGAGAAAAGGACAAGATAAATAATGATGCAATAGCACTGCCCATATCGGCCATGCTGTGACCTGACACAGGACAATGGTGACGGGCAATCTTCTAGAGGCCAAGCCTCCTGGAATTATTTGTAGACCTCAAGTAAAGCTGACAGAGTAACCGCCGGGGTATAGAGATTGTTAGCAACTTCACTTCTGAAAAGTCACAGTAGTGTGGTGAGACCTAGGTAGATATAATTCTTCAAATGGCGAGGGTGTAGAGGAGAAAGCCGACTTGCAGTAGATCTTGAGCTGTTTAACAGGGATCTACTTATCAAGAGAAAGGTAGATGTAATAGAAGGCAGGGGAAGGGGGGAGAAGTGGCCCACTTCCAGAAGGAGAGAAGGGGCTGGTGAAGGAGTGATTTAAAAACAAAGGAGATATGTAGAGGAGCTGAAGATTCTAGGGTGTCCGAGATGATTGATTACAGTGAGGGTTATGTTGGTGGGCTTAAGTATCTGAGTAGCTGAGTAGGTACACTGTCTTAAAATAGAAATGTGTGCCTTTCAGATTTTAATTGCTAAATTAACTCTAATGTTGAGTTTCCATAGGAGAATGTGCTTCCTGTAAGGTAAGCAGTCATACAGTCTTATTGATAAGTGTGCCTTTAAGAGTTTATAGCACAAAAAAAAAACAGACAAAAAAACCCCACTAATGATATTAGCCAATAGTGAGTAGCTTCCTGTAAGGAGGGCAGGCTGAATGTGTATTTAAAGGAGGCCTGAGAGGGGCCAAAAAACCTGAGTCACTAAATTACACTTCTGACTGTATGACTTTGGCTACAAATACAGGCAGTAGCCACCTGTGTTTAGTACTTTAGCAAAATGAGTTTAGCGAGTTAAAGTATCCCAGATTGAAATTACAACATGAAATTCAGCTCAAGAAAGCACACTTCCCAGCTAGGAGGCTGTACCGAGTCCTGCTCTGAGTTTTACGCTCTACCAGGAGCTGCGGAGCGCAGCATAGTACTGCAAGACTGGGTTAGGACAGGGCAGATTACACTGTGTCCTATTCTGAGCTAGATTCAGACTATAATTCAGAAAGGAAACTAAGATCAGTTAACATAGAAACACAGAAATATAGACTTTGACGGCAGATAAGGACTGCTTGGCCCACCTAGTCTGCCCATTTCCCTACCTAATGGATAAGCTGCAGATCCTAGTTAACCAACAGCCTACTTCTTCCTACCCCCACCCCTAGAATTGCCTTATGACTGTCCCATGCATGCTTGAATTCCACCACTGTTTTTAACTCCACAACCTTCCTCCGAAGGCTGTTCCACGCATCCACAACCCTCTCAGAAAAATACTCCTTACATTACCTCTGAGCCGCCCCATCTTCAAATTGTGCCTCCTTGTTGTTGCACACCTCTTTTTCTGAAAGATGCTACCCTCTTGGACTTTGTTGATTCCCTTGAGGTACTTGAAAGTTTCTATCATGTCCCCCCTCTCCCTCCTTCCCTCGAGGCTATACATATTAAGCTCCTTAAGTTTCTCTTCATATGTCTTCTGGTGCAGACCCTGCACCATTTTAGTTGCCCTCTTCTGGACTGCCTCCATCCTGTTTATGTCTTTGCGGTGACTGGGTCTACAGAACTGCATGCAGTACTCCAGATGGGGTCTCACCAGCTGTCTGTACAGAGGGATAACAACTTCCTGTTTTCTACTGGTGATGCCTCTCCCTATGCATCCCAGTATCCCCCCAGCCCTCCTTACTGCCCTCTCGCATTGCTTGCCCACCTTTCGGTCATCTGATATGACCACCCCCAGGTCCCTTTCCATTTTTGTTGTTGTTAGTATCTCACCCCCCATTGTGTACTCTTCCCCTGGGTTTTTGTTTCCCAGGTGCATTACCTTGCACTTCTTAGCATTGAATCTAAGCTGACATACATTTGACCATTCCTCCAACCTTGTCAAGTCCCTTCTCATCCTTTCCACCCCACCTTGTGTATCAACTCTGTTGCAGATCTTTGTGTCGTCTGCAAAGAGACATACTTTTCCTTTCAGTCCCTCTGCAATGTTGCTTATAAAGACATTGAAGAGGACTGGTCCTATTACTGAACCCTGTGGTACCCCACTAGTAACCCTCCTTTCTTCAGAGTGGAATCCATTTACTATTACCCTCTGTGTCCTGTTCTCCAGCCAGTTCTTTACCCAGGCTTCCATTTTGGGACCCACTCCCAGGCTGGCTAACTTGTATATTAATCTTTTGTGTGGGACTGTGTCAAATGCCTTGCTAAATTCTAGGTAGGCCATGTCCACAGCCCCTCTCTGATCTACTACTTTGGTCACCCAGTCAAAGAAATCGATTAGATTAGTCTGACATGACCTTCCCGGTGTGAATCCATGCTGCCTTGGGTCCTGTGCCCCTCTGGCCTCTAGGTACTCGACAGTTCATTCCTTCAGAAGTGATTCCATCATTTTCCCTATCATTGAGGTTAAACTAACAGGTCTGTAGTTGCCTGCTTCTGCCCTGCTCCCACTTTTGTGAAGGGGAATCACATCTGCCCTCCTCCAGGCCTCAGGTACCACCCCATCCTCCCAAGATTTGTTAAAGAGGGTAGTCAGTGGTGTCGCTAGTTCTACCCTTAGTTCGTTTAGAATTCTGGGATGAATCCCATCAGGCCCCATTGCTTTGTCCACCTTCAGTTTTAAGAGTTCTTTCAGAATCCTTTCTTCTGTAAATGGACTGGTATCAACTTCTGTATCCAGAGTGTTTCTATTGTTTGGTTTAGGTCCCCTCCCATTCATTTGTGAATACCGAGCAAAAATATTTATTTAGTATTTCTGCCTTTTCACAGTCACCCTCTGCCCACCCCTCCCTTTATTAAGCCTCAATGTCCCTCCCTTGGTCTTCCTTCGCTCCCTGATGTACCTGATGTACGTGTAACAAGTTTTATCCCCCTTCTTAACTGTGTTCTTTTACTGTTGTTTCTGTCCTATTAGCTTTAACAAATTGCTAAGCTGGAGCCATCAGGATCACAATGAATTTTTAACAAGAATGGCTCACAGTGCTTTCACTATTAATTCTCTAAGTTTTAAAATAAAATAGTTCCTGCTTCAGCCAGTGAGTGAGAAAAACACAATGCAGTTCCCAAATGGCCAAAGGAAGCCTTTGCTCAATGAAGGCGCCCAAATTCGAAAGTGAGGAGATCGGCTGTGTGCAGGGACACAGCTGGCTGATGCTCGGAGGACGTACCTTGTCGGCTGGATGACGGGCTGGGAGCAGCTCCTGCAGCTACAGCTGTGGGTGGCGAATACAAAGTGGGACAGGGCTCAGGCTGTGGAAGAAAAGCACAAGGATTAGATCAGACCATGATGCCTGGGATCTTTTATAGTGAAGAAAGGGTAGGGTCAACTTTTTGCCTAATTTTGTTGCACTGCTGCTTTAATGCTTCATTAAAAAAAATCACTGTTACTCCTTTTTATTTATTTAAAACTTTGATTACTGGATAAGTACACTGATCCAAAGGATTGTCTTCAGGCATGACCCGGGCCACAGGAGTGGCACAGCGAATAGCATTACATACAGTACATGATCGTTATTTACACTCGAGTACAGTAGGTAATAGTTACCAATTTAAAAAGGTACAATACAGGACATACTGATTGAAATAAAAAGAAAGGAAACTACAAATGCATACTGGATGGGTAGACTGGTTCATAAAACAGAATAGAAAAAAAATAGACAAAGACCCATAGTACAGGTACTAAGTTTCTAAGTAGTAAATAAGGTGTTTTTTTGATATATATGTTTTCCTTTGTTGTGCCTGAAAAATATATTTTCCACCACTGTCCATGCATTTATTATTACTGCGCTTTCAGCTGGAGCTGAGTTTATGGAGTTATTTATTTATTTTGTAACTATTTTTATGCACCTTCAGTCCGAGGCATCTCTCAGAGGTGCCTACTCAACTCAGCCCTGCTACTCCCCATCGAGACTCCTCCTAGTGGTCCCCTCCTACAGAGACTTCCCAGCCTCCCAGATCCCCCGGGAGGGCCCACCACTCCTATCTTGGTGGCGTTATTCTGGAATTAGAGGGTCCATCTCTGCAGGTGGTGCCTGGGGACCAATGGAGCGGCAGTCCAGCGTTGGGGATGTGCAGCCTGGCTCCTGAGGCCCTCGTCACCTCCTCAGACCTCCAGGGATTTTCTTGTGTTGTTCCCAGGAGCGCGGACATGCCAGGATGTCAAGGCACAACGTGCCAGCATCCGCTGATGCTCCTCCCCTGCATTGTGGTGCCACATCACTGTTTTGACTCCTGAGCACGCCCAGAAGCCACTAGAGAGTGACACGAGTCCCCATCCCTCACCAAGGAAGGGAGAGCTGTCCTACGGATGCCCAATCCTTTCCCTCCCCTGCCACCCCTGATGGCTAGGGCTTGTTCCCAAACCTGGGTCGCTGGCATGGCATGAGGTGTGGCATCCAGCGCCTCAACCCTCAGTGCCACCGGGCCAGTTATGGAGTTATTTTAGTGATGACATATCTATTGTCAAGATAAAAATGTAGGTATGTCACAAAATAGATAACATATGTTAGATATGTCATATGCTGTACTTTTTTTTAACAAATTGTGCCTGGGAAAGATAGAATGAATTGAAATCTGTTTCCTAGTGCATCCTTGGAGCACAGGGAGGTTAAATGACTTGCTCAGGTCCACATAGTATGCAAGTGGAGTTTGAGGGAACCAAACCCAGGTCTGCTGGATGTATCAAGCTCCTTCACAGCAGCTGAAACCATGTTTAATAACACCATGGCAGAGTTATGCAACATTTTAATAAGTGCAGTGAAGTCAAAATATACAGGTTACTCACCTGTAACAGGAGTTCTAGGAGTGGTATATGTTGTTCATCCACACTGTCTAGCAGGTTCCTTGCCGCTTTAAATCTTGCCGGAAGGTCTTCAAGCTGGCTCCTCCCACCCACCCGGTGGTAAAACCCTCGGCTCCACCTCATGACGCCAGATCTAGCATGCTGGAAGCTAGGTTGCGCGTCAAAGCCGGGGAGGTTGTGTGGATGAACAACATATACCACTTCTAGAACTCCTGTTACAGGTGAGTAACCTGTATTTCTAGGGATGTGGATATCTTGTTCAATCCATACTGTCTGGCAGACTCCTAGCAGTTCTCCGGGAGGAGGGAGGCAAGGCACACACCCCCTAAGGACTGGAGAACAGAGGTCCCAAAATCAGTATCCCGGCTTGACTCAAAGTCAATGTGGTAATGGGAAATAAACGTGTGTGCTGACTTCCAGGTAGCAGCCCTGCAGATTTCCTGGATGGGGTTGTCCCTAGAAGCAGCAACCAAAGCAGCAGTATGGCGGGTAGAATGAGCTCTTATCCCTTTGGGAGGCTCCATGCCCACCAACCTATAGCAGAGATCTATGCAGGAGGTGACCCACCTGCCTATCATCCGCTTGGCTGCAGGTCTGCCAGCTGCGGCTGCAGTGTAGGTGACAAACAGCTGGTGAACATCTCCCCGAACTTCAGCCATCCGCTCCTTATAATAAGCGAGCGATCTTCGAGGGTCCAGAGTATGGAGCCTATATTCGGCCTCCAAGGTGTGATTGGGGTAGAACACCGTCAGAGTCAACACCTGGTTAAGGTGAAACTCCGACACCACCTTCACAAGGAATTTCGAGTGGGGGCACAGGACAACCTCATCCCTGTGGAAGACCAGATAGGGAGACTCTATGGAAAGCACCTGGAGCTCTCCCATCCTTCTAGCTGATGTAATAGCCACCAAGAAGGCGGTCTTCCATGACAGGTGGGAGATATCGCACCTGTGCATCAGTTCGAATGGCTTGCCCATGAGCTTAGCCAATACCAGCAGTAGATCCCACGGAGGTGGAGGTTCTCGCACCGGAGGGGATATGTGATCAAGACCTTTGAAAAAGCGCCTGACCACCTTCTCCTGCACCACTGACTGCTTGCCAGCCTACACCAGGTGCACCTTGAGGGTCATCGACCGAAGCCCTAGCTGAGAAAGGGACCACAGATAGTCCAAAATGCTAGCCAATGTACATGAAGAAGGGTCCAACTCCTTGTCCTGGCACCAAATGGAGAATCTCTTCCATTTAAAGGCATAGCATTTTCTGGTCAACTCCTTACGGGATGCCTCAACAACATTGAGGGCCTCGTTGGAAAGACCCAAGGCCTGGAACTCTAGCTGCTCAGGAACCAGGCCGTCAGGTGCAGGGATTGAAGGTCTGGATGGAGTACCTTCCCCTTGTCAACTGAGATGAGGTCTGGACAGGCTGGAAGCTGCCTTGGGAGCCTGGAACTGAGGCCGAGGAGATCTGGATACCAGAACTGGCGGGGCCAGTCTGGGGCTACTAGAATCACCTGCGCCTTGTCCCTCTTCACCTTGAGAAGCACCTTGTGGATCAAGGGAAATGGAGGGAAGGCGTAGAAGAGGCCCGGGGTCCACGGCCTGAGAAGGCATCCCCTGCAGCAAGCCCTGCTGAGGAGGGCGGGCATGAAACAACCTCAGCTTCGCATTCTCCCTGGAGGCAAACAGGTCCACCTGAGGGGTGCCCCAGTGGGAGAACAGATCTTGTACTACCCCCGGCAAGAGAGACCACTCGTGAGATGCAGCACCTATCCGGCTGATGGCATCAGCCAGACTGTTGGAGGCTCCTGCCACATGGATGGCTAGGAGATCCACCTCCAGGCTGATCACGAGACACTAAGTGCGGAGAGCCTCCTTGCTCAGAGGCCGGGAGTGCGTCCCACCCTGACGGTTGAGGTATTACATGGTCGTGGTGTTGTCCATCTGGACCTGAACCACTTGACCCCATACAAACAGAGCAAAGGTGGTGAGGGCTAGACGCACTGCTCAAAGCTCCAGCAGGTTGATGTGGCATCGAGACTCCTGAGGGGACCAGAGACCATGGGCCCTGAGCTCCCCCAGATGGGCACCCCAACCCATCAGAGAGGCGTCGGTCATTAGAGTGACCATCGGCTCGGGGCGGACAAACTGGATACCCTCCTGCAGATGAGCTGGGACGAGCCACCACTATAGGCCATCCCACATCTCCTGGGTCACCATCACTGGCTGGTCCAGAGGACCGGAGTGCTGTGACTATTGGCAGGCCAGTCCCCATTGCAGGGGACGCATATGCCAGCAGGCCCAACGGACCACGCTGGTGCAGGCCACCTGTTATAGGGTGGGTCTACAGGCAGACAAATAACATACACAGAAGCAGCAGTTTAGGTGCAACCCACTGTTTGTTTGGTAGGATGTTTATTACTTCATAAACAATTTACAGCACCAAAAAGTAAAAATAAATACAGAAAACAAAAAAATAAACAATCAATGGTAATTCCAAAGACTTCTCTTCACTCACAGACTGACCCTTCCCTCCAGCTAGATCAGGAAGAACTAACCCTACCTTTCTTGCCACCTGGAGAGGTAGGGTTTATATACCCGCCTCCTTGGTCAGGTGACCCAGTATTCTTTTGGAACAAGGTAAACTCAATGAATAACCTTTCAAAATAGTGTTCATTAGCATAATCTTGTTTTATACATCAATACAAACTTTCATTTGAACTTTTTATACAATAAAAACACTGTATAAAGGATTTGATACAAACAACAGTCACCTAACATTTAATTGACAGTTTACCCTCTTTAAATATAGACCACTAGGGGACGCTCACTCCCTATAGTGGCTCTCATTCTGCTGTAGAGCTGCTAGCAAGCAGGCCTCCTCTTAGCTTCCAAGGAGCAGCTCAGCAACAGCATTCTGGTAACTTCCTTGTTTGTTTAAGTGTTTCAGTTCTTTCTAGGTTTGTAGTAACAAAACCTTCTTTGGTTTACCAGGACACAGAAATGTTTAAAACACAGTAAACCTGTAACCATTTCTTCCTTTTTCAGGTGTTCTGCAGCACAGGAGTTAGTTTGGCTTCAATTGTGGTTTGAAATCTCCAAACATATTTTTAGGGGCAAAACAACTGGCTGCAGCTCTCTGCTCTGTGTTTCCTTAAACAGAAACAGCTTTTTATCAACAGAAGCTAAGCAAACTAACTTAGCTATTCCTTTTGTTTCACCAAAAGGAGCACCAAATGGTGTTTTTTTAAAACACAGAGTCCAGCCAAGAGCTAACAGCTTAGTCTCTCTAACAGAGACACTTTTCTAAGAAAAAGAGTTTTCCATACAAGTGCTAGCTTGACATTTCTGAGCAGGAACACTGTTTTAGGGGAATTTATTTACACAATAGAGGCTTTCCTTTAGCCTACCTTTACATCACAGGTACCTGCAGTTTACAAATGTCTTTATTCATAATGTGCTGCTAGTGTAATAGAGTTTCTTTTACTTAGGAACTCAGGGTAACATGAATAGACAAGGGACCAGGAAATGAAGAGAAATTTTAAACAGCAGGGATAAGAAAGGGGAGAGGGGAGTTTTGTAAGGAGGTGACCTGCCTCCATACAGAAAAATAGGGACAGCATAAAGAGAAACAGGAAAGTGGTTGCAACCAGAGGTTTAAGAAGAGAAAAAGGTCCCAAGTCTCAGTGGCAGGGACAGGCCCTGTCACACCGCCATGAGGCCCAGAAGGTGCAGGAAGTCCCGGGCAGGGTGCAATTGCCCAACCAGAAATGATTGGGCAAAGGAGGAAAGGACCTCGGCCCTGTCCGCTGGGAGCCGGGCTCTGGCTCGAAGAGAGTCGAGCTCTGCCCCAATGAACTGAATCACCTGCGAAGGCATGAGTTCCGACTTGGCCTCGTTGATGAGGAGGCCAATCTGAGAGCAGACTTGGAGGGCCAGATCCCTGGACCGCTCCACCTCCAACATGGAGGGGGCTGCAATCAGCCAGTCGTCCAGGTAAGGGTACACCCGGCCCCCTTGGTACCGCAGGAATGCTGTCACCACTGCCATGTATTTGGTGAAGACCCTGGGAGCTGGAGAGAGGCTGAAGGGCATGGCCCAGAACTCATAAAGAGATCCCTCTGCTCTGAAGTGGAGGAATCGCTGATGAGACGGACGGATTGGGACATGAAAGAACACGTCCTGAAGGTCCAGAGAACACAACCACATGCAGAGTTCCAAGGATGGAATGATCTGAGCCAGAGTGACCATCCTGAAGGTGTGCAGCCTTAGGAACTTGTTCAGGTCGTGCAGGTAGAGAATGGGGCACCAGCCCCCCCGTCTGTTTTGGGACCAGGAGGAGGGTCCGCTACTTCTTTGACCACCTCCTTCTGGAGGAGCAAGGCAATGTTGGCTCGACGAGCTGACAGAGAGGCTGTGGAACCCGTTGCCCCCCGTGGGGCGACAGCTCGATAGGGAGGGAACTGCTCGAATTCCAGAGGCAGACCCCTGCCTACCACTTCTAGCACCTAGCGGTCCGTGGTGATAGCGGACCAGGCAGAAAAGAAGTGGCAGAGCCATCCCCCCATGGGAGGAACCCGGGAGGAAGTGACCAGGTTGGGGGCGACACCCCTCAACCCATCACTAGGCAGGTTTGGAGGAAGGGCCTGCTGAGGGACCCCTTGGACCCTTGCCTCCAGGCTTCCTACTTGAGGAAGTGGCAGACTTGGCCTTAGGGCACCAAGAATGAGCCTGCTGGCCTTGGTGCTGGTGTTGCTGGGCCGGACGTGCTGCAGGAGCGGAAGGGTGAAAGGGCTTACGCTGCTGCTGGTGGCCTTTGTCCTTCTGGGCAGACGTGACCGAGTCCAAGGTGTCATTGGACTTCTCGATTCTCTGGAGATGGCCTTCCACCCTGGCCCAAACAAGTCGGTGCCCAGGAAGGGAACATCTGCTAGCTTATGCTGGATGTCAGCTGTGAAGGTGGAGATCCGCAGCCAAGCTCTGTGGTGCATGGCCACTGCGGCCGCTACTAATCGGGCAGAAGAATCACCAATGTCCAATGAAGTTTGGAGCTGTTGTTTTGCCACCGCCCTTCCCTGATCCCGCACTTGCTTGACCATCGTCTGAAGGTCAGCTGGGAGATGAGGAATCACCTCATCCAGGGAACCCATAAGGGTGTGTGAGAAATGCGCCATCAGAAGGGCTGAGCTAGCCTAATGAAGGCCTAGGGAGGAAGCAGTGTAAACCTTCCACCCCTCGTAATCCAGCTTTTTGGATTCCTTATCAGGTGGTTTGTCTACATCCCGAGCATTCCCGGAACGCCGGAAAACGCTATCAGTCACTAACCCCTCCACAGAGGGGTGCTCCGAGAAACCAGAGAGTGAGACGGTGGGGACCACGTACTTGCGAGCCATCCTGGCTGAAGGTGCGGGACAAGAAGTTGGCCCCTGCCACAACTCCAGGGCCAGGCCAACAATGGCTTCAGCCACTGGAAAGGCCTCCATAGGGGAATCCCTTCTGTCCAGTAGCTATGTGAGGGGATAATTAGCCCACTTTGAAACGGGTTTGAGCTGCATCCCAGTGGACTTTGAGATGAGTCAAAGCAAACCTAAAAATGAAGATGGGTTCTCGTGCACCGACTGGCCTCCTGCAGACTCCAGGTCAAGTGGCCTGGAGAACAGGGAGGAGTCATCATCAGATTCCAAGGAGTCTGCGAACAGCTGCCGAGCACCTGAGCCACCCTCCACCTGCCGAGGATGATCGAGTGTGAGGGTGTCTGACAACCTATGGGGCAAGCCCTGACCCGACCGAGAATCCTTGGTCGGGGCCCCAGTCTTCGGTTGTGGAGGTGGAGGTTCCACCACAATAGGTGGGGCAGCCGGTTTCGGCCTAACAACTGGTGCCGAGGACTGCTCCTCGATTACCATGAGGAGTTGTTTCGGCCGCTCCAGTGACAGCCACTTAATGGCTGGAGAAGGCGACTGAGTCGGCTTCTTACCGGTCAATAGAAGTTGCTGCCACATCAGATCCTCGTAGCGCCGATGCAACTTGTGCCGGAGCCTATCCTCCGAGGAGGACGATGAGGATGAGCGGGAATGCCGCTTTCCATGGTGCCGGGACTGGCTGGACCTGGAAGAGGACCGAGACCGAGACCTTTGGGGATTTCGAGGGTGGGTCAGAGAGGGGATGGGGGAAACCCGCCCCTCCTTCAGCTCAGGGACCTTGACCGGGGACTATGGCACAGGAGGCACAGGCAAGTCCTCGGTAATCACCGGGGGAACTGGTGAAGAAGGGTTGTTGGCATCTCCAGTCAACAAACTGTCCGATGGGTCAAGAAAAATCTCGACTGCGTCGACAGATGTCTCGGCCGGCTTACCTGACGGGGACACTGTGAAGCCAGCGGCCGCAGCCGCAACATCGACCAAAGTCGATAGTCGACGGTCCAGTGAAGGGGATCTCTCCCACTCCCACGAATGTCGATGGTGGGACTTACCTTTAGTGTCCTTCTTCTTGGACCGACTGGAATGTCCTGATGGCCCTTCTCCCTTGGTGGAGAGGGACTGACAAAGCTCCTTAAACGAAGCAGTGTAGGAGGAGCCCAAGGAGAGCGGGATAAATGCCGTGCCAAGGAGGAAGAAGAAGTGGCTTGGGCCGCCGCCTCCTCGAGGGCGATCAACTGCTCCAGTTGTTCTGCGGAGCCACCGCCGCAGACACCACCCAACGGGCCTCCTTAGACTTGACTGGCGGATGCTGTTTTTCAGGGCGCCTGAGAAGATGTCTGGCAGCGTGGTCCTCCAAGACCGAAGCCGAAAAGGACTTGCACAAATCGCAAGCCTGCGAATCGTGGCCGTGCCCCAGGCAGTAGACGCACGTGGAGTGCAGATCTGTCCGGGACATCTTCTGCCCACATGGGCACCAACGGAAGCCGGGGGTCGATGTGTCCATCGCAGCCGCGAGGGAAGATGAAGACCGAAGTCTTGTAAATTTTAAAATTAGTTTGGAAATTCTGCAGAGTGTGGATCCAGGCCTAAAACGCAGAGCGCTAAGGAGGGAACCTGCGCTTCCAAGCGGTAAGGAAGATCTGGCATCATGGGGTGGAGCAGAGGGTTTTACCACCCGGGTGGGTGGGAGGAGCCAGCTTGAAGACCTTCCGGCAAGATTTAAAGCGGTAAGGAACCAACCAGACAGTGTGGATTGAACAACACATCCACGTCCGTAGAAAAACAGTTACAGCTTTTTTGATATTATTTAATAATGCCTGTATAATAGAAGAATGGAGTGATTTTTCTTTCTAGCATATCTAATCACATCATGAAGTGGGTGCATATATTTTCACCTTGGCACCCACAGTAAAAGATTTAGCCAGTGTTTTGGAAATGTATAAATTCTGTGAAACCTCATTGCTTCCATATCAAACAGAACATACTGCTTTCTTTCAACCTTTACTAGTTTGTAGCACTTGTCATTGTCATATATCCTGAAAATATCTTAGCACCGTGTTTTAATGTGCTGTATATTGCTGTGCATGTGAACAGTATTTGAACTGCACATATGTACCCTGACATGATTCTTTTGTCTTATTTTAAACCCTTTATTCTTTTTATGTAATTTATTGTATATATGGGCCCGGATATTCAAACTGCGCCAGGCTATGGCGCAAGCCTGGGAGCAGCTCAACTTTGTTGCGCAGGGGCATGGCCTGGGCGATATTCAACGGAGCTGCACTATGGCGCAGCATCTTTGAATATTGCACCCTGGCCACCCCCACTGTGCATGGCGCAGTGGCACTGTGCCAGCGCAAGTGGCCAGAGTGGAGCATGGAGATGCGCTGGTGCAAGTGCCATTGCGCCATGCACAGCACCTGCGATATTCAAAAGGGGACATGCAAATGGGGCCATAATTTATGCAAGGCACACAGGGGGCCATTTGTATCTCATTATGGCCCCATTTGCATGCCATTAGCATGCAGGTGCGCCCGATCTCTGACGACTTAGCCTGGCGCCTGCCAGAGCAGCAGCGTTGAGGGACCGGCGCCCCTCACCTGCAGATCGCGGCATTCCTGTAATATAACAAAAACTCATCCAATATCCCTGGTGGTCCAGTGGACCTCTATGTGCCCGATCCGGGCATCAGTACAGTCCCCCCCAATATCCCTGGTGGTCCAGTGGACCGCACTGAGCCCAATCGCGGGCATCAGTAATAGAACCCCCCCAAGTCCAATATCCCTGGTGGTCCAATGGACGGATCGCTGCCTGATCACGGGCATCAGTACCTCATCAAATACCCTACTACCCTGGTGGTCTGTGTGCCTCCCCACCCACCGCCCACTGGCCGCCCGCTCCCCCGTCAGCGGCGGTGGCAGCACCATCCGCCTGCCGCCCGCTGCCCGCCGACCGACAGCTCGGTAGGCTGCATGCCTATTGGTCTGCCAGCGTGAGCCAATGGGCGCAGCCCATACTGTATTACTTAGTCCAGATATGTGAATGAATTCATTCACATATCTGACCGAATAGAGAGAGTTGCACACCCATTGGCTCATGCTGTGAACCAATGGGTGTGCAGCCTACCGAGCTGTCAGTCGGCGGGCTGCAGGGCGGCAGGTGGTGGGTGCTGCCGCACGCCGCTGACGGGGAGCGGGGCGGGCCCAGTGGGTGGTGGGGTGGTGGTACACTAGACCACCAGGGTAGTAGGGTATTTGATGAGGTACTGATGCCCACGATCGGGCAGCGATCGGTCCACTGGACCACCAGGGATATTGGACTTGGGGGGGTTCTATTACTGATGCCCGCGATCGGGCTCAGTGCGGTCCACTGGACCACCAGGGATATTGAAGGGGGGAGACTGTACTGATGCCTGGATCGGGCACATAGAGGTCCATTGGACCACCAGGGATATTGGACGGGGAGATTTCACTCCAGGGATGCCCGCAATGGGGCATGGGGGGGCGCCGCCAGGTGCGGCAGGAACTTGGGTGGCCACCCACAGGTGGCAGCTGCCGTGTTGCGCCCTGCAATGTGGCAGCTCACCTGTGGGTGGCCATCACTTTTTTTTTGGTTTAACTTTGTGCAGGCGCAGGAGGGTTGTGCATGCATGACTCTGCACATCCCGGCTGAATATCGGTGTGCAGGTTGCGTACGGCACGCCTTACCTGTGCCTGCATATATTGCTTCGATGTGTTCAAAGATCGGACGTAGCGGCGACTTTTCCTTTGAATATCGTGCCGGGGTGCATCAGTGGGTTGCACATGGTGCAACCCTTTTGAATATCTGGGCCATTGTATTTAAAACTTAATGTATGCTACAATAAACAGTTACCGCTCTGAATACCTGTCAATAAAGGAAATATGGTTAACTTCATAAAAGAATATGATTATGTTGACTGTGTTTTCATCGCTTTCTGTGATTATTATGTAACACCATACATGATGTTTGTACATTCATTTGTATGTTTGCTTTGTTCATTGCTCACTATCTATGGTTACCTTCTTGGTGATAACAGGATATTACTGTTTTTGTTGGGGTAGGTTCTGCTGCAGTGTGTAGTGTTTTTTTTTTTCCAGTTAATCTTTTTATTAAAAATTAACAATAGAAAAACTTGGATGAACACTGAACAAGTTAGCAACACAAAATAATAATAACTTAGGAAATGTACTATACACCTGGAAACGTTCACGGATATTAAGAGCTGAGGGACTATAAACATACTATAATGCAGGTCAAGAAACAGTCAGACAACCACACTGTCCTAGAATATAACACCATACTTGTGTATTGCATACCATACTGCCAGAACCACTGTTTAGGTATGTCATACCACTTCTGAAAGGCAGAGAAGGCTTCTACATGTTTCAGGTCAGTCATGAGCATGTTGCTGACCATGTGTATCGCTTTTGCCTCCGTCCTTTCCTGTTAGGGGACACTCCTCGGATTTTAACTTTATCCCATGCCCACAGAAGTGCCAGCTGGGGAGGGGTGGGGTCTCTACCCCTCCTCGAGCTCATATAAGGATTTCAAAAGATTTCCACCCCCAATTGATAGTAGACTGAATTTGTGTGCCCAGCGGGGAGAGCTCCTTTTTAAATTGTATGCAATAATGAGTTGATCTGGAGGTCTCTGGCTACCCCCTCCTTCTCTTATCTGTGTCACCACCTCCAACTAACAGAACCTTGGTTCAGGGGTAAATTTCATGAAATCTCAGATGAATCAGCAAAGTATAAACTGTGTACAACAATCTAAAGCATTACTTAGGTTTTGGCCCCCAGGCAGAGCTGTGACAAAAAGGTGGGGGTGCTTTTTTCTTAACTGGTGATTAGAGTGGCTAGTATGTATACCTTAGACAGTCAGAGTATGCTACAGACTGGTAACAACTGTATTATATGAAGCTGCAATGGATATAATAAAGGCAAAAAAGTGGGACCTTGAAAAAAGGCCTTGAAAAAGCACATTGTTGCTTGTGTGAAATGTTGGTGGTCACCAGCTCGATGGGTTTTGCTGTTCAACTTTAATAAGCATTTGTATGTTGTCTTGTGCATGTGCAAGCAACATCTTGCGGTAGTAGCGCTGTTAGAGGTGTGCCAGTGTTGTGTCCAATGCAGGGGATGCTTTAGTGGGTGTGTCCCTCAGCCACCAATCAGTGAGCATGCTGGTGATGACAGCAGTTTCAAAGAGAGCCACAGAGTTTAAAGAAATCTGCCACTCCAGTGAGGTGCAGTTTCCTCATTGGAGTGTCAGATGACAAGGCTCCGTTTCATGCCTTTCCTGGTGAAACATTCCAATAAATGTGGCGGCTCCTGCCACCACCACGCAAACCCCACAAAGCCGACATTGGGGATGCCCAGTTCCCATGTTGGTATGCCCCCCCAGTTCAGTTTGTTTGCCGACAGGGGTGCCCAATCCCTGTCTGCATCATGTTGCCCTTCCCACACTTTCTTTGCCGATGGGGGAGCCCAGTCCCCATCAGCATCATGTCCCCCCCAAACTTGTGGTACACTGGGAGCCCACCCCAGTGTGCCCTCAAATCAATTTTTTACCTGTAAGTAAAGAAAACCTTCCACCGAAATCCGTTTTTGTTTACCTGTAAAACAAAACCCAGTCCCTCGTTGTCCCCTGCACCCCTCCCTGCTGCACCCCACCCACCCTCTGCCTACCCCCGCACCTCCTTCCCCCATACTTACAGTACCTCCAGAGGGATGGCACTGTGATCCTCTGTGGAGCGGGAACACATCTGAACTCTTCAAAAGCTGACCGAGAACTGAACAAAATGCGATAAGCTTTATAATGGCAGGCAATGGGGAGTTTCAACTTAGGTGGATATCTCAGCCATTTTGGGGAATTTTGGTACCAGATTTTCAACATGGGGTTCTTGGGGCCCCAGCTCATGAACACATGCATTGTTATCTCGTTACTCAGTCCCAAAAGGTGATTTTGCGGTCACTGTGCGGAATCACCTTTTGGGACTGATTAACGAAACGACAGTGCCACTGTTCGTGAGGTGGGGGTCCCAAAAAGCTCATGTTGCAAATTTGGTGAAAAAATTCAAAAAAATTACTGCATTACCAGAGTGTGTTTCGCAGTTTCCATGCACGCACGTAACTTCAACAATTTTTAATATTTTCACTCAAGATTTTCAACATTGCCATTTTTCCACACTTCCCTATGAACAGTACAGCTGTCATTTTTCACATCCTGCCCAAAATGTGTTTTCGCACCTGTGGCACACAATGGCACAGTCACTGTGGGAAATCAACTTTCGGGACAGATTAACAAAATCACAGTGCCACTGTTCATGAGAGGAGGTCCCAAAATGCCTATGTTGAAAATGTAGTTAAAAAAAAAAATCCCAAAAATAATTGCGCTATGGGCGTGCATTGCTTAGTTTCTATGCACACTCGTGACTTCACCAATTTTTCATATTTTGACTCCAGATTTTCAACACTGCCATTTTTTACACCTCCTTATGAACAGTACAGTTGCCATTTTTCACATCCTGCCCAAAATGTGTTTTTGCACCTGTGATGCCAAATGGCGCAGTCACTGTGCAAAATTACCTTTCTGCTAACAAATTGATAGGGCCACTGCTCATGAGGTGGGGTCACAGAAAGCCCATGTTGAAAATTTGGAATGAAAATACCAACAAACACCTGGGGCATTAGGGTTTCCAACTGTAACATCCCACCCTGTAGAGACTGTCAGGCGTCAGGGGTGTGACTTGGGAACGTCAGCTGTAATGCTCACGCCATTCCACCCCCACCCTGCAGCCAGTGACAGGCATCGAGGTGTGCCTTTGAGTCTTCGGCTCCAAAGTTCACCCCATTCTCTTATGCTGCACCCATCCCAGTGTATTTTCTTATGGAATTGGGTGAGCATAAGGCCCAAAGATCCCAAGGCACACTGTGACACTTGTTAGTGTCTGCAGGGTAGGGTGAGGTGAAATGGCATGAGCATTATGGCCGATGACCCACGGGCACACCCCAATGCCTGTCAGTCTCTGCGGGGTGGGAGTGGGGTTGGCGTCAGTTCAATACTCCACTGCCATTCCTATTATGCATCTTTCTAACTCCTGCACTCCCAATGTCAATGCCAGCAAGACAACATTCGGCACTGACAAATGCTTGTTTTACACTGTGACCAAGAGGCCTGGTATTTATCCCTTGGAGTCAGATAAGTTATGTGCTTTTGCCTTCATTCTGACCTTACATATGGAGTAGCTCCTCATGATGTTCCCTTAACCACCTTCCTTACGTTGGTTCTGCATGGATATGTATTCTACGTAGGTATGCAAACACCATGCAAACTTAATAAAAAGATATTCCTAAGAAAAAAAAAGAAAATGTATGATATAAATTAGGCTTACAAAGGCTTGAGTCAAAATGTGCAATTTATTTTTATTTGTGAGGGGGGCAGGACCTTTATTACTCACTTGTGGCATCTCCATTCAAGACTTGTGGTCCTACCCCCTCACTGATAAGAAAAACTGAATATTCCAAGCCCGGCCACTGTGCGTCCCATGCTTTTATACAAAGCTTCTGAAGGCATTGCAATACGAATTAGCAGTGAGAGTTTCATATTGTATAAACAATATTCTGTTTTAAAGCACTGAAGTTGCAGCTGTACAAGGGATTTGTTCCCAGTGGGCATCTTTGGGTAGCAAAAACAAAAGGTTGCTTGCAAGGGGCGAAATGTCCCTGAAGCTACAGATGATCGGCTCATATTCTTAAATATCAGGCCAGCCGAGACAAGTCCCAGAGGCCTTGCTTCCATCGTGACTTCCTCCCCCTGACAGGTTCTACCAGTAGGTGGGTCAGGGTTGTTGTGGCAGGTGGTATCTTTGCACCCCTTTGTAGTTTGTTTCAGCTTCCTGCAATCCTATATAAAAGATTCCAAACTACTTGTAACTCTCCTTGCTTCTCTGGCAAGAACACAGTGGAGCCATGCTGGGTTGCTTCACTCTTCTTCTGTAAAATATATGCCTGAATATTGAATTGTAGGCTTCAAATTAGCAGAAAAAAATTTATACCCTGCATCATAAAGCCTTTTCCAGCAAAAACACTGTAAAATTTTACCTCTTCTACAGCTAAAATGACTTTTAAGTGCTAAAGCATTTATCAGGTTAAGCCCTCTGCAGTATCGTGAAAGTAACTACCAGTCATTGCTTTTTCCAAATGTAAGGTAGCTGTTATATTATATTATATTACATTTGTAACAGCCCTTTCACTCACCTAGGCTGTTTCAGGGACCTCTGGTCGACTCAGTGCACACCTCTGAGGGGGCCGGCCTGGGTTCCACAGTGCTCAGCACCCACCCAGGGTAAGTGGCAAGGGATACCTGTGGACAAAGAACAGGCAACCACCCCCCCAAAGAAAATAAGTCAGCTGCCCCCCGAGACACTTTCCCCACACAATAACAACTTCCCACACAATAGCAATCCCCCACTCTCAGCAACTCTATGGCAATAAATCACAGTGACAGTGGATAAAATGCAAGCTATGAGCTTATTTATCGAGGAAGAGGGAACAAGGAGAAGGACATATACCTCAAAACTGTACAGCAACAACATTTCCTCCACAGCGACCCCTCCTCCCACCACTGAGTGCACCCAGAAATGACCCTGTTTGGTGGGTACCTCACCGAAGGTGGTGATGTAGGCCTGGGGTCTTTCATCGGGGCCCAAAATAACACAGTGAACAAATTTTCAAAACCTGAACTCTTTGACTTGGCAAAATGTGGACGTTATACACAGTCCTGATCAGAGTTTACCCCCTGACTCCTAACTGATTAACTAATAGCTCCCCCCAAAGCTGCAGCTCGGGGTGCTCACAATTCTGCAGTTCACACAGGGGGCTTGCAGCTGGCTGAGTTGCACAGTACCGAGGAGGGTAGAGATGCTGCTGCATCACAGGTTGCAGGTCTTGAAGCTTGCAGAAAGGTAAGATGCGCCGTCCTTAACCTGCCTGGCCTTGCCAACTTCACCTGGAGGCCTTTATGAAGAGTGTTCACACAGGCAGGCCTGTCGATCTCTTCCCCATTGGTCAGCTTCTTTGTCTTTGGTCCGGGGGAAATGGATGAAGGTGGTCCCCCAAATCCCTCTGTTACATCCCCGAACACACAGCCACTGCTGGTTGCTTGCACAGTACTTTAACCACAGCACTCTCTCACTGGGCATCCGTTTCAAACAGTACTGAGCCCCTGTGCCAGTCACTTATGAACATACGAAACTTGTCAGCAGAAACAGGCCTCATGGTCTATCAAGTCTGCTTGAATGCACAGCTAGCACCTTTATACTGCCGCTGCCCCACCACCCATCCCCCCACCTTCAGAAACTGCTCAACGTTGTTCACCCACCCCCCTTGCCCTGTCCCATACCCTTTTGAAACTGCCCACTGTCTTGCATGCCACCACCTTCTCCTCTAGTAGAGTGTTCCATTTTGATACCACCCTCTCAGTGAAATAATGCCTCCTCATCTCCCTCTTGAATCTGCCACCCTCCAGTCTCAACCAGTGCCCCACCCGTGTTCCTTCACTTCCTTAGCTTAAACAGCCCCTGTGTGCCAGATTTGTTGATCCCCCTCAAACATTTGAACGTTTCAATCATATCTCCCCGATCGCTTCTCTCCTTCAGCGTGTACAAACTCAGGTGTGTCTCAACCTTTCTTTGTAGGTGCTGCCTTCCATCCCCTGTATCATTTCTGTCATCCAACGCTGCACCGCCTCAAGCATCCTGATATCCTTCATCAGATATGGATGCCAATACTGCATGCAGTACTCCAGATGCGGCCTGACCAAGGACCTGTACAGGGGCAGGATCACATCCTTGTTCCTGGATGAGAACCCCCCACGCGATGCACCCCAGTGTTCTATTGGCCTTAGCTGCAGCCTTCCTGCACTGAGCAGAGTTGCTCATGCTGCCCGTTACTATGACCCCAAGATCCTTCTCCTCCTCAGTGACACTCAACCGCACCGTACCCAACCAATATTCCCTCCTCAGGTTCTTCACCCCGAAGTGCATAACTTTGCACTTTTTTGCATTATAGCCCAGCTGCCACCTTGCCAACCACTCCTGAAGTCTGGTTAGGTCACCCTGTAGCTTCTGCCACCCCTCTATGTCATCCACCACAGCCCCCATCTTGGTGTCATCAGCAAACAAAGTGATCTTGCTCCCAACCCCATGTGCAATATCCAAAATAAACAGACCAAATAACACTGGTCCCAGCTCAGAACCCTGTGGCACACCACTGGTCACTGGCCTAGGAGATGAGAGCCCCCCCCAACAACCACCCATTTCAGTCTATCTTCCAGACAGTTCTTGATCCAGTTAGCAATCTTAGCCCCCACCCCAACGTATTTCAGCTTTGCCCCCAGCCGCCCATGGGGGACTGAATCAAAGGCCTTGTTGAAATTCAAATATAGGACAGCCACTGCATGGCTCTTATCCAGCTCCCTTGTGACCCAGTCATAGTGTTCTATTACGTTGGTCTGGCATGATCTCCCGGAGATGAACTTATGCTGCTGCCCATCCTGGAGCTCACTGACCTTCAGGAAGGTTACCAGTCTCTCCTTCAAGATTGTTTCCATAAGTTTACCCACTATGGAAGTGAGACTGACAGGTCTGTAATTACCCGGTTCATCCTTTGGGCTGCTCTTGTAGATAGGCACCACATGGGCCAACTTCCAGTCTTGTGGCATGTACCCATGTCCATGGAGGTGTTGAACAGGTCAGTCAGCAGCCCGGCCAACACCTCTGCCATCTCCTTCAACACCCTAGGGTGAATGCCATCAGGACCTGGTGCCATATCCACCCTAAGTGCCGTCAGACCTTCTAATACATTGCTTTCCAGAATCATCTCATCAGTCGCCTCCACTCCCCATCCCCACCCTCCCAGTCTGTGGCAGCAGCGGACCTCCCACCTCCTTATGATACAGAGCAGAAGTATTAATTCAGTACTTCTGTCTGTTCCTCTTCTTCTCCACCCACCCCCCTTCCATTTTGATCTGGACTATCCCGTCCCTGCAGTTCCTTCTCTCCCGTACGTATCTATAGAATTATTTTGTCCCCCTCCCTGATGTCCTGAGCCAGTCGTAGCTCCTTGGAGGATTTGGCCTCCCTCACCAACTTGGTTACCTCCTTGGACCTCTTCACATACAACTCCCTGTCCTCCTCCCTCCCGGTTCTTTTCGGTCTCCTAAAAGCTGCTCTCTTGTCCCTCACCCCCTCCAACACATTCCTGGTCATCTAGCATGTCACCTTAGGCCTGGACTTGTTGCTCAGAGTCCTGGTGCATGCTTCAGTAGCCTCCCTCAGCCTAGAGTTTATGATATCCCACTTCCATTGTGCATCCATCTCTGAACTTATCCCTTCAAGTTGCCCTCTCAGTATTTCCCTCATCCTCCCAAAGTCCACCCATCTGAAGTCCACTACCCTTCTTGCCGACCCCACAGCCTCCCTGCTTATGCTGAACGTGAACCACACTGAAAGGTGGTCAGTCCCAGCTAATGGGTCCTCTACCCATAGTTTTCTCACTGTCTCCCCATTTGATAGTACCGGGTCCAATGTGTTACCTAGCTGGGCTGGTTTGCCTACCACCTGTCCAAGATGGCCATCCTGGATTGCTTCCAGAAGTACCTGTTCACTGGCACTAGAGGTGATTTGGCTTCCCCACTCCACCGCTGGTAGGTTATGGTCCCCACTATCACCACGCTCCCCTTACTACATACCTGTCGAATCTGAACTGCCAGCTCGCTATCCAACTCCTCAGACTGCCCCGGTGGCCTATACACTACCCCTAGCCTCAGTTTCCTCCCCTTAAGTCTAGGACTACATCCACAATGCCTCTGTCCTCCCTTCCCCTCCTCCCCCTCATCCCTTGAGCATTTAATCCCATTCTTTATGTAAATTGCCACCCCCTTTCCCCATCCCCCTGTCCTTCCTATAAACCCTGTACCCGGGGATCGCCAGATCCCAATCCTGGTGTTGGCTGGCCCATGTCTCCGTGATGGCCACCATGTCTACCATCCCTATCCCCTTGCTGGGTTTTCCACTCACCGAAATAGTTTCTCTACCAACGGGGCACAGCAGCTTAATCTATATCTGCAGTCCAACTGTCTTCCTGGTTCAGAAATACTGTCCAACAGCTGGGTCTGATAGGGAGCAAATTTCTACTTTCAACAAACAACACAGTATCTTCCTCCAGCACACAACTTGATATGTTTTCTTTAGAGTCGCGGTCCAAAAGCAGGAAGGACAAAACTTCAGAGAACTGGGCACAGGAGACCACACCATCTCTTTTCTCACAACCACACTGCAGCTCTTCTCGACGATTCTGCCCCTTGGGCAGCAAAGCCATTCTATTTATAGCTCTCAGGCAGCCCTTCTTTCATTGCCTGCCATATTCCCGGGCAAACTCAATGCTGGATACATTTTTACCCAGCAGCCCTTATTCTGTAGTTCTTTGTGGGGGCTGCCATTTTGTCTCCCTCAGGGTGCTTTACTGTCTGGCCCTTGATTTTATTAGCAGAGCCCTTATAAGGGCTAAAACATTTTCCCTTTATGACTGGAGGCCTTCCGGTCACTATTCCAGTGGGTCCCCAGCTCCTCTGTGGCTCCGGGAGCCAGGAATATACATTTTTTCGGATGGCCACATAGCCGAAGAAGAAAAAGGAGCATGGCTCCTTTAATTTTTTATCCCTGGTGGCCACGTATGCCTAGTAAAGCACAGTCACCATCTTATTTATTTATTTACCTTGCGGTCCCGGTTTTCTGTGCCTCACCGGGACCGCTAGCATCCTCCAAATGCGCCCGGAGGTGTAGAAAGGTGGATTGGACCTCAGCCCCACTCTAGACATGGCCACGGTCCCAAAATTTAATCGGCCACAGCCACAGAGCAACAATGGGGCCACCATGGCTCGAACTCCACCACAGCCACTTGAGGGATGCACCGGGAGGTCGGAGGGGCCGTAACCCCACACAGGTAAGCCCATTTTGGGGGCTTACATATGATATTATATTTAAGCAATAATGCATGACAGGGTGTGTGTTGTGCTGGGATAACATCACGTCTTGCATGGTTGCGCACAAGGCCAAAGGCCGAGTGCATCCAACAGCAAGGTGTGATGTTATCCCAGCATAACACACACTCTTGGAGTGCATTATTGCTATTATACAATGGCTTGTTTGTAAAAACAAACAAATAAATGATGAAAAAATACTTTTAAAGTACTTTTTTTTGTCATTTTTTGAATGGGTAGGAGTATGTAAAAGTATTGCTGATTTAGCCAGCAGGTGGAGCTGATGTGCTTTCTGAGTGGCTGTGCAGTCCCTATAGGAACCTTTGTCACTGGTGCCACGCATTGTTAATATGCCCTATTGCTTCTGTATTTATATTGTGTTTTGTGATGGTAGTCACACTGTGTTTTCCTCTGTTTGTGTTTCAGTGACTCAGTTTTAATTGTGGTTCTAACTAAGAATTGGGACTGCTGTGCGCCCCCCCACCCCTCTGTCGCATTGATGTTTGTGAAAGAGGATAGAAGGAGGTAGAGAGGCTTTTACTAACTGCGTTTTTATGGTTCAGTTTAAGAAAAAGAAATATAAGAAGAAAATTTTGAACAGTGAACCAGTGAGCGTTAGAGGCAGCCACGCGGTGACTGTTTAAAGACGCACTTGCTCACTCATTCACTGGGTGCACTCATTCCAACCGTGAACCTGGTGGTAATCATGGGTTTTTACTTAAATATTTTTATGTTGATTGCGCGCATGCGCAAGAAACATGTTGCATCAGCTTTCTGCACAAGCAGGTTATGGAGGCGTGGCACTGTTGTGCCCAATGCCCCCACAGCCTGCAAAGGCTTGTCCCCCATCCCCCAATGCCATGGCACGCTGCTGCTGACACTAGTTCAGCCAGCGTGCCACAACTTACTAAAAAAGTAGCTGCTGCGATCAGGGGCCGCCTCATCATTGCAGCGTCAGCCATCGGCTGCAATGAGGAGCGACCCGTCATTGCAAGTGGGATGTAAAACCCCGATATTGTTTGTGAACATGGTGGCGGTTGCTGCCATGTTCACAAACAATTAACCCCCCACCGTGTTACTTGTTGCCGACGGGGAGCCCAGTCCCCGCCTGCATTCTGTAACCCCCTTCCGGTGTTGTTCCTCGCCGATGGGGGCCCAATCCCTGCCGCATAATGATAACCCCTTTTGTTCCTCCTGATGGGGTGCCCAATCTCGTCAGCATCATGATACCCCTCTTTGTTCCTGCCGATGGGGTGCCCAATCCCGCTGGCATCATGATACCCCTTCTTTTATAATAGCCGGTGGGTGCCCAATCCCCTCGCCCTGCAGCCCCCTGTCCTGTCCTTGTTTGCCGATGGGGTGCCC
Organism: Neoceratodus forsteri; assembly: GCA_016271365.2. Taxonomy (NCBI): domain Eukaryota; kingdom Metazoa; phylum Chordata; order Ceratodontiformes; family Ceratodontidae; genus Neoceratodus; species Neoceratodus forsteri. Next base: position 174,515,232 of record CM028135.1, read on the forward strand.
TAATCCCCGCCGGCTAATGCACCCACCCACTCAGATACCGTGGCACGCTTGGGAGCCCACCAGCGTGCCAAACACCTGTTAAACAAGAAAACGGTCCCCCGATGTCTTATTTTTTTTCAACCTGTAAAGAAGGAAACAGTCCCTTGGAGCTCTCCCAGGATCCCCTCCCACAACCCGCACCCACCCACTGTGCACCCTGCCTCCCCACACCCCCCTCATCCCATACTTACCTCCGGAGTCCGCGCGACGATCTTCTGTGGACCGGGAACACGCTGCACTTTCAAAGCTGACCGTGAACTGAGGAAATGCCGTAAGCTGTATAATGTAATAAATAGGTTTTTTCAACTTTAGTGCATGTCTCGGCATTTTTGGGAATTTTTTCACCAAATTTTCAACATGGGGTTTTTGGGACCCTTCCTCATGAATTCTTGAACTGTCATGGTGTTAATCGGCCCCGAAAGGTGGTTTTGCAGTCACTGTGCGGAATCACCCCTTCGGGCTGATTAACGAAACAACAGTGCTAGTGTTCATGAGATGGGCTCAAAAGCCTATATTGCAAATTTGTGGAAAAATACAAAATGACTGTTTTATAAGCGCATGCAGTAGTTGTTATCATACGCTCGTAACTTCACGAATTTACAATATTTTCATGCCAGATTTTCAACATTGGCATTTTCTCACACCTCCTTGTGAGCAGTATAGCTGTCATTATTCACATCCTGGCCAAAATGTGTTTTTGCAGTGCCAGCACAGAATAGCACGGTTGCTGTGGGAAATCAGTGTTCAGGACAGATTAAGAAAATGACAGTGACACTATTCATGAGTAGACATCCTAAAATGCCTATGTTGAAAATTTGGTAACGATACTCCATAAAATTACTGTGTTACGAGCATGTATAGCGCAGTTGGCATGCATGCTAGTAACTTCGCGAATTTTTAATATTTTCACTCCAGATTTTCAACATTGTCATTTCCCCAGACCTACATATGAACAGTGCATCTGTCATTTTTCCCATCTTGGCCGAAACATGTTTTCGCATGTCCGGCACAGAATAGAGCGGTCGCTGTGGGAAATCACTGTCCGGGACAGATCAAGAAAGTGGCAATGATACTGTTCATGAGCAGAGGTCCTAAAATGCCTATGTTGAAAATTTGGTGATGATAGCCCATCAATTGACTATGTTACAAGTGTGCATTGCGCACTTTCCACGCACCCATGTAACTTCGCAGCTTTGTAATATTGTCACACCAGATTTTCAACAATGCCATTTTTTCACACCTCCTTACAAGCAGTACAGCTGTCATTTTTCACATCCTGACTGAAATGTGTTTTCACAGTTCTGGCGCAGAATAACATGGTCACTGTGGGAAGTCAGTGTTCGGGACAGATTAAGAAAATGACAGTGGCACTGTTCATGAGCAGAGGTCCTAAAATCCCTATGTTAAAAATTTGGTGATGAAACTCCATAACATGACTGTGTTACAAGCATGCATTGAACTGTTTCCACGCACCCTTGTAACTTTGCAAATGTCTAATACTGTCACGCCAAGTTTTCAACAGTGGCATTTTTTCACAACTCCTTATGAACACTACAGCTGTAATTTTTCACATCCTGGCTAAAATATGTTTTGCACTCCTGCTGGACAATAGCATGGTCACTCTGGGAAATCAGTGTTTGGGACAGATTAAGATCAACCGAGTGAGAGGGGGGAGTGACTGAGCTCAACTGAGCTCTGTCGAGACTGCTGCAGATTTGTTTATGGGCAGACAAAGGCCCCAACAGAAGAGTCCACTACAAAAAGGGCAGCCTGCAGCACTGGGAGAAACAGGAATGAGAGAGCTAGTGAGGGAGGGGAGGCGCCGAACTCACTGAAGCCGCTTATCAGGACTGCTGGCGGATTTCTTTGTGGGCAGAAAAAGGCGCCAATACAGGCAGGGGTCCAGTAGAAAGGCCAGCCTGCAGTGCTGGGAGAAACAGTATGAGCGAGTGAGACAAAGGGACTTAGTGAGCTCAACGGAGCTCTGTCAGGACTGCTGGGATTTCTTTGTGGGCAGAAAAAGGCAGCAATGCATGCAGGGGCCCAGTACAAAAGAGCAGCCTGCAGTGGCAGGAAAATCAGAATGAGCGAGTGAGTGAGCTCAACAGAGCTGTATTGTAACTGCTGCAAATTTCTTTTTGGGCATGAGAAGGCAGCAATGTAGGCAGGAGCCCAATAGAAAAGGGAAGCCTGCAGCACCGGCAGGACAGAATGAGCGAGTGAGAGAAGGGAAGTGAGCGAGCTCAACGCAGCTTTGTTGGGACTGCGGCAGATTTCTCTGTGGGCAGAAAAAGGTGCCAACAGAGGCAGGAGCCCAGTACAAAAGGGCAGTCTGCAGCGCCGGGCGAACCAGACTGACTGAGTGAGACAGGGGGAGTGAGCGACCTCAATGGAGCTCTGTAGGGACAGCTGTGGATTTCTTTGTGGGCACAAAAAGCCACCAACACAGGCAGGAGCCCAGTACAAAAGGGCAGCCTGCAGCGCCAGGAGAAACAGATTGACCGAGTGAGAGAGGGGGAGTGAGCCACCTCAATGGAACTCTGTCGGGACAGCTGCAGATTTCTTCCTCAGCAGAACAAGGTGCCAACGCAGGCAGCAGCCCAGTACAAAAGAGCAGCCTGCAGCACTGGGACAAACAGACTGACCCACTGACAGGGCCACTGAGCGAGCTCAACAGACCAACGCAATCAACATTCGGCATTGACAAATGCGTGTTTAAATAGGAGAAAGACAATCTGGGGGATTTGGGTGGAATGTATGAGGGTTTTTGTTTTTTGTTTTTGCTGGTTTGTGGATTTTCTTTTGCAATAAAGGAGTCAGCAATGCAGCGGAGTGGGAAGGAGTGAAGATGGCAAGTGGGGAGCAGTGAAGCGGGCTGTGTGCAGTGATTTAGTTCATACTTGATGTGGTCTTTTGTGTGCTGGGACCAGACACATGATGTTGTACTGGGATAATATCACGGGTCCAGTCCTAGGGTGACCAGTCAGAGGCCAGCATGCTTTCTTGCCATTGTTTATTTATTTATTTAAAAGTTTTACCAGGAAGGCACAGTGAGCAGAGTACTGCTCGATTCCAGATGCATCCTGGGGTGAGGGTAGGGGAGAAGTACAAAATGATGCAGGATACATACAAGTACAATATTTTCAGGGGAGAGAACAACTAGAAACAGAATAGATACAAAAATACAGCACATGATTACAGAATGCAGTTGTATAATATATTACTTTTGATAGAGAAAAATGTTGTTATAAAAGGCGATTGCTTTAAGCGCAGTCAGTAACACTGTACATAATTTAAAATGTGATTTTAAAATGTGTATTATGTAGTACTAAAGTCATTTTTGTTGTTTAATTTTCCCCATAGAGCAATATGAATTTATAAAAACTCATTAATGAGGCAGAATACTTGCTGGTAGAATGAACCCCCTTTTTTAATATTGCAATCTGAGGTTGGTGCCTCAGTCATGGGACCAGACAGGCAGGCTTTTTTTTTTGGTTTTGTTTTGTAGGCTTATAACAAAGAAATCAATGTAAGTACACAGGGCTGAGTGTTCTGTTGTAGCCCGGTTGAAAATGTTGTTTTCTGCTTAAGACATGTAATGCACAGCAGAATAAATTTGAAATAATAAAGCAATTATGTGGCACTACTGTTAACTTTGGTACGGTCAAGGCAAGGTCGGATAATGCTTAGCTACCTTCATTTTTCCAACCATTCATAATTCTGTTTTGTTCAATTTATGCTAAAATAAGGAAGTCATTATTGGGAGTTATAAAAGGCAATGATATGTTTTTAACCACCAACTGATTCATAGTAGAACTTTTTAATGATGATTCACCATTAACTCTAACAACATCTTTCCCAGTGTGTTCAAATAAGAACATTTGTAAAATGATTTTACTGCCTCTAGCTGTATAATTATGTGCTGGAAATGATGCATGTATTTGTATTGTAATGTGTTTTTAACCCGTGCAATGACCAAATCAGTTGAACGGTAAATAACTTGAACTAACTAACTCATCCAATCTGACTAGGCAGTCATTTTGCATGAAGGTTAAGCAAAGAAAATAATCTTCAGACTTCTGAAAGTGCAATTGGGGGGGTGAGTTTTAAGGGGGTGTAGACCCTCCCGCAAATGTGTATCTTGAGTTCATTATGGAGTAAGAATTCTTATAACTGTATATTTCTCTTAGTCTCAGAGTAACTACATCTTGAGGAAATGGCTGGTGTGATGTCTGCATCTCTTTGTTGGACCTTGCATGGGGAGGTGGTGTCTGCTGTCCATGCATTGGGTTGGTTATTGTGTTGGACCTTGCATGGGGAGGTGGTGTCTGCTGTCCATGCATTGGGTTGGTTATTGTGCTGTGCCATATTCAGCACTATTAGCTGAATGTTAGCTCTTGATATCAGAGCAAGGAGACAGCTGACTGAGTCAGGTAGAACATTTCAATCAAAAGTCCAAGGATTATTTGTAAGGATCAGTATATGGATGAGATTTTGCGGGGAGCAAGTCAATTGCAAGGACTGTGGAGTCTCCTCTCCATTGTTATGCTCTTGCCCCTTCTGCAGGACCTTTGAAGAGCTCCATGCCTAGCTGGTAGTAAGGGAAGTGATATCTCTGCTGTGTCACTGGCTCAGCTGGAGCCCACAACCCACTCCCCCAGAAGCCCACTGGGGCTGGAGTGTGTGTGTGTATGTGTGGAGAGTAGTGGAGAGGAGGAGAGGGAAGGGTTACAAGGGCAGCCACAATGGGGTCAATCAATCCCACAACATGCTGATGGCCAATCACTTTGCACCCCGGAGGAGACTGAGGTACCTAACTCCACCATGGGGGACTGTGGGTCAGTCAGTGGAAATGGGAGTGATGACCTGGTGGCATCCAGGGGTGAGAGTAAGAAGAAAAAGACAGCTAGGACAGTCTTAGTGGGTGGAGATTCTATGAGAGGGTGGAGGGTGGGTGGAGTAGGAAGGAGGGATGGTCAGGTGCTTTCTTGGGGCATCAGCCATCTGGGAGAAACTGAATAGGGAGTATAGCAGAGAGAAAAGGGCAGCTGAGGGTGCTGAGACACTTGGGTACCAACGATCTGGTGAACCAGCCTGTAGAGCAACTGAAGTAGAACTTTCTGAGGCTCTGGGGCAGATTGCAAGCACACTTGACTTCCCTGGCCTTTTCAAGGTCCTCTCAGTGTGGAGTGGAGGGAATGAAAGATAAAGTAAGGAGGGACAAGATACAGGAGGCAAACTGGGATTAAAGGGATGATGTCAGGAAAAAAGGTACCACTTTGTGGGGGACTGGCAGGACTTCTGGGACAAGAGGCTCTTCAAAGGTGACAGCTTTCACCTGATGAGAGGGGACCAGCATGCGGGGCAGAAGTTTGATGTCTACATTAGACAGTTACACTGACTGTGGGGGACAATGAGCCTAGGGGAATTACAGTAAAGGGATTGAGGGACGTGAACCTAGCTAGTGTTCCCTGTCACAAACCAACTCAGCAGGTCAGGTCCTCTACTCCCAAAGTGCCAACCTCTGAGCGCAATCTAGTGAACAGTGTAACAGACTAGGTAACCCTCTTGTCTGTTTTTGTGAGTTTGGATCAACCTTTGGTTTCAAGTTCTGGAGGGATTCAAACTGTCAACCTCTTGTTAGCATACCCAATGCACAGGCTCAGATATATCTGTCTTCGGGGGGCCAGATATCTTTGCCTACGGACACCTAACCAGGTGTACAGAGATGAACCCTTTAAAACTTTAATAAAGACCTCAGATTTTAAAATGCTTCTCTTTCCAGTTTGGTACCACCATTCAAGCTTATGTCTATTGCCTGCTATAACCATAAATACTTTCCTTACAACTAAAAGAAATTCAAAGACAGACCAAGTAAGTTCTAAAAAGAATTTTACTAAAATAGTTAAAAATATGTAAAACGCAAAATACAGAACTCTTATATCCCAAGACATACAATCACTTGAACAAAACATGTTTAAACAGTACTAATTCCTACTTCAGTACTTAGTTTCTAAATACTTGCTTAAAAGTGCTCCCAAGATGTTTCGTGGTCAGAGTCTAGGTAAAAAATGTGTCTCTGTGTAGTAAAACAGAGTATTCCTTAAAGAACTGTATTGGCCGACCCCTTTTTGGTGAGGTCAGTAAGCTCCTCCTCTGTCATATTATATTTAAAAATATATCTAATAAAACAAATAGTCTTTTCAAAGTATCAATTTTGCAATCTTCAGCATGACTCATGTTTCAAATGACATCTCTTTTGATCCATGCTGCATCCTCCTCACACAGGCTTCATATGAGCATTTACAACCTCGCACCCCTGTGTAATAACCTGGGTTTTCTCTTCAATGTCATAAACCTTTTTTATGATTTTCCCTCTTAATAAAGTTAACTTAAACAACTCTGTAATTAGCTCCTGGTCTGCCATGTAACACATTGTATCTAAAAACTAAGTGTGTGTGAACTCACATGCTGTCAGCATTTCTCTTAGCTTGCATCTGTCAGCTGAAATTTGTGGGGGGGGGTTGAGGTCACTCCTAGAGCATCAGTAGAGATAGTCATTAATACATTTTATATTAAAAAATATTATACAGAACTCAGAACTGGCTGTCTACGTCACACTCCCCTTATACTGAGGACTGGTAGCAGTAAAGTGGGTAAAAATAAGGTTGAGGTTAAAAATGAGTACTGGAAAGAGGAAAAGGAGGGAAGCTCTCAGGGTCTGTAACCAGCAGGAAAAATAAGAAGATAAAGAGAATGTAAAGGAATGCAGATGTAGGATCACAAAACAGCAAAAGAAGATCCATAGTTGGTTGGAAGGGGGTCTTTCTTAATGCCAGGAGTCTGCGTATTAAAATCAGTGAGTTCCAGGCATTGGTGCAAGACACTGAGGTGGATCTCATAGCCATTACAGAAACTTGGGCAACAGAGAATAATCACTGGGACTTTTCAGTCCCAGGCTGCACAATGTTTAGATAGGACAGAGGGTAAGATGGGGGGGGAGTGCTTATGTCAGGTGGACACAGCAGCTGTGGAGGGTGGATATATCAGGGGAAGTAGTGGGGGAAACAGTCGCTGTAGGTTCTCCTCACAGCCCCCTCAGGCAAGAAAATATGGGTGCGGGTGATCTATAGACCACAGGGACAAGGGGATGAGAGAGATGGGGAGCTCAGGAAGAGCTGGCAAGGGGAGTGAAGAAGAGGGAAGTGGTGGTGGGTGATCTAAACCTGCCGGATATTGACTAGGACATTCCAGAGGCCAGGTGCACCAGAAGTCAATATACATTGCAGGGTTACCTGCTGGTGCAGCTGGTTAAGGAATCCTCTAGACAGGTGTCCATTCTCAATTTGGTGCTCAGTTCACCAACTTGGAGATGGTGGGCTGAGTGAGGGTGGGGGGGGCACTGGAGTTCAATGACCATAACTCCTTTTGGTTCAGGCTGGCCCAAAGGACCAGAATGCCACTGTCAAAAACTGAAGTCCTAGATTTCAGAAGAGAAGACTTCAACCAGATGAGGGAGCTGGTCCAAGACAAATTGATCAAGGTGGGTAACATCAGAGATGTAGAGGAAAAAAGGAACCATTCTCAAGACAAAAAAGTTCTACATGAGAATTGTTACAAAATGAAACAGGTACATAAGAAAAATATGGTTCTTGAAAAGGATCACAGAAGTAGTGAGGGACGAGAAAACGGCTTTCACCAGGTACAAAGAAGAGTGTGTGTGTGTGGTGGGGGTGGGGTGGGGGGAATGGAGAAAGTACCAAATAAAAACTAGGTTAGCAAAGAGAACAGTCAAGAAGGCAAAGGCAGGCATGGAGCTGAGTATTGCAGAAGGGGTCAAAGGTGGGGAAAATGTTTCTTCGGATATAGTAAGGAAAAACGAAGCAGGAAGGGGATATTGTTAGGCTACAAGAGGGTGAAGTACTACAGGAATGTGAACAAAAGGCAGCCGTCCTTAGCAATTACTTATGTTCTGTCTTCACAAGGGAAGACAGTGGGCCACACACTGAAAGTGGCATCAAGATGGCTGTCAGAAACTTTCCTGAAATGAGGCAGCCAGTGTTTACCAGAAAAAGAGGATTGAAGCCCTAAAGGTTGATAAAACCCCAGGGCTAGATGGGATGCACCCAATTGTGCTCAAGGAATTGGCTGCAGAACTGACTGAACCCCTAGGGGAAGGGAACATTGTTTAACCAAGAGTAGCACACTAAGCCAAAGCTTGTTTCCAGATGTGACCTGGGAGCAAAAGGAAGTTAAGTGACTTGCTCAGGATCACACAGTATGCACCTAGGCGGCTGTGGGATTCAAACCCAGGTCTCCAGATCTGCAGCCCAAAGCCTTAACCCACTTCACTATACTGCCTCCAGCCCTAGTAGGACTATTCAATAGTTAAATTCAGACTGGTAATTCTGAAAGACTGGAGCATAGCAGACATAGTATGCAAGGGTGGGGGCAGAGGCATGGAGCAACCAGGAAATTACCTGTTAGCATTACCACTGTAGAGAGTTACCTGGTGGAGTCACTTATCAAAGAGGACTTTGTGGACTACCTAGAGAGCAGTGGTCTATAGGACAGTAAACAGCATGGATTTGTGGCAGGGAGTCTTGTCAGACTAATATGATAGTTTTCTTTGACTGGGTAACAAAGGTAATAGATAAGGGCCACACTGTGGATTTACTCCATTTTGATTTCAGTATGGCTTTCGACTCAGTGCTACACAGGAGATTGCTGAAGAGGCCGGAGGACCTAGTTGCTGCTAGGGATATAGACAGATAGGAAACTTGTTGAAGGAGAGACAGCAGAGGGTGGAAGAGGCGAGTTCACAAGTGGCGTGTAGCAGGGATCTGTCTTGGGTATTGTCCTCTTCCATATGTTCATCAGCGACATTGGAATGGGCATCGGGGGCATGTTGTGTCTCTTTGCAGATGACATGAAGCTCTACAGAGTGGTTGATAGCGATGAAGAGCTCAGGGCAGAGGGATCTACAAAGGTCAGAGAAGTGATCTAAGGTTTGGCTGTTGAAATTCAATGCAAAAAAATGCAAGACTATACACTTATGGAAAACAAAACAGGACAGAGTACTGGATGGAAGGGGTTAAACTGAGCACTGTGGCAGAGAAAAGGGACCGCTAGATGTAATAAAAGAGACACTGGATGATAATCACATTCAGAAAGAATCTATTACATCTTATATGTGTGCGCTACGAAAGAAACTGGCAAAATATGTTGAAATTGCCCACAAAATTAGGAAGAAGCCCGAAATCAGCAGAAGGTGTATTATGACTAGGGCCAGTTGTTTCCGGATATGGAATTATCCCAGTTCCGTGGTTAAAAATTGTCAATTTCAGATACCATTCAAAATATACAGTAGAAATGGAAATTTTCACTGTAAAAATATTCTAGCTTTACAGTGAAAGTTTTCATTAATTTTAGTCACTCCATTTCTCGCCTTTGCATGTCCAAAATCGAATCCCTACTTGCTGAAATTCTGTGCCTTGCTGTTTGTGGTCTGAATTAAATGTCCTACTTGCTGCCCTCCACAGATCTCTCTGAAAGGAAAACCTGACTGGATTGGCTGATTTTTTTTTTAACCTGCCAATTTTCAAATCCTAATTCCAAGACTGGCTGAGTTAGCACTAACAGCATTGCCCCATACCCCATACTGTATGCGTATACCCTCACCTCATCTGCTGGCTACAGCTGCACTGAGCCAAACTCAGTCCCCCCCCCCACCAAACACACACACACACTACACACAAAAAGGAAAACTTGACTGGATTACTTTGCTTTTTAGAGTACCAGTCCACCATGTTGTCCCTTACTCCTGAATGATGTGCTCCTGATTTCCAGCTCTCAGCCTCCGCACCATCTTACTCACACCATCCCTACCCCATCCTCACCAGCATAAATACACTGAGAATTACAGCCAAACTGTCACCCATACATAAATGTGGCCCTTGGTATTTCTTTTATTTATGTTTCTTTATTTTGCTTTCTTGCACTCTGTGGAATCTGGGGGAGGACTACTTTCATACAGAGGTGCTTGGGAACTCCAGGAAACATGCATGTCAGATGCAAGTATTAAACCTGTCGGATTCAGTGCAGGACACTCCAGGAGTACAGAAAATAATAAGTTGAAGGTTCCCAATTTTCTAAAGCTCCCAACGTATGTAAAATAAATATTTACACTTTCCTACTGGCTACGATGTGGACTTTTCTCCTTGGCAATTCTGCAGTGAAGCAGGGTGCAGCATTTTTGAAAGGCAGGTGAGCAAGATTGACAATTTCAGATCCAGACTGTAATTTCAGGAGAAACTGAGGCAATTTCAGTGATCGTTGGAACTCACTGGTTCTAATTATGACCATGGGGTAAAAGAAAATGTTTTTGAGACAGGTGAAAAGGTCATGTTACTGTATCCCACTATAGAAAACATAGAGGATAATGGATACCTCTCCATTGGTAACAAGCATGTTGTATCGAGAGGTTGCCCCTGGCGACATTAAGAACCTCAAGAGCGAAGCTCGAGAGGTTCTGTCACCAGGGGCAACCTTGAGATACAATGGCACGCTTGTTACCGATGGAGAGGCATCCATTGTCTTGTATAGTGTATGATGCCATCCACAGCTTGTACATTTTACATTTTAACAACACATTTTACAATTGGAGAGAAAATCCCCACACCCAGCACAAGCGGAGAAAAAAAAGCAGCCCACACACTCGCTCTGAACATTTTCTTTTACTTATGATTCAGCTTGGGAGTTTATAAGTAGATGAGTGACAAGCACATCAGATATTTTAAAACAAAAAAAATGACTGCATTTAAATTTTATTACTCAAGTTCATGTCAGCATTTACTTCCTGAAATGTGATTGACTTCATGCTGTCCTCTCGTGATCTTCAGCCAGTGTGACCAGTTCAAAAAAAAGGTTAAGCCAAAGGTGAAAGGGGATATTTTTTACACAGGCCGTGGTCTTTGGGAAAACAAGGGATTACTGTACCTTTGCCATTGTCTGCACCTTTGGTGCTTCTTTTGCTGCTATCCACTAGGTAGCTATAGATGTTTACAGTAAAACCTTCACTACTGCCAGATAGTAGGACAGCTCGAATGATCACTATGTTATGCTGCAGTAGACACATAGCTACTGCAGCATAACAACACAGAATGCAGCTTAACAGTGTTTCAGCTGAGATAGATTTTAGGCTATAACAATGTTCCATCATACATTATAAACTGTTCATGAAGTGGCAAGGGCCATATAAAGTGACTAAACATACTGGTAAAGTTAACTATGAGATTGAAACCCCTGATATGAAAAATCCAACCAAGATATACCATGCGAACCTCCTAATGAAATGGGTTGAAAAGAATCAAAGGTTGCTTTCATAGTATTACAAGAAACTGCTGAAGAACATATTGATACAGCTTACTGCTATATGGGACTAGAACAAACTGTAACTTCTGATGCTGTAAAGGTGAATGTTTCCTTACCTACAGAACAAACTGTAGAAATTCGTAACTTGGTAAAGGCATGCTTTTACCGCAGTGACAGGCCGAGCAAAAGAGGTTGAGCATGTGATAATGATGAGGAATGCTTGCCCTTGCAGATAAAACACATAGGGCACCATATTCAGAGGTGGCCAGCTGTACCGTGCAATCGATAGCGCCACGCACTGAATAGCACTGGCACAAAAAATGTGAATATTCAGACATAGTTTATGCAATAGCGACCACGCAGTTCAGACTGAATATATCGAAAATGCACAATAGCACAGTGGCACATATGCGGTGCACATGGCCAGTTCTGAATATTGGACAGCCACATATATAGGGCTAGGGGACAGCTGCACAAACAGTAGTGGTAGCACAATGTACTTGTGCACAGTAGAACACAGATAGCACAACAGTGTGACAGCCCAAGGGAAAGGGAACACTCTGTGGCTCACCACAGGGGCCAAAAGTGCCTGATGCAAGGACTGCAATGGGTGAGCTCTGTGCATCATTGAAACATAGACTTTGACAGCAGATAAGGACCGCTTGACCCACCTAGTCTGCCTGTTTTCCTACCTACTGGATAAGCTGCAGATTCTAATTAACCAACAGCCTACTTCCTCCTACCCCCCACTATAATTGCCTTATGTCTGTCACATGCATTCTTGAATTCCCCCACTGTTTTTGATCCCTCACGACCTCCTCAGGAAGGTAGTTCCATGCATCCACAACCCTCTCCGTGGAAAAATATTTCCTCATATTGGCCCTGAGCCGTTCCCCCTCTATCTTCAAATTGTGCCCCCTTGTTCTTGCACATCTCTTTTTCTGAAAGATAATTCCCTCTTGGACTTTGTGGATTCCCTTGAGGTACTTGAAAGTTTCTATCATGTTCCCACTCTCCCTCCTTTCCTCAAGGGTATACATATTAAGCTCTTTTAGTCTCTCTTCATATGGCTTCTGTTGCAGACCTTGCACTATTTTAGCTGCCCTCCTCTGGATCGCCTCCATCCTGTCTATGTCCTTGCAGAGATGGGGTCTCCAGAACTGCATGCTGTACTCCAGATGGGGTCTCACCAACTGTCCGTACAGAGGGATAACAACTTCCTGTTTTCTTCTGGTGATGCCTCTCCCTATGCATCCCAATATCCCCCCAGCCCTCCTTACTGCCTTCTCACATTGCTTGCCTACCTTAAGGTCATCTGATATGACTACTCCCAGGTCCCTTTCCATTTTTGTTGTTGATAGTACTTCCATTGTGTACTCTTCCCTGGCTTTTGCTTCCCAGGTGCATTACTTTGCACTGAATCTAATGTAACCACCCTACAAATTGGGGTTTACTATAATGTCTTCCTGGGCTCCCCAAGTGCCCACTGTCAGACCGGTGTCCTGTTTGTGGTAATTCTATTTGTGTGTGTAAGTGCCCTAGCGAGCCTCCGCACCTGTCTCTTTAAGAGCTTAGCTAAACTGTGTTTAGAGATTACAGTAGTCTGGGCTGGGTCTGAGTGACTTAAGAATTGTGGCTGGCCAGATGGTGTATTATTTAGTGCCATTCTGCAGTCGCTACTTGTGCAGAGGGAGCCCTCTTAGGAACTGTACTTGTTTATTGCTAAATTGCTGTTATAGTAAAGACAGAAAAGTTTGTCTAAACTGCTTTTATTGCAGCTCGAACATTTGGATGGGAGCCACCATATTGGGTTCTGGACTTCCAGCATTCGGACCAATCGAACCACTGGGGACCTAAAATGGAGCCTGTCCCCAGGGGTCTTGTGGGAAGGAATTCTGTAGTTTTTGTAGTTTTAACTGTTGGTGCCTAAATTGCCCTGGAGGGAGAGCCCATTCTGTGACTGACAGTTCCCTCAGTCAACCGAACCTTTTGGATTACAGGGAAATCCCTAGCACTGTCTGAAACAGTGGATCAGTTGGAGTTGGAGGCTGAAGAGTGAACAGCTCGAGCTTTTGAGCAACTGCTCCCAGAAGGAGCATAGGGGAATTGGCGGGAAGGCTCTGCTGGCCTGCCTGTCACGTTCTCCAGCCTTTGAACTGCCCATTGCAGAAGTCGGACTCTTCCAATTGCTAGCTTAGATCTGCAGCAGAAGCAAGAAGAAGTTTGTTACTGCGACTTGGGATTGGACTGAAGACTTACTCCAGAAGCGATCGGCCTGTCTGATAAGAAAAATAGCCTAGGAGAGAGAGGTTTGCGCAGTGAAGGGAGGCAGTATAGCGCAGTGGTTTAAGGCTCTGAACTGCAAATCTGGTGACATCAAGCAGACCAGACCTGGGTTTGAATCCCACAGCTTCCACTTGCATACTGTGTGACCCTGAGCAAGTCACTTAACTTCCCTGTGCTCCCAGGTCGCACTTGTAAAAAAGCTTTCAGCTTACTGTGTCTCACCTGGTTAAACAACTTAAAAAAAAAAAAAAAAAGTAAGTGAAGCTGTAATTTGCAACTGGACTGTATTTGTACTGTGGCTTACAGAAATTATTGATTTAAATATGCTGAATGTGTTTTGTGGGTTGCGATTTGGTTCTCCACAGCAGAATCTTGTGCACCAGCTGGAGGCTTCACCAGCAGAGAATCACGAACTGTTGCAGAACTGCTCATCCTGCCTGGGCCCTGCCATCTCGGCCAAGGCCGCTACTCCCGATTCAGACACCGTCTTGGCGAAAAACCCGCTTGGGGATTCGGCTCCGTGCTCAACATCACTGAACAGATAGCAACCATCCGGAGGTGAGTTGTGTCAGCCCTGCTTCTTCTGGCCTTCCAGATCAACACCACGAGGTCTTCATCTCACCTGTCCTGCATCCAGGTTTTGGTAGCGTGAGTACAATTCAGGGTAGCTCCCTGCAACAACAGCAACAATCATTGTGTACCATCTAATTGTTTGTTTGGGTTATTGCAAAGGACTGACTCATACGGCTTGGGATTACAAACACTTGGGTTGTGTGTATGTTAACTGTTTTCTTTCCTAAGGGCCCCAACAACAGCTGCAACGCTGGCCACCATGGGCAACGCTTCAGGCTAGCCTGCATGACATACTGGGTACCCAGGGTTGTTGAACTGTGTAATTGGGACTTACAGTGCATGCTGAATAATCCTGATTCTAATCAAATCACTAATCATTCTGCTAGATTCACGCCCCTCCCTTGTTCACTTCCCCTAAATAAACCTGATTGTCTTTTTTCACATGTAACCAGCTAGTGTGCATATTATTAGTTGGGTTACAGTGGTAATGTTGTATTATTGCATTGCTCATCTTATTTTCCAGGGTGGCTTCAGGGAAGTTGCAGCAGATCCAACCCTGGTGGTAAGTGAAAGGGGTGTGAGCATATTATTACTGCTATCTATTGAATGTGAATGTACCATTGTGTTACTGTTTAGGCCACTAGAAGAGTTGTTGGGTGGTTATAGCATCCCGGAAGGCTATACCAAAGCAGTTAAGCTACCCCCATACCATTCCTCCGGGTGGAGGCACCTGTTCACAGAACTCAGGCCCCTCAACCTGTGTATTGCCCTACAGACAGGGGTAGTAGCCCTTAGAATAGCGTCACCTAGGGTTTACATCTTGGAGGCACCACTGGGATTTGTGCTCTCTAGTGATCAAAAGTTGAAATTGCAGTCAAGTGCAAAATTGAGGCAGGAATTGAAATGGAGGTGCTTACTACACCCAAATGGAGAATTTCCCCCCACAAGCTGGTCATGCACTGCATGATGGGGTGGAGTGAGGCTGAAGGGGTAGACCCCCACCATGTCATATTACTACTTGATATCCCTGTGAGGACCACTAATGAAACTATTGAAGAAACAGTGGCGAAAGTTAAATGTCTGGGAAAGGTTGAAGTATGGGGGCAGGACTCAGATCTATTTGACCAGACCTTGGTGGCCCTCCTTTCTTGTAGCCTCCCCATATACCCCAAAATGGTATCCCCTGTTATTATGCCGGAAGGATTCCAGAAGGGGTGGAGAGTTATTCATTTGCATAGTGACCCGTCTTCCCCTGTGGCGTTCCCGAGGATTGAGGGGTTTAAAGACAAACTGGTGAGACTTCTAGCTGCAGAAGGGCAGTTAGCTAAAGAGCTGATGAAGTTTTTGAAGGATTCAGAAGAGACCACTCCCTTGCAATCTCCTCTGGCCTCTCCGTCCACCCCCAGGGCATCTCCTATTGTAGCGTCCCCATTGTGATACCTTCTGTACACCTGGACTCTTATTGCAGGCTCAGATTGTTCTCTGCTGCAGTTCCTGTGCCAGTAGGGGAGGACAACTTAGAAACATGGATGGACTATGCTACTCCCTTGGTTCAGGAGTGGCAGTGTTCAGAGGGGAAGAAGAGAAAGAGACTTACGGAAAGCTTGGGGCCCTGCACTGGAGGCTATTCAGTTCCTTCGATCCACAAACTGTCCCTAAAGCATACAGAGTACTCCTCTTACAATTATCTCTCCCATTCTCAATCCCTATTTTTATTGCAGAGGCCTACTGCTGTCCAGGCCACAACCCCTCCCTGGTTACTGACCTCATCTCTACCATAGTTTCCCTCACCTCCTCGGGTGAAGTATATATTATGGGCGATTTTAACCTAAACTGGTTATCCCCTTCCCTACTCAAAGTAAAAAACAACATTGCTGCCCATGATTTAACCCAACTCATCCTTGAACCTACTAGGATAAACCCCAAAACAAGCAACCATTTCTTAATTGACTGAGCTCTCACTTCCCACCCACACAGAGTCATCAAATCTGGAGTGTTATCAGATGCTCTGAGTGACCATCGCATGACCTTTCTAGTACGCAAAATACACCATACCAAAGTCACCCACAAAACCTTAGTGACTCACTCATACAAATCCATGCACCGTGGGCTACTCCTACTTGACTTATTATGCACTAACTGGTCCCCTATAACCTCAGCAAACACTATTGACGCAGTCGCAGAATATTTCAAAGGTAAATTTCTCAAAGGTTGGAACCGGCACTCCCCTCTACGCAAAGTTAGAGTCCACGGGAACTACCTTCCTTGGGTCACACTGAAACTCATAGTATGCCAAAGAGCAACGGACCAAGCCTGGAAGCAACACAAAATCTCCAAGCTCCAGAAAGACTACAACATCTATGGTCAGCTTTGAACAAATGTAGCAAAGCCACTCATTTGGCTAAAGCCGACTACTTTACCTCAACCTTTCAATCGAACATAAACAGACCCTCAAAATTTTGGAAAGTCATTCACTCTCTCTTTTCCCCCCTTCTTCTCCTCCTACCCCCCTTCTCACTATAAACAACACTATTACCTCTGACCACTTGAGTGTCACCTCTGAATTTAATTCCTTTTTCACCTCCTGTGCCTCTGCCCTTCTACCCTCCTTACTATGTTCTCAGTCTGTTCCTCCCCCTAACTCACCACACACCTATCCCCAGCCCCTTCCTTTCTCATTCACTAACATAACACTGTCTGACACCCTGGATGTCCTGCTTACCCTAAACCCTTCTAAAGGCAGTTCGCCTGATGGGCTGGACCCCAAGCTGCTTTACCTTTCTGCTATGGCTATCTCTGCCCCACTGATGGAGCTACTCAACCTCTCATTCACATTGGAAGCTATCCCTTCTGTCTGGAAACATGCCTTTGTTCTCCTCCCTAAGGGTGGTGACTCATCCTTCCCTGGGAATTATCACCCAGTATCCCTACTTTCCACCCTCGCTAAGCTGCAAGAACACCTAGTTCTCACTCAACTCTCTGCCTATCTCTCTCACTCTAACTTTTTCACCCCCTTTCAATCTGGCTTTTG
Organism: Neoceratodus forsteri; assembly: GCA_016271365.2. NCBI lineage: Eukaryota > Metazoa > Chordata > Ceratodontiformes > Ceratodontidae > Neoceratodus > Neoceratodus forsteri. Next base: position 174,532,534 of record CM028135.1, read on the forward strand.
TAAAAACCACTCTACCACCTCCCTGATTAGGCTCACTGACTCCATCCTCACTGGGATGGACAGTGGTCAAATCACGTCCACCATCTTTGTCGACCTAGCCAAGGCTTTCGACACTGTCTCCCACTCTATCCTGTTACACTCTCTCTCCATTGCAAGCTTGTCAGCTGCTGCCGCAAACTGGTTCCATGCCTATCTGGTAGGTTGGACTCAGTCAGTTGGAATAGTGGATTCCATATCCTCACCCCTCCCTATCTACACAGGGTTCCCGCAGGGATCAGTGTTGGGTCCCATACTCTTCTCCATCTTTCTCAATGACTTGCTGTCTGTCTGCACATCTATCTCTATTCATACGTATGTAGACGACACGGTCCTTTACACCTCTGGCCACTCCCCTCACCAATGTTGCAACCAGACTTCAGAACGATCTCAGCAACGTTCAGTGCTGGTTTTGCTCACATCAGCTTTTTCTAAATGCCAAGAAGACTGTCTCCATGACCTTCAGCACTCGGCAGAGACTTTCAAGGCTCCTCTCCCTACCCACTTTCCACATCCTCAGTGGGACGGTCCTCGAGGACACCTCCTCATTCAGATATCTGGGAGTTTGGCTTGACCAACACCTCACCTTCTCTGGTCACATGGACACCATCCTTAAAAAGCTGTGCCCCAAGTTTGGTGCACTATTTAGGAACTGGGACTGCCTCCTTCTCCCAGCTAGGCATGAACTTGTCCAGAAGATGATCCTCCCCATCTTTGATTACTGTGATGTAGTCTACAGTGCCGCACCTAAGACCTCCCTAGCTAGATTGGACACCCTCTTTAACTCCTTCTGCTGCTTTGCACTTGACGCTCATACCCGCACTCATCACTGTCAACTTTACCACACTTTGGCTTTCCCATCTCTTGATAACAGACGTCTCCTCCACTGTGCTAAATTCATCTCCAAATTTTGGTTTGGCTCCCTCCCTACTTATCTCAACTCTTCCCTATCAATCCCCCCACCATCCACCCATTCATTTAGGTCCTCGGCTTCCCATACTTTAGGTGTTCTATGCTGTATGACTACTGTCAGCCAGACAGCCTTCTCGTACTGCTTCCCTAAACTGTGGAATTCCCTTACCCCCCCAATTTACCTTTCTTCTTTCCCTTCCTCTATCTCCTCAGCCTTACATAATTACCTATCTGTGAACTGCAACTGCAATCGAGCAGACCTTGTTGCATCTAAATGGGCTGTAATAGTTATCCTATTACCGCACTTGCTGGTCTTCTGTTCACTATGATGTATTGGAATACACATGCCAACTGTAACTTCTTGCTGCCTGTTACTGCTTGTTATTGTTCTCTAGTTGGTAACATACCCTGTGCATGATTGGCGCTATATACTGTTTTGTTGTTTGTCTATGACTTATTCGTATGTCTTACAATTCCCATATACTGGCAGTGTATACTGTTGTGTTGATTATGTTTTATTGTGTGCTTTCCAACTCCCTCACCCTCAAGGACGCACCATGAGATGAGCAACTTCTTGTTCAGTGTGCCCTTCCTGGTGAAACTCCTAAATAAAAATAAATAACTAAATAAAAATAAATAAATAAATAAAACACAGAGGTTACTGCAGCTGAGTACCTCTCTGCTTTAGGAGGGATGTTTGGCAGCACCAAATCCGGGGAAGACTTAATGTGGAAGTTCAAGTCTGCTAAACAGTGGATGAATGAGAAGTTGTCTGCTTTTGTCACTCGAATTGAATGGGCCCTGCAGAGAGCCCATAGAAAAGGGGGTGTCCCAGCTAGTAAACTTAATCATTTCAGGCTGGAGCACATCCTAAAATCTGCATGTTACTCTAGTGTGCTTATGTTAAAACTGAAGTTACAGGACAGGAAAGCTAACTCTCCTGAATACTGCTGGCTGATGAAGGAGATTCAAGAGGCTGAGAATGATGAGGATGACTGGGAACCCTATGCTGGGGTTGCATGCACTACTCCGACCCCAGACTGACCCAAAGAAAAGAAGAAACTTTTGAGATGCAGCAAGTTCGAGAGTTGCTAAAGGAGATGTGAGCCAGCCAACAAGCTGCAGCTAAAGAGGCCAGGAACTCTTAACTCTTGCCTACCTAAGACTGAGACTGGCAGTTAGACCCCACCTGTGGGTGTGGGGGCTCATGCTATTCCTTCTGAACCTCCAGTTGAATCCAGATTGGTGGAAGAAATGAGGGAGCTGCAAGCTTTAGTAAGGGACCTCATACACGCCACCCAAACTTATGCCCCCTGGTGGAATGGCAGAGACAGGGAACATGAGCCCAAACCAAAAGAGGACAGTAGACCTCCCTCCTCCAACTGGCACAAAGTTTGGGAAGAACCCAACTACCCCAGTGATCCTAGGGAACAGGTGTTCTGCTACAGGTGTGGAGAAGACAGTCATACCCGACGAGGTTGTAATTCTCCTGAAGATCTGCGAAAGGTCACTGCTAAACTGCTCAATCTGGTTTGAAAGAGCAATATCAAACCTCAGCCAGGCCTGTCACGAAAATCTTTTCCCTCCAAGACTGCTGTAGACCAGTCTGCCAAAATACTTCCCCAGATTGGTTTGACATGGTGGGTCCCTCCATGAAGACTATAGTAACAGTTAATGGCATCTCCACTCAAGCTGTGCTAGACAGTGGCTCGCAGGTCACCATTACATTTCAAGATTGGCATGACCAGCACTTATCTGACCTTCCACTCCTACCCCTAGAAGGACTGCATCTATGGGGACTGAGTGAAAAATCTTATCCTTACTGAGGGTATGTATGAATCTGGTTGTCTTTCCTTACTGCTATTGCTGGCATGGTTGAACCAGTAGAGACCTTGGCCCTGGTGTGCCCACTGACTGGACTGTACGATGGTGTCCCTTTGTTGACTGGTACCAATGCCCATTTGTTCGGCCAGCTAGCCCAGCTCTGTTAATAGAAACAAGTCAAATGGACTGGGAAGACCCTATACATTCTGGCCTTGGTTTACAGATGCAAAACAGAGAAATTGAGAAAGATGAACCCGTGGGTATAGTATGGAAAAAAGACCCAGATTCAATTGTATTGCCTCCAAATGCTCAGTGTACCATCAGTGACGTAGTGCGAATAAAGAAGGATGTCAAAAACAAGATTCTTAAGCTGTATGCCCCAGAAGAGGGGGAAACTGCCTGAGGGACTACTGGTCAAGCCTAGCATTCTACTGGCCCGAGTCCATGCCTATACTCGGCAGATAGTGGAACAAGTCCAAAACATGTCAGTAAATCTAGGGTGCACCCTAGCTACTGTATATTGTGCAGATACTGCTGTATTACCCAGCAAAAAGTGCCCTGGAGAGGATGATGAAGCAACCCCTGACCTGTTTGACTTTGAAGAGTACCCCCTGCCCACAGAATGGAAAGCTAAGATTAGCCGGAGATAGGCTCAGAGAAGCAAAGTGTTCTCATTGAAAGAGTGGGATGTGGGATGCATCACACGGGCCAAACACCACATCAGACTTCATGATGGGAAGTCGTTCCAAGAGAGGTCCCGCTGCTTTACGCCTGCTGAGATTGATGATGTTCAATGCCATCTCCAGCAAATGCTAGCAGTAGGGATCATCCAAGAGTCTCGAAGTCTGTATGCCTCTCCGATTGCGGTAGTCCAGAAAAAAAAATTGATCAGTGAGGATGTGTGTGGATTACTGGACATTAAACCGAAGAACTGTCCCGGACCAATATACCATGCCACGTATCCAAGATGCTCTCTATTTCCTCGACAGAAGTCAGTGGTTCTCTGTGCTAGACCTTCGGAGCAGGGATTATCAAATTCTGTTGGCCCCAGAAGACAGAGAAAAAACAGGCATCATCTGTCTCCTTGGTTTCTATGAGTTTCTGTGCATGCCTCAGGGTATTTCGGGGGTGCCCGCCACTTTTTAGCGGCTGGTGGAATGAGCTGTGGGAGACATGAACTTGAGAGAATGCCTTGTCTATCTTAATGATGTCATTGTGTTTGGCTGGACCCTTGAGGAACATGAAGCCCATCTGTTCAGGGTTCTTGACTGATTAGAAGAGTTTGGACTAAAATTATCAATAGACAAGTGTCAATTTTTCCAGAAATCTGTGAGATATGTTGGTCACATAGTGTCGGCAGAAGGGATTCAGACAGACCCAAGCAAAGTGGAGTTTTTTGACCACCTGGTCCCAGCCTAATAATCTGAAAGAACTGCAAAGATTTTTGGGATTCTGCGGCTATTATCGCCGGTTCATAAAAGACTACACAAAAGTTATCCACCCTCTGCTCAAGTTTAACTCAAGGTTACCCACCTTCAACAAGAAATACAAGAAAAATGCAGTTAAAGAAGAGGAAAAGGTTTACTTCCGGACACTTGAACCTTTTGGAGCCAGGTGGACTTCCGAGTGTGAGGCGGCCTTCTAGGATATCACTCATTAACTCACTCATGCCCCTGTGCTGGCATATGCCAACCCTACCAGACCAAATGGGTTGCACACTGACGCCAGCTTGAAGGAACTTGGTGCTATTCTGTATCAAGAATATGAGGAAGGTTTATGCCCAGTAACGTTTGCCAGTTGGAGCCTAACCACATCTGAAAGAAATTTCCCTGTACACAACCTTGAATTTCTTGCATTAAAGTGGGCTGTGGTGGATCAATTCCATGAATATCTTTATGGTGCAAAGCTTCTAGTAAAAACTGACAACAGTCCTCTCATCTATGTCCAGACTTCAGCTAAGTTGGATGCCATGGGGCATCGCTGGTTATCTGCACTTTCCACTTATGATTATTCAGTGGAGTATTGACCGGACTTAAACCACATTGATGCTGATGCCCTCTCCAGAAGGCCTGATTCTAACGCAAAGTGGGTGAGGATGTCTGAACAGTTTGTCAGAGCCCTATGTCAGAAATTCGATAAAGATGAACACCTCTCTCCTGAAGAAGTTGACTGCCTGGTGGACTGCTTGGGCCCTCCTGACATCTGTGTTCCTGTAGTCTACTGTCATCTTGTAGCCTTAGACCTCAGCGCATTGCCCCAACTTACCCCTGACAACATACAGTGGGCTCAGGCTCAAGACCCCATGATTAAGCCAGTGTTAGAGGCTATTCACGCTGGAAATTATGTGTCCAAGCTTCGCTCTTCAGATTCACAAATGGCCCTGCTGTTTAGAGAGGGGCCCAGACCGAAGTTACGTAACCAAGTACTTTATAGAGAGACTATAAACCGACAAGTTCAAATTGACAAACAGCAACTAGTGTTACCTACAGCTTTTAAACATGTAGTTCTACAGGCCCTCCATGACCAGATGGGACACTTAGGTTGTGAACGAACTACAGACTTGGACTGTGCTAGATTCTGTTGGCCAGAAATGGGGGCTGACATTGAGACTCATGTCAGAACTTGCAGCCGTTGTCTTCAGAGAAAATCTCAGCCTCAAAGGGCTGCACCCTTGGTTAATATCTCAGTTTCAGTTAGGAGCATCAACACAGTATAGCACATAAGGTAGAACAGTAAGGTAAGGAATACAAATTAAAGATTACTTTCAGTCATAGACAAATATTCACATCACAAATTGTGAGGAGAAATTCAAAACACAATAATAATACAAAGTGATAAGCAGGCAGTGTATTTAAGGTAAGTGCTAGTAACAGTTGTCAGCAATGGACCATATTATACAGCATATATACATAATCACCACTGACTTGGATCAAACTGGGCAAAACAGAACAAATGTTATAAGAATCAACTTACAGATAGCATCATAAGTACTGTGACCAAATGCAGTGGTCCAAGTGAAGGTTGAACAGCGGAAAGGGAAGGAGATAGTCATAAGTAGGGAGGGGAAGCTATGCTTCAGGTGGAAGGGAGGCAGGAGTTACAGAGAGGAAGATGTGAGTGATAGAGTTGTAGCTGAGAAGGTTATGGGGGTTTAAAGCAAGTGCAAGATTCAGGGTTAATGAGGAAGTTTTGTAGCTTGTATTTGAAGATAGTATGTGTGGGTGCAATATGAGCTTCCATTGCATATGGAGTTCCAGTGCTTCGGGGCCGCATGTAAGAAGGCAGCGCCACCTTTGGAAGTTTTGCACCTGGGCTCTTGTAGTAGGGCTATATCAGCAGAACGTAGGCCATGGGTGGAGGAGTGAGGCATTTGAAAGGTGCTTAGTGACATTGAGGTGTTAGACCTGATTATGTTGTCGACCAGGGAGCAGAGGGAGAGGAGCCGATGGGTGGAGGGGGAAGGCCAATTGAGGTCAGCATAGAGTTGACAGTGGTGCTTTAACCGAGGGGAAGCAGAGGCACAGCAACAGAATGTTATTGTAGATGGTGTCCCATTTGTGAAGTGAGGCTTTAGAGATATTGATGTAGGTGACGGCACCATAGGCAAGTGATGGTAACAGAATACCATGCACAATGGCCAGTCTAGCAGAGGGAGCACATGACTTGTTTTGTAGGCAACACTGATTTTGCTGTTTACTGCATTACAGGTGGCCTGGATATGTTGGTCAAAGTCTAGTGTTTCATAGAGTAGTACCCCAGGGTATTTAAATGCACTCACAGTGTCCAGGAAGGAGCCAGCTGGACTAGGAATCTTAAGCTGACCACAACAAGTTTTCAGTTTGGCGGTAGAGCCACATAGCTTGGCCTGTGTCTTGGAGATAGTGAGAAGAAGTTTGTTGTTCATGAGCCAGGATTGGACATGAAGAAAAGCAGAGGATAGTTTCAGGTTTATGTCCTGTATAGAACTGGAACTATAATACAGGACAAGATCATCTGCATAGTGGGTGGTCGAGCAAGAGGGGATATTAAGCTCAATCTGGTTTATGAAAATAGAAAAGAGAAGAGGGCCCAGTATGGACCCTTGAGGGATGCCGAGTTTAACAAGGGATTGACCAGATATTGCAGAGTTGAATTTAACGACTTGATATTGATTGGATAGGCAGCTATTGAACCAGGTAACAGAGCTTTTTGAGAAGCCAAGAGACATACGATTGGTCAGTAGAAGAGGGTGGTCAACCAGATCAAAAGCTTTTGTGAGATCAATAAATATGACCCCAGTTAGGAGGCTAGAGTCTATAGCGTGAAGTATATCATTTGTGAGCTGGAGCAGGGCAGTGGCGGTGCTATGCCCATTACAGAGACCATGCTGATATGGTGAGAGCAGGTTGTAGTTGAAGAGGAATTCAGCGATTTGGGTGGCTACAATCTTTTCAAGGATCTTGCTCAGCACCGATAGAATGGCAATGGGATGATAGTCGGAGATGTCCTTTTTATCCCCTTTCTTGAAAATTGGGGTGACTGTGGTGATTTTCCAGATGCTTTGGACATGTCCTTTGCAAAGAGACAGGGTGAAAATTCTGGATAGTGGTGCCGCAATGAAGGGGGAAACCAGTTTGAGCAGTTTGGGATCAAGGCCATCAGATCCAACACCTGTGTAGTCCAAGATGGCGCCTAAATGCCTGAGGATGTCAAGTCTGGAGATGGCTTTAAAGTGAAAAGGGGGGTGTTTAGGTGAGTGATTCTCAGTTGCAGGGCTAGTCATGGGGGTGATGATGGAAAAGCTGCCGTGTATTTGGAGAGGTCAGAGAAATGAGTGTTAAAAGCATTAGCAGTAGAAGATGGGTTATTACAGTGGGCACCATTCAGGACCATGTCGTTATTCGAGTGATGTTGTTTAGAGCCCAGAAATGTTTTGATGTGAGCCCAGAACTTTCTAGAGTCTTCAGATGTATCCAATATGAGTTCCTTATAATAGGAGCTTTTGGCTAGCCTGATTTGTTCTTTGCAGGTGTTTCATAGAGCTCTGCAGTTATTATAGTCAGACATGAAGCCTGTTTTTAACGCCTTTCCAGCTTTTGTCCCTGGCTCGAAGGGAGGCCAGAAGATCTTTGTGAAGCCATCTGGTTTGTTTTGCTCGAACATGCCATGAGGTGAGGGGAAGGTGTTTATTGTGTAGGGTCATAAATTTTTCAATAAAGAAGCCGAGGGCTGCTTGAGTATTGAGGGTTTGCTAGAGGTAGGCCCAGTCAATTCAAGAGATCTCATTAAGGAAGATAGTGTGGTCTAGTTTTGCACAGTCACGGAAGGTAATTACCCGTGGTGGAGGGGAGGGAGTTGCAGAGGGACTCCAAATGCACAGGATTGGAGCGTTGTCAGAAATAGCATCAGGTAGAGTACCTACAGCCGCGATCCTGTCAATGTGATTAGCTAGTATCCAGTCAATAAGTATGCTAGATACAGTGGTGGATGTCACTGTAGCTGGATCAGAGATGATTTGGTGTAGGTTAAAATCTTTGACCAGAGGGAGAGAAGGGTGTTATGAGTGTGCCCCAGCTAGTTCAGGTTCATATCCCCTAGAATGAGCAGTTCATTGTGGCCAGATATGGAGACAGAGAGCTCAAGCAGCTCAGTGAGACCTGAGGTGCCGCTACGGGGTGGGTTGTAGGCACATACTATGTGCAGCTTTTTTGAGCCAAGTAAGAGGATGGTGTGGAGAGATTCACATGAATGTTTTGAGGGGGTTGGGGCTAGGGAGAGATTAAGATGGCTCCTAAAATAGATTGTCACTCCCCTGTCCCATTTACAGGATGCTGTATCATTCCTAATAAGGTTGTAGTTATTTAGTGTGCACACAGTATCAGGGATGGAGGGCTAGAGCCAGGTCTCAGATAGACAGAGGATGTCAGGATGATATAGAGCCATGAAGGCTTCTAGTTCAAGAAGATTTTTCATAAGGCTTCTGACATTAAGGTGGATGATATGTAGCCCCTTTAGACTGGACCAATTCCCTATTGCACCTTCAGGCAATGTCAGAGGGCCTGGATTCATTTCTGTATACCCCGATAGTAATAGAGCAGGGAGCAGCAGGTACCAGAGCTTGCGGTTTATAAATGAGTGGGTCAGGAGAGATTTGTTCCTTAGCTGTTTGACCGTGAATAACAAGGCATGGTACAGTGGGAACCTTGGGAGGATAATAGGGGTAAGATCAGCATGGTTGCGAGAGGCAGCAGTCATGTTGGAGAAAGTAAAATCATTAAGACTCAAAGCTGATTTGGACATGGCTATGGGGCAAAAGCTGACAGAGAGCAGTTGTAGGATGAGTATTGTTATCCCAGTGATCTACAGGGATCGCACCAGTTAGGCCATGCTAATATTAAGGTGGGCAAGGATCCACAGGAAAAGGAGAGGTACCAGCACCTGTAACAGAAACAGGAGGGGCAGACAGCAGGGAGAGAAGGGTTAAGAAAGGGTGTGGCTTGGATTGAGGAGGCGGTGTTTGAAGTGAAGGAAGAGCATTTAACAAAGAGCTGAAGTGGGAAAGGGCAAGTGGGCCAAAAAACCTGTTCAGTTGTTCGTCACAGATCACGCTTTAAAGTGCTCTCAGGGAGAGTGCCAAAAGTTGCAATGCATAGCTAGTTTAAAATAAGAGGGCTGTAGCAAATGGCAGGCTGGCATCGGTCACTGGGAGCCAATAGAAGATCCGTGTTTGAAGCCAAGAGAGCCCAGTCAGTTCAGTACCTGGATCCGGGGTGAGTAGAGCAGCCGTCGGCGTTGCTGGCTGAAGGCGTTCTAGGTGGGTGGTGGGCTTTGCTCCAGGCGGAGGGGAGCAGCCGCTGGAGCTGCGGATGGCAGGAGCCATGGGCGGCCTTTTTGGCTCCTACAGGACAGGGGAGACAAAGAGAAAAAGGGGATTAAAACTGGTTTGAGACAAAGGACTGTCTAAGCAATGGGAGGGACACAGTTTAAAATATTTGCAGTAAGGTAAGGAGGTGAGAAACGGGGGTGTAGTTAGGGAAAGGTCCAAGTAGGGGACGTCTACATTATGGCGCCAAAAAATAAAATATAGAAACAGTGGCACAAAAGAAGGTCAGGTCAGGGGAATAAAGAAAATGGTAATATGAGGTACAGATCAAGTGAAAGAGGTGTCTTATACAGACGAGTTAGGTAGATGAGGAAAAAACAGGCTTCAGGCTCAGGCATACCCAACCAAAGACCAGAAAGCATCCACTGTGGCCTAGGTCCTAACTGAGAAGTTCTTTGTCCATTATGGTGCCCCCCAGAGAATTCACTCTAATCAAGGGAGAGACTTTGAAAGCCATTTGATCAAGGAAATGCTCTCACTGTGGGGAGTGCGAAAGTCCAGAACTACCCCCTATCACCCCTGGGGGATCCGCAGCCTGAAAGGTTTAGCCGAACATACAAATGAGCCAGCAGAAACAGACCACCAGGTCTAAGTCTGCTCGAGTGTGCAGCCAGCACTCCTAGTTTCCAGCTGCCCCAACCCCCCTCCCTTTTGTCATCCCACTGCCACCCCCCATCCTCACTCTCCCCTGTTCCCTGTCCTATGCCCTTTTGAAGCTGTTCATAGATTTACATGATACCACCCATTCTGGTAGGGCATTCCATTTTGCTACCGCCCTCTCTGTGAAATAGTGTCTCCTCATTTCCTTCCTAAATCTTCCCACCTCCATTCTTAGCCCGTGCCCCCGGTGACCCTCCCCCTCCTTAACTTAAAGGCCCCATCTGCCCCATCTTTATTGATTCCCCTCAGATACTTGAATGTCTCTATCATGTCCCCCCTGTCCCTTCTATCCTCCAGGGTGTACATATTGAGGTCTCCCAGCCTGCTGTCATAGTCTGTCCCCTCCATTCCACATATCATCTTTGTTGCCATCCTCTGCACCCCCTCCAGCAGCCTGATATCATGCTTTAGGTATGGCCTCCAAAACTGCACACAATACTCCAAGTGCGGCCTTACCAGCGATCTGTAGAGGGGCAAGATCACCTCACTTCGCCTGGACGAAAACCCCCTAGCTATGCACCCCAGCATTTTGTTAATTTTTGCAGCTGCTGTCCTGCACTGGGCAGTGTTGTTCATGGTCCCCGTTATCATTACCCCAAGGTCTTTCTCCTCCTCAGTGATCCCCAGCTTAACCCCCCTAGCCAGTATTCTCTCCTTGGGTTCTTCACCCCAAAGTGCATAACCTTACACTTCTTTGCATTGAACCCCAGCTGTCACCTTTCTGACCACTGCTCTAGCTTCCTTAGGTCCCCCTGCAGCTGCTTCCACCCCTCCTCTCCATCCACCACTGTTCCGATTCTGGTGTTGTCAGCAAACAGACATACCTTGCTCACCACCCCATGTCCGGTGTCCGATATGAAAAGCCCAAACAATACTGGCCCCAACACAGAGCCCTGTGGCACCCCACTCGTCACTGGCCTTGGAGTTGAGAGCTCCCCTCTCACCACCACCTGTTGCAGCCTCCCACTCAGCCAGCTTGTAATCCAGTTCATCATGTTTGCCCCCTACTCCTACACCAGTTAGCTTCCCCCCAAGCCTCCCAGGAGGCACCGAATCGAAGGCCTTGCTCAACATTACTAGACATGCTGGGCATACTTCATCCCTGGGACAAGTCCAAATGGAGCCAGCAGATAAGCAGCTTAGTACATGCGTATAACTACACTAGAAGTGATGCCACTGGGTTCTCTCCATACCACCTAATGTTTGGCAGAGAATCCTGGTTGCCAGTAGACATCTGCTTTGGAGTGTCCCCTGATGGAGTCAGAGCTGAAAATCACTGGTATGTTCAAAAGTTAAAGGCCCAGTTAAACCATGCATATCAACTAGCACACACCATGGCAGCAAAGAGGAACTTAGCAAATAAAGAAAGGCACGACAAGCATGTCAAGGCCCAAACTGCAATCTGGAGACAGAGTTTTGTTATGAAATTTGAGACTGCTTGGAAAAAACAAAACTGCCGATAGGTGGCATCACACCCTCTACATTGTTGTCAGCAAGCCGGAGGATCTGCCAGTCTATAATGTGCGTCCAGAAAATTGATCCACGAGCTGTCAAGACAATGCACTGGAATCACTTGCTGCCCATTGGCCAAATTATCATCGATTCTGCACCCCAAGACACTGCCCCTCCCAGGCCTGTAACCAGAGCTGCAGCCAAAAGGAAGTAGTTAACCCCATCTCCAGTTGTCAAGGATTCAAGGCCTTCCCCCAGTCAGGCCCAAAATGACATTGATTGCCAGTTTGAATCTGATGACAGTGAGTGTGAAACTCTCTATTACCCGTCTTATGAATTGAGTCAGTTGTTTCAAGTTAACCCCATGTACAACTTTGGAGATGAAGCTGGGTCTTCAGGACTGTCTAACCCTCCAGCCTTCTCCACAGCCCTTGTGCCCCGTGAAAGTGAGGTGTAAAGTGTGACTTCTGGTGTAGCTGACTCTCTGTTTCTGGTAGAACTAGCTGAACTCCCAGAAGGAGAACCAGAAACCAAAAGCACCACTGGTGACATACCAGTAAGTACAAAAATAATTGCACATGGTGAGTCTGACAGTGCTATGGAAAATGCAGTTGATGAAGTTAACGACTCTGAAAGTATTAATCAAGTATTGTATGATTTGAATTCCATGGAATTTCCCCTAGATGATGAACCTGGAATCTCTTCAGAACCAAACACTGAAAGTAATGTCATTGAACCAGAGCCAGAAGTTGACAGTGCTTCCAGTACAGAACAGACAACCAGTGCAGAGGTGCTTCTTCCTACAGAAGCAGACTTGTTGACAAACTGAGAGACCCAAATGCAGCTGTTGAAAGAACTGAACCAGTGCCTGCCCCTCCCAGAAAGTATGGACGAGCCTCAAAGCCAGTGATATGCCTCAGTTATGACTCCCCTGGAAGGCCTGTAGATCTTCCATTACATGTAGCCCACAAAGGGGTGTATATTTATGAACAGATGAACATACAAAATTTGCCAGCAAATAAAGGCCTAGAGGTCTATCAAGTCTGCTCGAATGTGCAGCTAGCACCCCTTATTCTGCAGCTATTTCTGAAAGCTGTCTTCCAAAACTGAGTTATTCTGCCACCTTCAAGTTACTAGTAAAGCTCTCAGGCCAGTGTACTGATTCCCTTGCATATTGCAGTCTTATTGCAGCTGATAGGGATAGGCCCCAAGCCATGTGTGTTAGCGTACAGGAGGTGATCCAAACCAGAACTGTAAGGGTAATGTGTATGAACACTTAAACATGTTAAACTGTTTGTGAAATGTTATGGAAAATGTTATAAAATGATGCCCTTATGGAACTATCATTGCTAAAGTGAAAAATATAGCAGTACTGTTATGACATACTTGTCTTACTGATGCATCAGCTTTTATTTTTGTAGAGCTAATAGAACATGCATGTATCTTTACATAATGTGTTTAAAGACAGACTCTTAAAGTAAGTGTAGACTTGAAGCAGACGCCAAGTTTTTCCAGGCAGGGAAGAGTGTAACCCCCTACAAATTGGGGTTCATTATAATGAAGTATCAAACAGTTTTAGACATACACAACCTCATAAGCAGGATGCAGGCTTCAAAATAAGTTAAGTTAACATATTTATTAAGCCAAAAACAGTGGATACAGCATACCTCTTGCCTGACATGTTTCAGACTTGTGTCCTTTTTCAAAGGCTTTGGGTTTACTATAATGTCTTCCTCGGCTCCCCAAATACCTACTGTCAGGCTAGTGTCTTGTCTGCAGTAATTGTATTTGTGTGTGTGTGAGTGCCCTAGCGAGCCTCAGTGCCTGTCTCTTTAAGAGCTTAGCTAAGCTGTGTTTAGAAATTAGTCTGGGCTGGGTCCGAGTGATTTAAGGCTTGTGGCCGGCCAGACGGTGTATTATTTAGCTCCATTCTTCAGTCGCTACTTGTGCAGAGGGAGCTATCTTAGGAACTGCAATTGGTTACTGCTAAATTGCTGTTATAGTAAAGACAGAGAAGTTTGTCTAACCTGCTTTTATTGCAGCTCGAACATGAGATTGGAGCCACCATGTTGGGTTCTGGACTTCCAGCATTTGGACCAATCGAACCACTGGGGATCTAAAATGGAGCCTGTCCCCAGGGGTCTTGCGGGAAGGAATTCTGTAGTTTTTGTAGTTTTAATGTTGGTGCCTAAACTGGCCTGGAGGGGGAGCCCATTCTGTGACTGACAGTTCCCTCAGCCAACTGAACCTTTTGGGTTACAGGGAAATCCCCAGAACTGCCTTAAGCAGTGGATAAGTTAGAATTGGAGGTTGAAGAGTGAACAGCTTGAGCTTTTGAGCAGCTGCTTCCAGAAGGAGTGTAGGGGAATTGGCGGGAAGGCTCTGCTGGTCTGCCTGACATGTTCTCCTGCCTTTGAACTGCCCATTACAGAAGTCAGACTTTTCCGATTGCTGGTTTAGATCTGCAGCAGAAGCAAGAAGAAGAGTGTTATTGCAACTTGGGATTGGACCGAAGACTTGTTTCAGAAGCGATCAGAGAGAAATAGCCTCAGAGAGAAAGGTTTGCACAGCGAAGCTGTAATCTGCAACTGGACTGTATCTGAACTGTGGCTTAGAGAAGTGATTGATTTAAACATGCTGAATGTGTTTCATGGGTCGCGATTTGGTTCCTCATGGCAGAATCTTGTGCACCAGCTGGAGGCTTCACCAGCAGAGAATCACAAACTGTTGTAGAACTGCTTATCCTGCCTGGGCCCTGCCATCTTGGCCTAGGCAGCTACTCCTGATTCAGAGACCATTTTGGCGAAAGACCCGCTTGGGCATTTGGCTCCCTGCTCAACACTATCGAATGGGTAGAACCACCTGGAAGTGAGTCGTGTTTGGCCCTGCTTCCCCTGGCCTTCCAGATCAACACCACGAGGTCTTCATTTCGCCTGTCCTGCATCCAGGTTCTGGTAGCATGAGTACAATTCAGGGTAGCTCCCTGAAACAACAGCAACATTGTGGACCATGTAATTGTTTGTTTGGGTTATTGCAAAGGACTGAGCTATCCAGCTCGGGATTACAAATACTTGGGTTGTGTGTATGTTAACTGTTTTCTTTCCTAAGGTTCCCAACAACAGCTGCAATGCCGGCCACCCTGGGCAACGCTTCAGGCTAGCTTGCATGACACACTGGCTACTCAGGGTTGTTGAACTGTGTAATTAGGATTTACAGTGCATGCTAAATAATCCTGATTCTAATCAGATTACTAATCATTCTGCTAGATTCACGCCCCTCCCTTGTTCACGTCCCCTAAATAAACCTGATAGTCTTTTTTCACATTTATCCTGGCTAGTGTGCATATTATTAGTTGCGTTATAGTGGTAATATTGCATTGTTGTATTGCTCATCTTATTTTGCAGGGGGGCTCCAGGGAAGTTGCAGCAGATCCAGCCCTAGTGGTAAATGAAAGGGCGTGAGCATATTATTATTACTGCTATCTATTGAATATGAATGTACTATTGTGTTACTGTTTAGGCCACTAGAAGGGTTGGTGGGTGGTTATAGCGTCCCGGAGGGCTATACCAAACCAGTTAAGCTACCCCCATACCATTCCTCCGGGTGGAGGCACCTGTTCACAGAACTCAGGCCCCTCAATCTGTGTATTGCCCTACAGGCAGGGGTACTAGTCCTTAGAATAGCGCTGCCTAGGGGTTACACTAAGCTGCCATACTTTTGACCATTCCTCCAACCATGCCAAATCCCTTTTCATCCTTTCTACCCCCTCCTTGTGTATCAACCCTGTTGCAGATCTTTGCATCATCTGCAAAGAGGCATACTTTTCTTCAAGCCCCTCCGCAATATCTCCTATAAAGACATTAAAGAGGACCAGTCCCAGTCCTGAACCCTGTGGTACCCCACTAGTAACCCTGTTTCTTCAGAGTGTACTCCGTTTACTATTACCCTCTGTGTCCTGTTGTCCAACCAATTTGTTACCCAGGCTACCACCATGGGACCCACTCCCAGGCTGGCTAACTTGTTTTTTAATCTTTTGTGTTGGACTGTGTCAAATGCCTTGCTAAAATCTAGGTAGGCCATATCCACAGCCCTTCCCTGGTCTACTACCTTGGTCACTCAGTCAAAGAAATCTATTAGATTCATCTGACATGACCTGCCCACTGTGAATCCATGCTGCCGTGGGTCCTATGCCCTGCTGACCTCTAGGTACTCAGCAATTCATTCTTTCAGAAGTGATTCCATCATTTTCCCTACCACTCAGGTCAAACTAACAGGTCTGTAGTTTCCTGCCTCTGGTATGCTCTCACCTTTGTGAAGGGGAATCACATCCGCCTTCCTCTAGTCCTCAGGCACCATGCCATCCTCCCATGATTTTTTAAAAAGGGTAGTCAGTGGTGACACTAGGTCTCCCCTTAGTTCTTTTAGAATTCTGGGATGAATCCCATCAGGCCTCATTGCTTTGTCCACCTTGAGTTTTAGGAGTTTTTTCAGGACCCTTTCTTCTGTGAATGGACTGGTGTCAACCTCCATGCCCAGAGTGCTTCTGTCGTTTGGTTTAGGTACTGCCCCTCTTCTTCTTTTGTGAGTACTGAGCAAAAGTATTTATTCAGTATCCCTGATTTTTCACTGTCACCCTCTGCCCACCCCCTCCCCTTTATTAAGTTTCACTATCCCTCCCTTCTTCACTCCCTGATGTACCTATAAAAGGTTTTAGTCCCCTTCTAAACTGAGTTGGCTATCTTTTCCTCAGTTTGGGCCTTTGCTATTCTGACAGCCTTCCCTGCTTCCTTCTGCTTTAACTGGTACAGTTCTCTGTCCTGCTCCTTCTGTGTTTCCATGTACTTCCTGAATGCTATCTTTTTCTCCCTAACCTTCCCCACCACTTCTTTTGAGAACCATAGTGTTTTTTTTACTTCATTTGGTTTTCTTTATTCGCTTCACACAAAGGCTTATTATTGCCTCTGTGATGGCGGTATTGGTTTTTCCCCATTGTTCTTCAGCCTTCCTTCCTGCCCATTTGCTAGTGCATTCCTTGAGCACTCCTCTATTTTGCCAAAGTCAGCCCTTCTAAAGTCCAGTTCCCTCACTTTTGTATGGATTGACTCCATGTTTGTGTTTATTGTGAACCACACTATGATGGCACATGCATGGCTATGCACATCGCCCATGGTCAGCACACTGTGCTGCAGGACAGGGGAGCAAAACAGTGGCTGTTATCCATGGATAGTGGAGATGATGGAGTACGAAGGACATTGCAGCACACACACACACACACACACACACACACACCTACATGTTGTAAGGCCTACAGTGCCACCAGGACTCGACCAAAATAACAGGGCAGCCAGATGGACACACACAGGAGGCACTCTATCAGTGTGTCATGTCTGGCGACAGTCCAGGACACCTGGTCAAGGTTACATAGGCGCACATGCTGCTGGCAGTGGTGTTGACACAGTGCATGGCTGGGGCCACCACAGTGAAGTGGCAGGACATACGTGTCACAGATTAATTGGGCAACCTGTGCAGTTGGACACAGGGAAACACACAGTGGAGCCCTCTGTAGGGTTACATGGAGCAGTGGAGGATGCAAAGGCCGCCATCCCCCCCTCCAATGGAGGACGAGTGGATGGGGTTCGCAGGAGATGACCACCAGGTACAGATTGCTAGGAAAGAACACACACTGCACACAGCTAGGTGAAATATGAAAATATATATTTCAAAAGATAAACATCAGAAAATGAATACAAAATACAAACAGCAGAAAACCAATACAGCAGGAAAATAACAAACAACACTACAATAACACTGCAGTACGGGTATTGGAGTGGGGACAAAAAGGGTAGGGAAATAACTATATACAGTGAGGGGATTGCCAGGGCAGTCGGGATGTGAGGGAAATAAGGGTCACAGCAACAAAACAATGAAGGCCACATCAGGGAGTGGTAGGGGAATAAGGTGGGGCCTACAGGCGACGCATGGCAGAAAGATCTACCCACATGGCTTCCAATGAATGAACCTCATGGTGCTGCATATGCAGTAATCTCCTGACGGCCCTCAGGATGGTGGTTTGCTGTAGGTACATTGCCCGGTGCATCTGTGAACTTCCTGGACATGCCCTCCTCTGCCTTCACACCTCCAGGTTGGACCCGACCTAAGGGGACAAATACATGAATCAGTATGGCAGCAGAAGATAGACACCACAACACCCTTCCCCTCCAAAACACCCTTCATAAACAAGATGGGTGGATGTGGTGATGTGAATGTGTGGTGTGCTGCCCAAAGGTGGTGTCACATTGCTGCATGCAACAGTGGCCACATATATATGGTGGACAGGTGTGCCAGGAGGCACTAGACACATGTCATGGGCATCACAGCTTCATAGGCTACTGCAAGATGTGCAGCCAACAATGTGCATTTCAACAGTTGGGATATGCACAAGGCTGTGTTGTGGGCATTATCATCCGCAGCCATGGTACATGGACCAATGGCAGGCAACAATGCGCGACAGCCATAGGTGCCAGAACCTATGGACGAGGGGTGGCGGCAACCTGCAGCCACGGTACATGGACCAACGGCAGGCGACAATGCTGGACAGCCATAGGTGCCAGAACCTATGGGCGAGGGGTGGCAGCAGCCTGCAGGCATGATACATGGTCCAGCGGCAGGCAACAGTGTGGGACAGCCATAGGTGCCTGAACCTATGGGTAAGGGGTGGTGGCAGCCCCCCCACAGTTGGCCAAGACTGCCCACAGTGACCCTCAAAAGCAAGTAAGGATTGACAGGATGCAGTGTGGTCACCTTTGCTCCTACAACACCAATATACCTATAAAGTCTAGCAGACCTGGGGACAGCTGTGTATAACAGAATGGACACATGGTTATCTCACAACATGGCTAATAATAGGCACGGACCACACGGGGCAGAGGTGTTTGCATGGGGACCAGCCTACAGGGCCACATCCATCCACACTAAGTGCACTGTGGGTCTAACATCTGTCACAGGGGACACTTGCTGCAACAGGCTGACAGGACTTGCTGAAACAAACTGTGTGTGGCAGCGGACACTGCACACCTCCATGGGGATGACAACGCACCACTGCAAGTCACACTAAACATCCTGCAAAATGGGTGGGGTTGCATGTGGAGCCTATGTACCATGACATGTATGCAGCATCTTCATGCTGTCACCTGACCGTAGGCTGTGCATGTACAATGCGATGTCAGCATCCTGCGGGTCATACCCTACAGTGCTGGGAGACATAAGACAGCCATGCAGGTGGTGCTTCTCTGTTGTGTGCCATGAATGATCAACACACAGGGCCCATAATGATTCCTGTGGGTATAGTCTGATGGTCTGCAATGGATACACGGGACAGCAATGGATAATCCCATGCCTGGTGCACACATGGTACAGATGTAAATGGCCAGTTTATACTGATGTGCAGCCACAGCATTGTCACAACACTGTATGGCTGTCACTGTAATGACCATGTGCACACCAAGGCAGGTGACGGGTCAACCAACAGAGCGACATGGGCAGACTCAGGTCCACACAGGTGAGGTGTGAGGGTGACCACATGTGGAAATGCAGATAAAGGTTGACATGGCCTTGCTAGGCACCTACATGTGTTGGGTTAAGCAGGTCCACCTGTACATGTCATGGCATGACTTGCCACAGGAGTTGTGCACCTGTCGGCACTGTGACCCCTGACCTGCACCAGATACTACTGGAGGGCCACATGTTGGCATTGTTAACATTGCAAACACAGTGAACACCAGTATGACACATATTTCTGGATGCTGTATACAAACATTGTTGCTGTGACATTATAAATGCCACACCACGTCACTGTGATGCCAAACTGGTAACCAGTAACACACACTGTCATGCGCAGCACTAACAAGCTGGGCCACAAGGAAGTGTGTTGTATACAGAGACATGTGGAGCTCTTCAGAGCTATTGGGGCTCATGATCATGCCATGACAGGGGTAGCAGATGTACATGATCCTGGAGTGTGCCGAGAGGCATCTGCAATGTCCCCACTGTGTCCAGCTGCAGCAGCCAGCCAATGCACTCTATGTGTCCATGGTGGCTGTGTGTGCAGCACCAGATGGGTCCGGATACTACGCAGCATGCCCATGACACCTCCAAGCCGCAGGTGAGACACCATCTGCCCTGTGTTGTCTACAGTTGTACAGTGTTCACATCCCCCACAACCATGCTACTACACCTCACAGCCTCTGTGGCAATGGCAAATTGTATGGATGGCATTTCAAACCATGGATGTGGTTCCTGGTGACCTGGGATTGGCATGGATGTGATGAGTGCACCTGTGGCTTACCACTGTGGGTATGTGCCATGGTATGTCACTGACCCATGTCCAAACACCACCAGCACCTGTGTGGATCCTTCCTCTTGTCTCAGATATGGCCTAGTTGCATCCCCCTAGCATGCACGTGTGTGCATACCAGGGGCATGTCCTGTAGCCACTCACCCTTACCGTATGGCCCCCAATGCATTCCCCAACAGTGTGCCTGTGTGTGTACATGCCATGTCCCATGTGCTGGCTGTACTTGCCGTCATGCTCCAAAATTTTCCTCCACTATCTGGTCCCTGTGCCGCTGTCCCATGAGTGTCAGTCTTGGGTCCCGCCTGTCGAGCCACTGATGCTCACCATAGTCCGGTGGCTCCAAGTCCTCTGCACTGTTGCCCTCCTGGTCCTGGACAACTATTCCACTGTCAAGTTCCATGTTGAGTTGGATACAACATGCCAGGAATATGCCACAGGCCTTGTTTGGGCTATACTATAAGGTACCCCCGGCCCTATCTAGGCATCTGAAATGTATTTTCAGCATGCGGAACACACACTGTATGATGTTACATGTGGCTGTGTGTGCCTCATTGTATTGTTCCTCTGCTTTGGATGTGGGCCAGAGTATTGGGGTAGGCATCCACAGCCACAGGAGGCATGCACTCTCTTCTGTGTAGAGGAAGGTGACATGTTAGTACACATTATTGTAACATAACATATACACTATGGCAGCTAATCAGGATCGCATGGCCCACCTAGTCGGCCCATGTTTCTCACCCACAGTTATGCTGTGACCCATACTTGCTTGTATGGTTCCCTTATTACAATCCCCTGCCCTCTTATATCCCATTACAGTTTTTGCTCCCACCACCTCCTCAGGGTGGATGTTCCAAACATACACATCCTTTCTGTGAAAATGTGTTTCCTTACATTTCCCCTGATTCTACACCCTCCAGTGTCCTCGCATGACCCCTTGTTCTTGTGCATCCTTTTCCTTGTCACATGACTTCCCTCTGTGATCATCTCTATACCCTTGTGGTATTTGACAGTCTGTCTCATATCCCCCCCTCTCTCCTGCCTTCCAGTCTGTACACTGGATACATGATATTCCACCATCCTTTCTTTCCATGGCAATTCCATTACTTTCACCACCACCGACATGTTCTAACATGTGTTCACCTTCTTTCTGGCTGTGCTCTCACTCACCAATAAGATGGCCACTGTGTATGTCCCCAGACTCAAACTGCTGGCACAGGGAGGTCTGGTGCCAGATGTAGGCATTGTGTGCACTTCAAGGGAAATGTGCCAGGATGTTTGTGATGCATCCTGTGGCATTGCATGCTACCTGGCAGTTGATTGAGTTGTACCCCTTCCTAGTCATGTAGATATCCTTGTCAGTATCAGGTGGTGCCCTGATTACCACATGGTTGCAATTGATGGCACCTAGCACTACTGGTAGGCACACAACCCTGTGTAAGTGCTGCATGGTTGCTGTTCACTCTGCTGGCGTGCTAGGGAATTGAATGAACTCACTAGCATGGGGCAGCAAAACATTGAGGAACTGGTTGAGGAAGCGTGTGGTGGTGACTGTGTGATACTGGTGATGTCACCCACTGGTATCTGGAAGGTGCCCATGGAGAGGAGGCACAGTGCTACTGTGACCTTTGTCACTGCCATCATTGCGTGATGTCTCTGAATGGGTGCCTTGAGCTCCTCATAGAAGAGCTCACCCAGCTGTCTCAAGACATCCCTGTTGAGATGGTACTGGTCCATGATTTGGGTGTCACTAAGGTTTTCAAATGTGACCCTCGGACAGTACCGTTTCTGCAGGGCACAATGCCTGTGGGTCCTTTGCAGTCCTCCTTGGGAAGCATTGCCTTGCCTCCCTCACTTTAAGTCTGCCATGACAGTGTTCATGAGAAAGGCAAAGTGTGCCATGCCTGCAGTTCCACAGCCAGCCTTGGTGTGTCCACCTGTTAAAGGGCTGCGCCTTATAAACCTCATTTGGCACGGCATATTTCTGTGCTATGTGATGTATGCATTGCGCTATTGCACTGATTATACCTCTGTGCAGTACATGCAGGTGAATGCCCCTTTTTTGCATGGTATACATTATTTGTGTGCTGCCCCCCTACGGCTTCTGTGTGTCGCATATGTCCTTTTTGAATATGGCTCCACCACCATGCCATTTCTGTTATATGAGCCACACATGTCATGTTTGTGCCACACAAAACTCTTGAAAATGGGGGCCATAGAGATTACCAGAGCAGTCAAGAGCAGATATGGTTAAGGAAATATAAAAAGTGAAAGCTGGGTATCACTGAAGATCCAATAACTATTAAATCTATGACCAAATTAAATAAAAATGGGCAAGACGGCAGCTTTGTTTAATTCCACAATTCATCATAAATGGGGAAGTTACATGGGCTGAAAAAGTATACCTTACTGTTGCTGTTGTATGTTGGTGTAGTACTAGGATAACATATTTTAACCAGCTTTAAGATTTCATTATTTCAGTCTGTTCCCTAAGATTTTTCGTGAGAGAGCATCAAATGCCAATTGAAAGTCTACAATGGTCACATATAAAAAGACTTTTTGAATAATTACATGTTTTTATATAACCTGAACAAATGTAAAGCAACAATCTGTTACACTGTAGCCTTTCTGAAAACAGCTTGAGCCTGCATGAAAATGTGATTATCTTTTTCCCATACCTCCAATCGAAGCAATATTATCTTGGCAAAGATCTTATCAGCTACATTGTTCATAAAGGAGCTCGGTCAATAGTTAGCAGAGTCAGCGTGTGAGCCTTTTTTTGTGGATAAGTACAATTAAAGGAGATAGGAAATGAGTTTTACACAATTAACTGCCATTTTATCTTCCTTTCCATGCCAGTTAAGCATTCTGATATGCTTTAATCAATTTTTGATAAATAAATAATATAGCTTTGGGGTGCCCTTGGATCTACATAAAGTTTCACTCGCCTTACCAGCTACTGCTCTTTCTTTTCATATTTCTAAGACATTCTATAACATCAATAACACCATTCCAGGCTATTCATCTGAATGGCCTGGAATGGTGTTATTGATGTCCTAGAAAGTCCGTGTAGTATGAAAAGAGAGAGCAGGAACTGCTGAGAGAGTGATTCAAGGTAGTTACAGAGGTGACAAAATTAGATTATTAATTTAACAAAAAAGGTCAAAAACATATCAGAATATTGGGCAGCAGTTGCAGTTAAGCATCTCATCCTGAAACAATGGACAGACCCACAAGTACTTTCCCTTACTGAGTAGTATAACCTAATGGGACTTGCTTTCTCTCTCTTTTTTTTTTTTTTTATGTAACATTTTGGAATTTCAGCCTTTGAGTCAGAGACTCGTTTACAAAGGCTCCACGTCAGAGGACAAGTGACATAACATAGATTATAACAACAATCACAGAAATGAATAACAATAGGCATATAGTAGTGTATCAGGGTACAATATAAGCAGGTTACCAGGTAAATACTGAATAGATAGTGTCAGAGCTGCGGCAAGCAGTAGGGGAGACGGGCTTGGGTGTAGAGCCAGCAACATTGGTAGCAGGGGGTCAAACAAAGGGGCGGGGAGAAGAAGCAGGTGGAGGTCCTTTGTTGGGGAATGAAAAAGGGGGGGCAGGATCGCTTAATAACAATCACAGGCATTGTCGGTCTGAAGGTGGCCTTTGAGGAGGGTTTTAAAGCAGTTGAGCCTACGTTCAGTGGTAATGGAGGCAGGGATTGAGTTCATCCAGTGCGGGGCTTGGTAGGAAAAAAAGCTTGATCAGCTTAACCAGTTTCTTGAAATATGGCATCCCTTCCTTCAGTTAAAAGACTGCTGAACCTTTTTATGTTTTTATTTGTGCATTTTATTTGGTTCCAAATGTTATTAGTCACTTTTTTTTCAAGTAATATTAATAGAAGCTTCCTGCTATTTAGAAGCCTGCCTGTATTTGTTATTTATGCATAAGTCTGTAGTTTCTTATATTACAAGGTTACTCTATTGATATGCTTCTAAATGCTTCATTGGTTGTAATTTGTTTTTTAATCAATAAAAAATTATTATGCTTAAAAAAAGAATATTGGATAGACACTAAATGGACAACTGGGGTGGGGGGCTCTGGAGGTGTAAACACTGTTTCCTGTCACCTTTAAGGAACTTTTCCAACTTAGCAGATTTAATTTGTGTGAAAGTCATGCATTAAACAAGTCACATAAGATATTAGACCAGGCCCAAATATTACAGTGAGAAACCTCCCTAGATTTCATACTTGGCATGGGTGCCTTATTTACTTTGAAAGAATTAAAAAAAAAAAAAACCTTCATCATAGGAAAACTGTTTTTCTAATTTGGTCAAGTTTGCTGACCATACTCAGTCTAATGTGACTGTAGGGTCATAAAAGATACCTTTGAAGTGACTGAGCCAAGACTCTGGACTGATTTATGCCAAGTGTCGTCAAGGCACAGGTCAGGAAGCATAGGGAAAACCAGGAGCAGTTGTAGAATTCACAAAAAGTATTTTATTTGTACTAGCAGTAACAAAAAATAATATTGTTCAGTATAACTATTTACAAAGGCCAAATAAGCAGAAAAAATCCATTTGAGTTTTCCATCAGTCTCTGTGTCCATTTAACGTGCAATTGCAGCTCAGCTCTCTTATAAGTCCTTCCAACCCCCATTCTTAACAAACATCCTGTTTCTCCCAAAGTGTTCTTATATGTTTCAGGCAGGTGCTGCAAGAACACAGTGTCCCAGAGCTGAGGTCTCTTTTACACAGCTCTTGCAAAAGGCTTAAAAATTGCACTAAGGTAACCTCTTGAGTTTTCAGTAGCTTTTTGCAATCACCTCAAACTATACTTCTATACATTTCAAAAATGAACACTATATAATTTCTAAACAAAAGGATTCCAATATCAGTTACATTTCCACATAATGATTTGCATATATTTTTATATCAGCAGATATGCAAGGAGGAAAAAGACAGCAAGGGAAACAGAGAAACATTGAAACATGGAATGTGACGGCAGATAAGGACCGTTTGGCCCACCCAGTCTGCCCATTTCCCTACCTAATGGATAAGCTGCAGATCCTAGTTAACCAACAGCCTATTTCCTCCTACCCCCACCCCCTAGAATTGCCTTATGACTGTCCCCTGCATGCTTGAATTCCACCACTGTTTTTGACTCCACAACCTCCTCAGGAAGGCTGTTCCATGCATCCACAACCCTCTCCGTTAAAAAATACTTCCTCACATTACCTCTGAGCCGTCCCCCCATCTTCAAATTGTGCCCCCTTGTTCTTGCACACCTCTTTTTCTGAAAGATGCTACCCTCTTGGACTTTGTTGATTCCCTTGCGGTAAAGTTTTTATCATGTCCCCCCTCTCCCTCCTTTCCTCGAGGGTATACATATTAAGCTCCTTAAGTCTCTCTTCATATGTTTTCTGGTGCAGACCCTGCACCATTTTAGTTGCCCTCCTCTAGACTGCCTCCATCCTGTCTATGTCCTTCTGGGGACTGGGTCTCCAGAACTGCATGCAGTACTCCAGATGGGGTCTCACCAGCTGTCTGTACAGAGGGATAACAGCTTCCTGTTTTCTACTGTTGATGCCTCTCCCTATGCATCCCAGTATCCCCCCAGCCCTCCTTACTGCCTTCTCACATTGCTTGCCCACTTTTAGATCATCTGATATGACTACCCCCAGGTCCCTTTCCGTGTTTGTTGTTGTTAGTATCTCACCCCCTATTGTGTACTCTTCCTCTGGGTTTTTGTTTCCCAGGTGCATTACTTTGCACTTCTTAGTATTGAATCTAAGCTGCCATATATTTGGCCATTCCTCCAACCTTGCCAAGTCCCTTCTCATCCTTTCCATCCCACCTTGTTTATCAACCCTGTTGCAGATCTTTGTGTTGTCTGCAAAGAGATATACTTTTCCTTCCAGTCCCTCTGCAATGTCACTTATAAAGACATTGAAGAGGACTGGTCCTAGTACTGAACCCTGTGGTAACTTGTATATTAATCTTTTGTGTGGGACTGTGTCAAATGCCTTGCTAAAGTCCAGGCAGGCCATGTCCACAGCCCCTCTCTGATCTATTACTTTGGTCACCCAGTCAAAGAAATCTATTAGATTCATCTAATATGACCTTCCCGCTGTGAATCCATGCTGCCTTGGGTCCTGTGCCCCTCTGGCCTCTAGGTATTCAGCAATTCTTTCCTTTGGAAGTGATTCCATCATTTTCTCTATCACTGAGGTTAAACCTCTGAAGACTGAGCGATAGCGAGAGGCAAAAGATTGCGAGACTGTCGGGGTGATCAAATCCTAGGTCTCATGGGAAAATTTGGTTGTGCAACCAGACAGACAAGAGACAGGAAAGGAAACTAAAGAACAGAACAGATCCCTGCATTCAAATTCTCCATAACAACTGGGACAGGGTCCTATTCAACCCTGTTACACCAAGATATTACTATTATAATTTTAGTGCCTTCTGTGACAAGTGTCCAAAAGGAAAGGATCTTATATTATTTTATTCTATTGTAATCATATTACCGCAAAGTTTAATATGATGATTTTGTTTTTGCTCCAACAGTAATTATCTTGTATTCTTTACACAACTTGTTCAGACATTTTTCTTTCCTTGGTAAGACATTTTTGAACTTTTGTTATCACTGTTTGATAGTTGATAGGTGAGGTTTGGCTTATTTACATGCAAACCTTAACCATCTTGAACAGGATGACTTATGCTTGCCTGATTTATATAAATGCAGAATAAGTTTATCAAATACATTAGCCAACATAATGTCTACTTTTCTCTGGATCATCAAAGGAAGTGGCATCAATTAATTGCTTGAAATGCGGGTTTATGTGATTAATTCTGAAATACATTCATTTATCCTCCCATCCCATTTGACCGTCTTCTTATTGACAATTTTATTTGAAGGTCGAGTTTCTGTTGCATCGTCTTTTTAGTTGAGTCTGCTTGATCACTTTAAAACTATTGGAATCACAATCAGAGTGCATTTCTATTTCTGTATAAGAAGAAAGACTGACATCAAAGACTAGGCAGAGTATCGGATCTAATGTGCTTGATCCTTGAGCTGAAATAAGAGAGAAAGCACCATGTTTATCACCCTCTAGTCTACCATTTAATATAACTAAACGTATTTATTCATGATGGCAAAAAGTGACTGGATCTCCATCACAGCCATTGCAACCTCTTTGGGTATGAAATTCTTATTCTGGGACCAGTTCCATCTTGCTTATGTGATAGTGATTTAGCCACGGCTACTCTCCCTGCCCCTTGCATGACCACCTTGTTCATAGATCATGTCATGTTGCAGCATGGCAAGTCCACAGCCACAGTTGTTCTCCTTGCAGTTGGGTGTACACTCTATTGGAGTCATCGCTATATTCACCCTGCTTTCTCTGATGTCCGTGTGGGTGATGTGCAGTGCATGCCCATATATGGTGTTATCAGTGGGCAGAAACTTTGATTTTTTGGACATTCCCACATGTGATATCCACTGGGTTGCTTTGGGTGTGCTTATGCAGTCATTCCAGACATAGCCCTTTTAGTGCAAGCAGTACAGATACAGTACAGTCAAACCCCGATAATCCAACCCTCGATTATCTGACTCCCTGTTTACCGAACCATACTTGTCTCCCTCGCTGATGTTAATGACTGCCACCTAAGTATTCGCACTTCACGGAAGAAGACAATTACAGTGTTAATTGCTTGCAGATGCAGGTGCTAATTGCTAATCTCAATCAGGTGTTACGGTGCATATTAAAGTGATGTCATTGCTAGCACACTCATTTATGCATTCCAAAGTTCAAGGTTTCAGTTTGTAACTTTCAGACACTCTGTTTAACCATGGAAACCCTACACAGAAAGAGAAAAAGAACCACACTTATAGTGGCACAGAAAATCGGGATCATTAAGAGGTTGGAGAAGGGTGAGAAAGCCATCATCCTAGCCGAGGAATATGGAGTCTGCCAGTCTACCATTAGCGATATCAAAGCTTCTAAGAAGAAGCTTAGTGATGTTGCCGGGTGTATGGAGACAGCCACTGGTACTGAGGAACAGAAAAACATGCGCTCCTGTGAAGAGGAGCAGAGGGACTCTGCAGTTTATCTGTGGTTCAGACAAGAACATGAAAAAGATACCCCTATCTCAGGGCTACTTCTGAAAGAGAAGGCCCTTCAGTTTCGGCAGACTGAATTTAATTTTCATTTCCCTTCTGTACTTACTTCTTTCATTACTGTGTGAGCGTATGCTGCATGTGGTGTCTACTCTGCAATATTGCACATGTCTCCTATGTTTCCAGAGGACTCCCACTTATCTGACCCTCCATTTATACGAACTATTCGGATGTCCCCCAAGTGGTTTGGATAAACAGGGTTTGACTGTATATGTGGTGCCTGCTTGTGTAGGTGTGCATTTCTCCCACAGTATGTGTATTTTCCATGTAAGGCTAACTTTTCATGCATAGAGCCCACTGCTTTTTGTGGTTTATTTACAAAAATTACAAGGCAAAAGAGAATACCTAAAGCCTAGAGACAGGACACCCTGACACTGCACCATGTACTAAGCCTTCTAGTGAAAAACACAGTCCCCGAGAGTCTGGGGAGGCAAGATGGTCTAGTAGTTAGAGCACAGAGATGTGAATCTGGAGACCCAGGTTTGAATCCTACAAGTGCAATTTACTCACTGAATAACCCTGAGCAGACCACTTCTTTCCATAGAGGTTTTTCTCTCCGACTCATTACAGACCACCATCTTTGGGCTGTGGGCAACCACCCAGTGCCATCTAGCACTGGCGCACCATCAGCGCAGTTCTGTTGGGCAGGATCCATGATGTGTGGCCTGTGTGTATGCAGAACAGCATTCTGATGGCTTGGGAAGGGGATTCTCCCCATTTTCACCCACAGGATAGCATTATTATACTTTTTTTCCATAGCCTTTTCACCCAGCCACATTAGTCATTCCTGCGATATACCTTGTTCCCAGGGATATACCTTGTTCAGGCCTACTTGTCCTGTCTCCCCAGGCTCCACTAACCCACCGGTTACAACCACAGTTTCCCTTCCATGGCAGGGGCTTTGGGGGAGGGCTCTCTTTCCCTGTCAGAGGCCATCCACTGTGTGGACTGAGAGCAAGTATCAGTAGGCATTAGGACACAGGGAGTCTGGTGGCCCAGCCAGTGATACAGATGAACATGTTTTTTTCTGCTTTTTGGGGTCCCTCCCCCAATGTGAGCGCATCCTTTTGAGTGGCCTTGCACACACAAAGCATGTCCCTGTGGCAGGAGCAAGCTCCTTGACTCAGCCACAGGGGTTGCTGTGGTGCCAAAGCTTGCTGTCGATCCTCCCTGGCCGAGGCACACATTGCCATGTGGCAGCATTTCCAGCCCGGCCTGCCTTCCAATGCTGCAGCACAAGTTAGCTCCTGAATCCAGGTCACCTGCACATTGGTGTGACGTGTTGCCACTGTGCCATCGTAGTGGCCTGTGATACCAGCCTTTTGCACGTGCCTTGAACACCTCAGCTAACACCAGGGCTGCAAGTCCCTAGGCCCTCCACACGTGTTGCTGTGGCACAGCTACAGCACTGACCCCCTTCCAGGGCTGGAAAGTGCTAACAGTTAACAGGGGCTGCACTGTTTCCCACCTTGTCTGTATGGCTTGTGTCCAATTCTTGAACCTGGGTAGCTTCAGCTGGGTCAGTGGGCAGCACCTGAGCAGGTCATTTAACCTACCTGACCTCACTCTCTGTCTCTTGCTAGTCTATCTAGTAGTAGTAGATTTTATTTATTTGGTAGCCTAGCCTCAGGGCGCATTACAAATATGGTATGTGGGATGAGCTGATGTAAGATATCAGAAATATCTTCTAGAATTATACTTGATCTCTGACCTTACACAAGTGACAATATCACCTCATCATGCCCCAAGTCCATTGCTGAACCTGGGTTGCTTTAACTAGGCCAGTGGGTAGCCCCGAGCAGGTGACTTAACCTCCCTGACCTTAGTCACTATTACTAGTCTCTCTAGAAGTGGTAATGGTAGATTTTATTTTTTTCGGCACCCTATCCTCAGGGTGCCTTGCAAACTACAAATGCAGCAGCAAAGCATACTATAGCATGTTGCTAAAATCAGTTCTTTTTTTTGTTGTTTTTTAGTTCTAGTCCCAAACGTTAAAATAAATAACCATATAATTAAATAACGGTTAACTCTCAAGTGACAGGCCAAACAGGTAGGCCAAGGTAAACAGATGGAATTTAAGACGTTTGGGGCTAGGGCTACAAAAAAAAAAAAAAAAGAGTCTCCCCTCACTCAGGCTCTTTAAAAGTGCCCTATGGGCATCTGCTGGGTTTGTCAGCCTGTCACTGTGCTGACTAGATCCCAGGTTTTAACATTTCTTCTTAAAGTCCCTTGATCTGGGCTCCTGATCCCATGCTTTACTTGCCATGTGAAATTAATTGTATGTTTAGTTCTATATATGGTTTATTATCCTATTTTGTTCCGTTTGGCTGTGTATATCTTTGTACCTTACTCCATGCTTGTTCCATGATTTCATTATTTATCATCAGTTAGCTGTTACTGGTTGTTACCTGGATTATGAATTATTTTCATGATATTGTTCCCTGATGTACTCTCCCAGGTTGTACCTGAAAATAGGCATTTACTTGTCTAGTGTGTCTTACCTGGTAATCAAAAATTAAATGAAGACCCATGTTGTCTGTGTGTGTTTCATAATACCTGTACTCCTAAAGAAACAGCAACATTCTCTCCCCCCTCCCTCCCTCTCCTGGATTGTTAAGCACTTTAGGATACAGTTTGCATGACAGATGCTGTATAAAACCAAATTATTTCCTAACAAAGGCCTGTGGTACCCTCCCCCCATCAATGCAGACAGGAATGTCATACATTCATTTCCACTTTCAAATGGACAAAATACTGTGTATTAAAATCCAAATAAGGTACCACTGTATTGCATTTTTATCACTGCTACTGCTCCTGAGAGATCTCAGAGGCACAACATTGAGTGGGAGGCAACATGTTATCAGTTGAGACGCCTGTATGATTTTCCTCCCACTGAAAAATGGGCATAGTATGCCCCTTCATGTTAAGAGAACAGATTCTGTCATTGTGAATTTATATCTCATTAGATTTCTTTCTTCTTCTTTTTTTAATAAATGTAACCCCCAGGTGGCGCTATCCCAAGTGCTACTACCCCTGCCTGCTTGACTACTAACAGGTTGAGGGCCTAGGTTCTATGGCGGGTGCCTCCACCCAGAGGTCAGGGTTTACAGTAGTTAGACTAACTTGGTCACAGCCTTTGAGACACTGAGACCCCTTTTTATTCCTGCTAGTGCCCCACACAATACACCATGAGTATCTTCACTATTTGCACTTACTCCCAGAACTGGATCTGTCAGCTTGACTCTGGGGACCCCCTGTAAAACAAGATGATGCAGTACACTAGCCACAGTACAATACTTTAACATAAACGAACACCACAGTCAGTGTAACTTTGCTGAAACAAACATATCTGATTTATTTAAGGAGCTGTAACAAGGAAAGGGGAAATCTGGTTAATTAGTTTAGACACATTAATAATCACAGTACTGTGCGCATATTCAGAGTCCCAAAATGTCACTTTCACTGGGTACCCGGGTGGGGGCTAGCCAGGATCTGTGCAGCTGGTTGGGGCCCTGTGATGGAAAAACACTTGCACAATACCCAATTGTAATCCGGAGCTGGATGGCTCAGTTCGAGAAGAAATGAATCAGCAACAATTAGATGACACACTTGCAATTTGATAAACAGATGGCAGGGAGCTACTCTGATTTGTACTCACGGACTCAATACGGAAAACTGGATGGATGCAGGTTGTCCTGGATTGCCAGGAGAAACAGAATAGCTGGCCCAGCCCTCGTGGCAGGACTCACTTGCATTCGAAAAACAGGCGGATTCAGTCCGAATCAAGCTGGGTTCAGCTTCCAGCTTCAGAACACAATTCACAGTACCGGGGAAAGTAAGATCACGATTCCCCACAAGCACTAGACACATTTATATGTAAAAGGAAAGTACTGTACCAGGCAGGCTGCTCCTCGATCCCGACCGCAGTTACTGTAAGATACCGGGGAGAACACACAGCAGCTTCAGTTCCTGACAGGCTGAGCACGATTCAACAATTTCTCCAGTCTTCTACAGGGTGAGCCTGATTTCCACACTTCTAGTGCTTCTTTCTCCTCACAACTCTGATTCTGTCCCAACTGGCACTCACAAAGGCTGCAGACCGAAACTCAGGGCCTGACACACGCTTCCCACGCGGAACTATACACCGCAAAAGCAGACAGCTCCTTCTCTCTTCACTGCCACAACTGATCTACTCTCCCACTCCCAGAGCAGGACATTTCCTTTAGCACCACACTGTTCTGTTGGCTGGTCCGGCTGTCGCTCACAATAAAACTCCCACTGTTGGTGGAAAAAGACGCCAAGGTCAAAACTACATTTCCTAGAGTCACTGCCCATACAATCCTCTTGTGGTTGGCTCCAATTAAGAGTCCAAGTTCTGATTCATCCAAAGGCTCCATTTTAGAGGCCCCCCCTTGCACTGTTTGGATCTATTCAGTAGTTCAGATCCAAAATGGAGGGGCAAAACACACAGAGTCCCAGTTGCAAGAAAGGCAGGTTAGACAAACTACATTTCCACTAATACTCTAAATGATTTCTGGCAAACAGTTACATCTTTGAAAGGTGCTCACTCTTCCCACTTAGCGACAGCAGAAATGGAGCGATTTGTCAGCAGCTCGAGTGGGACTCGAGCAGGGAAACACACAGGCCCCATCCAAATTAATTATGTCTGCAGGCAGACAGCTCTTAAAGAGACAGTACCAGAGACTCTAAAAGCACTCACAGATAAATGGCTTAGACGCCGAACACCATTCAGGCTTGGAGCATTCAAGCAAGCTCCTGGAAGACTTTTGGGAACCTCTGTTTGCAAGGAGGGGTTACATACAAAGTGCCTACTGGGCTGGGAGTATACAGCTTCCTTCTCTGGCCTTAGCATTCATACTACTGTATGCTGAGCTGGCAGACATATATACGGATGTCAGTCAGTATTAGACAGTTATTTGAACCCCCACTGTCTGAACTCTGTGAACTTGAAGTGCCTTGTTTTTGTATATAATTCTGCAAACTCAATTTTGTCTCTCTAGTCCTTGATGAAATGTTGCTTGTATAGTCTTCAACACACTGTTAATTCACAGGGCACTCCTTTGTGCTGTAACAGATGTGCTACACTCTAATCATTTTTCTGCATTTTAAAAAGATCAGCGCTACAAATATTAAGTGCTGACAGTTAGAAAGGCATACCTTTTAGCTAACTTTGATTCTCAGGGGCATCCCGCATCAAAGAAGTGCTCCATTTTCAATAATGTAGCTGTCCATGCCAGTAGCAGTATCCATGCCAGTAGCCACTGACTGCTTCTAACTGATGATGTCACTGGTTGGGGCATCTAGAGTGGCGCAATAATGGGGCTATATGCAAAGCCAGTTTTAAAGGCAAGGGTGACTGAAAAGAAAAAAAGGAGAGATGAAGAAAATATGCTTCGGGATGCTACAGTCTTTCTGTTCCTCTTTCAGTCCAGCAAAATGTAGACAATAGCAAGCATCTGCCAATGCTGAATGTTTGCTTGCTTGTATTTGCTACAAGACTCATCACTGTCACCAGCACTGAATATTACAATCACTTGTGTGACCTGAGTGCCGTATGCCAATCGGCTACTACCCCCACCTGATGGTCCTTGTACAGGTTAAGGGGCCTGGGTCCTGCTATGTTGGTAATTGGGGGTTCTTTCCCAAAGTTATGAATAACAGCAATGGTGCCTCCACCCAGAGTAAGCTGTAAGTGGGTTAGGTGACTGGTTGGCACAGCTCCCTAGGATACTGCACCTCCCCACCTCCCCGACCAGCCACCCTGTACACTGGATCCCCAATGACCCTTTTCCACCAAATACCATACACCTACTAGATAGCAAAATGCAATGAGTCACTTTTGACACAGCAATTTCAGCAATCATCTCACAGCTTTATTGGGGTAAGTGCTAGGAGAGGGGTACCTGAATGAGGGATAGATGTGGAATAAGAGATAAGGTTAGTGGCAAAATAGCAAACACTAACCATAAGTGCCTGTAGGCCAATCCACCCTCAGCTGCCCAGCCCCCACTGGTACCAGTGTTACACTCTGAGAGTTCCCTGAGGTACCCACTAGTTGTAGGCCTGGACATTGCTGTGGGTTGGCCGGCTGCTGGAGCCATGAAAAGCTTGGGAGAAATGCTTAAATTAGATTCACACTCCCCTGTTTGATTTCCAGGAGCCAGGTCTGGGGTACTCATGGTCTGTAAGATTTAGCAGTGTCTGAAGATGTAATTGCCAGGAGTCCGGGAATGTGGAGCTCCGCTTAATAGGTGCAGCAAGGGGCAGAAGGGTGAATGTCTCAGTTCCCTTAGCAGGTTTAATCTTGCTTGAAGGTCTTACAGCTTGTCCCCTTAATTGAAAATATGGCCACTTGTCACCTTCAGCCACTTCTGGCCTGTTGCAGAGCTCAATGGCAGGTCCACACCAGCCCCAGAAGGCCCACATTTGGGAGTGGCTTCACAGCCTGGCTTCCCACAAGGTTCGTAGGTGCCATAGCACCCGAGCAAGCGCCAGTGACCTCCTGAGACCGTGGGTCCCACTTGGAAGGGGTTAGTTGGTTCTCTCCCTGGTTCTGGGGGGGGGGGGCTGCTAAGCAGTAGAGTTCCCTACAGTCACTGCACTGAATCCATGACTCAGTGGTTAGCCAAGCAATTTCTCTCGGATCAACAGCAGTGCGGTTTGCCACAGATTCTAGTTTTCAAGCAACAGCTTCAGATTGAACTTAGACTACAGCAAACAACAGGGGGGGACTAAGCCAGGCAAGTCCCTGCTCTCCTTTTCTGCTTTCAGACTCTAAATGTCCAAAACAACTTCAGTTCAGGTTCGGCTTCAGCTGGGACACAGTTCTCAGCCAACTTGGTCCACTCCACACAGCAAATCCATCAAACCTGGCTAGCTCCCCCTCCAGAGATGCTTTGCCTGTCCAAATAATTGTCAGAGCCCCAATTCTCAGAGCAGGTCCTCTGCAGCAGCGGTTTAACTCTCAAACAAAACAACAGTTCCATCTGTACAGCTTAATATCCCAGTGCAGGGTCTCTGCAGCAGCTATTTTCTCCAGTCAAAACAGCACCGTTCACAGTACCTGGAGAGTTCCCAAATCAGTCCAACCTCTCACTCTCATTTCATCAAAGTCCCTTTCCATAGTAGCACTCTCCAATTGAGACCCGGGAAAGGCCTCATTCAGTTCAGCCCCTCTCACACAGAATCCTCCTGACTTGAGAAGAGCCCAGGAAAGACTGACTCAAACCCAGAAAGTCCTTGGGTTCTCACTCAAGAAGCCAGTCTCCTGATTGGCTGTTCAAGCCTGTCAATCATCAATAACTATAGAGATCAATATTTCCTGCTCTCTCATTGGGGCATATGTTTGGCACCTGAATTAATGAAACTCCCTCTCCCAGAATCACTTGGGTCCAATTTCAGGTGCCTAAGAAGTGAATTGGCTGTTTCACTGAGGTCAAAGCATCAACAATATGTCGGCCCCCATTCAACTCCATGCAGTGCCATAGCAGTCTTAACTGTAATTGTTAACTGCAACCAAAGTATATACATCTAGCTTACAGTTCCCCAATATATAGTGGGGACCCCTGTCCCCGTCAAATGACTGCAGAATTACTTCTCGAGGACCCTCCTGGAGCCCGTCGCGAGCCCCATTCTCTACCACTCTAGTGTAGGCAGCCAGCTCATTAATATTCATGAGCCTGCATTAATAGTCATACAAAACCCCCCACTCCTCAACACTCTGCAGTGCTGTTTTAAAATATGAAAGCCCCTCTTTGCCAGTCTCACCCTGGTGTCCGACCCCCATTTAAGTAGGCTGGGGGTCAGTAGCACCAGGGACATGGACTAGCATCCATGGTAACTGCTGCAAGAACAGCTGCCTAAACGGCTAGGCCACATGCTATTGCGCATGTGTGGGCCAGCGAACCTCTCCTCAACAGACACAGAGGTCACAGGGCCCACAGGATGGATCCCGCAAAGCCCTTTCGGGTGAAAACACAGTCGGGGAGCCCATCAAACTTGGGTAAGCCCCAGAGGGGGGTTACACTTGCTTCATGGGTTTGTGCCCTAACCACTATGTAATGCTGCCTTTTTCACTTTTGTATACTTCAAAGGCTAAGAGCATCCCTTTCCTGGATAGTGGCACTCCCTCTCCAATTACAAATGAACGTGTGCTGGGGACAGAGAATGGAGGATGGAGATCATGCAGAGGGAGGGAGCTGGAGGGGTTTTCTTCTACACCTGGGCCAGGAAAACAGAGTATGTGGTCTGGAGATCATGCAGAGGGAGCGAGTGGGCAGGGTGTTTTCTTACACCAGGACCCCAGAAATGAAGGGAATGATACTTGCATTAAATAAGCTTGAACTACTTATGAGTGGCAACAAAGCAATCAGTAGTACTGCAGCAACATTTAATTAGAAACAGCAGCTTTTAAGATAAGCAGCAGCTTTTTAAGATCAGCAGCCAAATTAAGTAATGCTCTGTTCATACTCAGAGACTGTTGTGTATGTACATCTTCTTTGCAAAAAAACTGCATTAATGCACCAGTTAGGGTTCAGCTTACCACCACAAAAGCAGGGAAATGTGGTGTTAGGGTCTCCAACCCTAACTCCCCCCACACCAGCAAAAGGACACGACCACATAAGCAACCACAGATGGCCATCATCAGGTAAGACAAACAGCATACAACTGTTTCTAGATGACACCAATGCATTAGCACTCATGCTACCTTCATGGATTTGTATCTGTGGTATGCACACTGCAAGACATACACAATCACTTATGGCTGCAGATAGAAATCCACAATACTCAAATCACAATACTGCATATGTGTGCAGAAGCACAGGCCCCTGCAGCCACAGATACAAATCCACAATACCCAAACTACAAGAGTTATTTTGCCTGCATAAGTACAGGCCACTATGGGCCTGTGCTTCTGTAACCACAGATACTCATGCATACTGCAAGACATATACACAGTTGTGACTGCAGAAGTGCAAGCCCCTAATGGGCATGCTGCTCTGCAGCAGCAGGTATAAGACATGCACGCCATGCTCTGGCTGCAGAAGCGCAAGCCCCGTGAAGTGCATGATAGCAAAATTGCAACAGTACTTCTTGTCTGCAGAAGCGCAGTCTCCTGTGGGGCCAGTGCTTCTGCAACCACAGGTACTTATGCACACTGAAACACACATACACAGTTATGGATACAGAAGCACAGAACTCTGTGGGGCCTGTGCTTTTGTAGTCACAGATACAAATCCAAGAAGGTAGCACATCAGTGCTACTGCATTTGTATAATCTGGAAACAATTGTATATTTGTCTTACCTGATGATGGCTATCTGTGGTTGGATGTGTGGTCTTGTCTTTTTGCTACTTGGGGGGTTATATTTGGAAAGCTTAATGCCACATTTCCCTACTTTTGTGATAGCAATTTGAACCCATATTGGTGCATTAACGCAGCTGTTTGCAAAGAATTTCCTTTCTTTTTGAGATAGTGGAATGGTATCCTCATTCACGCAGGTCCCTTCAGGATCTGTGTGAACAGGTGCAGATCTGCAGTGCACCCTGGGCCTGGACAAAGGGAAGAGTCTGTCTGCCTGCAGAAGTGCAGGGATCTCTGGGCCCTTCACCTCTGTGTGGCAACAAATGTTAAGAATGTGTGGGTCTGTCTCATGGGCTAGGGAAGTGCAGGGCCCTCTGGATCCTGTGCTTCCATGTGGCCACAGATACAGACATGCAGGGAAAAGAGACCATCTGTCAGCTGAAGTTCAGGGCCCACGGATGCAGAAGTGCAGGGACCTATTCCTTCTCTTCACTATATGGTACTTGGGCCTGTGCTGGGAACCCTGCACTTTCCCTTCCTTTCCCAGGCTGGGGGGGGTGTGGTGCCACATGACAGCACCATCCCCACAGGCTTGTCTCATCCAGCTGGTTCACTGAGCTTGTCCCCAAACTCAGCTCACCAGCACATGATCACAAAGCACTACCCATTGGGCCAAAGACTGGCACTGCATGCAGCATTTTTTTTTTTTATAAATTTACTTTTTATTAAAACTTTTTCAGCAGTCATGAGTTCATTTTTATACATCATAGCATGGTAATATACGAGCACAGGATTACATGTAATGCTTGCTGTATTTCATTAAAGTTTTATACAAGGTACACTATGTGAGTCTATTTTCATGCATGACCTGAATAGAGGCCTAAAGCCCAGTACCCCTCATTCTGTAATCCCTCCTCCACCCCTTTACAACTCCATCCAAGATGAAGCCATGTTTGTTTACATACTGATACCTGCTGTTCCTACGGTCTCGGTGCCCCGTGCGCTTTTCCAGAGAAGTGTGACTTCGGGCCCTAGTCCCTGGGCTGCATCCAAGGGGACAAAGTCTGGATCCTTTAGCGTGATGTGCATGATCCACCTGTTCCATCTTAGGGAGCACAATTCCAAGCTGTCATTTAAGTTATGGGTAATTCTCTCAGCCCTGTATATGTGATTAACTAATGTTCTCCATATTGCCAGGGTTGGTGCCTGGGTTGACAGCCTGCATTTTGTAATGGCTTTCTTTGCAGCTAATTGGAGAACCCCAATTAAATAACGGTTGTGAAAGTCCCTTAGACCCTGCGGGAGGACATAGAGGAGGAACAGTTCTTTCATAATGGGGACAAGTTGCCCGAACAGTTCCTCAACTTCTCTCTGTACAGCCGCTAGGAACGGTTGAAGTTTAGGGCAGAGCCAAAAAATGTGTGTTTGGTAGGCATTAGTCTCTCTGCATTGCTGCCAGCATTCAGCTGTTCTAGTGGTGAGGTAGTGGGAGGTAATGGCTGGGGTGTGGAAGTATCTTATCTGAAGCTGCCATGAAAACTCCCGCCAGTGATAAGAACTGGTGATTTTAGAGACAGTTAGGCAGGAGCTGTGCCACTCCTGCAGTGTGAGTTGTAGGCCCATTTCAGCATTCCATTTTTCTGGTGTGAGAGCTGTGGAGTCCCCCACTGTCTCAACCAGGTCCTTGTACAGGGTGGAACCAGCATGGGGTAGTGCTCTGGATTGAATCACCTGCAGCAGTAGCACAATCACTGTGGGATGTCTCTCAGGGCAGCAGGCACCCAGTGGGAACGTATCATAATAGTGCCTCAGTTGCAAAAATTGGAAGAAGTCCAAATGGCGTAGGCTGTATTCTTGGTGGATCTCACTGAACGTTTTAAAAACAGGGCCAGATAGGAATTGTGTAAGCTGGGTCAGCTGGAGGTGCTTCCAGTTGTGGAAGGTGAGGTCAGTTTTGGCTGGTGGAAAATTCTCTAGTGATATGATTGAGCATAGTAGCATAAGGAATGGGGTAAGGTGATAGAATTTATGGATGGATCTCCAAGCCTGTAGTTGATGTCTAATCCAGGAGTTTGACATTATTCGCCTTTCAGGTGGGGGATCTTGATATAAGGTGGCAGCAGCCAGTGCTTGAGTGGGCAATATGAATTCCTCCAGTTCCCTCCATTGTGCCAAGGTGGACCCCATGTAGCGGTGGGCTATGAACGACAGGTGAGATGCCCAGTAGTATAATTTTAGATTTGAAAGTGCAAGCCCTCCCTGTGCCTTGGGTAGGAACAGAGTGGACAATTTAATTCTGGGGTGCCTGCCAGCCCATATAAAATCGGAGATAGCTTTGTTCCAGCTTTTAAATATCTGGGAGAGCAGGAAGACAGGAATATTCTAGAAGAGATAAAGGGCTCTGGGTAGAATCACCATCCTAAGCACCTCAACTCTCTGCAGGATATTTAAGGGTAGAATATTCCACCTATTGAGGTCCTGCTGCATCT
This sequence comes from Neoceratodus forsteri, assembly GCA_016271365.2. Classification (NCBI taxonomy): domain Eukaryota; kingdom Metazoa; phylum Chordata; order Ceratodontiformes; family Ceratodontidae; genus Neoceratodus; species Neoceratodus forsteri. The sequence goes on from CM028135.1 coordinate 174,572,620, forward strand.
GGATGTAAAAAGAGAGTAGTTATTCTGCAGTGCATCTTCAGCTTTACGGGACAAAAACGTCCCCCAGGTATTTTAATGTTTTAAGGTCCCATCTAAATGGGAATCACTTCTTAAATGCCTGGGGGCTCAAAGTGGAAGGTGAGTGCAACCATCTTGGAGGTATTGAGTCAATAGCCCGAGATAGCCCCAAAGTCATACAGGATGCAGAAGACTGCAGGAATGGATTCTGTGGGGTTGTTCAGGAATAGTAATATATCGTCTGCATATAGAGCTATGCAGTGATCAACCTCATCCACCTGCATTCCTGTAATTTGTGGGAAGAGCCGTATTTCCTGGGCCAGTGGCTCAATAAAAAGAGCAAAGAGCCCGGGGGATAAGGGATATCCCTGTCTCATCCCTCTGTAGAGAGGGAAGTAGTCAGAGTGATGACCTGAGATCTTTACACAGGCTTGGGGGAAGAATAGATGCCTCAGATGGTAGCTATGAGTGGGGCAGGGAAACCCATCTTGGTCATGGTGGAAAAGAGAAAGGGCCAGGATACCCTGTCAAATGCCTGCTCAGCATCAAGGCTGAGAAGGACCAATAAGTGTCCTCGGGTTTGCATTTCATGCATTAGATGTAGTGCTCTACGGGTGTTGTCAGTGGTGGCCCTGGCACTCACAAATCCAGTCTGATCTAGGTCTATCAGACTTGGCAGAACTGCATCGAGTCTGCAAGCCAAAATAGACACGAGGCATTTATAGTATGTATTAAAGAGCTAGTAGAGCCAAAACAGGTAGACAAGAAAATAATGCTAATTTTAAGTAGTAGTCAGTTGTAACTTCATTTCTGAAGTATTTTCCTTTTTCCTTTTGCTCATCAGAAAGTCTTCTATGTGATAATATTGTGTTGGATGTATGCAGCAGCTCTTAGCCTGGCAGCTGACATGTCTAACTCTACTGCCCCATACTACATCATCATCAGCATTATGATCTCACTGACAGTGACATCACAGGTGAATGATCTAGCAGTCACTCACTTGCTGTTCCTAAGTAGCAGTGATGTCACAGTCAGTGAGGTCACAATGTTGATGATGTAGTGTGGGGCAGTAGAGCAAGATGTGTCAGCTGCCAGGCTAAGAGCTGTTCCACACATCACACCTACCATCATCAGGTAAACAATCTTCTAATTATACAAAGGGAAAATAAAAAGTACCTAAGATATAAAAGGTAATGGTTGGCTGCTTTTAAAATCTAATATTAGTTTTAGGCAGTACACTAGCTCTTTAAGTACCGAAATGGGTCTGTAGGAGTTGCAGGCCAGGGTTTTTGTTAACCTGGTTTCAGAATGAGGTGATATTGCTGCGTGAAATCAGCTGGGGGAAGGAGATTCACCCTGTGTAACCTCGTTATAGGTCTGTAACATCAGTGGGCTCAGGGTTTGTGAAGCAAATTTTTAAAATTCTGCCCCATAACCATCGGGACCTGGGGTTTCATTGTTTTAGACCTGAAGATAGCTGCTGAGAGCTCCATTGGTCAGATGGGATCCACCAGGCTTATCTGCTGCTCTTCTGTAAGACTGGGTAGTTACAAGTTAGCCAGAAAGGTGTTGATAGCCCCAGTGTCCGGCATCCCCTCTAGGGTGTATAGTTTCTGGTAGTACCCACAGGAAGACTGGGATATTTTTTGGAGTTTAATGTGACGGGCCCAGTGAGGGGGTCTTTTATTGCTGTTACGGTGGACAGCCTGCGTTGTCTCCAGAGGCAGTAGGCCAGGAGGCGGGAGGTCTGGGGGCCTATCTCACCATACCTCTGACACAGATAAGCCAGGGCTATCTCAGTCTGCTGTAGGCAGAGTGCACTGAGGTCTTTCTTGGTTAGTTTAAGTTGTGGAAGGATCAAATGATCCCCTTGCTGGTGGGAAGATTGCAGGAAATGAAGGGTGTGTTCTAGCCTAGCCTGCCTCTCATTTCTCATTTTGGTCTGAGTGGCTGTATATTTTATCAGGTGCCCCCTCAGGACTGCCTTCAGGGAGTCCCATCTGACATAATATGAAATTACTGGGTCAGACATGTCGGCTATGATTTTCCTCAATTTATCAGTGAGGAATTCCCAGAAGGGTTCACTCTTTAGATGGCTGGGTTAAACCTCCATAGGGTGTTTTGCTGTTCTAGTCCTAAGTCCCAGCTGCTGGTCAGTGGGGCATGATCTGTGTGGGCTATGTCCCCTATTGTACAGTTGACCAGAGACCCTAGATGTTCTCTCTGGATGAAGCAGTGATCAATACAGGAATATGTGCCATGCACTGCCGAATAGAACGTATACCCTCTATCCCTTGGGTGTAGGATTAACCATACATCCGTCCAGCCCACCTCCTGGACAAATTGTTTAAACATTTTGTGCAGGGCCGGTTGCCTGCCCTGAGATGCGCTAGTGGTGTCAAGAGCAGGGCTGGGGTAATATTAAAATCTCCCGCAAGGAGGAGGAGCCCCTTTGTCATTTCAACCACCTTGTCAAGTAGAGAGCTAATCCTTGGGGAATTCATTCCCGGGATAGGTATATGTTTGCTAAAGTTGCCACCTTGCCCTGCAGGGTTACCTGTACAATAACTAGCCTTCCCTCAGGGTCTGCACATTCAGTTGTTGCCTGGAAGTGGGTCTGGTTGGGGATAAGTATGACGACCCTTCTTTCTTCCCCCCTCCATAGAGGAGGAGGAGGAGGAGGAGGAGCAGGAGTAAACCTGGGCAAATCCTCCTCTTGCTTGCTTCTCATGTTCCTCGATGGTCATATATGTCTCCTGGATATATACCAACTCAGCCTTACTTTTCCTCAGTACTGTCAGTACTCTAGACCTTTTTATGGGACTGGCTTACCCATTTACATTCAGCGAGTAGAACTTTAAATGTCTATTAGCCATCATAAAAACTTAAAACAGGCGGAGTACCAGAAACACCACATCATGCTTAGGCCTGTTAGCCTGCTAACTGTAACCCTTGTACTCATCTTGCAACTATTTAGTAATATAAGAGGGAACATCTATATTTGTGAACTGGGGGAGACCACATAAGGGGGACAACAGTAAAGGTTTGGGTGCCAACTGGGCGGAATCTGCTGAATTATGGGTGGCTTCCAATGGGCCTGGGGTAGGTATGCTCTGGGACTCTAGTGAATGCCTGGTTTGGCTCATCCCTAACATAGGGCACTAGATGTAAATGTCTGGGGTATAGGGTGTTGGGGGGGCCATGCCTTGGCTCCTCCAAGGACAGCTGCTATTGTTTGAAGGTTTGAAACTTTCAGCTCTTTGCAGATTATCGAGACCTGGCTGAATGAGAATGCAGGCCCTATATTAGAGGCCGCTATTCCAGCTGGGTACTCGGTGTTACACCACCCAAGGTTGGACCGTGGGGGGTGTGTTTGCGGTCTTTTTAAGACCAAACTGGGCCTCACGTGTGTACCAGTTGAGGAGGCTAAGTCATTCGAGTGTACTGTAGTGGTAGGTGTGGGTTGTAGGATCGCTCTCATATACCATCCACCAGGTGATGAGAAGCGGTTCCTGCAGGAAGTAGCGGACTTCATCATCGACATGTCATTCGAGTCATCCAGGCTGATGGTCCTGGGCGACTTCCGTGCTTGGGTCAATGACGGACTCTCAATTTGGACAACACTTCCTCCAATTAACGACTTCATTGGGCCTTACACAAGTTGTTACTTCTGCCACTCATAAGGTGGTCGCTCACTTGACTTGGTCTTCCTCCTAGGGATCGAAGCCTTCGATTTGGGGGTGGAACCTGTTGAATGGTCTGATCATTACACCGTGTGATTCAGTTTTTGTGCCCCCCCTTTGTAGGCCTACCTCTGTGGAGATGGTCAGGTACCACCCTTTGTGAGATGTAAGCTCTGACGGCCTGGTAGCGGTGCTTGACCTACTGGAGCTTCAGGGTGTGAGCAGTGATCCGGCTGCCTTGGTCTTGACCTATAATAAAGCAATCTCTTCGGCTCTGGATATCATTGCCCCAGTCCATGTTCGTCCTCTCCCCCTTCGCCCTCTGTCCCCATGGTTTGATGGGATCTTGAGGGAGATGCGGCGACTAGGACGAAGATTAGAGCATTGCTGGCGGAGATCCTCCCTTGATGCTGACCATCTTAGATTGATGGAACATTATCAAGTCTATCATTCCACAATCTCCCGTAAGAAGGCAGAGTTCCAGTGTGGGGAGAGTGTGGCTGCTCAGACCCGAGCAGTTCAGCTCTTTCGAACTGTAGACAGACAGTGCAACCAGGCCTGCCTGCAGGTTCGAAGAGCCTTTTCACAAGTGGAATGTGAAGAGCTTGCTCGCTTCTTTGTGGCTAAGGTGGCTGGCATCAGGGCGGCACTCCAACCTGCATTCTGTATAGGAGAAGCAATGGATCGGCACTGGGTCACTGCTTCTGGTCCCTCCTGGAGTTCCTTTGACTGGCTAGAGTTCATTGATGTCATTCGGATTGTCCAGAGTATGCACCCTACATGCTGTAGTTTGGATCCGGGCCCAACTTTCCTGATAAAGGGTTGTTGTGATGTTACCGGCCTGGTCCTAGCACAGACAGTCTGGTGCTCCTTGAAGACAGGTGAGTTTCCTAGCTCCCTGAAGGAGGCGGTGGTAACGCCCCTCCTGAAGAAAGCTTCTTTGGACCCAGACTGCCATGCTAACTACAGACAAATCTCCAATCTTCCCTTTGTGGGGGAGTTGATTGAGAAAGTAGTGGTTGTACTACCGGAGAACCATTTGACCATCCTTGACATCTATGAACCACTCCAGTCTGGTTTTTGAAAGAGGTATAGTACCGAGACTGCTCTGGTTCAGGTGCTCAATGATCTCTTGATGGCAACAGAGAAACATAGAAACTTGATGGCAAGAGATCAAAGAGCCATTCTATCTTGGTTTTTCTCGATCTCTCTTCAGCATTTGACACTGTGGACCATGGGATACTTCTCAAGCGCCTGAGGTTCATCTGCGGACTGTCTAGTACAATCCTCGGGTGGTTTAGATCATTCCTCACTGGCAGAACTCAGAGGGTGGTGTCAGGGATAAACTCCTCTGGCCCAGTCTCGCTGTCATGTGGGGTTCCTCAGGGTTTGGTGTTGTCCCCCATATTGTTCGCAGTGTACATGCTGCCCCTTGGAGACATTGTATGAAGATATGGGCTGAGGGTTCACTGCTATGCTGATGATACCCAGCTCTACCTATCTTTGCGCCCGACAAGGATAGAGCTCTTTCAGTATTTAACCACTGCCTCACTGAAATCCAGAACTGGATAAATTCGAGCTGGCTGAGGTTGAACTTGGAGAAGACGGAGGTGATGGTTGTGGACCCGGGTCACAGGATAGAGGGGGTGGGAGCTGGTTTGCCTTCAGGATTATTTCTGGGTGGCTCCCAGTTCCCATCCTCTGAACAGGTTCAGAATCTGGGGGTGATTTTTGACAATGGGCTGACATTACGATCGCAGGTGTCAGCAGTCGTCAAATCATCCTTTTACCATCTGAGGAACATCTCCAGGATTAAGCACCTGGTTCCATCCGGTGACCTGCCTACACTGGCCCATGCCTTCATGACCTCGTGCCTTGACTATTGCAGCTCCCTTTATCTAGGGCTACCTGGGGTTGATATTTGCCACTTGCAGCTCATGCAGAACGATGCAGCCCGGTTATTGATGGGTACTCCTCGTACCTGTCATATTTCTCCGGTGCTGTGCGAACTGCACTGGCTGCCAATACAGTGGCAGATCACCTTTAAAGTCAGTCTTCTGACTTATAAAGCTCTACATGGACTGGGCCCGGTCTACTTGAAAGAGCTCCTGGTACCCTACTGCCCTAAGCGATCACTCTGCTCAGTGGACGAGGCGTTGCTAGAGGTTCCGAGGTTTTTTTTGAAATCTTTGGGGGTCTGTGCTTTTACGTACATGGCTCCAACCCTTTGGAATTCTCTACCCTGTCCGCTTCAGGAGTGCATGTCTGTGAAGGAATTTAAACGTGCCTTAAAGACCCATTTGTGGTCGTCAGCATTTTTTTGATGATGATATTTTAACATATTTTTATGAATTTAGTATCAACGTATTTGTGTCTTATTTATTGTTTTAAGAAGTTTATTGTTAATGCACCTTGGTTTCAGAAAGGCGCAATATAAATAAAGTATATTATTATTATTGTAGCTGTGAGAACGAAATGGCAGGCAAAGGGGGGGATTCTCTCCCAGGGTATATCAGGACTGGGGAGGTCACAGCAGCCAGCCAAGCTTGTCCTGGGTGGAAGCCCCCATCCTCTGAGTTCCCATGGTGAGCACGCAGTCCCAGGCCGAGGCTTAGACATGATGAGGGAGGGAGGAAGGCAGACGCATGTTTGCTGTGGTATTGGCTAGAGAGAAAAATAAAAGAGAAAGTGGGGTGGAGGGCCTCGCCCCACCCCGCCCCCGGGACTCAGCAAGGCATCCTGAGAGTCAGCGATCCTCTCCCTGTTAAAGAATTAGCTGACAACCGACTCGGCAGCATTAGCAGGTGAAAGTGCCGCCTCGCTGATTGCATGTCAGCAGTTCTGCATATTCAACTGTAGAGTGGCTGACAATGACGGGGGATCCTGAAAGTGAGGTTGGGGCAGACCCCCAATACTTACAGAGTGGAGTACTGCTTTTAAGCAAGGGGTTCCCGCACTCCCCCCAAAAAAAAAGTGTCCTAAAGACCAGAGATTCAAATTTCGGTTTACAGTCCTTCTTCATTGTGAGGGTCTTTGCAGGGTTTGCTTTGATGTCTGACTGCCCCCTCCATCATGGCATCTGAGGCCATTTGTTAAGTCCAGCCGTCTCCCCCATTTCTTTGACCCCCCAGTGCAGTCCCCCGGTTTCATCAGTGCCCCTGTGGTCGCAGCCCCTAGAGGGTCTTGCAGCTAATAGTGTGAGTGACTACAGGGGAAGCACGAGGTCCAACTTAAGGGAGGGAAACCAGGAGCAGGATGAAAGTGACACCACATCTGAGCATGCTGCACCCATGTGCGTTGGAAGAAATTACTGGGCAGCTGAGGGGGGACTTTGAAACTAATGGTTGCATGGGAACTTATTTAGGGGGAGGGTTTTGGACCTACCTCTAGGGAGTAAAAAAGATGGTCCATTCATTTCTTGGGCTGGAGGTCTTAATACCTGGGTGGGTGGTCCTGCTACATGCTTCCTAAGCCCCTCTATGATCTGCTGTATAGCTGCCGCACCTCCTCTCCGGCATTGCTCCTTCTGTGGTGCTTGGCACCAGACCCTCTGCGCCAGCTTCACTGGAAACGTTGGCTGGGGAGGTTTTTTCAACAATACTTCCATATCTCAGCAGTTCATTTTCTGGGCAGCTTTCTCAGCTGATTCATAGGTTTTGGTTCCATTGGAAAAGTGGATTGCTGGCCTGGAGGGGTAGGGAGTACAGAATTTAATCTTTGCCTCCCTCAGTTTTCTTAGTAGTGGGGCATATGCTCTTTGGCGTGTGGCAATTGAGGGGGAATAGTCATTGTCAATGTAAATTTGTTGTGATTGAAAAGTCCACTCCCCTTTCTGCCATGATTTATGTAACACCAGCTCCTTCTCCTGGAATCGAAGGAAACGGAGGACCACCGAGCACAGGCAACTGGCCTAGAATGGTTGCGGCTCAAGGGCCTGATGCGCCCAGTCCATCTCAAGTGTACAGCTCTCGGTAGGTCAAGTGCAGCTTGGAAGAATTGGTGCAAGATTTGGATCAGGTTGTCTCCCTTGCATCCCTCAGGCATGCTGGATGTTTTGAGATTATTCCGGCGATTTCAGGCTTCAGCATCCCCTGCTTGTGTCTGGAGCTCCCAGATCGCCTGGTGCATTTGGGTGATGGTGCGCTCTGTGATGTCTATGCGGGAGTCTGCCTGAGAGACTTTTTTTTCCATCAAGTCCAGTCACTTTTTAATTTTCCCGATGTCTGTCCGCACAGCAGTGAAAGTTGATCGAATCTCCTTTCTGAAGTCCCAAAGCTCCTGCAACACCAGATCCATTTGTTTATTGAGGTGGTTGCCTTCCTGGGCCTCGGCCCTAGGGTGGCCACGATAGGCAGAGAGCTGGGAGCTGCCAGTGTCAGAGTCCAATCCCTCAAGATCCGTGGGGTCATGGGCGATCGGGCCCTACCCGGTCTTCCTCTTGGCATAATATAGCTTATCTGAAGCTGAGTTCCCCCTCTTTGATTATATTATGAGCTGAAAAAACGTTATTTTCTGTCTTGGAGGAGACAGAGCTGTTGGCTCAGTATGCTTCCGTGGGCATTACATCACCGGAAGTCCCTGCATGCAACATTTGTTAATTTTTTTTTAAATGCACCCCAGATTTTCAACAAGGCCATTTTATGACTCCCTCTTATAAACGTGGCATTTATAGAACACTGGATGAAATGTCATTTCAGATCACAAGTGCGAAAATACGTTTTGGCCAGGTTTCGAAAAATGACACCTGTCACGTTTCTGAGGTGCTGTGAAAAATGGCTATGTTTAATTTTTGGAGTGAAAATATTGAAAATTACCAAACTTATGAGTGAGCGTAGAAAAACTGCAACATATATTCGGAACTGTTTTTTTTTTGTTTTTTTTATATTTTGACCCCACATTTTGAACATAGTCTTTTTATGACCCTACGTCATGAACCCAATAGGTGAAAAATGTCATATCCGGCCTAAAGGTGATTCCACAGAGCAACTGTGAAATCACCTTTCAACATGGATTACTACAATTTCTTTTGTTGATGGGGTGGTGGTCCCAAAAATGGCACATTGAATGCTTGGTGGGAAAATACTGAAAATGAGTGCAGTTATGAGTGAATGTTGGAATATTTCAATGATCACTCTAAACTTGGTTATTCTATCATATTTTTTCCATCCGATTTTCAACATAGTCATCTTATGACCTCACTTTATGAATCCGGTGGTGAAGATTTTCAAGATCTGCCAGAAAGGTGATTTTGCAGCGTGACTATGAAATCATCTTTTGGCATGGATTTTGAAAAAGTTCACCTATCTTGTTCATGAGGTGGGATCCCATAAAGGCTGTGTTGAAAATCTGGTGGAAAAATATTTAAAAACGACAAAGTTATGAAGAAAGATTCAAAATGCATTGAAATACATTAACCAGACTTCACTTATTTTCTCATATTGCATCTCGGGTTCTGGGAGGAGGCTGTCTTTCTGACTGGAGAGTGGATCTACAATGTGAGACCATCTTTAGTGAGGGCGTGTAGGATGGTGGGTGCTGAATGCAGGATCAGGGTGGAGTGGGGGGGTTGAGATGGGTGAGAACTGTTTTCTTTGTGGTTTGAAAAAATAAATGTGGTCCAGTTTTATTTTGTAGGGGTACCTGACCCAGTGATAGTGTAGCACTTCAGACCCACTTCCACTGTATTTTTATTTATGCTAAAACATACAGTATGTTGATGTCAACATCTGTGTCTTGATGTTGACGCTATCTTCCCGATGCTCATGCTCCTTACCCGCTATGACCGCTTTGCTACCCATTACCGCTATGACTGCTTCACTGTTCTCCTGTCTCTCTTCTCTAAGAGGGGGAATGGGGCAGAGACCCCTCCCACTAAAAAAAATTATAGTTTTATGTTTCAGTGGAATCCCCATCACAACACATGCCAAAAAAAGAAAAGAAAAAAAAAAAACACTAAAATCCTGCTGTGGAAATGGGGGATTTAATTGGAAACATATAACTAGCTATATTGTATTTACCTATAATGTTTTTTTAATGGGGGGCTTTGCCCTCCCATACACCCTCTTAGAGAGGGGAGACAAGAGAATATCAAAGCGATATTAGTTACACAGTTATGCAAGTGGCGTAGCGGTAATATAGTGCAATATATGCTATTTTCATGACATAATGCTATGCTGCTTGCATGGGTATGGAGTGCAACACTATTGTCCCTATCCCAACACTGGGGATTGGGGGCTCCAGTGTCACACTGTTTGGTGGCACCAAGGGTGGGAATGCTAGTGTCACCACATAGGTGTTTTTTTTTTATTGGGGGCAGGCATTCTGGAGGTGAGGGGGGGTGGTATAGAGTAGAACCAGGGTAGACAACCTGGTCCGCTTAAAGTACAATGTGGAGCAGGCTAAGTATGACATCACTCAACTTGTTGCCACGCGGTGTCACGTAGATGAAAGGATGCAGTGACTGTCTGATAGGGCGCAGCTGCCTCCTTTCAACTACACAAAGTTTCTGACCATCAGCCAGCAGGACAGCATCATTGTCAGCCTGAGCTGCAATGGAGGCAAAAGTGATATGCCTCTAAAATCCTCTATTGTACTCTCACTAGATGTGTGCTTCGCACATGCATGCATAAGCAAACATAAACAAGCCTTTGTCAATGCCAAATGTTGCTTGCTGCCATTAGCAGTGGAAGTGCAGGAGTTAGACAGATGCAGTATATTAATGGCAGTGAAGTTTTGAATTGACACCAACTCCACCCCCCACCCTGCAGAGATGGACAGGCATTGGGGTGTGTCTTTGGGTCGTCATCCATAACAGTCATGACATTTCACCTCACCCTACCCTGCAGACACTTACAAGTGTCGAGGTGTGCTTTAAAGTGTTCAGGCTTTACACTCACCTCATTCCATTAGGAAATACACTGAAATGGGTGCAGTATAGGAGAATGGGGTGAACTCTGGGGCCAAAGGGTCCAAGGTGCACCTCGATGCCTGCCACTGGCTGCAGGGTTGGGGTGGAATGGCATGAGCATTACTGTCGACAATCCCAAGTCACACCCCTGACGCCTGTCGGTCCCTACAGGGTAGGGCGTTATGGTCAAAAACCCTAACACCCTGGGCGTTTCTTGGTATTTTTACTCCAAGTTTTCAACATGGGATTTTTGTGATCCCACCTCATGAACAGTGACACTATCAGTTCATTAGCCAAAAGGTGATTTTGCACAGCAACTGCGCCATTTGGCGCCACAGGTGCGAAAACACATTTCGAACAGGATGTGATAAATGACAGCTGTACTGTTCATGAGGAGGTGTAAAAATGGCAATGTTGAAAATCTGGAATGAAAATATAAAAAAACTGGTGACGTTCCGAGTGTGCATAGAAACTGCTCAACGCACACCTCTAACGTAATTAGTTTTGGGATTTTTTACAGCAGACTTTCAACATAGGCATTTTGGGACCTCTGCTCATAAACAGTGTCACAGTGATTTTCTTAATCTATCCCGAACACTGATTTCCCACAGTGACCATGCTATTCTGCGCCAGAAGAGCGAAAACACATTTCAGCCAGGGTGTGAAAAATGACAGCTGTACTTTTCACAAGGAGGTGTGGAAAAATCCAATGTTGAAAATCTGGACTGAAAAGATTACGAATTTGTGAACTTAAGAGGGTGCATGGAAACTGCACGATGCACGCCCGTAACACAGTCATTTTATGGACTTTTGTCACCAAATTTTCAACATAGCCAGTTTAAGACCTCTGCTCATGAACAGTGTCACTGTGATTTTCTTAATCTGTACCAAACATTGATTTTGCATACCGACCACACCACTGTGCGCTACATGTGCGAAAACACACTTTGGGTGAGATGTGAAAAATGACAGTTGTACTTTTCATAAGGAGGTATGGTAAAATGGCAATGATGAAAATCTGGAGTGAAAATATTAAAAATGCTCGAAGTTACAGGCAGCATAGGAACTCTTAATGACCTTGTAAAACAATCATTTGGGGAATTCTTTCACCAAAGTTTCAACATAGGGTTTTTGGGGGCCTACCTCATGAACAGTGTCACTGTGATATTCCTAATCTGTCCTGAACATTGATTTTGCACACCGACCGTGCCATTGTGTGCTACATGTTCGAAAACACATTTCAGGTAAGATGTGAAAAGTGATAGCTAGGGTTTTTGGGTGCCTACCTCATGAACTGTGACACTGCCATTTCGTTAATCGGTCCCGAAAGGTGGTTCTGTGCAGTGGCCATGAAATCACCTTTCGGGACCGAATAACAAAATGACAGTGACTGAATTCATGAAGTGGGGTCCCAAGAACCCCATGTTGAAAATTTGTGAAAAAAATTCCCCAAAAGGGCCAAAGATATGCACCAAAGTTGAAAAAAACCCATTTATGCCATTATACAGCTTACTGGCATTTCTTCAGTCTGCAGTCTGCTTTGAAGAGTGCAGATGTGTTCCCGGTCCACTGAAGATCATCACGCTGGGCTCCAGAGGTAAGTATGGGGTGAGGGGGATGTGGGGAGGTGGGTGCGCAGTGGGTGGATGCGGGTTGGGGGAGGAGACACGAAAGACTGCGAGGGACCATTTTCTGTTTTTACAGGTTTTACAAATAAATAGATGACGTGGGATGCTTTTTTACATGCTGGGGTGGGCTCCCAGCGTGCCAGCACACCTGGGTACTTCTTTTTTGGGGGGATGCTGGAGCCGACGGGGATTGGGCATCCCGTTGGCCATACACTGTGCTTGTTCTGGGGTGGGGTGCATTAGCCAAGGGGGATTGGGCACTCCCTCATCACACAACAAATGGGAGGGGGGCATCAAGCTGACAGGGACTGGGCTACCCCATTGGCAAACCGATTAGGGTGCATGCCAACAGAGGGATTAAGCACCCCCGGTTGGCTTTCTGTTTATTTATTGAAATGTTTCACCAGGAAGGCACCCTGAATGGAAGGTGGCGGCTTTCTGTCGGGTCGGCTTCCTGGGGACTGTGAGAGGCCGACGGAGAATGGGGACACCATCCAATCAGCTGTTTTGGTAGCTTGTAATGCACCAAAACAGCTGATTGCGTGGTGATGTGGCCTGAATTTCCCGACTTGGTTAGGCATTCTCCCTAACTGATGAAAGCAATGTGTTTCTTGCACATGCATGCAAGCAACGCAAAAAGGGCTATGAGATTAACTCATTTTGACAAGTGACTGAAATTACAATGTCAAAATGGCATGAGTCTAGGCTGGCCTGATAGTGCAGAGGCTAGTGATGTGCTTGCCATGTTGATGATCCGGGTTCATCTCTCGAGCCTGAAATATTGCTGCTGGCTGACAAGAGGAGGACTGAGTGTCCTAGAAGATGTGTGGGGGTGAGGAGGTCATCTTGACATATATTTTGTCCAGTTCCACCATGCCGCTGTGACATGGAGCACAGTGACTGTCAGTACACAGATGGCACAAGGCCGCCAATTGGTGTTGTGCCGTCGCTGAAGTAAACTGTGTTTTCTGTGGGGGGCTTTGCCCCCGCATCCCCTGGACTTAAAATAACCAACTCCGAGTCAGAGTTGGTTCGGGAAGGGGGTGAAAACCCTGGAGGCAGCAGTGTCAGGAACCCAGGGAACCATCACAGCGAACTATTGGAAATGTTGCTGTGATGGTCTTCGCTGTATTCCTGTCACTGTTGTAACGTGATACCATCTTGTCCCTGGTGGCCTAAGGATATAGGCCAGCAATAAGACACGGCAAGGTGAGGGTTATGGCCTGATAAGAGCATGCCCCAGGTGCGTTATGAGGCATGAGGTGCTTGCGCCGAATGCCTTTAGCACCTGGGAAGTGCTGTTATCAGGCCATAACCCACACCTTGGAGTGTCATATTGCGCTTATAAAATGGGTCACCCCATAATCCCCAGTAGAAAAAATATTTTAGAAAAAGTATGCTAAAAAGTATTAAAGATGGAGAATATAGAAAAATAGTCCCTCAGTTGTGCAGACAATATGTATCATCCTCTGTCTGTCTCTTCCTCTTTTCTCCCAAATCTGTGTCCCAATAGAGAAAACACTTTTTTTTTACTTAGTTTATCTTACTTTTGTTTAGCCTTTGTTCTTGAGTTGCAGCCACTGGCCCTTCCTTGACTGTGAGCGAGCATGTGTCTTACTGCTGGTACAGAGCAATTTCCACCGTGGTGTCTGTCTCTCTCCTATCAACTCTGTCTCTCCCACAGCACACTTACACTTCATTTTCCTTTTTTTTGTTTTACTTTATTTTCTGTTGTTTACAGTTTCTGCTCTCTTGTTTACGGTTTTACTTTTTTTTTTATTCTTTTTATTATTCAATTTTTAACTTATATACATATAGGTCATCTGTTTTGATTCAGCATAATACATTTACAAGTGGTCCTCTTATACAGGAAACTTTGGGGTCAATACAGTTCATCTTCAGTAAAATACAGTAGTTGTTTTAGCAACCTTACTGCTCCCCAGTTGGGTTACAATCTGATTGTATTTAATTATATTAGGCACTAAGCATACAGACTTATATAGGCCTCTAGAATTCAGGATCTCAATCCTCCACTCAAGTCTAATCAGGTGGGCCCACATCTCAGGCTCCATTAACATGTGGGCACCAACCACACGGGGGTGCGGGGGAAACCAGGCCCAAAACCCCTGGCTGGAGGGATACAATGTCCGAGCTCAAGGCCTCCAGAAAACACCCAGGAGTATCCACCCTAAGGTACAAAGGCAGGGTCCTTTAGCATGTAATATGTCTACCAACTTGCCCATCTCACAGAAAAGGCCTCTACTCGTTCATTTAGACTATGTGTTATTTTTTCCATGTTATAAATTTGCGTTGTGATTTCCCACCAATCACGTATCGATGGGACAATTGTTGTTAACCATTGCCTAGTTATTGCTTTTTTTAGCCGCCATGAGGAGCAACAGAAGCAGATATTTGGTGTTCGGGCCCCGATGAGGCCTAGGAAGGATGAGGAACAAGTACATCTCCAAGGTCAATTGGAACTGTGGATCTATAAATTCCCATAGTTGAGCCTCTAATTGGTTTAAGAAAGTGGAGAGAACTGGGCATGCCCACATAATGTGGGTCAGATTAGCTTCCGGTTCACCACAATGCCTCCAGCATTCAACTGTTTTGTTTGGTGAGTAGTGTCTGGTGACTACCGGGGTTCTAAAGTAACGTATTAGTACTTTCCAGGCACACTCTCTCCATTGATATGAGCTGGTGACCCAGGATGAGTAGCTGCATGCTAATCTCCAGTCCATTGCGATGAGCTGGTATCCCATCTCATCATACCACTGTGTGCGAATATTTTCGGTGGGAGCCTCACTTTGCAAGTTAAGGGATTGGTAATATAGGGATATCAAGTGCTTCTGCTTCCCTGTCTTGTTCAATTGAATTTGGCATTGGACTGGCACCAGGTAGCTCTCTGGATTTCGCAGCGGTAGTGGTAAGCCTTCTACATAATGTCGGAGTTGTAGATATCAGTAGAAGTCTCTATGGTAGATGGAAATTTGCCTGTATTTCCGCGTATGCCCAGATTCTGCCCTGTGTAATTATTTGTGGTAGGTATCTTAGCCCAAGTCTGTTCAATGCCATAAACCCAGAGTCTAAGGTGTTCAGAGTGAAATCCAGTAGTGCTTGGACATAGCAGCGATAGATGTAGTGATAATCTGTGTGCCTTTTTCAGTGCAAGCCAATTTCGGAATTGGTCTGCTAACCAAGGGTTAGTAATTTGATGTTTTTTTCCCCCGGCTCCTGTCAATACATTGCACAAAAGTACATTAGGTCATTGATTAATGCCCTCTCCATTTCCAACCAGTGTGGGTTTGTATTTTTGTTTTCCCTGGCCATCATATGGACAATAGTTATTGCCTGTTGATAGAGTTTTAGGTCTGGAAGTGCCAAGCCTCCGTCAGCTCGGGCAAGGGTCAGCACCTTTAGGCAGACACAGGCTCTGTGGCCGGACCATATAAAGTTCCCTATTAAGTGGTTTATTTCTTTAATGGTCTTTAGTGGTATATATAACGGGACATTTTGAAAGAGATATAGTGCTCTGGGGAGAGTTATCATTCTAATTAGTTCTAGTCGTCTCACCAGGCTCAAAGAAAGGATAGACCAGGCCTGTAGGTCCTGTTTTAGTTGCGTAATGAATGGGGTATAGTTATATTTATAATATTTTGACCCATCCTGAGGTATGTGTAGTCCCAGATATTTCAGTTTTGCCAGGTTCCACCTTCCTGGTAAAATATCCTGCATATTCTGCGTAGGGACGTAATGAAATGTAAGAATTTCTGTTTTAGTCAGGTTAAGTTTGTAACCCGACACAGATTCATAGGCATTTAAAATGTGCCAAATCACTGGTATTGATTATTCAGGGTTTTGGAGGTACAAGAGTGTATCGTCAGCGTATAAGGCTATCCGATGTTCCGTGTCTCCTATCCTAATTCCCTCAACCTGGTGGGATTCTCAGATTTGTTGTGCTAAGGGTTCAATAATCACAGTGAACAATAGCGGGGACAGTGGACAGCCCTGACGAGAACCTCTTTTAAGCTGAAAATATTCAGAATGGTGTCCGTTCACCCTTACGCATGCCCGGGGGGCGGAATATATATTTTGTAAGGCTTGGATGAAAATGGGGGGAACCCAAATTTGTCCAAGATTAGATACAGAAAGGGCCAGGCCACTCTGTCAAAGGCCTTCTCGGTGTCCAGACTTATTAGTACCGAGGGCATCTCCATTCCCTGCATCTGATTTACCAGATAGAGTGAGCGTTTGATGTTATCAGTAGTGGTGCGGGCCCTCACAAATCCAGTTTGGTCTTTGTGTATTAGGAGGGGAAGAACCTGGTCCATACGGTGTGCTAATATGCTTATAAACAATTTATAATCTTAATTTAGCACCGAGATGGGTCTATATGATGCGCATTCCTGAGGGTTTTTTCCTGGTTTAGGGATCACCGATATGGTCGCATAAGACCATGACTCAGGAGGGGGATCTCCTTCAAATATTGAATTAAAAACACGGAGGAGGGTGGGCGAGATCTGGGCTCTGGTAGACTTGTAAAATTCTGCCCCATATCCATCAGGCCCTGGAGCTTTCAAGGATTTGGAGCTGGTTATGGCCTGCGCCACCTCAGTCATTGCAATAGGTTCCATGAGTAAGTCTCTATGCTCCTCTGTGAGCGTTGGTAGGGTGACTGCATTTATATATGATGTCAGGCTATCTGGGGGGGGGGAGTGGTCTCTGGGGTGTACAGGGTTCTATAGTATGCAGTAAAAGCCTCAGCGATATCCTGTGTTTTAGAAAGGGGTTGACCTCCCTTCGGGTGTCTTATGGTAGCAATTGTTGCACATTTCTTCTGCCTACGAGTTTGATACGCAAGCATTCGTATAGCTCATGGGCCGACCTCATAATATCTTTGCTTCAGAAACGCGAGTGCTATTTCAGTTTGTTGTTGTGCTAGTTTATCTAATGCTTGTTTGGTTTGTTGTATCTGGTGGAGGAGTGACTCATCGCCCTGTTGGTGTGCCTGTTGTTAAAAATGGAGCGTTTCTTCAAGCTTAGCTCTGTACTCTGTACGCTGCCTCTTCTTCTCCGCCGTGTATTTAATTATATGCCCCCTAAGGACAGCTTTAATTGTGTCCCAGTGTACCAACAGGGATGAGTCAGAGGCCGGGTTGTCTGCTACGATTTCGGTTAATTTGTCTGAGATAAACTCTCTAAATTCTTTTGACCGTAGGTGGTACGGCTTTAGCCTCCATTATGTGGTTCTGGGTTGGACCCCCAAGTCCCACTGAGCAATCAAAGGCGTGTGGGTCAGAAATAGAGATGTCGCCCAGCCGAGCATCATGTACGACATTCAACTTTTCTACTTGGGTATAGGCATAGTCAATGCGGGAGTAGGTGTGGTGAACCGGAGAGTAATCAGAGTAGTTTCTAGACTGTGGGTGTAATTTCCACCATATATCGCACCATCCCATCTCCAAGATGAATTTATTAAAACATTTCTGGGTAGTTGTTTGTTTCTGTGGTCTCCCACTTGAGGAATCAAGCCTCGGATCCGCAGTTAGGTTAAAATCACCAGCCATTAGGAGGGTACCTCTAGTAAACTGAACGACTTTGTCTAGCAGAGGCCGTAGTTGTGAGACAGTAATGCCTGGTGGAAGATATACATTGGCAAGGGTAATCTCTTCATTATTAAGCTTTCCCCGAGTTAAGACCAGCTGGTCCTCCGGATCAGACCACGTCAGGTCTGATTGATATGGGGTATATGAGGGGATTATAATGGCTACTCCTCTACTTCTGCCTCCCTTATAAGAAGCATAAAATGCTTGCCCTCTGCTTAGTTTAGCAAGTTTCGCATGTTCAGCTGGATTCATATGGGTTTCCTGGAGGAAAACTATATCTGACTTGGTACGTCGGATGTATGCCAGTGCCTTTGACCTTTTAATGGGGGAGGCCAGGCCATTGATGTTTAAGGAGAGCAACTTTAACCTTGGTGTATGCATCTCAACTTATGGTTGTGACGCTTGTGACCTGGCACCCCCACCCCCCAGCTGGGTGCCCCTGAACCTCCATGAGGTTTGTAATGGCATTGACCAAGATAAGTTTGATGGCCTTATTACAAAACCAACAATACAGACATTACAACAATTTATATTAACATACAACATAGGTCTTTGACACCACCAAGTGACCAACATGGCCATAATAACATAAACAAAACAGTTGGTGCTTCCACTGATCTGGGCAATGCCCTGATCATTGGCAGGAACTTAAAGTCCTGCCAGGACGGCCCTTGTTCCTCCTTTGGGCCTTAGGTACCTATAGGGAAAGGGTAGTTGGGGTTGGTGATGTAACCAGTGAGGCATTAAGCTCCCCTGGGAGTTGTCCAGTAAGAGAGGTGTTCAAGCAGCGCCATGAGCAGCTTAGTCCTCCATGTGGTGGATGGGTGACTATACCGACCTCTAATTGCTTTCGTCCTGACGTCGACTCCACATGTTCTAGGGGTGCCCAAGGGGATCGCTCGAGGGTGTCATCCCACACCTGGGGTGCTGTTCCTTGCCTCTCCCTCTCAGGTGAATCCCCGAGCCAGGGGTCTGGTTGGACTGCCGGGGACAATACCACCAACTATTGTGCGCCAGTCGTGGGCCATCCAGCTTGCGCCTCTCAGGCAGCATCCTGGTGTCCCACGCACCCAATCCCCAGAACTGTAGCCCATGCCCGAGCAACAGTGGCACCGATAAAGAAACCGGGTCCAGCCGCCACCCACACCAGGCCTCCAGTATACGTCTTGTCGAGAAACACCAGGAGCAGACTCGCCTAGCTAGCTCTCGACCCGCCAACTGGACTCCACTGTGTGAGTAGTGCCCATCCCTCATATAGTATTACCGATCTGTTACCCCTCATCTTTTCCCCCGCCACCCTTTCCTCTCCCACCCTTCCATTCCAGGTGTTTCTCCATATGCTTTAGTTCAGTTATTGTGACGCTGGAGCTTTAAATTCCCTTCCCCACTACCCAGATTCTCCACCCCCCCCCCATAATCCATTTTTCACCATGTGTCTGATGCATGATTCCGGAGGCATCCACCGTACTGCCTATTTGTAGGAGGTTCGCTTTGAGTGTCCAGATGCTGGGCCCCCACCCCTTCTCCCTCCTCCACTGGGGATTGTCACTAAAAAGGTTTCCTATTCCTCCTCCGTTGTCAAATCATCCTCGGGGGACACCGCCTCAACAATAAGAGGGCCATCGGTATTTACCAAACACTACCCTCTCACCACTGCAGTGAGTCCACACGAGAGAATTCACAGGACACGTGCGGCCAAGCCCACAAGCGTAGGTTCGCTCCTGCCGGCAGGGCTCAGGCCTACCTAGCGGCACAACGCTGCTCGTGGCTCGGAGCAGTCCACACAGCCCAAGGAGCATTTCCGCCATCATCCTGTCTCCAGGCTATACGGGTTGCCTCCAGTTCCCTGGTATAGGTCATGCATCCGGGTATACCTTAATCCCTAAGGTCCAATCATCAGGTTCAGCACCGCTGGGATAAACTAGTACCCCCCTGTCCCATCCCCTACCCCCTCCGTCCTGCCTGTTCCCCCTCCAGTTTCTACATGCTTTTAACATGGGTATTGAAAACTTCCTATATTCATCCTTTGTGACCTTCTGTTGCTGTCATGCCTTTCCTTCAGATCTTGTCTCCCTCTCCACAGCATACAACATCCAGAAACATGGCCTGGCTGGCCCTTGAACTTGTATCATTTAATTTAATTAAGGCCATGGGCTGGGGAGGAAGCAGAGCGAGTGCAGACCATTTATCGGGCAGCGGGATGCCCGTCCGACCCAGCCAGCCGACCAAAGCCTATCTAACGGCATACCCTGGCTGACCGACTCGTCCAGGCCCCCACCGCACTCTCCAGGACAGGACATCACGTGGCCCACCAGAGCAGGGGGCCGATCCTGCTCATGCGAGCAGGGGACACAGGTAGCTGAACTGCAGAGCTCCTAGGTTCAGGGGGGCCACAATCTGGTGTTGCTAAAGAAGAGCATACTACTTTCCCCTCCCGTGCCTCTCTTTCAAGCACCCAAGCGGTTCCTGAGAGCCCCCCATTGTGTATCTTTCCCCATGCCCCCAACAGCAATTGTACATCTGAAATTGGCCTCTGCAATGTCCATGACTCTTCACTCACCCGCCCACCCCCCGGTGCACGCCACAGCCCTAGGCCAGACAGGTCTGCACCTTTACTTTCATTCCTCCAGGCCTGGGGAGGCGGAGAGCAGGGTTCCCATGCAGCAGCCAGATGCGCAAGCACTGAGCTGCCCCATCCGTCCGGCCCAAACCTATTTAGCAGTTTACCACAGGCCCTCAGCGAGGGGCAAGCCCAGCAGCGCTCCCGGGGTCGCAGTGGTCAACCAGCTACTAAAACACAGACATTGTTTCCTGCTCTCATGGGTCCGGATGCAACTAACTGGTCAGTAGAGACTTGTGAGCAGGGAAATATTATCAGGCTTCATTACGTCTCGGAGGCTACCCCCCCATAACCCCCAACTCTTCTCCGGTTCCTCCTTCCTCCATTCCCTCCCTCAGTCATATATCTTTTTAATCTAACTTTTCTAGGGCAATTACTACTTCCTGTAATATTAAAGTCCTGTGGGGCATCCTATGCTAACAGAAAGCCCTCTACAAGTACTTGCGGTTAGACATTCAGGTCGCTGATTCCTGGGGGCTCAGTTCTTGTTCAAGCAGGCTCTGGGAGCTGGATTTCAGTGTACTGACAATGGACTGGATGGCCTCAATCCCCTGTCGCCTTCTTGCATTACGCTGTCTGACAGTCCATACTTTCTGGGCCAGTTTTGTTGCGATCGGGACACCACCAGACGCACGTTGCTGCAGGACCTCAATTTTTCTAGATCAAAGCTCCGTGATTGCTGCAGCTGCGGATTCAAACAGGATAGGGCCTTCCTTAAAATGAACCATCAGTTTTGCAGGGTACAAAGTTCGGAAACGGACTCCTGCCCCTTTAAGTGCCTTCATCACCGGAAAATGCGCTTTCCTACGCGCCATCACTTCAGGTGCAAAATCATTCTCTAAGAAAAGCCTGTGATTCTTGTAGTGCACCATGCTTTGTTTCCAAGCCGTATGCAGGACAGTTTCCTTCTCCTGATGTTGGAGGAATTTAATGAGGATGGCACGAGGGCGAGCACCTGCTGGGGGCTTGGGTCCCAATGTACGATGAACTCGCTCCATTTCCAAAGTGATACTTTCAGGCAGGGTAAGAATTTCTCTGAGCATGTTCTGCATAAAAGGGATAAATTCAGCACCTTCTGTACCCTCCAGAAGCCCCGAAAGTTGGATATTGTTCCGGCGACTTCTGCACTCAGCATCCTCAGCTCGTTCTTGTAGGGCCCTGATTTGTGCATGCAGTTGGGTGATGGCTCTCTCAGCTTCATGTGCTCTCTTATCCATCGCCGTTAACTGCTCCTCAAATCCCTCCTGTCTCTTTTCTACTTTGTTGAGGTCAGTTCGAAGTGCAGCTGCTGTCGATCTCATTTCTTTTCTGAAGTCACATATTTCGGTGAGCATTTGTGTCATTTGACATCGCAGAATTGTATGGGTACCTGTTCAGCCAGGGAAGTACTGTGGCGGGAGGCCGATGAGGCCCAAGTCTCTGCTGTTGGAGTCTTTGTCCTGGGATCTAGTTTCATCGGTAAGTCTCGGAGACCCTGTTTTGTCCGCTCCTCTCTTTCTAGGCATCTTATGACCTCTGGGGTGTTTCACTGATAATTTTTATAGGTTTTAGCAGTAATAAATGAGGTTTTTAGTGATATCCCAGGGGGAGCCACAAGCTCTAGGCTGCTATTCCATTCATGACGTCACCAGAAGTCCTTGTTTATGGTTTTACTAACAGCCAGTGACTCGCTTGACTGTTAGCGAGCGTGTCCCTTGACAGCCGCCATACAGAGCGGTTTCACTCATACTTTTTAAATCACAAGTTGTGCTGTATAACAGCACTGTGCTGCATTAGGGCATTTTTGCAGGTATTTTCACTTGCATTCATGAATGTGACGGGGTTGCTGTGAGGAATGGACAATGGAGACAAGAGATGCCGGAAATGGAGTTAGACTACAGATTCTGCGAATGGTCAGTGGGGTCACTGGTTCCTGGCTGCCGTTTGAATAGTGGGAGCGACAGACATTCAGCTGTGAGGAACGGCTAGCAAAACAATTAAATAAATTAATGAAAGGTACTAAATCTTTAAAGTTTGTTGGACGGAAGGGGGGGTATTGGTATGCTGTTTCTCAGTACCATGTGCTCTACCAGTGCAGCAGTTAAGCTTCTGTGGGCTACTGGCTGAGCTGTTGCATTAGGGACCACTGGCATGGACTGATTTCCTTGTGTGGTGCATCATCGTTGGCACAAGTAGTGCTCGTTGTAACATTATGTCCTGATAAGGACACAGCTGGAAAGGGCATCCAGCCAATCAGCATTATAGATATTTTTTTCCCTATTTTATAACAACAGCTGTAGCATGATTTTCTGTCTGAAGCAGAGTAAAGATGCCAGTTGAGTCCCATGTTGGCATGCCTGTTTGCACATGCGTGTGGGGCCGAATAGTGCCAAATCTCGGGGGGGGGGGTGTTGCATAATCAGGAAAGGTGAAAACACATCAGGACTAAGGATAACACCCATTATAATAATTTTTACCATTTTATGAATGTTATAAGTGTATGTGCGTCAGTGCAGTAATAACCTCATTTCTTTGATGGTTGAAGCCACCCAGAGCATTTGATTATTAAACAATTGTTACACAGCTGGCTGTGTAACATTTATTACTTATAATCATCATCCCCACTCCCCCACCTGATTGGTTGAGTGCTAAGGAATGTTCTGGAGAGAAGAAGCTGTTCTCCAGAGGTCACATCACAGGAAGGTAGCCATCATGGTTACTAGCTACAGGCAGGTAAAGCATTGTTGGGGCTAGCAGGTGGCTGTAAGTTGAATAGGTAGATCTTTGGAGAAGGAAGAATTTAAAGAACAGAAAGGAATGGCATTTGTCAGAAAGATCTGGAAATAGCTGTGAGAAAAAAGTACAACCCCTTCTGTCGTGGAAATATTTGGAGAATGCAACACAGTACAAAGTGCCCTAATACACCGTCACTGCATAGATGATAACCACTACCCAATCACAGTGAGCAGGGTGGTAATTTCTGAGTTCTCTGCATGAGTCCTCTCCCCTCCTCTCATGGACTGTGAATTCTGGCAAAGAATGAGAAAAATTACCTCAGACATTCATCGCGATTGGGTAGCAATTGTTATACATATATAGGATAGTGCATGAGTAACAGTTAACAACAGGGCTGTTCTTTCACCGAGTTGGTACTATGATGACAGATTACCTCGAGAGCGCAGCTTGAGAGGTAATCAGTCGTCATAGTACCAACAAGGTGAAAGAACAGCCCTGCTGTTAAATGGTATGCGTGCATTGTTCTGTACAGTGTATAGTGGAACGTCGTTGCCTCAAAAAAAAAAAAAAATTACTACATCTTTCTTTTTAAAATAAGGCTAACTGTCAGATTGCTGCTTGAGGACACCATGTGTAATGTCCGCACTGCAGCAGAATGAAAAGTTGTTCTGCTGTCCTGCGGATGTCACTTTTTGGTTCTGCTGCACTGCGGACATCACTAGTGCAGCAGAACAACATTTTGAGAGTGCTAGATTTCAGTGAACAATGACGTTCCACTATACACTATAATGAATGTTTTTGGTTAGAACAATTCAAGTGGTCAGCGATGCCTACTCTGCTGTCGCCTGAGTGGGCTGAAAAGCAAACACTTTTTTTCAGACATGTGGGCCCCAGTGATGCCCCCAGGAGGGCAGAACTACAGAATGATGCGCCAAGGTAAACAGAGCAACATAGTTACCCATCCATGAGAATAAAGACAGGAAGGGAGCTGTAACTGTTGGCCACAATAGCAGCGGAGACCGGAGGAGCATTGGCCAAGAAGTGACCGTGGGTTCAGCTGGCGCTTGTGGCACCTGAAGGGCTGGGCCTGTTTGCCACATCGGCAGCGCAGCTAGGAGGCAGTGAGAGGAGCTGGGCCAATCAGGAGCAAGGCGGGACAGTTTAAACTCACGGCTGGGCTATAAATGGGAAGCCCAGCCACACACTGAAAGTACTATGCAAGGGGGCTGTAATTGTTTCCCGACCCTGACTTCTGTTAAATGGTCTAAGGTGGGGGCGGAGTTATGGGAAGGGAAGGGAGGAAGGAAGGAAGGAAGGAAGGGGGCTGGACTGAGATACATGATCTGCTACAACCTTTAAACTATTCACTGATATGCATGCTGGGAAAAAAGCTGATACAGACTGTACTGATTCAGTAGATTGGGATATTCTGTTTGAATTGTTATTTGATGTCTGTAGAACCATTTCCGGGGGGGGGGGATTGGGATATATGCTAACCTCTGCTTGAATTTTTATTTACTGCCTGTAAGACCATTTCCAGGGGGGCAAACTAGCATAAAGGATTGGGGCTAGATCGAGGCAGGAGCCATAGAACACTAGGGCTGGCATCTTTGGAAGGGTGGTGGGGTATATGGGGTGTGGGTTGGCCATGGTTCTGGGCTTGGGCTGGGGGGGTGCAGGGTGTGTCATCAGCTGGAGCAACTAAAAAGAAGAGGTCAGGCGGATAAGGTGGATGTGCGGGGGGCAAGGATGCTTTGCCTGGGAGGTGAGGATGGGATGGGGGTAGAGAGGAAATAAGAAAGTAGACATTATGTGCCCAGCAGCAACACCTGGGATCGATGGCACACACAGAATAGGAGGGGCTGGATGGGGGCGCTGGGAGTTCCAGGCTCAGAAAGGGGGGTTCGGAAAGGGTTAGGGACCAGAGATACAGGTGGGGGGGGGGCACAGAGATTAGAGGGCTGCAAAGAAGGGGCCCAGTTGGGAAGGTGCATCAGCAAGGGGAAGCAAGACAGTAGGCTTTGAGCATAGAAATAGATCTGAGCCACTATTATTGATTAGAAATGAGGAGGATGCTGATAATAGGTCAGTGGTGGAAGATGGGATGAGGAGGAGGATGAGCAGGATAGATGACTCAATAAGCAGAAGAAATGGGATTGGGGAAACTCATTAGAACACAAAAGAACACAAAAGGGATAAGAGGAATGTGGCTGATAGCTTGCACAAGGACACGAGGGGGCAGGGGGTGCTGCCAGTGGAGGGCACAGCGCAGATGCGGAGGATAGGAAGGAAGGGGCAAAGGTATCGAGGACGTGAAAGGAGTCATGACAAGCACTAGAGGACAAGAGGGGATTAGAAGGGGTTCACTAAAGGGGAAGGGGACTTAGCAGGGGAAGGGGGTAGGTCAGGGGACCAGCAGGGATATATGGAGGGATTAAACAGTTTAGAGGACGAGAGGGTGGACCTGGGTTCTCGGGGGGCAGCAGCACTTGGGGAGCTGATGGGTTGGTCCAGGGTGACACGGCAGGTGGGGTGGGTGCCTAAAATGGACGGGTCGGATAGGAGAAAGAGCTGGGTTGGGGCAATAAATAGGGTAGAAGGATCAGGCAAGGACTGGGACAGGGGGGATAGGGATGCAAAGGACACTCAGTTAAGGGGGATGGCCAGTACCGGGATAGAGGGTGAGGCCAGGGCCAAGAGGGAGGGGGCTACATGACACTCAGATGGGGGAGGTAGGGCAAAAAACTGGTGTCAAGGGCCAGTGTGGAGAACAAACAAAAAATTAGGGAGGTTAATGAATGGCTCAGGAAGTGGTGTGAGGCTAGGGGGTATGGGGTTGTGGGGGACTGGAGTGCAACCTGGGAGGATAAGAGGCTGTATGCTAGGGATAGGCTCCACCTCAATTTGGGAGGGAAGGAAATTCTAAAGCAGAAACTAGCTGGATTCATCCAAGACAGGTGGGCTTTAAACTTGTGAAGGGACGGAAGGGGGGCTGATCCTGGCATGCCGAAAAGGATTGGACTCTGTCTCCACCCCTCAAAGGGGAAGGGGGATATGGAATGAGAACAACAGACTGTGTACAGGAGGGGGAGAGCAGACGGATGCTCAGGAGTATACAGGTTGGATATAGGAGGGGGTTAAGGGGAAGGGGTGGAGGGTGGTCCTGTTTAATGCCAGGAGCTTGGGAAACAACATTCCTGAGCTCTAGGCAATACTTCTAGAGGGGGCAGTGGATGTGTCAGCTGTCACTGAGACCTGGGCTACTCCTGAGCATGATTGGGACCTAAATCTGGAGAGGTTCACTACGTTCAGGAAGGACAGGGAGGTGGTAAGGGGGGGGAGTAGCACTGATAATCAAGAAGGACATAGGTGTAGGTGGGGTGGAGGGGCAAAGGGGAACATGGAGGTGTCATGGGTCACCTTGCAGACACCAGGGGGCAAGAGGGTAAAATTGGGGGTGGTATACAGGCCCCCCACGCTGGTGGAGGATCTGGAAGAGAGACTGGTGGCAAATATTAGGGACCACTGTAGACTGTGCAGGGGCAGGGTAGTGGTATTGGATGATCTAAACATGCCAGGGAAACCAGCAGGTGAATAAGCCAACGAGGGAGGCTCAGGTTCTGGTTGTGGTCATGGTGGATGGCGACCGGCTTAGGGATCTGGAGGTTGGGGGGCCCACTGGCCAGGAGTGATCATGCCACGGTCTGGCTTTTCCTGGACCTGGGGGAGATAAAAATCACACAAAGATGGTGGTAATTAACTTTAGGGGTGTGGATTTCAAAGGCATGGGAAGGATCCTTAAGGGTTATTTGGATGGTATAAGGCCGGGCATGGACGCTGACAGCAGGTGGGAGATCATTAGGAGGAGGTTACTGGAGGCTACCAAGTCCTACGCAAAGGTGTGATGCAAGTTTGGTAGTGCCAGAAAACCGAGCTGGTGGACTTGGGAGGTTCAGGAGGTGGTGACAGAAAAGAAGGCTGTTTATAGGCGGTACAAGCGTTCACAGGGAGATAGGGATAAAGGAGAGTATGAAATGATGACCAGGAAGGTCACCAGGGTGATGAGATCGACCAAGGCAAGGATGGAGCAGAGGTTGGCTAGGGGATCAGGAGAGGGGAAAAAGGGTTCTTTAGATATATTAAGAAAAGAAGGAACATGAAGGAGCAGATTAGCAGGATAAGGTCAGGGGAGGGGTGGGCGGAGGATGCGGGGGAGCAGGCTGAGGTACTAAATGAGTACTTTGCATTGGTTTTCACCGGGGAGGATGGTGGGGCTGCACCACACGGGGAGAGAAGTGGAGGACCTGCAGAAGTGATAGGACTCATTTATGCTGGTATCCCTGCTGGGACTGGGGGGTAGTGGGCTGGCACTGACTTGAGAGAGGCAGGCAGGACAGGCAGAGGAGACAGGGACCAAGGATGTTGAAATCCTGGTTGGTAGAGTGAGGGAAGCCCTCAAGTCCCTAAGAATGGAGAAAGCTCCAGGGCCAGATGAAATTAATTTGTTCAATGTTGGTACAGGTTGCCCTTTATTTTAGTTACTAAATATTCCTGGATCATCCTACTTGGCACCCATATGCAAAATACATTAATACTCTAAGACTGATATCCAGTAGTCCATATATTCATTTAAAAAGTCTTTAGTTTCTCTTGACTTCACACCATATATTTTAAGCAGGCAACAGTTTCGTAGCTTGACACCACTTCTTCATTGGTGATTGGTGCTTCATTAGGGAGTATGCACCAAATACTGAAGTGTTACTATATATGAATGTGTTTGAACAAAAGAATGATGAACTGATTGTAACCCCTAGATGGCGCTATCCCAGGGGCTACTACCCCTGCCTGATTTGCCACTAACAGGTTGAGGGGCCTGGATCCAATGGCGGGTGCCTCCACCCAGAGGTCAGGGTTTGCAATAGTTAAACTAACTTGGTCACAGCCCTCTGGGACACTGCAACCCCCTTTCTTCCCACTAGTGGCCCACACAATATATCAGAATTACCTTCACAGTATACACTTACCCCCAGGTCTGGTTCCGCACTGGGACTTCCTGTGAAAATGAGATACAGTGCAACAATCACAGTACAGTACTTTAACATAGACAAATACCTCAGGCAGTATAACTTTGCTGAAACAAGCAGCTCTGATTTATTGAGGGGATATAACAAGGACAGGGGAAATCAGGTTAATTAGCTTATCACTCTAATAATCTACCATGGCTCTGTGCACAAGCCTATCCCGATCAGCTTACTGTCCCTGGTACCCAAGCCCCAGTGGCTAGTCCAAACCGTGGCAGCTGGTAGGGGCCCTTCACACAGAGAAGAGGATAATTAAACAGTCAGCAGTACAGTAATTCCATTTGGATTTAATGTGGCAATTCAACAGGGAGCACCCTGAATTAGTACTCACGACCTCCAAATAAGATAGGGTCCTTCAATGTCAGAGGGCTCACTTGAGGTACACAAACCTCTTCACACATCCATATAAAGAAAGCACTATACCAGGCAGGCTGCATCTGTATCCCGATCGCAATTACTGCACAATACCGGAGAACACACAGCAGATTCAGTTCCTGACAGACCGAATGCAATTTTCAGCAATTCCTCCAGTCTTCTACAGGGTGAGCCTGGTTTCTACTCTTCAGAGATCCTTTGATTCTTTTCACAGGACAGATTCAGTCCTAACAAGCTGTTACACAAGCTGCAGACCGGAACTCTGGGCCTTACACACGTTTTTGACTAAAACTGCACACTGAAAAAGCACAGGGCTCCTTCTTCTTCACTGCCAAAGCTCAACTGAAACTCCAACCGACAAAACTGGCACTTCCTTTGAGTTCCTCCCAGTTCTTGACTGGATTGGCTGTCACCCACAATAGACTGCTGCTGTTGGTCCAAAAGGCACTGAAGTCTAAACTACATCTCCCAGAGTCACTGCCCATACAATCCTCTTGTGGCTGGCTCAGATTATGAGTCCAATTCTGATTCGTCCAAGGCACCATTTTAGAGCTAGCTTACCCCACACTGATTGGTCCAGTTCAGCAGTTCAAAACTAGAATGGGGAACTAGCAGACACAGTTCTGACTGCAAAGAAAGCAGGTTAGACAAACTGTAATTTCATTATTACTCTAAATAATTTCTGGCAAACAGTTACATCTTTCAGATAGGTTCCTTGCACTCCTAGTGACTGCAAAAATGAAGTGAATTGGCAGCAGCTCGAGTGGTACTCAGAGAAGCACACAGTCCCCCCCATACAAACTAATTATGTCTGCAAGCAGACAGCTCTTAAAGAGACAGTACCAGAG
The DNA here is from genome assembly GCA_016271365.2 of Neoceratodus forsteri. Taxonomy (NCBI): domain Eukaryota; kingdom Metazoa; phylum Chordata; order Ceratodontiformes; family Ceratodontidae; genus Neoceratodus; species Neoceratodus forsteri. The sequence goes on from CM028135.1 coordinate 174,602,101, forward strand.
GCTCTAAAAACACTCACTGATAAATGGCTTAAATGCCAAACACCATTCAGGCTTGGAGCATTCAAGCAAGCTCCTGGAAGTTTTTTGGGAACCCCCATTTGCAGGGGGGTTACATGATGATTGCTTATATTTGTTTTGTATTTAGAAACAACACTGTTTGTATTTTGGGCCTGAAAAAGTGGCATCATGCTACGAAACTGTTACCTTTTTAAAATATATGGTGTGAAGTCAAGAGAAATTAAAGACTTTTTAAGGGAATATATGGACTACTGGATTTCAGTCTTACAGTATTAATGTATTCCGGATGAAATTCATCCCAGGGTGCTGAGGGAATTGGCTGATGTTCCGGTGGCCCCTCTGGTGGAGCTTTTCAACATCTCCCTTCAGACGGGATGGGTGCTGCAGGACTGGAGGGTGGCCCACATCATATCTATTGACAAGGGTGACTCAAGAGAGGAGCTGGGGGACTACAGGCCTGTCAGCCTGATGTTGGTGGTGGGCAAAGTGATGAAGGGCATTATCAAGGAAAGGCTAGGGGGTTACTGGAGGAAATGGGTTACCTGGATGATAGAAAGCATGGCTTTGTCCCAGCAGATCGTATCAGGTTAACCTTGTGGATTTCTACGATTGGGTGATGAAGGCGCTGGACCAGGGTGGGCCAGTGGATGTCCTCTTTCTAGACTTCAGCAAGGCATTTGATTGTGTACCTCACAGTGGGCTGCTGGCTAAGCTGGGGGAAATGGGGTGGGGAAGCAGAAGATCAGGTGGATAGGGAATTGGCTGTTGGGGTGTACTCAGAGGGTGGTGGTTGGGGGGGGAGAAGTCTAGTCTCCTAGGAGGATCATTAGTGGGGTCCACCAGGGATTGGTCCTGGAGCCATTCCTGTTTAACGCTCACATCTCAGACGTCAAGAAAGGTATTAGGAGCTAAATGAGTCTCTTTATGGGTGACTCGAAGCTGGGGATGATGATGGATGGGGAGGAGGAAAGAGTAGCCTTGCAGGAGGATCTGAGGCTCTGGAGAAGTGGTCACTTACCTGGAAACTGAAATTCAATGTGGGGAAGTGCAGGGTTCTTCACCTGGAGGCTAGAAACCCAGTCCATGTGTACACCCTGGGAGGGAATACACTGTAAGTCTTAAATGGGGAGAGGGATCTGGGGGTTGGTGGATGCCAAAATGAGCAACTCTGAGAACTGTAAGAGGGCAGTGGCCAAGGCCAATAGGATGCCGGGCATTGCTAGGGGGACAACCTCAAGAAATAGGGAAGTGATTCTTCCGCTGTATAACTGCCTGATTAGGCCGCACCTTGAATACTGCGTGCAGTTCTGGCAGCTGCACTTAAAAAGGAACATTGCACTCTTGGAAAGGGTTCAGAGGAAGGCAACCAAGATGATTAGGGGTATGGGGGATAGGACCTACGAGGAGAGGCTTGAGGAGCTCAACCTGTACTCTCTGGAGTAGAGGAGGGATGGGGGGGACATGATAGAGGTCTTCAAGTATATAAAGGGGATAACTAAGGTAGGCTTTGATGGGGTGTTCCAACAGAAAGAGGGCGGGGCAACCAGGGACATAGGTGGAAGCTAGAGGGGGAAGACTCTGGGGGAAGAGGAAGAGGTTTTACTTCACTGAGAGGGTGGTGGAACCTTGGAATGAATTGCCTGACAGGCTGGTGGAGGTGAATTCTGAGAAGGGGTTCAGGAGGGGCTGGGACAAGTATGGGGGGGGGAAGCTGAATAATGTCAACGCTAGGGGATAACTAGGACAGGGGGTAGGGGGATCCAAGAGGGATGGGGCACAGCAGAAACGGCGCCCATTATGGGTGCTGATTCTTGAGCAGGCTTGCAAGACCATGAGGCCTACTCTGCTGGCATTTTAGTATGTTAGTATGATTAAGGGCCTAGCAATTCTGACTTGTATTTGTGTTCTATATGCATTATTACACTGCTGCCAACTACACTGTGCTGTGCTGAGGAACGATAAGAAATGGTTCATTCCAGCTGGTTGAGTGCTGCTTGCAAAGCAGAAATTAGCACTGTTCAACAGCTGTAGCTTGTCACATTTGCTTGGGCAAGTGAATGGGGTGTTGCGCTGTGGAACACAGCGCCATGGCCAGTTACCTCGATCAATGCTGGCCTTTATTTCTTCAATCAATAATGTATTAGCTAACTTAGTGAAATCATGTTGAGGGTTTCTTTTTACAAAATAACACATTGATTTTTTTGGTGAGAATACCTCTGGGACCTGGGAAACAGAAATAGGAACTGTTACTTTTTCTTATTAAAAGTTATTTTTAAAGAACATCTCCACTACATGGTAACATACATATATAGTGACATAGTAATTTAAGGTCAGAGCCTCTAGCTTCATCAAGTCCCATCCCCTCCCACCCCTACCCCCACTTCATAAGCAGGGACCAAAATGTATGCCGTTTAAACCTGTATTAATTTATAAGTATTTTCCACTACCACTGACCCTACTACCCGTGGTATCTGGTGATTCCATTGAGAAGCAGAAATGTGTCCAGGCTTATCTTCAATGCTTAGATGGGTAGCTTGTTTACAGTAGGTCCTGCCAAGGGGGTGGGATCTAAGCACAATGTGGTATGGTACATCGAGGAAGGTGGTCACTCTAATCAAATACAGTGATTGTCCAGCAGAGACCTAGGCAGCATTATACAAAGCAGCAGTGGGTAGCTGTCTAGATACACAGCCCTTCTGCCTGTTATAGCTGACAGTGTGGCTCAGCTAGTAGCACATCCGCCTCCGGGTTACAAGGTCGTGGTGGGTTCTAGTCCCACACTGAGAGACCAAGACTCATACCCCAAATGCTGACACTCCAGTTCAATGCTAGGGGTTTGCTGCACTGTTGAGGTTTGCCGTCCTTTGGATTAAATCTTAAACTGCAGTCCCATCTGTTTCTCTCTGGTGTTGCCCTGGTAGGTGTTCAGGTGGAAGTAAAAGCATCCAAGGCACTTTTTGCAAAAGTAGGATATTATTCCCTGTGTCCTGGCCAGCATTCCCTTTCCATGCAGTCTGTTCATGCAGTTGTCCAAGGGTGTGTGTGCATGTTGCTGAGTGGAATGGCTATCACCACTTACTTAGAGTCACTATACTACCGGGCTCTTTAATTTGGCTCTATGCACTACTAACGCATGGTCCGTGCATTGTTTGGTGGTCCATACTGGGATGGTGCCCTGCCTTCACAGGTGAGCTGGGAGTATGCACAAAGCCTGGGTGTGCCCACAAGCAGGTACAGAACTCTGCAGTGGGGGTGGGGCAGATTTAGAGGTGTGGTGTGGCTGGGCAACCAGATGCCTGCCCCAGTCACCCAGAGGAGCTCTTGCTGCCATCCCACAATAGATCCTGGGATGCAGTTGCTCAGGTGGTGTATGCCATATCCCCTTCACAGTGGGAAATAGGCTGCATTTACTGCCTGCACTGAGCCCTGCACCCCGTGAAGCAGGGAATTGCTGAGTATGGGTGGTCACGGGCCCATGTCATTCAGTCAGGGCTGTCCAGCACCCAGGTGTGTAGGCAGCAGGGGGTGCTAAGGAACTTACAGTTGGTGTTTCTCAGGTATAGTGTATGCACCCCCATTGCCCTCTGCCACACATAGGTGGCTTTGTGCATCCCATATTGTGCTGCCACTCCCCCCCATGCCCTCATCCTGGCCATGACCAGAGCTATGTGTGCCAGCCTGGAATGGAGGGGGCACACAGGACCTGCCATGAGTAGTGCTGTTCATGCCATGTTGTTCCTGTGCCCCCCCATGCATGGTGATCAAACACATGTCTAGCCTACGCACTACGCATAGCATTACGTTGGCATAGTGCCTAGGGCCCATTGTTTGCAGATCCCTTTGGGATACAGTATGTATGAAAAACACCATAAAATACAAATCTGTATTCTCCTAATATGCTCCCTGACTTATTCTTAAAGGCTGAGCTACTGTGGATCAAGTCAGGGAAGTAAAGGGAAGCCATGGTCATTTGCATGCAAAGCCAACTCTTCTAGGACTGAGATGAAGAAGAGTCTCTAGTGGCTGTGGCCCCCCCAGTCATAGAATGTAAATTCCAAGTAATTGTACCCATTGGTCTGTGGAAGTAAATAGGGATTTGCATTCTTAAATATTATTTATTTATAAATTTTGTAAGCAAACACTCACGAAATATAAAATACACAGGAGGACACCACAGTGCTACGTATACAAATTGTGTTCGCTTACAAAGGACCCATACATGACCCCTCCCTTCGAGTTACTTCATGGGGGGAACCCATAGATTCAACTATAGAACAAATTCCCATTGCATGCAGCGGAGGAAGAACAAAGGGGAAACTAACAGCACGGATTAACTGTAAAACTATAATTATCAGGGACCACTAAAACAAGACAATCAGAAAAGTCCCCCCCCAATGTAACACTCCAATAAAGAATGTACCAGGTTTCCAGTACCCCCATAAAATAAGTAAAAGACATGAAAGACAATAAGCAAGAACACTGCAACAGTACAGATAATATATCAGAAATGGATGGGACAGTCAGTTACTGATGGGGCTAAAACCTGACTAATCAGAATAATTTGTAGTAGCGCCTTCCCCCCACACACTCAAATATTATAGTCCCAAAGAGTCCAGACAATTGTCAGTGGAGCAGACTGGCTGAAATCAGCAGGCACAACAAAGAATAACTCAGGTTCCAAGTTGGTTCTGTCCACCGCTCCCAAAAAAGAATGGGCCATTAATAGGAAGATACATGCCACATAAACACAAAGCCAGTCAATGTCCCTCACATTATTATAATCACGTTCTCATTTAGCCCAAAAAGAAAGACCCAGGCACTTAACTTAAAAGTCAATAATCTGCACCACTTCAGTTCTCATCGGACAAGTTGTCGCCTTCCTGTTCTATACAAGAAAGCATTTTCTTAGCATCCTTTGGGTCATCGAACTGGTATTGCTGTCCCTGCCAAGATATGCGGGAGCTTCGCGGGAAGTAAAGGTTGGTGCTGAATCTTTAACAACCGGAGCCAACTTCGGATTCCATCAAACACCTTGTGGCATGGCCGGGTGCTATAAAACAAGTCCAGAAACAGAAACAAGGTGTCCTCACCACATTTAAGTGTCCAATGTCTCTGCGCCAAAGCCAGGGCCTGATCTCGATCACCGATGCCGGTAAAGACAATCATTAAGGGCAAGGGGTCATTGAATCCGGCATAGCCCACCGTAGAGTAACACAGCGCTCTTCTCAATAGAAACAGGGGGGTCATCCTCTGAGATCCCCAAAATATCAGGGAGAAAGGAATGTGCAAAGTGTAGACAATCCTTCCCTTCCACCGCTTCCGATAAGCCCACCGCTCTCAGATTTCACTCCTGTGCCTGATTCTCCACCGATTCCAGATGCTGCTGCAACAGCAAGTTTTCCTTGATAAGCTCAGCTGTAGCATCACAGGCCTTAAACAGGGCAGGAAATTTGTGCTAATTGGCAGCTGTTTATACATTTCTTATTCTCAAAAATAATATGCATTCCCCATAATAATCCATATTTAACAGTACCTTAATAAAACATGATATGAAAAACGATATTTTACATTGTTTTGTTTTATGGACAGCATTCTGTTAGTTCTCTTTATGGAACCAGTAATTTGGAGTTTTTACTATGTCATGGTTAATGTACAGTATGCTAATTATGAGCTATTGACCTATCAGAACTAAGCTTAGAGTTCTGAGCACAAAGTGTGACGTAGATAAAACTCCAAATCACTGGTTCCATGAAAAGAACTATAACAGAATGCTGCCCATGAAAATAAAATAATGGAAAATATGTTTTTTTGTATCACTTTTTGTTTGGGTACAGTTAAATATGGATAATTTAAGGGAATGCATATAATTATCTAGGATAAGAACTTTATTAACAGCTGCCAGTTAGAAATGATTTCCTGTCCTCTTTAAGTACTGAAGCCTCAGTCCCCCAGGCTGACTGTTCACAGTAGTCCATTCTGCTCTCAAGAGCCGTCACTCTAGGGGTCAAAGTATTCCATTTTTTATCAATGTCCGGAGCCATTTTAACCAACCGGTTCAGGATTGCCTGAATAGATAAGAGTGACACCCCCGCAGGTGACTGTTCAGTAGATCCCAAGGCTCCCTCCCCATCGGTAGGCTGCTCCTCTAGCTGCTGTTGCTGCTTTTTGGGGGCAAAGAAATCAGCTGAGGTGACGGTTGCTCCCCGGTTTTTACCCATGCTGTAAATATTTTTTTATATGTATGTGAATCTCATTTGCCTGCCAACCACGATCTGCCTACGAACGTCCCTGTAGGGCTTTTAAATTCTGCAGTGTTTTACAACTGTATCAACTAATTCTATTCCACTCCTTTACAATATTCTGAAAAACTCAAATATAACAACTATATAAAATATTTGGCGAGGTGTGGTTTAGTGGTTAAAGCATGGCGCTGTCCCTCTGGAGATCCAGAGGTTCAAATCTCACCCACAGCCACTGGCTCAGTTTGTGACCTTGAGTGAGCTACGTGACCTTCCTGTTCTTGACTCCCTCACAGCTGTGATACGGGGTGGCAGCTGGGCCTTGCAGTAATGCAATGCTGCGTCTTAGCATGGCTGTGCTGGTAAAAAAACAAAACTCTAACGAACACAATACATGCATGCAGTTCATAGCACTAACTTATTAATTATTAGCTTGACTGTGTAAAGAGTGTCACATACAAAAATAAAGGGAAGCAGTGCAGATTCCAGCTCAGGTAAGAGGATAAGTATTAAAATGTTACACAAGGACCCAGCTGTGGAGTTCACCTTTTCGTTGGTAGTTGGGCTTAATCCACATCTCAGCTGACATATGACAGTAATAAACCCCTTTTGTAAATCACTGAGTTAGAAAAAAAAGAAAGTAAAAACTTTAAAATTAACTGTAGACTCTTTTGAGCAGCTAGGGTGGGGGGAGTTGACTGGATTCTGTTGATTGTTTTGTAGCACCCCTGTGTACAAAATTAGTTGAAAGAATTGTGTTTGCATTAAATATTATGGGTTAGATACCAAAAAGGCGGAAAAAGCTGATGTGGGTATTAGTAGAGTTACAGACACTTTATTTACTCAATGTTGCAGTTGCCATGTTGCCTTAATAAAAGGTATCTGTACCTTTAAGGGTACAGATAAGGAATGAAGCCATTTCTACTTGGTTTGTCTCGGAATCTCCAGCACATAGCTTTATTTCTATATGGCCTCTTATTAGTACCAATTTATCCTGGACTGCACCAGGAGGTAGGTGGTGCAAATGAAAAAATCCTTGAAGACTTGAACTGCAAAATCTTCAGTAGTAACAAGGCTCATTATTCAAGGACTGAGCGGAATCATCAGCCAGGCTCTCATTCCAAAGGCAGTTTTCAGTCATTCATTTCTACAGACTATAAGAAGATCCTTTCTTTTCCCCATCTAGGTTTTTCTGCCCAGTCCCTACCATTGCCCAGAGACATACCCTTTTGATTAGGGATGTACCCTGTTCAGGTGATCCACCATTAGTCAGAAAGCAGGGGATTTTTCTTCCTTTGTTTTCTCCCTCTGTTCCCCTTCAGCTTCAGCAACGTAGCAAGCCCCTGTGGAAAGAAAACTCCCTGGACCACTCGCAAGGGTCTCTGCATGCAGGATTTGCTGCCAGCCTTCTACAGCCGAGGTGAGCTTCTCTGTGGCAGCTGGCTGCAGCCTGGCCTTTTCCCTGACGTGGCATCTGTCGTCCCCTCCCAAACTCCTGTCGTTTGCATGACAGTGCGGTGTGCTACTTCTGGGCCATCGGAGCAGGCTGATAAGGACTTTCTAACAGGACCTTCCTGATAGGAAGTGGAATATTCCTGTTAATAGTGATCTTAAAGGGGAAAAAAAGGCAAACAAAAACCTGATTTTTAGGCGATAGTAAGATAGTGGATTCACTATGAGACAGTACAGTCATTTGGTTCTTGAGTGGATAAGTACAAGGCCAAAAGCCATGTACCAGTACTTTTTTGCTACGAGACAATCCAATTATTTTGGAGGATTGTGAATCTACTATCATATTATTGTTACAATAATGCATGCTTTTTAAAAAAATATTAATTTTGTGTTTTTTTATATCTGTCCAGAATTAGAATGCAATGTCAGATTACGATGTCACTGTCATTTTATTGAGACTAAAATGACAACTTTGAGTTTGCTGTAGGATACACAGTATGTACCTTTTGATTGGAGAGGATCCTGTAGTATAATACTGATTAATAGAAGGTTGGATTACTGACGATATGCAGTATATGTACAATGCATATAAATTATGAACAATGCATATAATTTGCATCCTAATTATGCATGCATGATTATGTTCACTTAAAATTATACACAGCGTACTTGCTGTTTTACATAAAAGCAACTGATTTTACTGCAGTAGTTGTGGTGTGTGTTTTATTATACATTATACAATGGGCTCGGACAGTCCTTGGTTCTCATTGACTGACTGGCACCTTTCTGCCATGGTAAATCCTACGAGAACCTGCGCAAAAGGTGCCAGCCAGCTGCATGTTCAAGAAAAAAATAATCTGACCCCGAAATCTCAAAATGCAAACCACCATGTTGTTTCCCCGCTAAACTGGCAGTAGGCAAAAACACCTCCGTAGATCAGGAAAATAAAGTAAACCAAACAGTATGCAAACCTATATCAGGTACCAAAAACAGGGGTTTTAAACTGTTTCCCCATAAGCACTTCCACTCCGCTCACCTCGTAATTATTTTTTCTGTGTTCGCTCGGCTCAGCTCCACTGCCACTTTCCCAACCATCACACTTAGCACTCTCCCTCTCTGGCACAGTCCTGCTCTTCCTCCCATACAGTCCTGCTCTTGCTGTGTAAATCCCCGCTCTTGGTGTGTCAATCCTAGCAACAACAAAAAAAGACACTAAAGTAATTCCCTGAGTCCATGAAATTCCCCCCTGAATCCATCTCCAGTACACAGACTTTAACCTGGAAGCTATATGATGGCAACCCATTATGGGTCATAGCACACCACACAGTCACAGTTGCATGTCGGTGCCACTGTAGCTCAGCGAGAATAAAAAAAATACTCCACCACGAATCGCAGCCCTCTCTTTAAAGGGAAAAAAATAGGGCTGCATTATGATATATGACACCCATGGCAACAGCCCCAGCAACCAAGGACAGCCCTAGCAACAAAGAACTATTTTTTTTGTAGGGGACTAATAAATGCAATAAAACAGTAGGCTTGCCAGGATTCAATTTTTATTTTGTTTTCATTTTTGACTGAAAGAAAATCAATGTTTATTTTTGGCCCTTTTTCCCAATTTTTATTGATGAAAAATGTGAGCGGTGCATTACATTCTACCCTTTAAATGACATTTTTCTATTTTTTCCAATGTCAGTTATGATGCCAATACATTAAAAAAGGACAACTTCGATATTTTTGGTAGAAAGTAAAATAAAAATGAATCCTAGCAGTGACCTTAGCTGCTCCTTACATGTGGCACAACCAAGTGGTTTCCAGTAGCCGAAAGAGTGGGCAGCTTACTGTGGGATGCCCTGTCTCCACTGCCAACCTCAGCAGTACTCATTGGTGGAAATTGGACACCGTGCACTGGGAACAGAACACCGCTGAGGGAGAGGTACCTATTGCGGCAGCAGTCAGAGTGGACAGCTTGCTGGGGGATTCCCTGGCTCGGTCAGGTTAGGTTTTGTGACTTTTGGTTTCTCTTGTTAGTGCCTAGAGATGGTTATAGTCTCCATTGCTGACCTGACAGAGAGACCTGCAGCAGTAGCAGAATGCTCCCCCACAGCAGACAAGCCACACCAGGGCAGTTCCGCAAAGTCAAACCTGGACAGGTTCTGGACTACAGAGTATGCTACTGTATATCAGATACGGCTATTCCTTCTATTACCTGCTGTGCACCACGTGCTGCCTAACAAAAATAAATTAACATCAATATTTTTCTCCCTGTTTTTAACTACAATGTAGACAAAAAAAAAGATCAATAACAATGTTAATTTATTTTTGTCGGTTTCAGGACTTCTTGCAAATTCGATTTTTATCAGTGATTATCAATTTAAATTGAATCCTGGCAAGCCTAAATAAAAGTAAATGAAAAGACCAGTTTTATTTTATTTTTTTTATCTAAAAAAGGAGGGACCATTGTATAATCACAATAAACCACTCCAGGGTGTGGATTATGCTGGGATTTACCCACGACTGACCTGGTTTGACCACTTGGCCTACAGTTTCATGGCCAAACCATGCCAGCTGTGGGCTGGCCTGGTGGCACTGAGGGTTGAGGCGCTGGGCTTCACACCTCGCACCACGTCAGCGACATGCTGGTGACCCGGGTTTGGGAATGGACTTGGGTCGTCGGGGGTCAGCAGAGGAGGAGGAGTAGGACTGAGCTTCTGGAGGACAGCTCTCCTCTCCTGGGGTAGGTGGGATCCTTCTCGCGCAGCACTGGTGACCCCCTGGGATACTGGGGAGCATTGCAGTCTACGTGGGGATGTAGCAGTAGATTGGGCGCAGCGGGTGTCTTTCACCCAGGTGCGGGAGTGTGCCTAGTGTGAGCAGGATGCCATTGCACGTCCACACCCAGGCAACACACACAAGCAGAAAACCCGACCATCCCCTAGATAGGCAGTGGCATCCTCTGGTGCCCTGCCATCACACTCACAGCACTGGGTTCACTCCACTGGCTCTCCTGATCCTCTCATCTGCCTGGCGAGATGGGGCAGATTGTCAGACCAGGAAGGTGGGGGAGTGTCTGTCCCTGATTTCCTGGTGGAGTGGACTTCAGGTAGGAGGTAAAACAGTAGGCGGTGAGTGGGATCGCCCCAGAGAGTTTCAGAGGGAATGGGAAAAGAAAGAGTTAACAAAAAAAAAAAAAAAACATGCCAGCTGTGGCTAAATCCCAGCATAACCCACACCCTGTCGTGGTTTATTGCTTAAATGGGGTCCAGTAATCCATAATTATGATTGGCTGACTGGCACTTTTGAGCATGGGTAAAGCCTATAACAACCAACACAAAAAAGTGCCAGTCAGTTGAGGTGGCAGCAGCACAAGAAATAATATCAATATGCCTGCCTTCTGAAAAATTCAGAATGAACCCTCCACCATGTTTTCCATGCTAAAGCCAACCGGCATTCTGAAATTGTGACTTTTAGCCAAACATGTGCCTTGCTCACTCCACTTTATCATTCTCGTTATGTGATCCTATGTACCATTTCATGCCACCTGCTCAGCACTTAAAACCCACTGATCGTTATTCAGACTACAGCTAGTGGCTGTCTACAAGCAGAGCACTGGCAACCCCTCTTCCTAACTGATGACACCTATGCGAGCAGCACACACCACGCTTTCTCTCCCTTCTCTGCCAGGTGATCGCAACATCCTCTCTCTTCCCAGCCACTCATACCATGCTGTCTCTTTTCACTTTCCTGGCTGTTCCCTAACAATTTTAAACTGAAAAAAAAAATCTCATACATCCACCACTCTACTGTAACAGTCACACTGACTGACTTGCTCCACTATAGCCTGCCGCTAAACGCTCTCTCTCATGCCTCACCTCATAGAACAACAGTTTACTCCTTCTCCCAGCACTAACCACAAAATTTGTCAGTGCTGAATGTTTGCTTGCAGTGTAACAGGGCTTTAAGGAACCCCTGATATTGCTGGGATAACTCTGAAAAACATAAAATCTAGATACATTTCAGCTTATATTTCACCCTTTTTTGTAATTATCTCCCTTATCTGTTTATTACTAAGGACATTTGCATGAAAACAGTATCTCTGCCGTGTTTGCTCTGTCTGCTTGTCTACCTCTGACATCACAATTCTGTTTATGATATCCCAATCTGTTGCTGTGGAAATAATTATGATGTCATAAACATGGCATTATGATGTCATGTGTAGACAAGCAGGTAAGCAATAATACCCTCCAGGGAGGGTGGTATTGGGCTATACCGGACTGCCCAGGAGGGTAATGTGGCCCAACGCCACAGGTGGAGGGCCTTATAGCGCAATACTGCCCACCCTGGAGGGTATTACTGTATTGCGCTCAGAAAATGGGTATCTGCTTTAACTTTTAGACAGTAGTTAAAAAATAGGTACAAAATTAAAAAAAAGTCTTAAAAATACAAAATAAAAAAGTTTCATGGTAACATAGTCCCTGCCTGGCGCTGTTGTTTTCCACTGCCTGGCTCAGTTGCCATTAGAGAGCGCTACTACTTTTTAAACACTTTCATTTTTGACAGTGCTGTACATTGTGAGCTGTGTTCTATTGTTGGTAACTTCAAACTCCCCGACATCATTCCTATGTTTTTTTTTTTTACCGGAGCCCAACAGTCGACAGTTGCTTGTGATCCGAGTGGGTAGGTAATCTGCTCCTTGTTTTTTTTTTTTTTTAACTTCCTAGGTTTTATAGAGGTCATTAAGTGGCACGCGTGCATCTGAGGGGACACCCGGAAGTAAACAAACAGTGACAGGCTGCAATGGTATAACTTTTGTTTATTTTATTTTAACAGTTGGCTCACCTTTATGTCTACTGTTTATACTTTGATGTTGGGTAGCTTACATTTTTTGGTCAGCGGCAGTGGGAATTTGTCAGCGAGAGGCTCATTAGTGCAGTAGGGGATATGTGAGCGAGCAGCATTTTCACAGCAGCAGAGACATTACAAGCAGAGCTGCCACTCCGTTTACAGCTTTGGGTATGTCTTGTGGGGGGGTTTTGGTACTGTTTTAGAGGAAACTGGCAGAGACAGGGGCACAGTGAAAAGAAATTGGGGGGAACTTACTCAACATCTGAATCTTGCTAACTGAGATAAAAAAAAAAATTGGTGCAAGCAGAATACATAACATTCCATGGCACATTAATACTGGTAAGCAGGCAGAAAGAGACTGGGACTTATTATTTCCTGGCCTCTGTTGCCTGATACCGGACCTGGTGGTTGGTTGTGTGAGCCAATCAGGGAGTAGATCCATTTTCTAACCAAGGCTAATAAAGCCCAAGGGACAGTAATCTTGTTTTTATGACACTTCCCTCAGTAATAAAGAAAAAGGGTAAAGAACTGCAAAAATATAGTTCTGGCTGAATGGTACAGATGGTAAAAGCACATAACTGTCAAACAGTGGGTTGCAGGTTCAGCCCCTCCCCCCCGGGCTACAAACAAGATTGTCTAAGGAAATCCGAGCTACAGTAACTTGTAGCTGGGCCAGTGGCATGGAGGGCTGAGGTGCTGGATGACTCACCTCCCGCCATACTGGCAACTTGGGTTTGGAAATGGACCGAGGTCACTCGAGGGCTGGCGGGGGGGGGGAGGATTTAGCGTCCATTGTCATATCTCCTGCTTTGAGGAGGAAGAGGGACAGTGTGTATTGTTGCTTGGCTACTACCCTTTGGAGGGTAGTTGGCACAGCAGCAGTCACCAGAATTGAAAGTTGGAGGTGGCCGTTGTAAGTGTGCACCATCTGTGTGTGCCATTGCACGCTGCTGGCTCTGACTCAAGGGGAGTGGTGGACAAAAACTCCTGTCTGCATGTTGATGCTGTGACCCTAAAGGCACTGCACTACCATCATCCATGGCAACCACTCACACAGTGAGATAAGTAGATGGGGTAAGTCCTGTAGGTTGGGTGAAAGGGCTGGGGTTCGACAGCAGAAGAGGGGTGATGGGGAGGGGCAGGAGAATAAAGTTAATATGATAACAAGAATTTGTCAATGCCAAATGTTGTCACGCTGGCATTGGCAGTGGCGGAGGTAGAGACGCAGAAGAGGAATGGCAGTGAAGTATTGAAGTGACGCCAACCCCACCCCCACCCTGTAGAGAGCGACAGGCATTGGGGTGTGCCTTTGGGTCATCAGCTATAATGCTCATGCTATTGTACCTCACCCTACCCTGTAGACACTGACAAGTGTTGTAGTGTGCTTTGGGGTCTTTGGGCATTATACTTACCCCATTCCATAAGGAAATATGCTGACGTGTGTGCAGTATAGGAGTGTGGGGTGAAGTTTGTGGCTGAACAGTGCAAGACACACCACGATGCCTGTCAGTGGTTGCAGGGTGGGCGTGGAGGGGTGGAATGGTGTGAGCATTACATATGATGATCCCAAGTCACAGCCCTGACGCCTATCAGTCCGTACTGGGTGGGGTGCTCAGTTGGAAACCCTAACATCGTAGGCGTGTAGTGGTAGTTTCACTCCACATTTTCAACATGGGCTGTTTGTCAGGCCACCTCATGAAAAGCAGCAGAATCACTTTGTTAGCTGAAACGTGGTTTTGCACAGCAGCTGTGCCATTTGGCGACAGAGGGACGAAAACACAGTTTTGGGCAGGATGTATAGAATCACAACTGTACTGTTCATGAGGAGGCATAAAAAATGGCAATGTTGAAAATCTGGAGTGGCAATATGAAATATTGGTGAAGCAGTGAACATGCATACAAAGTGTGCAACAGACGTCTGCAACCCAATTATTTCTAGGAGTTTTTTAGGCACATTTTCAACATAGGTATTTTGGGACCTACCCTCATGAACAGTGGCGCTGTGATTTTGTTAATGTGTCTCAAAAGGTGATTTCCCACAGCAAGCATGCCATTGTGCACCACAGTTGTGGAAACGCGTTTTGGGCAGGCTGTGAAAAATGGCAGCTGTACTGTTGATAAGGAGGTGTGCACAAATTTCAGTGGTGAAAATCTGGCATGGAAACATTGCAAATTTACGAAGTTACAAGGCTGCATGGGAACTGCCCAACACATGCTGGCAGCACAGTCATTTTATGGACTTTCAACACAAAATTTTCAACACAGGCATTTTAGGACCTCTGCTCATGAGCAGTGTCATCGTAATTTCCTCAAACTGTCCCAAAAACTGGTTTTGCACAGCGACTGTGTAATTCTGCGCTGGACGTGCGAAAACACATTTCAGCCAGGATATGTAAAATGGCAGCTGTACTGTTCATAAGAAGGTGTGGAAAAATGCCAATTTTGAACATCTGTAGTGAAAATATTACAAATGCACAGTAACGTGCGTGCTAACTGCGCAATGCACGCTCGTAAAACACTAATTTTATGGACTTTTGGCCCCAAATTTTCAACATAGGCATTTTAGGACCTCTGCTCATGAGCAGTGTCATCGTCATTTCCTCAAACTGTCCCAAAAACTGGTTTTGCACAGCAACCGTGTAATTCTGCGCTGGACGTGCGAAAACACATTTCAGCCAGGATATGTAAAATGACAGCTGTACTGTTCATAAGAAAGTGTGGAAAAATGCCAATTTTGAACATCTATAGTGAAAATATTACAAATGCACAGTAACGTGCGTGCTAACTGCGCAATGCACGCTCATAAAACACTAATTTTATGGACTTTTGGCCCCAAATTTTCAACATAGGCATTTTAGGACCTCTGCTAATGAACGGTGTCACTGTCATTTTCATAATATGTCTCGAACACTGATTTTCCACAGCGACAGCGCTATTCTGCGTCGGAACTTCAAAAACACATTTTGGTCAGGATGTGAAAAATAACAGCTGTACTGCTCATAAGGAGGTGCAGAACAATGGCAATGTTGAAAATCTGGAGTGAAAATATTATAAATTCGCAAACTTACAAGTGCGCGTGCAAACTGCACAACGCACGCTCGTAACACAGTCATGTCATGGAGTATTGTCACCAAATTTTCAGCATAGGCATTTTAGGACTTCTGCTCATGAACAGTGTAACTGTCATTTTTGTAATTTGTCCCGAACACTGATTTCCCACATTGACCATGCTATTCTGCGCCAAAAGTGTGAAAACACATTTCGGGCAGGATGTGAAAAATGACATATGTACAGTTCACAAGAAGGTGTGGAAAAATGCCAATGCTGAACATGTGGTGTACAGAAAATATTCTGGGTCATTGAGAGTTATGAGCGTCGTAGCAACTGCATAGCATATAACAAATAAAACATGATCATTTTTGATTTTCCTCCAAATTTGCACATAGGCTTTTGAGAGCTCCCTCATGAACACTGGCACTGTCGTTTCATTCCTCACTCCCGAAAGGTGATTCCGTGCAGTGACTGCGAAATCACCTTTTGGGACAAAATAACGCCATGACAGTGCAAGAATTCATGTTGGTGCCAAAATTCCAAAAACTGCCTGAGATGTGCAGCAAAATTGAAAAAACCCTATTTATTCCATTATACAGCTTATCAGCATTTCCTCAGTTTGAGGTCGGCTTTAAAGAGTGCAGACGTGTTCCCGGTCCACCGAAGATCGTCATGCTGGACTCCGCAGGTAAGTATGGGATGAGGGGGGTGGGAGGCAGGGTGCTCAGGGGGTGGGTGCAGGTTGTGGGAGGGCAACTACGAGGGACCGTTTTTGTGTTACAGGGGTAAAAAAACAAAACATTGCAGGACAGTTTTTTTTTTCTCAGTGGATTTGGCACTCTGGGGTGGGCTCCCAGCGTGCCATCTAACTGTTTGGGGGAGGTGCTGCAGCCAATGGGAGATTGGGCACCCCCGTCAGCACACAAGGAAAGCGGGGGGTGAGGCAAGAGCCGAGGGGGATTGGGCATCCCCCTCGGCATATAGCAAATGGGGGGGTGCTTTATGCCGACGGGGAGTGGGCTCCCCCATCGGCACATACATTGGGGCCATGGGAAGCCGGCAGGTGGATTGGGCACCCCCGAAGTCAGCAGTTGGGCAGCCGCCATGCATGGAATGTGGCCGAGCACATCAGGAGGTCCGCTGCATCTGACGAGCTTTGCTCGGATTGCAGTGGTCCTTTCCTTAGATGTGCTTGCCACATTATGTATGCATGGTGTGGCACCGGCATGCAGGCTGATTGGGGAATGAGGGACACACCTACTGATGTGTGCCCTGCATTCGCCCAACAGTGACCACACCTCCAAATCTGCACTACCTCAAGATGTTGGCTGCGCAAGCGCACCAACATAAAAAAAGGATAGCAAAAATATTTAAACAATAAACTGAATTGTGTCTGTCACATTTTTTTAAAGTTATCCAACTGGTACCCGGGGTCTTTTTAATGGGAACATGAACAATATGTAATTTAAATCAACTATTGCCAGTGTTTCTGTTCAGTATTGGTATGCTGTTAATGTACTTTAGGCTATTATATTTGAATTCTGCATGCTGTTTTTTCCCCAACTCTGTTTAGTGCTTTCAAAATGAGAATCCTGTCTGTAACTAAGGGAAACACACACACACACACACACACACACACACACAGAGTGTGTGGCTTAATGTTTATCTTCAAAGCCTGATGTCCTCTAATTGGCTAATGAGCAGAAAAACAATGTGATTGGTGGGACTTTCTCCTTTGAAGTACAAGAAGTTTACACCCATCAGTCAGCTAAACACTGTCATCGTCAATCTTCTCAGAACTAGCTTTTGAGAGACAAGTGTCACGCATTTCTACATCCATTGACTTATACAATACACACCTGCACAGCCCCTACACTACAGTAACATTAAGTTAGCTTTGCACATGCGTGCAAGCAAACATGAAAATGCCATCAAACAAAGAAAATAAAACACTGAAGAAAGGGGAAGTGGGACAAGACACAAAAAACTCCCACCCAAACAAAACAAATATGTGGAACTCACACAAACTGTAGAAGGGAGTGGGGCAGAAGACATCTGCAGTACAATTGTAATGTACCCAGCAACAAAGAACAATTGAAACTACTACAAAAAGAATATTTGTATTTAAAAAAACTAAAAAAAAAATTTTTTCCTTTTTTTAGCTTAAATTTATTGTGAAAATTATCCCACTGTACAGTCACAGTAATCCACTCCAGAGTGTGGGTTAAGGTGGGATTTACCCTCTTTTGGTGGGCTTTAAGTCACTTGGCCCACAGTCTCATGCAACATCACATCAGGTGTAGGTAAATCCCACCATAACCTACATCCTGTCATGGATTATTGCTTAAATAATAATGTTGGTGTAACCCCCTCCTTCCTGCCCCATTTAGGGGCATACTTTATTTACTCGCAGTTCTTCCAGGCTGGAACAAGGGAGCACTCCAAAGCGATAACATACGAGACATTGCATATCACTGGACCAGGGGAAAACTGATGGTCACCTACCTGCTGCTGTCTTCAAGTTGTGCAGTCTACCTCCTCATTCTCAGCAATGGATCTCCTCCCTGAGCTGACCACCAGACTGAGACTTCCATCTTCTCCTACTGAGGTCTCACGGAAGCCCTTGCAGCCCCCAAGGCTGGATTCTGACCTTGGAATATAACTCATGACAAATTAATCAGATTGCAACTGTGACAGGGAAAAAAGGATTTCATTTCATTAAACTTCCCCCTACGGTCAAATAAGACACAAACCACTGTTTCTCCCCAACTGGCTTTTATTTTCACCTACATGGAAAATGATTCCAGTAATACAGGAGTCACCATTCTTTTATGAAAAAATAAATATTCAGCTCCATGGAGACTACAAACTTTTTACACTTTGGCTGGACCAAATAGAAGCAGAAGAATAGATTTAGCAGACACCAGAAAGATTCTCATTTCCTACCCTTCCTTTCTCAGGTGATCTACCCAAGACCCTGGATCCCGGATCCCTGATCCCTGCAATCTTCTGTCATATAAAGATCCAGTAAGCCAAATCTTCCTTTTTCTTCTTGCTAATTGGGTCCCTTTTACTCTGGCACTGGTTGTCCCCCCTTTCACTGGCATGGGAAAGCGAGCTGCCCTCCCCACCTGGACCCCTGGGCATTGTTTTGTTTATGACAACCCAGGCCCTGACCCACCTTCCAACAGCTGGAACTGATGAAACAGAACTGAGGCCTCTCCCTCAACTGATTACTTGTCTCCGCCTCAGACCTTCATGGCCCTCAGTTCACTCTGGGGTTGTTCTACTGTTACCTTCCTCCTGCGGGGAGTCCCTGCCAGGCCCACATCCCTTCAAACAATTCCTGGGCCTGAATTAAGCTCTAGCACAGGGACCACCCTCTGAGGTCTACCAATCTTTTGGTCTGCGACCTGCCCGCACATTATGGACCAGCGCCCCAGGACCTGTCCCTCCAAACAGGCACCACATTTGGGTGAAAGGCTTCTTGGTTCCCTTGACCACCCCCCCAGGCTGCTCTGCCATACTGGGAAAGAGGGGAACCTTTGCCATTGGTTCCCCTCCTGAGAGGGCCCTGCCACAACCCTCCCAACCCTAGTGACCTGGGAAAACACCAATGGACTTCCTAAGGGCTCCTACATCTCTTGGCTAGGCTTGCTAAAGGCTCATAATGCCCTAGACCCCCATGACACAGGACCTGGCTACCTGTATCCCCACTGGAGCTCCATACCCCCACTCCTCATTGGCCACAGTGCATAAAACCGTCCTGACTGCACTTCACTTGGGGGTTTCCCCACTGGCCCTCCTGGACCACTGAGCTCCCTCACCTGCCCACCTATTCCGGTCCTGACTCTACTCTTCTAGCTTCCCCCCTCCAGCCCCAGGCCTACTGTCCGGACTGGAAAAGGCCCTGCTACTTCCTGTCAGTCCCTTTTTATACCCTTAATCTACTCTCTGCTGCCCCCTTGAGGTGTACAGAGCACTAAACCCATTTCCTAGCTTGGTGGGGGGATAGGAAGGGAAAAGGGATGCCTAAAGTGGGAATATAAGCTCCTCTTTTGCAGGGGGCTTACACGCGTAAAATTCAGACCAGATTCACAACCCCTCAGCTGGTGTAATGTGACTCTATGAACATAAGTACAATCAACAAAGTAGGGTTATAACAAGCATACATGGCAAAAGGGTTTATTTCAGTGTTTAAATATTGCAGGTGACTGGTCCCAAACATCTCAGCAGGGAAAGGGGGAGAGGTGATATAGGACTGCACCATGTGTACCTTTGTCTGTGGTTAGAGTGCTGAGCCGTAGGGCATGCTTAATCCCTGCAAGCACTGGGGGGTGGCCTGATCCAGTGCAAGTCACTGGTCTTAGAGATTTTGCAACACCCTGTTTCACCTCATGGTACAGCTGAACTAAACCTGCGATGTGCTCTTTGATGTGGGTGGGTAATTACCTAGGGTGCTCTCATGTCTAGGGGAAGTTGGTGTTATGCTTACTGAGATCTCCTTGCAAAACCGCAGTTTTCTGGCTCATCTCCAGTCTCCTCCTTTTGTGGTAAATCAAAAGTATAATATAAAAGTAAAATATAAAAGTTTGGCCGTGCTGAGGAAGTACCTGGTACCTCGAGGTATACCTCAGCACTGCCAAACTTTTTTACAATCACCACGTGACCTTGTGAGCCTCAGTGGTACCTCGAGGTATACCTCAGCACTTCCAAACTTTTATACGATCACCACTGTACTTGTAGAACGAAACAACAGATATTTTTATTCACTATATGTAGTTCCCCACTCCCAAGATTCAGATAGATACAAGAGGCATAGTCAAAATACGGTGCTAATTGTCACAAACGCACCCCGCAGTTCAGGCTCTCCGCTTCCACAGTGCCAAACCTCGAAGTGCAATATGTGAACAGGAGACAAACAGGGTAACCCTCCTGTCTGTTTTGGGTCAATCACCTACTAGTCTCGAGTCCTGAGGTCAAATATGAACCTTTTTCTGCTAGCACACCCAGTTAACAGGCTCAGATATGTACTCTCTTTAGGGGATGCAGTACAATACTTCATCCAGTGGGCACTAGCCTGGTTCACAAGTCTACCCTTGACTCAGTTTGAGACCCAGGTATATTCTTACCATAGCAAGATTAGTAACACTCTTATTAAGCCCTTAACAGTTGTCATAATTAACACTTTTCCAGCATTCACATGCAAAAGAAACTGAGACGGCACATGCAGAATTTCAAGGAAAATAGTGTTTACTAAAAATTGAAAATAGATAAAATACAAAACACAGAACATGTAAAATTGGGTTACAGTCTTTTAAAATGAATGGATAATTATACAAAAACAATGTCTTATTACTGAATAATAGTAATAAACAGATGGTTGAAATTTACCTAAGTGCTGTGAGAGATGATCCAGAGTCCACCTCAAAACAGAGGCAAAATGCACATGAGCCAAAAGTTAAATTACAAAATACCAAATGCGTTATGCAAACTTTTTCTCCAAACTGGTTGGTGATATATTTTTTTCAGACTCCTCCTCTCTGATGACACATCTCACAGATGCTGCTGTGAGGTCACTCAAACTCTGAGAAATTGAATCAATTTTATTAGTCACATGTCTCAGTCCACTACTCACACATTCCAATAAAAAGAATATATATCTTTCTTCTAAATTAGTGAGGCTTTATGATAGAAGAATTATTCCTTTGGTCTCTCTACAAGCTTCTTAGCTTCTCAAGTAATTTCAGTTTTACAAGTTAACAGGAATCTGTTAAAATGGCTTTTTCCTCAGAGGTTATAAAATGCATACTTGGCCCCTGCTCTTCAAGGAAGAGTTTTACAAGGTGTTATAACCTGGCCTTTGGAAGGAAGTTTTTAATTAGAGTTTTCACTGGGCCAATTTTATGACAGCCAGCTGTTTCAGTACTCGGGGGGGGGGTCTTTGGGGTCAAAAGGTGAGGCCTTTTTAAAAACTGGTGGCTGCCAGTTCCTTAGACAGACATTTACATAACACATATTTTTTATCACAAATATAATTATTAGAAAGTTAATCACATTACAATAATGACCCCACTGCTATCGATTTTCTTACTTCAAATGAAAAATAATTCCTAAATTTATACAATAAACCTAACTTATGGTTTATAGTAGATGCAACAGTATTGATCTGTGAAGAAAAGGTCAGACCAGGGTCCAAAAAAAACCCTAAATATTTAAACTGAAAAACCTGTTCAACGGGCAAGCCATAAGAGTCCTGCAAAGACACATTGAATTATCTTTAAGCATAGAAGGGGTACCAAAAATCATAGATTTGGTTTTGTTTTAATTTAAAACCAAAGCATTGTCTGAAAACCATTGACAGATTCCCTTGAAATCAAAACTCAAAGCAGCGGTTAACCCGGAGAGGGAGCTAGACTGACAAAAAATAATTAAATCATCTGCATACAATATGGTATCACATGACTTGCAGGAAAAAGGAAGTTCATTAATAAATAATGAAAATAACAAGGGGCCCAAAATTGACCCCCTGGGGGACACCACAACTAATCAGAGAAGTGTCAGACACAGCAGAACCAATATTTACATATTGAGCACGGTCAGATAAATAGTTCCCTATCCAGGAAACCACTGACTCACTGAATCCCAAACTATTCAGCTTAGCACATGTTAAGGTCTGTTCTATAAGATCAAATGCCTTGGTTAGGTCCATGAACACCGCTCCAGTCATTAGACCTCTCTCAAAACCCCTCAGAATGGAGTCCGTGAACCTGACCAAGGCAGTTCCTGTTCCATGATGCTTATGAAAGCCATGTTGGTGAAGTGAAGGCAATCCATACATAGCCAGATATTCATTAACCTGGTGGGCCACAACCTTTTCAAGCAATTTACTTAATGGATTTAGAATTGAAATAGGATGAAAGTCCTCAAGAGAAGTTGCATAGGCTTTCCTTGGAACCTGCACTACCCTTGCCAGTTTCCAGTTTGACAGAAACTGGCCAGATTCAAGGGAAAGATTAAAAAGGTAACATAATGGTTTAACTATAAACTGGATAGCCAGTTTAAGAAAGCGACTATCAAGGCCATCCCCACAATTGCTATATGTATTAGCTAAGGTACTCAACAGCTTATAAACATCAACCTCATTGACTTTCCTAAATACAAATTCAGATCGATCCAACACAGGAGGAACAAATTTAGACTTGTCATCTACTATACAGGCTCCATTGCTTCAACAACTGGACAAATCAGAATATTTTTTGTTGAAAAGATTAACTATCTCTACAGGATCG
Organism: Neoceratodus forsteri; assembly: GCA_016271365.2. Taxonomy (NCBI): domain Eukaryota; kingdom Metazoa; phylum Chordata; order Ceratodontiformes; family Ceratodontidae; genus Neoceratodus; species Neoceratodus forsteri. The sequence goes on from CM028135.1 coordinate 174,624,995, forward strand.
ATAATATCAATATCATTTACCACCAGGTTTCTAACAGAAGAAGCTGTTTTTGGAGAAAGTAGAGAATTAATATTTTCCCAGAATTTTGGGGGTTAGACCAGCTTGAATGGGACCTATCCTCATAGAAATCTCTTTTTGCAGATATGGCAGATTTTCCCTATGATGTGTGGGACACTGCCCAACAAACAGCTGATCGCTCAGCCTGCCTGATGTTACACACTTTAACAAAGAAAATACGTCCCTCTCGGACACAGTAACAGTGCTGTGCTAAGATACCGCTCTGTCTTGCTCTCTCTCCCACAAGTCAGTAACTTCTTTACCAAGAAAGCAGTTCCTTATTCTTCTGCCGTGAGATGCCGCTCTCTCTCTCTCCCCCCCTTACTCCTGCTGAACGAGACACAGCGCACCATGTGAAACAATCAGTTAGCGTCTCTTAAAAATAGAATAACTGTAGCTCACAACAGCCACACAATGTTTTTATAAGTGAAGTGCCACACAATCTTTAATGTTCAACTTACAGCAGAAGCAAATATTATTTGGAGCGATAACGGGTCGTTTGTTAACCTCTACTCTGAGACACACCAGTTGCCTCGACTGCAGCCCTACTTCACTGCAAACAAAAGTCTCATTTCTTTGGATGGCCCAAACATCAAGTAAATTGCAGCAATATAATAAAATAATATACACCTTGTTCTATGTGTCTTGTTCCCCTTGTTTTGTTAGCATTGCATTGCTGAATTGGAAAAGCCTTTAGGTTTACCATTTCAGCCCAGGTAATCAAAGCATTTTAAGTAGCCGAGATTATGTCACTTTTGTTAGCAGGAAATACCTCTTGAGAAGAACGTACTTTGTGAATTACGAAGCGAAGCACCCCTCCTCCTCCCTTTTCCTTGGATTTCATTTGAAGTAAAATGTCTCCTTGCCCCCACAATGGATCCCTGGCTTTGGGGATGCTGGTCTGGTTAACTGTTTCCATGTCAGTGTGTCAACTCCTGCCTGGCTTCTTGAGAATGCTCCAAAGCAGTATGGACAGTCAAGTGTGTCCTGAGGGACCTGGGGGAGATCCCAAACCCCATCCCAGGATACACGAGGAACTTATTTATCAGGGGCAACTGAATCAGCCGACTCAGCACCAGGGCATTCAAGAGGCTGGAGAACCTGCTCACACTCTCCCTGACCAACAACAGGTAACTATACCATCTAACTGGCAGGGCCGTTGCCAGCTGGGGTTCATCAGGCTCGGATGAACCCTACCCCTCCCCCACCCCGTGGAACCTTTTTTTAATTTGTGTACATTTTTGTGTACTGTCCCTTTAAAAAAAAGAGGACCATGCAGCTGGCACTATGGCTTCCCTCTGACATGCACGCGTTCCCCCCCCCGCCAGACAGCTCTTCTCACAAAGATGTGACCTGTCTGATAAGACCCAGTGACATGCGCCCCACTCCCCGATCTGCTGCTCAGTCAGCTGCCTAATGCCAATGGTGCTCCCTGAGTCTTTCGTGCCGCGGCCCCTTCCCCACTCCCTCATTTTCTTTCCATTTTTCCCTTATGGTATTTTGGATTTTGAGCTTGTGACTCCAAAAGCAATAAAAACCCACACACTGACTACAAGGTCCCTTTGTAACATTCGTTGACGCTGACGTGGTTTATTTAAACTCCAAAGTCACTGGTTTCATTCTTGCCATTCTTTTGCCATATCCTGTCTCTCCTACAAAGGGTACGTTCTGATCCCAGTTTGCTAAGTTCATCTCAGTTTTAGTCACTAATGACACCAAAGTATTAAAGGTGGCTGTCCAGCTGCAAGTTAATGGATCCCAATAGCCAAGGCACTTCAGAAAAAGAGTAAGGAAGTCATCCCTGGAGGTCCTGACCAGCATACTTCTACAAACCTAAATTGCCTTGCCATTTTATGTCATATTTTAACAGGTAATTATCATTTATCGGTCGTAATACTATACTAATAATAAGGATATGCCTTTTATTTGAGGTTGTACATGTCTGTGGAGTGCAACATCTGTAGTAAGTTTATTGGATCTGGTTTTTAATAGATCCTAGTGATACTTGATTAATTACTGCTTGTTTTTTATTTGTAATTTTATGTATTTATTGTTTTGTTATTAGCTTTTTTTTTAAGCTTAAAGCTTGAGAAGATATTGAGTGTGTCATTAAAATGACTGGGTTTGGGAAACCTTTTGGAAAAGAATATATGTGCCATTCGGGTCTTTGCACGGTGCAAGGAATGGAGACCTGTGACTGTCTGTGTTCTTTTACCTGAAGGGTCCCCCTGTATAAATCCCAAGGCATGGGCACTGAAATGTATATGTTGGTCTAATAAAAAGAGAATAATGGATAGGTGCTGGTGCATTACAGGCAAGTAATACCATCGAGAGGTTCTGGACACGTAGGAACCTCGAGATCGAAGCTCGAGAGGTTCCCGTGTCCAGAACCTCGAGATGGTACCACTTGCCAGTAATGCACTGGCACCTATTCGTAATTTTTTTAATATGTGAATTTTTAATTTTTTTTTATCTTTTTGCGAGTGGCAGTTGGCCGTTTCAGTGAAGGAGGCTGTGTCCTGGCCAACTGCCGCATTGTCTTGTCCCAGCCTGCTGCACTGCACCCCGCCTGCCTCTACTCCTCACCTCGCTCTGCAACAACTGGCAGGTAGTCCAGCCTTTTCCCTTTTTGGGCTGCGGTCCTGTTTCTGCTGTTTTGAGAGGAGGTTAAAACAAAAAAAGAAATGTTGAGAGCAGGCAATATGGTCACGCTAAGTGACAAAGTGAGCCACCATGTTTTTTAAAATGTTCTGCCCTCCCACACAGGAAAAGCGGCCAGTGAGGAGGCACGCTTAGGACATAGGGGGCAGAAAGGTATATTTTTGGGTGCTTTCAACGATAGTATTATCACCATCAAATTATACTATTAAAAGTGATTGACAGTACTATTGCAACAGAAGTTTTAATGGTGGTATCAAATTTTTTTGTATGCTTTTGAAACGTATTAAATTTAAAATCCATATATTAAACTTATTTACTACTGAAAAGTATTTCTAAAGTATAACAGGAATACCCCCGGGCTAATAAGGAAAACAAAGTGGTGATCATCCCTTGTATACTGTTGCTTGTGTTTAGTAGTATGTTCCTTTTTGCAGTTTGATTTGTGTATAAAAAGGTGCAATGCTACAGTAAAAGTAACCTTTCAGTTTCATTTATTCTTTTTGGTGACTGGGTAAGGCCCACTAGGAACAACTGCTTGTTTTCAGGGACAACCTGGGAGCTTGGGGCTGGTTAAGTGACTTTCTCAGAGTTAAACAGTATGCAAGTGGAGGCTGGGGGAATCAAATCCAGGTCTGCTGGATGTACCAGGCTCATTACTCTAACCTCTAGGCTATACTACCTATACTGCTTTGCTACACCACAAGAAAGAACACACGTTTAAGGTGAAATACAAATATGCCATTTAAGAAGTTATAAACAGCCCTGCATAGTGCAGTGAAATATTTGGACCTACACTTAGTTATTATGTTTGCTTGCACACACGTGCAAGAAACATTATGTGGCAGCTTAGGAGAGAAGTGGGTTGTGGAGGCACGGCAGTGTGGCAGCGAACGGAGGCATTGCATTTGGAAGCTTGGCAGTGGTTCACCAATGGAGGCACAGTGTGCTGATGACACTGGCTTCCAAAAGTGCTACCAACTTCTAACATTTGCGCCACAGCAATCAGGGGCCGCCTCTTCATTGCAGGTTCAGCCATTCACTGCAATGAGGGAGTGACCCGTCACTGCTGGGTGGAACGTTGCTACTGTAATATTGTTTGTGAACATGGCAGCAGCTTGCCGCCATGTTCACAAACAATACTAATCAGCCCCCACTGCTGAGGGTGTGCCCAATCCCCCATGGCAGCATGTGCCCCCCACAACAGTGTGTTTTTGCCGACGGGAGCCCCAATCCCCGTCGCCTCAGTCCCCAGTCCTAGTTCACGTTGCCGATGGGGGAGCACTCCTCATCAGCATTATATCCCCCCTCCCAGTTTGATTTGCCGACGGAGGAGCCCACTCCCCATCGGCATAATGTCCCCACAAAAAACCAGCAGATTTGGGCTGATGGGGTGCCCAATCCCCCTCGGCTCTTGCCCCTTTGTGCCATGCCAAATCCCTGTAAAAAAAAAAAGTCCCGCAATTTTTTAACCTGTAAAAAGAAAAATGGTCTCCCTCACGGTCTCCCCTGCCCCCCCCACAGCCCACTCCCACCCACTGCGAGCCCACCTCCCCACCCCCTCACCCGATACTTACCTCTGGAGCCCTGCACAGTGATCTTCGGTGGACCAGGAACATGTCTGCACTGCAAAACCGACCGCAAACTGAAGAAATGCCGGTAAGCTGTATAATGGCATAAATAGGGTTTTTTTCAACTTTGATGCATATCTCAGGCATTTTTTGGAATTTTGGCACCAAATTTTCAACATGTGGTTCTTAGGACCCCTTCTCATGAATTCAGCCACTGTCATGGCGTTATTCAGTCGCGAAAGGTGATTTCACGGTCACTGCACAGAATCACCTTTCGGGACCAATTAATGAAACGACAGTGCCAGTGTTCATGGTGGGCTCTCAAAATGTGTATGTTGCCAATTTGGTGGGAAAATAAAAAATTACTGTTTTCTGGCGTGCGTTTAGCGCAGTTGCAACGCACGCTCATAACTTGCGAATTTGCAATATTTTCAATCCAGATTTTCAACATTGCCATTTTTCCATACCTCCTTATGAACAGTACAGCACAGCTGTCATTTTTCACATCCTGGACGAAATGTGTTTTTGCACTTCCAGCGCAGAATAACGCGGTCGTTGTGGGAAATCAGTGTTCAGGATGCAGTAAGAAAATCACACTGACACTGTTCATGAGCAGAGGTCCTAAAATGTCTATGTTGTAAATTTGGTGATGAAAGTCCACAATATGAGTGTGTTATGAGCGTGCATTTTGCAGTTTCAACGCATGCTCGTAACTTCACAAATTTGCAATATTTTCACTCCAGATTTTCAATATTGCCATTTTCCTGCACCTCCTTATGAACAGTACAGCTGTCATTTTTCACATCCTGGATGGAATATGTTCTTGCACTTCTGGCACAGAATAGTGCGGTCACTGTGGGAAATCAGTGTTCAGGACACATTAAGAAAATCACATTGACACTGTTCATTAGCAGAGGTCCTAAAATGCCTATGTTGAGAATTTGGTGACAAAAGTCCGTAAAATGATTGTGTAATGTGTATGTGTTGCATGGTTTCCACATATGCTCGGACGTGCGAGCATTTTTAATATTCCCACTACAGATTTTCAACATTGCCATCTCTTCACACCTCCCTATGGATGGTACAGCTGTCATTTTTCACATCATGCCCGATCTGTGTTTTCGTACATGTGGTGGAGAATGTCACTGTCACTGTTGAAAGTCAATGTTTGAGACACATTGACAAAATCACACTGCCACTCTTCATAAGAAGAGGTCCCACATGCTTTCATGAGGTGGGGTCACAAAAAGGCCATGCTGAAAATTTGTAGTGTAAATACTAACAAATGTCTGAGGTGTTAGGGTTTCTAGCCATAACGTCCTACCCTGTACAGACTGACAGACATCGGGGTGTGCCTTTGGATTGCCAATTGTACTGCTCATGCCATCCCATCCCCATCATCAGCCACTGACAGGCATTGAGGTGTACCTTGGACTCTTCGGCCCCAGACTTCACTCTATTCTCCTATGCTGCACCCATTCCAGTGTATGTCCTTATGGAATGGGGTGACAGTAAAGCCAGACACCTTAAGGCACACCTCAACACGTGTCAGTATCTGCAGAAAAGGGTGAGGTGACATGGCATGACCATCATGGGCGACGACCCAAACACTTACCCCAACGCCTGTCCGTCTCTACAGGATGGAGGTGGGGTTGGTGTAAACTTTAGTACTTCACTTCCATTCCTATTCTGTATCTGTCCAACTCCTGCATTTCCAATGCTAATACCAGCAAGCAAACATTCAGCATTGACAAATGCTTGTTATGTTGTACATAGATACATAGATAGTGTCGGCAGATAAGGGCCTATGGCCCACCCAGTCTGCCCATTTGAGCTTGTAAGTTCAGTTTGTTTTCCTAGAAGTCTGTTGCCCCTTACCCCTGACCTCCAGAATTCCTTTATGTCTATCCCATGCATTCTTAAATCCCGTGATTGTTTCAGCCTCCACCACTTCCTCTGGCAGGGTGTTCCACTTGTCCACCACCTGTTCTGTGAAGAAATTCTTTCTCATGTTTCCTCTGAATCATCCTCCCTCCAACTTCATCCCATGCCCTCTTGTCCTGGAATCTTTTCGCTTAAAAACAGTGTTTTCCTGCACTCTGTTCCTCCTGTAAGATACTTGTATGTCTCTATCATATCCTCTCTCCCTCCTCTCCTCCAGGGTACATGTTCAGCTCCTTCAACCTGTCTTCATAGGACCTGTGATGCAATCCATGCACCATCTTTGTTGCCCTCCTCTGAACCTTCTCTACCCTGTCTATGTCCTTACGTAGGTATGGTCTCCAGAACTGTACACTGTACCCCAGGTGGGGCCTCACTAGTGTCTTGTATAGTGGAATTATGACCTCCCTTTTCCTGCTGGAGATGCCCCTGCCTATACATCCCAGCATCCTATTTGCTTTACCTGCTGCCTTGTCACACTGTTACCCTACCTTGATGTCATCAGAGATGACAACCCCAAGATCCCTTTCCTGCTTGGTGCATGCTATATCCTCACCCCCCAACTGATATATAGTGCCAGGGTTTTTGTGCCCCATATGCATTATCTTGCACTTCTTTGCATTGAATTTCAACTGCCAAACCTCTGACCATTCTTCAAGTTTCTGCAGGTCGCTTCTTATTCTGTCTACACTCTCTGGTGTGTCTACTCTGTTACAGAGCTTTGTGTCATCAGCGAACAGTGAAATTCTGCCTTCTAGGTCCTGCGCAATGTCACTGATGAAGATGTTGAATAGGACCGGTCCCAGCACTGATCCATGTGGTACCCCACTGGTCACTCTTCCCTCTGTGGAGTGACAGCTATTTACCACCACCCTCTGTGTCCTGCGACCCAGCCAGTTACCTACCCACCACACTACTGTCCTGCCCACACCCATATTCCCCAGTTTGTGTAATAGTCTTCTATGTGGCACAGTGTCAAAGGCCTTGCTGAAGTCCAGATAGGCCATGTCCACTGCCCTCCCCTGATCCACCTCCCTAGTCACCCAGTCAAAAAATTCAATGAGGTTGGTCTGACATGACCTCCCCCTGGTGAAACCATGCTGCCTTGGGTCCTGTAGTCCATTGACAACCAGATGTTCCACCAATCTCTCCTTCCATGATCTTCCCCACTACCAAGGTGAGGCTGACTGGTCTGTAGTTCCCTGCTTCCTCTTTGTTCCCACTTTTGTATAAGGGGACTACATCTGCTGTCCTCCAGACTTTGGGTACCTCCCCTGTTTCCAGTGATTGGCTAAACAGGATAGCCAGAGGTTCAGCCACCACCTCTCTTAGTTCTTAAGGACCCTGGGTGCACCCCATCTGGCCCCATTGCTTTATCAACTCTTATTACTTCCAGTTCCTTCAGGACCCTTTCTCATGTAAAGGGACTTGTGTCCATTTCTGCACCATTCTCACCCTTGTACTCCCTTCAGACCCATTACCTCCTCTTCCTCAGTAAAGACTGAGCAGAAATACCTGTTCAATATGTCAGCTTTACTGTTGTCATCCTCCACGCGGCCCCCATCCTCCCCCTTCAGTCTCACTATCCCTCCCTTTGTCTTTCTTTTTTCACTTATGTACCTGTAAAAGGTTTTGTCCCCTCTACCCACTGATTTTGCAATGTGTTCTTCTGTCTGAGCTTTGTCTTCCCTTACTGACCTCCCTGCCTCCCTTTGCTTCTCCTGGTACTTCTCCCTATCCCTTCTGCCTGTGTCTTTTTGTATTGCCTGAATGCAATCTTTTAGCTTTCACTTTCTTTGCTACCTCTTTGGAAAACCATAATGGTCTCCTCTTCCTTTTCCTCTTGCTAACCTGCTTAATGCATAATTCTGTTGTTCTTGTAATCCCCATTTTAAATACTGCCCACTGTTCCTCAATCCCTGATTCCTGTCCCATTCCCTTAATGCCTCTTTCAAGTATCTCCCATTTTCCCAAAGTCTGCCCCCTAAAATCCAGGATCGTGTTTTGTGTGGTTTGGTTCTGCTCTTTCTGTGATTTCAAACCACAATGACTGGTGGTCACTGTTCCCAGGTGCTCCCCACTGTTACCCCATCACACTGTCCCTGTTTGTGAGCACAAGGTCCAATATTGCCTTCTGCGAGTTGGTTCCATGACCAGTTGCTTGAGGAAGGCACCTGAAGGAGTCCAGGATAAATTTGTTCTAGTTGATGCTGCTGTGGATGCTCCAGTCCACGCCTGGAATATTGAAGTCTCCAACCAGTACTACCTCACCCTTGTCTGCCATCCTTTGGATGGCTAGCATCAGCTCCCTATCTGTTTCTTCCTCCCGGGCTGGTGGTCTATAGACCACACCTGTGCGGATGGCTGTCCCCATTTTCCTTTCCAGCTTAACCCACAGTATCTCTCCCCCATTTTGTTCCTCCTGGATCTCTGTGGCCCTTATGTCATTTTTCACATACAGTGCCACTCCTCCTCCCTTCCTGCCTGCTCTGTCTCTTCTGAATATGTTGTAGCCAGGTATGGCCATCTCCCAGTCATGGTTATCATTACACCAGGTTTCAGTGATGGCCACAATGTCCAGGTCTGACTGTACCATGACAGCCTCCAGATCTTCCATCTTGTTGCTAAGGCTCCTGGCATTTGCACACATGGCTTTCCATGATTTGACCTCCCTAGACTGTTTCACTGTTCTACTCCAGCCCCTTCCTTGGTTGTCATTTATCCCTGGTTCTCCTTGCTGTCTGCCCTTCTGCTGAATTTTGCCCCTTTTCTGCTTATCCACCTCTTGGGCACTAATTTCCATCTTTTGCACACTGCTTTGCAGAGATAGCCACTCCTCTGGTTCACTGGTTCCACTGCTAGCTGTGGGAGTGAGCAAGTAGGTACCCTCCTTGCTGGCCTGCCACCCCCCTTTGCTAGTTTAAATGCTTGTCAATGTAGCATTTAAACTTATCATTGAGTGCTTGGATTCCCCTCCAGGATGGATGCAGGCCGTCAGGCTTGAACAAACCTCCATCTCTCCAGGTGGGTCCCCAGTCACCAATGAATCCAAACCCTTCCTCACAGCACCAGTTCTTCAACCATGAGTTAAAGTTCCTGGTGCATGCACTCCTATGCTCTCCCTTGCCTCTCACGGGTAGTACTTCTGAGAAAGTGACAAAAGTAGCTACTTGCTTGAGACCCTTCCCCAGTTTCCTAAACTCTTCCTGAACTTCCTTTGGCTCCCCATTTGCCAGGTCATTAGTAGCTAGGTGGATAATGACATCCAGCTCACCCTCCCGTCTTGCCTTCCCAGTGATCCCCAGGATCTTCCTTCCATCCCTCCATGCCGTGGCACCTGGTAGGCACCTCACCTCCCTGTCCTTCCCCTCCTGTGTTTCTAGCTGGATCCCTCTTATGATGGAGTCCCCCACCAGGATTCGCTTCCTCCTCCTCTGCTTTCCCTGCTGAAGTCACCTCCTTGGCTAACCTCCACATCCTTTCCTTCTACTTCTCTGGGTACCTCTATTTGGTTGTCCTCATTTGCCAGTGTGGCATATGAGTTCTTGAGTGGAATAGGATCTGGGATGTGCCTCTGCCTGACTGCCCTAACCCTCCCTGAGCCCACTGTCATCCAAGTGCTCCTCGTTCTTGGCATCCTTTGAGGCAGTTGCATTGGACTGGGTGGTCCCTGGATAGGGGTGATGGTACTCCTGACCCAGTTTACTTCCACTCTGAGGCTGGCTACCTCATCCCGCAGTCCAGAGAGATGCATGCAGATAGGGCAGCACCTCAGTGTCCAGAAGGTCTGCCTGAATATGGCTGCCCCATAGCCACTGCATTGCACCACTCCCCACATTATACTGCAATTCCACTACTTGTCTGCTACTGAAGCTCTCCTAGTTCCCTTTTTATTAATTTACTGTCCTAAAAATCCTGCCACTGATCCTCAGATAATTTTTTTTTTTTAAAGAAAAGAACCAATAAATAAATAAATGAGTCAAAACACTTGTCGTGTTGAGGGTGGGCTTTCCCCTTATGCCCCTCCTACTTCCACACCCCTTACTATACCCTGTGTTTAGCTCCTGTCAATCAGATTTAACAGGGCATATAATTAAGAGTTGGGGGAAGGGGAGGGGGTGAAAATTTGCAGCAATTAAAGACAGCACAGAATTACACCACCACTATGTTTTAAATTTTCAACAGCCCAAAAACAATTATAAGTAAAGACAACAAAGAAAGTATAGTGTCACTAAAAGCCCACAATCTAAGTTTAAAAGAAAAATAGCAATTACCAGTTACTCTAAAGCACTGAATTGAATATGTTTCCTTCCTTCCCCTTCTGGCTTCTTCTCAATGCCCCTGTTCTGTCTGGTAAGACACTGTTTTACCCATTTTGTGTTTGCTTTACCATTTTTCTGCCAAGTGAAATTATTATAAGGTGTATGCCTTTTGAAATGGTTATCCTTAGCTTTTCATAATTTTTTCTTTGCTGTTGTTTAACATACTTCATTCAGCATCACTTTCTTGGAGACTGAGATGACCTAAGATGCAGACACTATTTACTTTATGAGACAATGAATACACACACACAAATGGTGGTGAATAAACCTGGAGCTAGCTATATTAAACAAGCATTTGTCAATGCCGAATGTTTGCTTGCATTGGCAGTGGTAGTGTAGAAGTTACAGAGCTGCGTAATAGTAATGGCAGTGAAGTGTTGAACTGAAGCCAACCCCACCACCACCCTGCAGAGAGTGACAGGCATTGGGGTGTGCCTTTGGGTCGTCAGGCATAACGGCCACGCAATTTCAGTACACCCCACCCTGCAGACACTGGCAAGTGTCACAGTGTTCCTTGGGGGTCTTTGGTCCTTATGTGCACCCCATTCCATTAGGAAATACAGAGAGATGGGTGCGATATAGGAGAATGGGGTGAACTTTGGGGCTGAAGAGTCCAAGGCATACCTCGATGCTTCTCACTGGCTGTAGGGTGTGGAATAGTATGAGCATTACAGGCAAGAATCCCAAGTCACACCCTGATGCCTGTCATTCTCTACAGGGTTGGGCGTTATGGTTGGAAACCCTAATACCTCAGGCATTTGTTGGTATTTTCACTCCAAATGTTCAACATGTTTTTTTTGTGACCCCACCTCATGAACAGGGGAAATATCAGTTTCTTAGCGAAAACTGCTTATGCACAGCGACTACGGCATTTAGCACACGGTGAAAAAACATTCGAACAGGATGTAAAAAATGACAGCTGTACTGTTCATGGGGAGGTGTAAAAAATGGCAATGTTGCAAATCTGCAGTAAAAATATTTAAAAAAGGTGAAGTCATGAGCGTACATAGAAACTGTGCAACGCACACCCGTAATATAATTAGGTTGGGGATTTTTTTACAGCAGATTGTCAACTCAGGCATTTTGGTGCCTCCGATCATGAACAGTGTCACTGTGATTTTCTCTATCTGTCCCGAACAATTATTTCCCACTGCGACCATGCATCTCTGCGCTGAAAGTGTGAAAACACACTTCGGCCATGTTGTGAAAAATGACAGCTGTACTGTAAATAAGGCAGTGTGGAAAAATGCCAGTGGTGAAAATCTGGACTGAAAATATTACAAAGTCATGAACTTACAAGGGTGCTTGGAAATTGCACAGTGCTCACTCGTAACACAGTCATTTTATGGACTTTTGTCACCAAATTTTCAACACAGCCATTTTAAAGACCTCTGCTCATGAACAGTGTAACTGTGATTTTCTTAATCTGTCCCAAACATTGCTTTCGCACACCAACAGCACCATTGTGCCAATACCTCTCAAGTGTCCCTGATTTTCAGGGACGTCCCTGATTTTGCCTCAAAATTTTACTCTGTCCCTCCTAAAATTTGTGTTTTTGTGGCCAAACAGTGGGGACTGTAAGCACAAAACAATGTCAAACATTAAAATTACAGACTTGTTCTTCTTTAGAAAATGTGTTTTGCACTAAACTCCATATTCTACTAGCTTTCTGAGTGGATATCTCTAATTTTGAGGATGTGTCCCTGATTTTAGTCCTTTGTCCTTGATTTTTTTAAGCCTTGTCCCTGATTTATGAGGCAGGAGATTGAGGGGTATGTGCGAAAACACATTTTGGGCGGCATATGAAAAAATGGCAGCTGTACTGTTCATAAGGAAGTGTCATAAAATGGCAATGTTGAAAATCTGGAGTGAAAATATTAAATTTGCAAACTTATGAGCATGCATAGAAACTGCGCAACGCACGCTTGTAAAACAGTCATTTTTAGGAATGTTTTCACCAAATTTTCAACATAGCCATTTTAAGACCTCTGCTCATGAACAGTGTCACTGTGATTTTCTTAATGTGTCCCATACATTGATTTCGCACATCGACTGCGCCATTGTGCGCTACATGGTGAAACACATTTTGGGCAAGGTGTGAAAAATGACAGCTGTACTGCTCATAAGGAGGTGTGGTAAAATGGCAATGTTGAAAATCTGGAGTGTAAATATTCAAAATTTGGGAACTTACGAGCGTGCATAGGAACTGCACAACGCATGCTCGTAAAGCAGTCATTTTGGAATTTTTCCACCAAATTTTCAAAATAGGCTTCTTGAGAGCCCACCTTATGAACACTGGCAGTGTCGTTTCATTAATTAGTCCCAAAAGGTAATTTCGCACAGTGACTGCGAAATCACCCTTCGGGCCTGAATAACGCCATGACAGTGACATCATTCATGAGAAGGGGTCCCAAAAACCCCATGTTGAAAATTTGGTGCAAAAATTCCAAAAAATGCATTAAATATGCAACAAAGTTGAAAACCCCCTATCTAGCCCATTATACAGCTTACCGGCATTTCCTCAGTTTGCGGTCGGCTATGAAGAGTGCAGGCGTGTTCCCAGTCCACGAAGATCATCGGCCGAGGTCTGGAGGTAAGTATGGGGTGAGGGTGTGGGGGTGTAGGAGGCAGGGTGCGAGTGGGTGGGTGTGGGTTGTGGGAGGGGCCAGGGAGACTATGTGGGACCGTTTTGCTTTACAGGTTTGTTTTTTTCTATGACTCACGCTGGAAGTTTGCCACGCTGGGTGGGCTCCCAGCATAGCACAAGAGACAGTTAGGCGTTCGGCCGATGGGGATTGGCACCCCGTCGGCCAAAGCATCGATTACCACGCTGGGTGGGCTCCCAGCGTGGCACCCGTACTTGGATGGGGGATGGACAGTGGAGCCGACGGGAGATTGGGCACCCCCGCCCGGCTATATCATTATTGCCACGCTGGGGTGGGCACCCAGCGTGGCATTTGAAAACTTTAGGCGGGGGCGCAGCACAGCCCGATGGGATTAGGCACCCCGTCGGCTATACACTGTGTGCATGCATGCGGGGGTGCGCTGCGCCTGCGTGGCGGCGTAATGGGGGGAGCTGCGCGGGCAGGCGGAAGTATCTTCGCTGCTCACTCAGCGTAGCTCCCCTTTGAACTGTATGCCACTGCATTTTGGAGCCTGTCATAGACAGCTCCAGCATGCATTGGCTTACAGGGGCTGCGCCTGCCAACACACTGACGGAATTGGAAGAGGGGGTGACACACCTCCGAAATCTCAGATGATGGCACTATGTTTCTTGCACATGCATGCAAGCAAACATAAAAAGTGCTCCTTTTATTTTCATACATTAACAAAAGTACTGAAGTGGACTAAAGCCAGGGAAAAATGCTTCTTTCAAGACAGGTAGTCTTGGGCACACTAAAATAGAGTTAAAAAAAAAGCAAGGCACTGGGTCGGAACATAGCCGACCACAAAACCATCTGCATTAACAACACGGCAAAAAATGCCGTTAATTTTAATTTTGCGGGGGGCTCAGCCACCTGCACCCCCCGACGTGAGGGGCTCTGCCCCCCCCACACCCCAGACTTAAAGATTCCTACTCCAGGGGGAGCGGATCACGGGGCAAGCAAACATGTGATATGTCCAACTTGCTTAAGAGGGAGATTTAGGTCAAATTAGTAGGGAGATTGGCTCGCTAGTAGGGAAATGCCATAACGTCATGAGTTTGTCCTTAAATGGCATCAGAAAATAAGAAAAAAGGCATTTTAAAACATTTAAAATATTTCATTTTGTCAAGAATAAGCACTAAAAAGAATCAACAACTAGTTGTACGAAGTTATCACTTACATTGTTCATCAGTAATTTACTTTTTGTGTCTTTATCTGCCCCCCAAAATATGAATGGATATTTTAAACAGAATTTTACTTAAGCAGGAGATTTTGTTTCCTGGGAGGGAGAGAGGAAGGGAGTGAATTCAGTCAGTCAGAAAACAGGAGTCTCCTGAGAAAAGAGGGAGATATCACATGTATGGGCAAGTTAAATTTGTGGGGCTGTGGAATACTGTTTCCACGGCCCCTAGTAAAAAAAAAAAAAAAAAAAAGTCCCAATTTCTGCAAAATGGCTGGAGACCAGGATTAGAACCCTGGTCTCCATGTCCCAGTCCTTCACGCCACGAGAAAAGCTCAACCAGCCCATTATATTGCTGCCCTAGTCCTGTGGCAGCACCGTGGACAGCGACCAGGGGAGCACATTTCGCAAGCGCTCTACATCCCTGCTCCCTGTCCGTGGTAGCCCTGTAGGGACTAGCGCTCTCTTGCCTGGTGCTACTCTTGTAGTGCTAATCTGACCGGGTACCAAAAGGACAGATCTAAATTTTCCCAATAAGATGCACTGGCCTGCTGCCTTAAATAAAAAAACATATATTGAAACAAAATAATAACAAATTTCCAGCTTTTAAAATACAGTTAAGCTGGCAATAGCTTAATTATGGGTGAAGCTTGTTTTCATAAAAGACCTGAGGCAAGAGATAACAATTCATAACACATAAATCAGCATACACAAAATACAAAGATAATATTTTGAATAACAGTGGCATGACTTTAATAAAAATGTACCAGTAATATTGTTTTGAAAATTAAAACACTAAATCTGTAAGTGTCATTATTATTCACTATCTTAGTAAACATTCTTTCCAACTCAGATGCTACCAGGTTATATATTTTTTACAAATAATTTATTCCATTCAACCCAGATCAGGCATGGCTTTTCTTTTCATTTTGGGCTTGCTTCTATATACTTTTACAGCTGGGTGAGGCTGAAGGAAAGAGAATATGGAGGTTACATGATTTGTTCAGCTGTCCTACAGTGTCGGTGGCGGGATCTGAACCTGTAACCTTCTGCTTCCAAGACTTTTTTTTCAGTATTTTTTTTTATTTGCATGTTCGACTATTTATTGATCTAGAATAGCTCAACTGAGAGGCAACATGACCAAGGTTTAAATTATAGATGCTAGAAGTGGGAAGACGACATTAAGGCCACCTAGTTAGGTACCACAGTCTGCCTGCGCTTGTGACCACTGAAGCCTAATAACTGGTTATCTACTCCCCTCCACCAGCAGCATCTGTCATTCTAATGCTCTCAAACTGTAAATCGGGCACATGCAGCTTCTTTAGGCTGCTGTGAGTTGAGTCTGGTCAGTTTGGTGGGTATACTAGTACAGTCTGCAGCCAGGCTTCAGTTAACCCTGTTTTAGAAGTATTTGACCTCCACAAACAAGGTGATAACTTCCCAAATAAATACTAACTTACTAATGAACTGTTACTTCCTATCGCTGAAGTACTGTGTCTCTTCACTTTTTCTAATTAAAAGATTGTATGTATGGGACCAGTCCTCTTTAATATCTTTATAAGCGACATTGCAGAGGGACTATAAGGGAAGGTATGTTTTTTTTTTTCAGATGACACAGAAATCCGCAATGGAGGGACACTCCAGTGGGGGTGGAAATTTTTAAAAAAAAATGTCCACCCCCAGAGTGTCCACTCTATTGCAACAGTGTGACAAGGCAGTGGGGAAAGCCAGTGGGATGTAAGGGTACCAAGGGAGGGGTATCAGCAGCAGAAAGAGGGAAGTGGTGATACCTCTATATCAACCTCTGGTGAGACCCCACCTAGAATACTGTGTCGAGTTCTAGAGTCCTCATCTCCAAAAGGACATGGACAGAGTTGAGGCAGTCCAGTGGAGGCCAACTAAAATGGTGTGGGATCTGCATCAAATGCTCTATAAGGAGAGGACCTCAGTATGTACAGACTGGAGGAAAGGAGTGAGAGGAGGGATATCATAGAGACTTTCAAATATCTCAAGGTTATAAATAAGGTTCAAGAGGGAAGCCTTTTTTAGAGAACAGGATGCACAAGAACAAGGGGTCATGTGATGAAGCTGGAGGGGTAGAATCAGGGGAATGTAAGGAAACACTTCTTCACAGAAAGGGTGGTGGATGCCTAGAACAGCCTCCCTGAGGATGTGGTGGAAGCAAAAACTGTAATGGGATTTTAGTAGGTATGGGATAAGTATAAGGGAACCTTAGAAGCAAGAAAAGGGGGAAGGGAGGTTAAAGCCAGAGATCAAGTAGGGTCTACGGTGTTACAGTAGGTAGGGAACATGGGCAGACTAGGTGGGCCAAGTGGTCCTTATCTGCCATCAGATTATATATTATAATTCTGCTAAATTTATTCATGTTGTACTTAGACTGCAAATAAAATATGAAAGCTCTGAATGCAGCAAAGAAAAAAATAAGGAACAGGAATAATGGTTGGATCTGTTTTACTTACTGTTTACTTTAAAATCAAAAAGGCAGTTTTGCGATTTTTAAAATAACAAGTCTCACATAAATCAGTTTTTATGCATTTTTGATTTTTCAAATAGGAACAAGCTCATGATTCAACTATTGAAACTAGGAGTAGGCAGTGATTAGGCCGAAAATTTTCAAAACCTGAGCTTTACTGCCGGGCTTGAGAAACAAGGAGGAAGCAAAGACATCTAAACTTGAAAAATAAAATAAAAATGTGTGTGTGTCGGAGGGCAGGGGAGTTTTCACACAACAATACCAACGGCGAACTTTTGGCATTGACAAATGCTTGTTTATACTTGTAAGCTAATCAGTATAACAGCCCATTTTCATTAGCTTGACAAGATCAAACAGACAATACAAAATTACAACACTACATAAAATACATATAGAATAAAATAAAGGGTGGTCTGTGTAACAAGTTTACACACCGAGGTGTTAGATGCTACATAAACCCGAGGTGAAGCTTGAGAGGTTTGTGAAAGCATCTAACACTAAGAGTGTGTGTAAACTTAGAGTTTAAACACCAACCCATATTTTATTTTATATAATTGCTGGGTTTTCCTTTTTCACCACAGCAATTATATAAAATAAAAAGACATTCCTGTGCGGCCGCAGTCCAGTCAGGTTTGAACGCGCAGTCCGCGGTCACCTTTTATTTATTTAATTTTTTTTTTGTATTCATTTCTTTTGGTTAGCAGCCAACATTTAGTTTTTAGTTGCTGGTACTTAATTTTGTTTTACGTAATCACTTACCACCGAGTCTGAGTGGCAGTTCAGTCTCTGGGGGAAGACAAGGCGGCTAGCGCTCGGAAAGGAGGAACTGCAGTGGACACACGCACAGAGTGAGGAAAACTGAGTGCTTGTTTGCCATTATAAACATTCCTTTATAACAGCAATTACGCCACAGTTTTCCTATGGGGAAAAGGAAGACCCAGTTATTAAAAACCTATAAAAATTTAAAATACAATTCATATAGCATAAGTACAAATGCTTTGTCAGAGCAACCAGAATTTCAAATTAGTTTTAAACACTGTGATAGCAGAACAGCTAACAAGTTCATTCGGCAACAAGTTATAAAATTGGAGGGCCCTGTACGATATGGATCTCTGTGAGGAGGAATTTAAAAAAAAAATTGGAATCATAAAAGACCTAAAATTCCTAGTGTTTGTTCCATGGCAATTCTGTGAAATACAAAGCATACTAGAGACAGTTTCAGGAAGAAGGTGCAAAACAACCTTATGCATAAATACGCTGCAGTGAAATTTATAGCGATCTTCCAAGGAGAGGCAGTCAGCAGAAGAATACAAAACACAGTGATGCATCCTTCAGGGGAAATCAGTAATAAATCTACAGATACTACTGTATACCATGCGGATTTTAGTCATGGGTCCTATCTGTTCTATAGATTGGTGCCTGAGAACTCCTGATGCCCTCAACTCCCATTGGGGCTCATCCACCAGAGGTCTGCCTACTTATGTGGCACTACGTAGCTTGTCCCCCAGGGCTACCTCCCGGGACAGACAGCTGCTGGTGCACACTAAAAATATTTATACTTCTTAGAGACCTTCTGCCTTACCAGCCCATAGCTGCTGGTCTCCTAGCAAGTCCTTTCATTTCAGTCCCTGGTTAGTTGGAGGACTGAAGGGGGAGGATGGGAGCAGTGTGGAGGATGACAACAGTAAAGCTGACATTTTGAACAGGTATTTCTGCTCAGTCTTTACTAAGGAAGAGGGGGTAATGGGTCTGAAGGGAGTACAAGGGGTGAGAATGGTGCAGAAATGGACACAAGTCCCTTTAGACGAGAAAGGGTCCTGAAGGAACTGGAAGTAAAAGAGTTGACAAAGCAATGGGGCCAGATGGGTGCACCTAGGTCCTTAAAGAACTAAGAGGTGGTGGCTGAACCTCTGGCTATCCTGTTCAGCCAATCACTGGAAACAGGGAGGTACCCAAAGACTGGAGGACAGCAGATGTAGTCCCCTTATACAAAAGTGGGAACAAAGAGGAAGCAGGGAACTACAGACCAGTCAGCCTCACCTCGGTAGTGGGAAAGATCATGGAAGCACTACTGAAGGAGAGATTGGTGGAACATCTGGTTGTCAATGGACCACAGGACCCAAGGCAGCATGGTTTCACCAGGGGGGCATGTCAGACCAACCTCATTGAATTTTTGACTGGGTGACTAGGGAGGTGGATCAGGGGAGGGCAGTGGACATGGCCTATCTGGACTTCAGCAAGGCCTTTGACACTGTGCCAATAGAAGACTATTACACAAACTGGGGAATATGGGTGTGGGCAAGACAGTAGTGTGGTGGGTAGGTAACTGGCTGGGTGGCAGGACACAGAGGTGGTGGTAAATGGCTGTCACTCCACAGAGGGAAGAGTGACCAGTGAAATTCACCACAGGGATCAGTGCTGGGACCGGTCTATTCAACATCTTCATCAGTGACATTGCACAGGATATAGAAGGCAGAATTTCACTGTTCGCTGATGACACAAAGCTCTAAATAGAGTAGACACACCAGAGGGTGTAGACAGAATGAGAAGGGACCTGCAGAAACTTGAAGAATGGTCAAGGGTTTGGCAGTTGAAATTCAATGCAAAGAAGTGCAAGATAATGCATATGGGGCACAAAAACCCTGGCACAATATATCAGTTGGGGGTGAGGATATAGCATGCACCAAGCAGGAAAGGGATCTTGGGGTTGTCATCTCTGATGACCTCAAGGTAGGGAAACAGTGTGACAAGGCATCAGGTAAAGCAAATAGGATGCTGGGATGTAGAGCAGGGGCATCACCAGCGGGAAAGGAGATCATAATTCCGCTATACAAGACACCAGTGAGGCCCCACCTGGAGTACAGTGTACAGTTCTGGAGACCATACCTACGTAAGGACATAGACAGGGTAGAGAAGGTTCAGAGGAGGGCAACAAAGATGGTGCATGGGTTGCATCACAAATCCTATGAAGACAGGTTGAAGGAACTGAACATGTACTCCTGGAGGAGAGGGAGAGAGAGGGATATGATAGAGACATACAAGTATCTTACAGGAGGAACAGGGTGCAGGAAAACACTATTTTTAAGCGAAAAAGATGTTTCAGGACTAGAGGGCATGGGATGAAGTTGGAGGGAGGACGATTCAGAGGAAACATGAGAAAGAATTTCTTCACAGAATGGGTGGTGGACAAGGGAACACCCTGCCAGAGGAAGTGGTGGGGGCTGAAACAATCACAGAATTTAAGAATGCATGGGATAGACATAAAGGAATTCTAGAGGTCAGGGGTAAGGGGAAATAGACTTCTAGGAAAACAAACTGAACTTACAAGCTCAAAGGGGCAGACTAGGTGGGCCATAGGCCCTTATCTGCCGACACTGTCTATGTATCTATGTATCTAGGTCTTTACCAACTTATCCCCCTTTCCTTATGTACCAAAAAACAACACTGTTCAAGAAAGACCACCTCAGGTCCGTGGACCATCAGGAAACACTCCTTGAGGGAGTGCCCCTGGGACTTCCTTGCCCTCCCAGTGAAGCCTCTACTATACCTACTAGATGAACCCACCAGGTTCAACTCCTGCCACCTCCAAGAGGAAAAGCATATTCTGGGTGCCAATGCCTGGCAATGCTGGAATCATGTACCCCATCGCAAATGGGAGGGCCCTACTTCATGCCACCCAGGTGGTCTGTTGTGCACAGCTCCCTTGTCCCCAAGTAGGGCCTGCAACGGGACCTCAACACCCTGGCATGTGTCAAGAGCCAGTTCCTGGTAGACACCTGCCTGCCTCCATGGTATCCTCAGGTACCTTGGCACTCCACAACCACGTTGACAGTGCCTGAAGGACCACCGCCCTGAAACATGACTTAAAGGCACTGGTCTGATTCCCCTTGGTGTACCTGGGCATCCAGTGAGGACACCTGGAAGACAGGACAGACCCCTCCACCAAGGGGCCCTTCATCTCTTGTATCCCAAACCCTCCTTGAATCATAACTCAGGGATTTCAGGGAACTCCAAGGAACTCCACATTCCCACACAACAGTCTATATATAACCAGTGCTCCAGATGATTTTGGCAGGTAGGAGTAATTTACACACCAGTTTTGAAATATGGTGAGAAAAACAAAATTTGGATGCATACAAGCAATTTAAGGTTGGAAAACCTGCTCCTTTTGAGTCACCAATGGTGTTATGAAGCCCTATTCTAGGGGGTGTGAAGCATATCTGAGTGCTGGAATGAATATCGGTATTTATTCAAAATTTATTTGGAAGAGTATTAATTTAAAAACTAGGGGGTACAATAAGCCATTGCTCACTTTATATGGAGCACTGTTTCTAACACTACCTAAACTCCTCCCCTCAGACATAGGCATGAGAGGGTGATGCCAAGTACACCACGTTCCTCCAGTGGACACTGTGGTAACAACCCTTCCCCCTACCTTAGGGAAGGGGGTTACTACACTTTGTTCTGTCAACTATTTGTCCTCTGTGCCCAGTTGAAACAGCACACAAGGAGCATCTTTGATCTCTGCATAAACCCCCAAAATTACATCCTAATGCAATAAGGTTACCTGCCATGGTATGGCCCAGCCAATCAAAGACTAACCCTACTGGGCCCCCCAAATCATAAAGTCACCACTGCTGAAGACCCAGGTTTGAATCTCACTATTGTCTCTTACTCAGTGGATGACCCTGAGCGGTTCCATGTCAGCGCTTAAAACAACTAAGTTATCGAAATCCTTGACTCGGCTGAGTGAAACACAGTCAAAGTTTTGCCCATTGAAAAACACTGTTTTTTTTTTTGGGAGGGGGCTGCACCATTACACCCCGTGATATTTTTATAATCAACTTTGAGGTAGAATTGATTGGACTGGGGGTGAAACCAGTGCCGGTGTACAGTGGAACCATTAATATCGAATATGTCGCTGTAATGGTGTTTGCTGTACTTTTTTCATTGTTGCAATGGTGTACGGCCCTGAGCATGTTGTTAACCTCCCTGTAACTGACATCCTCTCTTCCCTGCCCTCTCCCTAAGTGCTTCACCTCCCCCAACTGTTCTTAACCTCTGGCAGTCTCACTTCTTTACAGCTCATGTCAAATGACTGCTGCAGCATCCATGGCTCGTAAAGTGTTTTGGTCATACAGTGTGCATGAAAGGCAGTGTGTAAACCCATGTTCTTTTCCTTTTTACAAAGGAAGATTTGCCTGTTTGCATCAAGACATTCTCTTGTCATCTCTTCTAGTAGTATTGCATTCATGTGGTTTTTCTGTAGCTGGAAGTTCTCTTTTCTGACCTTTATGGGCTACATTATTTACACACTCACGCATCATTGCTTTTAGATGATGCAGATCTCTCACACTAGATAAGGGGTGCCAGTTCAGCCTTGCAAATGTAATCTGGGATGAAGCTGTAGCATTACTGCTTGTAATGACTCTGCTAGCCTTGTCCAGCAGAATTTGTAATCGATTTAACAACTGGCTGCATCAGCACTGACCGCAAATCTTATCACTGTAATCCAAGTGTGGTAAAAGCAATGCATTGTACTGTGCAACATTAGAACTATCTCTTCTCTACAGCGTGATCTGACATTCAGAGCAAGTGATTTCTGTGGCTGTCTTGCTGAACAGTCCACAGACTACGTTTCCTATGTTTGACACACCAGAGAGTGCACCTGTAGGGTGATTATTTGAAGGAGCACTAACAGCATCCCCCTGGATGGAGGTCACCCACCAAGCACATTTCCAACACTGAACACACTGTTTTTCCATATAACTTTTTGTCTGCCAGTACTGGTCTGCACAGACTTTGGGTCGGGATTCCCCGGTGACCTTTCAGCAATATCTTGCCTCTGACACTGAGCAAGTCATTAACCTCCCTGTATGTTCATTCTCTACAGAGGCGCAAGCTCTCCAGCTCACCATAGGGGTTGATTTGGTTGTAAAACCATGCTCCAGGCTTTATTGGCTGGGACAATGCTGTACAGTAGTATTACCCCAGCCCACTACTGCTGCCTGAACCATCTCCCTTGTCTATTCCTGAATAAAAGTTGTTGGCACATCAGTACGGTGTGCTGATTCTGGGTTCTAAGGCAGCCCACCATTGAAAACATTCATTTTAATTAAGCAATGAGGCATGACAGTTGTGCTTTGTGCTGGGACAATGGCATGCCTAGGGTGGGGTGAAGCATGAGGTTAAAGGCTGAGTGCTTCCACTGACTCAGAAGTGCCACTGCAATTATTAAATGGGTCCGTTATGATTACGAACGAATTAACTTTAATAACAATTAAAAAAAATAAAACTAAGGAAAAATGAGAAAATAAGATGAAAAAGGAGAAAAAGAAAAAGTAGTCCTATGAAGCTATTGTAATGCTGCTGTTTGGCCAGTAGATGGCAGATCCTGCATTTAAAAAAAAATACAAGTCAGCGAATTGCAGTGTATTTCTTCAACCATACCTGCTCAATATAAGCAGGTCATTGAGGTCATGGATATTTTTCCATTGCTGCTGTTCTGGGATATTGGCACTGACTTCCAAGCTCCTCAGTTTATCAGATTTCTGGATTTATTTATACCCATTTTAAGATTCTTATTAATTTCTGAAGCTTTTTCAGGTAAAGGTGAGTGGTTCACTTCCAGCAGAGCATGACATTTGGGGAAAATACCTTATTTGAAGGATAAAGGTAACCCAGACATCATTGCAGCAAATGCTAAAATCTCTGGACTTGATTTTCCTTGTTAGGTTTAGGGCCTCCTAACCATTAATGGCTTACATTCTTCTTTAAAGTTGCTTCCACTGGAAGAAACCTAAGTTTCTTTTCATTAATCTTGTTCTCCCCTTTCTGAACTGGCATCCACCCATCATGCCACCCTCTCATCATGCCCCCCACCAGCCCTGTCACCCTGGCTTCCCCCAGCACTTACCAAACTTCCATACTCCCTCAGCTTACCCCCAAGGGGGTGGCGGAAAGTGCTGTTAACCCTATGGTTCAAGGATCCAGGGGGCCGTGCCTGAGTCGCCCGGTGCGGGGCCAGCGAGGGGTGGCGTTCATCATGCCGTCCAGGATGATTCTATTTATTTATTTAAAATGTTTCACCTGGTAAACATACAGAGATATAAAAACAATCTTCTCTGCAGATGTGACCTGGGGGAAGAGGAAGGGAAACAGTCAGCAATACATGGGCAGATAAAATAAATACATACAAAAATTCATGGAAATGTATAAAAAAGTCGACAAATAATACAGTATCTGTTTAGATACACCGCATGATGAACAGAAGATATGGAGTGTGTCCCAATAATCAGGAAGTCAAGTACAATCACAGCATGACACAATAGATTTTTAGTAACTTTTTGGCAGCAGTAAGACAAGAAAGAGAACTATAACTTATCATAACTTAAAGCTGTTCCACACTTGAGGGAGACGGAAACTGAACGCAAGTTGTCCAGAAGACAGTTTCCGGTGTGGAATGATAAACCTATTGCCTTCCTCTTTTTCCTTGCCCTCCCCTTTCCCTGGTGGCATGGTGAAGAGTGCATGCAATGGCATCAGTGGTGATGCTGCGCACGTTCCCATGCATGGCGTACTGGATGCTTGCTGCTTCTTTGCCAACTGGTGTTCTGTTTCTCAACCTCTGCTAGGGGACAGTCAAGCACTGGGCACAGTACCACCCCCTCCCTGAAGGACAAGGGCAGTCCCTTTGATGCTCGAGCCTCCTCCCCCCTGGCCAGCCCACCAATGACTCAAGCTCATTCCTGAACTCAGGTCGTCTGTGCTGTAAGCAGTAGCACTACCACTGCGCTGGCACGCTGGCCAGGAAGTAACCTCAGTTGATAGCGCAACCCCAAGGTAGCGCTATCCCAAGGGCTACTACCCCTGCCTGTTTGACTACGGACAGGTTGAGGGGCCTAGGGCCTATGGCGGGTGCCTCCACCCAGAGGTCAGGGTTTGTAGTGGCTAGATTAGCTTGGTCACAGCCCTCTGGGACACTGAGTCCCCCTTTCATTCCCTCTAGTGGCTCACACAGAACACCGGAGTTACAGCCCCAACACTCCACATATACACACTGTTCACTCATATAGATGCCACTTACCCTCGAGACTGATTCTGCAGCAAGTCTCTGAGGACCCCCTGTAAATTAAGGTTAAACAACATACACAGCAAAACACAATACTGTTCCCATAAGTACCAACACCACAGACAGTATATAGTATAACAACAACAAATCTGATTTATTTAGGGGGCAGTAACACGGGAGGGGAAAATCAGGTTAATTGGTGGCATTAAATCACATTACTGTGCACACATACAGGGGCTGAAAAGTCACACTCTGGATACCCAGGTTGGGGAGGGGGGGCTAGCCAGGTCCGTTGCCTGGGGTTGGCCGGCAGGTGCAGATGGATAGGGCCCTGTAGAAGAAAATATATGCACAATACCCAATTGTAATCCAGAGCCGGATGGCTCAGTCCATGAAGCAGTGAAACAACAAGAATTAGATGACACACTTGGGATTGAAAACAGGCTGCAGGGAAATACCCTGATTTGTACTCACAATACCCAAGCTGAGGACCGGATGGTGGACGTTCTGCTGGATTGCCAGAACAACAAGGCATGGAGACAAAGTCCTAATGACTGGAACCCACTGCAGTCGATAGCAAACGGATTTAGTCTGAGACAAGCTGGGGTTTGCTTCCAGCTTCAACACACAGCACACAGAACTGGGGATTGGAAATAGCGATTCCCCACAAGCACTACGCACATTCATATGTAAAAGGAAAGTACTATGCCAGGCAGGCTGCTCCTCGATCCTGATCACAATTACTGCAAAATACCCTGGAGTACACACAGCAGCTTCAGTTCCTGACAGACCGAGCGCGATTCAGCAATTTCTCCAGTCTTCTACAGGGTGAGCCTGGTTTCCACACCTTTGGTGCTTTCTCCTCACAACTCGGATTCAGTCCAAACTGGCACTCACACAGGCTGCAGACCGAAACTCGGGGCCTCACACAAGCTCCCCACACAAAACTATACACCGCAGAAACACAGAGTTCCTTCTCTCTTCACAGTCACAACTGATCTAATCTTTCTAGTCACAGAGCAGGGCATTTCCTTTAGCTCCACACCATTCTGTTGGCTGGTTCGGCTGTCAACTCACAATAAGATTCCCTCTGTTGGTGGAAAAAAGGTGCCAAGATTAAAACTACATTTCCCAGAGTCACTGCCCATACAATCCCCTTGTGGCTGGCTCAAAATTGAGAGTCCAAGTTCTGATTCGTCCATAGGCTCCATTTTGGGGTCTCCCTATCATCCTGATTGGTCCAAGTCAGCTATTCAGGACCAAAATGAAAAAAGCTACACTGAAACAGTTTGTGCTGAAATGAAGACAGGTTAGAAAAACTACATTTTCTCAGTCACTCTAAATGATTTCTGACAAACAGTTATATCTTTCAACAAGGCTCCCTCTGCACATGTAGCGACGGCAGAGATGGAGCAAATTGACAGCAGCTCGGGCGGGATTCGAGCATTAAATACACAGTCCCCCCCATACAAACTAATTAAGTCTGCAAGCAGACAGCTCTTAAAGAGACAGCACATGGAGGCTCAAATAGCACTCACTTGGAACCACATTTAAACAGCTCAGACGCTGAACACCGCTCAGACTTGGAGCATTCAGGCAAGTTCCTGGAAGACTTTTGGGAACACTCATTTGCAGGGGGGGTTACACCCTTCCTGGCCTGGAAAACTTGGCGTCCACGTCAAGTAAGTACCCCCATATGTTTCAATACAACCATATACATTTACATCAGTATCACATTAGGCTTATACATGTAATCATTAGTTAACATATCACCTCACCAGAAACACATTTCTGAAACTTTTCAGTACATCACTTTTTCACAGTATTATACACACATTGTACCATAACTCAGGTTATTACCTCCTGTATATGAAACCTGAAGAGAGGGGGCCCTTCCCTATCAGCTACCATGGGGCTGGATGGGGCAGGGGCACCATACCTAGAGGGCAACACAAGTAACTTGGAGTTAGCACTGATGTTCAGTTTGGGCAATGAGCTCGGGGACACATACACTCCGTTATGGACAACATCAAGAGGCAAGCCCACAGACCTCCCAGGGGAATCATAACTGAGGTGCACCACAGGCTTTACAGCTCGACCAGTCTTTCTAGGGGGAACTGTTACAGTCTCTGCACCCTGAGCCTCATGTTCAGCATT
This sequence comes from Neoceratodus forsteri, assembly GCA_016271365.2. NCBI lineage: Eukaryota > Metazoa > Chordata > Ceratodontiformes > Ceratodontidae > Neoceratodus > Neoceratodus forsteri. Next base: position 174,652,091 of record CM028135.1, read on the forward strand.
GTCCTCACTTGTCAGGGGAGTCTCCATTGGGGTAGAGAGGCTAGAACCTGGGGCACTTTCTGCTCCAGGAGTTACAATCTCTGAGTCCACAACACTTGGCTCACATGGAGAGCTTTCGGACACTGCCAGTGCACCGTCAGGGCACTCAAAATACTCTTCTTGTTCTGGTATATCACCAGTATGTCCCAGTCCATCATTTTCCTCCTCTGAAAGCTCAAACAGAAACCATACACAATGATTCCATATCATCTGACTTGATGCTTTGCACTTCACTTTCTGGGAGCATTGGCTCCAGGGACAAAGCTGGGGGCTTAGACAGTCCAGAAGGCCCAGTTTCATCTCCATAATTGACTAGGGGGTTGCCCTGAAACAATTGACTCAGTTTGTAAGAGGGGTAGTACCCAAAGTTGCACTCACTTTCCTCTGATATGGATTGACAGTCATTTTCAACTGGGACGTGTTGTGGGGAACACTTTAACTCAGCATTTGTAGGTGCAGACTTTCTTTGCCTTTGCTTAGCAGAAGCTCTAGTCACTAGTCCAGAGGGAGCACTTTCTGGGGGCTCAGACTCAATCAAGATTTGTCCAATGGGTAATAAATGATTTATATGCATTGTTTTAACATCTTTTGAATTATTCTCAGGCCTTACTTTGTGCACAGGCAGAGTATCAAGTTTGCCCATTACAATGTGAGGGAGATGGTGTCATCTGTCAGCAATCTTATGTTTGCCATGCAGTCCTAGATTCCTTAGCAATACCTGATCTCCCTCCTGGAGTTCCTGTGCTTTCACCTTTTTATCATACCTTTCTTTGTTGGCCAGATTTCTTTTGGCAGCCATGGTTTGAGCCAGTTGGTATGCATGATTTAGCTGGGCCTTTAACTTTTGCACATACTGTAAATAGTTGTCAACTCGAACCTCATCAGGAGAAACTCCAAAACATACATCTACTGGCAGTCGAGCTTCTCTTGTAAACATCAGGCGGTAGGGGGAGAACCCAGTGGCATCCCTTTCGGTGCAGTTGTAGGCATGTACCAGGGTGCTAATTTGGTGGCTCCATCTAGGCTTGTCCTTTGGGTGGAGAGTGCCTAGCATATCTAGCAAAGTGCGGTTGAAACATTCAGGCTGTGGTTCCCCCTGGGGATGGTAAGGGGTGGTTCTGGACTTTCGCACTCCCCACAGAGAAAGCATCTCTTTGATCAAACGACTCTCAAAGTCCCTCCCTTGATCAGAATGGATTCTTTGTGGCGCCCCATAGTGAACAAAAAAGTTTTCTACAAGTACTTTGGCCACAGTGGATGCCTTCTGGTCCTTGGGCAGACTAGGTGGGCCAAGCGGTCCTTATCTGCTGTCAAATTCTATGTTTCTTGGTGGGGAAAGCTTGGGCATATCTCGTAAAATGGGCAGTGACTACCAGCACATTACTGATATTTCTTTGATCTGGCTCCAAACTCAGAAAGTCAATACAGACCAGCTCCATGGGGGCACTGGTGGTGATGTTAACAAGGGGGGAAGCCCTCTGGGGCAGGGCTTTCATCTGTAAATTGTGACTACAAGTTTGAGTGTGTTGCTCAACATCAGCCCCCATCTTAGGCCAATAGAATCTGGGTCTCACCAAGTCAAGAGTTCTGTCTATACCAAGGTGCCCCTTGTGGTTGTGTAAGGACCTCAGTACTGAGTCTCGAAAGGCAATGGGCAGCACTAGTTGTTTGTCTATTTGTCCCCCTCTGTCTATTGTTTCTCTGTATGACAGTCTATTGATCAGTTTCAATTTAGGACCTTCCTTGTATAACAATGCAGTTCTCAAATCAGTGGAGCGTAATTTGGACACATCTTTCCCTGCGTAGAGGGCTTCTAAAGCTGATTTGATCATGGGATCTTCAAATTGAGCCCACTGAATACTCTCATTGTCCAGCTGAGGCAGTGCACCAATGTCTATTGCAGAAAAGTGGCAATTAGCAGCAGGTATGCAATTCTCAGAGGGTCCCAAACAATCCACCATACAGTCCACTGCGTCCGTGGACATTTGTTCCTCCCTGTCAAACTTCCGGCAGAGTGCTCGAATATCAGGTTCTGACAGTCTGACTCAGTCATTCTGGGGAACAGGCCTCCAGGAGAGAGCATCACCATCTATGTGGTTCAGGCCTGCTCTGTATTCAACAGCATAGTCGTATGTAAATAATGCAGAAAGACACCTATGGCCAGTGGCATCCAACTTAGCTGAAGTCTGCACTTAGGTCAAAGGATTATTGTCAGTTTTTACTAGTATCTTAGCCCCATACAAGTACTCGTGGAACTGGTCAATAATAGCCCACTTCAAAGCTAGGAACTCTAACTTATGTACAGGATAGTTCTTTTCGGATGGGGTCAGGCTTCTACTGGCAAAGGCCACTGGTCTCAGGCCATTCTCGTGCTCTTGGTACAATACAGCCCTAAAGCCTTGCAGGCTAGCATCAGTGTGCAAGACATAGGGCTTCGCTGGATCTGCATAGGCAAGGACAGGAGTGTGGGTAAGTTGATATATAATCTCATGAAAAGCAGCTTCACACTCAGGTGTCCATCTGGCTCCAAATACTTCATTGGGATAGAAATACACTCTCTCAGGCTCAGAAGAAACTGACCTCTTGTATTTTTTGTGGGTAGGAGGGTAACCTTGAGTAAGATTAAGTAATCACTCTTGATGGATCACTCTTGAATAGTCCTTGATGAAATGGTGATAGTAACCACAGAATCCCAGGAATCTTTGCAGTTCTTTTAGATTGTGGGGCTGTGGCCAGGTGGTCAAGGCCTCAACTTTACTTGGGTCTGTCTCTATTCCCTCGGTGGAGACTCTGTGTCCCACATACTTTATAGATGTTTGGAAGAATTGACATTTATCGACGGACAGTTTTAGGCCAAAGTCTTCCAGTCGGTCCAACACCTTGAATAATCTGCTCTCATGTTCCTCCAATGAGCTGCCAAACACAATGACATCATCTAGGTACACCAGGCACTCTAATAAGTTCATGTCCCCCACCGCACACTCCATCAGTCATTGAAAAGTGGCTGGAGCACCTGAAATCCCTTGAGGCATCCTCATGAATTCATAGAAACCAAGTGGGCAGATAAAGGCTGTCTTCTCACGGTCTTCCAGGGCCATCGGGATCTGGTAGTACCTACTGCAAAGATCCACAACAGAGAACCACTTGCTACCATTTAGACAGTCTAAAGCATCCTGAATGCTGGGCATTGTATACTGATCAGGGATCAAGGTGCGATAATCCACGCACATTCTTACTGTCCCATTCTTTTTTCTCACTACCACAATAGGTGAAGCATATGGGCTTCTGGATTCTTGTATTACACCAGCAGAAAGCATCTCTTGCAGATGCCGTCTCACATCATCTATGTTAGCAGGGGCCAGGCGTAGACACCTCTCACGAAATGTCCTTTCATCATGCAGCCGGATGTGGTGCTCAGCTCCTTGCTCACATCCTATGTCCCATTCCTTTAAAGAAAACACCTGGTCTTTCTGGGCAAGTTTTCTACTAATTCTCATCTTCCATTCAGCTGGCAACGGGGAGCCCCAAAATCATACAAGTCGGGCATCACTCTGTCATTCTCCCTCGAACACTTGTTACTGGGCAGCACTGCAGTATCTGCACAATGTACATTAGCTGGGGTGCAACCTCTATTTACTCGAATCTCTCTATCAGACACATTATGAACTTGAACCTTTACCCTTCTGGCGTAAGCATGGGCTCTGGCAGGCAAAATACTTGTCTTGACCAGCAGTCCTTCCATCAGTTTCCCATTGCCTGGTGCATCCAGCTTGAGGATTTTATTCTTGACATCCTTTCTGATACAGACTTCCCCCTGTAAGATACACTGGGCATTTGGTGCCAGAATCAGAGACTCCAGTTCCTTCTTCCAGACAATTCCAACCGGTTCCTCTGGGTCCACTTTTTCAGCATCTCTCTGTGCCTCATAGGCCTTCTTGATCAAGGCTGGGATTCTCAAAGCTCTACCAGTCCTTGACCCTTGTTTCTCATAACACAACTGCACCAACCGTCCAGACATATGCATATTCATCCCAGTTAGTAGAGGAATCCCATCATACAGTCCGGTAGGGGGGACACACTAATGCCAGGGTCTCTACTTTCTCGGCCACTCCAGCCATGGAGGTGGGAAAAGACAACCAAATTTGGATATACCCAGAAAAGGGGTAGGTCTTCTCACTTAACCCCCAGACATGCAGTCCTTACAACGGTTGTAAGGGTACATCAGACAGGTGCATCTGATACCAGTCCTGAAACATAATTGTCACTTGGGAGCCACTGTCCAATACAGCTCTTGTAGACACTCCATTCACCTTCACAGTGGTCTCCATGGAAGGACCCACTATTCTGGACCAGTCTGGAGAGGCAATAGCAAGGGCCTTGGCAGATGATCTAGCCACAAAGGGACATGAGTTAGCATTTCTGGGAGCTTCGCTGCGGTCATTTCGTGCACCTCTTAACCACTGTTTTGTGCTCCAAAGCTCTCATTGTAGCCGGCTCACCACTCTCTCTGTAAGCCTTTCCGAGACCGGCATTCCCTCTTCATGTGCCCATCCTTCCCACAATTATGGCAAAATATGTCTGCTGAAGTTTGGAGGGACCAAGGCATCGCATTGGGGGCTGTGGCATTGGTACTATCAATAGAAAACCTTGGTGCCACCTCAGCCGGCTGTGGGTTGGACATTTGGAGATATCTCTTCAGCTTCCTCACCTCCATAGCCAAGATGTCAAGTTTTGAGCTGTTGTCAGCAGGAGGTGCCTGGGTGGGCACCCCCACCCCCATAGCAGAAGCAGTCGGGCAAGTGTCAGGGCCCGTACTCATAGGAGCGGCCTTCATGATGAGACTGCCTCTTGCTTTCCTAATCACCCTCAGCAGTTCATCCCATGGCAGAACATCGGTAGCCATCCCTCTCTGGCTTGGTCCCCCTTGGCTGACATTTGGGTCTCGGGTTCTGTCATGTGATTTTGGTGATTACAGGCCATCAACGTCTGACTCCACACCTGGGGCAGGGGAGGTAGCAGCTACGACTGCACAGGGCTCTGAAAAAACCTTCCTCCTCCTCAACTTCCCGTACCCTCCTTCATCAACACATGGAAAGGCAAGGGACCAGATTTCCTTTGATGCAGTTGCAATTTGAGCAACACCCAGCTACAGTGCCGGGCAGAGCAGAGTATATGATCCAGTATTACCCAGTCCATGTCACTACGGGTCCAACCCTCCTTTTGAAAAATGGTTTGCAAGATTCCCTCTAATCAATCCATATAGGCAGATAACAATTCCCCCGGCTGTTGTCTAACATCTTTAAGCTTCCATTTCAAGGCCTCAACACTAGTGGTGCCCCCAAGCAGATTTTCAAGGGCAATTATGTACTCTTGGGCTTTGGCATTAGGGCCAGAGACCCTCAGGGAGTGAAAAGTACATTGGGCAGGTCCCTGGAGGCTCTCCCTCAGGCTTGCCCTTTTTTCTGTCTCAGAGCATTGCCAGTCTTGTACCGCAAGAGTAGCAGAGTCTATCCAGGTTTCCAGATCAACCTCCCCATTTGGAGTGGGGTGGATGCCAGAGAATACTTTGAGCTTGCAGCAAGAGTCATGACTAATGGCAGGTACAAACGTAGAGGCTAGCGCTGGCACAGAAGGTGGGGCAATAACGGGTGTGGAAGGGGGAGAGGGTGTTAGGGAAGGAACACGCCCAGGTGGCAGTAATGGTTTCTTTAAATCCTCCACATTTTTCCCTTCCTCCAGCAATAATTTAGCAAATTTCTCCTCAAAAGTTTCAGATAGTTGGGTGGGGGCCATTCTCCCCCGGGTCTTTACTGTCCTTAGTTATCACTCTCCAGGCAGTGAGGGCTGCCTCTGGGGTAATAGTCTGTGGCACTTTGGAGCTGTGTATGGGGTCCTTATACTTTACTAGGGCCATGAAAGTGTGGGTGAGCAGATTAGCATGTTGACCTGCCACCATAGAGTTTTGTAAACCTTCCACCTTGGAAAGTACTCCCTCTATAGTGTCCGTACTGGTACCCAGTGGGATATCCAAGATAAGTATAGCATTTTGGGGGTTGATCTCCTCCCCAGTACACCACCCCACCAACTGGTGTACAGCCACTTCTGTTGGGGTATCCAGTTATTTTTAACAGTAATTCATAAATGTGGCCACTAGAGGACACAAAATCCCAGCAGTGCCTCCAAGATGCAACCCTGAGGTGGCGCTATCCCAAGGGCTACTACCCCTGCCTATTTGACTACGGACAGGTTGAGGGGCCTAGGTCCTATGGTGGGTGCCTCCACCCAGAGGTCAGGGTTTGTAGTGGTTAGACTAGCTTGGTCACAGCCCTCTGGGACACTGAGACCCCCTTTTATTCCCTCTAGTGGCTCACACAGTACACCAGAGTTACAGCCCCAATACTTCACGTATACACACTGTTCACTCATATAGATACCACTTACCCTTGCGACTGATTCTGCAGCACATCTCTGAGGACCCCCTGTAAAATAAGGTTAAACAACATACACAGCAAAACACAATACTGTTCCCATAAGCACCAATACCACAGACAGTATATAGTATAACAACAACAATCTGATTTATTTAGGGGGCAGTAACACGGAAGGGGGGAATCGGGTTAACCGGTGACATTAAATCACAGTACTGTGCACACATACAGGGGCTGAAAAGTCACACTCTGGGTACCGAGGTTGGGGGGGGGGGCTAGCCAGGTCCGTTGCCTGGGGTTAGCCGGCAGGTGCAGATGGTTAGGGCCCTGTAGAAGAAAATATATGCACAACACCCAATTGTAATCCAGAGCCGGATGGCTCAGTCCATGAAGCAGTGAAACAACAAGAATTAGATGACACACTTGGAATTGAAAACAGGCTGCAGGGGAATACCCTGATTTGTACTCACAATACCCAAGCTGAGGACCGGATGGTGGATGTTCTTCTGGATTGCCAGCACAACAGGGCATGGAGACAAAGTCCTAGTGACTGGACCCCACTGCAGTTGATAGTAAATGGATTTAGTCCGAGACAAGCTGGGGTTTGCTTCCAGCTTCAACACACAGCACACAGCACTGGGGACTGGAAATAGCGATTCCCCACAAGCACTACGCACATTCATATGTAAAAGGAAAGTACTATACCCGGCAGGCTGATCCTCAATCCCTATCGCAATTACTGCAAAATACCCTGGAACACACAGTAGCTTCAGTTCCTGACAGACCAAGCGCGATTCAGCAATTTCTCCAGTCTTCTACAGGGTGAGCCTGGTTTCTACACTTCTGGTGCTTCTTTCTCCTCACAACTCGGATTCAGTCCAAACTGGCCCTCACAAAGGCTGCAGACCGAACTCAGGGCCTCACACGCGCTCCCCGCACGAAACTATACACTGCAGAAGCACAGAGTTCCTTCTCTCTTCACAGTCACAACTGATCTAATCTTTCCAGTCACAGAGCAGGGCATTTCCTTTAGCTCCACACCATTCTGTTGGCTGGTTCGGCTGTCACTCACATTAAGACTCCCTCTGTTGGTGGAAAAAAGGTGCCAAGATTAAAACTACATTTTCCAGAGTCACTGCCCATACAATCCCCTTGTGGCTGGCTCAAAATTGAGAGTCCAAGTTCCGATTCGTCCACAGGCTCCATTTTAGGGTCTCCCTATCATCCTGATTGGTCCAAGTTAGCTATTCCGGACCAAAATGAAAAAGCTACACTGAAACAGTCCGTGCTGAAATGAAGACGGGTTAGATAAACTACATTTTCTCAGTCGCTCTAAATGATTTCTGACATACAGTTATATCTTTCAACAAGGCTCCCTCCCTCTGCACATGTAGCGAGGGCAGAGATGGAGCGAATTGACAGCAGCTCGGCCGGGATTCAGGCATTAAATACACAGTCCCCCCATACAAACTAATGAAGTCTGCAAGCAGACAGCTCTTAAAAAGACAGCATGTGGAGGTTCAAATAGCACTCACTTGGAACCACATTTAAACAGCTCAGACGCCGAACTCCGCCCAGACTTGGAGCATTCAGGCAAGCTCCTGGAAGACTTTTGGGAACCCCCATTTGCAGGGGGTTACAATAGCTTTCCAGGTATTATCACATTGGCAGGTTAGACCTGGTGTTTAGTACTGATAAACCCCTGCATCATGTCACCCTAGGGGCAACTCGGGGGAGGTGGCATGGGGCAGGCTGAAGTCCACATAAAATTCTGTTTTTTCCTTAAATTTTGCTATTGTTCTGGATCAATAATAACACTTTTTTATGAGCTGATCTCCAGTGCTCTTTAAGTCGAGAACCTCTCCTGTGTCACGAGGACCCATAATTCCTATTTTCGGCCTTGTCGAACTCCTCACTGAGCCAGAGTATCTGCTATGGTATCTGCCATGCTGAACACACTAACACAGACTTCTTGCCCAGGCCAGTGCACTGTCAGTGTGCCATGCTTCTGTGTAATTGGCCTGGGTTCACTCAGCAAGCTCGCCCACCACATTCAGCCAAAATAATCTGGGGATGCTACTGAGGCAGCATTTGCTGGCTCTGGGAGAAAGGGAGCAGGTCAGTCTGGTGTTTAAACACCTTCAATAGGTGTCTAGGAGGAGTTAGATGTCCTGGGTGACCTCACAATGCCAGCCACAACCCCCTCAGGTCTGGTGCAGCAGGACTGACCTTAGAGAGGGGAGGCTGGTGAGAAGAAATGCCCCTAGTTGGCGCTGCACATCTTGCCCTGATGTCTTGCCCAAACACTTCCTGTACCTGTCCCAAACTACTGCATAGCCTGAGACATGTCTCCTGCTGGTGTGGAGGACATTTGCACACATGGGGTGTAGTGGCATGTGCAGCTCTGGTCTGAGGGTGGAGCCTCAGAATCGTGAGGCTGGCAAGAGGAGGAGGTTTTGTGGTGGCTGGAAGAATTGTTTACTTATTTAAAAATTGGTGACCAGAAAAGGCACACTGAACAAGAACTTCTTTCCAGGTGCAGCCCAGGGGAAGCGAATTTGGGAGAATATATCATATAAACAACAACAACAACAAAAAAAAAAAACAGTATAAATATGATACAATTGAATACAAGTTAGTGAAAGTGGAAAGCAGTATGGACCTAAATGGTACTATAGTGCGCAATGTTAACTTACATGATAAACAAGGTGCAAAATAACTAGGGTGTGTAGGTTCCATGTCAAGATAGCAAAAATGATCAGCCTGGTGACGCTGAGGGTTGAGGCACTGGACGCTGCACCTCACGTCAGCTCAGATTGCTGGGGGGTCGGCCGGGGAGGAGAGGATTGGGCATCTGACGACTGCTCTCCTCTCCTGGGGGGAGGGTGGGGGAGTGTCTCCCTGGTGCTGGTGACACCCAGCGGAGGCTGGGAGTAATGCAGCCTGGGACCACTGACAATTGGGGGTGAGGTGTCGGTGGATGTCCTGCAGATGGGCACGGGAGCATGCACGCTTGCTCTGGATGTCATTGCACGTCTGCGCCTCTGGGGGGGAGGAGTACTCGAACAAGGAAAAATCCTGCACTGTTGGGTAGGCGAAGGCACCTGGCTCCCATGTCCACTGCTGGACCCCGCCCACCCTGGTCTCTTAATTCCCTCCTCCTGAGCCTTGCCTGCAGCAGATTCTAGACTTAGGGAGCACCAAGAAGGAGTGGTGGCCCCACCTTGGGTGTCCAAGCTGCAAGGAAGGTGCAATGGTGGGAGTACCTCGGGGAGACTCAGGTTGGGGGTCTCAGACAGGCAGAAATAAGCCAGGATGCTTGAGAGAGTCCCAATGAAGCAGTGACTGGAGGGGAAAAAGAACTGAAAAAAATAAAAAGATAGCATTTCGCAGAATCCGTAAATCACTACGCACCCAGAACAGCAAACCCCACATGAGCAACAGCACTGCAAACATTAAAAGTGTCACAAAATTAACCAATATTTAATGCGGGGGGCTACAACCCCGCACCCTCCATTGCAGGGGCAAGCCCATCACAGCCCCCAAATTATTATAAACAGCTCCAGGGGGAGCAGACACTGGGGGAAAGTGGAATACATGGGAGGGGGGCTACCGCTGCTAGGGTACCACAGTCAGGAAAACAGCGGACAGGGAAAAAAAAAATATTGCAAACAACCACTCCAAGTTACAAAACTGAATACCTGCAGCCAGTCCTGAACCCACAGCCTTCAGCATCACAGGCAGTGACTCACTCCAGCACACCAGGCAGCCAGCTCAGCAGCATTCTGATGCGCTGCTCCATTTAACCTTCAATGTCACAGCATTCCCCTACCAACTTCAGTCGCTTTCACTGTTCTTTCCTCCTACACTCGCTATTCCCCTTCTTTGCTATTCCTCCATTGTTGCTGTTTCTTGTGACGTGCAGATTGAGATGCTCAAATATAGATTCATAGATTCTTTCGGCAGATAAGGACCACTAGGCCCATCTAGTTTGCCCGTTTATGCTAGCTCACAATGCGACCAGTGACCCTCGTTGGTCATTGTCTTAACTTTTTCTTCCTATCTCTATTATTCCTTTGTTTCTGACCCATGCATGTTTAAAACCCGCCACGGTACGGGCTGCCACCACCTCCTGGGGCAGACTATTCCATGTATCCACCACCCTTTCCATGAAGAAGAACTTCCTAATATTTCCCCTTATGCTGTCACCCTTCAATCTCATATCATGCCCGCTTGTCCTAGCACTATTGTTGAGCTATAATATGTTGTTCCCTTCCACCTTGTTTATGCCCTTGAGGTACTTGAATGTTTCTATCATGTCACCTTTCTCCCTCCTCTGTTCCAGTGTGTATGAATTTAGGTCCCTCACTCTCTCTTCGTAAGGCTTGTGATGTAATCCGTTCACCATTTTGGTCACCCTCCTCTGCACCGTATCTATTTTGTCAATGTCCTTCCGAAGGTGTGGTCTTCAGAACTGTACACAGTATTCAAGGTGAGGTCTCACCAGGGTCTTGTACAGTGAAACCATTACCTCCCTCCTGCTTGTGATTCCCCTTCCAATCCCAATTATGTCCCAGCATCCCACTAGCCTTTCCCACCTCCTTGGCAGTCTGCCAAGTGGCTTTTAAGTAATCTGTGATTATGACACCCAAGTCTCTCTCCTCCTTAGTTACTGTCAGCAATCTCCCCATCCTGTAGCATGCTCCTGGGTTCCTGCTCCCCACGTGCATGATTTTTGCATTTCTTTGCGTTAAACCTTTGCTGCCATGCCCCTGACCATCTCTCCAACCATCCCAGGTCTCTTATCATACTTTCCACCCCCTCCGGGATAGCCATCCTGTTGCAGATCTTGGTGTCGTCCACAAACAGGCAAACCTTTCCCTCCAGCCCATCTGCTATGTCACCGATGAAGACACTGAAGAGGACTGACCCCTGCGGTACCCCACTGGTCACCTCCCTTTCGTCTGATTGGGTTCCATTTGCCACTACTCTCTGTTTTTTGTCCCTTAACCAGTTGTCAATCTGGTTCACCACTTTGTGTCCTACCCCCAGGCTGCCTAGCTTGTTGATCAGTCTTATATGTGGGACTGTATCAAAGGCTTTGCTGAAGTTAAGTAGACATTATCTACCACTCCCCGGTCTACTGCCTTTGTCACCCAGTCAAAGAAATCTATCAGATTTGTTTGACAGGATAATCCCGCAGAGAACCTGTGTTGCCTGGGATCCACCAGCCCATTGGCTACCAGGTGTTCCTCAATTATTTCCTTGAGGAGTGCCTCCATTATCTTCCCGACTAGAGAGGTTAGACTAGCTGGCCTGTAGTTCCCTGCTTCTTCCCTACTACTGCTCTTGTGAAGAGGGATGATGTTTGCCCTTCTCCAGTCCTCTGGGACCACTCCAGTGTCTAAGGACTTGCTGAACAGGGCTGCCAAAGGGGCTACCATTTCATACCTCAGCTCCTTTAGGACCCTGGGATGTGTGCCATCTGGACCCATGGCTTTGTCAACCTTTAACTTTGCCAGTTCCTCTAGGACCCTCTCCTCTGTGAATGGACAGGTGCTTACCTCCCCATCTTTAACTCCTCTGAAGTCCAACTGTGGGCCTTGCCCATCCTCTTCCACAGTGAAGACTGAACAGAAATATTCATTCAGGATTGCTGCTCCCCCCCCCATCTCCCTCACTACTCCCCCCCGGCTTCTCTAAGCTTTGCTATTCCCTCCTTTGCCTTCCTTTTCTCGCTGATGTACTGGAAAATGCCTTGTCTCCCCAATAACTAGCTGAGCTGGCCTCTCCTGTGTTTGCACTTTAGCGTTCCTTACTGCCTTTCCTGCTTCTCAGGCACTTACGGTACCTTTCCTTGTCCTCCTCACGTTGTATCTCCTTATACGTCCTGATAGCTAGCCTCTTGGCCCTTACTTTTTCTGCTACCCCCCCCCCGAGAACCAAAGAGGCTTTCTTCTCCTTTTAATCTGTAGACCTGACGCATTGTTCTGTTACCCCCACTATAGCCTCTTTGATGTGTACCCATTTTTCCTCCATGTTCCTGCTTACCCCTCTCATTTGCAGGGTTTCCCTTAGCTGTAGTCCCATTTTGGTAAAGTCCGCCCTTCTAAAGTGTAAGACTTTTGTTTTTGTATGGGTTGACTGGATCACCATGTCCACCTTGAACCACGCCATACTCTGGTTGCTGGACCCTAACTGTCCTTCTACTCTAAGATCTGATACCCCGTCGGTCAGCACCAGATCCAGGATTGCTCAGTCCCTGGTAGGTTCCTGAATGAGCCGTGTAAAGCCAGCCCCCTCAAGTGAGTCCATGAAGTCTTGTGTCCTCGCCGAGGCCCCTGCGGGGATGGACCAGTCCACTTCAGGCATGTTATAGTCACCCATTAGCAGTACCTCCCCCTTTGCTGCCATGTCATGCATGTTTTCCAGCAGCTGCTTGTCAGTTTCCTTGGCCTGAAAATGAGTCGCTCAATTTGCTTCGCCCTCATCACTGGATACCAGGTGTGTAGAAATCAGCCATCTTGGATAAGAAGAATACTGTGTGGCCAGAGAGGGGTGCAAAACCCAGAAGCCCCTGACAGTACTACTAGGTAGCCCAAGATGAACTAATAGCAGGAACAGGAGGGAGTGAAGTTATCAGGTAGGAGATGGTTGAGTGAGTGGTAAGAGGTGGAGAAGTGGAGCTGAGGGGGAAGATTATTTCAAAGAGAGGGAAGGAGAAAGGATAAGGGAGTTTTCCCTTCAGTAGTTGTGCAGCAATGAACAATTGAAGATTGAGAGTCAGCAGATAGGATTGTAGGTAAATGGAGGAGGAGTAAAGAAGGGAGGACTTATATGGAGTAAGGGAGTAGAACCAGAACTGGAAAGAAAAGAGAAGCAGTGAGAGAGGACCCCCTGGACATACTGTGTGTGGTGGGAGAGAGAGCTTAGCATAGAAAGTAATGGTGGGCAAGAAGAGTTAGTAGCAAAATGGCAGAAAACATGTAAAGAGGGTTCAGTCTAGCAAGCAAGGAATTCAGGGCAGCACCATATACCACATTAGCATAGTCAAACAGCAGATGAATCATCTTAAGTAGGATGTCTTGGTGGATACGGAGGGTGGGCAAGACTTGTGTTAAAGGGTGCCAGATTTGGAGTGGCGCTTTTTATGATTAGCATCAATATAGATGGAGAAGTCTAAACATCAGTCTAGCCACACACCCTGGTATTTGAAGTGAGAAACCTCATCAAGTGGGGTCTCATACAGGGTTTTCAAAATTGTGTGTGGGGGGGGTAGCCTTGTATTCGTTTGACTAGAGCTAAAGAACATGGAAACTATCTTTTTGGCATTAACCATTAGCTGGCGTGACCAGAACCAGCACTGGACGTTGCATTTTTATTTTAACATTTAGTATACTTTATGTTCCTTTACTCACCCTGCTGGCCAGCTGGTTCTCTGCATCCAGCCCCATCACCTGCCTTCTCCAGGACTTACCTCCACAACTTGTCCTCACTGGCTTGACATCAAGGATGATGCCATTGGTGGGGTGGGGTGAGGGGCACTGGTTCTTTGACAGAGTTTTAGTGTGGTTGGTGGTGGGTGCCGCGGTTGGTGGTACGCAGCCTGAGGTGTGGGAGCAGTGTCTTTCTGCTGCATCTTGGAGGGGTGGGTTCCTTGTTTTTTCCTCCCATCCCCTCTAGCATGAGACCTGGTCCCTGGGATGCATACATGCATATGTGTGATGGCATATGCATCTGTGCTGGTCTACAACCAACCTCCCTCCCAATGTTCCACAGCTCCAGCTTGCACCTTTATTTGTGGTAACTCAGATGGCAGTAGCTGGACTTCTGTTGATTCATGCTCATTCCTGATCCTGAGTTGTTGGCACTGTGAGCAGTACTGCTACCGCAGCACTGGCAGGCTGGCGCCAGTGTTGGTCATTATTAAAGTCAGTCTACAATGACCATTCCAGATCAGGGACCAAAGCACCCATGTCAAAGATGTGGATGTGCTTTCTAGCACCACCCTTCCACCTCCCTTGCCAGAATGAGCACCCTCTGCAATGCCTTCTGCTACTTTGCTACCAACTCACCCTCTCGTACTCACCACTACTCTCTTTACTCCTCCCTCTCCCCGCATGTCTCCAGATCCAATGTGCTTCGCTCATCTCTTAAATACTTGTTTGGGTCCCTCCCCTCATACCTATCTCATCGTCTCTCCCACATCCCCTCCTTCTCCTACTCCCTGTGCTCAAGAGATCCACACACATTCTCCCTTCCCCCCGCACACTCCTCAGTCGGGAAATCTGCTTTCTCATACCACCTCCCTTCCCTCTGGAACCAGCTACCTTCCTCCATCCTTCTCTCCCTTCACTCCATTAGACACCAGTTAAAACTCCTCCCTCCCTGCTCCTGCCAACCATCTGCCTGAACCTTTCCTTACCCTTGCCTGACTTCTGACCACTCCTTACCTCCCACTCCCCTTAAGGGCGACCATGCTGGGTCAGCTATCAGTTTAGCACAGTAGTGTGCTAGATTTTAGTGCTTTTTATTGTTTTAATTTATTTGTTTAGGCTTATTTGTTAATTCTGGTGGCTAAACATCACTAGTGCGAATATTGAAAGTTGTGGTCGGTTCTGTTTTCTCAATTCCAACTGCTGGTCTTGGCAAAACCCAATCTACTCGACATCTCTATCGGCTGGGACTTTTGTATTTTCCAGTTGCCAGCATGTGTATGGTGCAGTATGCGGGACTTTGTATGGTGGTGCCTGCATAGCACCAAAGAAGCCTGGCTCTAAACTAGTTTGGGAGCTGCCACCTAAACACAAGTTGGTGAAGATATCTGCCTGCCATGGAAAATGACTCAAGAGGACTATGACCTAGTTTAGGAGCTTTGGTGCCCTGTCATTTTGGAGTCCTGTTTCTTTGTGGAGTAAGCCCTTGTGAGACTGTCGTGACTGATGAGTGGAGCTGTTACCCTGCTCTGGGAACCCTATCTGAGGTGACTGTGAGTAGGTCTGAGCTGCGGTGGTCGAGGACGGGTTAGCCGTATTGACTGATCCTAAGGTGGGTATGAAGGGCAGCCGGTCTCTCTGGGTGGGGGGGGTCAGGGGTGCTAACCAGAGGGTGTGCATTGCCTGAGCTCCTGGAGTGGCGGAGGGCCTCCTGATGGGGGTCAGGTTGCTCCTGTTGCTCAAGTCGGGGGAACTGGTGGTGCTCTGAGGCCTTCTTTGGGGTTGGGTTGAGGCCTGGCAAATGTGATCCATTGGAGGACCTTTGCTAAAAGCTTGTTTCCATCTAAGAGTCTCATCAAGCAGAGCAGTGTTGGCTGTGGACTCCCATGACTTTTTAGTTGGCCACTGAGGATTATTTATTTCTCACCTTGGATAGGCTGTGAGAGATCCTATTTTGTAGTGAAAATATTGCAAAACTGCTTCTTCTATGGGGCAGTGAGAGGCCCACATTTTTGGACATTTCCTATTGCTAGGGGGTGGTGAGAATGCCCCTGCAAATTTCAATTTTCAATTATGTTTCTGGAGCTGTAGCGTGTCTCTGTGGACAGTCTGTGCTGGACATTAATTATTACAAACTTACTTGCTATTGTTGTTTTGCTGCTTTATATTTTTGTATTTATGTTAAGTCAGTAGTTAAGTTATTTTAAATTTAGTATTTGGGGTGGGGTAGTTTATGTTGTTTAAGGTATTTAAGGAGATTTTAAATAGGTAAGAGTAAGAGAGATTGATTGGTTGCTTGAGTGGACTGATTGCTATTTTTAGGATAGCTGCTGAGTGAGGAATTTTTGCAGGATGTGTTGGAAAAGGGCTTCGATGGGCAGGTACTGCTCTCCCTCTGAGCTCCGGGCCCTCCACCCCTTTGACTGCCCCCCCGCTATCGGATGAGGTTTATGGGTGCTGCCGTGCCTTAGGAATAGAGAGGGGGCATCGAAGGGTTGGGGGGGAGTGGAGCTGGGGGACAAACTGGGGTCATAAGTTCAAGGAAACACCCTGGGGCAGAATGAGCCCACGAGAGGGGTTCACCCTGCCTGGTGCCCATACCCAAGGGCTCCACCTTTGTTGGGCAGGTAGCGTGGTCAACCTCATCTACTCATTCAGCTCGGGCGGTGTTATGCAATGCCAGGTCAATTCAAAACAAGACAGCAGTAATTGCTGATCTTGTTTGGTCATCTGACCTGGCTTGCATCACTGAGACCTGGTTGGATGAGAATGCTGGTCCCATTTTGGAATCAGCTGTTTCAACTGGGTACTCGGTGATACACCACCCGAGATCGGATCGTAGGGGCGGGGGGGTAGCCATCTGTTTCAAGATGGAGCTGGGCCTTGTAGATATGCCAGTTAGGAGCACTAGATCCTTCGAATATATCATGGGCACAGGTGTGACTTGTAGGATACTTCTCATCTATTGTCCACCTAGTGATGGGAAGGATTTCCTATAGGAAATCATGGACTTCATAATCGAGATGGTGTTGGAGGCCTTCAGGTGGTTGGTACTGGGGACTTCAATGCCTGGGTTGACAATCAACTCTCACATTTTGGACAAGACTTCCTCCAACTGATTTTGTTGGGCTTCACACAGGTGATTACCTCTGCAATGCATATACAGGGTCACTCATTGGACCTAGTATTTCTGCTAGGGATGGAGATCGCGGACGTGGTGGTGGAACCCGTCGGATGGTCTGATCATCATACTATAGAGTTCAGTTTTGTGGCCCCCCCAATAGACCTGCCCCTGTGGAGATGGTCAGGTACTGCCCTTTGTGGGGTTTGACCCCTGATGATCTTATGGCAGTACTGGATCTATCAGGGAGTTTGAGTGTCAGCATGGATCCAGAAGATCTTCTGCTAGCCTATAATAAGGTGGTGGGAGCTGGTCTGGATTCCATTGCTTTTGTCCAGGTTCGCTCCCTCTCCCTTCGCCCTTAGTCCCCTTGGTTTGATGGGTCTCTGAGGGAGTTGAGGAGAGTGGGGGGAAGGTTGGAATGATGCTGGCAAAAATCGGTCCTAAATGGTGACAGATTGATATCCCATTATAGGGATTAGCAATCTGCAGTCTCCCGTAAGAAGGCAGAGTTCCTGTCCAGGAAGATTGTTGCTGTGAAGAACCGACCGGCTCAGCTGTTCCATACTGTGGACAGGTTGTGCAGTCCAACCTGTCTCCAGAATTGGGGAGCTTTTTCACAGAAGTGTGATGAGTTTACTTGATTCTTCGCAGATAAGGTTAACACCATCAGGTCTGAGATTCACAAAGCTCGCTCAAATGGGCAGAGCGGACATCGGTGTGAGACTGCAAGCACCCGGTTTGTCTGGTCAGATTTTGGTCAGCAGGTGAGCGAGGATGTCATGCAGATGATCCGGGGCTTGCGACCGACTTACTGTAGTTTGGACCATGGTCCAACATGCCTCCTTGTGGGGTACGTGGAGGAAATTGGACCAGTCCTTTCTGAGATAGTTAGGTGTTCGTTAGAGACCGTGGTGTTTTCGGACACCCTGAAGGAGGCAGTGGTTCATCCCCTCCTGAGAAAACCTTCTCTCAATCCTGACTGCCTCGCAAACTACAGGCCTGTCTCTAACCTACCTTTCATGGATAAGGTTATTGAGAAGGCAGTCGCTTTGCAGCCTGAGAAGCATCTGACCACCTACAACATCTATGATCCTCTCCAGTCTGGTTTCAGGAAGAGGCATAGTACTAAGACCACATTGGTTCAGGTACTTAATGATCTCCTGACAGTGAGAGATTGGAGAAGTCATTCCATCTTGGTCCTCCTTCATCTCTCTGCAGCATTTGATACTATGGACCATGGGATGCTGCTGGAGCACTTGCGGCTATTCTGTGAACTATCTGGTGCAGTCCTCAGGTGGTTTCATTCATTCCTCACTGGCAGAATGCAGAGAGTTGAGTTGGGAGTTTTCTTCTTGACTCCTCTCCCCCTGTCTTGTGGGGTACCGCAGGGCTCTGTTTCTTTCCCCCATGTTGTTTACAGTGTACATGCTGCCATTGGGGGAGATTATTAGGTAGTACAGATTGAGTTTTCATTGCTATGCAGAAGATACTCTACTGTACATGTCTTTTGTGCCTAAAATAAACAATGTTGTCTTGGTCTTTAACAACTGCTTTTCTGAGATTCAGGACTGGATGAGCGCCAACTGGTTGAGACTGAATCCGGATAAGACTGAGATGTTGGTTGTGAACCCAGGTCCTTGGGTAGAGATGTTAATGACTGGGCAGCCATCTGGATTATGGCTGGGTGGCAACCAGCTGGTGACTTCTGACCGGGTGTGGAATCTGGGCATTATGATTGATAGTGAACTGACGCTTAAGTTTCAGGTGTCTGCTGTTGTCAAGACCTCATTTTACCATCTGAAGAATATCACCCAGATAAAGCACCTGGTCCCACCCTATGACCTTCCTACATTGGTCCACGCCTTTGTGACCATGTGCCTTGATTACTGCAACACCCTGTACCTAAGGCTACCAGGGTGGACCTTCACCACCTGCAGCTGGTGCAGAATGAGGCTGCTAGGTTGTTGACTGGCTTATCAAGATCTTGCCCTGTCACACCTGTGCTCCGCGGACTGCACTGGTTGCCAGTACAGTGGAGGGTCACCTTCAAGGTTGGATTACTGACCTATAAAGCCCTACACAGACAGGGGCTGTGGTATCTGCAAGATCTCCTCTGTCCTTACCCTCCCCTTTGTCCTCTACTCCGTCGACGAGGGATTGCTAGAGATTCCCAGGGTCCATTTAACAACTTTAGGTGCTAGATCATTTGCCTTTGTAGCTCTGACCCTGTGGAATTCTCTACTTTGATGGGTTAGGGAGTGCCCATTCGTTGAGGCCTTTAAGTCTGCCTTGACAACTTATCTATTTGAACTGACGTTTTGTGATACCTAATCCTGCTGTTTCTATATTCTTCTAATGTTTTGATTTACTGAATTGAATGTTTTTATGATCTGTGATTTTTGTAAAACGCTATGATCTATTGGACTAGCATTTCATAAGTAAAATTGTGTATTGCTTGCTAACCTCATAGTTCTGACAACTTCAGTGAAGCTTATCAACCTGTTCTGACTGACTTTCAGCACCAGCTCAGCCTCCCTTCACTCTGGAACTATGCACTTTTGCCTTTTTCCTCTTTCCCGGGTCATAACTGGAAATGAGCTTCATCTCAGTGTGCCTTTCCCGGTTACTAATTTTAAATAAATGAATAAACAAGAGTATGGTGTCAGCAGGGTACACATGAATGTTCATTTTGATACAGGCAGTGGGCAAGTCATTTAGGAAGATGGACAAGACGGTGGGACCCAAAACAGAGCCTTAGGAAACCCTAGAGATGATGGGGGTTGAGACAAGGGGCTGCCAACCTGGACCAGCTAGCCAGCCAGAGAGATAGGAGTGGAACCAATCTACTGATGAGTTAGAGTCCCACTCCCCTAAACTTATCAAGAAGAAGTGGATGGGCTACCGTGTCAAAGGCCTTTGCCAGGTTAATAAAAATGGCAGCAGTAATATGACCCTGGCCCAACCTCTTAAGGATTGAATCAGTGACTCAGAGGAGGGAGGAGATGGTGGAATGGGATATCTGGAAACCAAACTGGAAAGTGAAGAGAAAGTTAGAAGTTTCCAAGAACACAGAAAGCTGAGTAAAACAAGTCTTTCTTGGAGCTTGGCCAGGACAGGGAACAGGGAACTAAAGCAGTAGTTCCCAAGGGTGGAAGAGTCACCACCTTTGTAGAAAGAGAGAGAATTTTAGCTTGATTACTTACTTGAGGAATGACCCTGAGATGGAATTACAGATTCAGAAGATAGAGGGGCACATATCACAGGAGCAAGGAGGTGTAGGAGTTTAGGATTAAGTTCATCAGGGCTATGACCTCTGGAGGGATTTAGGGAGAGGAGTGCAGAAAGAGTTTAATAGGGGGTGATGGTTGAAAAACCAATAAGGGAGGAGGGAGAGAAGAAAGAAGGTGGAGGAGTTAAGAAGGTGATGAGTGGGAAAAATAAGGAGAAGCACAAGGGCACAGGTGGCAAAGAATTTGTTGAACAAAGAGGCGACCTGGGAGGAGACTGAAGGCAATTGGTGAGCAGGGAGAATAAAGAGAAAAAACAGAGAGACCCCATAGCTCTAACATTCAGTTAAAGCTTTGTAGCTGCTGTCACAAACCCACTCAGCAGGTCAGCCCTCTACTCCCAAAGTGCCAACCTCTGAGCGCAGTCTTGTGAACAGGTAACAGAACAAGGTAACCCTCTTGTCTGTTTTTGTGGATTCGAATCAACCTTTGGTCTCCAGTCTTGGAGGGATTCAAACTGTGAACCTCTTGCTAGCATACCCAAGGTACAGGCTCAGATATTTCTGTCTTCTGGGGGCCAGATATACTGTATTTGCCTATGGGCACCTAAGCAGGTATACAGAAATGAACCCTTAAAAACTCTAATAAAAGACCTCAGATTGCTCTCCCCTTTTTTCAGTTTGGTATCACCATTCAAGCTTATGTACCATGTCTGCTTTAACCATATATAGTCTACTTGTAAAGGAAAGAAAACAAGAACAGGCCAAGTAAGCTCTAAAATTAGAATTTTACTAAAATAGATAAAAAATATGTAACACAAAATACAGAACTATTATATCACAAGACATACAAATCTCTTAAACAAAACAGGTTTTAACAGTGCAATTCCTACTACAGTACTTAGATTTGTCTCGCTCTCTATATGCCTGCTTAAAAGTGCTCACAGATGTTTCTTTGTCAGAGTCTAGATAGAAGTGTCACCGAAGTAAAACAGAATATTGTCTAAAAGCCGGCTTTCCCCACCTATTTGCATGAGGTCACATAGCTCCTCCCTGTCAGAATATATATATATATATATATAAAAAATCTATATAAAAACAGGATGTCTTTTCCAAGTATTAAATTCTGCAACCTCAGCATAACTCATGTTCTTCAAATGACTCTCTTTGATCTTAAGCAGTATTCTTTCTCACAGACATCAAAGCCTTTTTTATGATTTTGCACCAGTGTACTAAACCTGGTTTCCTCCTCTAAGTGTTATAAAAGTTTATGATTATCCTCTTTAGCAACTACAGCTATAATTATCTTAGAAAACTCTGTAATTAGCTTCTGGCCTTCCACGTAACACCTCGTATCTAAAACCTGTGTGTGTGTGTGTGTGTGTGTGTGATCTCACATACTGTTTCAGCATTTTCTCATGGGAGACGGTTCATAACACTTTTTTTTTATTTGACAAAAAATCATACAGCACTCAGAACTGGCTGTCCACATCACAGCTGCCTTTTCTAACGGTGTATGACATTTGCTGAAAATATGTTATTTAGCAGGTAAAGAAAGTTCCAGTCTAGTGACTGTTAACATTTTCTACTTGATCAAAATGTTTAGATTTAGATCCACCTGGCCCTTAGGTAATTCTGGCTTTTATAAAAAGTGATTCACAGGTGATGTAGCCTCTTTTAGTAACTTTCCAGGCATGTATCACATTGGGTGCAGAACCTGACATTTGGTGCCAAAATGCTTCTGCATGTCACCACTGTGATCCATAATTTTAGTTCTGGGTCCTACCCAACTTCTCATTGGGTCCCCTTATCTTCCAGGAAAAAATGATAGACAGCTTTACCCTTTCATTTGTCTAACCTTTAGTAGCTGGCCTTTCAAACAGTATAAGGTATTTTGGAAAAATGTTATTTGGCATGGGAAGAGTGGTGCTGTAAGCTTTATGTCAAGTTTTGAAATTGTTCCACTAGACCAAAACCTTTAGATTTAGGTCCCCCGGCCCCTAGGCGATGTCACCCTTAGTCAAAGTGATTTAGATGTGAAGTAGCCCCCCCCCTTGGTACGTCAGCAAAACTACTCCTGCCCTCCAATGTCATGGGAGCATGTGCTGCTGAAGTCTCATGTAAAAATAATTTATAAACAGCATGCTGCACATTGGGGGGGT
Organism: Neoceratodus forsteri; assembly: GCA_016271365.2. Taxonomy (NCBI): domain Eukaryota; kingdom Metazoa; phylum Chordata; order Ceratodontiformes; family Ceratodontidae; genus Neoceratodus; species Neoceratodus forsteri. The sequence goes on from CM028135.1 coordinate 174,674,506, forward strand.
CTGAGTAAGCATGGAATTGTACTACTGTTGCAGCCCCTAAGCATAGATTGAGGGTTAGACGGTCAGACTGGTCCTCATTTTTTACGTCTGCATAACCAGACTTTTAAATCCTGTTACAACCACCCAGTTGATATTTTGCATTACAACCAGGTGGTTGTAATCAGTGCCTGTCAATTAAGCTAGCTGCACAAAGCTCATTGGCTTGTAATCTCCGTGTGTGTGTGTGTGTGTGAGGGGGGGGCGAACATCCCAGAAAACATGGCGGCTCCGTTGCTCTGTTGCCAAGCACCCACCCTCATCTTTTGCCTCACTGTCACACTGTCGTGCCAGGCACCTTTTTTTTTAACTATTCTTCAGTATCTATGTGATTGATCCTGCCTTCATAATGTTAAATAAAGGAATAATGCACGACAGGGTGTGTGTCATGCTGGGATAACTCCACGCCTGGGAGGGGTTGGGCACGAGGCCACAGGCCGAGTGCATCCAATGCCCCAGGCATGGTGTTATCCCAAATGACACACACCATGGAGTGCATTATTCCTATTATACAATGGCTCGTTGTAATACAGAATAAAAAATAAAATTTTAAAGATGTTTTTGTGTGGAAAAATATTTTTGGTTTTTAAGAGAAGATGAAACAATCAAACAAAAGCTCAATAAAAGAATCAATCAAATGCTCAGGAGCAGGATCACAGTGAGGCTGAGACTAGACCTGTGGCGATGTGCTGGGATAATGCCATGGGTCCAGCCCCAAACTGACCAATCACAGTTCAAGATTCTTTCTTGTCATTGTATAATATCTATTTGGTTGATCCTGCCATTTATATCCTTCAAGCGGGGCTCTGACACACTGCAGCTGCATCTCCGATGGACCACGACTAACTGCGCTTGCCACTGTAATTAAACAACAGCCATTTGTCAATGCTGAATGTTGTCTCACTGGCATTAGCATTGGTAGTGCAGGAGTTAGAGATGCATAATAGGAATGACAGTGAAGTATTGAAGTGATGTCAACCCCACCCCCACCCTGCAGAGACCGACAGGCATTGGGGTGTGCCTTTGGGTCATCAGCTATAATGCTCATGCCATTGTACCTCACCCCACCCTGTAGCACTGACAAGTGTCGTGGTGTGCTTTGGGGACTTTGGGCATTATCACTCCATTCCATAAGGAAATACTCTGAGGTGGGTGCAGTAGGAGAATGGGTGAACTTTGTGACTGAACACCCAAGGCACACCACAATGCCTGTCACTGGCTGCAGGGTGGGGTGGAGGTGGAATGGTGTGAGCATTACAGCCGATGATCCCAAGTCACACCTCTGACGCCTGTCAGTCTGTACAGGGTGGGGTGTTACAGTTGGAAACCCTAACGCCATAGGCGTGTGTTGGTATTTTCACTCCAAATTTTCAACATGGGCTTTTTGTGACCCCACCTCATGAAGAGCGGCACTATCAGTTTGTTAGCTGAAAGGTGGTTTTGCACAGCGGCTATGCCATTTGGCAACACGGAGATGAAAACACATTTTAGGCAGTATGTAAAAAATGATAACTGTATTGTTCATGAGGAGGTGTAAAAAAATGGCAACATTGAAAATCTGGAATGAAAATATAAAAAATTGGTGAAGTCATGAGCATGCATAGAAAGTGTGCAACACACATCCGTAACCCAATTATTTTGGGGATTTTGTTAACCACATTTTCAACATAGGCATTTTGGGACCTCCCTCATGAACAGTGGCATTGTGAGTTTGTTAATTTGTCCCAAAAGTTGATTTCCCACAGCAACCATGCCATTGTGAGCCACAGGTGCGAAAACACATTTTGGGCAGGATGTGAAAAATGACAGCTGTACTGTTCATAATGAGGTGTGAAAAAATGGCAGTGTTGGAAATGTGTCATGAAAATATTGCAAATTTGCGAAGTTTCAAGGGTGCGTGGAAACTGCGCAACTCACGCTTGTAACACAGTAATTTTATGGACTTTCGTCACCAGATTTTCAACATAGGCATTTCAGGACCACTGCTCATGAACAGTGTCACAGTTATTTCCTCAAACTGTCCCGAAAACTGATTTGCACAGTGACTGCACTATTCTGCGCCAGACGTGCAAAAACACATTTCGGCCAGGATATGTAAAATAACAACTGTACTGTTCATGAGGAGGTGTGGAAAAATGCCAATTTTGAAAATCTGGATTGAAAATATTACAAATTCACAAAATAACGAGCATGAGTGGAAACTGTGCAACACACGCTCATAAAACAGCCATTTTTGGGATTTTTTCCAGAAGATTTGCAACATATGCTTTTTGAGAGCCCTCTCATGAACAGTGGCACTGTTGTTTTGTTAATCGGTCCCGAAAGGTGATTCCGCGCAGTGACCGCAAAATCACCTTTCAGGACCGAATAACGCCATGACAGTGACTGAATTCATGAGGAGGGGTCCCAATAACCCCATGTTGAAAGTTTGGTGTCAGAATTCTCAAAAATGCCCAAGATATGCACCAAAGTTGAAAAACCCCTATTTATGCCAGCATACGGCTTACTGGCATTTCTTCAGTTCGTGGTCGGCTTTGAAGAGTACCAGGCGATGTTCCCGGTCCACGGGGTGTCATTGAACTCCAGGATGAAGTATGGGGTGGGGGTGGGGAAAGGCAGGGTGCGCAGTGGGTGAAGCGCGGGTTATGGGAGGGGCAGGAAGACCACAAGGGACCGTTTTCTTTTACAGGGTAAAAAAAAAAGGAACATCGCAGGATGGTTTTGTGTTTTCAGGCACATTTGGCACACTGGGGTGGGCTCCCAGCATGTCATCTGATTGCCTTGGAGGGGGGCTGTAGCCAACAGGGGATTGGGAACCCACGTCGCACATGGGGGGGCAAGAGCCAAGGGAGATTGGGCACCCCCCTCAGTACACAACAACAGATGGGGGCATTATGCCGATGAGAGTGGGCTCCCTGTTGGCTAAATAAACAGGGATGGGGGACTGTAGCCAATGGGGATTGGGCCCCCCGTCGGCAAAGGAAGACTGTTGGGGGGGAATGCATGATGACGAGGGGGATTGGGCACCCCCAAGGCACACACATGGGGGGTCATTATGCCAATGGGGGGGGACTCCCCCACCGGCAAATGAAGTGGGTCGAGGAATGCAACAGGGGGATGGGTCACCCCTGTCACCATGTTTACGGGGGGAGGCTGTGCCACTGCAATGAGAAACTTGCTTCTCACTGCAGCGGACATTTTCTTAGATGTGGTAGACACATTACGTCTTGCTGGTGTGTAGCTTGCATATTGTCTTACTGGGGAATGAGGGACGCACCTACTGATGCGTGCCCATCACTCGCCCACAGTGACCGCACCTCAAATCTGCTCACTAATGCAATATGTTTGGCTTTGGCCTTAGCGAGCCAACATAAATAATGAAAAAAATGCATATATGTGTGTGTGTGTGTGATGACTAGGAAATGTCTTACATAAATGTAAATTCTACGTTATTCTGCAGTCCATGCAATTAATCAATGTACGATCATACAAACGTATGAAAATAGCAAAAAAAGGCCTTGCAGTCTATCTAGTCTGCTCAAAGTTGCAGACCTCTCACTATCTACTGAGTGATCCACCCTCCTGCAATCCACTCCTCCCTCCCCCTCAACATCTCCCCTTCCTCCACATTCCATCTCTCCATGCAGTTTTCCGTTTTACCCTGTCCCAACCCCTCTTGAAACTATCGACAGTCTTTAGGCAGATGGCTTCCTCTGGCAACTCATTGCACTCATGCACCAGTGGTAATGAGAGATGCCAAAACAGTCTTTCTCATGTTGCCTTTATATTTTCTTCAGTCTCTTCAGATCTTTCTTCATTCTTTCCCATAACTCCCATCTCCTAGATTATAGAACTTTATTGAGTGTCAGTTGGTATGATCAGCAACAGGTCAACAGAGGACCATAATGATCAACTTGAGTATTTACTGCCAGCCCTCCCAGAGAACCATAACAACACAACCCAATGCAAACTCTCCTTCACTAAAGTTGCTAGTCCACTACAGACCAAAGCATGAGGCACAAATCACAGTCACACGTTGCATAAAAAAAGACAAAAAAAAAACTGCATGACAAAGAGGCAGTTCAGAAGAAGGGCAACATGTAGGAAGCATAAACATTGCAAGTAGATGGATAATTTCCAGTCTGTTTATGTAATGCCCCCCAAATATGGGGGCTTACCTTGGTGCCCATTCTCGCATTGCTCCCCTTTCTGGAGCACCTCCTGTCTGCCTCTTCATCCCTCCGCCATCCCCCATATCTTGCCCCAGTTTCACTGCCGCAGCCGGAGTGCCAAGATGCGCCTGAGGCACCAAGCCTCCGTCTGGCCCCTGCTCCTTTTTCACAGTTTCCTGGTGGGAGCCAGAGGAGCTAGAGTGGTTGGCAGAACAGCGCATGCGCTAAAAAGTGCTTGATCTCCTGATCGCTTGGTTTGCGGCTAAGCGGGGGAGTGTTTGGTGGTCCCGGTCCCAGCATTGGGCAGAGTGGGGACCGGTGACCTTAGCTAGGGCCAAGAGAGCCCTCTTCTTTTTTGACTAGAGAGCTCAACAAAGCGCTGCTGATCGGGGCTCATGAATAATAATGAAAAGAGCCCTGATTCTCTATATAAGAAGGCGGTTGTCACCCCTGTCCTCAAATCAGGTGTGGCTACATACCTAACCAACTACAGGCCAATCTCAATTCTCCCCCCCCCATCCAAGGCACTGGAACGAGTGGTCCCTGACCAGCTTACTGAGTACTTAACACAGCACAACCTACTCTGTTTGTCAACAGCATGGGTTCCGGAAACATCACTCCACCATAATCGCCTTGATCGACATTACCACCCAGATATACGAAGCATTTGATTATGGTTTAGCAGTGGGGTCTGTCTTCATAGACCTCACAAAGGCATTGGACACAGTCAAACATCAACTCCATCTGCAAACTCTTCACTCAATGGGCTTGCCTTTGGACACAGTCACATGGTTCAAGAGCTACCTATCCAGCAGGATACAGCAAGTCAAAGTTAGTGGCATACTATCAGAACCCACTGATGTGACTCTTGGAGTCCTACAAGGGTCTATTCTGGGACCACTTCTGTTCAGCTTATTCATCCACCAACTGCCAACAGTCTGCCAAGCACATGTCATGCTTTACGCGGATGATGCGGTCATCTCTGTAAGTGGGTCAAACCTTCCCGCCATCTCACTCGAACTCGAAGCAAATTTCCACAGACTTGAGGAATGGTTCAGTGATAACAAACTGTTGCTCAGCTACAAGAAAACCAAGAGCATGCTCTTCTCCCTGCCACAGAGGAAGAAGAACCTTGGAAAACTTCAGATCCAGAGCTCCAAAGGGGACTTACTGGAGCAGGTCGATACCTTCAAATATCTTGGTATACACTTGGATAGCTCCCTTTCTTTCTCGACACATGTTGACCAGTTAGTCAAATCAGCCAACGCAAAATTAGGTGTTCTGTATAAACACTATCAATACATGCCCCCTGAGGCGCTAAAGCTTGTCACATACAGTTCTGTGGTATCCTCCATTGACTATGGCCTTGCAATTTACAGTGCAGTCATGGACACCATCCTGAATAAGGTAAGAACCCTCTTCAACAAAGCATGTCAGCTGGTCCTGGGTGCAGATCGCTTGACCCATACCTGTGACCTCTATGAAGCAACTGGTTGGCTACCCCTCCACCTCAGAACCCAATACTAAAGCTGCCTTGTGGGAAAGAAAGCCATCCTTGGGTTTGCTTCTGATTCTACCTCATGTCTATTTAAAAAAGACGAACTATTAATCAGCACAAGGAGGTCCTCCAGGGGTGTACTCCAAGTACCCTTCAAGCATATCTCAATAGCTCAAAGGTTCCTGTCCTACAGGGGTCCCAAGTGGATAAACGACTTTACCCACTGACCTACTCAATTGCAATAAGTTCGGAAAATTCAAAGCTGGTCTCTGTGCATATCTAACCCCATCAAGTACTTGTGAGTGCCCCTGCACACCCTGACCCGTTCTCAGCACTCTTCAGTTCCTGAAACCTCTGACCTTGTATCTCCGCCACCTCTCTCACCTGCTCCACCCCTAATTCGACTAGCTCTGGCCCTTCCTCACCCTGTACCCATCCCCCTGTATTTTCATTGCCTTTATTTCCTCCCTCTTTTTTGTCTCCCCCACATTCCCCCCTAACTCCCCACATACTACCCTACCCTCCCTTATCACTCCCTCCACCCCGCCCACCCTCCACCCGTTTCCTCTCCCCTCCTTCCATCTTCTCACTTTCTACCCCCAGTTTCTTTCTTTTCCTTCCCATAATCTCCTCCCCTTCGCGATGCCCCTGCCTCCCCTGACAATGCCTCCCCTGGCTGCTACACTCACTCCAATCCCTAGCCCTGCTCTGGCTGCTGCTCCCCCATTGTTGCTCAGGCTCTTTAACCCCCCTCTGCCCACTTGCTCAACATTGTTGCTGCCTATTCCAGCCTGCGGGCATATACTGCCTCCATTCTAGATGGAACGACACTGAAATCTCCTTGCAAATTTCTAAGCCGTATGGGAACCTAAAATTATTATCTTCCTCACAGTGAGTTTTACACATAAAGTAACCAGTACTACGCTACCTGTTATGAATTCATTGTTGTTGTTTTTTTACTTGATTCTGTATTACCAATGTATTATTTCTGTTGTCTGTCTTATCTGTATTGTATGATGTCTGACCTGGAACCTTTGTTAATGAGCCTATGGCTCAAAGGTATTTAATCCCAAACTGAAATAAATAAATAATATAAATGTTTTGGGGCTAAGAGTTCAGCGGCTGCAGTAGGGTGTAAATTGCAAATATAGATAAAAACATAAGCAGCAGTTGCCATGGACATCAACAGGATAATGTATCAAGGGGCAATAATTTAAATAAAATGTGTCTTCTGGTTAGACCATCTCTCTACGTGGGACTTGGATAAAGTGCCTGTCTACTGCTGAGGGGCATTTGATTATGGCAGCAGCGACAGACTAAGGACTAAGGTAGAATGTGTAAACTGGGCAGCGACTGAAAGGGCACAAAAGGGACTGTTGAACTGTGGGGCAGAAAAAATAAATAAAGTACATATTCTGGCTGCACCAGGACTTTCATTTTGGAACTGTGGTTAATCTGCAAAGGGACTGTGTGTTCAGCAACCGTGATAATGTAGCAACAACCAATCGGAAAGCCAGGATTTCAAGCCAGGACTTGTGGGACAATGCCAGTGATTCATGGGACATTGCAAAGTGCTTATGGGGAATCTGCAGGGACCAATTTCAGGTGCCAAAACAGGGAACCTACAGTGCATCAAGTGAAGTTAATGAATCTTCATTTCTTGGACTGACAGGCAGGATCAGCCAGTCATGATGGGAGCAGTAGATAGCTTCAGCCAATAGGGAGCCTCAGAGAAGCTCCATAAAAGACAATGCTTAAGGCTAAAAATCAGAGTTCCAGCATGGGCCCCCAACAGGGCTGGGGGCTCAGGCCCTCAGCTAAAGAAATGGGCCCAGCAATCCAGTGCAAGCCCCTCCAGAGGGGAGGGGCGTTTCTTCTGCCAGGAGAAATAAGTGGTTGCCAGAACCAGAAGTCGCTAGCCTGGGGGTTTCCAGAGAATGTCCTCCAGTGCTAGGCAAAGCCTTTCATTCTGAACAGAGTAAATCCTGGTACTGCCATATCTCAATCCTGGTTTTAATTGCACCAGGTCTCAGTGATAATGACTAGGTTTAGGTCCTCCCCTGCCATGGTGGCCTCTAGTTCTGCAGTCTTGTTGCCCAGACTTCGAGCATTTGCACACATAGCCCTCCAAATCTCTCACCCTCCATTTCCACCATCCCCCTTTCTATTCCCTACCCTCATTTGTGGGGGAGCGCCAGCTAGTATACTGTCCCACCTTGCTGACCTCCATGCCTTCCTTAGCCTCATACTCCCCCTTAATCAGTTTAAATGCAGAGACCCATTCATGTATTCTACCAGTTTTCCTCAAGCTGTCTAGACCCCGCCTCGCTGAGGTGCAGCCTATCCTTTGAGTATGGTCCTTCATCCTTCCACTTGTCCCCCCACCCTACAGTGCAAGTGAACCCCTCTGATGTGCACCAGTCCCTTAACCACTCATTGGGAATGGCGGGGTGCTGCAGTGCAGTGATTGTGGTGTGGCACTCTTCAGGGGAACTTCTGGAGACTAACATGCTGCCTCATCTGCATGCACCTCTCTGGGCAGAGGGAGGAGGTCACTAGACTCTGGGCTAAGTTGGCTAGGATTAGGGTGACCTTTTCTCGCATCCAGGGGCCACCAAGTCCTCTACTGTTGCCTCAGAGGATGCCAAGAAGGAGGGCCAGCTGGGATGTGGAGGGCTCTAGGTGGGTGGGGCAGTCAGGAACACATTCCTTAGCTGGTGCTACTAGGCAACTCTTTTGCCACTCTGGCAGGATGGGACTACAGATATGAGGCACTTGTGGTAGTGGCAAGGACGGATGTGAGGGTCAATCAGAGGGCAGGCCCTAAGGTGTGAAGCAGAGCACCCCAGTGGAAGAGGATAGGAACTTCTGGTGGGGGACTCATTCGTTAGGGGATGGTTTTTGGAATAGGATGGGAGGGAAAGAGGGAGGTGAGGTGCTTACCTGGAGTCTTGGCATACAGGGGTGAGGAGGGGAGCCTTAGGATCATAAGAACATAAGAAAGTGCTGACAGAAGGGGACCGTATGATCCATCTAGTCTGCCTGTGTGGGCTATCCCCCCAGTCTTTTTTCCTTCCTAAGTTTCTGCAGTGCCTAACTCATGCTAGCTTGAACTGTCTCACTGTCTTTGCTGCCACAACATCAGAGGGCAGACTGTTCCAAGGCACCACCACCATTTCGGTGAAGAAAAACTTTCTGATGTTGGTTTTTAAATCTGCCTCCTTGTAGGTGCATGCTGTGTCCCCTTGTTCGTGTAGACGAGCTTTCTCTGAAAAGGTCCTGAGTTTGTACTGAGTTAATTCCTTTGAGGTATTTGAATGTCTCAATCATTTCCCCCTGTCCCTCCTCCTTTCCAGTGAGTACATCTTGAGATGGTTGAGTTTTGACTCGTAGGGTTCTTGATGAAGTCCGTGAATCGTCTTCGTAACTCTCCTCTGAACGGTCTCCAGACAATCTCAGTCTTTCTTGAGGTTTGTTCTCCAGAACTGGACATACCTGTAATACTCTAGGTGCAGCCTCACCAAGGATCTGTACAGTGGGATTATCACCTTGCTTTTTCTGCTCGTGATACCCCTACCGATGCATCCAGTAATGCCATTAGCTTTCTGTGCTGCCTTTTTGCATTGTGTGATTATCTTTGAATCATCAAACATGAGTACTTACTTCTACAGTAGATCCCTCTCAACCTTAGTTTCTGTCAGTTGTTCCCCTCCTAGTGTATATTTCCTGCCCAGGTTCTTTCTCCCCAGGTGCATAACTTTACATCTCTTGGCGTTGAATTTCAACTGCCATTGTTTAGGCCATTCTTCCAGCTTTTTTAGATATGAGTCCATTCCAGTGAGCCCCTCTTGTGTGTCTACTCTGTTGCAGAGCTTAGTATTGTCTGCGAACAGGCATACCTTTCCCTCCAATCCATCAGCGATGTCGTTGATGAATATGTTAAATAGAATTAGCCCCAGTACTGATCCCTGGGAGAACTCCACTGGTTACCCCACCTTGCTCTGACAGAGTGCTGTTTAACTGACCCTCTGGGTTCTTCCCTGGAGCCAGTTCCTAACCAAGCTGACTATTTTATGTCCTACTTCAGTGTGTTCCAACTTGTTTATTAGTCTCCTATGTGGAATGGAGTCAAACACCTTACTGAAGTCCAGATACACGAAGTCTACTGCTCCACACTAGTCCACCATTCTGTTCACCCAATCAAAGAAATCAATCATGTTTGTCTGGCATGATCTCACTGCTGAGAAGCCATGCTGCTTAGGGTCCAGTATCGCTAGGGTGGTGGGGCAGGAGGGGGAGCTGGATGTCATTGTCCATCTGGGGACTAATGACCTGGTAAAAGATGCAGCAGGGGTGGTGCACAATAGGTTCAGGGATCTGGGGAGGTGCCTGAAGCAGGTAACATGCATAGTGGCCTTTATTGAGGTGCTACCTGTGTATGGCCTTGGGGGGGGGGAACACTGCACCAGGGCCTTCAATAACTGGTTGAAAGCATGGTGCAGGGAGGAGGGGTTTGGCAACATAGGGGACTGGGGTTCTATCTGTGGGCATGAAGGACTGTACAAAGATGGTTGTCTCCATCCACCCAGGAAGGGAACAACAGTCCTGGGTGGAAGGTTTAAATGCTACTTTGGTTGGCATTTAAACTAGCCAAGGGGGAGGCAGAACAGTGAGTGTGGCAGTGAATGTTCCCTCAGAAAATGGAGCAGCAGAGAGAAGCCCGGGGGAAATTAATTCCCCAGTAGTAGAGAGGCATAGGGATATGGCAGGAAGGGATGGGAGGGGGGTTCTAAAGTTGAGAGAAGAATTAAGGAGGGTGGACAGAAGGAGAATAAACAAGCATTTGTCAATGCCGAATGTTGCTTGCTTGTAAGTGCTGTTTAGGTATTTGGAAGTGACAGTTTCATGCCTTTCTCCCAAGACATCCACTGTGTCTTTCCGCTCAGTATTCACAGAAGAGTGGGGGGGCAAGGGCCACAGCAGTACAGCAGTTGCCAAGGGGGTGAAGAGTCCTGCAGGAGCTCACTAAATTGAAGGTAGACAAAGCGATGGAACCAGATGGCATACGCCCAAGGATATTAACAGAACTACGAAGGGAGATAGCAGTACCTCTGGCAGCCATGTTCACTGAGTCATTCAACATGAGTGAATTGGAGGAGGGCACATGTGGTCCCTCTACACAAGTCCGGCAGCAGGGAGGAGGCAGGGAACAATAGGCCATTCAGCCTCACCTCAGTAGTGGGAAGATCATGGAGACATTGCTTAAAGAAAGGATAGTGGGGCATCTACATGCCATGAGACCCAGGACCATAGACAACATGGATTCACAGTGGGGACATCATGTCAGATAAATCTGGTTGATTTATTTGACTGGGTGACAAAGGAAGTGAATCAGGGGGGCAGCGGACAACGCTTACCTTGATTTCAGCAAAGTCTTTGACACCATCCCATATAGGAGGCTGATAAACTAGCTGGGTAGGCTGGACATGGGGAAAAGGTGGTAAACTGGGTTAGAAACTGGCTAACAGACAGGAGGCAGAAGTGGTGGTAAATGGTATGCAGTCTAGGAGAGAGGCGACCAGTGGGGTGCTGCAGGGATCGGTCCTGGGGCCAGTTCTGTTCAATGTCTTCATTAGTAATATTGCTATACATCTGAAGAATTTTCACCAGATTTTCAACATAGCCATTTAAGACCTCTGCTCATGAACAGTGTCACTGTGATTTTCTTAATTTGTCCCATACATTGATTTCACACACCGACTGCGCCATTGTGTGCTACATGGGTGGAAACACGTTTTGGGTGAGATGTGAAAATGACAGCTGTACTGCTCATAAGAAGGTATGGTAAAATGGCAATGTTGAAAATCGTTAATATTGATTGCGAACTTCTGATGCGTAAGGAACTATACAACCTGCAGCTAAATGAAAACAGTAAAACAGTCATTTTGGGAATTTTTCACCAAATTTTCAACATAGTCATTTAAGACCTTTGCTCATGAACACTGTCACCTGTGATTTTCTTAATTTATCCGTACTTTGATTTCGCACACCATTTCGCCATTATACGCTACATGGGTGGAAACACGTTTTGGGTGAGATGTGAAAAATGACAGCTGTACTGTTTATAAGTAGGTGTGGCAAAATGGCAATATTGGCAATCTAGAGTGAAAATATTGAAATTTCACAAACTTATGAGCCTGCGTAGGAACTGCGCAGCGCACGCTTGTAAAACAGTCATTTTTTTGAATTTTGGCACCACATTTTCAACATGGGGTTTTTGGGACCTCTTCTCATGAATGATGTCACTGTCATGGTGGTATTTGGGCCGAAGGTGATTTCGCAGTCACTGCGAATGCTTATGCCGGCAATGCCTCGCAGGACAGTGATCATCATTCATGAGAAGGGTCCCAAAACCCATGTTGAAAATTTGGCAAAATTCCCAAAAATGCCTGAGATATGCAACAAAGCTGAAACTCCCTATCTAGCCCATTATACAGCTTACCGGCATTTCCTCAGTTCGCGGTCGGCTTTGAAGAGTGCAGACGTGTTCCCAGTCCACCGAAGATCGTCGCGCTGAGCTCCGGAGGTAAGTATGGGGTGAGGGGTGTGGGGAGGCTGGGTGCGCAGCGGGTGGGTGCGGGTTGTGGGAGGGGGTCGGGAGACACGCGCATGGACTATTTCTGTTTTACAGGTTTAAAAAAAAAAAGCGTTGTGGGATGTTTGCCACACTGGGGTGAAGGCTCCCAGCGTGGCACAGGAGGGAGACATTCAGCCGACGAAGTTGGGCACCCCGTTGTGAGACTTCTTGCCACGCTGGGATGGGCTCTAGCATGGCACCTACTACTGGGGAGGGACGCAGCTCAGCCCGGCGAAGTTGGGCACCCGTCGGCTATACAGCAATCGTCTTGGGCGCGCATGCCTGCGTGTGGGGGGGCTACGCTTCTTATCGCTGCTCACTGAGTGTTAGCTCCCTTTCAACTTATGCCACTGCATTTTGGGCGTGTCATAGACAGCTCCAAAATGCATTCAACACAGGGCCGCGCCTAGCCAGCTCACTGACTGAATTGGAGGAGGAGGTGACACACCTCCGAAATCTCCAATGATGGCACTATGTTTCTTGCACATGCGTGCAAGCAACATAAAAAGGGGAGGACACTACCAGATGTAACCCCCCCCCGACAGGGTGGGCTAACCTGTTGCCCTGAGGAGTCTGTTCTTGCTCCTGCTCCATCCACTGCCACCCACCACCAAGTCCTGGGTCCTGTTGTCCACTGGAGTCTCCGTCCGGCCCCCATGATGTTTTTAGATTTAAAGGGTCTGGAGGAGCAAAGCGGTCACTTGTGCATGCACAGTAGCACCCGGCCATTCTCTTGCCACTGTGACAGCTAAAATATTGCCTCCCTGGTGATCCTCACCCCAGAATGGCTTAGCAGGGGGTTGGACACATGAGGGAGGTGCATCAGAAGTGGCTGCACTGTTTTGTGTAAGAGCACTGAGGAGTGGGGTGGGGTAATTTACATATTCATGAGGATGGCATAAATTATAATGTGCTGTCTGGCTGCCTAGGGGGACTGCCTGTTCAGGGAGCAGTGACTAGCAAACCAGAGGGGCTATGTATATAATTCAGCAGTCGCTTAATAAAGAGCAAAGGCAGCTGTTGGACAATGGGGCAATAAAGGAATAATGCATGACAGGGTGTTTGTCGTGCTGGGATAACGTCACACCTGGGGTGATTAGGCATGAGGCCGCAGGCCGAGTGTGATTAATCACTCCAGAAGTGACATTATCCCAGCATGACACACACCCTAGTGGATTATTCCTATTATACAATGGCTCATTGTTATACATAAAATAAAAAAATATTTTAAAGAATGTTTTTATTAGTGTGAACACATATTTTTGTTTCTTAAGAGGAGATGAAAAAAGAGAGATGCAAGGTACATAATGCCATCTATGCTGGTTCACAGTGAGGCTGAGACTAGAGCTGTGATGTTATGCTGGATGACATCACGGGTCCAGCTCCAGACTGACCAATCAGAATCCAGGAAATTTTCTTGCCACTGTATAATTATAATTATACAATGGCAAGAAAATGTCCTGGACTCTGATTGGTCAATATGTGCCTGAGACAGTGATGATATTACACAATAACATCACTGTGCTGATTTTGTGGAGCCTGAGCCTTTTTTTCAGAAACAAAGATATACTGCCTCACTAAAAATCTACTAAAAACATTTTTATTTTTATTTTTGTTTTGTATAACATCGAGCCATTGTATAATACAATAAAGAGCACTCCAAGGTGTGTTTATCGTGTAATAGCGTCACTCCTGGGGTGGTGGAAACACTCGGCTTAGCCTCGTGCTTCAACCACCCAGGAGTGACCATGCTACCATACATCCTTATCTCTATTATTGTTAAATAAAGACTGTTTTCTTTGGCAGCAGGAACATTATAAAGTTGGGACTGCTATGAAATTGTATGGGACTGTAAGGAAGGAAGCGATGTTGTGCTACTTTGACCCCCATAGCAGACAGTCAATAACTTAGAGCCCAAAGACTGGTGAACTGCTAGATGGGAGAGGTGTGAACTTTATTCCAGGTGCCAAAACTCATTTACCAATCAATAATTGAACTAGGCTAATGATTATTAAGTGAATGACTGCAGGATCCAACCAGTTGGAAGCTGGGGTTTGTGTGTGAAAACCCAGGAACTTTGGGTAGTTTGGGCAGTCTGGTCTGGGCTCTGATCGAGTCAAGAGGGGCTCATACTGTGAACTGGGATAGGGAGGAAGATGATTACCAATGCCCGTAGTCTGGGTAACAAGCTTCCTGAACTAGTGACCTTGATGGAAGAGGGATGGCTGGATATCGTGGCAGTCACAGAAACATGGTACACACAGAACCATGACTGGGATGTAAACATACCAGGGTACACAATCTACAGGAGGGACAGGGAGGGTAAAAGTGGAGGAGGAGTAGCTCTCTACGTAAGGGAAGGGATCAAAGCAATGGAACTAAAGGATAAACAGGGAGGAGGAGAAGAGGCACTGTGGGTCACCTTAGAGACAGGAAATGGTACCACAATCCGCACGGGTGTTGTTTACAGACCCCCGTCTCAGGGGGAGGAAAGGCACAAGGAAATGGTAGAAGGCATCCTTAGAATAGCAGAAAAAGAGGAGAGATTATTGATGGGGGACCTGAATATGCCAGTTTTTAACTGGAGCATATTTGCTGCAGCCACATCCAAGAGCAGGATCCTTCTTGATGCCCTATAGGGGGCATGCCTCAGACAGCTAGTGTTGGAACCCACTCAGTAAGGAGCAGTCTTAGACCTGGTACTCTCAAACAGGGAAGAAGAGAGGACCTCATATTTAGAAGTGGGTAGCCGTCTGGGAACCAGTGACCACCAAACAGTGTGGTTCACGATAAACACAGCCGTAGAGTCAAGCCATACAAAAGTGAGGGTACTGGACTTTAAGAGGGCTGACTTTGGCAAAATGGGAGAGTGCATAAGGAATGCACTAGTAAATGGGCAGGAAGGAGGGGTGGAGGAACAATGAAGAAAAATCAGAACTGCCATCACAGAGGCAACAAGCCTTTGTGTGAAACAAATAAAACAAAACTAAGGAAAAAACCACTATGGTTTTCAAAAGAAGTGGTGGGGAAGGTTAGAGAGAAAAAGATAGCATTCAGGAAGTATAAGGAATCACAGAAGGAGCAGGACAGGGAACTGTATCAGTTAAAGCAGAAGGAAGCAGGGAAGGCAGTCAGTATAGCAAAAGCCCAAACAAAGGAAAAGATAACCAACTCAGTTAAGAAGGGGGATAAAACCTTTTATAGGTACATTGGGGAGCAAAAAAAGACCAAGGGAGGGATAGTGAGGCTTAATAAAGGGTAGAGGAGGTGGGCAGAGGGTGATAGTGAGAAGGCAGAGATCCTGAATGAATACTTTTGCTCAGTATTCACAAAAGAAGAGGAGGAGGAGGTACCTAAACCAAACAATAGAAGCACTCTGGATAGGGAGTCAATACCAGTCCATTCACAGAAGAAAGGGTTCTGAAAGAACTCCTAAAACTGAGGGTGGAACAAAGCAGTGCGGCCTGATGGGATTCACCCCAGAATTCTAAAAGAACTAAGGGGAGAACTAGTGACACCACTGACTACCCTTTTTAACAAATCATGGAAGGGTGGTGTGGTACCTGAGGACTGGAGGAAGGCAGATGTTATTTCCCTCCACAAAAGTGGGAGCAAGGTAGAGGCAGGGAACTACAGACCTGTTAGTTTGACCTCAGTGGTAGGGAAAATGATGGAATCACTTCTGAAAGAATGAATTGTTGAGTACCTAGAGGTCAGCAGGGCAAAGGACCCAAAGCAGCATGGATTCACCACGGGAAGGTCATGTCAGACAAATCTAATAGATTTCTTTGACTGGGTTACCAAAGTAGTAGCCAAGGAGGGGTTGTGGACATGGCCTAACTAAACTTTAGTAACGCATTGGACACAGTCCCATTTAAAAGATTAATAAACAAGTTAGTCAGCCTGGGAGTGGGCCCCAGGGTGATAGCCTGGGTAAACAATTGGCTGGATAACAAGACACAGAAGGTAATAGTAAACAGAGTCCACTCCGAGGAAAGGGGAGTTACTAGCAGGGTACGGCAGGGTTCAGTACTGGGACCAGTCCTTTTTAACGTCTTCATAGGTAATCTTGCTGAAGGGCTGGAAGAAAAGGTATGCCTCTTTGTAGATAACACAAAGATCTGCAACAGAGTTGATACACGGGGGGGCGGGGGTGGAAAGGAAAGGATGAGAAGGAACTTGGCAAGGTTGGAGGCATGGTTAAAAGCACAGCAGCTTAGATTCAATGCAAAGAAGTGCAAAGTAATGCAACTGGGAAACAAAAACCCAGGGGAAGAGTACACAATGGGAGGGGGGGTACTAACAACAACAAAAATGAAATGGGACCTGGGGTTAGTCATATCAGATGACCTAAATGTAGGCAATCAATGTGAGAAGGCAGTAAGAAGGGCTGGGGGGATACTGGGATGCATAAGGAGAGGCATCACCAGTAAAAAACAGGAAGTTGTTATCCCTCTGTACAGACAGTTGGTGAGACCCCATTTGGAGTACTGCGTACAGTTCTGGAGACCCCATCTCTGCAAGGACATGGACAGGATGGAGGCAGTCCAGAGGAGGGCAACTAAAATGGTGCAGGGTCTGCACCAGAAGGCATATGAAAAGAGACTAAAAGAGCTTAATTTGTATACCATAGAGGAAAGGGGGGGACATGATAGAAACATTCAAGTACCTCAAGGGAATCAACAAAGTCCAAGAGGGTTGCATCTTTCAGAAAAAGAGATGTGCAAGAACAAGGGGGCACAATCTGAAGATAGAGGGAGGATGGCTCAGGAGCAATGTGAGGAAGTATTTTTTCATAGAGAGGGTGGTGGGCACATGAAACAGACTTCAAGAGGAGGTAGTGGGGTCAAAACAGTAGTGGAATTCAAGCATGCATGGGACAGATATAAGGCAATTCTGGGGGGGAAGGAAGTAGGCTGTTGGTTAACTGGGATCTGCAACTTAATCTGAAAGGTAGGGAACTGGGCAGACTGGGTGGGCCAAGTGGTCCTTATCTACCGTCAAAGTCTGTGTTTCTATCTGAAAGATTGGACACCTTTCTAGGACTCTGTTTGGTCAAATGGTCAGTTTCCTGAGAGCTGGAAATAAGGATTTATTCTGCCTGGAGGAACTGTGGTTGCAGCTGAACATACAAGGCACTGGGTGAAAGCTCCTTTTGTCTGGAGAATCCAGAGTTGCAGTCTGCCTGCAGTAGTGTGGTAACCCTGAGCTTGCAAAAAAAAGGGTTATTTGGAACTGTGTGTGCCAGAGCCTAAAGTTGGCACTCGGCCTGAAACTGAGGACACTTGTGGAGAAGGTTTGCAGGTATCCAGAGCTCAGGAACCTGTTGGTCTTGATGAAATTCAGTTGTGGAAAGGTGGAGGTCCACTCCAAAGACTGTATGTTACTAGCCAAAAGCCACTGGCAAGGTGGAAGTCAGAGAACTTTTTGCTGCATTCTGGAGCTGATTGTTTCGTTCAGAAAAAAGGCAAAAACTGCAACCTTCACAACTGCAATTTGGAGCCAGGTAGGGAAACTGACAATCCGTATTGAGTGAGGCAGACTGGGCTGCAGGGGATCATGGGCATGTGCCTGAGGGCTAGGGCACTCTGGACCCATTTGGAGAGCTGGACCGTAGGGTCACTCCTGGGTCTGGGTTCCCCTTGTGGCCTAGTAGGCCTTGCATTTGTGCTCTGTAATCTGGCCTGCTTGGTGGGCTGAAGGTGACAAGCTACAGGACTCTTCAAGCAAGTCCAAGATTGACCAGCTCCCAGCAATTGCTTCATCTTCCAGACCAGTAGTCGCTGCCCATTTGCTTGCTGCCCCATGGAGTGGTTGTTCCCTGCTTGCTCAAACCCACTTTACCAGTAACCAAATCTCTGTGTCTGCAGAACCATGAGTAACTCAGGGCTTGTCCTACCAAAGGGGATTAATTTAAGGCAGTTAGCATTTTTGGTAAAGTGTACTCCAAGGGCCCCAACACCGGCCAACCCACGGCAACTAAGAGGCCTGTGTTAGATTCTGGCTACCCAGACAAGACAGACAAAAGATGGTGGGTTTGCACTGGTACCAGTGGGGGTGGGCAGTGTTGACATTTTGGCCTATGGACCTTTCTAATTCAACTGAAACCTTTTTATTCCTTGCAGCAACCCCTTGCCCAGGTACCCCCTTCCCTAGTCCTCCCCCTAACAATAAAGCTGTGTTTTGTTCTTTGCAATTTCTGTGTTGTGAGCATATTTTTAGTGATAGCCATTAAGTATATGTATTTTACAGTATTGGCAAATAACACGGTGTTCAGTATGTGGGGTGACTGGAAGGAGAGGTGGATAGGTACAGCATCTCAGGGGGTTGTACTAATCAAACACCCAGCCCACTGTTATCTTACTCTGGGTGGAGGCACCGTGCTATTTTATTTCTGTTCTGAGAGGAAAAAAAAACAATCACCAATGAAACAGAACCCAGGCCCCTTAACCTGTGTGGTAGTCAACAGGCAGGCAGGAGTAGTAGCCCAATGACACAGGGTGCCTGGGCTTGGACAAGGGAAGAGTCAAGGATGGACTTTGGAAGGGAGGGCAAAATAATGGCAGGGAGGGACAAAAGGAGTGGAGACCCATGTGTGCCAGTGCAAGGAGTCTAGGAAATTTAAATTATGACCTTGAAACAACTATAATAGAGGCCGACCTTGATCTGGTAGCCATAACAGAATCGTTGTGCACAGATAACCACAGCTGGGATACAGCCATACTGGGTTACACCACATTTCAGAAGGATAGGACAGGGGTTTGATTTATATGTGAGGGTAAGTATAAAGGACACAGAGATACAAGGACACAGCGGAGATAAGGAAGGGCTAGAGGTTCTTTGTGTTGGCTTAGGGACAGGGCCAGGGGCCTTTATCTGTGTGGGGGTGGTGTTCCCCCAATGATGTACAAACGTATGAAACTGGTTGGGGTTCCCAATAGCTACGGCCTGTCCATTGGATTTACTAGCGGTATGTTTTAACTTTGCGGATTAAATAAAGAATGCCTTTTTGGAAACTATGCTGAGGATTGCTGGAATTTGTGGACTCTTAAGCTGGTTACAGAACCCACCACAGACATGGCAATGCTGGATCTGGTACTTACGAACAGGGACAGCACTGCAGATGTCACAGTGGGTAGCCCTATGGGTGCAAGTGATCACTGCACAGTATGGTTTGACATATACATAAACACATACAAGATGTTGGCAGAGAAGGACCTCAAGGCCCACCTAGTCTGCCCAATCAAGCCCCACCTAACAAGAGATCCCCAGCCTAACTCCTATGCCGGAACCCCCTCACCTAGTTACTGGAATTCCTTTGTGTCTGTCCAGTGCTTTCTTAAAGCTTGTAGTTGTGTCTGCCCCCACCATCTCCTCCGGTAGACTATTGCAAGCATCCAGCACACTCTCCATGAAGAGGTACTTCCTTATGTTACTGTTGAACCACCCCCCTCTAGCTTCCAGCAATGTCCCCATATCCTTTGGCAACAATTCCTTTGTACCCTATTGATGCCCTTGAGATATTTGAAGGTCTCGATCATTTCACCCCTCTCTCTTCTTAGGTCATCCACTGAAGGCCCCTCATCATTCTTGTAGCCCTCCTTTGCACCACCTCCAGTCTGTCTGTGTCCCTCTTTAGATGAGGCCACCAAAGCTGAAAGCTGTACTCGAGATGAGGCCTTACCAGTGTCTTCTAAAGGGGCAACAGGACTGCCCTCCCTACGCAGCCAAGCATACGGCTAACCTTCCCCACTGCCACTTCACATTGCCCAGCCACCTTTAGGTCATCTGTAATAATAACTCCCAGGTCCCTCTCTTGCTTTGTGATTGCCAGTTTTTCTCCTCCCAGGTTATACAGTATGTCACCCCCCGGTTTCTACTTCCTATGTGTATAATCTTGCACTTTTTCACATTGAACCCAAGTTGCCAAACTTTAGACCATTCCTTCAACCTTTTAAGGTCCCTCCTCATCTTTTCACCTCCTCCCCCAGTTGTCCATATGGATTGGGCAAGTGGAAAAACCACACTAGGACAAGGGTCCTGGACTTCAGGAGATCATATTTTAAAGAAATGGTAGACCGTCTTAGTAAATACCCTGAAGAAGGGGATTGACCGGGGCGTGTGGAGGCACAATATAAAAGGATAAAAGAAGGAATGACTAAGGCAACAGCAAGCTGCTTGAAGGAAACAAGCAAGGGTAAGAGGAGGAAGTGGCCACAGTGGTTCTCAAAGGAGGTGACTAAGGTTGTAAAGGAGAGATGAAACAGCTTTTAGGAAATACAAGGAGACCCAAAGGTGGGGGTCAGGGTCAGGGAGGCATGTCCAGATAGACAATGGGAGGCAGGAAAAAGGGTGAGGGCAGTAAAGGCTCAGAAGAGATGATCACCCAGGAGGTAAAATAAAGGGGATAAGACTTTCTTCAGGTACATGAGAGAAAATAGGAAGTCAGAGGGTGGTACAGTATAGTGAATAGCAGAACAGGAGGTGCTGTGCGCAGAGGAAGGTCAAGAAAAAGTTAAAATTTTAAGTGATTAGTTCTGCTCGATCTTCTTAATGTGGGGGGGGAGACTAATACTCATTAGCGGGCACCAGGGGGAGTGGACACAAGTCCATTTTTGGAAGAGAGAGTCTGCTGGGGATTGGAATCCCTAAAGGAAAACAAGGCAATGGGGCCAGACAGGATCCACTCAAGGGTACTAAAAGAACTGAGCATGGTGTTAGCCGCCCCTCTGGCAACACTATTCAGCACCTCATTGGAGACAGGGGTAGTTCCTGAGGATTGGAGGAGGGACGATGTGATCCCACTATGCAAGAGTGGCAGCAGAGAGGAGGCTAGCAATCACAGACCAGTCAGTTTCACATCAGTGGTGGGGAAATGAATGGAAACCCTGCTGAAGGAGAGACTGATGGAGTACCTGGAAGCAAATGGGCTGCGGGACCACCAGCAGCATGGCTTCACGGGGGGGGGGGCAGTCATATCAAACAAATCTCATAGATTTTCTTGACTGGGTAACTAGGGAGGTGGATAAGGGGAGGGCAGTGGTTGTGGCCTATCTGGACTTCACTGTACTGCACAGCAGGTTGATTAGGAAACTAAGCAACCTTGGGGTGGGAGAGAAGACAGTAAGCTGGATATCTAACTGGTTGAAAGATAAGAGGCAGAGGGTGATGGAAAACGGCAGTCACCTAGGGGATGGGAGAGTAACCAATGGAGTGCCATAGGGACTGATACTGGGCCCTGTCCTCGTCAATGTCTTCATATATGACATTGCTGAGGAACTGGAGGGGAAAGTTCATTTCTTTGCAGATGATCCAAATGTAACCCCCCTACAAATGGGGGTTCCCAAAAGTCTTCCAGGAGCTTGCCTGAATGCTCCAAGCCTGAGTGGTGTTCGGCGTCTGAGCTGCTTAACTGTGAGTGCAAGTGAGTGCTATTTGAGCCTCCACGTACTGTCTCTTTAAGAGCTGTCTGCTTGCAGGCTTAATTAGTTTGTATGGGGGGACTGTGTATTTAATGCTTGAATCCCGCCCGAGCTGTATAGTAATCGCTCCATTTTGCAGTCGCTGAAGATGCAAAGGGAGCCCATCTGAAAGCTGTAACTGTTTGCCTGTAATCATTTAAAGCATTAGCAAAATTGTAGTTTGTCTAAACTGCCTTTATTGCAGCTGGGACTGTGTGTGTGTTATCTCTCCATTTTGGACCTAAACTGCTGTGCTGAGCCAACTGGGTTAAGGGAGTCCTAAAATAGAGCCTGTGGACGAATCAGACTCTTAATTTGAGCCAGCCACAAGGGAATTGTATGGGCAGTGATTCTGGGAAATGTAGTTTTGACCTTGACACCTTTTTCTACCAACAGAGGGAGTCTTATTGTGAGTGACAGCTGAATCAGCCACAGAATAGTGTGGAGCTAAAGGAAATGCCCTGCTCTGTGACTGGAAAGATCAGATCAGTTGTGACAGTGAAGAGAGGGAGCTATGTGCTTCTGTGGTGTAATAATTTCATGCGGGAAGCGCATGTGAGGCCCTGAGGTTCAGCCTGCAGCCGTTATAAGTGCCAGTTCAGACTGAATCCGATTTGTGAGGAGAAAGAAGGAAGTCTGAAGAGTGGAAACCAGGCTCACCCTGTAGAAGACTGGAGAAATTGCTGAATCGTGCTCAGTCTGTCAGGAACTGAAGCTACTGCGTGTGCTCCTGGGTATTTTGCAGTAATTACGATCGGGATCTAGGAGCAGCCTGCCTGGTATAGTACTTTCCTTTTACATATGAATGTACATAGTGCTTGTGGGGAATCGCTATTTCCAATCCCCTGTGCTGTGTGCTGTGTGTTGAAACTGGAAACAAACCCGGACTAAATCCGTTTGCTATCTACTGCAGTGGGGTCCAGTCACAAGGACCTTGTTTCCATGCCCTGTTGTTCTGGCAACCCAGAAGTACATCCACCATCAGTTTCTCAGCTTGGGTATTGTGAGTACAAATTAGGGTATTCTCCTGCACATTGTTTTCAATTACAAGTGTGGCATCTAATTATTGTTGTTTCACTTCTTCATGGACTGAGCCATCTGGCTCCGGATTACAGTTGGGTGTTGTGCATATAGTTTCTTCTACAGGGCCCTGTCCATCTGCACCTGCCGGCCAACCCCGGGCAATGGACCTGGCTAACCCCCCCCACCTGGGTACCCAGAGTGTGACTTTTCAGACCCTGTATGTGTGCACTGTACTGTGATTTAATTCTGCCAATTAACCTGATTGCCCCCTCCCGTGTTACTGTCCCCTAAATAAATCAGATTTGCTGCTGTTATACTATATACTGTCTGTGGTGTTGGCACTTATGAAAACAGTATTGTATTTTGCTGTGTATGTTGTTTAACCTTATTTTACAGGGGGTCCTCAGAGACATGCTGCAGAATCAGTCTCGAGGGTAAGTGGTACTTTATGAGTGAACAGTGTGTATACGTGGGGTATTGGGGCTGTTACTCCTGTGTACTGTGTGAGCCACTAGAGGGAATAAAAGGGGGGGTCTCAGTGTCCCAGAGGGCTGTGACCAAGCTAGTATAACCACTACAAACCCTGACCTCTGTGTGGAGGCACCCGCCATAGGACCTTGGCCCCTCAACCTGTCAGTAGTCAAGCAGGCAGGGGTAGTAGCCCTTGGGACAGTGCCACCTGGGGGTTACATAAAAATCTACAAAAGGGTAGACAGCTGGTGGAGAGCAAGGCATACTTAAAAATTCCCTCTTACCCCACTACCATTTAGCTCCTTTTATCTATTCTAACCCCACTTTGTTACCCCATACCCCCAATAATCCACCCCCACACAACATTCTCTTCTCTTCTCCATCTGCAGCTCAATAATTTTTATTTCCTTTCGCCTTAGCATCTTTTAAGTATGCTTTGCTCTCCACCAGCTTATTTTTATGTTGTCTTGCGCATGCGCAAGCAATGTATTGAGGTAGCTTGGAAAAGCAGGTTTTGAAGGTGCGGCCCTGTTGTGGCCAGTGCTGTCACTGCTATTGGGGGCTTTTCACTGTGGCATCAGTAAATGCTCTCGCTGTCTATGACAGCAGTTGAAAAATGTGCCACCAACTTTAAACGATTTCGCTGCTGCAATGAGGGAGCACCCTCTCATTGCAGGGCGTGCCTTGCTTGGTGTAACATTTCAGTAAACATGGAGGCAGCTTTTGTCGTCCGCCTGGCACTGTCCCAGGAAAGCCGACCTCGGGGGTGTCGAAGCCCACTGACAGCATCCCCCCTCCCCAGTTCATTTGCCAATGGGGGAGCCCAATAACTGTTGGCATATTGTCTCCCCCAAAATCATTTGTCTGCCAAGGGAGTACCCAATCCTCCTCAACATCATGCCTCTCCCCCAACACAGACCCTGTTTTCTTTGCTGACGGGGTGCCCAATCTTCATCGGCTCCAGTCCCCCCCAAAACACCCAGGTGGCACGCTGGGAGCCCACTCCAGCATGCCAAATCTACCTGTAAAAAAAGGCAACCTTTCTGCGAAGTTAAAAAATATGTTTTTTTTTTACCTGTAAACAAGAAAACAGTCCCTCGTTGTGTCCTGTGCCCCTCCCCCAACCTGCATCCACCCTCTGCACACCCCACATCCCCCTCACCCCATACCTACCTCTGGAGCCCGGCGCAATGGTCTTCGGTGGACCAGGAACATGTCTGCACTCTTCAAAGCCGGCAGTGAATTGAAGAAATGCCGGTAAGCTGTATAATGGCATGTTTTTTTTTTTTTTTTGCAACCTAGGTGGATATCTCCGCCATTTTTGCGAATTTCGGCACCATATTTTTCAACATGGGGTTCTTGGGACCCCACCTTGTAAATTCAGTCACTGTCATATTATTATTTAG
Organism: Neoceratodus forsteri; assembly: GCA_016271365.2. Classification (NCBI taxonomy): domain Eukaryota; kingdom Metazoa; phylum Chordata; order Ceratodontiformes; family Ceratodontidae; genus Neoceratodus; species Neoceratodus forsteri. The sequence goes on from CM028135.1 coordinate 174,699,210, forward strand.
TCCTGAAAGGTGATTTTGCAGTCACTGCGTGGAATCACCTTTCGGGTCTGATTAACGAAATGACAGTGCCACTCTTCAAGAGGTGGCTCCCAAAAAGCCTATGTTGCAAATTTGGTGAAAAAATTCTAAAAAATGACTGTTACAAGTGTGCATTGCACAGTTTACATGCACTCTCGTAAGTCTGATAATTTTTAATATTTTTTACTCCAGATTTTCAACACTGCCATTTTTACACACCTCCTTATGAACAGTACAGCTGTCATTTTTCATATCATGCCCAAAATGTGTTTTCGAACATCCGGCACACAATGGCATGGTTGCTGTGGGAAATTAATGTTCGGGACAGATTAAGAAAATCACAGTGACAATGTTCATGACAAAATTCCACAAAATGAGTATGTTACGAGCGTGCTATCCATGCACACTCATAACTTTGAGAATTTTTAATATTTTCTCTCCAGATTTTCAACATTGCCATTTTTGCACACTTTCTTATGAACAGTACAGCTGTCATTTTTCACAACCTGCCTGAAATGTAGTTTCGCACATCTGGTGCATAATGGTGTGGTCACTGTGGGAAATCAATGTTTGGGACAGATTAAGAAAATCATAGTGACCCTGTTCATGAGCAGAGGTCCCAAAATGCTTGTGTTGAAAATTTGGTGAAAGAATTCCAAAAAATGACTGTTACGAGCATGCGTTGCACAGTTTTCAAGCATGCTCGTAACTTCGAGGTATTTTAGTATTTTCTCTCCAGACTTTCAACATTTCCATCTCTTTACACCTCCTTATGAATGGTGCAGCTGTTATTTTCACATCCTGCCCAAACTGTGTTTTCACACATCTGACGCAGAATGGCACGGACACTGTGGGAAATCAACTTTCAGAACAGATTAACAAAATCACAGTGCCACTGTTCATGAACACAGGTCCCAAATGCTATCATGAGGTGGGGTCACAAAAAGGCCATGTTGAAAATTTGGAGTGCAAATACCAACAAATGCCCAGGGCGTTAGGGTTTCTAACCATAATGTCCCACCCTGTACAGACTGACAGGCATTAGGGGTGTGCCTTTGGACTGTCGGCTGTAATGCTCATGCCATTCAACCCCCTCACCCACCCTGCAGTCAGTGACAGGCATTGAGGTGTACCTTGGACTCTTCGGTCCCAAAGTTCACTCCATTCTCCTATACTGCACCCATCTCAATGTACTTCCTTATGGAATGTGGTGAGCGTAAGGCCCAATGACCCCAAGGCACAACACGACACTTGTCAGAGTCTGCAGGGTAGGGTGAGGTGAAATGGTATGAGCGTTATGGCCGATGATCCAAAGGCACACATCAATGCCTGTCAGTCTCTGCAGGGTGGGTGGGGTTGACGTGGGTTCCATACTTCACTGCCATTCCTATTATGCATCTCTCTAACTCCTGCACTACCATTGACAATGTCAGCAAGACAACATTCGACATTGACAAATGCTTGTTAACCTATCTTTTTCGTGCATTTTTTCAGGTGCCTTGATCTTCTTGCCTGCAAATCCCATGCTGCTCTTTGGAATCCTAGCAAATGTCCACTGGGGAGATTGCAACATCAGAAACTCATTTGGTTACCTATTCTAGTTGCGCTTCATTTAGGAGGTAACAATATTATCAGTAATTCTCAATAAGCATTTTCATCTGTATTTGGACTACATCTTGCTAAAGTGATAACTGTTTGGAAATGCACTATGTTTCTCCTTTCTTCCTTGTTTTTTTGTGACAAAGTGGATTAATGTGTGTGTTTTTCATATTGAAACTATAAGAATGGAGTCTTCATGTTTTCACATCACTTTGAACATTTGTCTAGTTCGAATCCCTCCAGAGCCACTTAATAATGATCACAAAAGTTCCTTATACGGTCCTTAATTTGATTGGTCGGGCTGGTCACATGAGAGGTATTTAAGGAGGAGTTAACAGATCTTTAGTCAGCCCCCTGATGAAGCTCTAACAATCAATGTGTCGGGCTACTGTTCTGCACCACACCGAGGTCCTGTATTGTCTGTGCACCTGGATGTAGCATGGATTTACAATAAATTTATTGTAAGTATCACATAGTGAGCTTCAGTTTTCTTGGTGCACTTAATTGCTCTTAGCTGGGTGTGGTGCTGTTAGGCCTTTGTTTAACTCTTTTCAGTATATAATGCCCTAAAGGGACTGGGCTGTCAGTATCCCAGTGATCACCTGGCTCTCTGCACTTCCATCCATGACCCTACACTACAGTGAGGGTGGGGCACTCTGTGGGCAGGAGCTGTTGATAGTTCCCCTGTTGCACTTAAAATCAGCTAGCAACAGAGCCTTCGTGGCTGCAGGCCCTGCTTTATGGAAGGCTCTTCCTTGAGATAGCCACCTTGCCCGCCTGCTCCATTTTAATTTTTAGAGGGAAGCTGTTTAAACATCTTATTAATTGTCAGATAGTGCAGTGGAAGCAATTCTGCTCGTTGCTCAGGTGACCCTGGTTCAGGAAAGGGGAAGGGGATTTCATCCTATGCTGTTCGTCTGTCACCCAAGTGCATGCATGCGTACACCGCATTACATGCTGGCAAGCCTCAGGGGAGAAAAGAGGTTTGAAAACCCTGGATGACAGGATGACAACCAACTCCTTGAAGGTCCCTCACTGCTGACTGTGCACCTGCCTTCCGGAATGAATTCTGCAGTCCCATGGGGGGAGGGTGCATGCCATATGGGAACAGAGGAGACTGGGGTAAGTACCTGGGGGAGGTCGGTGACTGGGTGAGAGAGCAAACAGAAGGGGCTGACCAGCAGCCAGGAGATAAACAGAAAGTTGAAACCCCCAACAAAAAACATTCTTTTAATTTGGTGTAGCGTAAATCAGACTGTTTGTGTAGCTTAATGGTTTTAGGAAGTCTATTTCTAAACGGTTTCCTTTACTATTTCTCTGTTTATTTGTATGAATAATTGCTTGTGTGCTGTTGATTTCATATGTGTTTCATTGTATTTTGTTGAAGGGCTGTCAGTGTTTAGAATGGCACAAGGTATATAGAATAGAATAATGGACGAGGCTTGTAGATTGAGTCTTTTTTCCTCACACCTGAAGTGTGTAATACCTCATAAACCATGAGTGCGAAGCATGAGTGGTTTGTGATGGTGTTTCTCACTAAAGGTGTGTAAAACAAGCATTTGTCAATGCCAAATGTTGTCTTGCTGGTTTTGGCATTGGTAGTGCAGGAGTTAGAGACACACACATAATAGAAGTAGCAGAGAAGTATTGAACCGACATCAATCCCACCCCACCCTGCAGAGAGTGACAGACATTGGGGTGTGCATTTGGGTCGCTGGCCATAACGCTCATGCTATTTCACCTCACCCTACCCTGCAGAGTCTGACAAGTGTCGCATTGTGCCTTGGGAACATCTGGCCTTATGCTCACCCCATTTCATAAGGAAGTACGTTGAGATGGGTGCAGCATTGGATAATGGGTTGAACGTTGGGGCTGAAGAGTCCAAGGCACACCTTGATGCCTGTCAGTGGCTGCAGGGTGGAGGTGGAAGACCAATGGCTTGAACAGAACAGCAGACAATCCAAAGACACACCCCTGATATCTGTTAGTCTGTTCAGGGTGAGATGTAATGGTTAGAAACCCTAACACCCTGGGTGTGTGTTGGTTGGTATTTGCACTCCAAATTTTAAAATATGGTCTTTTTGTGACCCCACCTCATGAAAGCATTTGGGACCTCTGTTCATGAACAGTGCCCCTGTGATTTTGCTAATCTGTCTCAAATGTTGATTTCCCACAGTGACCGTGCCATTGTACACCACATGAAAATGTCAGCTGCACCACTGATAAGGAAGTGTGAAGAGATGGCAATGTGGGAAATCTGAAGTGAAAATATTAAACATTCTCGAAGTTATGAGCATGTGTGAAAACTGCACATCGCACGCTCATAACAGTCATTCAGTGGATTTATTTCACCAAATTTTTAACATAGCCATTTTGGGATTTCTGCTCATGAACAGTGACACTATAATTATCTTACTCTACCCGAACGTTGATTTCCCACAGCGACTGTGTGATTGTGCGCCAGATGTTTGAAACTACATTTTGGGCAGGATGTGACAAATGACAGCTGAACTGTTTATAAGAAGGTGTGCAAAAATGACAATGTTGAAAATCTGGAGTGAAAATATTACAAATTCTCGAACTTACGACTGTGCATGGACACTGTGCAACGCACACTTGTAACATAGTCATTTTATGGAATTTTTTTCACCCAATTTTCAACATAGGCATTTTGGGACCTCTGCTCATCAACAGCATTACTATGATTTTCTTACTCTGTTCTGAACATTGTTTCTCTACAGCGACTGCACCACTGCGCACCAGATGTGCGAAAACACAGTTCAGGTAGGATGTGGGACATGAAAGCTGTACTGTTCATAAAGAGGTGTGAAAAAATGGCAATGGTGAAAATCTGGAGTATAAATATTAAAAATTATTGAAGTTATGAGCGTACATGGAAACTGTACAATGCACGCTTGTAAAACCAACATTTTATGGACTTTTGTCACCTGATTTTTCAACAGAGACATTTTAGGACCTCTGCTTATGAATAGAGTCACTGAGATTTTCCTAATCTGTCCCAAATACTGATTTCCCACAGCGACCACGCTATTCTGTGCTGGAAATGCAAAAACACAATTCGACCAGGATGTTAAAAATGACAGCTGTACTGTTCATAAGGATGTGTTGAAAATCTGGAGTGAAAATATTACAGATTTGCAAAGTTACGAGTGTGCGTGGAAACTGCACAACGCACACTCGTAAAACAGTTGTTTTAATGGACTTTCGGCACCAAATTTTCAACATAGGCATTTTGGGACCTCTGCTCATGAACAGTGGCACTGTGATTTTCTTACTCTATCCTGAACACTGATTTCCTACAGCAACCATGCTATTCTGCGATGGAAGTGCGAAAACAAATTTCGGCCAGGATGTGAAAAATGACAGCTATACTGTTCATAAGGAGGTGTGGAAAAATGCCAGTGTTAAAAATCTGGGGTGAAAATATTACAGATTCATGAAGTTATGAGCGTGCGTGAAAACTGCGCAACGTACACTCATAAAACAGTCATTTTTTTGATTTTTTTCACCAAATTTGCAACCTAGGCTTTTTGAGAGGCCACCTCATGAACAGTGGCACTGTCATTTCTTTATTCATTCTCGAAGGGTGATTCCGTGCAGTGACTGCAAAATCAACTTTCAGGACAGCATAACGCCATGACAGTAACTGAATTCATGAGGAGGGGTCCCAAGAACCCCATGTTGAAAATTAAGTGGCAAAATTACCAAAAATGCCCGAGATATGCATCAAAGTTGAAAAAACCCTATTTATGCCATTATACAGCTTACTGGCATTTCTTCAGTTCACGGTCAGTTTTGAAGAGTGCAGATGTGTTCTCTGTCCACCGAAGATCATCGCGCCGGGCTCCAGAGGTAAGTATGGGTAAGGGATGTGTGTGTGGGGAGGCAGGGTATGCAGAGGGTGGGCACGGGTTGGGGAAGGGGGCTGCAGACTGCTAGGGACCATTTTCTACTTTACAGGGGGAAAAAAAAACATCATAGGAAGGTTTTTGCTTTTACAGGTACATTTGGCACGCTGGTGTGGGCTCCCAGCATGTCACCTGCGTGTTTTTCTTTTGGGGGGGGGACTAGAGCTGCAGGGGATTGGGCACCCTGTCAGCAATTAAAAAAGTGTTGGGGGATGATGCCGATGGGGATTGGGCTCCCCTGTCAGCAGATGAACTGGGCATAATGATGCCAACAGGGGGATTGGGTACCACCCTAAGTCAGCTTTTCTGGGGAATGTGCGAGGTGGACGGCACAGCCACCACCATGTTGCACTGAAACTTACACCAGGAAAGGCACGCCCTGCAATGAGGTGGAGCTCCCTCATTGCAGCAGCTAAAACCTTTCAAGCTGGTGGACACCCTTTTGCACTGCTGTCATAGACAGCATGCAATCTAATTCGTGCCATGGAGCCCAGCCCCAAAAAGCAGTGGCGCCACAGGCCACAATAGGACTGCGCCTCCAAAACCTGCTATTCCGAAGTTACCGTAACATGATTCTTGCACAGGCGCAAGACAACATTAAAAACAAATAATGTAGCACCCCATTCTTTATTTTATATAACTGCTGGTTGGTTTACTGCTGAGTGCTTAAACAAATGGCCATTTATCTTTTTCTGTGGCATTTTGTTTCTGTGAGCACAAGACAGCGGTGGCTTTCACTTTCAGTTTGACTGCCAGACACCCATGCCATAAAAAAAAAAAAAAAAAAGTTTGATGCTGTAATAACTGGGCAGTTATTACAGCGTTAAAAAGTGGTGTCAGTCCAGACAACAAATGGGCTCACCAGTAATTAAGCAATAAGCCATGGGGGGGTGTGGGTTATCAGGGGATTTACCATGGCTGGGGTGGTTTGCCCACGAGGTGCAGCCGAGTGGTTAAATCCGCCCCAGTCGTGGTAAGTCCCCCGATTAACTCAGATCCCCTGAGTGGCTTATTGCGATTATACCAAGTACTGCTTTTTTAATTATTTAAAAAAAAAGCAGTGCCTGGTATAATGCCTAATAAGCCAATCACGGTTACAGCACTGTTTTTATTTTGTTTGGTTTTCCTGATGTACAGAGCTGCTCTTTTACAGTCTCCGCTTAGCAGGAAAACAAGATGGAGGTCAGAGTTTCGTGATATCTGCCTCAGATTTTTTTTTTTAAAGATGCGGCTGGCTGGCACGTTTTGCGGTGATTTAAGTAGATAATCAATGGAGGTAAGGTGCCAGCCTGCCTATCTTATTGGTCAGTGTCCAAGGTCCATGGTATAATCCTGAATAAATATCTGCTTACATACTGTACCTAACTGCCTACCTACTATACCTAGTACCAACCTACCTAACTACTGTACCTACCTATCAACCTCTGTACCTACCGTACCTACCTACTGTACTTACCAATCTATCTACCAGCCAAAATACCATACCTACCTACTGTACCTACCAATCTACCTACCTACTGTACCTATCAACCTATCTACCTACTGTACCTACCTACCGACCTACCTGCCATACCTACCTACTGTACCGACCACTCTAGCTGCTTACTGTACCTTTCTACCAATCTACCTACCATACCTGCCTACTGCACCTACCAACCTCTGTACCTACAAATCTACTTACCAACCTACCTCCCATATGTATTTACTGTACCTACCTACCTATATACCATACCTAGTGTATCTACCAGCTGTACCTACCTACTGTATTTACCTACATACTGTACCTACCTACTGACTGTATGTACCAAGCTACCTACCTACCTATAACATAGTTCCTTAATGACAAGGATAAGAAAATAGAGCAGGTTAATGGGTATAAATACTTAGGATTCTGGATGGACCCTGTGGGAATGGGTAACTAACGTAAACAACCTGATAAATAAATCTGGGAAATGTATAGGTGTATTGTACAGACATTAAGGATGTTTAGACCCTGAAACAAGGTTAAAAATAATTCAAATGCAACTCTCGCCAATCTTAGATTGTGCGAGCATCATATATGATCACTGTACACAGGACAAGCTGTTGTTTAGTAGAGCAGGGAGGGGCTGTGGACATGGCCTATCTAGACTTTAGCAAGGCATTTGCCACAGTCCCAAACAAAAGATTAATATACAAGTTAGCCAGCCTGGGAGTGGGTACCAAGATGACAGCCTGGGTAAAGAATTGGCTGGAGAATAGGACACAGAGAGTAATAGTAAATGGAGTCCACTCTGAAGAAAGGGGGGTTACTAGCGGGGTACTGCAGGGTTCAGTATTAGATCGGTCCTCTTCAATGTCTTTATAAGCGACATTGCAGAGGGACTGGAAGGAAAAGTATGTCTCTTTGCAGATGACACAAAGATCTGCAACAGAGTTGATGCACAAGGTGGGTGGAAAGGATGAGAAGGGACTTGGCAAGGTTAGAGGAATGGTCAAATGTATGGCAGCTTAGATTCAATGCTAAGGTGCAAGGTAATGCACCTGGGAAACAAAACCCAAGGGAAGAGTACACAATGGGGGTGAGATACTAACAACAACAAAAATGAAAGGGACCTTGGGGCAGTCATATCAGATGACCTAAAGGTGGGCAAGCAATGTGAGAGGGCAGCAAGGAGGGCTGGGGGATACTGGGATGCATAGGGAGAGGCATCACCAGTAGAAAACAGGAAGTTATTATCCCTCTGTACAGACAGCTGGTGAGACCCCATCTGGAGTACTACGTGCAGTTCTGGAGACCCAATCTACGAAAGACATAGACAGGATGGAAGCTGTCCAGAGGAGGGCACTAAAATGGTGCAGGGTCTGCACCGGAAGACATAGGAAGAGAGACTTAAGGAGCTTAATATGTATAGCCCCGAGGAAAGGAGGAGAGGAAGGACATGATAGAAACTTCAAGTACCTCAAGGAATCAACAAAGTCCAAGAGGTAGCATCTTTCAAAAATGAGGTGTGCAAGAACAAGAGGGCACAATTTGAAGATAGAGGGGGGCGGCTCAGAGGTAATTTAAGGAAGTATTTTTTCACAGAGAGGGTTGTGGATGCATGGAATGGCCTTCCGGAGGAGGTTGTGGAGTCAAAAACAGTGGTGGAATTCAAGCATGCATGGGACAGTCATAAGGCAATTCTAAGGGGTAGGGGTAGGAAGAAGCAGGCTGCTGGTTATCTAGGATCTGCAGCTTATCCATTAGGTAGGGAAATGGGCAGACTGGGTGGACCAAACGGTCCTTATCTGCCGTCAAATTCTATGTTTCTATGTTTCTAAGGTTGGTAAATAACAGTCCATATGAGATGCATAGGTGTCAGTTATTTAATCAGTTGGATTGGATGTCATTACAGGAGAGATGAAGGTTAGGTAAGATCCAATCTGCCTTAAAGAGCATTCAGGAAGAGGTTCCAGAACAGCATCTCGTCTTGAGAGAAAGACAAGGGTATTTAAGGAATGCAGGTCCTGTAGAACTAGCGACACCTAAAATAAAAACTTTAAGGGCTTTACTATTATAGCAGTATGATCCCAAGGGAGTGGAACTTCTTACCAGTTAGCTTCCATTCTAAGGCCCCGTTCGCACTAGGGCATTTGAAACGGTTCTGAGCGCTTGAACGTTTCAAATGCGTGCTGGCTCGGATCATGCTCGCATACAACTCTTTGAAGTCATATTTTGAAGCGAGCTCAAACCCTGAAGAGACATGGGCTTGAGCACGCTTCCAGAAATCCATTTCAAAAGTGAAATGAGCTACTCACAATGTGAACAGACAGGGTCACATCCATTCGTGCTTGTTTGTCCTCCCACCTCTCGATCGCACAAAGCATCATGGTAAGCAGCTATGCAAGTGCTCCTGAATCAGAATAGAAGGGGAAATGGATTAATAGTTAGTGAGAACGCTCTAGCATGCGTCAGCTGAAACGGGTCAATGAAGTGGACTACAGTGTGAACCCTGCAACACGGTAAGCTGTAATCCATTTTCAAAAACGGATTGCTGAAACGTACTGTAGTGTGAACGGGGCCTAAGAGTAAAAAATTGCCAACTTCTAGGTCTATTAAAAATTAATTTTGTCAACCCCACAATCTTGTGACAAATGTAGAGTACATATGTAACAAATAATCTAATCCTCAGTGTAACTCTTTGAATAGTATGGATTACTGTCTTTTATTCAATGTATTTAATAAGGATTGTTAGCCTTGAGAGTGTGTGTAAAGATGTGATTATGCTCATCTTTTTATTTCTTTTAATTCTATGTATACTTGTTTTTCTTAACTGTAACTTGTAATATTTTTTATTGCCGATGGGTGTCATTGCAAATGAGCTATGTTTAATAACTTTACTTAAATAAACAAACTCAAACAAACAGACTCACGGATGAGACGCATTTGTGAGCATGCGCGGTCATCACCTATGCTATATCTATCATGGATAAACAGCAGGTTTCAGTCTGCAGTACTGTCACTCTGACAACTTTCACAAGCACTATAAAATAAATTCCCTACAAAAAAGCATGGTTTGTATAGCACATGCACAGTATTGGTATGGAAATGGTGCCTTTACAGTCTTCATGAGTGTCGCTTTGTGCAGTCCTTAAATAAGAGGACTGTGAATCAAAAGTGAGAAATCCTGAATCCCTAAGGGAGATCAAGGTATCAGTGTAGAGAAGACTGCTTCCATAAATTTTTGTAATCATCCAATTCCTAAAATATTGATAAATGTAAAAAAATTAATTCCCTAGCTTAAAGAGTCTACTAATCCACTTTTTTCAATTTTTGCACACGAGGACCACGTGTCATTTCAAGATGTCTTCACATGCAGCTACTTGGCAGTGATTGGTTGAGTACGTGCAGAGGTGATTTATAAACACTAAAATATACGGTAGTACCCCTGGTAAGTTGTTCTGAGTGTGCTCAAGGCATGTGAACAAGGTCAGAATTGCACTACAGTGCTAGTGTGCAATTTTTTTAATTATAACAAAAATTCAGTTTCAGTGTTTCAAATGTTTAGTTTTATTTAGGGATCTAAAACTACTGAGCTCAGCTCATTTGCAGTGGTGTACCTTACATTCACACCGTTCCAATAGCAATAACAAATACGTATACTGATTACATAAACATACATATCAAATACATGTTGGACACAAACCCAGCAGTACAAAAAATACAAAAGTACAAAAGGGTTTACATACAACAAAGGGTCATACATAATTAATACATCCAAATTATTTTAGGCCTACATAATGCAAGTAGCAAGTGCCATATTCAGGGATAGTATTAAAAAAACGTGTTTTGACTGCCAATAGATTTGATTTTGCTCATTTAGAAGAAAATTAGACACATGGTGATGGATTTTCAAAAAGGTCAGAATGGTGCAAGCCCTGGGTGGGTGGAACATATGGCACACTGGGCTTGTGGCATTCTCCTGGCCAGCGATAAGAATTTTTCATCCCATGTGGCAATTGCCGCAAGTTAGACCAACTTTTTTTGGTCTAGCTTGCAGCAATCCCAGGTACCCTTTTTATGGGTCTTGTGCCAAATATTTGGAACAAACTACCATAATTCGGGTAAAGTGTCACAACTGCACCCGACCTACTAAAATAAGGTGCAGTTGTGGCAAAGGTGTTTGGCGCAGCAGCACCCAAAAAAGGGTTGGACGCAGGGCTTGATGCAAGTCCTGCATCGCCCTTTTAAAATCCAGCCCATAGCTTGACTGTGCTTAATACCAATTATCAGCTCTGGCCCCAACATTAGTAGAAAGAGGCCCTAACTGCTGGGGGAGTGAGGAGACTGCAATGTTCCTTTAAAGATGTTGACAAGCATTTTCAAGTCACATTTTTCTGATGTTTGTCCTGGAATCTGAATGTGCTGCTGCCACACTCCACTGGCCAGAAACAAGTGATCAGAGTTGCAAATCTAACCTGCATTTCCCAACACGGTAACAGATACACCCAACTTCCCTGGTGCTAGGATAAATTGGAGGCCTTTGGCTGTGGAAGTCCTAGGGTGTATTGAGGAGAGTCCAAGGGATCTGTGTATTGTTCCAGATGGACACAGCTGAGCCCAAAGAAGTGATGCACCAGAGGCCCATGGGTACAAACAGGTTTAAAAAGGGCTTCCACAACAGACAGGGATGTTAAGGGCATTGCACAAAGATCCTAGGAACTGCGCACAGGGATATTAGGGACAGCATACAAGGATGTTACTGACCAGCAAACAAGGATGTTACTGACCAACACACATGTATGTTAGGAACCGTGCATAAGGATGTTAGAGGCAGCTGTCAGTAATATTAGAGACTAGCACAGAATGACATGACAGTCAATACACAAGGATGTTAGCTGCTGCACACAAGGATATCAGAGACAATATACAAGGATGTTAGAGACAGCACTGAAGGATGTGAGGGACAGCACATAATCATGTTAGAGCCACCTCACAAGGATATTGGAGACAGTGCACAAGGATGTTACAGACAGTGAATGAGGATGCTAAGGGCAGCACACAAGGATGTTAGGGACTAACACACAAGGATGTCAGAGCCATCATACAAGGATATGAGAGACAGTGCACAAGGATGCTAGGGACAGCCCACATTGATGTTGGGGCCAGCACACAAGGATGCTAGAAGCAGTACAGAAGGATGTTAGAGACAGCACATAAGGATACTAGAAGTAGTACACAAGGATGTTAGAGACAGCACACAAGGATGCTAGAGTTAGCACACAAGGACACTAGAGATGGCACACAAGGACACTAGAGATGGCACACAAGGATACTAGTGACAGCACACAAGGATGTTAGAAACAGCACACAAGAATGATAGAGGCAACACACAGCGATGTTAGAGACAGCACACAATGATGCTAGAGGCAGCACACAAGGATGTTGAAGATTAAGACAAAGCACAAAGGGATGTTAGGGACAGCACATAAGGATATTAGAGACAACACCCAAGGATGTTAAAGGCAGCACACTAGGATGTTAGAGCATTCAAGGATGTTAGAGATTGACCACAAGGATGCTAGAGGTAACATACAAGCATGTTAGAGGATGCTAGAGACAGCATGCAAGGATGTTAGGGAGAGCATGCAGTGATATGAAGGACTGAATACAAGGATGCTGACAACACACAAGAATGTTAGGAGCAGCACATGAGACAACACATTAGGATGTCAGAGACTGCACATAAGGATATTAAAGGCAGCATACAATGATGTTAGGGACAGTACACCACGATGATAGAGACAACACACCAAAATGTTAGATACAGTACTCAAGAATGTTTGGACAGCACACAAGGATGTTAGAGACTGCACACGAGGATGTTACAGATGTAACACAAAACTGTTAGGACAGCACACAAGGATGTTAGGGACAGCACACAAGGATGTTAAGGACAGGACACAAGGATGTTAGGGACAGCACAAAAGAATGTTACAGATGTAACACAAAACTGTTAGGACAGCACACAAGGATGTTAGGGACAGCATAAAAGGATGTCGGGGTAGAACACAAGGATACTAGAGACAGTGCACATGAAAGTTGGATCAACAAACAAGGATGTGAGAGAAAGTACACAGGTATATAAAGTCTAGCACACAGAAAAGTTAGAGGCAGTACACAAGGATGTAAAAGACTAGTACACAAGGATGTTAGGGACAGCACCAAAGGATGTTAGAAACTAGCTCACAATAATGTTACAAACAGCACCCAAGGATGTTAAGACTAGCTCACAATGATGTTACAGACAGCACCCAAGGATGTTAGAGACTAGCTCACAATGTTGTTACAGACAGCACCCAAGGATGTTCGAGACGAGCTCACAATGATGTTATAGACAGCACCCAGGGATGTTAGAGACTAGCACACAATGATGTTACAGGCAGCACCCAATGATGTTAGAGACTAGCACACAGTGATGTTACAGACAGCACCCAAGGATGTTAGAGATTAGCTCACAATGTTGTTACAGACAGCACCCAAGGATGTTAGAGACTAGCTCACAATGATGTTATAGACAGCACCCAGGGATGTTAGAGACTAGCACACAATGATGTTACAGACAGCCCCCAAGGATTTTAGAGATTAGCACACACTGATGTAACAGACAGCACCCAGGGATGTTAGAGACTAGCACACAATGATGTTACAGACAGCACCCAGGGATGTTAGAGACTAGCTCACAATGATGTTATAGACAGCACCCAGGGATGTTAGAGACTAGCACACAATGATGTTATAGACAGCCCCCAAGGATTTTAGAGATTAGCACACAATGATGTTACAGACACCACCCAAGGATGTTGGAGACTAGCACACAATGATGTTACAGACAGCACCCAAAGATGTTAGAGACTAGCTCACAATAATGTTACAGACAGCACCCAAGGATGTTAGACACAGGGCTTAAGTATGTTATAGACCAGCACAGAAAGATGTTACAGACTGCTCACAAGGATGTTGGGGGAGAGTACAAAAGGATGCTAGAGGCAGCAAATAATGATGTTAAAGACAGCACCCAAGGATGTTAAAGACTGCACACAAGGATGTTAGAGACAGTACCCAATGATGTTAGGGAGAGTACAAAAGGATGTTAGAGGCAGTAAATAATGATGTTAAAGATAGCACACAATGATACAAGGGGACAACACACACGGATGTTAGAGGAAGCACATAAGGATGTTACAGGCTGCACATAAGGATGTTAAATACTGCACACAAGGATGTTATGGAGAGTACATAATGATGTTAGAGACAGCACATAAGGATGTTATAGACTAGTAGTTACATACTGCGGTGTATCTTATACAGCGCATTATTGGGCTTACATTACTGGAACTGGTCAGCCGAGGAATGTGCTTTCCTATGCTGATCGGTACCAGTAATGTAAGTGTGGTGATGCAGTGTATAAGACAATAGCATTTACAGTATGTCTACAGGCACATAGACATCCCCTGTGGCTTAACCTATCATGTGTGTCATCCAAGGGTTGACTACGGGGGAATCTTAGAGAATAATGGCCAGCGGGGGGGGGGGACAGAATCAACCAGATGAAACTAAAGGTAAGACACAAGTAAGATTATCAAAAATCTCACTTTACTTATGATTTTTGCTAATCACGACCTATAGGTCTCAATTCTTTCCTTCTGGGGAGCCAAGAGGTCCTCTTTAAATTGCTATGTTATTAGTGTAACATAGTATTGTGGTGACAAAAGGGGACTTATGGTCAGTCTTGTCCATACCTTATATTATATATCAGTGACTATGGACAAAGGTCAAAGATCCAAGCTAATCTACTTGTGCTGTATAATCCTCAGTCCCATTCTCCCTCAGGATTCTGCCTGGTTCAGGAACCTGTCTTGTCTTGCTTTGAAAGTCTAAACAGATAGCTTCCCCAGCTGGATACAGTATCTCAGATATGGTCAAAACAATGCATGCTACAGGGGGAGGACTGCCTCCTTTGGCCTGCTCCATACCACCCTCCCAATGCATCCAAACATTGCATTTGCCTTCTTGCCTGCAGCACCCCATTGCCTGGCTTCAGCTTCTCTCATCAATGACTCCTAGATCACTGGTATCCCAGGTGAATGCAGTGGCGGGACTCATGGCAGAGCAATACTGGAAAAGGCTCCAGCACCCTGGAACTCTAACCCCCCCCCCAAGGAATCTAAACCTGTGCATTTGTTCTGTGTCACCATAGGTATCAGTACCCTTCCTCTGCCTTATGGGCTCAAGTTAAGGAGCTTGGGTAGATAACTCCTATGGGGATTCATTACCCAAAGGTGTTGAGTTAAAACACAGATATTAGATTGTGTGTTGTTTCCAACCAGGAAAAGAGTAAGTGGACTAGCTAATATGTTAGTACTGCACCCAGAGAAACAATACCAACCCGCTGTGACCCCCTCTAGCACATCTCTCTCAGCTCCCACACAATGCAGTCACAGTTTGTCCAAAATACAGTATAATTATTAGCACTCTACTAGTAATACGCACACAAACAGAAAAGCAAGAGGAAGGAGCTGCTGTTAGAACTTTACTACTGTACTGGACTAAAGAACTAGAACTCTAATACAGGGAACTTCAATTTAGGGCAAAAACAAACAAAAAACAAGCAAAAAAAAGAGTGTGTTTGTCTGAGCTGGGTGAAGGAATTGTTATCTGTGCAGTTAGCTAGGTGAAGAAAGGAACTGTGAGTTAGGGGAGTGGCTTAAAGAGAAGGAAGCCAGGTGTTTGCATTTAAAAACTGACCTAGATAGCTTGTGGCACAGAACAGCAAGAGGAAGGAGCTGCTGTTAGAACTTTACTGGGACTATATTGCCCTCCATCCCTCCCCTCCACCCTTAGCCGGTTCTACTTTTATAGGCAAAGAATTTGACTGACAACAGGAACTTCCTGCTTGGGAGCAGGAAGGGAGTTATCATAGAGGCACAAAAGACTCACCATGCTAGAAGGAAAAGAGTAGCTCTGCATCCCCCCCCAGCTGCTGGCGGTCTGACTCTGACTGAGTAAGAAGGCGACTACTGAAGAATATAGGAGCTTACTGTCCCAGAACAAGAAGATCAGGAGCTTTAAGGGCACAGAGACAGTGGGAAAGTAGGGAGAAAAAAAATATATAAAAAAATAAAATAAACAGAGAGAGGAAAGAGTAAGTATACAAAACAACAGTTAAGGGGCCACAAATAAGACATGATGGGAGTGGTGCAGTGCAGTGGGCTGTGGAGCAGCAGTCTTCCGGGAGACATACTGGAGGATGTGGCGTTGTCCCATCTGCATGCACCTCTCTGGGCTGAGGGAGGAGGTTGCTGATCTGCAGACAGAGTTGGCCAGGATTCGGGGGACCTCTTTTCCCACCCAGGGACCATCAGGGCCACCGTTGCTGCCTCAGAGGTTGCCAAGAAAAAGGAACGGTTGGACCACAGTGGGCTCAGGGAGGGTGAGGGTGGTGGAACAGAGGTGCATGTGCTGTTCTGGCAGTGTGTGGTTCCTCTATGAAGGCACTCACAGTGGAGATGAAGGAGGATGCTGGGAACCTCCACAAAGGAGACCCACAGGAGGGTGGCATGAGACCCCACAGGGGAAGGAAACAACTCCTGTGGGGGACTCCATTGTTAGGAGGGTAGAACTGGGGGAGAGAGCGGAGAGGGAGGTAAGGTGCCTGCCTGATGCCATGGCTTGCAGGGACAGGGAGAGAATACTCAGGATCGCTGAAGCAGCTGCATGGGGGAGTGAGCTGGATGTCATTTCCACCTAGGGACAAATGACCTGGCTGGTAAAGGGATTAGAGCAATGCAGGCAGAGTTTGTGCAGTCGGGGAGGGGCCTTAGGCAAGTATCACGCACGATAACCTTCTCAGAAGTGCTGCCTGTCTATGGTATGGGTGAGGCTAGAATGCTCTATGCCATGGGATTCAATCAGTGGTTGAAAAACTGGTGCAGAGCTCAAGGTTTTGTCTTCATTGGGGACTGGAGGTCCACCTGGAGGGATGTAGGCCTATACTGGTGCGATGGTCTGCATCTGTCAATGAGGGGAACCAGGATCCTAGGCGATAGGTTTAAATGCTTTGTTGGCAAGCATTTAAACTAGCCAAGGGGGAGACACTGAAAAGGAGAAGGGAAATTCTAGCCCATCCTCAAAAATCAGGGTAGTTAGTGAGGTAAACACCAAGATAGAGAAGTTGATAGGAAGAAGGGCAGGGGTAAATGGAATAAAAGACAAAGGCAGTAAGGACAAGGATGGGGCAAAAAGGGGAAAGGCCATCAAACAATGGACGGTGATGAGCACAAATGCCCAAAGTCTAGGTGACAAGCTCCCTGAAATGGTGGCCTTGATGGAAGCGGGATGCCTGGATATTGTGGCAGTCACAGAAACATGGTATACAGAGAACCATGACTGGGATGTCAACATACCAACATACCAAGGTACACAATCTACAGGAGGGACAGGGAGGATAGAAGAGGAGGAGGAGTAGCTCTCTATATAAGGGAAGAGGGAGGAAATGGACAGGGAAATGATAGAAGGCATCCTTAGGATTGCAGAGAAAGGGGAGATCTTGCTGATGGGAGACCTGAATATGCCAAATGTTAACTGGAGCACCTTTGCTGCAGCCACATCCAAGAGCAGGGCCATTCTCGATGCCCTACAGGGGGCATGCCTCAGACAGACAGTGTTGGAACCCACTCGGGAGGAAGGGAGCAATCTTAGACCTGGTACTCTCAAATGGGAATGGAGAGAGGATCTCAGATCTAGAAGTGTGTAGCCATCTGGGAACAAGTGACCACCAAACAGTGTGGTTCACGATAAACTCAGCTATAGAGTCAAGCCATACAAAAGTGAAGGTACTGGACTTCAGGAGGGCTGAGTTTGTCAAAATGGGAGCCATGGCATCAGGCAGGCACCTTACCTCCCTCTCCGCTCTCTCCCCCAAAAAGCACTAGCAAACAGGCAAGAAGCAGGGGTGGAGCAACAATGGAAACATCAAAACTGCCATCACAGAGGCAACAAACCTTTACGTGAAACAAATAACAATTCAAAATGAAAGAAGAAAACACTATGGTTCTCAAAAGAGGTGATGGGAAAGGTTAGGGAGAAAAAGACAGCATTCAGGAAGTATAAGGAAACACAGAAGGAGCAGGACAGAGAACTGTACCAGTTAAAGCAGAAGGAAGCGGGGAAAGCAATCAGAATAGCAAAGGCCCAAACCCAGGAAAAGATAGCCAACTCAGTTAAGAAGGGGGATAAAACCTTTTATTGGTACATTAGGGAGTAAAGAAAGACAAAGGGAGGGATACTGAGGCTGAATAAAAAGGAGGGTGGGTGGGCAGAGAAGGACAATGAAAAAGCAGGGATACTGAACGAATACTTCTGCTCAGTATTTACAAAGGTAGAGGAGGGGGAGGTTCCTAATCCAGTCAATAGAAGTACTCTGGATAGGGGGGCACTGTCAGTCCTTTCACAGAAGAAAGGGTTCTGAAAGAACCCCTAGAACTGAAGGTAGACAAAGCAATGGGGCCTGATGGGATTCACCCCAGAATTCTTAAAGAATTAAAGGGAGAACTAGTAACACCATTGACTACCTTTTTAACAAATCATGGGAGGATAGTGTGGTACCTGAGGACTGGAGGAGGGCAGATGTGACTCTCCTTCACAAAAGTGGGAGCAAGACAGAGGCAGGAAACTACAGACCTGTCAGTTTGACCTCAGTGGTAGGGAAAATGATGGAATCACTTTTTGAAGGAAAGAATTGTTGAGTACCTAGAGGCCAGTGGGGCACAGGACCCAAGGCAGCATTGATTCACAGTGGGAAGGTCATGTCAGATGAATCAAATCATTTTCTTTGTCTGGGTGACCAAAGTAGTAGACCAGGGAGGGGCTGTGGACATGGCCTACCTAGACTTTAGCAAGGCATTTAACACAATCCCGCACAAAAGATTAATAAACACATTAGGCAGCCTGGGAGTGGGTCCCAGGGTGGTAGCCTGGCTAGAACATTGGCTGGACAACAGGATGCAGAAGGTAATAGTAAACAGAGTCCACAGTGAAGAAAGGGGGGTTACTAGTGGGGTACCATAGGGTTCAGTACAGGGTCTGGTCCTTTTTAATGTCTTTATAAGTGACATTGCAGAGGGACTGGAAGGAAAAGTATGTCTCTTTGCAGACGACACAAAGATCTGCACCAGGGTTGATACACCAGGTGGGGTGGAAAGGATGAGAAGGGACTTGACAAGGTTGGAGGAATGGTCAAATGTATGGCAGCTTAGCGTCAACGCAAAGAAGTGCAAAGTAATGCACCTGGGGAACAAAACCCAGGGAAGAGTACACAATGGAGGGTGAGATACTGACAACAACAAAATGGAAAGGGCCTGGGGTAGTTATATCAGATGACCTAAAGGTGGACAGCAATGTGAGAAGGCAGTAAGGAGGGTCGGGGATATTGGGGTACAGGGAGACATCACAAGTAGAAAAACAAGAAGTTGTTATCCTCTGTACAGATAGTTGGTGAGACCCCATCTGGAGTACTGTGTGCAGTTCTGAGACCCAATCTCCTCAAAGACATAGACAGTGTGGAGGCTGTCCAGAGGACGGCAACCAAAATGGTGCAGGGTCTGCACCAGAAGTCATACGAAGAGAGACTAAAGGAGCTTACTATGTATACCCTTGGAGGAAAGGAGAGGGAGAGAGAGGGGACATGATAGAAACTTTCAAGTACCTCAAGAGAATCAACAAAGTCCAAGAGGGTAGCATCTTTCAGAAAAAGAGATGTGCAAGAGCAAGGGGGCACAATTTGAAGATAGAGGGGGGATGGCTCAGAAGTACTGTGAGGAAGTATTTTTTCATGGAGAGGGTTGTGGATGCATGGAATAGCCTTCCTGGGGAGGTCGTAGAGTTAAAAACAGTTGGGGAATTCAAGAATGCATGGGACAGACATAAGGCAATTCTAGTTGGGGGGTAGGAGGAAATAGGCTGGTGGTTATCTAGGATCTGCAGCTTATCCATTAGGTAGGGAAATGGGCATGCTAGGTGGGCCAAGCGGTCCTTATCTGTCATCAAATTCTATGTTTCTATGTTTCTAAAAGCATATAACGAAGGAATTTCTTGGGGAGGTAGGAATAAGGTCCTAGGGGAAGGAAATGGAAGGGAAGGGTTAACTTGAATGCAGTATCACCAGCTTTTTTTGGGGAGGCTGATCTTCTGGTGCCTTTCCTAGGCACAGCCCAAAATAATAATGTAGCCTGCTCCCAATCTCAGTCAAAAACTCAGTGCTCCTGGCCAACTGTACTGTTGGACTACTACCCAGTCCCCTCCAGTTAGTGGTTACATTGGAAATGTTTAGGTGGAGAACTCTCACATCTAGATTTCTAGGTGGTAGAACTTTCCTACCTTAGTGTAGAAAGATGACAGAGGTGGTGGAACTGTCATACAATTTTTTAAGAGGTGGTGGAATTGAGTTCCAGTGGTTCCTGCCCAATTTCACCTCTGCCTTTGGTACTAGTAGATACCCCTAATCCTAGTGAGCCTGGGTGCCCAGCTGTCAGAGCAGTGTAGGCTCAGTGACATTGCACGTTGATGGCCGACATTGGTGCACTTCAATTAAACAATGGCACTTTGTAGCATCCCCCACATTCTAATCTTGTCTTTCATTGTTCACTTGGGAACAGTAGCAGGAGGCTTTTCAGGACAGAGATTTGGTTTTATCTTCTGTTTTAACTGTAATATTTTAATAGTTTTGTATCTGAAATTAGTTCTGTGTGTTAAAAATTACTACTTAGAGTTAGAACAGTTACTTGGGCTGTGATATTGTAACTATTGGGGCTTGTATGAACACTTGTTTGGCAGTGATAATTAGAGTGAAATTTAATGTGATGTTTGCCCGGTAAATACTGAAAAGCCACTGGGGGTTGGGATTGAAGGGCTGTGCATTTCTGTTTGTGAGTGAAATTTGAAGCAACAGGAACTGGTGGGCCTGTGACATCATACGGTACCTGATGTCTGCATAGACACAATGTTAGTGGGACTGGACACACACTGGACTGTATGTGTTTGTGAGACTTGGGAACTTTATTGGTGGGGTTAAAATTGGGTTTGTAAATAACTGCAGTCAGTATAGAGAGAGAGAGACTGTATTCAAGGGGGAAGGGACTGAGAAAAGGGGTATGTGCCATTATAAACAGAGAGGGACAAACAGGATGGCCATATTCCACCATGGCAGGCATCTTCGGAAGGATTGTAGACTGCACAGGCTGTGGGATGGCAATAATTCTCAATTGGGCCTGGAGAGAGGGAGGCTGCCCACTCTGTAGACAGCTGTCTTGTATCAGGAGTGAAGTATATTGGTTAAGGAGGAAGCTGGGGGAGTTGGGGGGGTGTCCAATGATAAGGGGTGTAGATATGGGCAGCAGAAGGGTGGGGCTGAGGGGATGCTGGAGCAATGCTCAGAAATTACAGGACGTTATGTTACAGCAGGCAGGAGGGGGGATATTAGGGACAGAGGACCCTTAGATAGGGATGTTAATGCTAAGGGGAAAGCGTACGGGGTAAACATTCCAAATATAAAGAGAGTGGAGGGGGAAGAGTCAGGAGGGGCTGTTGTGGGGAAGCCTAGAAGAGCAGACATCGAGAAGGGAGGGGCTGTTGTGGGGAAGCCTACAAGAGCAGACTGTGGGAAGGGAGCTCCTAAGGAGAACAGAGCAAGAGGGGAGGAAGAGGAGCAGTTTAGAGGGGCAGTCGGGGGAAACTCGGGTTACTTGATGGAGGCTGGCATAGAGTGTTACAATAAATTTGAGCTACTAAGCAACCTAGAGGGGGAGGAAGGGGTTGGTGAAAATGAGGAAACTGATACAGTGACCGGGGAGAGGGAGTCGGATGCCCATAGGGCACCACAGACCGGCAATGGAAAGGATAGAAATAGTCCCAGAGGGAGAAGGGGAAACATAAATGTTAAGCAGATGGGGGAGATGCAACATATTGCAGACATGAGGGAGGAGAGCACAACTGGAGAGAAACTGGGAGACAAGGAGGTGGGGGAGGGGCCCCCTTTCAGCAGGGGTCAGTACCAAGGATGGGACCCTTGTAAAGGGGGACCCACAGAGTGCCCTGGAGGTAGGGGCATTATTACAAGGGGAGGAGGCTGTGTGGGGAAGGGAAACCATCAGGCCAGGATAAATAGTCTGGATAAGAGAAGGTTAGGGACATCTGTCTGGGGGTCTGAGTTAAGTGGGCAAAATAACAAGGGAGGCAGAAAGGGGAGGGTGACAAGGGGTCTCTAATAAGGCAGAAAGACTCCCATGGAATTGAGATAACGAATAAAGGGGGGGATGGGGGGTTGAGAGTTCATAGTGGAGATAACCATGGCGGTGTTAAGGTTCTGTTATTGGGAGATCTGATGATTAGGGGTATCCAGTGGGAGGGACAGGGGGGGTGGATGCCATGGCCAGGTGAAGGTAGTGAGTATCTCTGGGCTGACAGTGCACAGAGCAAAGTTCATGGTATCTAACTGGTTAGGGATTGTGGAGGGAACCAGATTTCTGTGCATTTGAGATCTAATGATCTAGAGGAAATAGCAGTTTGGAAATCCAGCAAGGTTCCAAGAACTTGCCAGAGTCTGTCGGGATAATGGATGCAACATTTCTTTTCGGAGATATTGCCAGTACCAAAGGCCTCAGTGGAGAAAAATGAAGATCACAGAGGTTAATGACTGGCTCAGGAAGTGGGTGAAGAGAGTGGTTGGGGTGTTAGGGAACTGGAAAGGAGTTTGGGAGGATAAGGGACTGTATGCCAAGGACAGGCTTCATCTTGCCCCATTAGGGAAGGAAGTTCTTAAACAGGGGATGGCTGACTACATTCAAGAAAGGTGGGGTTTAAACTTGTGAGGGGGAGGGATAGGGAGGGCTGACCAGAAGCCCTCTCCTCTGGATGAGGGAAGTAGCCTTCAAACCCAAGGGGAAGGGGGAAACAGACTGGGAGTGGAGGTTTCAGGAGGAGCAGAGGGAGGATGGAAGTATAAGGAACCTGGGTGGGGTCTGACAAAGGGGATCAGGGATAAAGGGTGGGAGGTGGTGTAAGTAAATGCCAGGAGCTTGGGAAACAAGTTGCCAGAGTTCCAGGCCATGCTGTTCGGTGGGGGGTGGATGTGGCGGTGGTCACGGAAACGTAGGCCAACAAAAACCATGACTGGGACCTAAACATGCGGGGGTACACTGTGCTTAGGAAGGATAGAAAGGAGGGCAGAGGGGGTGGAGTGGCTATGTTCATTAGAGATGACATAGAAATTGCTAGGGTAGAAGAGGCAGAGGGAAACGTGGAGGTCTTATGGGTCACCTTACGAACCCCAGCAGGAAGTAAGGTCAAGCTGGGTGTAGCACATAGGCCCCCCAGGATGGGTGATGTTCTGGAGGATGGTTTGCTGGACAACATTGCCCAGTGTGGACCAAAAGGGGAAGGAGTGGTGTTGATGGGGGACCTTAATATGCCAGGTACAAACTGGGGAACCATGTCCTCTAAGATGGCCAAGGAGCAGAGGCTGCTGGACGGTTTCCAGGATGTGTTCTTAACACAGGATGTGATGGAGCCCACAAGGGAGGGACATGTCCTGGACGTGGTTCTGGCAGATGGGGATCTGGTAAGGGACCTGGCTGTAGAGGATCCCCTGACTGGGAACGACCACATACTGCCTGGTTTCAAATAAGCATGGGGGGAGGGGGTGAGATCTAGGACACTGGCAGTGGACTTTAGGGGGGCAGGCTTTGTGGGCATGGGAAATATTCTCAAGGATCACTTGAAGGGGATTACATCAATGACAAATGTGGAAAAGAGATGGGAGGTCATAAAACGGGGACTTCATGCAGCAGTCAGGACCTGCGCTAAGGTGAAACATAAGGGAACAAGGTCACATAAACCATGCTGGTGGTCCAGTGAGGTTCAGGTAGCGGTCAGAGAAAAGAAGGCGGCCTACAAAAAATATAAAACAACAAGAGGGGATAGGGATAAAGAAATGTACCACCTTGCATCTAGAAAAGTCACCCGGATGGTGAGGGGGGCAAAGTCCAGTAAAGAGCAGCGGCTGGCATAGGGAATACATGGAGGGGAAAAGGGGTTCTTCCGGTACATTGGGGAGTGGAGAAAAACTAAGGGCCATCTCATCAGATTGAGATCAGAAGGAGGGTGGGTGGAAGAGGCGAGGGACCAGGCAGAGGTATTAAATGAGTACTTCACCTCTGTGTTCACTAGGGAGGGGGATGGGATATCTACAAAGCAAGGCACGATGGGGATACAAGCGGCAGTGAGTGGGATCAGGGGAGCAACAGAAATGGAGCAAGAGGGAGGAAGGGAGAGGTACCCCAGGGGTGTCAGATCAGGATAAGGATAAAAAGGCCGGTAAGGTGGAGGGGACGGATGATGCTATCTCCACCAAAAGGGTGTGGATAGCCCTCAAGACCCTAAAGAAAGACAAATCTCCTGGGCCGGATGGCATTCATCCGAGATTACTATGGGAATTGGTGGACATACTGGCTGCACCCCTGGCGGAGCTCTTCAACAGGTCACTTGAGACAGAGAGGGTACCTAGGGATTGGCGAGAGGCACATGTGGTGCCAATCCATAAAGGGGGGTCAAGGGAAGTACCAGGTAACTATAGACCCATCAGTTTGACCTTGGTGGTGGGAACATTAATGGAGAGTATACTAAAGGAACGATTGGGGGTGTATTTGGAGGAGGTGGGAGGTCTGGATAGTCGGCAACATGGGTTTATGCCAGGTAGATCATGTCAAACCAATCTTGTGGAGTTCTACGAATGGATAACATCAGAACTGGACAGGGGAAAGCCTGTGGATGTATTATTCTTGGACTTCAGCAAGGCGTTTGACTCTGTCCCCTCAATGGTCTGGTGGAGAAACTGATGGGGTTGGGAGTAGGCCCTTTGATGGTCAGATGGATTGAAAACTGGCTAGCTGGACGCACCCAGACAGTAGTGGTCGGTGGGGAGCTCTCGAACCCTAGAGAGGTCAGTAGTAGGGCACCGCAGGGCTCGGTCCTGGGTCTGATCCTGTTTAATGCATACATATCGGACATCAGGGAGGGTATAGGGTGTGAAATGAGTCTCTTCACTGATGACTCCAAGATGGGAGCAGTAGTTGAGGGGGAAGAGGGGAGGTTGGCCCTGCAAGGGGACCTGGGGACCTGGACACCCTGGAAAGCTGGGCTCACACATGGAAATTAAATTTCAATATCACCAAGTGCAAGGTGTTACATCTTGGGCGGGGAAACCCTAAACACAGGTACACCCTGGAAGGGGATGTGCTGGAGGCCTCAGTAGGGGAAAAAGACCTAGGGGTCATGGTGGATGCATGTATGAATAATTCTGAGCAGTGCAGGAGAGCCGCTAGCAAGGCAAACAGGATGTTGGGATGCATCATAAGGGGGATCACCTCTAGGAGCAGGGAAGTGATTATGCCGCTGTACAATGGACTGGTTAGACCACACCTTGAGTACTGTGTACAGTACTGGAGACCACACTTGAAGAGGGACATACAGCTCCTGGAGAGGGTACAGAGGAGGGAAACTAAGATGATACGAGGACTAGGGGATTTGACATATGAGGACAGACTTGAGAAGCTCTGCCTGTTTTCATTGGAGGAGAGGAGAGACGGGGACATGATTGAGGTCTTCAAGTACCTCAAGGAAATAAATAGGGTAAACATGGAGGGATCTTAGACTAAAGCAGGAGGTATCACCAGAGGGCATGGTTTGAAGTTGGAAGGTGGAAGGGTGAGGGGGGAAAAGAGGAGGAGTTTTTTCACTGAGAGGGTGGTGGACTCTTGGAATGCACTGCCTGGTGAGCTGGTTCAGAGATCCACAGTGGAGGGCTTCAAGAGAGGGTGGGACAGACACAGAGAGTGGATGTATCGGATGATGGCCTAGCCCAGGGGGTGGGGATGGATGATGGGGGTTTCTGGAACATGGGGGAAGAGCCTCAGCACCCAACTAGGGATCTGAGGTTTGAGCAGACTCGATAGACCGTAAGGCCTAATCTTCTGGCAATTAGTATGTTAGTTTGGCCTAGACCCACAGCCTGGTGTCACTCGGGGCCTGATAGAACTATGTACAGAATTGCTGTTGCATGACCCAAGGTCTCTGTTTTATTATGCTGGATTATGAGGCTGGCAGGCCTCTGTCTCTGGCTGCAGTCTTGGCTGGATGTACAGACTCCATCCTGCAGTCTGATGTCACCTCTAACACTCCCACAGCACTCCCTGCCAGTTACTCTCTGGCAGTTCATGCAGATTCAGCTGAGCGTTTGCTCTGTTGGTCTCTCACTCTTGGGATATCTTGAGGACCCAAGACTTAAACTACTATAGGGGGGCAGTATGCGTGCAGGCCCACAGGCTCCGAGGAGGAGGAGGAGGTCAGTGAACCTCCCCTCTACAGTGATGGAAGAGGTCTGGAGGGAGGAGTCGGAAGGGGTGAGAATACAGTTAGCAAAGGGTGGAGGGGGTGAGACTGCACACAGAGGGAATAAATGTGAATAGAGGGAAGAGAAGGAAAGTCAGATTCTAAGTGGAGGGTGGTGTCTCTGAAAGCATGGAGTCTTGGAAACAAGATGGATGACCTACAGACACTATTAGCATACAGGAGGGTGGACATAGCTATATTAACCAAGACTTGGGCAACATCACACCATGACTGGGACCATGTGATTCCTGGATATAAACTAAACTGGGGGGACAGGGTAGTCAGGAAGGGGGAAGGGGTGGCAGTTTATATCAGGGTGAGAATAACCTGCACGAGGGAGGAGTCGGAGGAAGGGGAGGTGGAGGCATTATGGATTCAGTTAAGGTCCTATAGAGGGAGAAAGGTGAGGTTGGGGGTGGTTTACAGACCACCCGATCAGGATGAGGAGAGTTACAGGGAATTGAGCTCACAAATATTGGAAGCTGCTGGAAAAGGAGAGGTGGTAATTGTGGGGGACTTCAACCTGCCCAAGGTGGAATGGAGCATACCCTCCATAACATGTACTAGGAGTCAGGTGATCCTGAAAGGACTGCAGAGTGGATTCCTGACTCAGGGCATTACTGAACCAACAAGAGCTGAGGCAATTCTTGATCTGGTGCTCATGAATGGGGAGCATGTACAGGAAATAATGGTCAGGGAGCCACTGGGTGGAAGTGACCATTGCACAGTGTGGTTCCAGTTGGATATGGGCAGGGAAAGCATCCCGACTAAGACCAAAATCTTGGATTTCAGGAGGGCAGACTTCAGGAAAATGGGCGAAGTGCTAAGGAGCCATTTGGCAGGCATCAAAGCAGATATGGGGGTGGACCAAAGGTGGTCCATCATTAAGGAAGGAATACTGGTTGCCACAGATGAGTGCATTAGGCTGAGAGGTAAGAACACAAGGGCCAAAGCACCCAGCTGGTTCAGTTCTGGGGTTGGCCAGGCAGTAAAGGAAAAGAGGTTGGCTATAGACAATTCAGGAAGACCAAAAGAGAGGTGGATAGGGAAAATTACCTAAGGTAGGCTAGTGAGGCAAGTAAGGAAGTCCGGTGAGCAAAGGCACAGAAGGAGCTGCAGATAGCTGAAGGAATTAAGAAAGGGGAGAAGGCTTTCTTTCACTATATAAGTGAGAAATGGGACAAGAAGGAAGGATTTTTAGGCTTAGAAAGGGGTGGAGTGGGTGGGGATAATGGGGAAAAGCAGAGATACTAAATGAATAATTCTGTTTGTCTTCACCAGGAGAAAGATGACCAGTGCCTTTAGGAAGGAGAAGAGGAGCAGGGAGGAAGGGAGGGAACACAGAGGTAGTGATAGAGAAGGATAGATTGAGGGAGGGTCTGCTGGCATTGAAGGTGGAGAAATAACCAGGCCTGGACAGAGTACATCCAAGGGTTCTAAAGGAACTGGCTGAGGAGCTGGCAGGGCCACTGGCAGACCTATTTAATAGTTCACTAGAGTCAGGTGTGGTATCACGAGACTGGAGAACAGTACATGTAGACATGTAGTGCTCCTCCACAAAAGCAGTCCTAAGAACATCTCAGAGAATTGCAGACCAGTCATTTTGGGCAAGCTCATGGAGACCATACTAAAGGAAAGGTCGATGGAATATTTAGAGGAGCTTGGTCTCCAGGATGCGAAGCAGCATGGATTCATGGGGGGGGGGGGTTCATGTCCAATGAATCTGATTGACTACTTTGACTGTGTAACTATGACAGTAGACAGGAGCCAAGCGGTAGACATCCTCTATTTTGATTTCAGCAAGGCCTTTGACTCTGTGCCCCACAAAAGGTTGACCAGGAAGTTGCTGAATCTTGGGATTGGGGAAAAGATGGCCAGATGGGTAGAAAACTGGCTGAGAGACAGAACCCAGAGGGTGGTTGCTGGGGGGGGGGTTGGAGTTATCTGGTACCAGAGAGGTAACCAGTGGGGTCCCACGGGGCACTGTACTGGAGCCAGGGTTGTTCAATGTCTTCATCAATGACATTGGGGATGGCATTAAGGGCAAAATGTGCCTATTCGCAGATGACACCAAGCTCTACAGGAGAGTAGGCACAGCTGAAGGGATACAGGACCTACAGGAAGATCCGGAAAAGCTGGGGAGGTGGTCGAGGATCTGGCAGCTTGGCTTCAATGCCATAAAATGCAAAGTTATACATATATTGGAGCCAAAAATCCTAGGACAGAGTACTACCTGGGTGGGGTCTGAGTATCTGCATCAGAGGAGGAGGAGAAGGACCTGGGAGTGATGATCACTAGTGACCTGAAGCGCTCCACACAGTGCAAGAAAGCAGCAGCAAAAGCAAACAAGATGCAGGGATGCATATCTAGGGGGATCAGTAGTAGGAGAGAGGAGGTTATAACTGCCCTTGTACAGGTCACTGGTAAGGTCACATCTAGAGTATGGAGTTCAGTACTGGTGCCCGCATCTCAAAAAGGACATTAACCTGCTGGAGAAGGTCTAGAAGAGGGCTAAGATGATAGTGGGTCAGCAGGGTAAGGCATGCGAGGAGAGGTTGAGGGCACTGAACATGTACTCCCTGGAAGACAGGAGAGAGTGAGAGGGGATATGATTGGAACCTTCAAGTACTTGAAAAGGATAAATAGGGTTGATAAGGAGAATCTCTTTAAGTTGAGTGGCAACCATAACACTAGGGGGCACAGTCTTAAGCTGGAGGGTGGGAGGTTTAGGAGGGAGGTTAGGAGGCACTTCTTCACAGAGAGGGTGGTAGACACTTGGAATACACTGCCGGAAGAGGTCATCTCGTTAAAGATAGTAGGCAGCTTTAAGAGAGGCTGGGATAAACATAGGGGGAAAGTAAGGATCAAGGGTAGGGAGGATGGGAGTAGTGGGGAGGGAGGGCAGGGACTTTAGCTCAAGCTATGGACCCTGCAATATGAGCAGACTTGAGAGACCAAATGGCTTTCTTCTGCTGGCTTCCTCGTATGTTCGTATGACTCTGCAGCTTACCTTGTTGTGACGATTAGCACAGTGGCCATCAGCCATGCTGATTCTTTCTCCACTTAAACACCTCTGATTTGTCTCTGGAAAAGTGTCTCTAGTTGCATGCTAAGGCTCCGTGGCAGGATGACTTACCCAGCATGCAGATGCCTTCAGCTACAAACTTCAGTATCCCTCTCTGACAATGCTGTGAGCTGCAGTCTTCTCCTCAGTGGCCATATAAGCACACTTTCCCTTCAAAGTTTCTGCGCAGCTCCCTTCTCGCTTATGCAGATGGGGGGGTCTGCTTCTCCCCACACACCACAACAGACTGACAGGCCAGGCAGATCTGTCTGGCTGCCACTCAATAGCCAATTGGCTGCCTCACTTCTGGGCAAATATTAAAATCCCCCAAAGTCCCTAGAATCCTCTGTGGCTCCATAGCAGACTTCTAAATTTGACTGGTTATTATGCTAGCCTCTGACCCCAATGCAGAGGTGCGAGGGGTCAAAATTGGCTGTGATTGCTGTCACATTTGTAGTCCAAGGGGCCCTGGGCACACACATCTGCCTTCAAATGGCTCCTGCCCTGAAAATGTATCTGTTTTCCTCCAGGTTGTGTTAAGGTGGTTGCACTTTGTAGTCTAATTGGGTCAGTGATCGGGACAAATCCCCAGTCGTCGTAAGTTCCATTGTGCTCCTTTGTTAGTAACAGCAGAGACGACTCTGATGTGTGTCATGAGCCACTGCACTAATGAAACAGGAGCAAAAAGAAATTCCAGCCCTCTTCTTCCCCTTCGGCTCCTACTCTGGCCCTTGTATGGCAATCCAGGTCTCTGGGGCCAGAGGGAACAGTGGCATAGATGGCTGGGCTTCATGGAGCCACAAAGGTAAACCCCCAATTTTGAGAGGGGCACCGGGGTCTGGGCACAAATTTTGGAACAACATTAAAGAACTGAATGGAAAATCTGTCCCCCCGCCCAGCTGCTAATAAATGTCTCACTCTCCCAGGACCCCTGTTGATTGCCGATACCCTCAACACCACATTTTCTGATCTTAACGATGTCCTTCCTCCTAACTTCTTCGACCCGGCCCCAGACTTGCCCTCCAGCTCACCCCTTAAAGCATCCACCCCCGTTTTCAAGCTCCGAACAATCACCCCCCAGAGGCATGACCATATTTAACTAAAGCCCTTTGGAAAACGCACTTTAGTAGCGACTCGCAGGACCTAAAACTAGTCCTCCCCTTAGACTTCATTATCTCCCCGCTCACTGGCATCCTAAACTGGTCCCTCTGTCATGAACAATTCCCCTCATGCTGGACAACAGCTGTCATCACCCCAATCTTAAAAAGTGGGGATCGCACCTCCCCGGGCAACTACCGCACCATCTCAATTCTTCCCCCCCTCTCCAAGGTGCTAGAAAAAATAGTGTCAGATCAGCTGTCGGATTATCTCACTAAATACGACCTTCTCTGCCCCGAACAGCATGGTTTCAGAAAAGGCCACAGTACTACAACTACCCTTCTTGAATACACCACTTTTATAAGCAAAGCCCTTGAACGAGGGCACCTAGTTGGATCTGCCTATATTGACTTAACCAAGGCGTTCGACTCTGTCAGTCACACACTCCTAATCCAATCCCTGCATTGCATGGGCCTGTCCCTGGATGCTACTGCATGGTTTAAAAGCTACCTCAGTGACAGAACCTAGAGGGTCAAGTTAAACTCCACACTCTCGGCCAGTAAACTGGTACTTTTGGGAGTTCCCCAAGGCTCAGTACTGGGCCCCTCTTGTTTAACATTTACTTGAATACTCTCCCAAAGGTCTGCCTGGGACAAATGCTTCTGTACGTCAATGACATGGTTAGATTTGACAGCCATTCGGACCCCCACTCCTTTAAATCCTCCCTGCAATGCTCCTTTTCTGAAGCTGAGGCTTGGTTCTCAGAGCACCGTCTTGTCCTGAATTACAAAAAGACCAAGGCCATGCTTTTAATCCACAGACAAAATAAGCTTAAAAATGTTCCCCTCAACATCATTAACATCCAGGGTTCCCCCCTTGACCTTGTGCCCACCTTTAAATACCTGGGCATCACCCTTGACTCCTCGCTCACGTACTGTGAACACATCAATCTACTCAGCTATCAATTCCAGACTAGGTCTCTTATATGGGCACAGGGGGTGTTTGCCTCCTGATGCCCTAGGTCTTGCTGTGACATCATCGGTGATCTCCCTTATTGACTATGGGATTTTATCTGTGGCACGGCCGACCTCATTGCCCTGCATTGAATCATCATCTCCCTAAATAAAGCCTGCAGGTCAGTCACTGGATGCTACCATTGGACACACACCTGTGAGCTCTATAGATGCACCACCTGCTTTAATTTTGAAGACAGACAGTTACCAGACCAGTCTCCTTGCTAGGAAGTGCTCCCTAAACACCTGCCCCCAGGTCTCTGGCACCTTGTTCAGCCCTCCACTCAGCCACGGTCTACATGGAGTTCCCTGCTAGCCCTCCTCTCTGTACCCCACTGCAGGACCTCTCTGGGCCAATGCTCCTTTTACTACAGGGCCCCCTTGCTTGAATGAAATGCCACTGGCCATCACCCTGGAACAGCGATTAGGCCTGTTTAAAACCCTACTCCGTGCTGAAATCCTCTCCCACTCCTACTGTGACTGTGGTTAGTCATTCTCCCCCTTGCCTGTGACTATAACCTTTCGATTTCTGTATCTTGTTATTGTACATGCTGGACTATTCATGATTTGACACGGGTTGGTCCATTCCACCCTTGAACTGTAACTTGTCTTCACTATATGCCTCATTGTATATACTGTTTCTAAACTTGCAATGTATGTTTTCTGGTGTGTTCTCTGTTTATTTATTATTGTATATCTTGTCATTTCTTGTAATGTATGTATATCTGACATGGAACCTTTGCAAAGGAGTCCTTGACTCAAAGGTTGTAATTCTGATTCCTTCAATAAATAAAACATATTGCTTAACAATGTTCACTATTTCTTTGTTTTCCTATTCTTTTGATTTCCATTTTGAAATGGCTAATATCACACAGAATCATGCATCTTCAAGGTACTTTATTGATGATAGTTTTTTAAGAAAAAAATGTAAAATGTTCTTTGCTCTTTATGCAAAATCTGTTTCATAGGACTTTCTCTGAGGTTGATACTGTGGGGCTGGCTTGGTAGTGCATTGCCATGCATGCAAAGTGGCGGACTTGGGTTCAGATCCTTGTCTCCAGAGTGGGAAGGGCTACACACAAGGAAGTAATGTGGCAGATGCTTTGTTGGAAGGGGTGGGTGGACTGTAAGTGGGATGCTCCACCTGAGCTCCTACATGCTGTCCGCCGGGGGTGGGGGGCATACAGGGAAAAATATGTCCCAGTCATACAGAGCAGTCTAACCGTGACCTCTGCCCATGCCCCAGCTCTGGTTCACATCTTTCCCTGCCATGGTAGCATCCAGTGAGGGCCCACTAAAAGGGGACAGTTGTGGATAACTAGCATCCAGAGGTGAGCAGGTGATCTGAAACCCAGGCTGTATGGTATAGGTGGGAGGATGGAGGAAGCCAGAAAAGGTCTAAATAGAATTAAAAGTTTCTCTCTCTGAAATAAACGAAGAACAGAAGAAAAGCAGCGTCTGTGGCAGTGCGGGCAGCTAAGCCATGTATCAAGCTGTATTGTGCTCTATGGTTATCATTGCAAATGTCCTAGTCTGTCATGTTTTGTTCCATAAAACATCTATTCACTTTCCTCAAGAAACGATTCCTGATAATGGTATAGATTCTGAGGATTCTGTACTATTTCAGCTGAGCTTGATGACATCCTTGAGAACATCCAAGAACGCAGTGTCTTTAACATTTTCTACATCCACCTTCCTCAAGCCTAGTGACAACTAACTCATGAAAGATTAGCCTGCACAAGTCCCGTTGAGAAAATGTCTTGTCAAGA
This sequence comes from Neoceratodus forsteri, assembly GCA_016271365.2. NCBI lineage: Eukaryota > Metazoa > Chordata > Ceratodontiformes > Ceratodontidae > Neoceratodus > Neoceratodus forsteri. The sequence goes on from CM028135.1 coordinate 174,732,665, forward strand.
AGGCATAAAATATTGCATAAAAAAAAAAAATCTCTTGTTCACTCAACTGAGATAGACTGGAAATGGACAGAAAATGATCCCCGTGCCACACACTGCCTCACAGCATTAAGCATCCTGACTTGTTTTTGAATTATAAATCTTAGAAAGCTCTCTGACCAGTCACAGCATACCATCAGCTGGCCAGGTTGGAGCAAAGAGCCCCCACTGATGGATGAAGTGTCAGAATGCAGCACTTGTCCTGATGTCCCTTTAAAATTGTTCTTATTTGATAAAACTGAATAGTTCACAGGATGCGACATTCAGGGAATAAGTGCCGGTGCGTGTCACTGGTGTTACAGTAATTTTTGTGACTTCCATGGAAACTTTGTAAAGTATCAGCCTGAAGATTAGGGTGGGCCAGTGGTGCAATGGATAACATGTTTGATTGTTGATCAGAAGATTGTAGGTTTGACTCAGATCTGACTCATATATTTTGGGCTTGCAGTACAGCGTATAGGACAGATAAGCTGTGAATGAGCTTGGTACATCCACTAGATGTGGGATTGAGTTCCACAACCTCCACTTGCAGACTCCAACTCTGAGCAAGTCACTTAGACTCCTCAGTGTTCCTGGGTTGCCCCTGAAAATAGGCCTTGGGTCTAGTGGGGCCTTACCCACCTATGAAGAATTAAAAAAATCCAGTTTATAGTTCATTCATTTTCTCTATTTCTCTCCTCTCTCTTTATTACTGAGGATGTTTTTTTTTATCCTCCATGTTGCCAACCAGCCTCTTTTGGCTCATGTACTCCCAGACCCTTTAACCACTTTCTATGGGGCTTAGCTGTCTGTGCAGTGAGTCCCACATGGATTACCTTCCCTGGTGGAACCATCAGGGCTGCCTAAAGCCCTCTGGAGTACAATCAGGTTTGTAGGAGGGGAGCCTAGTTGGTGGTGTGGGGCCTGCCGAACACCAGAGCACCATCCTGCCTGGTTGGGTGCTTTCCTCCAGTTTTCATTGCAGGGTCACCAGTCATGCAGTGATGCACTGCACATACATACAGAGGCATGCACGTGTGTATCTGCATCCAATGGTGGGCCCTTCCTGAGTAGATTTTCCCTCTGTGCTGCTACCAAGCTTCCACCAGGTGACAGGCAAGTAACAGAGTGAAACAACAAAAATGTGCGTGCTCTACAAGTTGGTGGTCCGGTGCCGAGTCAGGGTGCCTACCCCTTACTATGACCAAACAGAAGATACTGTGCTCTCAGGTTACTGAATAATGGACTACAGTCTCAGATTTAGTTGTTAGTATTTTATTGCAGTCATAGCAAAGGTTCATGATAATCCAAACCTCCACACCACTACTGCCTCAAGGAGAGCTTAGTGCCTATTGGTCATCCAATTTTACCAGCAGGCATCAAGCCTTAGGAGGAAGATGAAGATGATAGGATGGCCAGACCAGCCTGTCATGGATGCTGCGTGCTCAATGGGACAGGGGAGAAAATAAATTAGTTTTCTAATCTGGACTGTGGAGTGGACACTATAGCGATGCAGTGATTGGACAAGGGTGATGTGATGGCTGGATCAGCTGTGGTGTTGGGGGAGAGGGGGAGGGAGAGGGGGCAGGGACACTTGTGATACCAGTGACTACTGACCTGACCACCGGATTAGACAGAAAAGCAGAAGAAGATGGACCTCCCCAGGCCAGTGAGCTAACAATATGGTAACTTGTTTTGGAAGGGATACATCAGAGAATGGGGGATGCAAGGGTGGTGGATGGGGGAAGGTCAGAAGAACAATGCAGTATGGACTAGTGGTGGAGGGGCATCATTTACTTGTTTTGTGTAGTGGGGGGGGGTTCTATACAGGTCACTCAGATGCGGAATTGGAAATTCCAATTCCGTTGCAATGCATAATTGGAATCGAAGAAGAATGGGGCCCAGAATCGAAATTTCCTCAAATCTCCCAGAACAAAATGGAGTGGATTCCAGAGAATCTGAGCACCATATCAAACAAATTCACTGTAAACATAAGCTCAATCAGGACAAATGAAGGACACACTATGGAGAGCTCTAACACATGCATTAATAAATGGTACTTCCTACAGTTATACTGATTGCTTATGCACCTATCTCATTTCCAGTTTATTTTTTAGTTTTTGTTCTACCTCCTCTGAACTTTTATATTTCAGTTTACTGCCATAACCTCAGTGCATTCAGTCGACTGAAATGTTTCAGGCATTTGGTTTTTGGTAAAGTCTGTAAAGGTGTAACCCCACAGGGGGCGCTTCCTTTAGGGCTACTACCCCTGTCTGTCCCCACAGAGGCAGGTTGAGGGGCCCAGATCCGTTGACGGGTGCCTCCACCCAGAGGTCAGGGTTAGCTCAGTTAAGACTACCACGGTTACAGCCTTCTGAGCTACTGCAACCCCTTTCGTCCCACTAGTGACTCACACTGGGTAGCAGCAATTCTGTTCACCAGTACACTTACCCCACGGAAAATATAATCCAGTCCTTCGGGGACCCCTGTAAAGTAAGACAGTTATGTTGGTAATCACCAAACAGCAGTTCATCATTAACGTGCACAATAGCCAGGATGTAGCTGTACAAAAACAATCTGATTTATTCAAGGGGGAAAACAACAAGGACAGGGGGGATCAAGTTGATTAGCATATCACTAAATTTATCTACCTAGGGCTCTGTGCACAGGCCTATCCCTATCAATTACTGTCCCTGGGTACCCAAGCCCTAGTGGCTAGTCCAAACCGTGGCAGCTGGTAGGGACCCTTTCACACAGAGGAAAGAAAAAGTTAGTTAAACAGTCAGCAGCACAGTAATCCCATTTGGTTCCAAGGTGGCAAATCAACAGGAAACTACCCTGAATTAGTACTCACGACCTCCAGACAAGATAGGGTCCTTAAACGTTGACAGGCCTACTCTTGAGCTCCACGAGACTCCTCACACATTTATATGGCAAACTGCACCAGGCAAAGTCCTTTAATGGCAGCAGGATTTACTTGAGCTACACAAGCCTCCACACATTTATATGGTAAACAGCAACAGGCAAAAACCTTTAGTTGCAGCAGGATGTACTTGAGCTACACAAGCCTCCACATATTTATATGGTAAACAGCAACAGGCAAAAGTCCTTTAATTGCAGCAGGATGTACTTGAGCTACACAAGCCTCCACACATTTATATGGTAAACAGCAACAGAGGGGTACCACACCAGGCAGCTGCTTCCAATGCTCCCACAGACTCACCGTCCCTGAAATACTGCAACGGCAGCTTCCACTTGTCTTTGGACCGAGCGCAATTCAGCAATTTTCTCCAGTCCTCCTTCAGGTTGAGCCTGGTGGGTAGCTGTACAAAGCACAGCCTCCTCTGACCGCCCGCCGACGGGTTTTGTCCGCTGGAGCCGACAACACAAAACGGGCGCTTCAGGCCTTCACGCGCTTCCCACGCGAACACTCTGCAGCGCAGAAGCACACAGCTCCTCACTAACCACAATGCATCTGAAGCTGGCAGCACCAAGCACTCCTTCCAGATCGGGCGCTACCCATTGCCATTGGCTGGCCGAACATGCCAGTCATTTCCTCTAGCCTTCAGTGGTGCGAAAAAGCGCCATAGCCCATAATGCCTTTCCCAAATTACAAGCAGTCCCTCTATTGGTCAGCCAACTCTGTAGGGTCCCGAGGTACTGATTGGCCCAATTCAGCAGTTCTGGAGCAAAATGGAGGAGGCAATCAAACAGTCCTTACTGCAAAGGAAGACAGGTTAGAGCAACCACATTATCATTATTATTTTACATCATTTCCATATACAATTGCATCCCCCAAGAGAACTCCCTCTGCACCACTAGCGATGGCAGAAGGGAGTCATTCTTTCAGTGTCCCGGGCGGGACTCGGGCATACAACCACAGTCCCCTCCATCTTAGTTGCTACGGCTGCAACAAGCAGCCCTTAAAGACAGCTCACGGAGGCTATTTAAAGCTCACTGGCTACCAATTAAGCGGCTTTTGGCGGTAACTAACCCGAGCACCAGGCATATCCGGAACCCCCATTTGCAAGGGGGTTACACCCTCCCTGGCCTGGAAAAGCTTGGCGTCCACGTCAAGCATATGCCCTTAAGGCACTTTAGGTAAACACCCAATGAGTAGCATATCACATTTTCTTTTTACACATTTGAACATTGGATTTACAAAATATCATAACTTTTACGTGTCCTACACATAAACTATTACTTTGGTTTTAACACAGATCAGTAGTTCCTACCCATGACACCCAGACTGAGGGAATCTGTCTTCTCTTAGGTACCACCGGGTCCCCTGAAGCAGGCGTCACTCTTGAAGGCACCACTAACAGTCTGGAGTTATCTGTCAAGGCTAACTTAGGCAAAGAACTTGGGGACACATATACCCCTTTGTGAACCACATTTAAAGGCAGATCCACTGGTTGACCCAAAGATTCATAGCTTAACTTTATTACTGGCCTAATTTGTCGGTCGGATCGTCTAGGGGTCTCAGGGGACTCTGAACCAGGCCCTGACTCCACTCCCATGTCAGAGACTTTAGCAACAGGGATCCCTTCAAGGGGATCAGGCTTGATACTCATAATACTATCAGGGGCTTGACCTTCTATCCCTGAACCCACCCCACTGGGCTCATCTGGGGGCGGTGTAGGTACTAGAGGGGAACCATCAGGGCATTCAAAATAGTCTTCCGATTCGGGCATATCACTGGCTTGTTCCCCCATCTCACTCTCTTCTTCTGAAAAGTCAGATAATTCAGCCAGGCCAGACAGTTCAACCAAGCCTAAGGACTCAGCCCCTTGAGTTCGTCTGCTACCCCATTCATCTTCTGGAGGCATTTCCTCCGGGGATAAAGTAGAGGGCTCAACTAACACAGATGGGCCAGCTTCAGTTCCTAAGTTAACAAGGGGTTTGCCCCAAAACAATTGACTTAGTTCATAAGAGGGATAGTATTCAATATCATCTTTGCTGTCTTCTGACACTGAGTGCTGACCATCTCCTTCTGCAGAGGGGGTTGGACAAGGCTCCCTTGGTGGACTTGTTGAAGGCTCCATGGGCTTGATTCCTTTCTTAGCAACAGATCTAGTCACGGGCCTGGAAGGAGGGGTAGAGGAAGGTTCAACTTCAATCAAGATCTGCCCAATTGGCAGCAGATGATTTCTGTGTATGGTTTTCACATCTTTCGAATTGTTTTCAGGCCGCACTTTATACACAGGTAGGTCTGCCAGCTGTCCCACAACAACATGAGGGAGGTGATGCCATCGGTCGGCAATTTTATATTTGCCATGCAGTCCCAGATTTCTCAACAACACTCTATCCCCTTTTCTCAACTCTACTGTTTTCACTTTTTAGTCATATCTCTCCTTGTTAGCCAGATTTCATTTAGCAGCCATGGTCTAGGCTAGTTGGTAGGCATGATTTAATTGGGCCTTTAATTTCTGTACATACTGTAGATGGTTCTCTGCTCACTCCCCATCAGGGGAAACCCCAAAACACACATCTACTGGCAATCTAGCCTCTCTTCCAAACATTAAACGATAGGGGGAGAACCCTGTGGCATCACTTTTCGTACAATTGTAGGCGTGAACTAGAGTGCTAATCTGTTGGCTCCATCTCGATTTATCTTTGGATTGCAAGTGCCCAGCATGTCGAGCAATGTATGATTGAACCTTTCAGGCTGGCGTCTCCCTGCGGTGGTAGGGGTGGTTCGTGATTTCATGTACTCCCAAAGATAGCATCTCTTTAATCAAGCGACTTTCAAAGTCCCTTCCCTGATCGGAATGAATCCGCTGCAGAGCCCCATAGTGGATGAAAAAATTCTCAACAAGTATCTTAGCCACTGTAGTTGCTTTCTGATCCTTGGTCGGGAAAGCCTGTGCATACCGGGTAAAATGATCAGTGGCCACCAATATGTTGCTAACACTTCTCAGATCAGGCTCTAAACTCAGGAAATCAATACAGACCAGTTCCATAGGAGCACTAGTAGTAATGTTGACCAAGGGAGCAGCTTTCTGAGGTAACGCTTTCCTTTGCAAACAACGACCACAGGTCTTGACATACTGTTCCACGTCCACACTCATCTTTGGCCAATAGAATCGCGCCCGTACCAAATCAAGTGTTCGATCTATGCCCAGGTGCCCCATCTGATTATGCAATGACCTTAGAACTAGTTCTCTGAAAACTGAGGGCAGCACCAGTTGTTGTCGTTGCACCCGGCCCTCCTTACTCACAGTCTCTCTATATAGTAGTTGGTTGATCAGCTTTAATTTGGGCCCTTCTTTGTACAACAAGGTAGTCCGCAAGTCAGTGGAACGTAGTTTGGATACATCCCTTCCAGCCCGCAAAACCTCTATGGCCGTTCTTATCATAGGGTCACAGGACTGAGCCTGTTGGAGATCATCATTGTTGAGTTGCGGCAGAGAGCTGGTGTCCAATGCAGAGAAATGGCAGTAGGCGGCAGGTATACAGTTTTCCGCCGGCCCCAAACAATCTACCACACAGTCCACTGCGTCAGGAGACACCTGTTCTTCTTTATCAAATTTCTGGCACAGGGCTCTTATGTCAGGTTCAGACAACCGGACCCATTCAGTCTGATACGCAGGCCTCCGGGAGAGAGCATCCGCATCTATATGGTTGAGGCTTGCCCGGTACTCTACAGCATAATCGTAGGTGGCCAGGGCAGAGAGCCACCTATGCCCAGTAGCATCCAATTTGGCAGAGGTCTGAACATAAGTCAGAGGATTGTTATCAGTCTTTACTAATATCTTGGCACCATACAAATAGTCGTGGAACTGATCAACAATGGCCCACTTCAAAGCCAAAAACTCTAATTTATGCACTGGGTAATTCTTCTCTGACGGCATCAGACTTCTACTGGCAAACGCTACAGGTCTCAGCCCATTCGAGTGCTCTGATATAATACAGCCCCCAATCCTTGCAGACTGGCATCAGTATGAAGAGTGTAAGGCTTGGCTGGGTCAGCATAGGCCAACACGGGTGCGTGGATGAGTTGATATATGATGTCATGGAAAGCTTCTTCACACTTAGCAGTCCATTGATCCCAGAACATATCATTTGGCCGAAGATACTTCTTTTCTAAGTCAGTGTGTACGCCCTTCTTATATTTTTTGTGAGTAGGCGGATACCCCTGGGTGAGATTAAGGAGAGGGCAAATCACTCGTGAATAGTCTCTGACAAACCACCTATAGTAGCCACAAAACCCCAGGAATTGTTGCAGCTCTTTCAAATTTCTAGGTTGAGGCCAAGTGGTCAACGCCTCCACCTTGCTAGGATCAGTCTCTATGCCTTCAGTGGACACTATGTAGCCCACATATTTCACAGAAGTCTGGAAGAATTGACACTTGTCGATAGACAACTTGAGGCCGAAATCCTCCAATCGATCCAGGACTTTGAATAATCGTTGCTCATGTTCTTCCAAGGATCGGCCAAACACTATGACGTCATCTAGATAGACCAAACACTCGAGTAGGTTCATGTCCCCCACAGCTCGTTCCATCAAGCGCTGAAAAGTGGCTGGGGCACCCGAAATTCCTTGAGGCATCCGAATAAATTCATAGAAGCCTAACGGGCAAATGAAAGCAGTCTTCTCCCGATCGTCTGGGGCCATCGGGATCTGGTAGTATCCACTCCAAAGATCCAATACAGAGAACCACTTACTACCATTCAGACAATCCAAGGCGTCTTGTATGCGTGGCATGGTATATTGATCCGGAATGGTCCGCCTATTCAAAGTACGATAGTCTACACACATCCGAACTGCCCCATTCTTTTTCCTTACTACTACAATGGGGGAGGCATAGAGGCTTCTAGACTCTTGAATTATACCAGCAGCCAACATTTCTTGCAAATGCCGACGTACATCATCTATGTCAGCGGGAGCCAGACGTCGGGATCTCTCTCGGAAGGGTCTTTCGTCGTGCAATCGAATGTGATGCTCAGCCCCTTGTACACATCCTACATTCCACTCTTTCAGGGAGAAAACCTGGTTCCTCTTGGCAAGCCTCTCACTGACCCTGCGCTTCCACTCAGTCGGCAGCGGAGAGTCACCAAAGTCAAACAGATCAGGAGCAACTCTATCACCTGTCCGGGAACTCTTTTTATTTGGTAGGACAGCAGTATCTGCACAATGGACGCTAGCCAGGGTACACCCTCTTTTTATTCGAATCTCTTTATCAGACACATTGTGCACTTGAACCATCACCCTTTTAACATAGGCATGGGCCCTGGCCAGCAGAATGCTGGGTTTGAGCAATAACCCCTCAGGTAGTTCTCCCTCCATAGGCGCATCCAACATCAACAACTTATTCTTGACATCTGTCTTTAATCGTACCTCTCCATGTAGAACACACTGTGCATTTGGGACAAGCACTACAGGGGCCGGATCCTTCTTCCATACCACTCCCACAGGGCCTTCAGGTTCCTCCGGCCTACCCTTTTTCTGAGTGGCCCTGACCGTTTGAATTACAGCAGGTACACCCAAAACTCACCCAGTCTGAAATGCTCGCGTCTCTGAACACAACTGGGCCAATCGTCCAAACATGTGCGCATTTGTTCCAATCAACAGGGGCACCCCATCATACAGTCCAGTGGGTGGGCAGACCAAGACCAAGGTTTCCACTTGCTCATCTGTTCCATTCACAGTTGCAGGGAAAGATAACCATATACGGATGTACCCCAAATACGGATAAGCCTTGTCGTCAACCCCATACATGTAGACCAGTTAGAGGCTGCAGGGCACTTCAGATAAGTGTGCTTGGTACCAGTCCTGAAACATGATGGTCACCTGGGAGCCACTGTCCAATACAGCTCTAGTGGGAATTCCATTCACCTGCACCCGGGTCTCCATAGACGGCCCGACCACATCAGACCAGTCGGGGGTAGCAACATTGTTAGTCTGGCGGGCATGGGCCTGAGTCACACAACTTTTCTTGGGGGCCTGAGACTGGGTCTGGCGGTATCGAGCGATCAGTCTGCTGTTAACTTTCCTTAAATTCTCCGGCCTCTGGCAGTCAGGCTGGAAATGCCCATCTTCCCCACAGTGATAACAAAACTTAGGGTCCCGGGATCACTACTCTGAGGGGCCCTGAGGGGAGAGAGCTCTCTAGGGCTGGGTTCGGGGCTCTACATGACTCAGGGGCCCGGGCGAGTAGGTACACAGTGGACTGCTTTAAGTCCCTCACCAATTCCTTAAATTCCTGATCTCAGCCCTCAACTCACCCTCACGTAGGGGTCAGAGGAACAACCCGCACCCCCACAGTACCTGGGTAATCTGGGGGCCCCTCGGACCCTCCAGGCGAGCCAGTCTCCTCAGGGGTATTAGACTTAGGGGTCCCACGAGGGTTCACTGCCCCCACACAGGGTTTCCACCCCTCTTCATCAGTCTCCACTTCTTGAATTTCCCTCATCAATTGACAATATTCAGGCGGGGTGGCCCGCCGATCATGCAACTTAAGTTTCAATAGAGTTACACTGGAGAATCGGGCAGACTTTAAATTATGTTCTAGCAGAACCTGATTCAGAGCTGCAGCAGTGATTTCCCCCTTTTCTACAAGCCTTCTGCAATGCCCGCACCACTCTAGTAACAAAAGCGGACAGTTTTTCATTTCTCCACTGCTTAGCAGACCTGAATTTCCATAATAAATCTTCACCAGTCTCTGTACTCCCAAAAACCCCTTCTAAAGCAGAGAGATACTTTGCAGCAGTGGCTTCTGGATGAGTGGCCCAGAAGAATCTAATGGCTTCCAAGGCAGGACCCCGCAAACTCTCCATCAGCCTCTTCCTTTTCTCCCCCTCAGGGCATTGCCATTCCTGGACTAAAGGGGTGGCGTAGTCCATCCACGCCTCCAGGTCATCCTCCCGGGAAGGCACTGGTACCATGCCAGAGAAAAGCTTTAACTTATGGTAGGAATCAAGCTGTATGGATGGGACTGCCAAGGGCAAAAAAGCCAGCACGGAGCTTTTGGGCGGGCCAGGGGAGGTGCCCGGAGAACCCCGAGGGGTAGTATCACTGGACAGATCCAAGGCTTGTAGCAACTCCTGGGTAGTCCTCCCTTCCACAGCTAACAATTTAAGCAGCTTATCTTTAAAACTGTTCATTTGAGGAGACCCCCCAGGAGTGCCTGACCCACTTCGGATATGGATTAGCCTCCACCCCTGGGATGCACCCTCCGGGTAAAGTACAGGAGGTACCTTCTCAGGGTCGATAACCACACTGCATAGGATTAGCACCTGCAATGTCTGGTCAAGCAAATCAGCCATACGCCCTTTCACTTCAACCTTACCCAAACACTTTACTCGTTCTTCAACAGAGGCAATATCAACAGCCAAGGTACCCAAGGGCACATCTAACAATAATACAATCTTCTGGGAATCTAGCTCTTCTGCTTCACCCCAACCCATCAGTTTATGTACCATGGTTTTGATGGGTCCCAGCTTAATTTTTTCCAACATATCCCCCTCCATTTTTTCCATCTTTACTGTATCTCCTCACTGAGCCACTAGGGGACACTAATCCCAGCCGTGCCTCCAATTTATAACCCCCAGGGGGCACTACCCTTAGGGCTACTACCCCTGTCTTCCCCCACAGAGGCAGGTTGAGGGGCCCAGATCCATTGACGGGTGCCTCCACCCAGAGGTTGGGGTTAGCGCAGTTAAGGCTACCACGGTTACAGCCCTCTGAGCTACTGCAACCCCCCTTTTGTCCCACTAGTGACTCACACTGGGTAGCAGCAATTCTGTTCACCAGTACACTTACCCCATGGAAAATATAATCCAGCTCCCTTCGGGGATCCCCTGTAAAGTAAGTCACAGTTATGTTGCAATCACCAAACAGCAGTTCACCATTAACGTGCACAATAGCCAGGATGTAGCTATACAAAAACAATCTGATTTATTCAAGGGGGAAAACAACAAGGACAGGGGGGATCAAGTTGATTAGCTTATCACTAAATTTATCTACCTAGGGCTCTGTGCACAGGCCTATCCCTATCAATTACTGTCCCTGGGTACCCAAGCCCTAGTGGCTAGTCCAAACCGTGGCAGCTGGTAGGGGCCCTTTCACACAGAGGACAGAAAAAGTTAGTTAAACAGTCAGCAGCACAGTAATCCCATTTGGTTCCAAGGTGGCAAATCAACAGAGAAACTACCCTGAATTAGTACTCACGACCTCCAGACAAGATAGGGTCCTTAAACGTTGACAGGCCTACTCTTGAGCTCCACGAGACTCCTCACACATTTATATGGCAAACTGCACCAGGCAAAGTCCTTTAATGGCAGCAGGATTTACTTGAGCTACACAAGCCTCCACACATTTATATGGTAAACAGCAACAGGCAAAAGTCCTTTAATTGCAGCAGGATGTACTTGAGCTACACAAGCTTCCACACATTTATATGGTAAACAGCAACAGGCAAAAGTCCTTTAATTGCAGCAGGATGTACTTGAGCTACACAAGCCTCCACACATTTATATGGTAAACAGCAACAGAGGGGTACCACACCAGGCAACTGCTTCCAATGCTCCCACAGACTCACCATCCTTGAAATACTGCAACGGCAGCTTCCACTTGTCTTTGGACCGAGCGCGATTCAGCAATTTTCTCCAGTCCTCCTTCAGGTCGAGCCTGGTGGGTAGCTGTACAAAGCACAGCCTCCTCTGACCGCCCGCCGACGGGTTTCGTCCGCTGGAGCCGACAACACAAAATGGCCTCTTCAGGCCTTCACGCGCTTCACGCGCGAACACTCTGAAGTGCAGAAGCACACAGCTCCTCACTCCTCACTAACCACAACGCATCTGAAGCTGGCAGCACCAAGCACTCCTTTCAGATCGGGCGCTACCCGTTGCCATTGGTTGGCCGAACATGCCAGTCATTTCCTCTAGCCTTCAGTGGTGCGAAAAAGCGCCATAGCCCATAATGTCTTTCCCAAATTACAAGCAGTCCCTCTATTGGTCAGCCGACTCTGTAGGGTCCCGAGGTACTGATTGGCCCATTCAACAGTTCTGGAGCAAAATGGAGGAGGCAATCAAACAGTCCTTACTGCAAGGAAGACAGGTTAGAGCAACCACATTATCATTATTATTTTACATCATTTCCATATACAATCGCATCCCCAAGAGAACTCCCTGCACCACTAGCGATGGCAGAAGGGAGTCATTCTTTCAGTGTCCCAGGCGGGACTCGGGCATACAACCACAGTCCCCCTCCATCTTAGTTACTTACGGCTGCAACAAGCAGCCCTTAAAGAGACAGCTCACGGAGGCTATTTAAAGCGCTCACTGGCTACCCAATTAAACGGCTTTAGGCCAGTAACTAACCCGAGCACCAGGCATATCCAGAACCCCCATTTGCATGGGGGTTACAAAGGGTTTTGCTGTGGCACTAAAACTGGCCACCTTTAGGTCATCAGCAGTGTTGGAATTACAGGGGGGCTTGCCAGGACTCGGCCCCGGTAGCTCTGAAGTGAGCCCACGGTAGCTCACACATCACTACCATTGACTTATAATGGGAAAGGGGCTACATTTAAAGATAGGACCTTCACGGGCCCTCCTAGCTCCCAAAGCTGATAAAGTGTAATTCCAACACTGGTCATTAGATACGATTACTCCCAGGTCCCTTTCCTGCTTGGTGGTCATTAGCACTGCATCCCCCATTTTGTACTCCATCTCTGGGTTTCTGAGCCCCAAGTGCATGATTTTGTACCTCCTTGCATTGAAACTCAGCTGCCACACCCTTGACCATTCCTCTAGCTTTCTTAGATCTCTAATCATTTTGTCCAACCCCCCCCAGAATGTTTACCCTATTGCAGATGTTAGTGTCATCCACAAAAAGGCAAGCCTTCCCTTGTAGCCCCTCTGCAATGTCACTAATAAAGACGTTCAGGAGGACCCGTCCCAGTACTGATCCCTGTGGCACCCCACTGGTCACTTTCCCTACCTCGGAGTGAGCTCCATTTGCCACCACCCTCTGTCTCCTGTCCCCTAACCAATTCCTTGCCCAGTTTACCACCTTTGGACCCACTCCCAGGCTACGCAGCTGTTTTATGGGTCTTCTTTGTGGAACGGTGTTGAAGGCTTTACTGAAATCTAGGGAGGCCGCATCCACTGCACCACCCTGATCTAATTCCTTATTCACCCAGCCAAAGAAATCTATCAGATTTGTTTGACATGACCTCCCCTCAGTGAATCCATGCTGCTTTGGATCTTGTAAGCCACTGGATTGAAGATATTCCACAATCCTTTCCTTCAGGAGTGATTCCATTAATTTCTCCACTACCGAAGTCAGGCTGACTGGCCTGTAATTGCCAGCCTCTTCCCTGCTTCTAGTTTTGTGAAGTGGGACTACATCTGCCCTCCTCCAGTCCTCCAGAACCACCACTGTCTACAGTTAGTGGTTAAAAAGGGCTGTCAGAGGTGCAACCAGCACCTCTGTGAGCTCCCTCAATATCCTTGTGTGGCCCCCCCACTCCCTTCCCCAAAGTCTAAGGGCAAACAAAAAAAGCATTTGTCAGTGCTGAATGTTGTCTCGCTGGCATTGGCACTGGGAGTGCACGAGTTAGAGACGCATAATAGGAATGGCAGTGAAGTATTGAAGTGACGCCAACCCCACCCCCACCCTGCAGAGACTGACAGGCAGTGGGGTGTGCCTTTGGGTCGTCAGCTATAACGCTCATGGCATTTTACTTCACCCTACCCTGTAGACACTGACAAGTGTCATGGTGTGCTTTGGGGGTCTTTGGGCGTTATGCTTACCCCATTCCATGATGAAATATGCTGAGGTGGGTGCGGTATAGGAGAACGGGGTGAACTTTGTGGCTGAACACTCCAAGGCACACCACAATGTCTGTCACTGGCTGCAGGGGGGGGGTGGAATAGGGAGCATTACAGCCGATGATCCCAAGTCACACCTCTGACACCTGTCAGTCTGCACAGGGTGGAATGTTACAGTTGGAAACCCTAATGCCGTAGGCGTGTGTTGTTTTTTTCACTCCAAATTTTCAACATGGGCTTTTTGTGACCCCACCTCACGAGGAGTGGCACTATCAGTTTGTTAGCTGAAAGGTGGTTTTGCACAGAGGCTATGCCATTTGGCGACACAGGTCTGAAAACACATTTTGGGCAGTATGTAAAAAATGACAACTATATTGTTCATGAGGAGGTGTAAAAGAATGGCAACGTTGAAAATCTGGAGTGAAAATATGAAAAACTGGTGAAATCATGAGCATGCATAGAAACTGTGCAACACACATCCATAACCCAATTATTTTTGGGATTTTTTTAACCACATTTTCAACATAGGCATTTTGGACCTCCCCTCATGAACAGAGGCAGTGTGATTTTGTTAATTTGTCCCAAAAGTTGATTTCCCACAGCGACCACGCCATTGTGCGCCACAGGTATGAAAACAAATTTTGGGCAGGATGTGAAAAATGACAGCTGTACTGTTCATAAGGAGGTGTGAAAAAATGCCAGTGTTGAAAATCTGGCATGAAAATATTGCAAATTTGCGAAGTTACAAGGGTGGGTGGGAACTGCGCAACAAACGCTTGTAACACAGTCATTTTATAGACTTTTGTCACCAAATTTTCAACATAGGCATTTTAGGATCTCTGCTCATGAACAGTGTCACCATCATTTCCTTAAACTGTCCCGAAAACTGATTTTGTGCAGCGACTGTGCTATTTTGCGCCGGACATGCGAAAACACATTTCAGCCAGGATATGTAAAATGATAGCTGTACTGTTCATAAGGAGGTGTGGAAAACTGGCAATTTTGAAAATCTGGAGTGAAAATATTACAAATTCACGATGTTATGAGCGTGCACGGAAACTGCGCAACGCACGCTCGTGAAACAGCCATATTTGGGATTTTTTCCACCAGATTTGCAACATAGGCTTTGAGCCCCCCATGAATGGCGGCACTGTCGTTTTGTTAATCGGTCCCAAAGGTGATTCCACACAGTGACTGCGAAATCACCTTTTGGGACCAAATAACGCCATGACAGTGACAGAATTCATGAGGAGGGTTCAATAACCCCATGTTGAAAATTTGGTGTAAAATTTCCAAAATGCCTGAGATATGCACCAAAGTTGAAAAAAACTTATTTATGCCATTATACAGCTTACCGGCATTTCTTCAGTTCGCGGTCGGCTTTGAAGAGGGTAGAGCGTGTTCCCGGTTGACCGAGAAGATCGTCGTGCCAGACTCTGGAGGTAAGTATGGGGTGGGGATGTGGGGAGGCAGGAGTGCGCAGAGGGTGGTGCGGGTTGGGGGAGGGGGCAGGAAGACCGCAATGGACCGTTTTCTGTTTTACAGGTGAAAAAAAAAAGGGAACATCACGGGACTTTTTAATTTTTTCAGGGACATTTGGCACACTGGGGTGAGCTCCCAGTGTGCCACCTGATTGTTTTTTTGGGCGGGGCTGTAGCCGATGGAGGATTGGGCACCCTCCTCAGCACACAACTGATGGGGTAGGGAGACATTATGCCGATGGGGTAGGCTCCCCCATCGGCAAAATAAACTGAGGAAGGGACTGTAGCCAATAGGATTGGGCTCCCCGTCGTAGAAAGACTGTTGGGGGGGCGTAGATGCCGAGGATTGGGCACCCTCGGCACACACCAGGGGTCATTATGCCGATGGAAGTGGGCTTCCCTGTTGGCAAATGAAGTGGGTCGGGGCATGCAACAGGGGGATTGGGCACCCCAGAAGTCGGGCAGCGGCAGTCAATGCCGCCATGTTTACGTCGGGAGGCGTGTTATTGTGCCGCTGTAATGAGAAGCTTGCTTCTCATTGCAGCAGACCTTTTCTTAGATCTGGTGGCCACATTCTGTATTGCTGGTGTGGTGCCTGCATGCTGCCTTATTGGGGAATGAGGGACGCACCTACTGATGCATGCCCTGCATTCGCCCACAATGACCGCACCTCCATATCTGCTACTACTGCAATATGTTGACTTGTGCGCAAGCACAAGCCAACATAAAAACATGATCTTCCTGGGGAGGGGATGGGCAGCCCAAACACACAGAAATCTCACTGGACATACTCCCATGGGTTCAGAAACTTGGGGGGAAAAAAACATTTGGGCCTACCTGAAGACATCTTCAGAAAAGCTGGGAAAACTTCAAGGACAGTGGCCCTGAAAACACACTGGGCACCCTAACTCCACACAGAGGTCCTCAGCTTCTAGGTGCCTTTCTTCTTCAGCTGCAGGCTTCTAGGAGCCTTTCTTCTTCAGCTGCAGGACCCCCCCTTTTAACCCCAAAGACACAGAGGTGCAGGATTTTAAACTAGGCCTCTTGAAACGGAACTCATTTCGAAAGTTAAAAATCTTTAAAAATATACATTTCATTAGGATCCTCATTCACAAACTGAGATCAACTCCTGATGCTTTACTAAAACAAAATCACTTTACTTCTCCTGAGCCCAAATGATTTA
This sequence comes from Neoceratodus forsteri, assembly GCA_016271365.2. Taxonomy (NCBI): domain Eukaryota; kingdom Metazoa; phylum Chordata; order Ceratodontiformes; family Ceratodontidae; genus Neoceratodus; species Neoceratodus forsteri. The sequence goes on from CM028135.1 coordinate 174,749,120, forward strand.
GAAGGGCTGCAGGGGTACACTTAAGACTTGAAATCAAACTTCAGCTCCATGGTGCTAAACTTTTATACAAATAGGGATGGCAGAAATTAAGGCACAGCAAGATCTTTTACAGCTCACACATACAGCAGATTCGATTTTTCTCCAGGAACCTAACAACCTGCTTAACCTGGACCGTGAAGCTCCACAAAGATTCCTATGGCACCGGCATGTACCTGACATTTCACTAATCAAGCTAGCTGGGGCTTTATCCTTTTTATTTTTCCCCCTCCCCCACGGGAAAGCATACTGCTTCTCCCTAACCCGTTCCCTGGTCCTTTCTTCCAGTCTTACAAGGGACACTGATGGTGTGGTACCATCATAACCCACCACACCATACCCCCATGCTCTTTCACCAAGGTCGCTCTCCTGACCTGCCTGGTCTCCCAACATCTCTTACCTCTCCAACCAGCATCCCGAGACTGGCCCAAATATGACTGCTGCCCAACCGTCCCTTCCTCATCAATTTCTTGCTGATGATGTGAAACCAGCACCCAGGGATGCCTCAGGGCACTCCGCAGCCCACTCCACTAAAGACTGGCAGCCCCGAGGCCTGTCCCTCCAAACAGACCCTTTACACGTGTAGAGGTTCCCCCTTGGCCCCCTCACCAGTGTCCCTGGGCCACCTTGCCACCCGAGCTGCAGCGGTACTGCCACAACTAGCTGCAACCCTGACAACCCAAGATCACTTACAATCTACCGGGGGCTAAACTGGGCCCTGGGCCCTACCTACTCTGCACCTCCATTACTCTCCCTGCCACCTCCCAGAGCCCGGGAACCCACAATAAACAGATGCAGCCACCCGACTCTTGGAGCCCTCCCACGGATGCTCACCCAGGGGACCCGACATGTTGCCATTGTAGAAGCAGGCCTGCCTAAAGCGCAGGGGGGTCCCCTACCCTGCACTGCCCTGTAGTGCCCATGTGGTCCCTCCTGCTACCCGGAAACTCCCTGCCTATCTCTTTCCCTAAAACCCTGCTCTCTACTGCCACAAATGGTGAAAAGTAGAAATTTTGTCCCCAGAGAACTAAAATCCCTAAACCCTGGGAGCAACTGAAAGGGAAAGGGGTCCGTAAAGGGAGCCTAAGCCTCTCTCAAAATGAGAGAGGGCTTACACTTAAATGCACTCCGTCTGGTCCCATTGCCTTTTCCACTTTCAGATGTGTGAGTTCCTTCAGAACTCTCTCCTCTGAGAGTGGACTAGTGTCCACTTCCTTTCCTTCAATGTTCCTGACTCTTATCGGTGGTCTTGGACCTTTTTCTTCCTCTGTGAACACTGAACAAAAGTATGTGTTCAGTATGTCCACTTTTTCCTGGTCCCCCTCGACACACTCCCTGCATTCTCTCTTAAGCCTTACTATCCCTCTCTTAGTTTTTCTTTTTGCTTACATATTTGAAAAATGTCTTGTCTCCTTTCTTTCCTGCCTGGGCTGTTTTCTCCTCTGTCTGTGCCCATGTGCTCCTAATTGCTTTTCCTGCCTCTGTCTGGTTTTCCTGATACACCTCCCTATCTTCCTCCCTCTGTGTCTCCTTATACCTCTGAAAAGCTAACTTGTTTGCCCTTATCTCTCCAGCAACATCTTTTAAGAACCACAGCAGTTTCTTGTTTCTCTTGCTTTTGCTTACATGCCTGATGCAGAAGTTTGTTGCTTTCACTATCCCCTCTTTTATTTTCATCCACTGCTCCTTCATTCCACCCAAGTCCTCCTGCCCTGCTGGTGCTTCCCTGAGGCATTCACCCATCTTTTTAAAATCAGCTCTCCTGAAGTCCAGGACCCTTGCTTTTGTATGGTCCCATTCTGCCACAGTGCATATATCAAACCACACTGTACGGTGATCACTGGTTCCCAGGTGGCCACCCACTGTGATGTCTACAACACCGTCCCCGTTGGCGAGTACAAGGTCCAGTATTGCCCCCTCATGAATGGTCTCTTTTACTAGTTGCCTGAGGAAAGCCTGCTGCAGGGAGTCCAGGATATCCTGCTCCTAGCTGAAGCTGTGGCTGGGATGCTCCAGTCTACATCTGGCAGATTCAAATCCCCTACCAACAGCACTGCCCCCTTCCCCCCATGCAGGAGGTCTGCAGATCAGTCCTGCGCAAATTGTAACTCCCTTCCCTGTTTCTAGTGTGACCCACAGTACTTCCACCCCTCCCTGTGTTCCCTGTATCTCTGCTGCCTTTATGCTATTCCTCATGTAAAGAGCCACTGCCACTCCCCTTTCTTTTCCATCCTGTCTTTCCTAAACAGAGTATAGCGTGTAATGGCGATGTCCCAGTCATGATCTGCATTGCACCATGACTCGGTAATGGCAACGATGTCTATGTCAGCCTCTGCCATGGTGGTCTCTAGGTCCAGGATTTTATTTCCCAGACTTCGAGCATTTGCACACATGACCCTCCAGACCCTGCCACCACCTCACTCATCAACCTCCCTTTCTCCCCATGCCTGCTCTCTTTACTCTCACTGCCTTCATTCTCATCTCCCTTTGTCTCTACCCTTTTGTTCTTGTCATTTTGTACTCTTGGGTATTTACCTTATTTAGGGTTCTCTCCACTGACTGCTTCAGCTTGTGGGGGCACTTTAAGACTCCCTGCTTTATTCTGCCACCCCCTCTGCTAGTTTAAATGTTCCCAATGTAACACTTAAACTGCTCTCTGAGTACCTGGGTTCCCCTCCCAGATGGATTCAGGCCATTTCTTCTGGATAGGCCTTTATCATTCCAGGTACCAGGTAGGTGAGACTTCATCTAGAGTACTGTGTCCAGTTCTGGAGGCTGCATCTCTGGAAGGACATAGACAGAGTAAAAGCAGTTCAGAGAAGGCCAACAAAAATGGTGCCGGGACTACACCAAAAGTCATATGAGGGGAGACTGGAGGATCTCAATATGTATTCCCTGGATGAGAGGAGAGGGAGAGTCTTACAAATACCTCAAGGGTGGAAATAAGGTACAAGTGAATAGCATCCTTCAAAAAAAAAGATGTTCAAGAAAAAGGGGCCATGATGTGAATATAGAGGGGGTTAGGCAAAAACATATTTGACCCCTCGGTCGCTATCCCAGGCTATGTCCTGGCCCATTAGGACAGGGCAATCAGAGGTGGTGGAGCGACCATCTATGTGAACTCGGACTTCCACTTCTCGGTAACCCTAGCCAAGGCTGAGCCACAAGCCTACGAGCTTCTAATGCTCCAGCTGGCACTCCCCTTCTCACTCCCGATTTACATTGCTGGTATATACTGCTGGCCTGGCATACCTGCCACAGCAGTCACTGACCTCCGCACGAAAATCTCCTCCCTAACTATGGCAGGTGAGCTGTACATCATGGGTGACTTCAACCACAATTGGTTAGCCCCAGCCCTCAATAAAGCCTGTACAGATTTAGCTGTGCTAAACCTTTCACAAATCATCACTGAACCTACCCTCCTTAACCTCAAATCTGGTAATCACTAACTAATAGACTGGGCTCTTACCACCCACCCCCACCGGGTCATCAAGGCAGGCCTACTTACTGACTCCCTGAGCAACTACCACATTCTTTACCTAGTTCGCAAAATTCACCGCCCCAAACCCCCACCAAATTCCTAGTCCAACTCTCCTACAAATCCGTCAATCTCTCCCCCTTGCTAGAAGATCTAGCCCTAGCTTACTGGGACCCCACCACTTCAATACACCCCTTTGATGAAGCCCTCCTACACTTCCAAACCACATTTCTCAATGTCTGAGATACTTATGCCCCTCTGCGTCGCACAAGGGTACGTGGCCACCGCTTGCCATGGATTACGCAAGAACTTATAACATGTCAAAATGCCCGTGACAAAGATTGGAGAGCTCATAAATCATCCCACCTCCCACAAGACTTCACCACTTACTGCATGCTATCCAATAAATGCACCAGAGCAACTCGGCTAGCTAAAGCAGAATACTTCAGCTCCACCCTCCAATCCAACTTAAATAGTCCATCCAAATTCTGGAAGGTCATTCACTCCTTCTTCTCTCCACCAGCTGCCAATCCTACTCCGCTCTTAAATGTCAACAACACCCTCCTCTCAGATCCAGCTGCAGTCCCCATGGAGTTCAACACTTACCTTTCCACGTGTACGTCTAAGCTCCTCTCTTCCCTGCCCACCCCTGTACCACATGGACACCCCATAGGAGCTAAGAAATCTCTTGGGTCCTGCACCTTCTCCTTCAAAAATATCTCGCCAATCGAGATGCTAAGTGCCCTAATAACTCTCAACCCTTTGAAAGGCAAATCCCCGGATGGAATGGACACCAAACTCCTCTACCTCTCTGCCCCCACCATAGCAGCCCCACTTGCCAACCTCCTAAACCGCTCCTTTGCCACTGCAACAGTCCCCCAAACATGGAAGCATGCCATTGTCATCCTCCTCCCTAAGGGGGGGCGCCCCCACCTCCACTTCAAATTACCGCCCTATCTCGCTCCTCCCAGCCCTTGCTAAATTACAAGAACACCTCGTGCTCACCCAACTTTCTTCCTTCCTCTCTGACTCCAACTTCTTCACACCATTCCAGTCTGGATTCAGGAAGAGCCATTCCACTGCCTCCTCCCTGATAAGGCTCACTGACACCATCCTCTCTGGTATGGATGGAGGGCAGATCACCTCAGCCATCTTCATCGACCTCGCAAAAGCATTCAACACTGTCTCCCACCCTCTCCTGTTAACGTGCCTCTCAGAATCTGGCCTTTCTGAATCGGCCACCAACTGGTTCAGCGCCTACCTCACAGGTAGGTCCCAGTCCATCAGAATTGCGGATGCCACATCAACCCCCCTCCCCATGACCACTGGAGTCCTTCAGGGTTCGGTACTCGGCCCCATTTTGTTTTTCATTTTTCTAAATGACCTGCCACTAATCTGCACATCTATATTTATCCAGATGTATGCAGAAGACACTGTTCTATTCACCTCCAGCTCTTCCTCGGAAGAGGTAACTACCAACCTTCAGGCTGATTTCATCAAACTTCAGCTCTGGTTCAGCTCTCATCAGCTCACCCTAAATGCAAACAAAACAGTCGCCATGACCTTTGGAACAAGGCAACGACTATCTAGGCTCTCCACCCTCCCCTACTTTCACACCCTGGATGGGACAGTACTGGATAGCACCACCTCTTTCCGGTACTTAGGCGTCTGGCTCGACCAACACCTATCCTTCTCTGTTCTTGAAAAAATGTCGCCCTAAGCTCGGGGCCCTATACAGGAACTGTAGCAGCCTCCCGCCAACCGTGAGGCGTGAACTTGTGCAGAAAATGATACTTCCGTCCTTTGACTACTGCGACACAGTCTACAGCGCTGCTCCAAGTCTACCCTATCCAGACTGGGCCCCCTCTTTAATGCCTTCTGCCGCTTTGCTCTCAATGCCCCCCCGCACCCATCACTGCAATCTCTACTGTTCTCTACATTCCCATCCTTCAAAAATCGCTGTCAACTCTACTGTACTGAATTTGTCTTGAAATTCTGGCTCAGCTCCCTCCCATCCTACCTCACCTCCATACTTTTGTCACCACCCACTCTGACCCATGCTCTTAGATCTATTGACTCACGTCAATTATTACTCTCCAGGCGGAGGACCTCCGCTGGCCAGTCAGCCTTCTCTCACCGTTTCCCTAAACTTTGGAATGAATTCCCTCCTCAAATTCACCTCTCCTCTTCCACTCACTCCCTATCTACCACCCTGGCAAATTACTTTACAGTAAATTGTGCCAGCACATGATACCCTCATGTGCCTGCCCCCCCGTCCACTTATACCCGGGGTCCCTGACCAGCGGCACCTAACATAAGTGGCGGAAGCTAGCTTATATATAATTCTAACTATAGCACTTACTACTCCACAGTGTCTTACCTGCACTTTTTGTCTCTACATGAACAACTGCTCTGGCTTTTCGTGTCACGTGTCTAATTGTTTCCGAAGTTGATAACCTTAACTCAGCTGTATTTACTACTGAATGCAACTGCATAATACTGTACAACTTGTAATGTTAAATATGCCTCTCATTGATAACCTGCGTGTTATCCTCTCCTATGTACTACTGTAATGACAAATATACTCTCTTTGATAGCCTGCGTGTTATCTCCCTTGTTCCCTCATCCCCCAGGTCACACCGGGAGACGAGCATCTTTTTGTTCAGTGTGCCTTTCCTGGTGAAACAATTCAATAAATAAATAAAAAATAAAAGTAATGTGAGAAAGTATTTTTTTCAAGGAAAGGGTGGTGGATCCATGGAACAGCCTTCAGGCAGAGGTTGTAGGAACAAAAACGGTAGGGGAATTAAAAAACGCATGTGTAACCCCCCCCCCCTGCCCGTTACCCAGGGTTACTAGAATCCTAGTAAGACCTAGTGGCAGGCGGGGAAGGCAGCTTGTGAAATTCCAGTTAAATGGATTTCACACTGTCTCACTCTGTTCTCAGTCTCAGCTGAGACTGAGAGATGACATAATTTTAGAACTGTTGCAGCTGCACAAGCCACTTTGGAATGTTGCAGCTAGGGAAGTTAGGATAGAATGTTGGGGAATTTGAAGTAGTTCAGTAGTGGGCTCAGTAGAGAGAAGAGGTGTGCTGCAGCTGCAGGCCCTCAGAGCCCTTAGCTCTGCTAAAGAGCTATATTTTTGTTGAGGTGTGTGTTCTCACCTGAAGAGGAACACAAGAAGAGCCAAGTGAAGTGGTAGAGACTGCTTTCAAAAGGTTCAGGGCCCCATCCCTGTGGGGATGGGGGGAAGGATTCAGCCTGCTTCCAGGGGCAAACCCCTGGCCCGGCTAGAGGAAGATGAAGCTGCCGGTGAGGATTTGTGCTGAGGCACCAGATGCTTTTGTGAGATTTCTTTGAAGGGAAAAAAAACTGTGGGGCACCTGCAACCAAGGGGTGAGCTTGCTCTGCTAAAGGGCCAATTTGTTTTCACCTGGGACAATGTGAATTTAAGTGACTGTTACTATGGGGTCAGGAAAAGACAGCCAAGTACAGTTAAAAGTTGTGGGAATTGGACTGCTTAACTCTGTGGGGGTCTAGAGAAATGGACACAGCCACTCTTTAAGTATGTTTCAAGTTCAGCACATATTGGGATGGAAGAAACTGTAGATTAAATGTGACATACATTTAAGGGGAATCTACAAAGTAAAGTGTTTTCAGAGATGAGGTGTTAAAGTTCAGAGGAATGGCCGGGTATATTTATGGGAGCAAGAGGTGGGAGACCCCCCCATCTGGCGTGACCAGAGTCACCTCTACGGGTTCGCTTTGAGACACCTGTTTGCTTTCTCTCTCTCAAGTACTTGGCCAGTACCTGAGGAAAGTACCCAGATGTGGGATTAATGATGAAGATTCCCTGATAGAGCCAGGATAGCTTGTGTGTGCTATGGGGAGCCACAAAAATAATTATCCATGATAAATGGAACATAGTCCAAGGGCTGGCAAGGGAGCCGAGACAGGGGAAACCAGAAAAGAGTCAAGTTCGGACCAAGTGCCCTGAGTGTTTCTAAACCCGAGGGTTTTAAAGTTTAGAAGATGAATGTCTGTTTCAAGAGAAATCTGCATTGCCAGGAGTGTAGCCCTGTGGGGGTCTGTCTATGCTTTATAGTTCCCTTTTGTTGTGAATAAAAGCCACACTTTAGAATCCCAGCTTCTGTTATGGACATTTCAGTTATTGCTTCCTGTGTCCGGATTACTTTGGGGCCCCTGTGTAGAGTAGCCAAACCTAATCACCATGCCGAGTGACACCTTTCTTCCCAAGTTTTAACTTATAAAATGGAGGCACCGTGTCATAGGACCCAGGCCCCTCAACCTGTTCACTAGCCATACAGGCAGGGGTAGTAGCCCTCTCAGTTTAGCACCGACTGGGGGTTCCACATGGGACAGACATAAAGAAACTCTAGTGATAGGAAACAGAGGGTAAGTCGCAGATCATTTAGGATCCGCGGTATATGAAACAGGTAGGGAAAGTGGACAGACTAGATGGGCCAAGTGGTCCTTATCTGCCGTCAAATTCTATGTTTCTATGTTTCTAGGTAGGACCCCAGTCCCCAATGAAGTCAAACTCCTCCCCTCTGCACCACTCCTTCAACCATTGGTTGACGCTCCTGGTACGGAGTACCTTATCCTCCCTGTCATGGACAGCCAACACCTCAGAAAAAGCACTGAGTGTGATATCTGCCTAAGACCCCTCCCCAACTCCCTGAACTCCTCCTGCACTATCCTAGCCTTGTCCCTAGCCAGGTCATTTGCCCCTAGGTGGGCAATGGCATCCAGCTCTGTCTCCCATCCTGCCGCCCCAACAATCCTCAGGATCCACTTCCCATTCCTCTGAGTCTTGGCACTGGGTAGGTCTTAACCTCCCTCTCCACCTCCCTTCCTGTCCCCAGATCTACCCCTTCCCCCACGATGGAGTTCCCCACCAGGTGTTTCTTCTTCCTCCTCTGGAGTCCTCTGCCCTTCTCCTTGGGGTCTTCACTATGGAGGGCCCCCACATCCTCCCTGGCCACTACTGTGGGTGTCTCCATGGGACAGTGCTATCCTGCCAAAGCGGTGTAGAAATTATGTAGTGGTATTGTCTGGGAGACGTGCCTCTTACCCACCCCCCTCACCCTTCCTGAGCCCACCCGTAGTCCAGCCACCCCTCCTGCTTGACAACCTTTGAGGCAGTGATGGGAGACTTGGTGGGTGAGAGAGGAGGCTCCCTGAATCCTAGCCAACTTATCCTACAGATGAGCAACCTCCCCCCTCAGCCCAGAGAGGTGCACGCAGATGGGGCAACACCACAGTCTCCAGAAAGTCTCTCTGAAAAGTGCCACCCCACAGCCACTGCACTGCACCACTCCCATCACACCTACTTACTTCCTTGCCTGTTTATGTTTTTGCTTACTTGTTTATTTGAAACCCTCTTTTGATTTCACTTATGCTGAATGAGGTGCTTAATGGCTGATATGGGATCATTGAGCTGCTCCTCTGAGATGAAACAAAACATGCACATGAATGATGACACCATACTCTACCACTGGTGCCTCGGTCAGTGATCTGGAATCATTGCTGCAGCATGACGTTAACAATGTCAAGCGCTGATTGCAGACACACCAGCTAACAGTTAATGCCAGCAAAAAAAAATAGTTTCTATGTTCGTAAGTACTAGTCAAAAGCTAGCAAGGCTCAGCTCTCCACTGAATGTTTAAAACCCTGGATGGTACCTGAGGATTAAATGGTAGATTTGATCTGCCACCTTTTCTTAAAAAAATGAGTTTATCTTTTCCTTGTGTTATAACTTTTGGGTCAATTTTTTTATGATCCTTAGTCACTAGCATTGTTCCCCTTAGATGTTTCATCTGATTTTCGAGGGTTTTATAAACCCACTGGGTTAAAAATTTGTTAACCTGTACTCTGTTTTTCCTTTTTTTACCCTTTCCCCCACTTTAATATTTAAGTCCCACTTGGGAATAGTTATAAAATGATGATTATGTTGTATATGATCTGGACACCACGGGGGCCGTACCAGTAGCACAGTGGTAGGGCTACTGCTCATGATGCTGGTGACCCAGGTTCAGGACCGAGCCTAGGTTGTTGGGAACCATCCAGGGAGACAAGGACTGAGCATCCCAGTGTATGCGCTCCACCTCCAGGGAGGGAGGGAGGTCAGTGCGCTCCGCAGCAACATTATCACCTAGGTGACCATAGGTGGCGATGCAGCTGGAGCACCATGAGAAGGGGACGCCCCCCAACAGCAGATGTAAGCATGCTCTGAATGCACATGTCAGACTGTCAAACTCCATGAAGCATCCAAGAGGAGTAGGTGGAAAAGCGGAAAGAGCACCAGCTGGCAGGATGCAGCTTGCAGTTCCCCGCAGACCTCACGCTGCCTACGGCGCACAAGGACCCACTGATCGAGCATAGCATCTGGAGGGGGCTTGGGGTATCCCCAATGGCTACACCACAGGGGAAATATGTGGAGGAACAGGTGGGTTTCATAGGCAAGTCCCAGAGAGGATGATGGGGAGGAGTGGACCATGGAACTGAAGGAGGCCCAGTCAGGTGAAGGAGAGGCGAAAAAGATCTGGACACAACAAAAATGCTAATGACATATTTCTACTTGTATTTTTCATTTTTATGTTTGCTCACGCATACGCAAGAAACATTTCAGCACAGCTTAGGAGAGAAGAATGTTTTGGAGGTGCGGCGCTGTGGGGGCCAATGGCCCCAGTGCCTTTGAGGCTTGACCCGCTTTCCCCAATGTGGTGGCACGCTGCTTCTGATACTAGTTCAGCCAGCGTGCCACCACCTTGAAACATTTTTGCCACTGCAATCAGGGGCCGTCTTGTCATTGCAGCGTCAGCCATTCCACTGCAATTAGGGAGCGACCCATCATTGCAGGGCGGTACCTTGCCGTCCGCATGCCTCTGACCCAGTTCATTTGCTGATGGGGAGCCCAGTCCCCATTGGCATAATGTCCCCACCCTCAAGTTTCTGTTGTATGCCGAGGGGGTGCCCAGTCCCCCTCGGCATCATGCGGCCCCCCCAACAGTCTTTCTTTGCCGACGGGCACCCATTCCCCATCGGCTTCAGTCCCCTTCCCAGTTCAATTTGCTGATGGGGACCCCACTCCATGTTGGCATAATGCCCCCAAATTTGTTGTCTGCTGAGGGGGTGCCCAGTCTCCCCTCGATTCTTGCCCCCCCATGATATGTGCCAACGGGAGTGCCCAATCCCTGTCGGCCACAGCCCCCAAAAAACTCTCCAGGTGGCATGCTGGGTCCCTGAAAAAGACAGTCCCACAATGTTTTTTTTAACCCTGTAAACAGAATACTATCCCTGCTGAGTCAGTGGCCCTCCCCAACCCGCACACCACCCTCTGCACACCCTGCCTCCCACACCCCCATCACCCCATACTTACCTCCGGAGCCCAGCACGACGATCTTTGGTGGACCGGGAACATGTCTGCACTCTTCAAATCCGACCGTGAACTGAAGAAATGCCGATAAGCTGTATAATGGCATAAACAGGGTTTTTTCAACTTTGGTGCATATCGCAGGCATTTTTGGGAGTTTTGGCACCAAATTTTCAACATGGCGTTATTGGGACCACTCCTCATGAATTTAGCCACTGTCATGGTGTTATCTAGCCCCGAAAGGTGATTTCGCGCTCACTGCGTGGAATCACCTTTTGGGACCGATTAATGAAACGACAGTGCCAGTGTTCATGAGGCAGGCTCTCAAAAAGCCTATGTTGCAAATTTGGTGAAAAAAATCCAAAAAATGACTGTTTTACGAACGTGCGTTATGCAGTTTCCATGCACCCATGTAACTTCGCGAATTTATAATATTTTTACTTCAAATTTTCAACATTGGCAGTGTTCCACACCTCCTTATGAGCAGTATAGCTGTCATTTTAAACATCCTATCTGAAATGTGTTTTCGCACTTCCGGTGCAGAATAGTGCGGTCACTGTGGGAAATCAGTTTTCGGGACAGATTAAGAAAATGGCAGTGACACTGTTCATGAGCAGAGATCCTAAAATCCCAATGCTGAAAATTTGGTGATGAAAGTCCATAAAATGACTGTGTTACAAAGTGTGCGTTGTGCAGTTTCCACGCACCCTTGTAACTTTGCAAATTAGTAATATTTTCATGCCACATTTTCAACACTAGCATTTTTCCACACCTCCTTATGAACAGTACAGCTGTCATTTTTCATGTCTTGGCCAAAATGTGTTTTCGCACTTCCGGCGCAGAATAGCACGGTCGCTATGGGAAATCAGTGTTTGGGACAGATTAAGATCAAGCGAGTGAGAGAGGTGGAGTGAGCAAGCTCAATTGAGCTCTGTCGGGACTGCTGCAGATTTCTTTGTGGGCAGAAAAAGGCTCCAACGCAGGCAGAAGCCCAGTACAAAAGGGCAGCCTGCAGTGCTGGGAGAAACAGAATGAGCGAGTGAGGGAGGGGGAGTGAGCGAGCTCAACAGAGCTCTGTCGGGACTGCTGTGGATTTCTTTGTGGGCAGAAAAAGGCACCAATGCAGGTAGGAGCCCAGTAAAAAAGGGCAGCCAGCAGTGCCAGGAGAAACAGAACAAGCAAGTGAGAGAAGGGGGAGTGAGCGAGCTCAACGGAGCTCTATTGGGACTGCTGCGGATTTCTTTGTGGGCAGAAAAAGGCAGCAATGCAGGTAGGAGCCCAGTACAAAAAGGCAGACTACAGCGCTGGGATAAACAGAATGAGAGACGGAGAGTGAGTGAGTGAGCTCAACGGAGCTCTGTTGGGACAGCTGTAAACTTCTTTGTGGGAAGAAAAAGGTGCCAATGCAGGCAGGAGCCCAGTACAAAAGGGCGGCCTGCACCACCGGGAGAAACAGAATGAGCGAGTGAGAGGGGGGAGTGAGTGAGCCAACAGAGCTCTATCGGGACTGCTGCAGATTTCTTTGTGGGCAGGAAAAGGCACCAATGCAGGCAGGAGCCCAGTACAAAAGGGCAGCCTGCAGCGCTGGGAGAAATAGAATGAGCGAGTGAGAGAGGGGGAGTGAGCAAGCTCAATGGAGCTCTGTCGGGACTTTAGAGTTGCCTACCCTCCCGCCCAGGGTCCTCTGTGGTCCTATATTACAGCAGGGTCTCTGGGGTGGAGACAAAGCAATGATTGGATACTTTAGGATTGCTGTAATAATACAGATTCACTTCTTCTGTTTCTTTCTCTAACTGAGCTAAGTACTGAACTATATTGCTAGGATTGCCGTAATAATACATATTTATTTGTTCTGTTTATTTCTCTAACACAGCTGAGTAATACTTGGAGTTCAATAGGATTTCTAACTGGGCTAAGTGAAACTATATGAGAGCTGAGAAAAAAAAAAGTATGGTAACTGACGGGTGAAAAACAGACAAGAAGGCGTTAGGATTGCTACAGTAATACAGTATCTAACGGATGATATTTGAGACTGAATTAACCAGGTCAGCAAGGGGGCAGTAGGAGGATTAGTGTGGGGGGGCCAGGAATTTGAGTAAATAGGGGCCTAATAGTTGAACTAGGGTACAGAAACTGGGAGTAAGAGCCCGTAACATAAGATGGGGGCCAAAATGGGGCAGGTGCCACATGTCAATAGGGCAGACATCTTTGGAATGGTGGTGGGGTGTACAGGGGGTTGGTCCGCCATGGTGCTGGACTGGGTTTGGAGGATGGGGAGGGTGTATGGTCTGTAGATGACTGGCTAGTTTGAGGGAGGAAACTGTAGGGGATTAGGGAGGAGCTCAAGTGGCAGGGCAGATGAGTATGGTAGGCATCCTGGCTGGGGGGGATAGGGATGGCAAGGGGTGGGGGGAAGAACAACTAGGGACTGGAAACTGACCCCAGTATCAGAGGCACTAGCAGAAAAGAGAGAGGAAGAGAGGGTCTGCTCTGAGGTGTGGGGGAGGCCTCCTGATGGGGAAGAAGAGACCACAAGGAGTACCAGGGGAGAGAACAAATGGCTGTGGGTAGTGGAGGGACCATGGGTGGGACCAGGGGTGGCACTGAGGGGAACAGGTAGGAGGGGGGAACTGATCGGGGGAAGAGATGTAGGAGGGGTATCGACTAGGAATAGATTCAAACCTCTGCTATGGGAGAGAGAGGGGAAGCAGAAACATACTGAAGGGAGGGAGGACAAGCGGTCATGAGAGGGATGGCAACAGGTAGGGGAAGAGATAGCGAGGGCGAAAGGTAGAAGGTGAGATAGTAAGGAAGGAGGGTGGTGACTGGGAGGAGAGAAGGGCATGGAAGGGGGCAGGATAGGAGGGGCATACTATCAGGATAGAAGGGAATGGGGGCTGTAAATTGACAACAGCGGGGATAGGAGAAGGGTTGGAAATCAGCAGGGGAGGAGGGAAGGTTGACATGGGAAGCCCAGTAGGAAGTAGTAAGGCTGGGAAGGGGTTCAAGGGGGATGGGAGGAATAAGGCAGAGAAAAGTGGTGAGGCAGAAGTAGGGGGTACTGATACAGAAGTCACAGAGGGTGCTGCTGGCAGGGGTAAGGGGCAGGGAAGAATGAATACTGGGGTGGTGGAAGGGGCATTAGAAGCTACAAAGGGGGTAAGGGATGGGGGGTACTCATCCTGGGAGATTCTATACCGAAAGGGGTGAGATGAGGTGGAAAGGGGGAAAGGCACAACTGTATTTGGGTTGAAGCTATCCCCAGGTTGACTGCAGGAGGGGCAGGGCAGGCACTGCTCAGTGTGCAGCAGGGGAGGAAGAAACCTCATTTAGTGTGTGTGCAAGTACAAATGACTTGGTGGGAGAGACTATGGAAGTAGTGAGGGGAGGTTCGAGAAGTTGAAGGCAGGCAGTGTGAGGGGTGGGGTCGGTGGCATTCTCGGAGGTACTCGGTACTATGTGCAAGCATGGGGGAGGAAGGATAGGATTGAGGAATTCAACGAGTGGCTGAGGGATTGGTGCCACTCCAAAAATTATGGGTTAGTGACTAACTGGGGTAAGGTCTGGGGGAATAGTGACTTGTATGCGGGGGGAGCAGGCTACATTTGAGCAGGAAGGGGAATGGAGTATTAAAGGCAGGATTAGAGGGGCATATCTCTACTAAAGTGGATTTGAACTAGTTGGGGGGTGGACAAAAGACTGAGGTTAGTAGAAAGGTACGGACAGGGAAGCCTAATGAGGTCACCCCCAGATAGGTAAAGGCAGAGGCGTAGTAACCCTGGGAGGGGGTGGGCAGAGTGGTCTGAGTGTAATACAGAAGGCAATACCACCTGGTAAGAATAAGGAGGAGAAAGGGTGCAGACTACCGGGAGGACGGACACAGGCCAAGGAGGAGAAGAGTGAGGAGAAGGAGGGGTACTGGTGGAAGGCGGTCTCTCTCAATGCAAGAAGCCTGGGGAACAAAATTGCAGAGCTTCAGGCGCTCTTTTCGGAGTGGAAGGTGGACATTACTGCAGTGACAGAGACTTGGGCCACAGAGTACCATGATTGGGACTTGGCAATCCCGGAATACAGGATATACAGGAGGGACCAGGTGGTTGGAAGGGGGGGGGTTGTACTCTGTGTGAGAGAAGGGATTACATGCATAAGGGACAAGGGAGAAGGGGAGAGAACAGAGGCGCTTTGGGTGCAACTCCTGAACTCCAAGGGCAGAAAGCTGAGGCTGGGAGTGGTGTACAGACCACCAGCCCAATCTGGGACCTGGATGGGGCGTTGGCAGAGCAGATAAGGAGGTTCTGTAGAAGGGGGAGTGTGGTGATAGTGGGGGGATTTTAACCTACCGTGGGTTGACTGGAGCACCCCGGCCACCAGCAGTACCAGGGAGCAGGTGCTCCTTGATGCATTCCAGGATGGCCTTCTGATGCAATTGGTAAGTGGGCCTACAAGGCTTGGTAGCACTCTAGACCTAGTACTGGCAAATGGGGAGGCAGTGAGGGAGGTAAGGGTGGAGGACCCACTAGCAGGTAGTGACCACCAAACAGTGTGGCTCGCTGTCGCTCTGGGCAGGGAGACAGGAGGCATGGGAACTAAGGTGGTGGACTAGATTAGGGTGGACTTTGGGAGGATGGGATCAATACTGCAAGAGAGACTCCAGGATATAAGGCCGGGGATGAATGCAGAACAAAAGTAGGGAGTCATAAAGACTGGGCTAACAGAGGCCACAGTAGCCTGCACCAGGGCAAGGAGTAAGAAGAGCAGAGCCAAGAAACCATGCCGGCTGAACAATGAAGTGCTGCAAGGGATGAAGGCAAAGACGGCTGCATACCGGAAGTACAGGAGAACAGGGAAGGGAGAGGATAAGGAGGCCTTCGGGAATTGGTCAAGGGAGGTCACCAGGAGGGGGAAAAAAGCTAAGGCCTCCAGGAAATTAAGGTCCGCACAGGGCATAAAGGGAGGGGAAAAGGACTTTTTTAGGTATGTCAGGGAAAAGAGGAAGTGCAAGGAACATATTGTGAGGATAAAGTGGGGAGGGGATTGGGTGGAAAAGGGGGAGGAGCAAGTGGAAATTCTAAATGAGTACTTCTGCACTGTTTTCACTAAGGAGAGGGATGGTCCACTACCAGAATGGGCTGGGGGTGGGAAAGGGGATGAGGAGGCGATGGACAAATGGATCACAGGGAGTAGGGTGCTAGAGGGGCTGAGGGTAGTAAGGGTGGACAAGGCACCAAGTCCTGATGGCATCCACCCCAGGGTGCTGAGGGAGATGGCACTGTTGGCTGAGCCACTGGCAGATCTGTTGAACACCTCCCTGGAAAAAGAGGTGTGTGCTCCAGGACTGGGAAAGGCAGCTTAACATGGTGCCTATACGCAGGGCCTAGGGAGAAGCTTTCAGGAAATTATTGTCCGGTAACTCTACATCCATATTGGGTAAACTTATGGAGGCGATTCTGAAGGAGAGGCTGGTGGCATTCCTAGACAGTAATTGTCTCCAAGATGGGTGGCCTCAAAGTTGGGCGGCAACACGGGTTCGTCTCAGGGAGGTCTTGTCAAACCAACCTAATAGAGTATTATAATTGGTTGACAAGGGAGCTGGACAGGGTCCATGCAGTACATGTCCTGTACTTGGACTTCAGTAAGGCCTTCGATATAGTGCCTCATGGGAGACTGGGGGGGAAGCTGACAGCAGTGAGGGTGTGAAAAAAGCTGACTAAATGGATAGAGAACTGGTTACAGGGGAGGGTGCAGAGGGTGGTGGTGGTGGGAGAGCTCTCGGCACCCACAGCAGTGTCAAGCGGGGTGCTGCAGGGGTCAGTGCTGGGCCCAGTGCTATTTGGGCTCTTTATCTCCGATATAGCACATGGAGTGGGGAGCAGGGTTAGTCTGTTCACAGATTATACCAAATTGGGGGTGGTGATGGACGAAGAGGACGGATGAGAAAAACTGCAGTGGGACCTAACCAAACTTGAGACATGGTCGGTGGAGTGGCAGCTAGGATTCAATGCAAAGAAGTGTAAGGTGATGCACTTCGGGGCTAAGAACCAGAAGAGGGACTATTGGTTGGGGATCACAGAGGAAGAGAAGAATCTAGGGGTGTTGGTAACTAGGAGCATGAACAACTCTGCCCAGTGTAGGAAAGCAGCAGAGAAGACAAACAGGATGCTGCGGTGCATCGCAAGGGGGTTCTCATCCAGGCACAGGGATGTGATCCTACCCCTCTACAGATCATTGGTGAGACCACACCTAGAGTACTGTGTGCAGTACTGGAGTCCATACCTGTGGAGAGATATAAAGTTACTGGAGGAGGTGCAAAGGAGGGCAACATAATTTTTTTACAGGGGATGGAAGGAAAGGAATATGAAGTTAGGCTGAAGGAGCTGAACATGTACACACTGGAGGAGAGGAGGGATGGGGGATACGATTGAAGTGTTTACCTGAGGGTAACAAACCTAGCACCGTGTGGGGTGTTTGGGAACTGAGGAGTGGAAGATGATGAGGGGCCATTGGACTAAGGTTGGAAGGGGGCGTTTCAAGAGGGAAATGAGGAAACACTACTTCTCTAAGAGGGTGGTGTCTAGTTGGAATGCGCTGCCAGAGGGGGTGGTAACATGTAGGATAGTCAATAGCTTTAAGAGGCAGTGGGATAAAGCAAGAGGAAGAATCAGGGAGGCAGGGGCTGGGACAAGCGGGGGAGGAACTGAGGGGGAGGAGGCTGGGGCAGCTGCAATCTAGGGTGCTAGCTGCACACTCGGGCAGACTTACATAGACTGATTGGTGTGTTCTGCTGGCAGATTCATATGTTTGTATGTAAAATCACAGTGACTCTTTTCATGAACAGAGGTCCTAAAATGCCTATGTTGAAAATTTGGTGACAAATGTCCATAAAATGACTGCGTTACAAGTGTGCATTGTGCAGTTTCCATGCAGCCTCGTAACTTCACAAATTTGTAATATTTTCACTCCAGATTTTCAACATTGGCATTTTTTTCAGATCTCCTTATGAACAGTGCAGCTGTCATTTTTCACATCATGCCCCAAATATGCGTTTACGCATCTGGCGCAGAATAGCATGGATGCTGTGGGAAATCAATGTTCAGGACAGATTAAGAAAATCATAGTGGCAGTCTTCATGAGCAGAGGTCACAAAATGCCTATGTTGAAAATTTTGTGAAATAATTCCACTAAATGACTGTGTTACGCACATGCGTTGCGCAGTTTCCACATACGCTTGGAAGTTTGAGCATTTTTAATATTTTCACTACAGATTTTCAACATTGCCATCTCTTCACACCTCCCTATGAATGGTACAGCTGTCATTCTTCACATCCTGCCCGATCTGTGTTTTTGTACATCTGGCACACAAAGGCACAGTCGCTGTGGAAACTCAGAGTTCGGGACACATTGACAAAATCACAGTGCCACTGTTCATGAGAAGAGGTCCCAAATGCTTTCATAAGGTGGGGGTCACAAAATGGCCATGTTGAAAATTTGTAGTGCAAATACCAACAAACGCCCGGGCATTAGGGTTTCTAACCATAACATCCCACCCTGTACAGACTGACAGGCATTAGGGTGTGCCTTTGGATTGCTGACTGTAATGCTCATGCCATTCCACCCCCACCCCACCACCCTGCAGCCAGTGACAGGCATCGAGGTGTGCCTTGAACTCTTCGGCCCCAGAGTTCACCCCATTCTCCTATACTGCACCCATTTCAGCGTATGTCCTTATGGAGTGGGGTGACTGTAAAGCCAAACACCTCAACACGTGTCGGTGTCTGCTGGATAGGGTGAAGTGAAATGGCATGAACGTTATGGGTGACAATCCAAATGCTTACCCCAATGCCTGACCGTCTCTGTAGGGTGAAAGTGGGGTTGGCGTGAAGTTCAATACTTCACTGCCAGTCCTATTCTGCATCTGTCTAACTCCTGCATTTCCAATGCTATGAACAGCAAGCAAACATTTGGCATTGACAAATGCTTGTTTATTTAGGTATGATACCAATGAAATTGTCTGTTTATAACCAAATAGACAGTACATATTTTACATCTCGCTTGTCACTGTGAACTTCGCGGAAGTGCTATGTGGAATGGGAAGCCCGTCCCATTAAGAGAAGATGCTCCTCATGAAATGAAGGTCAAACATACAGATATGCTGAATGCCTTTGAAACTTCATGTTGTGAATAGTTTTTCCCATTAATCTTCGTTGTTGCACTTGGTACCTTTTATAATGTTTGTGTTTCCTCTATATGCACTGAGATTGTTCTTCTTTGATATGTACGGGCATTTGAAATGCGAAGCCTGTCTGTATCCATACATCTATATGACAGCTACTGCAGATCCCTCGTTATAGATACAATAGTTGTCTGTAGCATTTAGCCTAGATAGTGGGTCTGAGCATTGTAACCTGTAGGTGTATTTTGCTACAAAATGGAGATTAATACCTGCATTTTTCTAAAAGTTGTTAAATTTTATGTTGTTGCTTTATCAGTGTATGTCAGGTCTGATGTGTTATAAGTCTGACACTTACTATTATTAATTATTAATGCAGATTGCCAAGAGGTGTCCGTTGTTTGTCAATAGGGGACACTATATAAGCACTATACCTGGCATTTTTTGTTCACTCTTGATAAAGTACACAGAATGTGCGAAACTGAATATTTTCTTCCCTTTTTACCACTATGTATTGCTGCTATTTTTAGTTTTTATGGAATTAGTATAAATACAATTTTGATACCATTCTTAAGGCATAGAGTGCCTTTGTATATGGTTTTGTGAGCTTGGGTTTTATTTTTATTTTTTAAAATATGTAATCTTTATTAATTTTAGTAATGTACAGAAATATAAACAACATAAATACAGAATGAGTTACAATCCACAATTTACCAAGTGCCCCAAAAACATAACATTACAAACTAACTAAGGGGTGACCAAATCCCTCTCTCATCTGTCCCAGCGATTATAAATAAAATTAGATACATAGATAGCAGTACTAAAAAACAAACAAAAAAAGATTCCCTCCCCTTAGAGAGACCTTATAACCTAAAATAGAGAACGTCAAGTAAGGGCCTGACTATCTCTCCTGGCTAAGGCCTAGAGTAAGCTTCATAAAAAAACTGTAAGAATTACAACAAAGGATATCAAGTTATAGCATATATGATGAGTTAAATTTCACCAGACTGAAATAAGAAAATATATGTAATAAACATAATAAGGTGCTAGTCCATTTTAACATTCAAAACTGAATCATACAATCTCCCCCATTTCATATTAAAACTCCTCAAATGATGCTTCAAACTAGCTGTCATCCTCTCTGATCGTAAATTCAAAAGAATTTCATTCCTCCAGTCAATGAATGAAGGAACTTGATGGTCAGTCCAATGTTTTAAAATGATATTCTTAACCGATAAAGCAATTAAGTAAATTTGGTATTTCGCTTCTAGTTTAGTTATATTGCTAAGATCACCAATAATGCATATACCGGGTTGAAAATAAAAGTTCAAATCGAGAGACTTTCCTGTTTTATTTTTAATCTCCACCCATACAGGAGCAGCCAATGGGCATTCTCATAAGATGTTTATCAGAGTACTCTCATCTACCCTACATCTAAAACAAGCCTGATAGAATGTTAAGCCAAACTTAAACATTTTGGGCCCACTTCTAGAATGATGGCGCAAGTCACTGCCAAAGGCGACTTGCGCCAAACACGGTTGCACTAGGGACTCTGCGCCCGACTCTCTATCAGGCAAGGTCCCCATGGCTAAATCCCAAGACATGCACCAACCGTACTGGTACGCCAAATGGAAAGTGTACCGGAATGGTTGGCTGCAAGCCTGTGGCTTGTCCAAGTGCAGGGCGCAAGTGCCCCCCCCCACACACACTGTACAGCCCCGCAGGGCTAGTGAAACCCAACCCCCCACCAATGCCCTGAACCCCCCAAACAAAACACCCCACAGGACTAGCACCCCACCTCCATGCCCATTCCCTGCATTGATAGCAAAAGTTCCACAGGGTTAACGCCTCCACTCCTCGATCCCCGGATGCAATGTGCAATAAAAATAATTAACATAGCCCCTGATCTCTCTGGTAGTCTAGTGGCCCCACCCCCACCCGGCAGTGCCAGTCCAACCCAGCACCCCTACCCGTCCCTGCCAGCAACAGCACAGCCCACTCTCACCAACAGGCCAGCCACCGACTGAGCTCCATATGAGCGGTATTACTGTAAATAAGCACGCTCAACGAATGACAGCTGGTTCATTGAGTGCATACTATTTACAGTAGTGTGCACCTCATGGGAGCCTCAGTTGGCAGCTGGCCATGGATGTGAGAGGTGGGCTGTGCCAGTCGCTGACTGGGGACGGTGGGGTGCTGGGTGGGACTGGCACTGCCAGGTGGGGGCCACTAGACTACTAGGGAGATCAGGGGCTATGTTAATTATTTTGTATTGCATATCCCAGTTCCGGGGATCGTGAGTGGAGGCACTAGCCCTGCGGGGCTTTTGCTACTAATGCTGGAAACGGGCATGGAGGGGAGGTGCTGTAAAATATGTATTTTAAAATAAATAATTTATACTAATATCCTTTACCAAGATGAAGTTTATGCCTAATCTCTAATGGTATAAGACTGCCTTCATTTAACATTTTCACTGTGATGTCTTTTAGAGCAGGAAGCCAAGAGTTATGTAAGGGTTTATTATTCAACTTTGTAAGATGGCTCACCACAGACCAGCAGAATGGAGCCTCCGGATTCACCGAAGTGGCACAGCTGACTGAAACTGAGCGGGTATTAACCCACAACTAACGCCCGCTCGGTCAGTACCAGCTGTCACCATGGAGGCACCAGAGGGTAGCCGCCAGCTACGTTGCCACCCCCTCACACCACCCATGGTGCTCACGAGCTGCAGCCTGGTAGGGCACATGCCGGCACCGGTCTCCCACCCGCCGCAGGACACCCGGCCCCACAAGGAATGGCAGATGATGTCGTGCTCACCAGAGCGATGCACGGCTGCACACCCCCCCACCACGAACAAATGTGCTTGAAAGGCGCCCGACAGGTGGAAGAGCGGCTAATGTGTGCATTACACAGCCGTCAGCCGCCCTGCTGTGATCACTCTGATTACCACGCCCCCCGCCCCCTCCCTGCACCACGATTGGCGACGCATGCTGGGCTGACCCCTGTGGCCAGTTCTGGTGACTGCTGTCACCGGGGGGTGTCATACACCATCTCGGGCAGCAAACTGTCCCTGTGCCCCTAGGGTCGCTGGCAGCGAGGTGCACACACCGGCAACATAGGCTCGTCGCCGCTGCAATGAGCCTATGTTACAAGGGCATTAATCACCTCCAGAGTCGGGCTTTACCGGTGATTAATGCCCACTGGGGGTTTGGAACCCTCTGGCTTCGCCCTAGTGCACCAATCCCCCTCCCCAGAGGGCATTAATCCACTGGTAGAGCCCTCCTCTGTCGGAGATTAATGTTTACTTAAATTCCAGTTGTTAATCAAAGGTTGATAAATATCTTTTGACATGGAAGGACAGAAATAATTACAAAGTTGATTGTGTATTTTGAAGGAAACCCCAACTATCGAATTCATCAGAGCTTTAGGTAAAGGTTTATATTTTGAATACAGCGAAGAGTGCTGTGAAATACTAAATTTAGTTAACATCTTACATTCAGTTTCCAGCCGTACAGGGTGATAAGAAGTTGAGCCATCATTAAAGTGATTTGCCAATGTTTGGATCTTACCTGTCAGGTTATGTCCATAATCAAATGTGTTGCGTGGTCGCTAGGTTTATTTTTGCCAACGTTTCTTCTTTAAAAAAAAAAAAAAAAAATAATAGCAAGTGCGATCCCGGGACTGCCACCACAGCCAGTTTTCAGTGTTCAGTGTGTGGTCATTGACACGCGCTGTGTGTGCCGCGTCACTTCAGGGAGCACTTATTCAAGTTATCCGTGGGAAGCTCTGTAACGCGCTATGGCTGCTCGGTCTAATTTGCCTGACACAAGTGATGCTGAGGACAGCAATCTTTCTTCTTCATCATTAAGTTTTATTGATGATAGCAACACTATTGTTTCAGGATACAGTGCTGGTGTTTTAGATCCCTATCGTGACGATCTCTACGAGTCAGACGTTTCATCTAATGGTGGTGAAACAGGCAGCAGTGATGACTATCAGACTGCAGATGAGAGGATCGATTATGGCAGTATAAACAGAGTGGGCAATAATGAATGGTAATGATCAAATGTTGGTACCATAAAGCCCAGCTCTAAGATAAAATAATCTTGATGGTGCCAGCATGCGTGTACCCCTGTTTGTGCACTGTAAGAGTGGATGGTCTATACCTGCAGTGCCCCCTTCTTTCATAGACTGATGCAGATCAAATTTTTAGTGCTGCTTTTTTGTATGTATAGAATAATGTTTCACTGTAGTGTTATCCAAGAATATTCATTCAGCCTGTGCCTGTTGATTTTTGGTCAAGGGGTGTGACAGTACAGAGGGGCAAAAAATGCAATGTGGTGTCTACACCTCCAGTGATGCAACTTTGCATCCACAACCTGTTGCTCACTCTCAGCTGCTTTTTGAACTTTTTACTGAATTCTACAAGCGGTTGTGCCATCTTATACCTATGGCAAAATGCTTTTGGGCATGGATACAGACATAAATAATAAATGTCCTATCAGCTGTGGTGGTAATGCAGTCCACATTCACTGAACTAATCCAGTTAGTTCCCCCATCTATTACCTATGGCAAACTGACGGTGGCCAGTTATACAGTTAGAAATATTCTCTTGCTTACCAGTTGCTTGATACTGCAGTACACATACCATGATGTAATCATGGTAGTATTCCAAGCTCTGTACCATGGTCTAGAGTGAAGTGGGGGAATCCCAAAGCCTGCGCAAAAAGACATCCACAGTACAGTTCTCGCTCTCAATCTCTGACTCTCAATGAAAAAAAAAAGCCAAACCTTACACGGTTTATCTCCTGTGGTCTCACCTGTGTTTCTTTGTTGTGTGTGTGTTGGTGGGGGTTGTTGGGTTGGGTGGGTTGGGGCAGATATAATAGCATGACATTTGGTATTTGTTGTAGCATCAGATGAATCATCCATGTTATAGTGTATGGTGGAACGTTGTTCTCCACCGAAATCCATCGTTGTCGAAACCTTGTAGTCACACACTAGTGACGTTCGCAGTGCCGTAGAAAGATTTTTTTCTACTGCACTGCGAACGTCACACAGTGTCCTTGAGCAGCATTTGACAGTTAGGGCTCACTCCATAGACAGGACACATAGCGAAAGCAGCAATGTCGACGGCAGTACCAATGTTTAGCGTTAAAACATTTAAAATGTAAAGTTCTTAAACGGTTAAAATGTCAAGCGTGAACACGTTCAAAATGTAACGTTCTTTATTCCTTCTAGTAACACAGTAAAACTGTTTTGAAGCAGAAACACGCTGTAGTGATTTTTTTTTTCCCAAAAAACGACGTTCCCACACATAGGAAAACTAGATGAATAGTTGACAACCGGTATCTTCCTCCATTGGCACCATGACGATGGATTACCTCTTGAGCTGCGCTCTCGAGGTAATCCGTCATCATAGTGCCAACTCGGTGAAAGAATAGCCCTGTTGTCAACTGTTCCCCATGCACTATCCTATATGTCTCCTACTGCAGTTATGATAATTTGCAACAACCACCTTATGCCCTCCCTCGACTGCTCACATAACTTATTCCTGAATTCGACAAGTGGTTTTGTCACTTTATGGGCATTGATACAGACAGAAATAATGCATTTCCTAACAGCTGCGGTGGTACTGCAGTCCACATTCCCTGAACTAATCCATTTAGTTCCCCATCTGTTACCTACGGCAAACTGACAGTGGCCAAGTATACAGTCAGAAATATTCTCTTGCTTACCAGTTGCTGGGTACTGCAGTACACATACCATGATTTAATCATGGTAATATACCAAGCTCTGTGCCATGGCCTAGAGCGAAGTGGAGGTGGCCGATGGTGGTGGTGGTGGGGGGGCGGGGTTAGGTAGTAGAGCGATAATTGACTGGTACTTGAAGTAAGAATGATATGGTGGCCTTGCAATGCAGCTCTCCTGCCTGATTCTACTTATTGTGTACATCCACTCCCAAGGCCTCGTCATGACATACTGAAGTGATGCTCTAATGGCTTTCACCGCATGAGGCCCCTTCTGCCTAACGCATTGGCTCACTACATGAAGTAATGTTTTTGAGAGTGTCAGAGAGACAAAAAGTGAGGGCGATGGGAGCGTTAGATACAGATAAAGAGGGAGGGGAGTAAGGGAGAGACAGAGAAGATGACAGCACTCTGCATGTGCATGGGGGGAGGAGGGTCAGCAAGAATAACGTTATTAGGAACTGTATCACGTAGTGTTATGCCCAAGAAATGTCAAAGATCATGTCAGTGGTGTATGTGTGATATTGCTATGTATAGAACAGCAGCACATAATGTATTAACTGACAGGGACTGTTTGGCAAGGTGTCAGGATACATTAGTTTTTCAGGCATTTAATCAGCCAAAAAACAACTTTCTGCATATTTTTTGGTTGTTGAAACATACTCCATGTTAAAAGCATAATAACCCGTGACAGGGTGTGCAGTCATAGGGGATTAATCAACAACCCTGGTGCACTGTGAGGCACGAGGCTGCAGGCCGAGTGTCCTAACAGCACCCGTGGTGTTGATTAATTAAGCAATAAGGCACAATAGGGTGTGAGTTATTGGGGACTTACCCACACCTTGTGTGGTGTGTCACAAGGTGCAGACGAGTGACTTAACCACACAAGAAGGGGGGAAATAACCCAATAACTCATACCCTGGAGACCTTATTGCGATTATACAGTGGACCCATGTGTAAAATCCATTTAAAATGTGTTTAATTATGTTTTTTTTATAAATGCCATTCCTCAGCCGTGGGTTATGCAGGATAAACCCATGGTCATGTGACATGTTTTGACCAATGAGGTCACAGGATTTTCACATACATTGTGTAATCCCCAATACCAGCACACCCTGTTGTGGATTATTGTGTACGTATAACATTTTTTAAAATATTTTTTTTCATTGATTGTAATACAGTGGACCTGCACACTGTTTTTTTTCTTTTTTCAAAATATCACTAGTGTTCAATAAATCCCATATTATAGTTAAACTCATACCCTTCTACACATTCCGGGTGTACTTGTGGGTATTGCCCAGTGATGGAAGACGAGCTTGAATGCTTATACTGTTAGGAGCTTGACAGAATGGACTGAAGGAGAGGAGAGAAGATGGCCAAGTGCGGTGCATCACCTTGAATAGGGCATTTCAAACTGTGGTTCTGGATCTAGACGTACTACAGACAGCATATTATGCATACCATCAACATTACAACAGTGATAATGCACCTCGCACTATTTGAGTAAGTCAGTTGACATTGTCTGATCACTCTATATCCTCACCACCACATTTTTTAACAGTCGTACAGATGATACTCTCTTGGGTCAGCTCGATAGTATGCACACAGTCTATCTGTGTGGAGCACCATTGTAAAATACTGCATAGCTGATGCTGGTGCTGAATAATGTGATGCAGCAGAACCAATCTAATGCTGTACTGTCACCTTACAAATGACACAGATTTGCGCTTGACAGCACACAGCAAGCCGCCAGGCATTGCCGCAGTGATGGGTGGACAAGTGGGGATTATAGTCACGTGCTCTGAGCTCATGGGTGCCCACCTGAGGAACTGACTCACACTACACCACATTAGCTGTTTTGGGAGTCAGGGACATATAAACATAGACTTTGATGGCAGATAAGGACCGCTTTGCACACCCAGTCTGCCCATTTCGGTACCTACTGGATAAGCTGCAGATCCTAAATAAGAAACAAGCTACTTCTTCCTACCACCCACTATAACTGCCTTATGTCTGTCACATGCATTATTGATTTCATCTACTGTTTTTGACCCCATGGACTCCTCATGCCTGCTGTTCCATGTGTCCACCAGCCTCTCTGTGAAAAAATACTTCCTCACGTTGCCCCTGAGCAGTCCCCTCTCTATCTTTAAATTGTGCCCCCTTGTTCTTGCACATCTATTTTACTGAAATATGCTCCCCTTTTGGACTTTGTTGATTACCTTGAGGTACTTGAACATTTCTATCATGTCCCCCCTCTCCCTCCTTTCCTTGAGGGTATACATACTAAGCTTCTTTAGTCTGTCTTCGGAAGGTTTTGGAACAGACACTGCTCCATTTTAGTTGCCCTTTGTCTTGAAAATTCTTAACATCAGCACTGCCAACAGGCAACACATGTTAATCCAATTACATAGTGGACTCATGGTAACTGCATCATAACGCAGCTGGGTGTCATACATACAGTATGTTTTTCTCCGTTCCCACACATCCATGGAAGATGATAGCTGTCAACATTGCTCTGTCTAGTCCCAGCTCAGTCCCCACATCAAAGCAATCAAAATGAGAATGCTGGTCTCATAAGTGTTATGATCAAAGGCTTGATGTCTCTTGTATCCATACCACCTTTCTGTTTATGTGTCAATATAGAGAATACTAGAAAGGGCAAATATACACACCCAGTGTGTTCTGCCACAGATGGGTTATGATTCCCTATGACCTTGAGAGCGAGGCTTGAGAGGAATCAGAAGCCCCAGGTGGCAGAACACATTGGTTGTGCACATAGTCGTTCATCCTGTATTTTTGATATTGTATAGTACTGTTTGAAATATGTGTGCGTGAGTTGTTTTACTTTCAAAATGAAACTTACTCATGCAGCGTCTCGATGTTCCAGAATGCTGTTATACCACAGTAGCGTAGAATCACATTTCCATGACCTTTGAACTGTGGTACAACAGCATTTTGAAAATGATGGAATTCTATACAGAACAACACTGTAATATACACTATTTTACTGATATAAATGTAATTGCATAGAAATGTCAGATTGTATACTTTTTCATTCAACCTTTCTGTACCAACCATTTGTGATGCCATTAACAAGAACCATATGATTGCATTTTACTGTGATGGTCATGCTTCCAGTGACATACTAGAGTCCATATAAGGACATAATATTGGTAAATATGCGTACATAAATATCATTGTAGTGCAATGTGTGCTGTTTTTTGCTTCTCCGTTAAATCATGCCCCATACTTAGCATATCTATAATGTTCTGTAATAATTATTATTCTAGATTTTCTTAACAGGAAGTACCGGTATACTGGATACGGGCAACTATGGACTGAGTTTCCCTTCCCTATAGTTGCCATTCTGTGTCTGGCCTGATCAGCTGGTGAGGGGGCTCGGAGGTGGGCCAGCAGCTGAATGTCAACACAAAAGGAGAGGCTTGCCAGCTTTAAAATTGTGTGGAGCCTACAAGCGCGAGCACATAAGCACAAGCGTGAGTGACGTGAGCACCATTTCACAGAGAAAAACTGGGGACAGGGGGTTTACTTGTGTTGTTCATGGGATAAAAACTTGAATTGTGCGCCATTCCTAGGAGAAGTTAACAACCTTGACCGGAGTATTACAGCATCCTGAAAGGTCTGTAAGTATGTTTGCTGTTAACATCTGATTTGGCTTTGTTGCTTGCATTGCGGATGCTGCATGCTCTGGCTGTTTGTAGCATTAAATAATAAATAATTAACTGGGGTTCTCTGCAAAATGGCCGTTGTTCATATTTTAATGTTTTTGTTTGCATTTAATATTTTTAGCATGTTTTAGTTTGCACATAGTTTTATACTGGTCATTAACTGGTCTTCAGCCCCATCCCCCCGCTGAGTTGAGATTACCGGACTCTATTCAGTCTATTAATATTTCATCAGAAATCTTATCTAAAGAATGCTTTAATGCCTTATTTAAAGTGTACCCTATCAACATTGTTCCACAGTTTCTCTCTTTATTGAGAATTAAGTTTTGTAAAAGCTTAAATTACAAAAGAACACGAGAATTGAATCTGAGAGGTATCTTTATTAAGTTTCTTGTATACTGCTTGTTAGTCTGTGGAGATGTGCATCCTGATCCAGGCCCCTTTAACATGTTAAATGATGTAGACGGCTTACATTTGAAACAGGTATCTATGATTATTAGCCACTTTAATGTTAGAAGTCTGAGAAATAAGTTTGATGAAGTGAGGGACTGGGTAAAAGAGGTTAACCCCGGGGTTCTGGTATTAATGGAAACCTGGCTGGATGGTAGGGTTCAGAACACTTCTATAGATCTGGAAAATTTCCAGTTGTTTAGAATGGACAGGACAAAAAAGGGTGGGGGAATTGCTATCTATGTTGATTGTAATTTAACCATCCATGAAGTAGCTTGTTATTTTCCCAGTAGGGGCTTAGAAACGTTGGTATTAGAGATAGAGGTACCTTTTTGAAAACCCATATTGTTATCAGGGCTATATAAACCCCCTAAGGTTGATACAAAGGTTTTTCAAGACTTGCAGGAATTTTTGTTTGGTTTTAGAGATTCTCATGAACTGTTTGCAACTGGATACTTTAATGTTGAATGGTTGACTGTTGGTGTGAATCATGAACTGGTTGACTTCCATATTGGACTGGGCTTGACTCAGTTAATTTTGGAACCAACTAGAATTAATCAAGAAGATCCTAAGAGATCTACAATACTGGTTATGATGTTTACAAATTCCCCCAGTTTTATTTACGAGCAGGAGTCCTCCCAGAATCCTTTTCAGACCATCAGGTCATTTATTCGGTTAGAAATAATATAGTAAAGTCTGCTCCTGAATCAATAATTTTTTGGAAATGTTTTAAACAGTTTGACTACATTAAATTTATGGTTGATGTTGAAAATATTAATTGAGATAGATTGGACTTGATTCCTACACCATCAGCTGCCTGGGAATTTTTTCTAAATGAGTTTTTGCAAACTTGTAATAAACATGCACCCTTGAAATCTAGGATGTCAAAAAATAAAGGTAATGTATGGTTTTCTCCAGAGTTATATAAAGTCAGGAAAGACAGAAATAAAAAATGGAAGAAAGCTAAATAAACTATTTTAGACCGAGATTGGGTTTCTTATAGGTAGGCTCAAAATTTGTATACTAGTAAGGTTAGGGGCTGCTAAATAATAATTGGTTTGATCTAAACTAGATGTTAATCATAAAAAGAATCCAAGAAGGTTTTGGGGAATCATTTTGGATTTAATGGGAAAAAATAAACAGATTTATGCAAATAAAATAGAAGTGGATGGCATTATGGTGCATTTAGGGGAGGAAATGGTTAATGCCTTTAATGATTATTTCTCTAAGGTAGGCGTGGTAGGCTCCGTGGATAGGGCTTACTCAGATTATGATAGTGTCCTGGAGCATAACTTAATGGAAACCAGTACAGCTGTTAGAGAAGTGGAGTGGGGGGTTGATTTTGATTATATTACTCCGGAGGAAGTACGTACAGAACTTTTTGAAGTTAAACATCTTTAAAGCTAAAGAATCTGGTGAAATCCCACCTAGACTGCTGAAATATGTGGCCCGCTGTATAGCATACCCTCTCATTTATATATTTTTAATTTGTCAGTTGATAGTGGGGAATTTCCAGATGGATGGAAGGTTGCCAAAGTGAGACCTATATTTAAGTCTGGGAACAAGAGCGAGCTGGGCAATTACCGGCCCATCTCGCTTTTGTCCCAGATTTCAAAAATATTAGAAAAAATTGTTTCTTGCCAACTGAAAGGATTTCTTGAAGAACATAACAAACTGTGACCATTTCAATCAGGCTTTAGGGTGCTTCATAGTACCCAAACTGCTTTGACCTGGGTTGTAAGTGATCTTCAGCTGAGTCTGGACAGGAGGTTAATGATAGGAATCTTGTTTATTGTTCTTTTGAAGGCCTTTGATACCCTTAACCATCGAATGCTCCTGTCCAGACTCAGTGAGATTGGCTTGTCCCCCTGGTCAGTTAAATGTTTTTCCTCTTATCTGACGGGTCATAGCCAATTTGTGGAAGTGGGCCCTTATAAGTCTGGCATACTGGAAATGAAAAATGGAGTACCTCAAGGTTCGATACTAGGGCCCCTGCTATTTAACATTTATATAAATGAACTTAACATTGCATTGACTGATGCTCGGTGTCACCTGTATGCAGACAACACCATATTGTATGTAGAAGGGGCTACGCTAGATTCAATTAATACAAGGCTGCAATTAGCCTTTGATGAAATATGGGATTTTTAAAAAATGCGTCATCTTACTTTAAATGCTAATAAAATGCAGTCACTCCTATTTAAAAATAAAAACAAAAAACAGGATCTCCATTTTGAAATTAATACCTTGGATGGTATTGCTATTAAGCAAGTCGATTCATATAAATATCTTGGTGTCTGGTTAGACTGTTGCTTGAGCTGGGATTCCCATATAGATTCCCTTGTAAGAGGCATGAATATGAAGCTAGGAGTTTTATATAGATAAAAAAGATTTATGACCAGAGAGGTGTGCTAAGTGTGGTTAACTCCTGTTTATTTCCAGTAATTGACTATGGAGACCTGGTTTATGGAGGGGCTATTGGATTGCATATCAATAACGTAGATTTGTTTTACAGAATGGCCTGTTTTGTGCTGGATGCACCCTATAGAACCCATAAGTGTATGTTATTTAGGGAATTGAATTGGCTTAAACCTTCAGTAAGAAGAACTCTACATTTATTACAGTTTATAATTAAAGTTTGGAACAGGGAGGTCCCTGATTATATCATTGATCTCTTTAAAGTTAGGAAAGTAAGGAAGGACCGAGAACCTCTGCTGGAACCCAATTTGTCACGATTAGTTGCAACTTGAATATAGGAAGAACATCAGTCCCTTTTAGGGGAATTAATTTATGGAACAAATCCCCCTCAGAATTGAGAAGCCATAGAACTAAAAGTAATAATGCAGAATTAATAAAATGGTGCACATCTGGATTAAATAACATTACAACTTGCAATAACTGTTAGCACTTTAACATTTGGTATTTGTCTTTGATTATTTTTTTGTTTGTTTGTTTTTACTCTTTTTCTATTTATAATGTGTTATATAATGTTGTATAATGTGCGCCATTTGTTGTATTATTGTATAATGTGTAATTCTGTTTTTGCATTTGATATGGAACTTCATTGGAAATAAGCTTTGCTCAATTGAATGTATCCTTTATTCTTATGAATGAATAAAAAATGATTTAGTACTTTTTACTACAGATTTACTACTAGTACGTTGGTGCTGGGGCTACCTGGGGAAGGATATGTATGTAGCACTGCTAGCACGTGCCTTCACAAAGATATGGGACATGTACCCAAATGACGACACCCATGCTAATACTCAGTTCAAATCTGAATGCATCTTACCTCCATAAACAGTGATGCAATATGTTGTGATTTTACTGGCACCTACCAGTTTATCTTTATTGACATATTGGTGTTGATTATTTAAATTACCATCATATTCTCAGTGACAGCATTGTTGAGAAACTGTTGTCATCTTAAACTGTAACTTACAGACCAGTTTTTGAAAAAAACTTAAGCGTTATTCCCTCAACTACTGGAATACTGTTGTGAATATAACATTCATCTGACAGTCATATTACATGTATGTGACTGTATTGACTGCAGACATTATGAATTGTGCTCATACAAACAAAATAAAGGAGAAAATAATGCAACTGTGGTGTCAATCTATAACAGATTTCATAACTATGTACCGCCCTGAAACTAGTGATGACATATAGTACACAATACTGATGATCTAGTGTACTGCCTCAATTCTGCCTACAATGAATTATGACATTACGATGTAGTCAGATATTACTTCTCACATCTCAAGTGTATTTTATTTTTGGTTTACTAATTAGAAGAGTTTACACATGGTAGTACTGGTGTGATGTTTGAAGCAGCACTCTGCCTCAAGGACACCAAAAAATACAATTCTGTTCTTTCCACTACATCAACAATAAGAACACATTTAGAATGACATCACTAGTAACCAATACAACACATTTGTTATTGTCATTGTTCAGTTTTGCATCAAGCAGCAGGGAGTGGCTCATCCTGGTTACTGGTGACATATGAACATCCGAAATTTGCCAGCAGATAAAGGCCTAGAGGTCTATCAAGTCTGCTCGAATGTGCAGCTAGCACCACTTATTCTGCAGCTGCCCCTCCCTTCCACCTTTCCCCTTCATTAACCTTCCCCCTTGTCCTGTCCCATCCTTGTTTGAAGCAGTCCACTGTTCTACTGCATACCACTTCAGCAGGTAACGCATTCCATCCAGCCACCACCCTCTGTAAAAAGTGTCTCCTCATCTCCCTCCTGAACCTTCCTCGCTCCAGTCTCATATCATGGCCCCTGGTGGCCCTCCCTTCCCTTACTTTGAACAGCCCCTCTGTACCCATCTTGTTTATTCCTTTCATGTATTTAAAGGTTTTAATCATGTCACCCCTGTCTCTCCTCTCCTCTCCTCCAGTGAGTACATGTTCAACTCCTTCAACCTCCTCTCGTATGATAAGTCCACCAGCCCCTTAATCATCTTTGTCACTCTGCGCTGCACCCCTTCCAGTAACTTAATGTCCCTCTTCAGATACGGACGCCAGTACTGCGCAGTACCCAGGTGTGGTCTAACTAATGACCTATACAGTGGCAGAATCACCTCTCCTCCTCGAGGATATACCCTTGCAATACAACCCAGCATTTTGTTAGCCTTTGCAGCTGCCTTCCTACATTGTGCCGAGTTGTTCATTGACCCTGTAATGAGCACACCCAGATCCTTCTCCTCCTCTGTCTGGGCTAGCTGCACTTCCCTAGCTGGTAACTCCTCCTTGGGTTCTTCATCCCAAAATGCAGCACCTTGCACTTTTTGGCATTAAGGCCCAGTTGCCAGGTGTCTGACCAGGTTTCAAGCTTTGCCAGATCATCCTGCAACCCCTGCCATCCCCCTAGGTCATCCACCACCGCACCTACCTTGGTATCATCAGCAAACAGACTGATCTTGCTCTTGATGTCCCATGATATGTCTGCAATGAATATCCCAAACAACACTGGTCCCAACACCGTGCCCTGTGGAACACCGCTCGTCACTGCCCTTGGGTGTGAGAGCTCCCCACCCACCACCACCCTCTGTTGCCTTCCCTGCAGCCAGTTTCCTACCCATCTCACCAGCTTTGCACCCGCCCCTGTGCCTATTAACTTCCTTCCCAGCCTTCCATGTGGCACTGAGTCAAATGCCTTACTGAAGTCCAGATACAGGACATCCACTGCATGGCCCCTGTCCAGTTGCCTAGTTACCCAGTCATAGAACTTGACCAGATTGGTTTGGCAGGATCTGCCATGTATGAAGCCATGCTGTCTGCTGTCCTGTAGTCCTTTGGCCTCTAGGAGGGCCACCAGCCTCTCCTTCAGGATAGTTTCCATTAGCTTACCCATGATGGATGTGACGTCACAATTTCCGTAGTCTTTATCGGTAGCTTGTGAAGGTCATTGCTCATGCAGCATGGATTGTGGTCCTTGAATGTGTTAGGTTTCATTACCGATGATCCAGTGGGAGTTAACAGCATTTTTTTTAAACTAAGAATGAGTGCTGTTACACACATCAGCACAGTACTACAATGTGTTAAATTTTCTTCTTAGCAAGCCTAAAAATAAATACTTTAAGATACTGAAAGCGATTGCTGACTGGATCAGAAATTAACTGTTAACTTCTAGCAGTATTGTGTCTCATTCAAACATCTAAATGCAATAAACACTGCAATGAACTGTTTATCACTTTTACAAAACAACTACTGAATGGTCTGCCAGTGTGAGGGGGATGAAGTGCCCAGCGGTATGTTCTCCATTTCAGTGTAATTTGGAATATAGGTTCTGCCACCACTCCATGCCAAGGAACAACACTGTCAGAGTTACAAACTTAGGCAGGGAATGTATAGACGGGACCGAGTCTCTTGACTTTAGAGACTGGGTGTCTCAGCATGACCTCATATGATATGACCGTATGCAGACAGACATCATACATGGATATAATTCAGATCAGTGGATAACTACATGAGGACGTGTCTGCAGATGAGTCACTTCTCATCAATAGTACTGTCCTGAATCTGTGTCATATCGCATAGCGAGATACCATTTGTGATGAAATGAAATGGGTGGTGGTATTGGTTGATTTCATCCTGCTACACAGCATGTGGTGTCATCAGGGACAACATGTGGATATATCGTCATCATTAACAAATCATGAATATTGTTGTTAAAGCTTGGATTATCCCTTTGGAGTCATGAATAAAGGTGCTGTAGAAGAAATTCGGAGGAGTACAGACCCAAACAAGAAAACAATTAAATACATTTTAAAATACCTCCATAATGTGTTGCTGTGCATGAAGTTATCTTGACAAGGGGTTGAAATTGTATTATTAAAGGCTAACATTGATACTGACTTCTTTGTAGTATTTTTTTTTTTTTTTTGGGGGGGTTACACAACTTATCAAAGGAGGTGGTTACTTCAATATTCGGAATGCCATGATAGTAACATTCAAATCATTGTGATTCACTATATACACGTGACAGTTGAAGACATACGTATTTCACTGCTTACTTTATATGATAGTAACATCAAATTAAGCCGTCTTGTTCAGAAATCATGTAATATAGTTCACAACAGCTGCTGCCCGGTCGACATTCTTGTACATTGCAGTCAAATGTGTGGATTGTTTCTGGTTTTGCCAATCTCCTTCATTGATTTTTTTCTTTTCCTTGTCTGTAACTACTACAATGACCTCTGCAAGTATCTGGTCAGCATAGTCTGTTGAATAATACAGCCAAAAAAGAAGAAATGATTACTAGTTGTTTTTCAAACTAAAATAATAATTAAAGTCCGGTTAAATGTATACCCATTTTTTTTTTCTCATGGGCTCCCCCCCACACACCCCCATTGCTCGCCTCCAACCCTCACTGCCTCCCCTTGCCCAGGCTTACCCCACTGGATGGGGCATCATTGCGGATGCCCACTCCCCATAGTCTACATTAACTTGCCCGGCTTAGCCACCAGGGTGGGAACACAAGACCGGGGCCACACCCGGCGGAAATGGTAGGCAGTTGAGGTGGCTGAGCAGAGTTCACACTTTGTGGCATGCATTTTTTTTGGAAGGCTGTATCAGTTGTGAGGATGTGCAATGATAGCCATCGACCTCCACTAGGTGTCCATGATGTGCCATACACACAACCCCCACCACCCTTAGAAGGTAAACAGTCCCTGAGATGCTCAACCCTACTCCCCCATCCGACATTGATAGTGTCTCTCATTCACAGAAAGTTTTTCTGATAAGGGAGCAGATAAATAACTTCAAGGGAAAATACAGAATCAACCTGATGTGCTCCCTGTAAATGTATGTACTAACAAGTTTCTGCCACCATTCGCTCCTCTTCTTGCTAAACAAGTTGTCTGTCCTGCATTTTTTTTTTTGTACATCATCCAACATCAGAGCAACAACCAATAAGAGTGCATGACAACCAGTCCCTAGCAACCGCACAGCTCACCGTAACGGCAAGCCGTATGTATGTGAGACATGCCCTAGGCAAGATAAATTTTGCAAACCAAAATTCACTCGCAAAATACTATCACAATAATTCCATGTTCATAATAAACCATAACAAATGCAGTATGAGTAATCCAATGCAGAACCAGTGTATTCTGTCACCCAGGGGTCTGATTTCCAAGGACCTCACATGCTTCGCTCTCGAGGTCACAGGGAATCAGACCACTCTGAGGCAGAACACACTGGTTCTGCATGGTTACCCATTCAGTAGTCTCTATATAAACCATGCTTACAAATTGAAACAGTACAGTGTGCTTGTTACAATAATACAGATATTAATACAAGAGCAATGTAGTTCTACATGTAGTTAGTTATACATTCCTACAGTTTTGAAATGCACTATTGATGCCTGAATAACTTGCATACCGTATGTTGACAAACAGACGTCTCGCCCTTCTTTGCCTTGGAGAAATATACGGGCAGCTTGGTCTTGCCTTCATTATCTTGCATTGTAGGTCGCTCAGCATTCTTGTTATAATGAATTGCTGCCACATACAGTCTGAAACACAATTGTAAAACATATTTTATTGTTCGTTTTTGTGTACACTTACTCCCAGTCAGCAGAATACTTTAATATGGTGCTGCAGTGCGACAGCTTGTTACTATTACAACACAATTTCATCTAATCCCTATGACACTGTAATGTTAATACTGACAATTGGCCATTATAAAACGATTGTGAGAAATGCTGCAATTGGATTGGCTGTTAAGATTCAAACAGCCTTACATTAATCCATTTTACACTGTAAAGTACAGCCTGATCACAATATCACATGGATTATTCCTCTCAGTATTTCATTATCTAACACTGCTTAATGAGTACAAAAATGCATTCATATTTTTTTTGCTATCATTTTGTGCTCCCTGTTGCTGTGGCCCCTAGCTCTGGAGGGAGCACCCAGCCCTGTCCGGTGGTGTCCACCAGCCAGCACCGACCCTTACACCCTAGTCTTACCCACCTTGGTAGGCCAGCAGGGATCCACAACCTCTGTAGAATACCAGATCCGGTGTGGGCAGTGCTATGGCTAGCCAGGAGCGGGACCTGCAAGGTGCCTTCTGTCATGCACTGCAGCAACTTTTTTCTACTCCGTTTTCTCCCCTTTTGGAGATGGAGCATGCAGTGACACCAGCAGCAGCTGTGCACACGCTCCCATATGCACTCCTCCAGGCATCTGCCCCATCTCCACCCACATCGACAGCATCGTCATGCTGCCCCCCAGTCTCCGCTAGGGGACAGTCATATGCCGACCACTGGCACCAACCCTCCCGGAGAAAGAGAGCATTCCATGGGATGTTTGATCCTTTTCCTCCCCCGCTGACCACCAGTGGCCCTTGCTGTTTCCCGAACATGGGTTGGAATGGTGTTGCAAGGTGTGGCATCCAGTGCCTCAACCCTCAGTGCCACCAGACCGGAAAAGGAATTAAGATTTTAAACCAGCATTCTTTAACTGTTAGTGGAAGACATATTTTATTACAAATTTCACTCTGAATGCGGTAAACATAAAAAAAATTAAAATTAAAAACATTAAACAAAGACCTCCATTACCACTGCCTTGTAAGACCAGCAACATAGTTTGAACCACTAAATACCAAAAATAGCAGTCTTACAAAAACTGCTGTAAGTATTGACATAGTGGCACTGCATCCCATCAAATGAATATGCAGTGTGTTTGGGTGCAAAGTTTAGTATTGTGCTGTGAAATGCCTCCACAGACGAAGTCTGGGTGTGTGGTGACAGCCGGCAAATATCATTCGCTAATTGCCTGTTTTGAAGTACCTCAAACAATTTTTCTGTTCCCCTATCACCTGTAGACATATTATACAAATATAATATCAGAAGAAGTAGAAAATTCAGCCGACATCCATTACTGTCATGCTCAATGAACACACCCATATCAACGTAGAGGCTGTTCAAGATTTTAAGTAATGGCAGATGTGATAGCCTGTACCATAGCAATTTTTTAGTTTGGATATGGTAAACTGTACACTTAATAATGCTAACCAACTGATGCTTCATGTAGCAGCAGTAAGTGAGTAAGGGTAACTCTGTGGCAGTTGTATTTGATGCATAGTCTATTGAAAGTCAAAACAATTATAGTGAATTATGTCATACTCAATTGGCTGAAACCATTTCTTTTTAGACTCCCTGCCAATGAGTTGTCCATGCAGGCATCTTGGTACTAGCTCATGGTGACCCTCATGTATGTCCTGCATGTGGTTCATCATGCACTGCCATTTCACCTTATGGACTTTGTGATCACAGTCTGGAGTGGAAGCTACAATCCAATATATGTGATTATTAATTGTGCACTTCCATGGGTTGATGTTCTCACATCCCTTTTATTTGGCCACTGCCTCAGTTTTTTTGCGCAGATCTAAACAGGAACATAAGTTCATAAATGGCTTGTGTAACACACGACATTTGAAACTTATATGCAAACACATATAAATGGTCAAAGTACCTTTCGCGACATGCCAGACTTCATAATAATGGGTGCCACCAACCCTTAAAGGATTATTCCATAGCCAGCAGTTTATTTGTTTATGACAGTCAGTTATCAAGCTATCTATTCTGAGTCTGCAGTCTTTCACTAAAAATTCTAGGATGTGCTTCAGCCACTCCAGCTCCATCCAAGTTGAGTTTTTACCTCGTTGCTCTATCATAATGAAGAAACAGTTGTTAGTAACGTAAACTGAAAGCTCAAGCAGAGTCCACTTGTAACATGTTACGAGATTGAAAACAAACCTGTACTAATGTAACACCAATTATCTTTCCAACTCGCTGCTCTAACATAATGTACGATCCATATTTGGCACAGTGTCCTGGCCTGTCACATCTCCCATCACCCGTGAGCATCAAATCACTTTCCATGTCAGATAGACTTTCAATAACATTGTTTTGATAGTGTTTCCAAAATGTTTCTATGGTTGGCAGTAGTACATCCCCTCTGATGATTATCAAATGTGCTTTTTGATATACAAGCAACTTTCAGCAATGTAAAAATTCGAAGAGCCTTGGGTACCAGACAACCAGAGGTCAGTGTAGCAGCCGACAGTAAGATGTTAAGTGGTGATATGCTGCTCGACTGTGGTTGGTTCTGCCATACTCTACTGTATCCACAATCATGGCACCGGATAGTAACACTCAGTAAAGTCCCCTGCTGTCTTTGGATATCATCAGAGGAATGAGTCACCTGTGTAAGTGCTCCACAAGCAGGACAGTTTTGAAATAGTTAATCTGGACAAGATTGAAACACTGTAAGCTTTGCCTCTTCATTTGCCGGAACTTGACTTATTATTGGAGTACTAAGTAAACAAGCATTTGTCAATGCTGAATGTTGGCTTGCTGGCACTGGCATTGGTGGTGCAGGAGTTAGAAATACAAAATAGGAATGGCAGTGAAATATTGAAGTAACGTCCACCCCCCCCGCAGAGATGGAAAGGCAGTGGGAGTGTGGCTTTGGGTCAGCCATAATGCTTATGCCATTCTACCTCACCCCACCCTGCAGAGAGCAACAGGTGTCAGGGTGTGCATTGGGGTCTTCGGCCCTTATGCTCACCCCCATTCCATAAGGATATAAGCTGAGATGGGTTAAATATAGGAGAATGGGGTGAACGTTAGGGTGACAGAACCCAAGGCACACCTCAATGCCTGTCAGCGGCTGTAGGGTGGGGGTGGGGGGAGAATTCTGCAAACATTATGGCTGATGAACCCAAGTTACGTCCCCAATGCCTGTCAGTCTCTACAGGGTGGATGCATGGTTGGAAACCTTAACGCCCTGGGTGTTTGTTGGTATTTTCACTCCAGATTTCCAACAGTGGCTTTTTGGGACCAATCCTCATGAACAGTGGTGGTATTATTTCGTTACTTAATCCTGAAAGGTGATTTCACACAACAGCTGCGCCATTGGAAGCCACAGGTGCGGAAACACTTTTTGGGCAGGATGCAAAAAATGACAGCTGCACTGTTCATGAGGAGGTGTGAAAAAATGGAAATGTTGAAAATCTGAAGTGAAAATATTAAAAATTCTCAAAGTTATGAGCATGCGTGAAGCTGCTCAATGCACACTCGTGACAGTCATTTTCTGGAATTTTTTAACCAAAT
Source organism: Neoceratodus forsteri (assembly GCA_016271365.2). NCBI lineage: Eukaryota > Metazoa > Chordata > Ceratodontiformes > Ceratodontidae > Neoceratodus > Neoceratodus forsteri. The sequence continues at coordinate 174,789,718 of CM028135.1, forward strand.
TTAAACAAAGGCATTTTGGGACCTCCACTCATGAATGATGTCACTGTGATTTTCTTAATCTGTCCCTAACGTTGATTTCCTACAGCGATCGCGCCATTATGCTCCACATGTGCGAAAACACATTTTGGGCAGGATGTGAAAAATGACAGCTATACTGTTCATAAGGAGGTGGGAAAAAATGGCAATGTTGAAAATCTGGACTGAAAATATTAAAAATTCTCGAGGTTATGAGCGTGCATGGAAACTGCACAATGCACTCTTGTAACGCAGTCATTTTCCTGCACCACACCCTTAGGCCACGAATCCGCCCTTGGCCTGGCAGTGGACAGCCCTCCCTATTTCTAGCCTACAGGCTCCTCACCTTCCTCGGTTACCATATAGTTGCACTGGACTATGAATGCATTGTATTATGTATAAGACAAGGCCTCCCTGAGGAGGCTTACTGCCAACATATATCATGCATTGCTTTAGCTACCAATTGTATAGGTCTTAACCACTCATTAGGTAAACATGTCGATAGCTCTGTCCTGTTTTAGTTACCAAATGTATAGGCATTAACCAGTACTCATTGTACTTATACTCTGTATGATTGCTCGCCCACATTTATTCTATGTATGTACTATATGAGTGTCTATGTTTTATTCTGACGTGGAGCCTTTGGAAACAAGTCTATGACTCAAAGGGCTATAATTCTGATTTCCTAAATAAATAAATAAATAAATAATATAACATTTTTTGGAATTTTTGCACCAAATTTGCAACATAGGCTTTTTGGGAGCCCACCTCATGAACAGTGGCACTGTTGTTTCGTTAATCTGTCCCGAAAGGTGATTCCGTGTAGTGACAATGAATCACCTTTCAGCACCGAATGATGAAATGACAGTGACTGATTTCATGAGGTGGGATCTCAAGAACTCCATGTTGAAAATTTGGAGCCAAAAGTCAAACAAACAAACTGACTGTGTGCTAGATACATGAAACTTTGCCCAAATGAAACTTTATCTGCTAAATGTACTGTAACTATTAGTGATTTTATTAGAAACTGTACTGTTTAAAGAAAAGGGTACCATCTTCAGCTTGGTGCTCTCCTCTAACATTGCAAAGGAGTGTGGGATACTGGAGGACAGGGCACTTCCTGGTTTGCCTACCTCCACTGTCCTTGTTTTCTTGCAATCTGGTGCATTTTTTAAACATTGTACTCTGTCCTACTAACTAGGATTAGCCTTTTTAAAGGCTTTTCAGATATTGTTCGGACTTTTAGTGATATCACGAAACCGGAAGAAGTGTGATTATGCACTTCTAGTTTTCGGCTATATAACAACCCGCACTAGCGAGCAGGGCGAGCGTGCACAGGACCATGTGCAGAGATGCGCGCAGAGACACGCGTGTCTTGCGCGTGTCTACCATGTCCACCGGGGACATCGGAACCAGGACACCAGACCCTTCATCACCAAAGTAAGATAATAACACCTCCCAAAAAGGTGGGGGGTATTGAGAACAATACTGACTGCTATACATTAGCCAGCATGAAGAAAGCAAACAGGTTATGTTTATCTTGCCAAATGTATACCACTGGCAAACAAGTGCCTAATTTTGTTTGTGACAGATGCATACTGGTTCAGGACCTGCAGGATGAAATTAAACATTTACAGCCTAAAGAAACGTTAAGTTCTGAAATTAAAGCTTTGGAGGACTACATATATCATATGTCACTTTTACTGTAGTAGAAACAAATACTTCCACCAATAAACACTTGGAGAATACTTTCCCCTATGAACCACCCTTAAACACTTCTCCCACCCCAAAACCAGTAGTGCAATCAATCACTACTTCTACTCCCTCCATTACTGCTATTAATAATTTAAGTTTGCACCATAAAGAAACAGATGTTTGGACAAAAATACCCCCAAAAATGTATCAAAAAAAGTAATCACTTATCTCCTAGTATGCATACAATTCCAACTCATAACTCATTTGAACTTCTTTCTCAAAAGACTGATGAGGTACCAGAGGACAGGGTAGGAGCATATAGTAGCACCACATCTAAAGTATCAGTATCCTTACTGCAGTTAAATGCAGAAAAGCTTCACACTTTTCCACTCATAGACCTGATAATAATGCTCTTGAATACAACGTACATAATGTTAATAAAGAAGGATCAAATCCGGAGCTACATAATGATACACGTAATAATTCCACAGCTAATCCTTTCATGGCCACTATCCCCAAGGCCACTACTTCAGTATCTTCTTCTTTACCAAATCAGACAGTACCAAGTACAAAACAACAGGTATTTGTCCTTGGAGATTCCATTAAAAAGTACATTGACTGGGCAGTATGTAATCCCGATAAAGAACACCGAACCTGTTCTAGCTACAGAGGAGCAAAAATTGCAGACATAACCTCAATGATCAAACCTGTTTTATCATCAGCTGGTGAAAACCCTTTAGTGATCATTCATGTTGGAACCAATGATGTTGGGAGAGCTCATCTTCAGCAGATCAAACAGGACTATGTCGCCTTATGCAATATTTTAACAGAACGTGGCTGTAGCTTACATATCTCTGAGATTTTACCTGTCCCAAGAGCCACTAGATATTACATCTAAAATAAAAGCTTTGAATGAGTGGCTCCGTAAATGGTGCTATCAGTAGGGTATAACTTGTCTGACACACTGGGAGGAATTTGAAGATAGACCATCTTTTTATAGCTGGGATGGTTTACATCTCAGCAGAAGGGGAAGTACTGTTTTAGGGTGGAAGATAACCTCCCTCAAAAATAAATGTTTAAACTGACAAAAAAGGGGGAGATTGGGGTACCCCAACATCTCTTATTACTAATCCCAGTTCACAACATAGTTTTAATATAAATATTCTATCTCTGAACGCACGTTCAATAACTATTTCTAAGCATGCAGAGCTTGTTATACTGGCTCAGTCTTTAGATCTTGTTTTAATAGCCATTACTGAAACTTGGGGTAACTCAGACAAGAAATGGATTGTAGAAATTCTTGGCTTTAAGCACTATTATAGAAACAGGGAGAACTCAAGAAAAGGGAGTGGGGTCAGTTTATATGTAAAGGAAGACATCCCCTCTTACGAATCAACAATTAAAGTACATACTGAAAGTTTATGGGTCTATATTAGACCCACGGGTACCCCCCAGCTACTTATTGGGACTTGTTACTGACCACCTTCCTCTGATATAGACCAGACTAGACAGCTAGCAGAGGAGATCACCCAGATAGCATATAAGGACTCAGTCCTTATATTGGAGGACTTCAATCTTCCCACTATTGACTGGAACACCTTATCTGGTACCAACCAACATGAAGAATACATCCTTTCGGCTATTATTAACCTAGGTCTCAAGCAAGTAGTCACAGAACCAACAAGGGGAACTAATGTATTAGATCTTGTTATAACAAATCTAGAGACTCCCTCATCTGATATTAGTATCTTAAATCCACTAGGTAATAGTGACCACGTGACCATATCATTTTCTATACAAATTCCTCTACAACCTAAAATTAACAAATTAAAAATAAAACAATATCATAAGGTGGATTTTCATAATATTAATGATTCTTTAAAGTCTCTTAACTGGGAACAACTACTCTCTCCACTGGAAACTGAAGAAGCCTGGGAATTTTTCAAGACAAAAATCCTTTAACTTGAAGAGCAATACGTACCAGAAAAATATAAGTATAATTGCAAAGGCGAGATACCAGCTTGGTTTAATGGAACTATTAAACAGTTAATATCACATAAAAGTAAACTTTTTTCAAACTTAAAAGAACAGTCCACTAGATTATAAAGATATAGCCTTAACAAAATACAGGGAGGCAGTCAAAGAACTAAAAAAACAAATTACTCTGGCTAAACGCAACCTGAAATTTAAAATAGCACATACAAAAGACTGCCACAAGGCTCTTTATTCTTATCGAAATGTGAAAAAATGTAACAATAACCTGATTGTTCTACTGGTCACTAACAATATAACATCTGATAGTGAGATGGCTACTAAATTAAACAAGTATTTTTTGACAGTTTTTGTTCGGGAACCAACTATCACCCCGCCTAAAGAAACAGTACCAAAGATAGAAGTATGTAAAATCACCTTGCAGGAAACAAAGTAGGTACTTGACTCATTAAAATAACACACGAGCCCAGGTCTGGACAACATAAATTCCAAGTTTCTTAAAGAGACAAAATATTCAATTACCTTACCTTTAACAATTATCTTTAATAAATCCCTTTGAGAATCCTCAGTCCCTGTTGATTGGCGTATAGCCACTGTTACTCCTATTTATAAATAGGGTTCACATTCGAAAGTTGAAAACTACAGGCCCATTAGTCTCACTTCTATACCGTGTAAATTAATGGGAAAAATTATAAAACAACAACTTGAAAGCGAAATGGTTACTCTAAACATCAAAGATGACTACCATCATGGGTTTAAACCAGGTTTTTCTTGTACTATGAATTTGCTGTGCTTTTATAATCATATTAGTTACAATCTTGATTGTAATATACCCATGGATGTCATTGTTTTGGACTGCAGTAAGGCGTTCAATAAGGTATCGCATGTCATTTTGATCAATAAATTAATCCATCTTGGTTTCTCAGCATCCATTATTTCATGGATAGACAGCTGGTTGAGAAACAGGATTCAGAGGGTAAGAGTTAATGGTGCAATGTCTGATTTGGGTGAGGTGGTTAGTGGGGTTCCCCAGGGATTGGTCCTGGGGCCTACTTTGTTCAACTTGTTTATTAGTGATATGGATATCTCAGCCAACATTTTTATGATTAAATTTGCTGATGACACCAAACTTGGGGGTAAGTTTAATAACCAGAATAATAGTCATAACCTAAAGCTTGATCTAGCTTCAGTTGAGAACTGGGCATTTAATAATAGAATGTACTTCAATGTTTCTAAATGTGTAGTACTTCATCTGGGAAAAAACAACCCCAGACAAACTTATATCCTAAATAATACCATTATTAGGACCTCTAACGTGGAAAAAGACTTAGGATTATTAGTAAATGATAAATTATCTTCCACTTCTCACTGCTCCAGAGTTGCAAACCAAACCAGTGCACTGCCTCGTAGGATTAATAAGACATTTATTTCCAAAACAGAACAATACCTCATGACTTTGTATAGGTCACATGTTAGGCCCCATCTGGACTATGGATCCCCATTTTGGAGTCCTTATTTGAAGACTGATATTAACAGAATTGAACACGTTCAATGAAGGCAAAAGTACTGGACTTTAGGAGGGCTGACTTTGCCAAAATGGGTGAGTGCCTAAGGAATGCACTAGCAAATGGGCAGGAAGAAGGGGTGGAAGAACAATGGGGAATAATAAAAACTGCCATCACAGCGGTAACAAGCCTTTGTGTGAAGCAAATAAACAAAACAAAACAATATAAGAAACCACTATGGTTTTCAAAGGAAGTGGCAGTGAAGGTTCAAGAGAAAAAGAAAGCATTCAGGAAGTACAAGGAATCACAGAAGGAGCAGGACAGAGAACTGTATCAGTTAAAGCAAAAGGAAGCTGAGAAGGCGTCAGAACAGCAAAGGCCCAAACCGAGGAAAAGATAGCCAACTCGGTTAAGAAGGGGGATAAAACCTTTTATAGGTACATCAGGGAGTGATGGAAGACCAAGGGAAAGACAGTGAGGCTTAATAAAGGGAAGGGAAGGTGGGCAGAGGGTGACTGTGAAAAGGCAGAGATACTAAACAAATATTTTTGCTCAGTATTTACAAGTGAAGAGGGGGAGGTACCTAAAACAAACAGTAGAAACACTCTGGATACAGAAGTTGATACCAGCCCATTTACAGAAGAAAGGGTTCTGAAAGAACTCTTAAAACTGAAGGTGGACAAAGCAATGGGGCCTGATGGGATTCATCCCAGAATTCTGAAAGAACTAAGGGTAGAACTAGTGACACCACTGACTACTCTCTTTAATAAATCATGGGAGGATGGGGTGGTACCCTATGACTGGAGGAGGGCAGATGTGATTCCCCTTCACAAAAGTGGGAGCAAGGCAGAAGCAGGAAACTACAGACTTGTTAGTTTAACCTCAGTGATAGGGAAAATGATGGAATCACTTCTGAAGGAAAGAATTTTCGAGTATCTAGAGGCCATAGGGGCACAGGACCCAAGGCAGCATGGATTCACAGCGGGAAGGTCATGCCAGACGAATCTGATAGATTTCTTTGACTGGGTGACCAAAGTAGTAGATCAGGGAGGGCTGTGGACATGGCCTACGAGACTTTAGCAAGGCATTTGACACAGTCCCACACAAAGATTAATATACAAGTTAGCCAGCCTGGGAGTGGGTCCCAAGATGACAGCCTGGGTAAAGAATTGGCTGGAGAATAGGACTCAGAGAGTAATAGTAAATGGAGTCCACTCTGAAGAAAGGGGTTACTAGTGGGGTACCACAGGGTTCAGTATTAGGACCAGTCCTCTTCAATGTCTTTATAAGCGACATTGCAGAGGACTGGAAGGAAAAGTATGTCTCTTTGCAGATGACACAAAGATCTGCAACAGAGTTGATGCACAAGGTAGGGTGGAAAGGATGAGAAGGGACTTGGCAAGGTTAGAGGAATGGTCAAATGTATGGCAGCTTAGATTCAATGCTAAGAAGTGCAAGGTAATGCACCTGGGAAACAAAAACCCAGGGAAGAGAGTACACAATGGGGGTGAGATACTCAAAAATGGAAAGGACCTGGGGGTGGTCATATCAGATGACCCAAAGGTGGGCAAGCAATGTGAGAGGGCAGCAAGGAGGGATGAGGGGGATACTGAAATGCATAGGGAGAGGCATCACCAGTAGAAAACAGGAAGTTATTATCCCTCTGTACAGACAGCTGGTGAGACTCCATCTGGAGTACTGTGTGCAGTTCTGGAGACCCAACCTCCGCAAAGACATAGACAGGATGGAAGCTGTCCAGAGGAGGGCAACTAAAATGGTGCAGTGTCTGCACTGGAAGACATATGAAGAGAGACTTAAGGAGCTTAATATGTATAGCCTTGAGGAAAGGAGGGAGGGGGGGACAAGATAGAAACTTTCAAGTACCTCAAGGGAATCAACAAAGTCCAAGAGGGTAGCATCTTTCAAAAAAAGAGGTGCGCAAGAACCAGGGGGCACAATTTGAAGATAGAGGCGGCTCAGAGGTAATTTAAATAAGTATTTTTTTCACAGAGAAGGTTGTGGATGCATGGAGCGGCCTTCCAGAGGAGGCTGTGGAGTCAAAAACAGCGGTGGAATTCAAGCATGCATGGGACAGTCATAAGGCAATTCTAGGGGTTGGGGGTAGGAAGAAGTAGGCTGCTGGTTAACTAGGATCTGCAGCTTATCCATTAGGTAGGGAAATGGGCAGACTGGGTGGGCCAAGCGGTCCTTATCTGCCATCAAATTCTATGTTTCTATGAAGAGCTACTAAAATTGTCCCCCACCTTGCTCATCTTGATTATGATACCAGACTTAGAAATACAGGACTCTATTCACTTAAGTGTAGGTGGATCAGAGATGATCTATCGCAGTTGTTTAGGATACTGGAATCTCCTGCTCAAATGACAACATGTGGTATTGCTTATTCATCAAGGAAAATTGTGGCCAAACTCCACAATAAACAATCAGAAATAAAAAAGGCAAATAATATAAGAGGCTGAATTATTTTTCCATTAGAACACCTAGAGTATGGAACACACTTCCACAAGATATAGTTGATTCATCAGCTATTACAATATTTAAGAACAAACTTGATAAATGGATGGAAGATCAGAATTTGGGTTAAATGTTCCATGTATATGGAGGACAATCTCGATAGGCAAATCGCCTCCTTTTGTCCTATAAACCAAGTTATAACCACCTAAGTTGAAATCCCTCCATTCATGCCATTATACAGCTTACCGGCATTTCTTCAGCTCACGGTCGGCTTTGAAGAGTGCAGACATGTTCCAGCTCCACTGAAGATCACTGCACCAACCTCCGGAGGTAAGTATGGGGTGAGGGGGGTGTGGGGAGGGGGAGTGCGGGTTGGGGCCGGGGGTGTCACAGACAGCAAGGGACTGTTTTCTTCTTTGCAGGTCAAAATAAAAAAAAAAAACACTTCAGGGGAAGTTTCCTTTTTTTCAGGTAGTACATTGGGCACGCTGGGGTGGGCTCCCAGTGTGCCACCTGGGTGTTTTGTGGAGGACTGGAACCGATGGGATTGGGCGCTCTGTTGGCAAAGGAAGCATGTTTGTGTTTGGCGGGGCATGATGCTGAGGGGGATTGGGCACTCCCCTTGGCAGACAAACTAGAGGGACATTATGCCAGTGGGGACTGGGCACCCCTGTTGGCAAACAAATTGAACTGGGGAGGGGGCATGCGACAGGGGAATGGGCACCCCCGAAGTCGGCTTCCTAGGGATTATGAGAGGTGGATGGCGAGAGCTGCCGCCATGTTTATCGAAATGTTTCACCAGGCAAAGTACGTAGGGGAGGCATGTCAGATCTGCCGTTGCAATGACTAGCCTGTCTCTCATTGCAGTGGTGGATTTCTTTCAAGTTGGTGGCAATCTCTGAAACTGCTGTCATCGGCAGCATGCTCACTGGTTGGCGGTTGAGGGACACACCGGCTAAAGCATCCCTTGGATTCGCCACAACACTGACACACCTTTGAAAGTGCTAGTACAGTGCTACGACCACATAATGTTGCTTACGCATGCATGCGCAAGCCAACATAAAAATGAATACATTATTGAGATCACAATCACACCTACAATCTGTACTAGACAATAAGACTCTAGCATTCCAATATTAGAACAAGTAGATACTGAGGGTGGGATATTCAGAAGGGTTACGCATGGTGCAACACAGTTGCGCCATGTGCAACCCACTGATGCACCACAGCGTGATATTCAAAGGGGAATTGAGCCTGGCACAAATCCCGTTGTGCTGGAGCACATGAGTAATGTATGCAGCGCAGGTGGGGGGGTGTGTGTCCATGCATACTCCGCACATAACGATATTCAGCCCGGGTGTGCTGAGCCCATGCATGCGCAACTCCTACCTGCACTGCACACAGGTGAGCCAAATAAAAAAAGGAGCAACAGCTGGCCACCCACAGGTGAGCTGCCGTATTGCAGGGTGAAACACGGCAGCTGCCACCTGTGTGTGAGCTCCGGCGGCACCTTCGTGGTGGTGCTCCCCCATGCCCGATCGCGGGCACATGTAGAAAATAATAGTCCAATGTCCCTGGTGGTCCAGTGGACCGCTTGCAGCCTGATCGCGGGCAAATGTAGAATATAGTAACCATCCTATATCCCTGGTGGTCCAGTGGACCACTTGCTGCCCGATCGTGGGCATCTGTAGTAAAAACTATTAGTCCCATATCCCTGGTGGTCCAGCAGTACCCCCCTCCCCACCTGCCCACTGAGTGCCACTGCCCCGCTCCCCCCGGTCAATTCACATATCTGGACTGTGTAGTACGGTATGGGCTGCACGCCCATTGGCTCATGCTGTGGACCAATGGGCGTACAGCCCTACCGTATGGTGTCAGTCGGTGGGTGGTGGGGTGGCAAGTGGGTGGGGAGCTGCCACCCGCCGTGACCCGGAGGAGGCGGGGCAGTGGGGCTCAGTGGGTGGGTGGTGGGGGGAGGTACCGCTGACCAACAGGGATATGGGACTAATAGTTTTACTACAGATGCCCGCTATCAGGCTGCAAGCGTCCACGCACACCAGGACATAGGACGTTACTATAATCTACATGCTCGCTGGACAGCTGCGAGCGGTCCACTGACCACCAGGGACAGTACCATTGTTATTTCCACATATGCCCGTGATTGGGCTGCAAGCGGTCCACTAGACCACCAGGGATAGAGTTAACTGAATATACTTATATCTATGCCCGCGATGAGGCTGCAAGCGGTCCACTGGACCACCAAGGATATAAGACATGTTCTTCGTATACACATGCCCGTGATCAGGCTGAAAGCGGTCCACTGGACCACCAAGGATAGAGTTAACTGAATATACGTATACCTATGCCTGTGATGAGGCTGCAAGCGCCCACTGAACCAACAGGGATATAGGACGTGTTCTTCGTATACACATGCCCGTGATCGGGCTGCAAGCGGTCCACTGGACCACCAGGGATAGAGTTAGCTGAATATACTTATACCTATGCCCGTGATGAGGCTGCAAGCAGTCCACTGGACCACAGGGATATAGGATGTGCTCTTCGTATACACATGCCTACGATCGGGCATTGGGGCACATTGCTGCGATGTGCAGGGGGCGTCAGTCCCAGACGGCTGCAGCCTGGCAGGGCACCAGGCGCAAGTCGCTGGGGATCGGTGCACCTGCATGCAAATGGGGCCATAATGACATGCAAATAGCTCCAATTGCACCTTGCGTACATTATGGCCCCATTTGCATGTGCACTTTTGAATATAGTGGTTGTTGCACCTAGCGCATTCCCCTGCTCCACTCTGGCCACTTGCGCTGGCGCAGTGCCACTGCGCCATACGTACTGCAGGTGGCCAAGGTGTGATATTCAACGATGCTGTGCCATGGTGCAGCTCTGTTGAGTATCACCCTGTCAACGCCCATGCGCATCCCAGTTGCGCTGTGCCCAGGCTTGCGCCACAGCCTGGTGCAGTCTGAATATCCCACCCTATGTGTAAGAAACCAAATCAGTTAAGCAGGTAACCGGTTTTACAGAGAACTCCATGCTCAACACCTGCCAACATTTTGAATTAAAGATGTAGTGCCAGTTCGATGCCGTTGAGGACTGAGGCATCATTTCCTTATGCTGCGCTATGCTTGTGAAGCCGTGGTCTGTGATGACCTTGTGTTGTCGGGTAACTGGCACAGTGGGTGTAGGGGGTTGAGGAGGCAGCAAAGGTTGGGAGCAGGAATGAGTGTTGGCTCTATTGTCCCAAGAGGGTGGGTCACCTGCCCACAATCCTACAAGGATGTGCAGGTGGGAAGAGTGAGAGAAAGCTGTCACAAAATTCCTTAAATACACAATAAAAAAAATACATCCACAAAATATGCAGCTCAAAAGATTTCAGTAATGACACCATTTTATGTCTTTGTGTGTGTTTCTTTTAATGTGCAACTGGCACGCTGAAAAAAAAATTGAAATTGTGTATTAAATGTTAGCATTCTGTGTGTGTGTGCGTGTGTGTTTGGGGAAGGGGGGTCATTATACTACTGGAATAATGCAGACACTTGAATTTTATTTATTTATTTATTGAGAAATTCAGAAAGACCTTTGAGTCAAAGAATCATTTACAAAGGTTCCACGTCAGACATAAGAAGTACAGAGACAGCATAATTACAGATTACAGTACATTAGTACAGGCATAGGAGTATACAGGTGTTCAGTAAGTGGCTATCAGACAAGGATAACAGAAGTTTCAGTACTTTAGCACAGCCAGATATTTGCAGATGGATCTGTAGTAGGCTGATGGTCATATAGTAACATCAGAGCATTTAGGCAAGAGGACCTAACTAGTCACTTTAATGAAAATAACAGTCATAATTAGGTATGCGCTGACCAGGGGTCTGGGAAGGGGGAACATGAGGGAACATAGTCAGGGTAATTGTAGTAGGGGGAGGACAAAGAGAGAGAGAGAAAAAGAAAAGGGGGAATTAAGTAATAATACATGGTTGGATGTTCGCAGTACTGATCTACCCTTCTAAAATGGGAAGGCTAAACCAGCCAATTAGAGCCTAATCTCTCCATGCATAAAATCTGTTGCATGCATGGGTGAAAAAACAGAGCTGGCAGTCAAAAGGCCAAGATTCTGGTGCCATAGAAAGTTAGCATTTTTACTGGCAGCAATCTTTTTTTAACCCAATGCGAGAGACAAACAGAGACTGCTGATTGAGATTGACATGAGTGTGCATGGTACTATCCCTGATATCTCTAGCCCTTACCTGCTTGCTATCAGTCCCTGCCCCACAAGCCCATCAGTTATCCTACCTTGAACCATCTTGAATCAGTGGCTCATCTCTGCTTGCCCTACATACTTTCCTGCTTTGTGCCAGTCCCTCTCCAACACATTTGTCTGGTAATAATAACCCCAGCAAGCCAGTCCCAGACTCTTACCTGAATGAGACAGTGCCTTCCCCACGCCAACACACACCGCTCACTTCATGCCCTTTAGCTGTCTGTTGGGCCGGTGCCTCTCCTCACTGCCAGCATGCACTGTTCCCCTCGGATCCCTTCTGCGGTCAGCTGTTTGCTGTACAGGCTCTAGCTCTGTCTCACTATGGGAACTTGCTGAAGATAAGCTGCATGTCCTGTCGTTTGTTACGCAACACCAAGCCATACAGCCAGTAGCCAACTCCTTATCAAACTACCCTCCTCCCTGGCTCCCCCAGTCCCCGCCACCGATCTTCCAAACCAAATGACCTAACCAGATTCTGGAACTTGTGTGATAGTCATGTCTGTGATAAGCGTGCCTTACCTTTTTGCCTAATAAACAGCTGAACACAGGAAAGCCAGTCGGTTTCCAAACAGCAGGGACTGCCACCAATACGGGAAGTCTTTTTCATTATGTTGAGACAGTGCGCAACTTAGTGGACTAAAAAGCTGATGCCTCATGCTGACACTTCTCAAATCCCCCGGTCCTGCTGTGATGATGTGCTACCTTCAGACATAACCTGCGCTATCACTGTTCCCTGTGTAAGTGTGTACTATTTTACTAAACTACTATATGCAAATAAGCTCATCAATATTAAACAACGTAGGCGGAAGGACTATTTTATCATAGATTAGCAGAATAAAATGATTTTTTCTACATACAAGCATGATTTTTTAGCTGTATAAAGTAAAAAAATAAGACCCCATTTTATAAGCGCAATAAGATACTCCAGGGTATGCATGGAACATATTCCTCATCAGCCTCATCAATTGAATCTGCACAGGGACTATACTCTGAATCACTGTCAATGTCTTCATTCACAGCAAGCAATGAAAAGGACGCGTTCATTAGTGTCAAACAAAGTGGATCTGTCAGTAGATCACACTGAATGCCTATGGATACAGTGCCCGATTTTGCCATGACTCCTGTAAGAGGAGTATAAATCAGACCGTGACACCATCTGGTACTAACTAAAAAGGTTAAACATCATCACAAGTGAACAACACATCTGTGGTATACAATAAGTGCACTTGTCCTAACTATGGTTTGAACTGAACAATAATGTATCGATATTGGTGGTCATTCAGCTAGCAGCGCAGAAACATTCAGATCATGCTTGTGAAGTTTGAACCGGTATTAATATTCTTTCAGTGTCAAAGGTATTGTATTCAAAAGGTAAATTTAAGTGAGAAAACAATAATCACAAAAAGGAGTTAATGAGCTCTCCATTTAAATTAATTGTTTATACCAGTGTCAGTGGACTCACACACTGCACAGTAACAGTAAGGTGATCGAGACATGTAGCAGCATGTCGCTCTGAACTGCTTACTGAGTATTCGCTGACTAGGGCAGTACTTATTTGTCACATGTAATGATTTTAATAACGGGATTGAGCAAGGGTCTGACAGAAATGAACCTTTAGCTTTCTTCAGTACTGCCGTCTGGATAGACACATTCAATACTTGTTTGAAGAATTAGGCAAATCGTAAAAACTCGCTGAATGGAAGGTATGTTGCTTCAGAGACAAGGGATGAAGTACCAAAATAAGTTGATTAGTCTTCATGTCACGATCCAGGCCAGCGGTATGTGTCATTGGATCAGCCTGAAGTTCACTGACTGGCTAGCAATAGAAAAAAAAAGGAAAAAATATGATAACTATAACATATGTGAGATAATCATATGTTATAGGTGGGGAAATGTGACAAAATTTACCATTTCCAAAGAATCTGGTGAATCAAGACATGTATTAATGCTAACTCCACAGCCAATGTTGGAAGTATCATTGATTACGCTTGTCGTTGATTTCCTGGCGTGATCACCCAGCTGCTGTATAATAACTGAAGAAATGAAATGGGTGGGTTTGGGGTGGGGATTCACTATTCTAGTGGAATAATGCAGACCCTTAAATTATGCAATAATACATGGTTGTGTGTTCGTAGTTCTGAGATACCCATACAACCAGAGTTGGAATGCACGCGGCGTAGTGTCTGTAGCCTCAGTACACCTCTGGATGTGTGGATATGTCAGTATTACCTACACCTAGCCATGTCTTTTTTTCTGATAAAATTCCTATTTTTATGCCCGGACCTTTGTCTCAATCAATATGATTGACAAGCCTCTGCACCATGGCAAGGTGCTTGGGAAAAGCAGAGGGTTCATTATTTAAGCAATAATACATGGCTGTGTGTTCACAGTTCTGAGCTACCCATACATCCAGAGGTAGAATGCACACGGTATATTGACTCATGCCTCAATACACCGCCAGATACGTTGGTATGTCAGTACTACAAACACCTACCCCTGTCTTATTGCTGACATAACTCTCATTTTGATACCCGAAGATTCATCTCAATCAATCTGATTGATAAGTCTCTGCACTATGACAAGGTGTCCGGAAAAGCAGAGGGTACATTATACCATATTGTTTTACTTTACAAACAAAAATCAATAGAAATGGTGTTTCTTCATATAAATCAATCTCAAGTAAAGGGAACAAAATTATGGTACAGGGTTTGTTCAAAAACATAAACAAGGAGATGTTGAAGGACATCAATGTGTACTTACTGGAATAAAGAAGGGAGCTGGGAGGCATGACATGTATCTTCGAGTATCATGGGTGGGTAATCAAAGTTCTGGTGGCTGTTACTTTCAGAAACAGGGAAGAAAGAATAAGGGGAGACATGTCATGGGGCTGTAATGGAGGGCAGCAGAAAGAATAAATATGTTGGAGATGTTACTGAGCTGATCCACTTGAGGAACAGACACAGTTATGTGCCATGTGTAGTGGCATGATCTCATTATGCTCCATACAGTGTCATCGTACCGCTTTTACATGTGCCAATGTCACAGTATGCCATGCATTGTGTATGCACAGAATGTGAAGTGACGTTTGTGAATAATGCAGTGAACCATTCCAAATGTATTAAAGAAAACGTACTGTGCCGCGTGCACTTATGTGACTGCACTGTGCAATATACAGTCTCCACAATGCTCTGCATTTGTGGAAAAAATACACTGCTCTGACATATGCAGATTTCAATGGCACGATTAGACACGCGCATTATAAAACATGTAATGTGACATGTCAGCACTTTGCCTTGTGCCATGCCTGTTTCCAGAACAGTCAGAGTTCCCGCGGCTTAGTACTGTGACTTGCGGCACAAAAAGGGCTGCATGAATGGGAGGGTGAATTGCAACAAGTCGCAGTCATGCCCACTGACAGGGTAAAATCCCCCCCACACACACCCTCAGCCACAGTCCACAGTGGCAGCACTCAGCTACAAGATGGGCTGACCCCCCCCATTCTCCCCAAAACCAGATATCCAAATCATGCCTGGGACTCTCCATCCCCACAATAGATACTGTACTGCACTGCACAGACTTGCACTACAGTAGCCGTGGCAGTCTCATGACCCCCCCACACCTGACTGACAGTGCCAGACCACACCACTCCCCACCCACAACCATACCCAGCTGGAAACTGGCACAGCACACCTCTAACTGACATGGCCAGTCACCGGCTGAGCTCTGTATGAGAGTACTAGGTATAGTAAGTGCTCATACAGAGCTTAGTTGCGGTTGGCCAAGGTGGTGAGAGGTGGGCTGTGCCAGTCGGCCAACTACGGTGGGTCTGGAGGGTAACGGGTGGTCTGGCACCGCCGGGTGGATTGGGGTGGGTGGGAGAGACACTAGACCATCACAGGTTACTTTGGCCAGCTGTGATGTTCTATTCATTTATTCTAGGTCACTGGGGGGAGGGGATTGGACTTCTTTATATTACCGGGGATTAGTGCTGGATGTTGGTTAATGATCCTGCATTATGGGGGACCAGATGTGGAGGGGGAAGGTGATTTCCCTTGTGGGTGTTCAGGGTTTGGGGAGGATTGATGGTCTGCATGCACATTATTGGGCACATTGTGGCAACCCACGGAGGCTGGTGAAGTATGGGTCTGCAAGCTCATTGCTTGTGTAACTGTACATTATCCGATGTCCTCCGGTGATTGTCACAGAATATCAGTTTGTGATTGTGGCAGCAGCCCCTTTGAGAATTGGGAGCAGATGCTGGCATAACACACTATTTTGCCAGGTTGCTGCCAGGTCTGTGGCACACTGGTGGCATAATTCTACCTTGCAGCAAGCAGCCTGTATGTTGTCGCATGGTGAATTGCAGAATACAATTGGACGCATATCTTGGCGCAAGATGCTACTTGCGTCAGCCAGGTTGGATGCAAGTCACCTATCACTAGGCAGATGCATTCCAGAAATGGTCCACATGTGTCAGAGGCTATAATCTTGTATACAAATATTGATCAAACTTGCTAAAAAAAAAAAACTGACCCTGGAGGCATGCAGTTTGCTTGTGGCAAGACTTCTCCTTTTTGTTGTAGAATTACTTGACTGTCCAGCGTCGCTGCCCCTTTTGTAAGGGTTTTCAGCTAGTGACAGTTTTGAAGGTCTAACAGGACATATAGAAGGAATAGCTTGCTTTATTAGTTTTAAAGCCTTGCAAAATTTGAAATGAAATTGCATTGCTTTAGAAAAACAATGCTCTTCAAAATGGGCAGAGCAAATAGTGGGTGCAACAGCTGCCTGCCAATCACATTCACGATCAAGATGTACAGATGACACCCATTTATTGAAATGGACAGGTGACTTGTCACGTTTTGGGAAGTCAAGAAGAGAAACTCCGTTAGAGGGCCTGTTACTGCACACACCTACAACACAGTAATTAACCATATTCGTACTACAATTTGAAATATAAAGAATCACCAGAAGGGAGATGGCACGGAGAAATTCAACTGCTGAAAAACAAAGCTTATGTCTCTTATGTGCTAAATAAAAATATAAGTAACAGCTTACATAGTCCTATTGATTGATTTCCACAAGATGAGCACATCAAAGACAGTTAAAAATGTTGTTCAACACTATTGAATTCATTGACTGACACTCGATGGGGGGAGGATAGCATGACAGCGAAAGTAAAAATTAACAGTGGAAAAAGATTCATGTGATTGCAAATACACACGATAAAAAATAATATGCAGAGCACCATGTTAAATCAGGCCAATAAAAGTAATACTTCAATGGACACAACCTTTGTATGTGGTTAGTAAGTTCAAACTCAGTTCAAAAATGAGGTGTTGTGTCACAGAACAGACTGAGATTTATTTATTTATTTATTTAAGAGTTTAACTATGAAGGCATACTGAGTGGAGTACCGCTCGATTCCAGATGCGTCCTGGGGAGGAGGAAAGGGAATATATAGTAATGTACAACAGGTTTAGATAAATACAATTACAGCATTTTACACAAGGATTGTACAGTTAGATATACAGCATCGTACATAAGGATTATACAGTACAGGCATCTCATGAAAGAGTATATTTTAAATCAGTGGGTGCAAAGGGTACAGTAGCTGTGTGAAGAGTAGGGAGGGAGTTATCCTGTTAGTGGGTCCATGGGTGATGACAGCTTTCAATGTGATCTGAAGCAAAAACAACAAACTATGTTGTCAGCTCTATAAAAAATCAAGTTAATACAAATAAAATTATGATATGTGCACCACAGAAATACAAATAAACCTGTCAAAATATGCAGAACACCCAACTGATAGTCGTGACATCTGTCAGTCTAACAACTATATAGAGACATTGCACACAAAACACATTACATAAATGGAAGGAAGTAGGAAATAACATAATCCACAAGAAACACAACTATGCTGTTACTACAACTGTTTTATACATTGGGAAATTCAGTACATTAAATTTAGTTGATAGGCTTCAAGCTTGAAGTAATCACACAGGAATAGTAGTGCAGCGCGTTGGACCCAGGAAAGCTGTGGAGGGAAAGAGCTATGTCTCTGCCATTACGTCATGCACTCTGACATAGCTACCATGCATGTGCAAAACTTGGGCTGGAGAAAAAAATGTAAACAGCAATGCGGTGAGGAATACAGTAGCCACATGCTTTAAATATTATTTTTTGGGAAAAACATTGTGATTCCACAAAACATATCACTGCAACATCAGAGGATCACTTTATGGTGATAAACAATAATGTTGGCAACACACTTTATACAAATACCATTTAAAATGTTCATTACTGTAATATGGCAAATCCAATAATATAAGGCACAATTTGGCATTTTAAAACCTCCTTGCTTCTTGGCCAGCCTGGTGGTGCTGAAGGTTGAGGCACTGGATGCCACACCTTGCACCATGCTGGTGACCCGGGGTTCAGGAATGACCTCGGGTCACTGGGGTGCTGGCACGGGGGGTGGGAGCAGGATTGAGCATTGACTCTCCTATCCTGGGTAAGGGGTGAGGTCACCCACCCATAGTGCCGCCATCACCGAATGGAGGTTTGGTGCTAGCGCAGGAGGTCAGCAGCATGACTGGAAGGGAGGAGCATCCCAAATGGTGTACACACGCATGCCTCCACACACACATGCTACATCAGGGATGTGTGGATATAGGGGTCTGGAGACAATCCACAAAAACCCAGAAATTACATATGAAAAAAAACTACCTTGCTTCTTATTAAAGGTGAACTTATTATATGCAATTCTGGGTGGTTTGTTAAGCCAAATAAAACTGCCAATAATTGAGTGTAACTTTTTGAACCAAGATAAGGTTAAATGAATGTTGAGTATGCTTAAGGGATAGAAAATTCTAGGAAAGATATTAATTTTAATAACATTAGTTCTACCCAATAGCAACAGTGGTAATTTCCTCCTTCTAGCCAGATCTTGCTTAATTGTAGAAACCAGTTTAGTGAAGTTTAATGATTTCACCAGATCTTGAGCTTGTGAAAGGTATAAGCCCAAATATTTTAAATGGGAAGGGGACCAGGATAAACCAAATTTGGTAGCTTCAGCATTAGATACATGTACATTTAAAGGCATAATTACTGTTTTATTCCTATTAACTTTATAATTTAGCTACCTTACCGAAACATTCAGTGGTGTTCAGAATAGCTGAAACTGAGATATCTGGGTGAGCCATATGTAGCAGAATATCATCAGCGTAAGCCGATAAAGATAAAATATGAAAATCAATATTAATTTCTCTGATATTTGTATTCTGTTTTAAATTAAAGATCAATGGTTCTAAATAAAAATGAAAAAGGACAGGAGAAAGAGGGAAACCCTGCCTTGTGCCCGAGTTCAGAAAAATGGGAGAAGAAAATATACCATTAATGTTAATTCTGGTAGAGGACCTAGAATATAAAACTGTTAACCAATTAATAAAAGTCTGGTGAAAGGGCCTTATTTTTCTTACTGTATGCTTATTCTGCCTATGTATTCCAGCTTTCCTCTTTAAGAGCTACCTAGCTGGCATCGGTTTGCCTTCTCCTGCCTTTCCTCCCTTTGGAATAATCTACTCCCTCAGCTCCACCTCTTACCACTCACTCTAACAGCTTCTAACAGCTCATATAATTCCTTCCAGTTCATGTAGCTAGTTCCATTCAGGCTACTCAGTACTCTTTTTTTTATCAGCTACTGGGTTGCATACCCCTCTCTTGCCCCCAGTATTCTTCTTATCTACAACTGCTGATTTTTTCCACCTGAGTTATTTTGTGCCTTGTTTATTGTATAGTTAACATCAGGGTACCATTGTTGTTTTTCACTATTTTGGTTACTGCAGAGTACAAGATGGGTGGAGTGATACTCACAATGATCAAGCAGGAAAGAGACCTGGGGTAATCATATCAGATGACCTAAAGGTGGCCAGGCAGTGTGACAAGGCAGTCAGGAGCTAGTGGGATGCTGGCATTAGTGGTGGGCAAAGTGGACTCAATCCGCTCCGCGAAGCAGTTCGTGGAGCAAAGGTGGATTCGCAGAGTGCTCCGCAATGTGAAGTGGAGTACTTCGCGTTATAATGAGGAACACGAAGTCCATTGGAAACAATGACCTCGCATTACTCCACCGCCCCAGACCACTACTCCACCGACATTTCAGGCAAAGTACATTGAAAACAATGTACTTTGCCTCACTTCGCCTTGTTTCTGAGCTCCAGAGGTGAATTTTGCAGTGATTCATGGGATTTCATGTCACATGGGCTCCATATTGATCTGTACAGCCTCAGTTCAGGGTAGCATGAGTAGGAAGGAGTAGGAGACAGTGTGCTCTGAAAGCTGTCTATGATAGGAATCTTGTAAAAGCTGTTCAAAAAGCATTTTTGCGTTTTTTTGGGATCCAACTTTAGTTCATCGATTGTAGGAAAACCCTCCTGTGCTGATATCATCGAGCATTTTTGTTTTTGTGTGGATTTTGAATGTTAATTTACAACATTGAGTGTGTGTGGTGAAAGACAGTGAAAGTGTGCTTTGTGGGAGGGCTGTATCTGTGGTGAAGGTAGATTTAAGTTGGAGAAATAGTGATTTCTTTGTTTTTTGTTTATATTTTTGTTATATAACTGACTGTGTTAATGTACACACAGTAATATTGTTAGTAACAGTAGAAATTTTCTTGCTGTTTGTTGTGTGGATGTGGTGCAGCAGTTCATAAGGTCAGGTTGTTTACATTACAAATTTAGAATACATAACGTGGCATAGTACTGAACTTTTGCATTTGCTATGCATTCCTCATTCGGCATTGTACACAAACAGTTCTGTGTGTGAGTGTGTGTGCAGTGTTGCATGCATCAAATAATACACCTTTTATTGTGCCACAGACTAGTGTAATTGCAGGTGCAGCAGTGTGAACTTGCTGTCCAGTGCAACTGCCTGTTTTTGTACTGCAATCGTGGTATCTGTTCTTAGTTTTGCTGCTTGTAGTGCCATAAAAATCTGTACTGTCTGCATTCAGTGCCCCTCCCACCCCCACATTCAAAATGTATTTTTTACCAGATTGGATTGTTTTTGTGATCTCATCAGCACCACTGGTTACTGAAGTTGTTTTAATTCTGTGACAGTCTCAGAGTAGTCTCTTATCTGTTGCTGAAGCCACAGTTGTTTATTTGGCTTCACATCCAGCGTCCCTCCAATCAGAGAGTGAAGGTTTCAAAATCTGAATTTGGTTATAATATTGTGGTTGATCCCCCAAAATTCCTGCAAAGAGACGTGCAAGCAAAGCTGTTTCTCACCATGGCAATGTTGGTTGTAAGATGGTCTGTGGGCATGGTAGTAGTACGCAGATGCCGAAGTGCATTGCTGATGTGAGGAAAGGTATTTCTCCTGGAATGTTTTTTACAGCCCAATCAGTAGCTTCACTCATAGTTGGAGGAGATGATGTTTTCCCAGCCGGTGGTGTTAGTGGTGGTGGAGGTAGTATTAGTATTGTTGCGTCAAGTTCTAATTCCGACCAGTGTACCATATCCAAACATATTGAGTATGAAGCAATGCAAGTGAGTGGCAGCGTAGATGATGTCATACTTCCCAGTAACATCCCAGTAACTGAACCTGAGGATTCTGATAATCATGTCAACGATAGGATACAATGTGATATTCCATCCACCGTGGCACTTAATGTCACGCATTTTCCATGCAGTGATTCACAGTGTGGTGAAAAAATATCAGGTGATGGTGGTGTAGATGCTGATGATGAATGTGATGATGATGATTATGATGATGTTGCTGTTGTTGCAACATGCAGTCCACATGCTAGCATCCAAGCAGAAGATGTTGATGTGTGTGATGTTGATGAATATGATGATGATGTAATTGACCCCAGCTGGGAACCGGAGAGAAAGAAATTCAAAGTGCCTGTATCTGAGTCTGTTTGCAGGAATCCCCCCCCCCCCCATAAAAACTCGTGATCTACCGCTTTTAGTTGATGATGATGATGATGACCCAGTAATCAATATGATAGGTAGTCGTGGTGCTCAGTTGCAGTCCAGGTGTGCAGTGCCCGAAACATCATGTGCCCCCCCACTTCAGTGCTTAAAATAACAGACTTAAATAAGCCACATCATGGACATGTTAAAAGCAGAGCATCACACTCCCTTGTCTGGGATTTTTTTGTTTAGGATGCAAATGATGATTCAGTTGTAATCTGCCAGGTTTGCCATGTGCGTGTGAGTTGAGGTAAAAAGGGTAGCCATATGGGCACAGAAGGACAGCATACGCATCTTAAGAATAGGCACTTGGCACTGTGGACCAAGCACAAGCTGGCAGCTAATACCACAGTGGGGCGTTCACCTGCGTCACTGGCAACCATAGCCAGCATGTTATCCCCTTCCATGACTGTTAAGCTCAGTAGGAAATTAAACATGTGCAGTAGTGTGGTAATAAGAGCAGAGGATTACTACAGGCATGATGAGGTGGAGGACCATAATGACTTTGAAATGTTGTAAAACGTTTAAGTCAGCCCACATTACAGAGTGTTTTTGCACATAAGCTGAAGTACGCCCCCCAATCATACAGTGTCATGTGAACTTAATGCTGCTGTAGCGGAAATGCTGGCAATTGATCTTTTGCCCTTCTCCTTTGTGGAGAATTCTGGGTTCCAGTGGTTTGCTGCACGTGCCTGTCCAAAATGGAAAGTCCCATCCAGGGCATACTTTTCTACCCGTGCTGTCCCCGAGTTGTTCCGCACTGTGTCCGACTCAGTAAGACATGCCCTTCAACGTTCCTCCTCTCCATTCATCCATTTAAGTATGGATATATAAGTATGACTAGATGGGCCTTGTGGTCCTTATCTGCCATCAACCTCTATGTTTCTATGTTTCTATAATATGTTGACAAGTGGCAAAACAGCAGGGAGTTCATATTTGTGTATAACTGCACACTGTGCGCAGGTGCCAAGGGTTGTTTGTGATGTTGGTAGTGTGAATAATCAGTACAGTGAGGTGGATTGTCAAGGTAGCAATCTTCCAGGAATTCGACAGCATGCAACGATTGCTATGTGCAATGTGACCTGTTCACATACTGGTGAGAACATGTTGGACGTGGTACTGACTGAAATTGACTGATGGCTAAACCCTCTGTCCCTGTCCATGAGGCACCACTGTTCAGTCGTCATAGACATGGAGACTCCGGAACTGGCATGGCTAGTGTACATAACAAATGGGGGAAGTGAGAGGATCTCAGATCTAGAAGTGGGTTGCAAATCAGTCTCGAGGGTAAGTGGTACCTTTTGAATGAACAGTGTGTACATGTGGGGTACTGGTACTGTAACTCCTGTGCATCATATGGGCCATTAGAGGGATTCAAAGGGGGTATCAGTGTCCCAGAGGGCTGTGACCAAACTAGACCAACCATTACAAACCCTGACCTCTGGTTGGAGGCACCCGCCATAGAACCTAGGCCCCTCAACCTGTCAGTGGTCAAGCAGGAAGGGGTAGTAGCCCTTGGGATAGCGCCACCTGGGGGTTACAGCTCGGAGGCTCACCGCTGGGATTTTGTGTCCTCTAGTGGCCACATTTATGAACCACTGTTAAAAAAAATAAATAAATGGGTACCCCGACAGAAGTGGCTGTGCACCGGTTGGTGGAGTGGTGTACTGGGGAGGAGATCGACCTGCAAAATGCTATGCTAATCCTGGACATCCCCTTCGGTATCAATACGGACACTGTAAAGGGAGTACTTTCCAAGGCTGAAGGTTTACAAAACCCTCTGGTGGTGGGTCAACATGCTGATCTGCTCATCCACACTTTCATGGCCCTAGTAGAGTATAAGGACCCCATAGATAGCTCCAAAGTGCCACAGACTATTACCCAAGAGGAAGCCCTCACTGCCTGGAGAGTGATAATTAAGGACATTAGAGACCGGGGGGGATGAGCCCCCACTATCTGAAACTTTTGAGGAGAAATTTGCTAAATTGTTGCTGGAGGAAAGGAAAACTGTGGAGGACTTGAAGAAACTATTCTTGCCACCTGGGGGTGTTCCTCCCCCAACACCCTTTCCCGCTCCAGTACCCGTTATGGTGGCTGAACCAATGCAGGCTCCTATTTCTGCACCTGCCATTAGTCATAACTCTTCCCGAAGGTTGAGGATCTTCTCTGGCACCCTCCCCACCCCCATAGGGGGAGGATGATTGGGATACCTGGATAGACTGTGTTGCCACCCTGATACCTGAATGGCAGTGTGTGGAGGCTGAGAAATGAAAAAGAATCATTGAAAGTCTGAGGGTCCTGCCCTAGATGCCATTAAATTTTTGAGGTCCACAAATCCTGATGCATCTGCCCTGAAGTACCTATCTGTGCTTGAAGGCAATTTTGGGAGCATTGAGTCAGGGAGAGCTTGATGTGGAAATTTCAAGGTACAAAACAGCGGCCAGGGGAAAGTTTTCTGCATGTGTTACTCATCTGGAAAGAGCTCTGCAGAAGGCTTACCAAAAAGGTGGGTAGCCGCCAGTGACTAAAACCGTATAAGGTTAGAGCACCTACTACAGCATGCAGAGCATTCTAAATTGCAGCTCCTTCAGTTAAGTCTCCCAGACAGAAGGGGTAACCCACCGGACTTTTGTGACTTAATAAAAGAACTTTGGGAGGTTGAAGATGAGGAGGGGGATTCTAATTCCACGGTGAGCGCAGCCAAAGTGATCACAACATCAGAAGGTCCTTGTGAAGTGGGGACCAATGAGGGTGCGCCACCGTAGGGTGAACTGCTGAGAAAGATCAGGGAATTCAAAAACAGTCTCTTTATGAAGGCCACACCTGCAAGTACAGGCCCCGACCTATATCCGACTGCATCTGCTATGGGGTGGGGTACCCACCCAGGCATCTTCTGCTGACAGCAGCTCAAAACTCGATGTCTTGACCATGGAAGTGGGGAAATTGATGAATGCCTCCAAATGCTTATCACGCTGCAGACAGAGATGACACCAGGTGTCCAGTTAATGTGATACCCGCCCTGGCTCCCAGTGTGATGCCTTGGCCAGCTCAAACTCAGAAAGTATGTTTTGCTATAATTGTGGGAAGGATGGGCACATGAAGAGAGAATGCCAGTCCCAAAACACACAGACAAAGTTGTATATAGGCTACAAGGAGAGCTTCGGAGAACAAATCAGTGCTTAAGAGGTGCACAAAATGATCCCAGTGAGGGCCCCAAAAATGCTAACTCACGTCCCTTTGTGGCAAGGTCAGTTGCCCATGATCCCACTACCACCTCTCCAGACTGGTCCAGAATAGTGGGCCCTCCATGGCGACCACTGTAAAGGTGAATGGAGTGTCTACAAGAGCTGTATTAGACAGTGGATCCCAAGTGACAATTATGTTCCAGGATTGGAATCAGAAGCATTTGTCAGATGTACCCTTACAACCATTGGAAGGACTGCATGTATGAGGGTTAAGTGAGAAGGCCTACCCCTACTCCGGGTCTATCCGAATTTGGCTGTCTTTCCCCACCTCTGTGGCTGGAGTGGCAGAGCAAGCAGAGATCCTAGCCTTAGTGTGTCCCCCTACTGGACTGTGTGATGGGTTTCCGCTACTCATTGGAATGAATGCATGTGTTTGGATGGTTGGCGCAGTTGTGTTATGAGAAACAGGGGTGACAGACTGGTAGAGCTTTAAGAATTCTGGCATTGATCAAGAAGACCTGTGATGCCCAGAGAGATGCTGACAAAGTAGAACCAGAGGAACCGGTTGGAATTGTCTGGAAAAAGGAACCTGAGTCTCTGATCCTGGTGCCAAATGCCCAGTGTTCCTTGCAGGGAGAGGTCCGTATCAGAAAGGATGTCAAGAATAAAATCCTCATGCTGGATGCTCCAGACGATGGGAAATTGCCAGAGGGACTGCTGGCCAAGCCAAGTATTTTGCCTGCCAGAGCCCATGCTTATGCCAGACGGTAATGGTCCAAATTCATAATGTGTCTGATAGAAAGAGTCGAGTAGATAGAGGTTGCACCCTGGCTAATGTGTATTGTGCGGATACTGCAGTGTTGTCTAGTAACAAGTGTTCAGAGAAGAATGACAGAGTGATGCCCGACTTGTTTGTTGTTGGTGACTCCCCATTGCCAGCCGAATGGAAGATGAGAATCAGTAGAAAGCTTGCCCAGGGAGACCAGGTGTTTTCTTTCAAAGAATGGGACATAGGATGTGCACAAGGTGCTGAGCACCACATCTGGCTGCATGATGAAAGGACATTTTGTGAGAGGTCTCGACGCCTGGCCCCTGCTGACATAGATGATGTGAGATGGCATCTGCAAGAGATGCTTGCTGCTAGTGTAATACAAGAATCCAGAAGCCCATATGCTTCACCTGTTGTGGTAGTGAGAAAAAAGAATGGGACAGTAAGGATGTGCGTGGATTATCGCACCTTGAACTGGCAGACTATCCCTGATCAGTATACAATGCCCTGCATCCAGGATGCTTTAGACTGCCTGAATGGTAGCAAGTGGTCCTCTGTGCTGGATCTTGCGAGTGGGTACTACGGATCCCGATGGCCCTGGAAGACCATGAGAAGACAGCCTTTATCTGTCGTTGCTTCTATGAATTCATGAGGATGCCTAGGGATTTCAGGTGCCTCAGCCACTTTTCAATGACTGATGGAGCGTGCAGTGGGAACATGAACTTATTAGAGTGCCTGGAGTACCTGAATGATGTTATTGTGTTTGGCAGCTCACTGGAGGAACATGAGAGCAGATTGTTCAAGGTGTTGGACTGACTGGAAGACGTTGGCCTAAAACTGTCCATCGATAAATGTCAATTCTTCCAAACATCTGTAAAGTATGTGGGACACATAGTCTCCACCGAAGGAATAGAGACCGACCCAAGTAAAGTTGAAGCCTTGACCACCTGGCCACAGCCCCCCAATCTAAAAGAACTGCAAAGATTCCTGGTATTCTGTGGCTACTATCACCGTTTCATCAAGGATTATTCAAGAGTGATCCGTCCTTTACTTAATCTTACTCAAGGTTACCCTCCTACCCACAAAAATACAAGAGGTCGGTTTCTTCTGAGCCTGAGAGAGTGTATTTCCTTCCTAAAAAAGTATTTGGAGCCAGATGGACACCTGAGTGTGAAGCTGCTTTTCATGAGATTATATATCAATTTACCCACGCTCCTGTCCTTGCCTGTGCAGATCCAGCAAAGTCCTATGTCTTGCACACTGATGCTAGCCTGCAAGGCTTGGGGGGTGTATTGTACCAAGACCACAAGAATGGCCTGAGACCAGTGGCCTTTGCCAGTAGAAGCCTGACCCCATCCAAAAAGAACTATCCTGTACATAAGTTAGAGTTCCTAGCTTTGAAGTGGGCTATTGTTGAACAGTTCCAAGAGTACTTGTATGGGGCTAAAATACTAGTAAAAACTGACAATAATCCTTTGCCCTATGAGCAGACTTCAGCTAAGTTGGATGCCACTGGCCATAGGTGGCTTTCTGCATTATCTACATATGACTATGCTGTTGAATACAGAGCAGGCCTGAACCACATAGATGCTGATGCTGTCTCCCGGAGGCCTGTTCCCCTGAATGACTGGGTCAGACTGTCAGAACCTGATATTCAAGCACTCTGCCAGAAGTTTGACAGGGAGGAACAAATGTCCACGGATGCAGTGGACTGTATGGTGGATTGTTTGGGACCCTCTGAGAACTGCATACCTGCTCTTGTGCCCACTTTTCTGCAAGAGACATTTGGTGCACTGCCTCTGCTGGACAATATCAGCGGGCTCAATCCCTAGATCCCATGATCAAATCAGCTTTTAGAAGCCCTCTATGCAGGGAAAGATGTGTCCAAATTATGCTCCACTGATTTGAGAACTGCATTGTTATACAAGGAAGGTCCTAAGTTGAAACTGATCAATAGACTGTTATATAGAGAAACAGTAGACAGAGGGGGACAAATAGACAAACAACAACTAGTGCTGCCTACTGCCTTTCGAGACTCAGTACTGAGGTCCTTACACAACCACATGGGGCACCTTGGTATAGACAGAACACTTGACTTGGTGATCCAGATTCTATTGGCCTAAGATGGGGGCTGATGTTGAGCAACACATTCGAACTTGTAGTCGCTGTTTACAGAGGAAAGCCCTGCCCCAGAGGGCTGCCCCCCTTGTTAACATCATCACCAGTGCCCCCATGGAGCTGGTCTGTATTGATTTCCTGAGTTTGGAGTCAGATCAATGAAACATTAGTAATGTGTTGGTGGTCACTGACCATTTTGTGAGATATGCCCAAGCTTTCCCCACCAAGGACCAGAAGGCATCCACTGTGATAAAAGTACTTGTAGAAATGGAGAGATGAAGGTCTATACTGGCATGATGATCTGCATCTGTACAGGAAGGGAAACAAGCTCATAGGTGACAGGTTTAAAGGCTTCCTTAGCAAGCTTTTAAACTAGCCAAGGGGGAGGTGCTGATAGGAAACAGGAAAGTTCAAGCCTCCTCCCATAAAACATGGCAGGTAGTAGGGTAAACACTGAGGTACAGAGCTTGGCAGAGGGCAGGACAGGGGTAAATGGAAAAATAGACAAGGGCAATAAGAGCAGGGATGGGGTAAAAAGGATAACCCCAACATTAAATGGAGGGCAATGAGTACCAACGCCCGTAGTCTGAGAAACAAGCTTCCAGAGCTAGTAGCCCTGATGGAAGAGGAACACTTGGATATTGTGGCAGTCACAGAAACATGGTACACAGAGAACCATGACTTGATGTCAACATACCAGGGTACACAATCTACAGAAGGGACAAGGAGGGTAAAAGAGGAGGGAGTAGCTCTCTCATAAGGGAAGGATCAAAGCTACAGAACTAAAAAGTAAAGGAGGAGGACAAGAGGCACTCTGGGTCACCTTGGAGACAAGGAATGGCTCATCACCAATCACATGGGGTTGTATCAGACCCCCGTCTCAAGGGAAGAAATGGACAAGAAAATGACAGAGGGCATTCTCAAAATGGTTGAAAAGGGAGGTACTGTTGATGGGGACCTGAATATGCCAGATGTTAACTGGACAACATGGACTGCAGCCACATCCAAGAGCAGGGTCATTCTCGATGCCTATAGAGGCATGCCTTAGACAGGTAGTGGTGGAACCCACTTGGAGGAGCAATATTAGACCTGGTACTCTCAAATGGAGAGAGGATCACAAATTTAGAAGTCAGTAGACATCTGGGAACAAGGCACCACACAGTGTGCTTCACAATAAACACAACCATGGAGACAAGCCATACAAAGACAAGGATACTGACTTTAGAAGATCTGACTTTGGCATAATGGTGAATACCTGAGAATGCATTAGCAAATGGCCAGAAAGGAGGGTGGAAGAACAATGGAGAAAAATCAAAACTCCATCATGGAGGCAACAAGCCTTTGTGTGAAACAGATAAAGAAAAAAAAGCAGAATAAAAAACCACTATGGTTCTCAAAAGGGGTGTCAGAGAAGGTTAAGGATAAAAAGGCTGCATTCAAAAAATATAAGGAATCACAGAAGGAGCACGGCAGGAACTGTATCAATTAAAGCAGAAAGAAGTGGGAAGGCAGTCAGAAAAGCAAAGGGCCAAACCGAGGTAAAAATAGCCAAGTCAGTTAAGAAGGGGATAAAACCTTTTATAGGTACATTAGGAGCATAGAAATGTTAAGGAGGATAGTAAAAGATTAATAAAGGAGAGGGAAGGTGGGCAGAGGGAGACGGTGAAAAGGCAGAAATATTGAATGAATACTTTTGCTCAGTATTCACAAAAGAAGAAGAGGAGAAGCTACTCTAAAACCAAACAATAGAAGCACTCTTGGATAGTGGGGTTGACACCAGTCCATTTACAGAAGAAAGAGTCCTGAAAGAACTTCTAAAAACTCAAGGTGGACAAAGCAATGGGGCCTGACGGGATTCATCCTAGAATCCTAAAAGAGCTAAGGAGGACCTAGTGACACCACTAGCCACACTTTTAACAAATCATGGGAAGATGGGTGTTACCTGAGGACTGAGGAGGGCAGATTGATTCTCCTCGCAAAAGTGGGAGAAGGCAGAAGCAGGAAACCACAGACCTGTTAGTCTGACCTCAGTGAGGAAAACATGATAGAATCACTTCTGAAAGAAAGAATTGTTCAGTACCTAGAGGTAGCGGGGCACAGGACCCAAAGCAGCATGGATTCACAGGAAGGTCATGTCAGATGAACGAGTCAATTTCTTTGACTGGTGACCAAAGTAATAGACCAGGAGGGGCTGTGACATGTGGCTCACCTAGCCTTTAGCAAAGCATTTGGACACAGTCCACAGCACAAAAGATTAATAATCAAGTTAGCCAGCCTGTGAGAGGTCCCAGGGTGGTAGCCTGGGTAGTAAACTGGCTGCACAACAGGACACAGAAGGTAATAGTGAATGGTATACATTCTGAAGAAAGGGTTACTAGTGAGTACCTCGGGCTCAGTACTGGGTCCAGTCCTCTTTAACGCTTTTATAGGTAACATTGCAGAGGGTCTGGAAGGAAAGGTATGCCTCTTTGCAGATGACACAAAGATCTGTAACAGAGTTGATACACAAGGAGGGTAGAAAGGATGAGAAGGACTTGGCAAGGTTGGAGGAATGGTCTGACATATGGCAACTTAGATTCAGTGCAAAGAAGTGCCAAGTAATGCACCTGGGAAATAAAAACCAGGAGAAGAGTACACAATAGCTAGGAGGTACTAACAACAGTAATGGAAAGAGATCTGGGTGTTGTCATATCAGATTACCTAAAGGTGTATAAATGTGAGAAGTCAGTAAGGAGAGCTAGGGGATACTGGGATGCATAGGGAGGGGACCGTCAAGTAGAAAAAGGAAGTGGTTATCCTTCTGTACTGCCAGTTGGTGAGACCCTATCTGAGGCCTGCATGTGTTTTGAGACACTTACTCATGCAAGGACATAGAATGAAGATGGAAGCAGTTCAGAGGAGGGCAACCAAATAGTGCAGGGTTTACATCAGAAACCATATGAAGAGAGACTGAGAGAGCTTAATATGTACAATTTGATGAAAGGAGGTAATGGGAATATGATAGAAACTTTTAGGTACCTCAAGAATCAACAAAGTCCAGGAGGTGCATCTTTCAGAAAAAGAGATGTTTAAGAACAAGAGGGCACAATTTCGTTAGAGGGGGGTGTGCTCTGGGTAATGTGAGGAAATTCCTTTCACCGAGAGTGGTGGACACATGGAACTGCCTTCCTGGAGAGGTTAGTCTGTTATGGTGAATTCACTATGTATGGAGATATAAGGCAATTATAATGTGGTTGCAGTAGACTTCGGTTAACTAGAATCTGCATTGTCAAATAGGAAATGTGCAGACTGGGTGGGCTATGGTCCTTATCTGTCCCAAAGTCTACATTTCTATGTTTTATGTTAAACTTTTTGTTCACTATGGTTCTGCAAAGAATCCATTCTGATCAAGGGAGACCTGAGAGTCGCTCGATCAAAGAGACTCTGACTTTCTGTGGGAGTGCAAAGTCCAGAACCACTTCCACTCCCAGCGTGACCCACAGCCTGAATGTTTCAACTGACTTGCTAGATATGTTAGGCATCCTCCACCAAGTGCTTCTAGATGAACCAACAAATTAGTACCCTGGTACATGCCCAACTGCACCAAAGTGATGCCACTGGTTCTACCACCTGATGTTTGGAAGAGAAGCTCACTGCCGTAGATGTGTGTTTTGAGCCTGAGGTTCAAGCGACAACTATTTACAGTATGTGTGTGTTAAAGGTCCAGCTAATCATGTGTACCAACTGGTTCAAACCATGGCCAAAAGAAATCTGGCCAATGAAAGGAATATGATTAAAGGTGAAAGCACAGAACCTAGGAGAGACTGATATTGCTAAGAAATCTGGGACTGTATGGTAAGAAGATTACTGACAGATGTCAGATCCCTCACATTGTAGTAACTAGATGGTCTGCCTGTATAACGAAGTCCTGAGAATAATTCAAAAGATGTAAACAATGCTGGAAACATTTACTGCCCACTGACAACCTGATTGAGTTTGAGTTCAGAAAATGCCCCTGACCACAGGATTAGAGCTGCTGCAGAAAAATCAAGAAAGTCTGCGCACCTCCCACCCCATAGGGGAGGGATGATTGGGATACCTGATAGACTGTGTTGCCACCCTGATACCTGAATGGCAGTGTGGAGGCTGAGAAAAAAAGAATCATTGAAAGTCTGAGGTCCTGCCCTAGATGCCATTAAATTTTTGAGGTCCACAAATCCTGATGCATCTGCCCTGAAGTACCTATCTGTGCTTGAAGGCAATTTTGGGAGCATTGAGTCAGGGAGAGCTTGATGTGGAAATTTCAAGGTACAAAACAGCGGCCAGGGGAAAGTTTTTCTGCATGTGTTACTCATCTGGAAAGAGCTCTGCAGAAGGCTTACCAAAAAGGTGGGGTAGCCGCCAGTGACTTAAACCGTATAAGGTTAGAGCACCTACTACAGCATGCAGAGCATTCTAAATTGCAGCTCCTTCAGTTAAGTCTCCCAGACAGAAGGGGTAACCCACCGGACTTTTGTGACTTAATAAAAGAACTTTGGGAGGTTGAAGATGAGGAGGGGATTCTAATTCCACGGTGCGCAGCCAAAGTGATCACAACATCAGAAGGTCCTTGTGAAGTGGGGACCAATGAGGTGCGCCACCGTAGGGTGAACTGCTGAGAAAGATCAGGGAATTCAAAAACAGTCTCTTTATGAAGGCCACACCTGCAAGTACAGGCCCGACCTATATCCGACTGCATCTGCTATGGGGGTTGGGGTACCCACCCAGGCATCTTCTGCTGACAGCAGCTCAAAACTCGATGTCTTGACCATGGAAGTGGGGAAATTGATGAGATGCCTCCAAATGCTTATCACGCTGCAGACAGAGATGACACCAAGGTGTCCAGTTAGTAGTACCCCCGCCCTGGCTCCCAGTGTGATGCCTTGGCCAGCTCAAACTCCAGAAAGTATGTTTTGCTATAATTGTGGGAAGGATGGGCACATGAAGAGAGAATGCCAGTCCCCAAAACACACAGACAAAGTTGTATATAGGCTACAAGGAGAGCTTCGGAGAACAAATCAGTGGTTAAGAGGTGCACAAAATGATCCCAGTGAGGGCCCCAAAAATGCTAACTCACATCCCTTTGTGGCAAGGTCAGTTGCCCATGATCCCACTACCACCTCTCCAGACTGGTCCAGAATAGTGGGCCTCCATGGCGACCACTGTAAAGGTGAATGGAGTGTCTGCAGAGCTGTATTAGACAGTGGATCCCAAGTGACAATTATGTTCCAGGATTGGAATCAGAAGCATTTGTCAGATGTGCCCTTACAACCATTGGAAGGACTGCATGTATGAGGGTTAAGTGAAAGGCTACCCTACTCCGGGTCTATCCAACTTGGCTGTCTTTCCCCACCTCTGTGGCTGGAGTGGCAGAGCAAGCAGAGATCCTAGCCTTAGTGTGTCCCTACTGGACTGTGTGATGGGTTTCCGCTACTCATTGGAATGAATGCATATGTTTGGATGGTTAGGCGCAGTTGTGTTATGAGAAACAGGGGTGACAGACTGGTAGAGCTTTAAGAATTCTGGCATTGATCAAGAAGACCTGTGATGCCCAGAGAGATGCTGACAAAGTAGAACCAGAGGAACCGTTGGAATTGTCTGGAAAAGGAACCTGAGTCTCTGATCCTGGTGCCAAATGCCCAGTGTTCCTTTGCAGGAGAGGTCCGTATCAGAAAGGATGTCAAGAATAAAATCCTCATGCTGGATGCTCCAGACGATGGGACATTGCCAGAGGGACTGCTGGCCAAGCCAAGTATTTTGCCTGCCAGAGCCCATGCTTATGCCAGACGGTAATGGTCCAAATTCATAATGTGTCTGATAGAAAGAGTCGAGTAGATAGAGGTTGCACCCTGGCTAATGTGTTCAGCGGATACTGCAGTGTTGTCTAGTAACAAGTGTTCAGGGAAGAATGACAGAGTGATCCCGACTTGTTTGTTGTTGGTGACTCCCCATTGCCAGCCGAATGGAAGATGAGAATCAGTAGAAAGCTTGCCCAGGGAGACCAGGTGTTTTCTTTCAAAGAATGGGACATAGGATGTGCACAAGGTGCTGAGCACCACATCTGGCTGCATGATGAAAGGACATTTTGTGAGAGGTCTCGACGCCTGGCCCCTGCTGACATAGATGATGTGAGATGGCATCTGCAAGAGATGCTTGCTGCTAGTGTAATACAAGAATCCAGAAGCCCATATGCTTCACCTGTTGTGGTAGTGAGAAAAAAGAATGGGACAGTAAGGATGTGCGTGGATTATCGCACCTTGAACTGGCAGACTATCCCTGATCAGTATACAATGCCCTGCATCCAGGATGCTTTAGACTGCCTGAATGGTAGCAAGTGGTCCTCTGTGCTGGATCTTCGCAGTGGGTACTACCGGATCCCGATGGCCCTGGAAGACCATGAGAAGACAGCCTTTATCTGTCTGCTTGGCTTCTATGAATTCATGAGGATGCCGCAAGGGATTTCAGGTGCCTCAGCCACTTTTCAATGACTGATGGAGCGTGCAGTGGGGAACATGAACTTATTAGAGTGCCTGGTGTACCTGAATGATGTTATTGTGTTTGGCAGCTCACTGGAGGAACATGAGAGCAGATTGTTCAAGGTGTTGACTGACTGGAAGACGTTGGCCTAAAACTGTCCATCGAAAATGTCAATTCTTCCAAACATCTGTAAAGTATGTGGACACATAGTCTCCACTCAAGGAATAGAGATCACCCAAGTAAAGTTGAAGCCTTGACCACCTGGCCACAGCCCCCAATCTAAAAGAACTGCAAAGATTCCTGGTATTCTGTGGCTACTATCACCGCTTTCATCAAGGATTATTCAAGAGTGATCCGTCCTTTACTTAATTCACTCAAGGTTACCCTCCTACCCACAAAAATACAAGAGGTCGGTTTCTTCTGAGCCTGAGAGAGTGTATTTTCCTCAAAAAGTATTTGAGCCAGATGGACACCTGAGTGTGAAGCTTTTCATGAGATTATATATCAATTTACCTACGCCTCTGTCCTTGCCTTGCAGATCCAGCAAAGTCCTATGTCTTGCACACTGATGCTAGCCTGCAAGGCTTGGGGGTGTATTGTACCAAGAGCACAAGAATGGCCTTGAGACCAGTGGCCTTTGCCAGAAGCCTGACCCCATCCAAAAAGAACTATCCTGTACATAAGTTAGAGTTCCTAGCTTTGAAGTGGGCTATTGTTGAACAAGTTCCAAGAGTACTTGTATGGGGCAAAATACTAGTAAAACTGACAATAATCCTTTTGACCTATGAGCAGACTTCAGCTATGTTTGGATGCCACTGGTCATAGGTGGCTTTCTGCATTATCTACATATGACTATGCTGTTGAATACAGAGCAGGCCTGAACCACATAGATGCTGATGCTGTCTCCCGGAGGCCTGTTCCCCTGAATGACTGGGTCAGACTGTCAGAACCTGATATTCAAGCACTCTGCCAGAAGTTTGACAGGGAGGAACAAATGTCCACGGATGCAGTGGATTGTTTGGGACCCTCTGAGAACTGCATACCTGCTGCTTATTGCCACTTTTCTGCAAGAGACATTGGTGCACTGCCTCTGCTGGACAATAACAGTATTCAGCGGGCTCAATCCCTAGATCCCATGATCAAATCAGCTTTAGAAGCCCTCTATGCAGGGAAAGATGTGTCCAAATTATGCTCCACTGATTTGAGAACTGCATTGTTATACAAGGAAGGTCCTAAGTTGAAACTGATCAATAGACTGTTATATAGAGAAACAGTAGACAGAGGGGGACAAATAGACAAACAACAACTAGTGCTGCCTACTGCCTTGAGACTCAGTACTGAGGTCCTTACACAACCACATGGGGCACCTTGGTATAGACAGAACACTTGACTTGGTGATCCAGATTCTATTGGCCTAAGATGGGGGCTGATGTTGAGCAACACATTCGAACTTGTAGTCGCTGTTTACAGAGGAAAGCCCTGCCCCAGAGGGCTGCCCCCCTTGTTAACATCATCACCAGTGCCCCCATGGAGCTGGTCTGTATTGATTTCCTGAGTTTGGAGTCAGATCAAAGAAACATTAGTAATGTGTTGGTGATCACTGACCATTTTGTGAGATATGCCCAAGCTTTCCCCACCAAGGACCAGAAGGCATCCACTGTGACAAAAGTACTTGTAGAAATGGAGAGATGAAGGTCTATACTGGCATGATGATCTGCATCTGTACAGGAAGGGAAACAAGCTCATAGGTGACAGGTTTAAAGGCTTCCTTGGCAAGCTTTTAAACTAGCCAAGGGGGAGGTGCTGATAGGAAACAGGAAAGTTCAAGCCTCCTCCCACAAAACATGGCAGGTAGAGGTAAACACTGAGGTACAGAGCTTGGCAGAGGGCAGGACAGGGTAAATGGAAAAATAGACAGGGCAATAAGAGCAGGGATGGGGTAAAAGGATAACCCCAACATTAAATGGAGGGCAATGCGTACCAACACCCGTAGTCTGAGAAACAAGCTTCCAGAGCTAGTAGCCCTGATGGAAGAGGAACACTTGGATATTGTGGCAGTCACAGAAACATGGTACACAGAGAACCATGACTTGGATGTCAACATACCAGGGTACACAATCTACAGAAGGGACAAGGAGGGTAAAAGAGGAGGTGGAGTAGCTCTCTACATAAGGGAAGGGATCAAAGCTACAGAACTAAAAAGTAAAGGAGGAGGACAAGAGGCACTCTGGGTCACCTTGGAGACAAGGAATGGCATCACAATCCGCACAGGGGTTGTATACAGACCCCCGTCTCAAGGGAAGGAAATGGACAAGAAAATGACAGAGGGCATTCTCAAAATGGTTGAAAAAGGGGAGATACTGTTGATGGGGGACCTGAATATGCCAGATGTTAACTGGACAACATGGACTGCAGCCACATCCAAGAGCAGGGTCATTCTCGATGCCCTATAGGAGGCATGCCTTAGACAGGTAGTGGTGGAACCCACTTGGGAGGGAGCAATATTAGACCTGGTACTCTCAAATGGAGAGAGGATCACAAATTTAGAAGTCAGTAGACATCTGGGAACAAGCGCCCACCACACAGTGTGCTTCACAATAAACACAACCATGGAGACAAGCCATACAAAGACAAGGGTACTGGACTTTAGAAGATCTGACTTGGCATAATGGTGAATACCTGAGAATGCATTAGCAAATGGCCAGAAAGGAGGGTGGAAGAACAATGGAGAAAATCAAAACTGCCATCATGGAGGCAACAAGCCTTTGTGTGAAACAGATAAAGAAAAAAAAGCAGAATAAAAAACCACTATGGTTCTCAAAAGGGGTGTCAGAGAAGGTTAAGGATAAAAAGGCTGCATTCAAAAAATATAAGGAATCACAGAAGGAGCACGGCAGGGAACTGTATCAATTAAAGCAGAAAGAAGTGGGGAAGGCAGTCACAAAAGCAAAGGGCCAAACCGAGGTAAAAATAGCCAAGTCAGTTAAGAAGGGGGATAAAACCTTTTATAGGTACATTAGGGAGCATAGAAAGGTTAAGGGAGGGATAGTGAAGATTAATAAAGGAGAGGGAAGGTGGGCAGAGGGAGACGGTGAAAAGGCAGAAATACTGAATGAATACTTTTGCTCAGTATTCACAAAAGAAGAAGAGGAGAAGTTACCTAAACCAAACAATAGAAGCACTCTGGATAGTGGGGTTGACACCAGTCCATTTACAGAAGAAAGAGTCCTGAAAGAACTTCTAAAACTCAAGGTGGACAAAGCAATGGGGCCTGACAGGATTCATCCTAGAATCCTAAAAGAGCTAAGGGAGGACCTAGTGACACCACTAGCCACACTTTTTAACAAATCATGGGAAGATGGGGTGTTACCTGAGGACTGGAGGAGGGCAGATGTGATTCCCTTCGCAAAAGTGGGAGCAAGGCAGAAGCAGGAAACTACAGACCTGTTAGTCTGACCTCAGTGGAGGAAAAAATGATAGAATCACTTCTGAAAGAAAGAATTGTTCAGTACCTAGAGGCCAGCGGGGCACAGGACCCAAAGCAGCATGGATTCACAGCAGGAAGGTCATGTCAGATGAATCTAGTCAATTTCTTTGACTGGGTGACCAAAGTAATAGACCAGGGAGGGGCTGTGGACATGGCCTACCTAGCCTTTAGCAAGGCATTTGACACAGTCCACACAAAAGATTAATAATCAAGTTAGCCAGCCTGGGAGTGGGTCCCAGGGTGGTAGCCTGGGTAGTAAACTGGCTGCACAACAGGACACAGAAGGTAATAGTGAATGGAATACATTCTGAAGAAAGGGGTTACTAGTGGAGTACCTCAGGGCTCAGTACTGGGTCCAGTCCTCTTTAACGTTTTTATAGGTAACATTACAGAGGGTCTGGAAGGAAAGGTATGCCTCTTTGCAGATGACACAAAGATCTGTAACAGAGTTGATACACAAGGAGGGGTAGAAAGGATGAGAAGGGACTTGGCAAGGTTGGAGGAATGGTCAGACATATGGCAACTTAGATTCAGTGCAAAGAAGTGCCAAGTAATGCACCTGGGAAATAAAAATCCAGGAGAAGAGTACACAATAGCTAGGGAGGTACTAACAACAACAGTAATGGAAAGAGATCTGGGTGTTGTCATATCAGATTACCTAAAGGTGGGTAAGCAATGTGAGAAGTCAGTAAGGAGAGCCAGGGGGATACTGGGATGCATAGGGAGGGGCATCACAAGTAGAAAAAGGGAAGTGGTTATCCCTCTGTACTGCCAGTTGGTGAGACCCCATCTGGAGTACTGCATGCAGTTTTGGAGACCTCATCTATGCAAGGACATAGACAGGATGGAAGCAGTTCAGAGGAGAACCAAATAGTGCAGGGTTTACATCAGAAACCATATGAAGAGAGACTGAGAGAGCTTAATATGTATACCCTTGATGAAAGGAGGGACGGGGAACATGATAGAAACTTTTAAGTACCTCAAGGGAATCAACAAAGTCCAGGAGGGTAGCATCTTTCAGAAAAAGAGATGTTTAAGAACAAGAGGGCACAATTTAAAGTTAGAGGGGGCACGGCTCAGGGGTAATGTGAGGAAATTCTTTTTCACGGAGAGAGTGGTGGACACATGGAACTGCCTTCCTGGAGAGGTTGTGGGGTCTAAAACAGTGGGGGAATTCACACATGCATGGGACAGACATAAGGCAATTATAATGGGGGTTGCAGGAAGTAGACTGTCGGTTAACTAGAATCTGCAGCTTGTCAAATAGGTAGGGAAATGGGCAGACTGGGTGGGCCAAGTGGTCCTTATCTGCCGTCAAAGTCTACATTTCTATGTTTCTATGTTAAAACTTTTTTGTTCACTATGGGGCTCCACAAAGAATCCATTCTGATCAAGGGAGAGACTTTGAGAGTCGTCTGATCAAAGAGATACTTTCTCTGACTTTCTCTGAGGGGAGTGCAAAAGTCCAGAACCACCCCTTACCACTCCCAGCGGGACCCACAGCCTGAATGTTTCAACCGCACTTTGCTAGATATGCTAGGCATCCTCCACCCAAAGGGCAAGCCTAGATGGAACCAACAAATTAGCACCCTGGTACATGCCTACAACTGCACCAAAAGTGATGCCACTGGGTTCTCCCCCTACCACCTGATGTTTGGAAGAGAAGCTCGACTGCCGGTAGATGTATGTTTTGGAGTTTCTCCTGATGGGGTTCAAGCTGACAACTATTTACAGTATGTGTAAAAGTTAAAGGTCCAGCTAAATCATGTGTACCAACTGGCTCAAACCATGGCTGCCAAAAGAAATCTGGCCAACAAAGAAAGGTATGATTAAAAGGTGAAAGCACAGGAACTCCAGGAGGGAGATCAGATATTGCTAAGAAATCTGGGACTGCATGGCAAGCATAAGATTACTGACAGATGTCACATCTCCCTCACATTGTAGTGGGCAAACTAGATGGTCTGCCTGTGTATAACGTAAGGCCTGAGAATAATTCAAAAGATGTTAAAACAATGCATAGAAATCATTTACTGCCCACTGGACAAATCTTGATTGAGTTTGAGCCCCAAGAAAATGCCCTTCTGGACCAGTGATT
Source organism: Neoceratodus forsteri (assembly GCA_016271365.2). Taxonomy (NCBI): domain Eukaryota; kingdom Metazoa; phylum Chordata; order Ceratodontiformes; family Ceratodontidae; genus Neoceratodus; species Neoceratodus forsteri. Next base: position 174,829,802 of record CM028135.1, read on the forward strand.
AGAGCTGCTGCTAAGAAAAAATCAAGAAAGTCTGCACCTACAGAAGCTGAGTTAAAGTGTTCCCCTCCACAAGTCCCAGCTGAACATGACTGTCAGTCCATGTCAGAGGAAAGTGAGTGTGACTTTAAATACTACCCTTCTTACGAACTGAGTCAGTTGTTTTGGGGCAATCCCCTAGTCAATCCTGGAGATGAAGCTGGGCCTTCTGGACTGTCTAAGCCCCCCAGCTTTGTCCCTGGAGCCAATACTCCCAGAAAGTGAAGTGCAAAGCGTTAAGTCAGAAAATATGGAATCATTGTGTATGGTTGAACTGTTTGAGCTTTCAGAGGAGGAAAATGATGGACTGGAACAGACTGGCGACATACCAGAACAAGAAGAGTGTGTTGAGTGCCCTGATAATTCACTGTCAGTGTCAGAAAGCTCTCCATGCGAGCCAAGTGTTGTGGACTCAGAGATTGTAACTCCTGGAGCTGAAAAGTGCCCCAAGTTCTAGCCTCTCTACCCCAATGGATACTCCCCTGACAAGTGAGGACAATGCTGAAAACGAGGCTCAGAGTGCAGAGACTGTAACAGTTCCCCTAGAAAGACTGGTCAAGCTGTAAAGCCTGTGGTGCACCTCAGTTATGATTCCCCTGGGAGGCCTGTGGACTTGCCTCTCAATGTTGTCCATAAAGGAGTGTATGTGTCCCCAAGCTCATTGCCCCAATTGAACATCAGTGCTAATTCCAACTTACTTGTGTTGCCCTCTAGGTATGGTGCCCCCGGCCCGTCCAGCCCCAAGGTAGCTGATACGGAAGGGCCCCCTCTCTTCAGGTTTCATGTGCAGGAGGTAATAACCTGAGTTATGGTACAATGTGTGTATAATACTGTGAAAAAGTGATGTACTGAAAAGTTTCAGAAATGTGTTTCTGGTAAGGTGCTATGTTGACTGATAATTGCATGTATAAGCCTAATGTGATATTGATGTAAATGTATATGGTTGTTTTGAAACTTATAGGGGTACTTACTTGACGCGGATGCCAAGTTTTTCCAGGCCAGGAAGGGTGTAACCCCCCTGAAAATGAGGGTTCCCAAAAGTCTTCCAGGAGCTTGCCTGAATGCTCCAAGCCTGGGTGGTATTCAGCGTCTGAGCTGCTTAAATGTGATTGCAAGTGAGTGCTATTTGAGCCTCCACGTACTGTCTCTTTAAGAGCTGTCTGCTTGCAGACTCAATTAGTTTGTTTGGGGGGGGGACTGTGTATTTAATGCTCGAATCCTGTCCGAGCTGCGGTGTAATCACTCCATTTTGAGGTCGCTAAAAGTGCAAAGGGAGCCCACCTAAAAGCTGTAACTGTTTGCCTGTAATCATTTAAAGCATTAGCAAAATTGCAGTTTGTCTAACCTGCCTTTATTGCAGCTGGGACTCTGTGTGTGTTACCTCTCCATTTTGAACCTAAACTGCTGCGCTGGGCTAATTGGGTTAAGGGAGCCCTAAAATGGAGCCTGTGGATGAATCAAAACTTGGACTCTTAATTTGAGCCAGCCACAAGGGGATTGTATGGGCAATGACTCTGGGAAATGTAGTTTTGACCTTGGCGGCTTTTTCTACCAACAGAGGGAGTCTTATTGTGAGTGACAGCTGAATCAGCCAACAGAATAGCGTGGAGCTAAAGAAAATGCCCTGCTCTGCGACTGGAAAGATCAGATCAGTTGTGGCAGTGAAGAAAGAAAGAGCTGTGTGCTTCTGCGATGTATAGTTTTGCACTGGAAGCATGTGTAAGGCCCTGAGTTTTGGTCTTCAGCCTTTGTGAGTGCCAATTTGGACTGAATCTGAGTTGTGAGGATAAAGAAGCACTAGAAGTGTGGAAACCAGGCTCATCCTGTAGAAGACTGGAGAAATTGCTGAATCATGTTCTGTCTGTCAGGAACTGAAGATGCTGTGTGTGCTCCCGGGTATCTTGCAGTAATTGCGATCAGGATCAAGGAGCAGCCTGCCTGGTATATTACTTTCATTTTACATATGAATGTGCGCAGTGCTTGTGGGGAATTGCTATTTCCAATCCCCCATGCTGTGTGCTGTGTGTTGAAGCTGGAAGCAAACCCCAGCTTGTGTTGAATTAAATCCATTTGCTATAAACTGCAGTGGGGTCAAGTCACAAGGACCTTGTCTCTATGCCCTGCTGTTTCTGACAATCCAGAAGAACATCTACCATCTGGTTCTCAGATTGGGTATTGTGGAGTACAAATCAGGGTATTCCCCTGCAGCCTGTTTTCAATCACAAGTGTGTCATCTAATTCTTGTTGTTTCACTGTTTCATGGACTGAGCCATCAGGCTCCGGATTACAATTGGGTGTTGTGCATATATTTTCTTCTGCAGGGCCCTATCCATCTGCACCTGCCGGCCAACGGACCTGGCTAGCCCCCCCCCAATGGTGATCCAACAGCAGTTCCAACATGGACATAATTTGCAGCTGGTGTCCCTCTATGTGATCCAGCTGCTGCTCCACAGCACTCACCCTCTCATTGTTCTCCTCAACAGCATTCCAGAGAACTGCCAAGTCAGCCTGTGTTACACACAGTTTTCTAGGGTCCACACATTCTACAGGCTGACCTGCTGGTGGTGGGGGTGGGGGTGGGGGTGCTGGTGGAGCAACAGGTGCTGCTGTGGCCCTCCTCTTCTTAGGGATGCCACTTTGCACAGCTGGACCCTCTGCCATGGAACGGCCAACAGGTGCAGACATGGTCTGTTCTGTGGCAGCCTGCCACTCCAACTGGTGGTGATTAAGCATATGGGTGCACTGGCTCCCAGTCTCCAGGTGACTCTCCCGGGGGCCATGGTGCACCTAAACCTCACGTAGGTGACACTTGACCACACTGCTGTCCCCCCGACACAGTCAAAAAACTGCCAGACAACGGAGCTGCTGCCTGTCAAGTGCTCCGGAGGGTTCCGCTGGAGTGGAAAGAAGCCAAGGACATCTTTCTCTCCTGCATGGTGTCAGATAAGTACAATTTCGCCACCAGGAGGTTTCAAATGGTTGCTGTTGTTCCAAGTTGCTTTGCCTTATGTTAGTTCTTTATCTAGGTCCTGACGTCGATCAACCCACGGCATCGCAGGCCTGCCACTGTAGTGGGGTACCCCAAAAGACATTGGGACAGGTCTGGTACCAGATGGGTGGGAGCATTGGAGGAAGTTGCATTTGGTATTGCTAATGGTATTATGAGTATAATCTCTGAGTTGGAGAGTATTGTAGAAGTGCCTAAACTAACCTTATTTTCTTGCAGCCAAAGTTGACAGTCCTACTCCCTCCAGTAATAAATACCTGCACTGTTTAAGGTAATTACTGTCTCCATGATTGTTTTTGGGTACTGTGTATTGTTGAGAATCATCTGGAGGGGCTCAGGAAGTGGAAGTACTGTTCCTGGGGAACAGGGGAAGGTCATTGGTTATTTTGCCTGAGTCCCCAGGTGGAGGCACCATGCCACTGAAAATTTAGTAGTTACAGTCCTGTCACACAAGGACCCAGGCCAGCCCACTCGAGCTATCATGAGGGCCCTGGAGTCAGCATCCAGAACCAGCCGACAACACACCCTACACATATGTGACTCTGTCTATGAAACTGTTTGCGAGAAACTGGGATCCTCTAGTTGGAAAATATATATGGTTATATTGTTGAAATGATTGCAAAACAAAAACTACTTAACTTTCAAAGTTGTGTCCCTCAGATGATCAATCAATCAACATTTATTTATAATTCACTTTTCAAAAAAACAAAGCGCAAATACATCATAAATATAACAACAAACATTCAATAATAAATACATATATCAAATATAAAAAGGCAGCAGAATAAAGCTATTATCTCCAAAAGCTAACTTAAATAAATATGTTTTCAGAGAAGCTTTAAAAGTTTCAGTGGACAAGCACTTTCTAATCCGCTGAGATAGAGAATTCCACAGGGTTGGGGCCACAAAGGAGAAAGCCCCGGTCCCAGATGACTGAAGACGAACTCTGGGAACCTCTAGTAATCCCTTGTCGGTGGAGCGGAGTGGGCAGAGAGGGCAGTAGGGCCGAAGGAAATCTTGCAAGTAACCTAGTCCCTGTCCATGTAGGATCTTATAGGACAACAATGCGACCTTGAAAGTGATCCTCCATCACACCGGCAGCCAGTGCAATTCATACAGCACAGGTGTGACATGGCAGGTTTTGACAACCCGGTCAACAACCTGGCTGCAGCGTTCTGCACCAGCTGCAGGCTATGGAGATCCACTCCCGGTAACCCTAGATATAGAGCATTGCAGTAGCCACATGGGAGGAGACAAAGGTGTGAACCAGTACAAGAAGGTCATTGTGCGGAACAGGTTTTTTATCCGGGCTGTGTTCCTCAGATGGTAAAATGAGGACTTGACAACCGCTGACACCTGTGTTTTAAGCGTCAGCTCATTGTCAAGCACTACGCCCAGATTCCGCACCTGTTCAAAAGGTCTTAACTGGTTACACCCTAACACAAGGCCAGAAGGAAGCCCAGGAGTCAACCTCTCTACACGCTGACCTGAGTCCACCACCAACACCTCAGTCTTGTCCAGATTCAGTCTCAACCAGTTAGCACTCATCCAGTCCTGAATCTCAATGAGGCAGTTGTTAAAGACCAAGATTGCATCATTTTGTTCGGGTACAAAGGACATATAGAGCTGAGTATCATCTGTGTAGCAGTGAAAACTTAGCCCATAACACCTTATAATGTGTCCCAACTTCAACATATACACCGTGAACAACATGAGGAAAGCACAGAACTCTGCGGCACCCCATAAGGCAGGACAAAGGGAGCTGAGGAAAAACTTCCTGACACCACCCTCTGAGTTCTGCCCATGAGGAAAGAATTGAACCATCTGAGAACTGTCCCCAACAGTCCACAGAGTAGCTGCAGGTGTTCTAGCAACATTCCATGGTCCACGGTGTCAAATGCTGCAAGAGAGATCAAGGAGGACCAAGATCAAACGACTCCTCCGATCTCTCGCTATTAGGAGATCATTCAGTACTTGAACCAACGCTGTCCAGGTACTATGCCTCTTCCTGAAACCGGACTGGAGAGGATTATAGACTTCATGGGTGGTAAGAAAGTCCTCAAGCTGCAACGCGACTACTTTCTCAATACTCTTGCCCAAAAAGGGCAGGTTAGAGACCGGTCTGTAGTTCGCGAGACAGTCTGGGTCGAGAGAAGATTTCTTTAAAAGGGGTGTCACAACAGTCTCTTTCAGGGATTCCATAAACACCCCCTGGATCAACAAGCACCTGACTATCTCAGCAAGGACCAGTCCGATCACATCCATACACCCCACAAGGAGGTGCATAGGACCAGGATCCAAACTACAGCAAGTTGGTCGCAAGGCCTGAACTATCTTCACGATATCCATGATTGCTAGCTGGTCAAAATCTGTCTAGGCAGGCCGAGAGCCTGTGGCCTCACATCGACCACCACCATGCTCATTTGAATGTGTTATGAGGATTTATGACCTGATTGAAGACACCTTATCAGCAAAGAACCAAGCAAACTCATCACACTTTATTTGTGAAAAAGCTCTCTGACCCCACAGGCAGGCTGGATTGCCCAGCCTGTCCACAGTCTGGAAGAGCTGAGCTGGTCAATTCTTTGCTGCAGCTATCTTCCTGGACAGGAACTCTGCCTTCTTACGGGAGATTTCTGATTGGTAGTCCGAATAGTGGGCGATCAACCTAAGTCTGTCCCCCTCCAGGCCGGATTTCTGCCAACAGCATTCCAACCTTCACCCCACTCTCCTCAACATCCCATCAAACCAAGGGGACCGAGGGTGGAGGGAGAAAGGTGAACTCGGACAGGTGCTATGGAATCCAGGGCCCTCAGCACCATATTGTTATAGCACACTACTAGGACATCTGGATCCACACACTCCACTGGCCAACTCGATAGGTCCAGTACCACCAACAGACCCTCAGGGGTTACTCCCCTCAAAGGGTGGTACCGGGCCATCTCCAAAGGGGCTGGTCTCACAGGGGGAGCCACGAAACTGAACCTTATAGAGTGATGGTCTGACCATCCAACTGGTCACACCACCAAGTCAGTGACCTCCATCCCCAGGGTGAACACCAGATCCAAGGAGTGACCCTGAATATGGGTTGCAGTGGTAACTACCTGTGTAAAGCCCAACGAGATCATCAGTTGGAGGAAGTTTTGACCAAAATATGAGAGCTCATCGTCGACCCAGGCATTGAAATCCCCCAGGACCAACCACCTGGAGGGTTCCAACACCATATCGACGATGAAGTCTGCAACTTCCTGCAGAAAAACATTCTCATCACCGGGTGGACAGTAGACAAGCTGAATTCTGCTACCCACACCTGCTCCCATGATACACTCAAAGGATCTACTGGTCACCACTGGAACCTCTACAAGGCCCAGTTCCATTTTTAAACAAATGGCAACCCCCCACCCCTTCGATCCAGTCTTGGGCTGTGTATGACAGAGTTCCCAGCTGGAACAGCTGACTCCAATATGGGACCAGCATTCTTGTCCAGCCAGGTCTCATTGATGCAAGCCAGTTCTGATGACTCGACAAGATCAGCAATAATTGCTGTCTTGTTCTTTATTGACCTGGCATTACATAACACCGCCTAAGTTATCGAAGCATACCTGACAACTTTTGAAAGGGTTGCTACAACCTGCCAGTGGCCAAAACACTAATGGCCAATCAGGCTGTTACCTCACCTGACAGGTAAAACCAAACTTGCTTACAGCAATATGGACACTGCACAGTCAGAAAACTATGACCTTGTGAAAAGAGAAAACCTGAAAAGATATGACATCTCAGAAGAGATCTACAGGCAAAGATTCCGGTCCCTGAAGTAACACTCAGTTGACAATCCTCGAGAAGCCTTCACCTTCCTCAGAGAACTCTTCATTAAATAGCTCCAAGCACAGGGCAAAACAGTCCTACAGATCATCGACATATTTGCAATGGAGCAATTCATCAGCATCCTTCTCACAGATGTGCAGCTTTGGGTAAAAGAACACCGACCAGAAAGTGGGGAAAAGGACTTTTTTAACTGAGGACTATCAGATAGCCAGACAGACACTACAGCAGTGAACTAACAGCCAAGGACTGGTAAGACCCTCTTTTTCCTAATTTAACTCCAGGTCAGATAAGAACTCTGGTGGGGGCAACAAATCTGCACCCAAAGACTTTATTTGCTATAACTGTAATCAGCCAAGTCATATTACAAGAAACTGCCATAAAAATCAGGAGGGTAACACTAGAGTAGATTTGGCCTTAGCAAGTTGGGTCAAGTATTTAACAGCTATCAAGGCTGGAGACAAGACTGTGAAGGGACTTACTGATTCGGGAAGCAGACAGACCCTAGTGCATGTTGAAATGCTGGAAAAACACTGTGCAAAAAGACCAGGTACTGGTATCATCTGCATCCACGGGGACACTCGATACTATCCCACCATCCAAGTGACTTTGAATATTAATGGTGTGTCACAGCAAATTAAAGTGGGGTAGTACCTAAGTTACCTGTACCTGTGATTATCGGAAATGACTTTCCAGGACTGACTGAGTTGATCTCAGAAGAAGTGAAACCTGCAGTTTCAGTAGCAGTGGTAACAAGAGCACAGGCAAAGAAAATTAGATGCTGGGGACACTTTTTCTTTTGGTGATTTTGATTCAGACTTGTTTGAGCACAGCTCCAAAGGTTTTAACTACCGAATGTTGAACCCCACTAGCTCGACACCCGGGAGCCCAACACCAACATCTCAACACTCGGAATCCCAATTGTCGAGAACTGCCTGCGGCAGAGGTTTTTATGGGGGGGCTTCTCCCCTGCACTTCCCTTACTATCAATTGTTAACTCTGTCATGGGCAGTTCTTGACAGATGGGAGTAAATCTTGACAGTCGGGTTTCCAAGTGTCGAGATGTTGGTGTTGGGCTCTCAGGTGTCGAGACTGTGTGGTTCAGTATCCTGAAGCGATACTGCTCCAAGATCTGAAAGTCCAGGAAAGAAAGAAGACACCTGAAAGAAAAGTGACAATGAAAGACTGCTGGACCTAAGGGGTTAATATATGAAAATGCTGAAACTAAACTGATAACTGTGATTTTGTTTCTGAGCAAACTAAGGATGTTTCTCTCTAAGATTATTTTAAGCAGCTGGGGGTGAAACAAAAACAAGGTGAATCAATGTTTAAAAAATGTAATGCGTTACTATACAGATTTTGCACAAATCTTCAGATGCAGGAGCATATAGAACAATTGGTTATACCAAAAAAGTATAGAACTGAGTTGTTACAGATAGCACATGATAGTCCTATGGCTGGTCACTCAGGGAGGGATCACACCCTTGCCAGATTGCTGTACAAATTTTATTGGCCTGGGATTCATGAAGATGTTGCTACCTACTGCAGTTCTTGTGCTGAATGTCAGAAAGTAGCCCCAGTGACTAAAAAAGACCCTGGTACCCCTACCCTTGCTAGATGAGCCTTTTAAGAGAATTGCAATGGATGTGGTTGGTCCTTTAGACAAAAGTAAATAGGATGATCGATTAATTTTGGTAGTATTTGATTAGGCTACTCGATACCCAGAGGCAGTTCCAGTGCGTACTGTCACAGCCCCAAAAGTGGCAGCAGAGCGTGGCAACATTTTCAGCAGGGTGGGCATATCTAAAGAGATTATCACTGATCAGGGTAATAATTTTGGTGCTGCATTACTGAAGGAGCTGTACTGACTATAAGGTATCACCGCCATAAAAACCTCCCCTTATCACCCTCATACAGTCTTTTTGAACGTTTTAATTGTAAACCTCTCCCACAGGCTGGGCTTACTATGTCCACCTCCTGACCACTTGTCCTGCCAGTCCCAGTCCTGTATGGAGCCCCTTAATGCTCCTGCTGGCCTTGTTGTGCCTGAAGATCCTGAGGGGGACTGCAAGAATGAAGTAAAAGTAGAACCACCTGCATGGTGGTTCGCCAATTCACCATGCAGTTCAGTGTGTGCACATTCGAGCTGGTCCTGCTTGAATGTGTGAGCTGGCGGGTTGGCTCGCTTTCTGTGTGAGCACTGCAACACTCAGTGTTAAAGCCATTGTGGTGGCTTCTGCCAGCTCTATTTGTGTGCTCTGGCCCCTGCAGGCATACAAAATGGTAATGGGGTCTGGAGGCATATAGAAAGGGGGTAAATGAAAACATTGGAAAGACAACTCTTAGTGCTATTACTAAAGAGGGAGCACTGTTTCTTTATGAGCAGCTCGGCTGCTGTATGAATGAATGGCTCTGCTTGTTGCCTGAGGGATAGCACAACAGCACTAGTGACAGGTAGGGTGAGTCCTTGTTTGTGTCCATGCTGCCACCGGACAACAGGGCAGAGAGGCAGCTTCCAAATGCTGGGGCAGTTAATTATTAAAACTATGTAATGTGCCTGTAAAAATAGCTTAAACTTGGGACATTATTTAAATTATGTTGCAGCAGCAATATTTGCCACCTTTGACCTGCCAGGCAGCCAATGAGAAAGCTTAGAACTCAAAGGGCTACAACAAAGGGACTTCTAGGAAGAGGCAAGGACAATGTTTGGCACCAGAACAGGCAACCAATCAAGCGTTGAGTAAGCATAATGCATATTAATTTCATTGACAGACAGCCTGTTTGACAAATGGGATGCTGCCCAGAGCTCTTCAAACCCAGAGGGCAGATTCAGTTTGTTTCAGTTCGACTGCAGACCCTCCTGAGGGAGGGAGGCTCCGGCTGTTGCTCTGAAGACATAAAGAAGACCTGCCTGGGGGCGTGCACAACTGTTGCCAGTTCCCTATAAATCTGTGGCTTTTTTCCTGGCACCAGCCTTTGAGCCACAAGTTTAGCTCCCCTATCTCCCCTTCTCTGACCTTCTGCCCCCCCCCAGACTGGCAGGATCTCAGAGAAATGGATGATAGTTTGTCATCCAGCTTGGTCAGGTGTTCCTTGGCCTCCAAAACTGACCAGCTGGTGAGATCATTAGTCCCTATGTGTACCAGGATGTCAATGTTTTCTCCTGCTGCCTGAAAATTTTAGTAATGCGGTCAGTGTCTCTCCATGCTGATGTACCTGGGAGACATCTGACCATTACCCCTGGTTGGACATTTGTATTTTGGATTTCCTTTTTGCTTTTTTTTGTTTTGGTTCCTGATTTGGGTGAGTTTTGTTGTGCTAGCTCCTGTGCTGCAGCGTTCTGCTCTGCAGTGTCTTCTGCCCCTTTGTTTGATTTCGGAGATAGAAGCAGATACCTATTTGTAGTGTTTTATGGTTTTTGGAGGTAATATGTTGGAGAGCACCGAGTGATGGGACACCCGATTTGCCCCTTCTAACCACCTGCCAACCTCCTGGACCAACTACCCTCTGCGGTGAAGGTTCTTCTGTTGGATGTTGGGGAAATGGCGGATGGTTCTTATAATGTATTTCCTCTTGAATATGAAATTTGAGGTGTGCAATCTCTGCCCATGCTGCCTAGAGCTAAGCCCTAAGATCTCCAATGGTCCAGCATGTAGGACAGTGTCCGAAATCCTGTAAGACTGTCCTTCTGAAAAGTGTTCCCGTAGTACCTGCAGTTAATGATATCCATTCCAGACAAGTTGCTGGGTTTATAACCTGGTCAGAGTAATTAGAAGGAAGAAAAATGCAAGTAGTGGTTTGATTTTGTGTTTTGTTTTTGTATAATTTGTTATAACAAGTTAAATTACTAGTGCCCCTGTAAATGAGCTCACCTTGTGGATGCCCCACTGATCCACCCCTTCCTGCTTTGCCACAGGAAATATCACAACTTTGGTACCCTATAAAAGGAGTGTAGTGTGGGGTGGTTGGGGATGGAGGTGGGTGGCTGGGCCCTTCCCCTGCCAGAAAAGAACAACCACGGATGAAAGAGCAAGGAGGTAGGAACAGAAACAATCAGTCAACAACAAATGCAGTAACCCTGAAAGCTTATCCTAATGTTAGATAAAACTGTAAAACCTGTAAAGCACCACGCGTAATAATTTTAGAGAAGATATACCCTGTAAGAACCACTTTGCTACAGAGAAAAATAAAGCAGTAACAGAAGATATGCCTTGCAAAAGACAATTTGAATCAGAAGATTACAGCAGTAATCTGTTGGCACACACCTGTAGGCACACCTTGTAATAATGCAGAAGGTATACCAGCAACAACCATACCTCTCAAGTGTACCGGATTATGCGTGATGTTCCGTTTTCTGGAGCTGGTAGACTGCCTGTACTGCTGACCCACTTTCGCCCGTTCTTTTCCGCCGAAACCACGCGGCTGAGGCTGCTGCACCGCGCGCACATTAATCCCCTTTGTTTGTTGTCTCTGACTCATACTCCTGCCTGGCTGGCGGGCACCTGGGCTCTTGTCGGCGTTATGACAAGCGCCGTGACGCCCCGCCAATGATGACGGGGTGGGGGGGTTATTGGCCGTGTGGAGTGGGAGGACTACTGGCTCAGGCTGCAGTGGCTGAGGACTGTCTGCAACTACACCTCGCCTCCAAACAGATTGTTTCCGTCATCACTTGTGGTCCCCTCAGGTCCGCTGCTCCACTATAAGCAGCCTGACTCCACTGAGGGGAACCATAGCGTCAGGAGGAGCATTTCTGGAGGACACTGCTCCAGAAGGACCACCACTGCCAGCAGCCACCAATCCATGACCGGCCGTGCAGCAGCACCAGGAAGAGCCAAGAGGAAGCTGCCCGACTAAAACAGGTCACTGAGGCTCCCTCGGCTCGGATTTTAAAGCAGAACGCCACAAATCGCGAATTGTGATTCAAACTTGGAGTCTGAGAGAGTTGGACAGTGGACCGAGTCTTTGGAGAAGGAGAAGAGCCTTCAAGTCAGGCACGCTACGCACCAGCTGGAGCGAAGCGCCTGACTCGAGAGCAACAACGCAACAGTAAGTACGCCGTGGCTGCAGATGTATTCTTATGCTTTGTTTTGTATTTTTTTTTTTGGTGCAATGTACTGTCTCCTTGCTACCTGGCTGGATCATTTATTGTATTGTAAGGTTTTGCTGCTTGTATTGGAGACAAACAAAACTAATTACTAATTTTACTGTATTTGTGATTGGAAGAACTGTAATCTCTGGAGTCCTGACTAAAAAGGCATATTATTGTCTAGCAGTAGCACACTTACTCAGTAATTAAAACTAAATAAATACATCGACACCCTACTCTTCTGATTACAAGTACAGTCTGGATACATATGGTATTCTGCTACCTCTGTAGTTTTGTGTATGACAATGAAATAATTTTAGGCATTTTTTTTCAGAATGCTGCTGCTTGGAAAAGTGGTACCCAATGAATGAATGAGGTGGCAGATTCTTTAGATGGTGGACAGATGTGCGGCTGCAATGCCTACTGCAGAGTACAAAACAACAGAGATAATGCAAAAGCTGATAGCTGGTGCATTGAATGATGAATGCCTGGATGAACACAAATGGTGTTTGCTTTCGGTCCTGTACTACCTGGCTGGAGATCAGATCCTCCACACCGAGAGAGCCATCTGAATCGCATTAGGCTTATGGGTGACAGAGGTCGCTTCAGCTGAATTTTCCAGTTCCCATGTTTTTTATTTGCCTGGTTTACAGTGTCTCTAAAATCTGTTCATGTTATTTTTGTGCTCAGAACGCCCCTACGTTAATAAGTTTGAGTCGCATCCAGCCCGAGCAAAAGAAATGAAAATAAAACACCCAATGAAAGGAAATGCATGTTTAAGAAATGAATGTCTCCAGTCCAATGCGGATCCTTTATCCGGTCTTGGTTTCACACCCTCGCCCGTAGGTTCTGTACCCTTGAGTGTAGTCGACTTGCATTCTCACAAGCTTCCATCACAGAAGTGGTTACTTCCTAGTGTAGCGGGCTTGCTGTCCAGTGCTAGGATGAACTCTGTTCTATCAGGGAAACTGGCCTGGCGTGGAGCAGTGTCCCTCATCACTAAGGTAACCCTAGATGTCAAGAGTCCAATAGAGAAAGTCCCTGCAGTGTTGTTGGAATATGTATTGTGCTAATAATACTTCTTCTTCTTCTTCTTCTTCACCAGATACATCAGTTGCGACTGTACTGGAGGTTCTGTGAGGGAACTTACACCAACGCAAAGAAGCCCAACCAGCAACCCCCACTAATCTGGCGAGGAACTGCATCACAGACTACACCACTATGCAGTGCTCATCACTAGCAAAAGGAGGCAAGAGGAGGAGGAGGAGGAGCAGCAGCAGCTGAATTGTGTCACAGGTATGTTGCTGGGGGTTTTTGGAAATTGGAACTGTTTTTGTACATGACGTTTAAGGTAACTGGCTTTTTGGGGGGTAGGTTGTTGCCTGCTACCAGTCATATTCTGGTTACTTTATAGAATTGGCTGTGCAAGTAGTACGTGCGGTATGCCTTGTTTTATGCGTGGGGTGGGGGTCAGCTTGCTGTGTGACACCTAGGTGGGTATAATTAATGAATCGAGGCACGACAGGGTGTGGTATCATGTAATATCGCCACGCCTGGCGGGTGCGTCTAATCGACCCAAAAGTGATGATATCTTTTGATATACCATGCCCTGTCATGCCTTATTGCTATTATGAGCTGGGTTTGAATTTTCATAACATACATTTAAAAACCTTTTTTTTTTAATTTTTATGAACAAGATTTTGGTTGATGTAGAAATACATTTTGAAAAAATAGTTCTCAGATAGAAAAGAGCAAGGAAGCTGGTGGTGCTGGTACTTCTTTGAAGCCGTGATGATGCAGCCCAATATCATCATGGCTACAAACAGCTCCATGCCAATCAGATTCCTCTTTATGCTCCTCAGTTCATAATAATAATGTCAGTGTGAACTGTTGAAAATGCAGTATGGCTGTGTTAATAAACCATCAGTGTTGAATGCACACAGCAAGCATGGCCCCCTTCCCATCAACCCCAAAAATGATGCTGTGCATGTCCTGTTTTAGCAGTGAGTATCTTGCTTGCTACATGACATCGCGTCTGATTATTTGATGCCATGTGTAATGGAACTATTTTAGAAGTCTTGGGGGAGGTGCTGTAGTCCACACAATGTCTGATTTATTGGTATGATTGTAGTGTTACAGTCATGCTAATAAACCATAAGAATTGCCTGACACAGCAAGCAGGCCCCTTCCACCAACCCAAAAACAAGGTACAAGGCGTCATGTTTCATATGTGACGTGATTTGTTTGTTGTTTGACGCTTGGTAGGCCTAGGTGGGTCAGAAGTTGGTTAACTGGGTGTCAAACTGGTTGACAGGCAGAAAACAGAGTGTGGTGGTAAACGGTATACAGTCAGAAGAGATGCAAGTCACAAGTGGGTACCTCAGGGATCAGTCTTGGGACAGTCCTCTTCAATATCTTCATCATTGACATTGCAGATGGACTGAGGATGAGGTTTGTCTGTTTGCAGATGACACCAAGATCTGCAACAGAGTAGAATGAGAACAGATCTGAATAAACTAGCAAAATGGTCAGAAGAGTGGAAACTGGAGTTTAATGTAAAGAAGTACAAGATCATGCACATGGGTAAGAGAAACCCTGAAGCCACCTATAGACTGGGAGGGGAGTTGCTGGCAGTCACAAGGGAAGAAAGAGACTTGGTTGTCATCATCACCAACAATGACCTGAAATCATACTAGCAGACCACTAAAGCAGTAGGTAAGGCTAGAGGGATGTTAGGGTGTATTAGTAGGGGTATCACAAGTTGGAAGAGGAAGGTAATAATCCCTCTTTACAAGACACTGGTTAGGCCCCATCTGGACTCATCCGACTCAGAATCGTGTAACGGAATTGTTTGCACTGGAGTTTGGGTGCATGGGGGGGCACTTGCTCCGTCCAAACAATGGCCATGCAAATGTTTTTTTTTTTTTTGTAATGGCTGTAGTGGTAGATGGTGATGGCGTGGTTGGCAGGCTGGCCAGTGGCATGGTGAGGCCTTGCCACCTGCACACCAGAGAAGTATGAAGTTGAGGAACTTATTGTCTGCCTGAAGGGATCAGTCTCTGAGAGCGGAGGCAAAGTGGAGGAGTGTTGCCTTTCTTTGGTTTAGATGTTTGCCTTTATGTTTTGCATAGATTGCGGGTGACTCAGAATCGGATAATTACAGTGTGCACAGCCCAGTGAAGAAGCAAAGATGGTACAACATTCCAGGCTACCTGGAAATCTTCATTTGATTGGGCCAGTGACAGCAGGAAAGGAGAACATATGCATTCTGCAAGATATGCTTCTGTGATTTCACCATAGGCCATGGAGGACGCCATGATCTGCGAGCGCCATGCAGCTACAGAGAAGCACTGCAACAATGTCAAGCATGCACGTCTGGACAGAAGCTCTCCAACTTGTTTGCCTTTAAGCAAGCTCCAAAGTCATAGAGGCAGAAGTTGCTTTCGTTGCAATGCTTTGCAGAGCACAACTTGTCATTTTCATGTGGTGATCATGATTATTAAATATATGAAGAAGTACTGCTCGATCCTGAAGTACTAAAAGATGACTTCTGTGCCACAAAAGCAACCTGCATAGCAAGGGATGTCATGGGGCCTATGTACCAGGAAGATGTTGCAGCAAAGTGCCGAAAAGTACCATACTGTTTCTACATGGATCAAAGCACAGACATGGGAGATGAAAACTGCTAGTTATTCTTGTGGGTTACTTTGATGATGAGCAAGGAAAGCATGCGATCAAGTTCTTGGACATGCCTGAGTGTATCTCAGGAACTGGACAAAGCATGTTTGACTGTCTTATGGACACACTGAACCGATTTCGCATCCCAACAGATAATCTTGTTGCACTGTCATCTGACAATGCTGCCTCCATGATTGGCAAGAGGAACTCTGTTTTATCAAGGCTCCAAACCCTAAATCCACATATTGTCAACATGGGGTGTCTCTGCCACCTGGCAGATATCTGCAGCAAAGCAGCAGCAAAGACTCTAACAAAGATTGAAGAGTTTGTGTCAGATGTCTACTGCCACTTTGCTTCAAGTGCACAGAGACAACATAAGTTAAAAGAATTTGCACTGTTTGTGGATGTTGAACCACTCAAGGTTATAAAGCATGCACCAACACGTTGGCTCAGCCTGAATAAGGTTGTCAAGAGGATGCTGGATCTGTGGCCTGCACTCCTGTCATATTCTGGTCAGCAGAACAAAGACCAGCAAAAGTGGAGAGCATCACCAAAAGACTGAGAGCCATGAATCTGAATGCAGTTGATGTTACTGAAATATGGACTTGAACCTGTGCCAGTTCAACCAACAGATGCAAAAAGGTGACAGCCAACTAATGACTTTGCACTCTGACATCTCTCGACTCCTCCACATATATGCTGGCAAGTTCTGTGGCCTGAGATGGCCAGGCAATTGCTAAATTACAATGATGCTACCATTCTGGACAATCCTGACAGTTTTCTATGCCACAGTGACCTTCGCTTTAGGAGCAGAACAACGACAGTACATGATGGAGAGGAAGACAGCATTGCTAGAACAGTCATCGAAACCAACATCTACCAGAAAGCAGTTGTGTTTTTTCTACTATCATATCCAAAATACTAAAGAAATTTCCTGTGAACAACAAGTTTGTGCAAAATGTAGGACTTCTCCTCAATCCTTCATCGAAGCTCAAGGTAACACCCTCTATGGTAACAGACTTGGCAGATCATCTCGAATCTGTAAGACAATAGAAGAGAAGGACACATTGTTGGATGAATTTTCTGTGTACCAGTTGTCTGATACAGGGACCCTAACTGGACCAATAAATGGACCCTATTCAGCCCTCCCAAAACATTGGGCCACAGTCCTCAAATGTGTTGGTGGAGATGGTTCACTGCAGTACTTTAAAAGACTAATGATGGTACTACTTTGCTTGCCGCATTCAAATGCAGATGCAGAAGCGGCGCTTTTATCATGGTGCGTAAAGTTAAAACAGAACTAAGACAGTCCCTGCATCTCAAAACGCTTGAACTCTTTGCTTGGCAATCAAGATGAACGAGGAGCGAGACTGCTATGAAGTTCAGTATTCAAGGAGACTCTTGCTGCTGCCAGAAAAGCAACGGCCGCTATAATAAAGAACACCAGACCACAACATAGGCAGAGACAACATGCCCCACACTCCCACAGTGTTCTGAAGAAAGACATTGACATTTTGTGATCCGACAGCTGTGATTTGTAGGTTTGCAGTTGCATAGACTGTTTTTTAGTGTCCAGCTGCCAGCAGGTGTTTGTGGTTGCATGTGAATACGTTTTATTATTTAAGTGCAATAAGTGCTTATTGGGTTTTTAAGGTTTAACTGTCAATCAATTTGTAATTGTTTTATTCACTGGTGCATTTATTTAGTATAGTATGCAATAGTATTATAGTTGCAGAGCAGAATTCAACTCACATTTTAGTATATTATAGTGTAGTATTAGCGTAGGGTTCAAATCAGAACGCATTTAGTTTTATAATGGCTGCAAACGCTCTACAAACAGTTGTTTCTTCCAGTACTGCTGCATTAGTATAGTTTCAATAAACTGTCATGATTTCAAAAGAATAAGCGGTGTTTGTTTCATTCTTTAGAGGTGTATTTATAGGTTACATAGATAAAATGTTAACACACATTTAGGATTTGCATCACTCTTTATTTTAATTAAGGACACACACACATATAGGATTTGCATCACTTTATTTTATTCAAGGACACACACACAACATTCTCTTTAATTTGCAACACAAACCATATGCCAAGCATACAAACAATAGTTTCAGTGTGGTAAAATTCATTTTACGTGACCATGCCAGTGCATGACTCCGCGAGCTGTGAAAAATGAGGTGTACCACATTTTTGGCATTTGTCACACATTTTTTAGCCCTCTGTCACACATTGGTAAGTTGGGAGGTTGAGAGGTATGGCAACAACAATTTGAATTAGAGAGAAATAAATCAATGAAATGTTAGCAACAAACAGTAGCAATCCCTGTGAGTACAAAATAAAAATAATAACACACAGTAAATCTGCTTAGCCAAAAGAAGTCTTAATCCTTTCCCTTACTCTGGTAAGGTTCTCTGCTCTGTCCTTTCACGCAATCTAGAAGGAAAGAGCTCAGGTGAAGCTAGGTGACTTGGCCAGCAAACCAAGTCTTCTGCCAGAAGGAGGAGGTACTGAAGCCCCTTTATAAAAACATGGTGAGGCCTCACCTGGAGTATGGGGTCCAGTTCTGGAGACCACACAAATGCAAGGACATAGATGGGATTGAGGGGGTTCAGAGAAGGGCAACCAAGATGATGCAAGGTATGCAAGGGAAGCCATATGAGGAGAGATGTAGGGAATTGGATCTGTACACATTGGAGACTAGAAGGGAGAGGGAGGACATGATAGAAACATTTAAGTACATGAAGGGGATTAATAAGGTGAGGGGAGCTTATTTACAAGGAAAGTGGGGGCTAAAACTAGAAGGCATAGTCTAAGATTAGAAGGAGGAAGATTTAGAGGCAATGTGAGGGGGCGTTACTTCATGGAAAGGGTAGTGGAGGCCTGGAATAAACTACTGGATAGGTGGTGGGGGCTGAAATGGTGAAGGGATTCAAGAGGGCATGGGACAGACATAACGGGTTGGCAAGAGGGTGAGGGAGATCCCCTGACATAGATGACAAGTGGGGGGGCAGGGGCAGACTTGATGGGCCAGATGGGTCCTTTTCTGCCATCAGATTTCTATGATTCTAGTACTGGTCTGTATAGCCCTTGTGACACCACAGAAAAGAAGGTGTTAAGCTGCTAGAAATCCTGCAAGAGAAGCTGAGAGATCCCAACATGTTAAAGCTGCAAGAGATGCAGAGAGGTCCAAGCCACAAGAACCTGCTTTTATCCCAGCTATCCATGTTTCTACTACTTCCCAAGCACTCCAAGCCTTAGTCTGAAAGCCTTCAGTCAGATCAGCCCAGGGACTGTTGTACAAAACTGTGAGTAATTCAGGGCTTGCCTTGCATCTGGGGTGACATCACACAAAAGTTCTTCCAGTTAGTGTGTTGGCCCCTGGGCCAGAGGTTGCAGAGTTTCCACAAACAGTTTTCTGTCACCACCTAAAAGGAGTTTGAATTTAAATTGTTTAACATAGAATTTGAATTTGACAGCAGATAAGGACCGCTTTGGCCCACCCAGTCTGCCCATTTCCCTACCTAATGGATAAGCTGCAGATCCTAGTTAACCAGGAGCCTACTTCTTTCTGCCCCCACCCCCTAGAATTGCCTTATGACTGTCCCATGCATGCTTGAATTCCACCACTTTTGACTCCACAACCTCCTCCGGAAGGCTGTTCCATGCATCCACAACCCTCTCTGTGAAAAAATACTTCCTTAAATTACCTCTGAGCCGACCCCTCTATCTTCAAATTGTGCCCTTGTTCTTGCACACCTCTTGTTTTGAAAGATGCTACCCTCTTGGACTTTGTTGATTCCTTGAGGTGACTTGAAAGTTTCTATCATGTCCCCCTCTCCTCCTTTCCTCAAGGCTATCATATTAGCTCCTTAAGTCTCTCTTCATATGTCTTCCAGTGCAGACCCTGCACCATTTTAGTTGGCCTCCTCTGGACAGCTTCCATCCTGTCTATGTCTTTGCGGAGATTGGGTCTCCAGAACTGTACGCAATACTCCAGATGGGGTCTGACCAGCTGTCTGTACAGAGGGATAATAACTTCCTGTTTTCTACTGGTGATGCCTCTCCCTATGCATCCCAGTATCCCCAGCCCTCCTTGCTGCCCTCTCACATTGCTTGCCCACCTTTAGGTCATCTGATATGACTACCCCAGGTCCCTTTCCATTTTTTGTTGTTAGTATCTCACCCCCATTGTGTACTCTTCCCCTGGGTTTTGTTTCCCAGGTGCATTACCTGCACTTCTTAGCATTGAATCTAAGCTGCCATACATTTGACCATTCCTCTAACCTTGCCAGATCCTTTCTCATCCTTTCCACCCACCTTGTGCATCAACTCTGTTGCAGATCTTTGTGTCATCTGCAAAGAGACATACTTTCCTTCAGTCCCTCTGCAATGTTGCTTATAAGACATTGAAGAGGACTAGTCCATCTGAACCTTGCGGTACCACTAGTAACCCCCTTTCTTCAGAGTGGACTCCATTTACTGTTACTCTCTGTGTCCTATTCTCCAGCCAATTCTTTACCCAGGCTGTCATCTTGGGACCCACTCCCAGGCTGGCTAACTTGTATATTAATCTTTTGTGTGGGACTGTGTCAAATACATTGCTAAAGTCTAGGTAGTGCCATGTCCACAGCCCTTCCCTGATCTACTACTTTGGTCACCCAGTCGAAAGAAATCTATCAGATTCATCTTGCATGACCTTCCGCTGTGAATCCATGCTGCTTTGGGTCCTGTGCCCCTCTGGCCTCTAGATAATCGACAATTTTTCCTTCAGAAGTGATTTCATCATTTTCCCTACCACTGAGGTTAAACTAACAGGTCTGTAGTTTCCTGCTTCTGCCTTGCTCCCACTTTTGGAAGAGAATCACATCTGCCCTCCTCCAGTCCTCGGGTACCACCCATCCTCCCATGATTTGTTAAACAGGGTAGTCAGTGGTGTCACTAGTTCTACCCTTAGTTCCTTTAGAATTCTGGGATGAATCCCATCAGGCCCCATTGCTTTGTCCACCTTCAGTTTTAAGAGTTCTTCGGTACCCTTTCTTCTGTAAATGGGCTGCTATCAACTTCTGTATCCAAGTGTTTCTACTGTTTGTTTTAGGTACCTCCCCTCTTCTTTGAAAATACTGAGCAAAAATATTTGTTTAGTATCTCTGCCTTTTCACAGTCACCCTCTGCCCACCTCCCTCCCTTTATTAATCCTCACTATCCATCCCTTGGTCTTCCTTGCTCCCTGATGTACCTATAAAGGTTTTATCCCTCTTCTTAACCAGAGTTGGCTATCTTTCCTCAGTTTGGGCCTTTGTTGTTCTGATTGCCTTCTCAGCTTTCTTTTGCTTTAACTGATACAGTTCTCTGTCCTGCTCCTTCTGTGATTCCTCGTACTTCCTGAATGCTTTCTTTTTCTCTTGAACCTTCACTGCCACTTCCTTTGAGAACCATAGTGGTTTCTTACATCATTTTGTTTTGTTTATTTGCTTCACACAAATGCTTGTTACCTCTGTGATGGCAGTTTTATTATTCCCATTGTTCTTCCACCTCTCCTTCCTGCCCATTTGCTAGTGCATTCTTAGGCACTCACTCCATTTTGGCAAAGTCAGCCTCCCAAAGTCAGTGCTTTTTGCCTTTTATGACTTGATTCTATTGCTGTGTTTATTGTGAACCATACTGTTCGATGGTCGCTAGTTCCCAGATGGCTACCCACTCACATCTGTGATCCTCTTTTCATCTCCATTTGAGAGAACCAGGTCTAAGATTGCTCCTCTCGAGTGGGCTCCAATACTAGTTGTCTAAGGCATGCCCCTGTAGGCATCTAGAATAACCCCACTCTTCAAGTGGCTGCTGCAACTGCACTCCAGTTAACATCTGGCATATTCAGATCACCCATCAGCAATATCTCCTTTTCTGCCATTCTAAGTATACTTTCTATCATTTCCTTGTCCATTTCCTCCCCTGAGAGGAGTCTGTATACTAACCCTGTGCGGATTTTTAGTTTATTCCGGCTTCAAATTTACCCACAGTGCTTCTTCTCCTCCCTGTTTTCCTTTTGTTCTGTTGCTTTGATTCCTTCCCTTATGTAAAGACTACTCCTCCTCCTCTTTACCTCCCTGTCCCTCCTGTAGATAGTGTATCCTGGTATGTTTACGTCCCAGTCATGGTTTTGTGTGTACCATGTTTCTGTGACTGCCATGATATCCAGATGTTCTCCTCCATCAAGGCCACTAATTCAGGAAGCTTGTTACTCAGACTACGTGCATTGGTACTCATTGCTCTCCATTTTTGATGGCTTTACCTTCTGTTGCAGCATCCCCACAGACCTTTCTACTGGTCTTTTCTCATTTAGTACCCTGTTTTGTAGGGAGGCTGGGATTTTCCTGCTGCTTATCAGTGCCTCCCCCTTGACTAGTTTAAAAGCTTGCCAATGAAGCATTTAAACCTATTGCTCAAAAGACTTGTTCCTTCCTGGACAGATGCAGACCATCCTGCCAGTATAGGCTGGTGTCCTCCAGGTGGAACCCCAGTCTCAATGAAGCCAAACCCTATTCTCCACACCATTTTTCAACCATTCATTAAACTGCATGGTGCAGAGTACCCTCGCCTCCTCATGCCATTGACAGGCAGCACCTCTGAGAAGGATACTGTGTGGCTACTTGTCTTAGGCCTCCCCAATTCTACAAAGTCCTTCTGCACTGCTCTAATCTCATGTTGAGCCAAGTCATTTGTCCCTAGGTGGACAATGACATCCAGCTCAGACTCCCGTACAGCTGTTCTCATGATCCTGAGGATGCGCTTCCTCTCCCTCCAAGCCATGGCACCAGGCAGGCACCTTACTTCAGTTTTTCCTGCTCCCCCAGTTCTATCCCCCTAATAATTGAGTCCCCCACCAGGAGCTGCTTCCTTTCCTTGTGGTGTCCTCTGCCTCCTTCCTGTGGGCCTCCCTTGTGATAGTTGTCCTCAGCCTCCTTAGTCTCCTCTGCGGGTGCATCCATAGGGGAGCTATGCTCCCCCAGAATGGTGTATGGATTGTGGAGTGGAACAACTGACTGGGTGTGCCTCTGTTCTACCATCCTCACCCTCCCTGAGCCCACTGTGGTCCAACTACTGTGCTTTCTTCGCAACCTCTGAGGTAGTGGTGGTGGCTCTGGTGCTCCCTGGATGGGGGAGGTTCCCTTCCTACCGTCCAGTGTGGCCTGGGGGAAGGTTCTCTTACTACTGTCCAGTGTGGCCTGAAGACGGGCAACTTCCTCCCTCAGGGCAGAGAGTTGTCTGCAACTAGGGCAGCATCTCAGCCTCCAGAAAGACTCCCGGAAGACTGCTGCCCCACAGCCATTACATTGCACTACTCCCCACATGTTTATCTACTTTTTTTTGTTATTTGTGTGTGTTTGTGTGTGTGATTGGTTTGTTATATAGAAATATATATATATATATATATATTATACAATGTTAACTTATATGTCAGTGCAGTGTGCTAGAGAGGATATGACAGTGATATGCAGCTTGCACTCTTGAGAGAATGATGTCAGAACCCCAGGTATAAAGGAACTATTTCCGGGGTGGGTGGGGTGAGGGGTGGGAAGCGGTTGGGCCTAAAAGTGCACCAATGCCGGCCAGCCAGCTGCACTGATATCAGGCCTGCAACTGCTCCAACGGGGTGCCCAGACAGACACTGTGAGCTCCCAAGTTAGACACTGGGAGGAGACTGGTACCAGTTGAGAGAGGATAATGTTTTAGAACAAGTGGGCTATTACCTCTTTTGATGTATATGCTGGTGGGAGGCAGGCACTGGGAATGTTTTTGGGTTTACAGACAAAGTAATTGATTGGTGTTTTCAAAAATGCTAAAAGTTGCTTATCCTCTACATCCTTCTTCCCTTTCCCTATACCTACCCCTGTAAATAAATTGTTGGCTAACCTTTTCACACCTGTCTCATAAGTATGTTATTAGTGAGCATATTATTAGCTATAGGCATTAATTGCACGCATTGCAAGGTATTGCATTGGTGTATAGTGTTTCATGTGTGGGGTGACAGCAAAAGGAGGTGAGTAGGTACAGCAACTCAAGGGGCTGTACCAATGTACCATCAGGCCCACTTATCTAGTTCTCTGGGTGGAGGCACCACACTATTTATTTTATATCTTGGGAAAGAACCCCCCCTTTTCTGTCTGAAACAGAGCTCAGGCCCCTCAACCTGGTTGGAGCCCACCAGGCAGGGGTAGTAACTGTATGTTACACGGTGACCTGGTTGCATAATCAAACCTTAAAATGCATGTTAGAAAGGTTTGTGAAAGGTGAATGGAAAGATTGGGATCAGTACTTACCTTACCTGCTTTTTGCTTACAGAGAAGTGCCACAGTCCTCAACAGGTTTTTAACCATTTGAAATGATGTGTGGTAGACAACCTAGAGGGCCACTAGATGTAATAAAAGACACATGGGAAGATCACCCCATGCAGAAAAAAACCTATTACATCTTACATGTGTGCCTGTAAAAGTAATTGGCAAAATAAGTTGAAATTGCCCATAGTGATCAGGAGGAAGAGGCCCAAAACCAGCAGAAGGTGTATTATGACCATGGGATAAAAGAAAAAGTTTTTGAGGCAGGTGAAAAGGTCTTGCTACTGTTATCCACTACAGAAAATAAGTGGCAAGGGCCTTATAAAGTGCTTAGACATACTGGCACCATTAACTATGAGACTGAGACCCCTGACAGAAACAATCCTACCTAGATATACCATGCTAAGCTCCTGAAGAAACAGGTTGAAAAAACACCAAAGGCTGCTTTGTTAGTTTTACCAGAAATATCTACAGAAGACATTGATATAACTTATGACAGACTGGAACAAACTGTAACTGCTGATGGTGTAAAGATGAATGTTTCCTTAACCTCCAAATAAACTGCAGAAATTCGTAACTTGGTAAAGATATTTAACAGTACTTTTACCACAGTGCTAGGCCGAGCAAAAGGGGTCAGAGCATGTAATAGTGACAGGGAATGCTCGCCCTATTAGACAAAAAAATACAGATTACCAGAACGGTTAAGAGCAGACGTGGTTAAGGAAATACAAAAAATGAAACAGTTGGGTATCATAGAAGAATCAAGACGTGCATAGTCATTACCAATAGAGATTGTAAATGAAAAGAAGAGGTGCAAGAATCTGCCTTGATTTTAGAAAACTTAATCAAGTGTCCGAATTTGACAGTTATCCTGTGCCCAGGATAGATGATTTGGTGGACAGACTGGAAAGTGTCAAGTACATCAGTACCCTCAATCTCACCAAGGGTTACTGGCAAATACCTTTAGCTAAAGAATCCAGACACAAAACTGCATTCACGACTCCTATTGGATTCTGTCAGTTCACACCACGCCATTTGGTTTACATGGCACACCTGCTACATTCCAGCGGTACATGGATGTAATTTTAACTACTCACACTGGTTATTGTGCTGCTTACCTGGATGATGTCATGGTGTGCAGTCCAGACTAGAAAAGCCACCTGGAACACCTACAAGCTGTTATCTAATCTAGCAAAGAGGTAGATCTGACCATTAATCCTACCAAATGTGCATTGGGCATGCAGGAAACTAGATATTTGGGTTATGTTTTAGGAAATGGAGAGGTAAAGCCAGAAATTTCTAAGATAGAAGCTGTAGCTAACAGTCCTTTCCCTAAAACAAAGACACACATCAGATCATTTTTAGGGCTGGCTGGTTACCATTGGAGATTTGTTCCCAGCTTTGCTGAGTTAGCTATCTCCCTCACTGAACTCACAGAAAAATGGTGCCCGAATAATGTGAAATGGACCCCAGAGTGTGATGAGGCTTTTAGGCCATCAAGGCTGCATTATGTTCAGCCCCTGTTTTAAGAAGCCCAGACTTTGAGAAACAATTTCTGTTACAGACAGATGCATCAGAGATAGGCCTAGATGCAGTCTTGAGTCAGAATATAGATGGGAAGGAACATCCCAGTCTATATATCAGTAGGAAATTGCACAACAGTGAGAAAATGTACTCTGCCATGGAAAAGGAATGCCTTTTATTTGCTAGGAGCTGATTTTGTACTTATAATGGATAATAATCCTCTCTGTTGGCTTAATCAAATGAATGCTAAAAATTCCAGAATCACAAGGTGATACCTGGCATTACAGCTATTTAAATTCAAAGTGATGCACAAATCTAGAAAAGAGAATGTCAATGTTGATTTTCTGTCAAGATATGGATCAGGAATTGAGAATTCCGAAGGTTAAAAAAGTATGGGTTTAAACTTAACTGGTTGCTGTACTGGTTGTTATGGAAAAAAGGGATGCTGCATATGCACAGAACTGTAAAGGTTATAAAGTAATGTTAGAAGAAAATTAAAATAAAGTTTTGGGAACCTCTTTTTTTAAAACAGGTTCCCCATTAAAGAGGAGGTATGTGACAGGGTTGAAAAATAAGACCCTGTCTCATTTGTTAAGCAAAAAGAGTTAAAAGCAAGGTTCTGTTCTATCCTCTCCTTTTCTGTATCTTGTACATCCGATTGCACAACCAAATTTTCTTGTGAGACCTAGGAACTGATCACTCAGACAGTCTCAAATTATCCCCCTCTGGTTATCTCCCTGCCTTCACTTGCTGTTTCTATCTTATCTTCTCCCTTGCTTATCTGTGATTATAAAAATATATATGAATCTTTGTGTGAAACTGTTTGTGTGAAACTGGGATCCTCTGGTTGGAAAATGTATACAGTTATATTGTTGAAATGATCACAAAAAGTTATTTGAAACTCAGGGAATTAATCTTAGGATCTGCAGCTTATCCAGTAGGTAGGGAAATGGGCAGACTGGGTGGGCCAAGCGGTCCTTATCTGCCGTCAAATTCTATGTTTCTATGCAGTTTGACCTCCTCAGACTTGTTTGCAAAATTGTCATCAGAAGGCCAGTTTGGGACACAGTATTTTATTTGCAAGCCTGCTTTGGAACTCTGATACATTTTGTGAAAAACAAGATGTCTCTTAACAAGCTCAGGATGCAGAAGTTAATTGCCAGGAAAAAACATCTTATATAAAAAGAGCAATCTTTTGTTGGGAGGGGGGGGGACTGAAATTTAGAATTATAGGTACCTCAGAGGAAGGACTTTGTTTTGTTTGAACTGCCTGTATGAAAGCTATCCTGTACAATTGTATTTTTTATTTTATTGTTATTGAAAATAATGAAATGCTACTTGCAAATTTTATAACTGCTCCTGGTTTTCCTATGCTTCCTGACCTTTGCCTTAATGACAGATGGGTGTGAACTGCCCCCTAACTTAACACAGCCAAACTAAATGAAAGACAGTCCTGAAACACAAAAGTACAAAAAAGCAGCTACAAAAACAAAAAAATACACATGAACATGCAACAAAACAACTTCATGAAAAAAACAAATTTACAGAAACTATTAACAAGATCATAAATTGATTGAAACATATGAAACAGTAACCCTATAATTGCCTTAAGCTGTTGCGCTAAGAAGACACACACTGGCAATCTTCGAACAAGTGGCTAAATTTACTTAAGAAAAGAAGAAAATGTACATGTTTGTAGTGGAAATAAGACTAGACATCCAACACAGACTTAGACGAGCAGATAGCCTCCAGTCACTAAATCAAATGAAACACAGCATGGACAAAAACAGGGCCAGAGCTATCATTCCTAATAGACTAACCCAGGACAGCAGCTGTCCAAAGCTGACCCTAGTACATAAAAAAAGTAAAAGTGTAATTAATAAAGTACTTGGTAATTACCTTCCCCTTTGCTCCTCTCAGTCTGCAGAACCAGAGATGGTCTAGGTGAGTTTCTCAAATGGTGAGGCCAGCCTCCCCTGGGCGGCCCCAACCTTAGTATCACAAGACAAAAGAAGGCTGAAGGCCCACCTGGATTGTCTTCCACTATCAGGTAGGTCATTATCTTGCCCTAAAGTAGATAATATGATTATCCAACTCTCTCTTAAAGCCATCCATAGTGGTTTGGTTTAAAGCAGCACTAGGTAAAGAATTCCAGCTATGTGCTGATCTGATGGTAAACAAATGCATGTGCTTGTTGGTGTTAGTCCCCTTCGTACCAAAAGTTGCCTGTTGTGTGATCTGAACTGTGCAATCCTACCATTGAATTGGATGCACAGCTGAGTCACAAGGTCTGCATTTTCAAGTATCTTATAAAGAAACAATAGATCACCCCTAAGTCTTGTCTCTGTGAGACTGAACAGGCCCAGTTTGTGTAGTCAGTCATTATAGTCCATGTTGCCAAGACCATGTAAAGTCTTTTTTAATCTTTTTTGTGTTTTCTCCAATAAATTGATATCCTTTTTGAGATATGGACACCAAAATGGAAATCTATAGTCAAAACAATGAATGACAAAAGTTTTATATATCTGTAAGATACACTAGCGGTCTCTGGTCACGAAGGAATGTGATATTGCTTGGGTCAAGTAGTTAGCCTTCCTGGCTACCTGTGCACAATGATCTGAGTGAGATAAGGTGTTACTGATGGTGGCTCCAAGATCCCTTTCCTTATATATTGATTCGAGCTGGGTCCTGTTCATGGAATATATGTACCCTGGGTTGTTTTTACCAAAATGCAAAACAATGCATTTTTGTGGATTGAAGGGCATGCCATGTTTAGTAGCCCAGTTATAAATAGATGTTAAGTCATCACACAAGATCCCCCCTGGCAGGGTTCTCAACATCCTGAAGGGGGAAATCAGAAAATGGCTACCCCTTCTCCTCATATTCAGTTCTTGCTTCTCCCCCCTCTCTTCTCCACATGCCCTTCTGTGTCACCAGTATGCACAACTTAACCCCATCCTTTTTACTCCAACAGCACTTGCGTACTACCTCGAGCCTGCTCCTGGTATACTCATGCGCTATAAATGGTTCTATCGCATTATTACTGTTTTGTATGTTTATATGTTCTTTTGTATGATTTTGGACATGCATTGTAATTTACCCAATGTTCCACTACTGTTTATTGTACAATACCTTGTGTTCCAGCTGTTGCACAATCTTACAATGTTGTATTGTTTGTACTACCCACATACTATTGTAACTGATCATTCTTCACAACCCTATGTAACCACTCTCCCCAGGTCGCACCGTGAGACGAGCAACTTGTTGTTCAGTGTACCTCCTGGTGAATTATTTAAATAAATAAAAAATTAAAA
This sequence comes from Neoceratodus forsteri, assembly GCA_016271365.2. Lineage (NCBI taxonomy): Eukaryota > Metazoa > Chordata > Ceratodontiformes > Ceratodontidae > Neoceratodus > Neoceratodus forsteri. The sequence continues at coordinate 174,858,602 of CM028135.1, forward strand.
ATGTTTTTCAAACATGTCCAGCTCCCCTCCAACTTTTGTGTCATCAGCAAACTTAGCTATATGACTGACTACTTTGGAGCCCATGTTGCTGATGAACAATCTGAACAGAACCGGCCCCAACACAGAGCCCTTGGGTACTCCACTGCCCACTCTCCCACCACTGGAAAACTTTCCATTTACCCGGTATTTCTGTGTTCTGTGCATCAGCTAACTCTTGATTCAAACGACAATATAGTTGTTAATACCCATGTTGTTTAGCTGTGTTACCAAAAGATCATGTGGCACTGTAGCAAAGTCTTTTCCTAGGCCTAACATTATGACATCATACAGTTTTCCACCATCAGTGCTCCTGCTGACTTGCTCATAAAATTTGATTAGATTAGTATTACAAGACAGGCCTTTTTTACACCAGTGCTGTGAGATGTCCTGCAGATTTAGTCTAACTATCTCCTCAACGATTAGCAGTTTCAACCATTTCTCCATAATTTTGCAGCATATGGAAGTCAGGCTAATTGGCCTATAGTTCCCCACTTGACTTCTGTTGCCCTTTTTATGGATCGGTATAACCATTGGTTTTCTCCACTCACATGGGACAACCCCAGTCTGCAAGGACACATTGAACAAGATAGACAGGGGAAACGCCAGGCACTCTGCCATGTTTCTTAGGAACTGTGAATGAATTTTATCAGGCCCTGGGGAGATGTTACATTTGATGTTTTCAATAAATCCCAGATTTGTTTTGCTGTAATGTCTATTTGGGTGGGGCTGCTATTGGATAATGGAGTTCCCAGTCCCGAACCGGCATTGAACACAGACATAAAGTAATCGTTCAATGAATTTGCCATCTCTTTGGAGTCAGTTATGTGAACTGTGTCATGTGATAAGGGACCAATGAGTTTTGGGTGATGATTTATTATTTATATATGAAAAGAAAGCCTTATTATTGTCCCTAGAAAGAGCCAATCTTATTTCAAGATGTGCCCTCTCTTTTGTTATCAATTTTTTGAGCTTCCTGAGTTCAATTTTGTATTTAGTTATGTTCTCTCCGGTAGGGTACTTTCTAGATTTCTTATACTGTCTTTCTTTGACCTTAATCTGTTTCTGGACAGATTTTGTTAACCATGTTGGTATCCATCCCTTGTTATTATACTACCTGGTGTAGGGAACAAATGTGTCTTCTAACTTGAGTATTGTTCTGTTGGTTATTTCCCAGATGGTGTCAGCACCTTTGTTGGTAAATAAGTGGTACCAATCAATATTGTCCAGTGGTTTTTTAGCTGCCCCAGTTTGCTTTTTTACAGTCCCTAAACTGTTTTTAGTATGAGCCTGTTTCCAAGCTCTAAGCGAACCAATGATTTTACAATGGTTATTTGCCCCAAGAGGGCTGAGTACTCTTATATCAGTTATACTGCTACCAAGGTTGGTCATGAGTAAGTCTAATATATTTTTACCACTAGTAGGACTAGTAACAAGCTGATCCAGACTATCTGAGTTTATCACTCTTATGAGTTCCTTCTCAAATTCCATGGTGCCCGTTAGATTGATCCAGTTAATGCCAGGAGCATTAAAGTCACCTGTTATCATGACATCACCCATGTTTGTAGCCTTATTTAGTTCCTCTAGTAGTTCAATGTTATACTTATTAGAGTTGGCTGGGGGTCTGTAGCAATTGCCTAAGATTAATTTCTTCCTGTGTTTGAACTGTATTTCTAGCCAGATAAATTTAGTAGATGCTGAATTTCCATTACTTAGATCAATCTGGGTACAACAGCATATATTTTCCTTTACGTAATAACACCCCCCACCTGTTTTTCTTGAACAGCTGTTAACCCTGAATATTATTCATCCAGTCATTAGTTTCATCCCACCATGTTTCTGTGATCGTTACCATATCTATATTACTATATATTAAGAAGGACTCAAGTTCCACTTTTTTACTTATAATTAGGCTCCTGACATTTGCCATTACAAATGAACAAAACTTTGTTTCAGTTGGTTTAGAGGATACATGGTGGTTGTTTGTATCCCTACCCACCCCCTCCTGATTTAGTTCTTGGGGAGGCTCAAGCAAGCCTAAAAATTATCTGTATTTAAATTTTGAGTTTTAGATATTTTGTGTGAAGGGATGAGGCAACATGAAAGAACATAATAGTAGGTGAATTTCTGTATTTATGTTATTTACAAATCAGTGACCAAAAACAGGTGCATTGAGCCAGGGCTCATTTCAGGTGCACCCTGGAAAGGGGAGGGAAGGAGTGAATACAGTTCAAAAGGGAACTGCAAAACCACCAAGCAACACAACATAAATACTGCAACAAACAGGAACAATGAAAATAATGAGTGGTAACAACTGACCAATTAAACTAGTGGCAGAACAGTCCAAATACAAGGGTTAAGCAGAGAGGTACTAGGAACAAGAGCAGGAGGCAGCAAAAGGATCCATGAGAAGTTACTTAAGAGCAGGGTAAGGGGGGGGAGAGGAAGAGGCGGGTAGGAAGGTTATTTCAGATAGAGGGGAAGAGGGACAGAGAATGCAGTCTGATCCATGAAGGCATTGCAAGAAGAAGAAGAATCAGCATTTATATAGCACTTTTCATAAACAATGTATCCCAAAGCACTTTACAATAAGCAATAAGGCATGATTGGGTGTGTGTGGAACACATTTTACTGCATGACCAGTGGCATAATAAGGCACGAGGCAAAGGCTGAGTAACTTTAGCCACTGGCTGTGCTGTAAAATGTGTTCCACGCACATCCCACAGTGCCCTATTGCGCTTATAAAATGGGCTCCTTTTTTTAAAACTTTTTATAGTTGGGAAATGCATGTTTATATGTAGAAACAATAGATTTACTTCTGTGCATTTATGATAAAATAGTCCTTCCGCCCACTACAAATAATGTCATTGTATTGTTGCCTACTTCCTTCTTCCTGTTTTTTTTTCTCTGTTTGTCCCCACAGTCCAGATATGGAATGTTTACCATGGAATACATGGATTCAAAATTCTGCTCATTTCCACTGCTAGAATGTTACTCTCCTAACATACTATACACACACAGACACATACAACAAAGGCCTCTGTTACAGCCACAGACTCAATTATTTCACTGTCAGGGCAAGAAGAAGAGATTTCCCTGATGAGCAGATAAAATATAGAATGGGGATTTTTCATTGTCAGCAAAGAAACAGTTGTAATGAAAACTATAAACTATACTTAATGTTTCTAATTTGTTTATGTGTGTAAGGAGACGGTGATACTCTTGAAAACAACATTTAATTAATTTGTTTTATTTTGTATTTAAGGTAGTTTTATTTTTAGGGCCCAGTGCAAGTAAATGTGATGCTTACAGTTACAGGGCAAAAAACAATGGCTGCCAGTCAAATTCTTAACATACTGTTAGCGTAATGATTCCAGTGGAAATCAGTGCACATTTGGCAGCACTTTTTATTTTCCATGCATAGAACATAATTGCTACATGAACAACAGCCAATCAGATTTCAGGATTTTCTCTTACCATTTTACAAGCAATGCTAGACTGGTAGTGAAGTGACTGACTGTGCAGTGGCAGCCATATCACACATCAGCACCCACACACAGCCTGGACAATTGCACATGTATCCCCCTACAAATGGGGGTTCCTGAAAGTCTTCCTTGGGCTTGCCTAAATGCCCACTCCCAGGCTGGTGTTCTGTGTCCTAGCGATTTAAAAGTGTTTGCATGTAAGTGCCCTGTTAGCCTCAGTGCCTGTCTCTTTAAGAGCTGCCTATCTTGTGGTGTAAAATTAGTCTGGGTAGGGACTGAGTAGTTTCAGGCTCAAGTCCTGCCTGGGCTGCAGTGTTATCGCTCCATTCTTCCATCGCTATTTCCGCAGAGGGAGTCCTGCTAGGAACTGTGACTGTTTACTATTTATCTGCTTTAATAATAGTAATATTGTAGTTTGTCTAACCTGCTTTCCTTTGCAGCATGGACATTTCAGTATTGTCCCACCATCTTGGTTCTGGACTGCCTATTAGGACCAATCAGTACCTTTGGGGACTCTAAAATGGTATCTGTCCCTAGGGGTCTTGTGGGAGCAAATTTCTGTAGGAATTGTAGTTCAAACACCATGAAGTCTTGCTATATTAGGACCATTGCAGTCATTCCCCCAGTCTTGAACTGCCCCGGAGAGGAAACAGTTAACCCAGAGTGATCTGAGTTCCACAGCCGAGGCGCTGTTCAAAGTCTCTATCTGGCCAGTTTCAAATGAAACTGCCAGATTCTTCCTCCGCTTCACTGAACAGTCGCCCGATATCAGCTCCCTTCAGCTCGGTTCATTTCGCGGTTCAAGCAGTATTTTCGGTTCATTGAACCGGCAATAAGTATTTATTTTACCGCATTTCGATTGGTTAAAAAAAGCTCTATCTGTAACCGTAAGTACAGAAATTAAGTCTGTGTGGAAAGTCATTATCGGTTCGGTTTTGAACCGATCGGTTGGTTGAAATACATGTTTTAAACTGTTTAGTTGGCTTTTAGAGTGCGGTTCCCGGTTCTTATCGGTTCTAAAAAAACCTAACTTTTATTGGGGTTTTTCAAATACCCGTGACACGGTTAGGAACCGATAAGGGTGTCTTGCCTGGCACTGCCATCAAAAGGGCAAGTTTTTGGTTAGGCTGGCATTATGTCTGAGAAACCCAAAAGAAAACCGGCCCACTGGGTTTCAACACTGTGATGTCTGTGGGGAAGCCTTGCCAAGGCTGACCCACTCACACCACTTGTGTTTATTGTCTGGGAGGACCACCTCCTGTCAGACTGCCAGGTGTGTAAAATTTCCTGCAGCCACCCTGGAAAAGAGATTGGGCCGCTCAGGGAACTAGAGGCCAAAAGTCCGCTGACCCAGATGGCCTGCCCGGTCCAGTACCCACTAGACCAGAGGGAGTGCCTCTGACCAGGAGACGACTGGCAAAAGGAAGGCTGGTTCAGAGGAACCAGTCCCAAATAAAAAGATAAAGAAATCAGCAGGTCTGGAGTACAAAATTGTCTCCAACTGCTGCAGAGATAGCTAAAGCCATTCAGATTGTCCAGTCTTTGTCTCAGGCTGTCGAGCCCCTGCATCTGGGAAAAGGGTGGCTCTGTTCAGTCTCAGTGGTTCAGGATTATGATGTTGAGGATTTTAATGAACCACATGAGGGAGGAGGATTTTGATCAGTATGTTTGTGATTGAAGGTCTGACGTGCCCATTGAACCGACATCTCTCCAGATAGACCTTTAGAATCTCCCCTATGCTGTCTGAGTCCCCTCTGTTTATGTTTTACAAAAAGGTGGCAGAAACCCTCCAGCTTCCCTTAGAAGAGGCTGTGGATGAGCAAGAGGAGCCTGATTATGTGGAAATGATGGATATTCCAGAGACTAGGAGGTTGTCTATTCCTTTGCATAAGTCATTTAGGAAGCAAACAACAAAGATTTTAAAAATCCTCATTCTGTCCCTCCTGTAGATAAAAATGGACAGAAGGTATACTTTTGTCAGGCTCGGATACAGACTTCCTCACTGAGCAGTGTAGTCATGTAGGTGTGGTACAAGCTGCAGCCTGTGACAAGGCTATATCCCTGGCCTCACATCCTCCTGACAAGGATTCCAGGAAGATTGATGCCATGGCGAAAAAAGCAATATATGGCAGCTTCTTTGGGACTCAGGCAGGCTAATTATATGGCTTATGTTGCTAGATATCAGAAATCTAGATGGGACACTATATTGCTAGTTAGCTAAGCAGGCCCAGAGCCAGCTGGCTAGTGAGTTGGAACAAGTGGCTGCTGATGGCATTGAAGCCTCTAAAGGTTCAATTTCATACTGCTGTTGATGTTAATGATGTTTCCTCTAGGGTCATGGCCACTTCTGTAGCTTTCAGTAGGTTGGCATGGCTCAGATGCACTAATCTGTCCCAAGATACTCCAGTCAAAGGCTATGGATTTTCCTGTATCGGAAATTCTGTTTGCAGTGATCAAACAGAAAAATTATATGAAAAGATGGATGAATAAAGAACTACCTACAAAAGTGCCCAAGCTAAGGAAAGCATACCCACTCCACAAAGGCATGCCCCCAGGGGCAGAGTAGGCCTTCTACAGGCCTTTTACCAAGCTCAAGCCTCCTCTGCTTTTTCACAGAGGGGTTTTTTCAGAGGCAAGTGAAGAGGGGCACAGGAGACAGTCGCCTCCCTCAGCCTAAGCTCCTGCCAAGCAGGCACCCTGATGGGTGCCCAGGGCAGATTCTCCTGTACCAGTGGGGGCAGGTTGGCTTATTTCAGCCAGAACTGGCTGTCCTTAACTTCGGACAGGTGGGTTCTGAGTAGAAGGCAAGGCCTGGTTCTCAGCTTCAAACAGTTCCCAAAGATGAGAGCCAGGCAATTCACCCATAAACTCTTCAAGCCCTTGCTGTGAAGCGAAGTTTCTTCCCTCCTGAATTGCAAAGCAGTGAAGGGTTCCCCTTGCCATCAGGGCAAGGACTGTACTCAAGATATTTTCTTACCCCAAAAGACAGGAGAATGGCTGCCCATCTTAGACTTAAGGTACCTGAACAGACATCTATTAAAGCCAAAGTTCAAAATGTTAACTCTAGCAATGATTTTGCCCTCCCTGAGGCCAGGGGACTGGTTAGCTTCCCTGGACCTCAGGGACGCCTATTTTCATGTCATGATCAGGCCTTCTCACCACAAAAGTACCTCAGGTTGAGAACAGCCTCGGCCACTACCAGTTCAGAGCAATGCCCTTTGGCCTAACCTCGGCGCCAAGGGTATTCACAAAATGTCTAGCTGTGGTAGTGGCTCATTTAAGAAGGCAAGGGATTGCTGTGTTTCCCTACCTGGACGACTGGCTACTAGTGGGTCAGTCTCCAGACCAGGTAAATCTCACTTGCAGGTCACCCAGCAACTTCTCACTTCCTGGGGTTCCTACTAGAACTACTAAAGTCAGTTCTGGAACCTGTTCAGGTTCTAACTTTCATAGGTGCAGAGTTGAACACAAAGTTAGCAGGGCATTTCTCCCTCGGAAAGAGCGGACAGGCTCATTGCCCTGGCATCCTCCTTTACCCTGCGGGTCTCTCGACCAACAAGGCATTTTCTGCAACTGCTAGGGCACATGGCTGAGCTTCCACAGCTGTCGGCAGGAGCAAAGATTTCAGATGAGGGACATTCAGTTCCACTTGAGGTCCTATTGGTCCCAAAGGAGGGACCCCTTACCAAATTAGTTCGGTGACCAAAACCCTGATCCTGGCCCTTCAAGTGGTGGCAGGATCAAGGCAATCTGTCTCAAGGGTTCCCTTTCTACCCGTTACACCCTCACCCTCACCACGGATGCCTCCCTGTTAGGGTGGGGCTCACTCCATGACCTTTCCACTCAAGGAGTGTGGTCCCAGGGAATCTCTGCCTCCACATCAATCTTTTGGAACTCAGAGCTGTTCTTTTAGCTCTTCAGGCTTTTTCAGCTGTTGTCCAGAACAAAGTAGTTCAAATCAGGACAGACAACACCACAACAATGTGGTACATCTAACAACCAAAGGCTCAGGTCAATCAGCCTTGTTGCACCAAGCAATGAAGTTGTGGTCTCTGGCTTACTCCCTAAACACCTCCTGATGCAATTCACCTTCCAGGAAAGGACAATGTCTGGCGGATGCTCTCAGCAGGATTTCCAGGGCCATCACGAGATGGTCTCCTGAATCCTCAGGTATTAGGGTGGGTCTTTGCCAGATGGGGTACCCCTCAGATAGATCTCTTAGCAGCCCCAGACAACCATCAACTTCCTCTATTTTGTTGCAGGCCTCCAGTGCTGGGCTCAGTCCCCTGGACGCCTTCCTGCTGGATTGAAAGGAAATTCCTATATGCTTTTCCCCTTCCCTCTCTCTCTTCAGGGTATTGGTGAAAATCAGAACTCAGCCCCTGCAAAGTGGTTCTGATCGCTCCAGACTGGGCCAGACAGCCCTGGTATCCTCTTCTCCTGTCCCTGACAATCCACCCTCCCTAACCTTGCCCAGGACCCACGACTGCTTGACCTGTGCACAGGGAGAGTGTGGTACCGGACCTCAAATCCTCCACCTCAAGGCTTGGTTCTTGAGGAATTAGAATTGCTGATTTACACCTTTCTCAAGGGTCATGGATATTTTAAAGGCTTCTAGGAAGCCTCCACCAGGGCTACTTACAATTCTAAGTGGAAGAGGTTTTCCTTCTGGTGTTCGGAGAAACAAATTGTGCCAGAATCTGCTGACCTGGCCACTTTACTGGACTATTTGGCCCATCTAAATTCCCTAGGCATGAGACCAGCTACCTTGAAGGTTCATATAGCAGCTGTTTCTGCCTTTGTTTCGCAAGGGAAGCCTGTTTCTCTTTCCTCTCACCCTGTGTTTTCTAAGTTTTTAGAGGTTACTTCATACTAACCCTCCCTTTCGAGAACCAGCCCTGCCTGGGACCTGAATGTTTGCATTGCTCAGTTAATGCAACCTCCTTTGAGCCCTTTCTTCTGCAGATCTCAAGTATTTAACTTGGAAAACTGTTTTTCTAGTGGCTATCACTTCTGCCAGACGTATAAGTGAATTGCAAGCCCTTTCGGTGGAAAAGGATTTTATTTCTTTTCACAGGGATAAGGTAGTCCTCAGGACTAACAGAAAGTTTTTACCCAAAGTGGTTTCAGATTTTCATCTGAACCAGTTCATTTCTCTCCCAGTGTTTTTCACTGAGCATTCTTCCTCAGGTGAGAGGAAACTACACAGCCTGGACGTTAAAAGAGCCCTAAGCTACTATGTGGAACGTACCAAGGGTCACAGGTTCGAATCCCTCCAACTCTTCCTTACCTATGGAGAGGTTGGCAAAGGGAGACCTGCCACTAAGAGGACAATTGCAAGGTGGATTGTCTCTTGTATCCAGTTCTGTTACCAAAAACTAGGTAAGAGCCCCCTCAGGACTGAGGCCCACTCCACCAGGGTACAGCTGCATCTCTAGCGGCTGCTAGAGATATTCCCATATTTGAAATTTGTCAAAGCTGCTACCTGGAAAACAGTTCACACCTTTACCAGGCATTATTCCCTGGACGTCCAGTCCAGGAGATGCTCGTTTGGTACAGCTGTTCTTCAGAGCCTATTTCCTAAGTAGGTTCTGACCCTCCTCCATGGAGGTACTGCTGTGTAATCTGCAATGGTCCTAATATAGCAAGACTTCATGGTGTTTGAAGAAAAAATTACTCACCTTAGTAATTGCTTTTCTTCTCATGGAGTCTTGCTATATTAGGACAACCCTCCCTCCTACCCCTCTCAGAACTCCTACTTGGGTATGGGGTTGGCAAATTAGTGCAAGCACTGTGTCATGCCATTTTAGTCTCTCTAGTTGGGTTAGTGAACTAGGTATTTCTGTTTTTGTTAAGTGGTAGAGGGTCCCCTCTCTAGATTTGAGTTTTTGGGGAGAGGGGTCCTATTAGTGCTTGTAAGGAGTGTTCCTAACAATAAATATTGTTGTTGTTATTCTGTGATTGTTCTTATTCTTCTAATGATAGGTAGCCAATGGCTAGTGTAGAGCTTTCACACACAGACTTGCTATGTTAGTTTAGCTCAGTAAGAACTGGCAGTTTCATTTGAAACTGGCCAGATGAAACTTTTGAACAGCGCCCTCGCTGTGGAACTCCAGATCACTCTGGAGTTAACTGTTTCCTCTCCGGGGCAGTTCAAGACTGGGGGAATGACTGCAATGGTCCTAATATAGCAAGACTCCATGAGAAGAAAAGCAATTACTAAGGTGAGTAATTTTTTCTTTTTGCACTTTGGTGCCTAAATTGACCTGGAGGGGGAGCCCTTGCTTTGACAGACTGATGGATCAACCAACCAGAATCTTTGGACCGAAGGGAAATTCCTAAACTACCTGCTGCATAGAGTCAGTCTGGAGTTAGAGTTTGAAGAGTAAACAGCTCAAGTGATTCGAGCAGCTGCCCTAGCGTACTTCGCACAGGAAATTAGTGGAAAAGCTGAGTTTAGGCCTGTCTGCCTGCTGTCCCTCGAGAGGGAGGGTGAATTTATTGGACTACATCCGAATTTGAGTGTGTTAAAGCCACTGAAGAGTGACCAGATTTAAACCTGAAGAAGACTGAAGATTTGCTGAAACGCGATCGGCCTGTCAGGACATCCATTTACCTTCAGAATTCCCAGTTTTGCTCAGAGACACTGATATTGCGGCCGGACTGCTACCCTTATGGTGGTATGGTGAATGCTTTACTATAAATGTGCTGCTTGTTGTTAGTGGGTCGCAGTTTGGTTCCCCACTGTTTAATTGTGCAACGCTTGCTGGAGGCTGCATCCAGCCTTCCTGGACTGATATTCGAACTGTCTTACCTGGCCTGGGCCCTGCCACACTGGCCCAGCCAACTACTTCAGGTGCAGAGAACATCATTGACGAGAAACCTGCCTGGGGATCAGCCCCCTGCTCAACATCATGAACAGGAACGACACCATGGTGAATCGTATGGGCCCTGCTTCTTCTGGCAAACCAGCAAGTCATCCTGCAGTCTCCATTTCGTCCATCCTATGTTCTGCACTGGGTAGCATGAGTAAACACCAGGGTAGCTCCCTGCAACAACAGCTCAATCAAAGCATGTCATCTGATTTAATTGTTTTGTCTAATCATCACGAACTGAGCCTCCTGGCTCCGGATTACAAATTGTGTGTGGTTGTGCATGCCTTTTATTTTCATCACAGGGCCCCAACCAGCTGCGATGATGGCCTACCCGGGGCAACGCATCAGGCTAGCCTATCTCACCAACTGGGTACCCTACGTGTGTGTGGCTGTGTTGAGGGACTAAAAAGTGCATGCATAATTGCCTGACTAGATCAGTTATAGAATCAATCAACCTGATTATGCCCTTCCCTTGTTCAATTCCCCTGATTAAATCAGATCTAACTCTTTTTGCATTTAATCTGACTGTTGTTCCAGTTTGTACCAAAAGCACTGTACTGTTGCTATTTGCTGAGCCTAACCTTGTTTTACAGGGGGTCTCCAGGGTCGAACTGGTGGAACCAGCCTGCAAACAGTTTGGGGACTTATATGCTGAATAGGGGCTACTGTGAAAGTGTTTGTTGCATATTGTCTAGGCCACTAGAGGGGAAAGAGGGGGGCTACAGTGTCCTGGAGGGCTGTACCCAGGTTAACCTTGTTACTAACAACCCTGTCCTCCGGGTGGAGGCACCCGTTTCAGTATCCAGGCCCCTTAACCTGCAACTAGCCATGCAGGCAGGGGTAGTAGCCCCTGGGATAGCGCCACCTAGGGGTTACACATAAACCAGTTTTATGGGAAGGGGAATATTTGCCAGGACACCAGGAATGTCCCCTATTCTTTATGAAGAATGTCTTGGGTTCTTTTACTTATACTTGGACACCCACCAAGATAGGTAGAAGGGACCTTGGTTTAATGTCTCATCTGAAGGGCAGCACACACACCCCAACAGTACAGCACCCCCAAATACTGTACTCGGGTGCCAGCATTTTTAGGTACAAGTACAGTCCCGGTATGGGACGAGAACCCATGACCTTCCGGTCCAGAGGCAGATGTGCTACCAACTGAACCACACTGACATGTTCACAAGGGGTAACAATGGTTTGAGAGTCAAAATAGAAGAGCAGGTAAGCTGGCCTGGGGAGGGGTGGGGGTTACAAGGGGGGGTACAATAAGTTGAATAAAATGAGAACCAACTACTCAAAGGAGTTTCACTTAATTCCTGATGTACTATGCAAATTAGATTGTTTTTCTTCGAGGAGGCCTAATATTATTTCAATATTTGAGGGAGGCTCAGGATCTTTTCTATGACTTGGGTTAGGCTCAATATGACAAAGTCTGAGGACTAATGAATATGGGCATTCCAAATTTCTGGCTGCTGAACTGTTCCTGCTCTCACTGGATTCTGCTGGGAATATACCATGTGTGAGTACTGTCAATCATGTTTTAGTACTTATATGATATCTACTGTAGTGTATGGTTAACCCTTACTGTGTAAGGATTTCCATACACGTAATCTTCTTGTTATGGTACAGTTCAAGGTCATGAAAAGCTGTTATGGCATCGTTGTGACATCACAGCGATACCATAACAACTTTTCTGCCTTGATGTGTCACCCGACTGGTTCAACACAGAGCTTTCAAAAACTGCAGAGGAAAATGGCAGCATGGTTTACCGAGTGGAAGTCTGTGACATGGACATGGACAGACAAAGATACATGTATGGTATTAAACAGTACCAACTCATCGACTTTTGCTGTTTTTGCTTTTTTAAAACAAACAAAAAAAGACTGCAGCAGTTATTCACCATCAAGACAAGACTCTGGACCACCGGCAGTTTGGGAGAGTGGAGAGAGAGGAGCAAGCACGAGCGCCAACAAGTCACTGTAAGAGCCTGCTCACAATCCATCCTCCTCTGGTGCACACTGAAATGTTTGGATTAACTATTTCTTAACCATACACCGTAAAAAATAGTGAATGGGTGACCATCCATAATCAAGGCTGTGTCTCCATCTCGGGAAGTGATGACATCATAGAGACCCCTCGAAGTTTGCTCTCGAGGCCTCTATGATGTCATCACTTCCCTCGATGGAAACACAGCCTTGTTGTTGATGGTCACCCATCCACTATTCTATATATGTAGATCTGCTAGGATGTATATGCAAATAAGTTATCTATGGCACAAGAACCATATAATGAATACAGTATATCCTGTATGTTTCTGTGTTTGTTTTTAACGAAGATATAAAAAAAAAAAAGTTTAAAAAAAATGTAACAATGGGGTCCAAAAAGACAGTAACTGGATTGGCTGGTTGGGGTCTTTACTCGTGAGCAAATGCCACCATCCCTCACCGGTAAAGTTCCAGCTGTCCTAGCTTTCTCAATAATCATTTACTGCAGCCTCCAAATGTATTTCTGCTCAGAAATCAAACAGCACTGTACTAAAGCGTACCTACAATTAGAGATGCAGCAAAGTTTTAATTCGCGGGCGAATATGCCACAAAGTCGGCAAATTCACCCTGTGGAGCACTTCGTGTAATTTTTCAAACTTACCTGAAATTCGCCATTTGTGACTTTGCCTTGCCTTTGTGGTTTTTAAGTGCACATTGCACTTAAAAAACCCAAGGCAAGTAGAGGTGACAAATGGGAATTCCCCCAACACCACCTGATCTATCACTGGTGTCTAGTGGACCCTCCCCCCGACACAGTTACAACAATCACCCTCCCGCCCCCACACACACCTACCGATTGTCAGCCAGTTGGCCACATGATGTAAAAATATTAATATTTTTTTAATAAATTCCCTATTCCTTGGTGTCTAGTGGACCCTCCCAACACAGTTACAACAATCATCCTCCTCCACACACACACACTCGCACACACACCGATTGTCGGTCAGTTGGCCACATCATGTAAAAATATTAATTTTTTTTTTATTAAATACACCATCCCTGGTGTCTAGTGGACTCCCCCCACCAGACACAGTTACAACAATCACCCTCCCAACCCCAAACACAAGCACGCACTCATTCATTGACAGCTCACAGTCTTTCAAGCACCTTTTCAGAGGGCTAGAGAATGGAAAGGGTCTGCTCTAGTCACCAGTGGGGGTCCACAATGCCATTGCCCCCATGCCGTCCCCCCTACCAGGGACCGGAGCAAACCCCTCCCATTCTCTAGCCCCCTGAAAAGCTGCCCAAAAGACCGTGGCCTGTCAAGCACGTGCTCATTCATTAGAGCTCAGTTGGTCTGCCAGCCATGGAGGTGAGTGGAGGGTGGTGGACTGGCGGGGAGGCGGGGTTGTGTGGCAGTGGTCTGGATGGGGTGGGATGGGTGGGAGGGGGTCCATTAGACACCAGAGAATGGGGATTTAATTAAAAAATATGTCTATTTTTAAATGTGAGCTGTGGCCAACTGGCTAGCGATCTGTGGGGGTGTTTGAGGGTGGTAGGTGATTGTTGTAACTGTATCTGGTGGGAAGGGCCACTAAACACATGGGAATGGGGAATTTAATAAAAAAAAAAATTAATATTTTTGCATGATGTGGCCAACTGGCCGACAATCGGTGGGTGGGTGTGGGGGCAGGAGGGTGATTGTTGTAACTGTGTCTGGTGGGGGGGGGACTCTGCTAGACACCTTGAGGCCAAAGTTTGTGTGAGAAGTGTGAAATTTCAGGGGTTAAATTCCACACTTCACATTCCATCTGGCCTCAGTGAATTTGGCGAATTTCACGTATTGCACTTCGTGTACTGAGTGCAATACACAAAATATTTTGCAGAGTGAAGTTTGATGACTTTGCCCACCTCTACCTACAATTAAATCTTGGATTTGTAATAGTTTTACTATTCACTGAAGCTCACAGAACTGCTGCTCCATTTCTGAGTCAACCTACTCACAGAACTGCTGCTCTGCTCCTGTTCCGACCCAGCCGGCTCACAGAACTGCTGCTCCTGACTACACATACAGCCCAAACTCTCATATCATTGGGCAAGAAAACACCAATAACAAAAAATTAATAAACAAAAATTACAAAAAATTCCTTGAGGCTATCACCTGCTGACATTCGCAACTGTTGCTGCACACTGTGCTTGCTGTCTCTCCACAAGTGGCCCCTGCTTGCAATGCTCTCTGTCTAAGCTGCTCACACCATGCTGGCCTGTTAAAAACAAGCATTTGTCAATGCCAGATGTTGATTGCTTTGTTCTGTTGAGCTTGTTCACTCCCCCTCTGTCACTTGCTCATTCTGTTTTTCTTGGCACTGCAGGCTGCGTTTTGTACTGGTTTTCCTGCCTGCGTTGGTACCTTTGTCTGCCCACAACGAAATCTGCAGCTGTCCTGACAGAGCTCTGTTGAGGTTGCTCAGTCTCCCTCTCTCACATGCTCATTCTGTTTCTCCTGGTGCTGTAGGCTGCCCTTTTGGACTGGGCTCCTGCCTCTATTGGTGCCTTTTTCTGCCCACAAAGAAATCTGCAGCAGTCCCAACAAAGCTCTTTTGAGCTTGCTCACACCCCCTCTCTCAGTCACTCATTCTGTTTCTCCAACCACTGCAGGCTGCTGTTTTGTACTGGGCCCCTGCCTGCATTGCTGCTTTCTGCCCACAAAGAAATCCGCAGCAGTCCCAACAGAGCTCCGTTGAGCTCACTCACTCTCCCTCTCTCACCCGCTCATTCTGTTTCTTCCAGCACTGCAGGCTGCCCTTTTGTACTGGGCTCCTGCATTGGGGCCTCTTTCTGCCCACAAAGAAATCTGCAGCAGTCCTGACAGAGCTCTGTTGAGCTCGGTCACTCCCCCCTCTCACTCGCTCAATCTTAATCTGTCCCAAACACTGATTTCCCACAGCGGCCGTACTATTCTGTGGCAGGAGTGCAAAAAAATATTTTGGCTTGGATGTGAAAAATGACAGCTAAACTGTTCATAAGGAGGTGTGAAAAAATGCCAGTGTTGAAAATGTGGCATGAAAATATTACAGATTTGCGAAGTTACAAGGGTACGTGGAAACAGTTCGATGCACACGTGTAACACAGTCATTTTACGGAGTTTCATCACCAGATTTTCAACATAGGGATTTTAGGACCTCTGCTCATGAACAGTGTCACTGTCATTTTCTTCATCTGTCCCGAACACTGATTTCCCACAGCGACAGAGCTATTGTGCGCCAGAAGTGCGAAAACACATTTCGGTCAGGATGTGAAAAATGGCAGCTGTACTATTCATAAGGAGGTGTGAAAAAATGCCAGTGTTGAAAATCTGGCGTGACAGTATTTTAGACATCTGCGAAGTTACAAGGATGCGTGGAAGACCACGAGGGACTGTTTTCATTTTTTGACAGGGTAAAAAAAAAAAAAAAAACATCGTGGGACATTTTTTTACAGGGCCATTTGGCATGCTGGGGTGGGCTCCCAGTGTACCAACAGAGTGTTTTTTTTTGGGGGGGGCAGCTCTAGCCGACAGAGTTGGGCACCCCCCACTGACACAAGGAGGGCGCATGAGAGCCAAGGGGGTTAGGCACCCTCGGCACAACTGTACTGCTGTTTGGGGGGGGGAATTATGCCGACAGGGAGTGGGCTCCCCTGTCAGCAAATGAAACTGGGAGGGGGGACATAATTCCAACAGGGAGTGGGCTCCCCCGTTGGCAACATGAATGTCAGGGCACTGAATCCGACGGGGATTGGGGCCCCCATCGGCAAACAAACTTGGTGGGCAGGGGCACATGCTGCCGAGGGGGATTGGGCACCTCCCTCGGCAGCGGGGGTGCTTAATATTATTTGTGAACATGGCGGCAAGCTGCACCAATGTTCACAAACAATATCACAGTAACAAGGTTCCGCCCAGCAATGATGGGTCGCTCCCTCATTGCAGTGGAATGGCTTACACTGCAATGACGAGGTGGCCCCTGATTGCAGCGTCTGAAACCTTAAAAGGCTGTGGCATGCTGGCTGAACTAGTCTCAGCAGCAGCGTGCCACCCCATTGGGAAAAGCGGGCCAAGCCTCCAAAGACTGTGGGGGCATTGGCCACAACAGTGCCGTGCCTCCACAACCTGCTTCTGCAGCAAGCTGCCGCAATATGTTTCTTGTGCATGCACACAATCAACATAAAAAAAGGCAAAATAATAAAAAGTTAAAAAATCACATATCTGTGTGTGTGTGGGGGAGGGTGATGGCTTCTTTCACATTCTGTCTAGCAAAACAGGACTATTAGTTCTGGGATGAAGGATAATACTATAAGAATCAATAAAAAAACAACTTTTCTTAATTTCTGGCCATACTTTTTTTGTTCTGGTATAGCACAGACAATAAATAACAAGTGCCACTACCCAGTCGCCACCTAACAAAAAACAGCCCTGTGCCAGCCTGGCAGAAATTATTTGACTGACATTTTTTTCTCAGCAAGCAACTTGCTTTAAAACTTCCCCGCCTCCCTCAGCAGTACCAGAAACAAAACAAGCATTAGTCAATGCCGAATGTTTGCTTGCTTGTATTTGTTGTGTAGTTGTTGGGCATATACTAAAGCAGTTAAAAAGAAAAAATGTATAACATGTATTATAACAGCAAAACTGACATGTTTGGAAAATGAAGAGGTTCACATATAAGATTTTTTTACCTTCTCTGCGGGACTTACCTGGTCTTGGGGCCCCCCCACACACATTTTCTCTCATGACAGTGCAGAGGAGAGAGGGCCATTCTTTCACCAGTTTAAGCATCCAGAGCAGATCAGTTGTTCCAGGGCAACAGGGCGGGCTAGGAGATGGGGGGGGGGGCAGCTTCATGAAGCCCCTCCAACACCAGTTTTTCCCATTTTCTTCCTCACCCTGCCACAGGATATCAATGCGGGCATGTGGAGGCTTACATGCATGAATCACCCACAGCCCCTCCCTTTGTGCCACCCAAAGCTGCACTACTACCAGGCCTCCAGCTGGTGGCAGTGTAAGGCCGGGCTGACAACCCTCCCCTCTCTGGGAGAGGAGAGCAGTCCCTCAGATGCTTGATCCTCCCTTCCACCAGTCAACCCCGAGTAACTCAAGTTCATTCCTTAACCCAGGTCATTAAGGTGACAGGCGGTAAGGCACACAGTACTTCAGTGTACAACGCCACTGGGCTGGCTGGTAGAGCTTTATTTCTGCAGTTGTTAGATGCAGATTGAAGAATCAGCAATTTGGATTCCTTTTTGATGCCATAATCAGACTCAGTTTGGGGTTGGGACTGGAATCTCCAAAATTCTGCCAAATGGAAATGGATCACATTCCAGAGAATTCAAACCCCCCCCCCCACACCACCACCAGTGAGATAGACTGCCCCAAGTGAGGAAGAAAAGTGAGTCAAAATTGAAAACTGTTTTACATTTGTCACAACTCTCCCTCAAAATAAACAATGGGTTCATATTGCCTTCTGTGTCATGTCTTTGTTAGTTAACATGCTCCATCATTTTATAGCTATTTTCCAGTGCTTTAATTATTCCCCTGTAGATTTTGTATTTTATTTCTGTTTTACTCACAGGTATTTGCATCAGTATATTCAACTGTTGTTTATTCATATAAGAATACAAGTGAATTGTGATTAGTTTGCTGTATTTTCTTGGTTCCCACATTCCTTTGCCTTTTCCCCCATAAAGCACCAGTTCGGTGGGAGACTGTTGATATTTTTTTTAAAATGCTCTACTGTAGCTGGTAGCATGCTGCCAGCAAGATCTTAAGAAAATCACAGTCTTGCTGGCAGCCTAATATGGTGACTCAGTGGGTCTGTGAAACACACTATGGCACAGCACATCTCATGACATTGGACAATACCACAGTGCCCCTAGTAGGAACTGGGAAGTGGAGAGACTATTTAAAATAAAATTATATTTTTTTTATTTTACTGTTTTTTTTAAATATACAGTACTCATCTAATAAGTGCAACAACACACTCCAGGCAGTGGGTTACTCTGTGATAAACACACTTCTTGGAGCAGTAAAAGCACTTGGTCTGGAGCTTTGTGCCTCACTTCACCCTTAGTTGTGTGTTTATCACAGACTAATCCACACCACATTGTGTGTTATTGCTTAATATTTACTGGTTAGGGTCAATAAATCACCGTGGGCAGACCCTCACAAACTCCGTAATTTACACTTATGAATTACGGAGTTCCGTAAACCACGGTTCTATGTCACGCAAAGTCACACAAAGCTGCGCAAAGCCACGCAACGGTGCACAAAGTTGTGTTAACCACCAATAAATATTATAAATGTTACATGAGGAAGTGTGCTGGGAACTCAGATTTTATGCACACCCTCGGTATGTGATGCCCAGGTAAACACCGAGGGTGAAGGGGCATCGCACACCTCGGGTGTGCATAAAATCCTTGTTAATCACAATTCCCCATGCATTATTCTATATCTAATCCACTTCACGGTGTGGGTTATGCAGGAATTTACCCACGTCTGGTGTGGTTAAATCACTCAGCCTACGGCCTCATGACTAACCACACCAGGCATGGGTAAATCCCTGCATAACCCACACCATGGAGTGGATTTATACTTAGTTATCACTACACTAAAATGGTAGCTTTAATTGGAATTCAGATAGCTAAGCACTCAACTAATGTAAATATTCTGAAAGTTGAATTTTTTTTCGCTAAGTTGAACTTAGGTTGAGAACAGACACTTCAAATTTGGAGTTTTTTTCTGCAGTTGAACTTGAATACAGTGTGCAAAAAGGTACGGCACCATGACATTTTCCTGTCCAGAACATTCTGGACCCAGTTCTCAGCTGCAAGGTACTGTTGAAAAATCAAAGCAAGTCATTTTATGAGAGTTCCTTGGCTGTGACCCCTCTCAAGCAACAGTATGCTCAGAGTAGGCCCTGGGGGCCTTTTGCACAGCACATATCAAAGTGCACTGGTGCGCAGAAAGCGTCGGAGTTGGTTTGTAAATAGCATGCAGTGTCACTCACATTGCCAGCCTTCCCTGGTGCACCAGTCACTGCACTTTTGAGATTGCTTCAGCTACTGACTATAAATATTGGTGGTAGGGGGCCATCAGAGTGCTGTGCTGGCTCCCACAGATATTGGGAGACCAAAATCATTATGGACTGGGGGATAGAAAGGGGGTGCTATGGAACTATCAGGGAAGAAGCAATTTTGGGGATTGTGTTCTGAGTTCATTGGACCACCAGGGAGATAATGTCATCAGTGGAGGGCAAGAAGTGCCCCAAAAGCTGTACCACATACTGTACAGATGTATGTGCTTGGCACACCAACATTTGTATACATGTGTTAGACGGTAATCACTGCTATTACTGTGAACAAACCATGTATGTTTACACACAGGAACATCTGTGCCCCTTCATTTAAATATTCAGATATGTGCTGGGAGGTCTCCATCCCCACTTCTCCCCTGCAAGGCTCTCTTTTTCTCAGTATAGTGATTTTTCATGTTGGTGCAATGGGGAACACTTTGCTCTTTGTTGTCAAGCATAAATACTGTGACTGAGCAGCTGTGGTTTAATTAACTTGTGACATATATCTGATCAACAAAGATTTACAGTGGGGAAAAAATAGCCATGTTAGAATAATAAAAGGCAGCCATACAAATCTGTGCCATCTAAAAGAGGAAAACAGACAAGTTGAGATGACTAGGAAGTCATCTAAATTTGTGATATCTAATAGGAACTATAGAAAGCATTGGCGTTGGGGAAGCTCGGACTGCACATCAAGGTCGGCCCCTGCTGCAAATCCAAAGACTGGGTTAATTGTTTTCTACTGAGTGAGATGACTGGTTTATGACAGCTCCCTCCAGTTCTAGAAAGTAATGAGGCTACAACTGAACAATTAATCAGCTGTGTTAAATAACACACAACTGGTGATTACTTGGCCACCCTAAAGTGTGGATTTAAGAATAGGTGGGGGCCAAGTAATCGCCAATTGTGTTTAACATGGCCAACTATATATTTTTTATTTGTAACTTGAATATTTCTAGAACTGGAGGGAACTGTCACAAGCCATTTCTCTCTCAATTCCACACAGCACCCCACTACCCTTGTGCATTAGTGTACCCACAATCCCCAGTCCCCAAGAGTTCAGCAGCTGTGGGTTACATTAGGGCCCAGCTGGACTGAAGTTATGTTGGGTGCCTATTTAAGCTGGCTGTTGTAATCCTGATGTGAGTCATGGATCCCTAAAGCAAACAATCAATCCAGGGTTTGGTAATGCAGAAAGGGGTTATTTTAAAAGGACATGCATATCAATGTGTCAGTGCTGGATAGCTGCGGAAAGGTTACATGTGACAATTTAAGTGTCAGTCTTAAGGATATCTGTTTGATAGTAAGCAAGTGATGTGCTATCATTATTGTGATCTACTGTACAATACTGTATATTATTGCACAAAATACCGTTAGTGTTTACCACTTGTAAAGCTACAGGCCCTAGTTTTCAGTCCCAGCCAAAGGCGATGCAAAAGAAGTGGTTTTCACCACTGAATTTGCACAGCCATCTGAAAGTGGTATGCACAGTCAGTGTACAATGCCATGTAATTGACCATCCAGCCCTCAGTGTCTGCCATCCCAAACCCCAACACAGGACACAGCTATCCTGGTAGTCCAGTCCCTACCCCCACCCACAACATACATACACAAACAGAAATATCTTCATTGCTCTAAGCAGACCCTTGCTTCTGCTTGATCATCCCCCCCCCACACTGCTTCAAGGAGTCCTTGGTGGCCACTGAAACCTCCCCCTCTGCCCACAAACCACAAGACACACTTCCCTGGTGTCCAGAGGTCCCCACCACATCATCCAAACATTCCCAAGTGGCCTAACAGTGCCTGAACACCAGTACCAATTGGCTGTGAGTTAAGGGAGAGGACCACTGGATGGGCATCAGTAATGTTACAGATGCCAGTACAGCAGCATCCCTTTCCACTCCCAGACAATCAATACCAGTCGATGTTCTGTCTCCACCTCCCTCTCTCCCACCCACCATGCTTATCTTCTTTGGTGCCCAGTGAGCCTTCTTTTCTCACTGACCTTGTACAGAACTTTTGCTGTTGTCCAGTGGACCTCCACTTGCTCCCTGACCAACTGACCTTGACTAAGAGGCATCCCCCCAGTTTGCATGCTTTTAACCTGTTACCACCTGATAAAAGCCCTCAGTGGACTTTGTTGGACATCAAGAACTCTTATGTCTCTTCACCACTCCTTTGTTGGCTGCTGAATGTCAGTATTAGTAGAGAAGGAACGCTGGAGGACCACAGAATGGCAGACCCTCTGAGCAGAGTTCATGCCCCACTGGCTATTGTGCTGCCCCAAGGCCTTCAGGTCATGCTCTGTGTTTCATTGTCCCCCTCTCTGCTGTGGCCTATGAAATAAATCAGTCCTGGAGGCAGATGCATTCACTTGGACTTATCTAATTTTTTCAAGTGTTAAAATGGTCCCCCTCAGTCTACTAACATGTATAAAAGGGTTCCTTGACAGCACTCTTACAGATATAAGTGTGGTCCCACTTGCATTCTTAGGTTGGCTGCAATGCTCCCCTTCACTTTGCAGTTCTCAGACCCTAATAATGTGTGTGAGACCACTATTATTGCTGTGCCACGGAGGAGAGGGGGCTATCATACCTCTCAAACTCTTGCCTTGCAAATCAGGCACAAAGCTTAAAAAATCAGTGACAAATGGAATATCAAAGGTGCCAGAGCTGGGTATGATATCATTATTATTATTATTATTATAATAATATATCTATATTTATAAAACCCACAATCCCCAAGAGTTCAGCAGTTGGGGGTTACGTTAGGGCCCAGTTGGACTTGAAGTTATGTTGGGTGCCTATTTAAGCTGGCTGTTGTAATCCTGATGTGAGACATGGAATCAAACAATCCAGGGTTTGGTAATGCAGAAGCAAGTAATCCAAAAGGAGTTCAAGACTGTGACCAGCAGTTCCAGGGTCGGTGCATTGAACCAACAGGTAGCCCACCTGTATAACAACACAACATAGAAAAAGGCACTGCAGTCACGGAGACCAGTAGAATATGACATATTTCACCCAAATGCTGAAATCAATTCAAAAACTGGCTTTAATGTAATAACTGGGTGAAGACACAGACCGGGCTGTATTCCATTCCTGTCCTGGCGCTTCAAGAACCAACTCTCTTTGTTAGGGGGCATGGCATTCAGAGAAACAACCTCAGTTTAAATACTATAATACATAAATATTAATCAGTTACTTCATTAATAACATCATCACCCCGTGAAATAAAAATATATCTTAAAGCAAAAAACGGACGTATTGTAATAAATAGCAGCAAAAGCATTATAGAAATGAATAGGTTATAAAGACTAAACGTATAATGTGCATTATCTTGTTTTTTTGCGAGCTGCCGAAAGGCACTATACCAGCAATTCATAGCACTTACATGTATGTCATTACCCATAAGAAAAAAACAAAAGAAACTAGTTTCATTCAGCCATGTAAAGAATGTAGCTAGAACTAAAGAGTCAAGCTGAGGATGAAAATTTGGAAAAAGGTATACTGGAATCCACGCTCTAAAATTTTTGATTTTATTATTTCTTTCTTTTAATTTTAATATTCCAAATTGAGTCACTTGTAGGAGCAAACATAAATCTAATCACCTTTACACACACCACACCGATGCACCCTACAAATACCACTTTAACCTTTTTAACAATCTGGGAATTTAGGGGACTTCAAGGGACACCCTGGAGAACACGTATACCGAGTATCATGTTTATACCACAAAAAATTCCAAAGTTAGAACTACTTCTATCTGATGTTTGTGTAAGGCATGCATTCCCTGTTAGGAAACATTTGAGCTGCACTCAGCTTCACACACACCACACAGATGCACCCCTCAAAAACAACTTTAACCTTTTTTAACAATTAGAGAATTTAGGAGACTTCAGGGGACATGATGGGGAACATGTATTCCGCATTTCATGTTTATGCCACAAGAAATTCCAAAGTTATGACTGCTTCTGTCTGGTGTTTGTGAAAGGAAGGCATTCCCTCCCAGGAAGCATTTGAGCTGCTCTCTGCTTCACATACACCACATAGATGTACTTCTCAAAAACCACTTTAACCTTTTTTCTAACAACCTGGGAATTTAGGGGGCTTGAAGGGACATCTTGAAGTTATAACTGCTTCTGTATGATGTGTGTGAAGGGAATGCAGGCCCTGGCAGGAGACATAGATACATAGACAATAATAACAGAAAAAGGCCTGTTGGCCCATCCAGTCTACTCACCCTACCTAATTGCTCTGCACTGGACCTAGTGGCCACCCCCCCCTTTGTTTCTGCCCACCTCTTTCTAACTAATCCCATATGCTTATACCATCCCTACTGGATGCTACTCAGTGATTTGGCCTATACCACTCCCTCTGGCACCTTGTTCCACTTGTCCATCAATTTTTCTGTGAACAAGTGCTTACAGGCATCCCCTCTGAATCTCTTTTTATTAATTTAAGTGAGTTCCCACATGTCCCTGTCTTTGAGCTCAAAGGGAAAAGTTCATTGGTACCACCCTATCTATCCCATGCAGGTACTTGTATGTCTCAATCAGGTTGCCCCTTTTCCTCCTTTCCTCAAGGGTGTACATGTTCAAGCCCTGCAGCCTCTGCTTGTATACTCTGTCACCCAGTTCATGGACCGTCTTGTTGCCTTGTGCTCTACTGCTTCCACTTTGGTGAGACATTCGAGCTGCACTGTGCTTCGCATACATCCCACAGATTCAGCCCTCCAAAACCACAGTAACCTTTTGTTTTAACAAGCTGGAAATTTCAGGAACTTCAGGGGACATATTGGGAAACATGTATACTGCATTTTATGTTTATACAACAAGTAATTCTTCAGTTCTAAATGCTTCTGTTTGATGTTTATGAAGGGAATGCAGGCCCTAGCAAAAAAGACTCAAGTTGCTCTGTGCTTCATATAGACCACAGAGATGCACCCCTCAGAAACCACTTTAACCTTCTTTTAACAACCTGGGAATTTAGTGTACTTCAGGAGACACCATGGGGGACATGCCGACTGAATTTTATGTTTGTACCACAAGAAAGTCCAAAGTTATAACTGCTTCTGTCTTATGTTTGTGAAGGGATGCATTCCCTGCTAGGCAACAGTCAAGCTCCACTCTACTTCACATACTCCACACAAATGCAACCTGTGAAAGCCATTTAGCTCTTTTTTTTAAGAACCCGGGAATTTAGGGGACTTCGGGGTACACCTTGAGGAACATGTATACTGAATTTCATTTTTATACCACAAGTAATTCCAAGGTTATATTGTAACTACTTCTGTCTGATGTGTGTGAAGGGAATGCAAGCCCTGGCAGAAGACATTCAAGCTGCACTCAACTTCACATATACTACACAGATGTGCCATCCAAAAAACATTTTCTTTTTGCACACATTAACTTAACACGTTAACTTAAGACACATAATAAAATAGTCTGACAGCAATAAGTACTGTCTAATTATTTCCTTATTTTACTTTGCTTTTCTTTTACTTTACTTTTTATTTTTGTATTTTTTACTTCATTTTACTTTAGTTTTAACTGTCTTTTTACTTTACTTTTCGTTATTTTACTTTTTAGTTTCTTTTTTTGTTTCTGTTTTGTTTTTTGATATGAGGCAGCAGTATGCATATGGGTCTTCATGGCTTTTAATCCCTGATTTATTCCTGTTTAGTGTATTTTGATGTCCAAAATTTAAAGGGGAAATGCACACTCCAGTGTCATGTTCATCAGTTGTCACATAACAGCACCCATAAATTGATCACCTTTTGTTCTATTAACAAGCCACTCAGGATACATGTTCCACAAAGAGTTCCCTGGCAACTACCAGAAGCATGTATTTATACAATAAGGTAAAGCCGGTTTTCGAGGGGGTAAATCTGTATAGTGTATTTCAAAACCACAGGCAGCAATCTCATTGTTTAAAGGTGTGTTAGTTTGAAAGACACCACATAACAGCACCCATAAAGTGATCATTTTTGGTTCTATTAAAGAGCCGGTTTGGATATATGTTCCACAAAGTGTCCCCTAAGGACCACCAGCAGCACGGGTTCATACAATAAGATTAAACTGGTTGTCAAGGGTTGAATCTGTATGGTGTCTTTCAAAACCACTGAGAGCAATCTCACTGTTTAAGGTCACTAAGTTTGAAAGACACCACATAACAACACCCATAAGGTGGTCATTTTTTGTTGTATGAACAAGACATTTGTGAAACATAATCAACAATGTGAGCGCTAATGACAATCAGAAGCAGGGATCCATACACTACGGATAAATTGGCTTTTGAGGGGTGAATCTGTATGGTGTCTTTCAAAACCGCAGACAGAAATTTCACAGTTTAAATGTGCTTCAGTTTTAAAGACATCACATAACAGCAACCTTAAATTTGGCAAGTCTTGCTGTATTAACAAGCCATTCAGTATACTTGCTACCCAAACGGTATCCTAACGACCATCAGATGCACAGGCATTTAGAAACCAGGGATTCCACAGACAGTCCCTCCCCCACTCTCAGGATTAGCAAACCTGAAATCACATCTCTGGATGCTGCCCAGCAAGGTGGTGTAATATGACACTGCAATGACTTGGAATACAGAAAAACAGTGACAAAACAAGACTTCAGTTTCAGATTTTATTATTGCATTACAGACAAGCGTAACAAACTATATACTTATGGATTCATAAGATTCCTGTTTTTCTTGGGTTCCTCAACTGTTCATTTATTCTGCCCCACATTAATTTAATGTCCAACAGAGATGGTCGCACTGTGAAGTGTGGTGCTAAGAATACCAATTAATAGAATAGCAATAGACAATCCAGCACTCACTTCGTCACTGAAGAAAAACAGATCGTTTTAGCTGTGTTTAAATGTATAACATTTAATGAGATAGTTGTAGCAAACAACAAGCGGCCTCAATGTTTTGATTGAATGGTGCTTTGTCAAGAGACCTAGTGAGCCGCCTAGTGTTACAGTATTAAAGGTGTAAAACACATTTCATCAAAGTTGTAGTAACACAAAAACATAGACAATGAAGGCAGAAAAAGAACAAAGGTCCATCCAGTCTGCCTAATTCCCAACCTAGCCCTAGGACCTACTGTCCATTCAGGGTCCTAGCCCTCCTCTCCCTCCATTCTCGTTACCAATTCTGTTGCCTTGAGTGACCACTATACCTTTCACTCTGTTCCAGCCATGCTTGAAACCAGCAACTCTTTTAACACCCACCACTTCAGCTGGTAGATATCTCCACTGCTCCACCACCCTTTCTGTAAAACAATACTTCCTCATGTCCCTTCTGAACCTCCCTCCTGTCAGATTACATTCATGGCCCTGTAGCCTTGAACGGTATACCCCCGACAGTGACACCATTACAATGAACTATGTCGATGCAAACAACATCGACAGTTCGCTGTAATGGTACGCCGGAGACCCTGGCACACTGTCTCCTGGTCCTGCATCCCCTCCAAGAATCAACTCCAACTTGGAGTTGACTATATTTAGAATGGGGGTTGTGGGGGCAGAGCCACCCCACATGGGGGGTTCGGGGGTGAAGCTCCCCCATAGAAAAAAGGGACCGGGAGTCCTTCTGGATTTATTTTCAACCACAACTTGTGGTCAACATAAATCTGTCACTGTGATGCCGGTCGATGAAATATTTGTTGAACTGGCATCGTAGATCCGCCTTGAACTAGCATTAACTTATTTGCTCCCAGTGGCCATTTTGGGACGGAACCAGCAATGGAGGGTTCCGAAGCCATATGGTGTCTATGGGAACAAATGAGTTAAAGCTAAAAGGTTCCTCACAGTTCATCCTGTTTTCCCTTTAGGAACTTATGGTCTCTGTAACATCTCCTCTGTCCGTACTTGTCTCCAGAGAGTACATGTTTAGTGACTTCAGGTGCTCCTAAAAAAACCTGCCCTGAATCATTTTTGTCACCACATGTTGCACAGTTTCCAATCTGCCCCTATCCTTCCTGAGGTGAGGGCTCCAGAACTGGGAACAGTATTCCAGGTGCAGCCTCACTAGAGATCTACAAAAGGGTAGTATTATCGTTTTCCTGCTGCTATCAATACCTCTCCCTGTACACCCCACCATCCTACTTGCCTTCCCATGAGCCTTGTTGCACTGACTCAGTTGCTTGAGTGTGTCACTGATGATAACTCCTAGGTCACGTTCCTAAGCCATAGCGCTAATCTCACCCCACCCATCCAGTACTCCGTCTTGGGGTTCTTATTCCCTAGGTGCATTACTTTGCACTTTTTGGCATTGAATTTCAACTGCCAAACCTTAGACCACCCTCTAGCTTTTGTAAGTCACTCTACATTTCCCTGAGTCCCTCGTTGCTATCCACCCTCCCACAGAACTTAATGTTATGTGTGAAGAGACACAGTCTTCAGCAGATACCTTCTCCAGTGTCACCGATGAACATGCTGAAGAAGACCGGGCCCTGGACAGGTCCCTGTGGCACCTCACTCATGACCTTCCTCTCTTCTGATTTGACCCTGTTGACCACAACCCTCTGTTCCTACACTTTAGCCAGTTTCCTACCCAGTTCACTATGTCCTTAGCCACACTCATATTCTCCATCTTTTAAAGCAATCATTTTTGGGGCATCCAGCCAAATGCCTTGCTGAGGTCAAAATAGAG
Source organism: Neoceratodus forsteri (assembly GCA_016271365.2). Classification (NCBI taxonomy): domain Eukaryota; kingdom Metazoa; phylum Chordata; order Ceratodontiformes; family Ceratodontidae; genus Neoceratodus; species Neoceratodus forsteri. Next base: position 174,886,743 of record CM028135.1, read on the forward strand.
CAAATCCACAGCATGGCCCCTATCCAGTTCCCTCATCACCCAATTAAAGAAAACTATCAGGTCTGTGTGGCAGGACCTCCCTGCCATGAACCCATGCTGTTTACTATTCTGGAGTCCATAGCTCTTCAGTTAGTTGATGAAGTCTTCCTCAATCAGTGACTCCATCAGCTTCCCTACAATCAGTGATGAAAGTGAACAGGAACTCAGTTCCTGTACATTTTTTGCAGCAGGAACACAGTTCCTGTACTTCTTCCCACTGACACTAGAACTGAAATTCTTAAACCAGCAACATAATGACAGTTTCTGGGCCCCTGACCTGAAATCAGGGTTTCCATAACAACATCTGACTTGTACAACAATGCTGTTTTGCTATAAATACTTCAATATCTCTAACTGAATCTGATAGAGTCTAAACAAATAGACGTGTCTTGACATGGCTATCCTTCAGATTGAGGATATTCATTCTGCATTTCACAATTGCCAGTGCCTGAGTTCCTGTACTTCTTGTCTACTGCTTGCACCACTGCCTACAATGGAGGTCAGACAGACAGGTCTGTAATTTCCCACTTATTCCTTGTCCCCACCCTTATGAAGTGGATCATCCGGCACCCTCCAGTCCTTTAGAACTACCCCTTTCCATAGTGTATAGATGAATAGTTGTACCAGGGGCTCATCAAGTTCTGTAGCCAGTTGCCTGAGAATCTATGGATGCAACTAATCTGGTCCCGGGGCTTTATCTAGTTTTAGGGCCACCAGCCTTTTTTGGATCCTGTTGCTTGTAAATAGTGGCTGCCTCATCTCCAGGACCTTCTTATCTACTGCTTTGATGCTACTCTCAGGCTAGGGCCTGCCTTTCTACCTGGTGAAAACTGAACAAAAATAGTCATTAAGGATAGCAGCCTTGTGCTCATCATGTTCTTACTCAATTTCCAACCCATTTTTATGTTTGCTTGAGCGCATGCGCAAGAAACATATTGCATCAGCTTGCTGTGGTAGCGAGTTGTGGAGGTGCAGCAGTGTTGTGGTGAATGCCAACTGTCCATTTTGGGGCTGGTCTCTGTGGCACCAATACAGGAGCATGCTGTCCATGACCACAGTATTGTAGCATGCCACCAACTTGAAAGAAACTCGCCACTGCGATCAGGGAGCACCCCGACATTAACAAGCAGCTGATTTTGCTGCTGGGGTGGTCCCTGATTCCAGCGGCAAATCACAGTTTGCCTTGCCTGGTGTCCTATTTCAACAAACATGGCGGCAGCTATCGCTGTCTGCCGCTCGCAGTCCCCAGCAAGCCGACTTTGTGGGGTGGCCAATCCCTCTGTTGGCATGCCCCCTCTCCAGTTCATTTGCCGATGAGGGAGCCCAATCCCCATCAGCATATGTGCCCCATTCCTGTGTTTGTGTGCTGAGGGGGGTGCCCAGTCCCCCTCTGCATCATCCCCCCAGACACACTTGCCAACGGGGTGCCCAATCCCCTGTTGACATGTTTAACACCCCCCCTTCATGTCAGCATTTTCCTGCCCCATTGTGTGCCACACTGGGAGCCCACCCCAGTGTGGCAAACATGACCCTCAATGATAGGACACACTGGGAGCCAACCCCAGTGTGTGTGGAAAGGGAATAACGGTCTGCAGTTTTTTTTCCAAACCTGAAACAAGAAAATGGTCCTCGCTGTCTGTAGCACCCTCCCCCAACCCACACCCACCCTCTGCACTCCCCACCTCCCAACACCCCTCACCCCATACTTAACTCCAGACCCCAGCATGATGATCTTCAGCGGACTGGGAACATGTGTGCACTCTTCAAAGCCAACTGTGAACTGAAGAAATGCCGGTAAGCTGTATAATGGCATAAATAGGGTTTTTTCAACTTATGTGGATATCTCAGCCATTTTTATGAATTTTGGCACCACATTTTCAACATGGGGGTTTTTGGACCCCATCTCCTGAATTCAGTGACTGTCATCTGGTTATTAGGTTCCTTAAGGTAATTTCACGGTCACTGCGCGGAATCACCTTTTGGGACTGATTAACAAAATGACAGTGTCACTGTTCATGAGGTGGGCTCTCAAAAAGCCTATATTGCAAATTTGGTGAAAAAATTCCAAAAAATGACTGTTATGAGCGTGCATTGTGCAGTTTCCATGCACACTCGTAACTTCGTGAATTTGTAATATTTTAACTCCAGATTTTCAACATTAGCATTTTTTTACACCTCCTTATGAATAGTACAGCTGTTATTTTTCATATCCTGGCTGAAATGTGTTTTCGCACTTCTGGCGCAGAATAGCATGGTCGCTGTGGGAAATCAGTGTTCAGACAGAATACAAAAATCACAGTGACACTGTTCATGAGCAGAGGTCCCAAAATGTCTATGTTGAAAATTTGGTGACAAAAGTCCATAAAATGACTATGTAACGAGCGTGCATTGTGCAGTTTCCACGCACACTCGTAACTTTGAGAATTTGTAGTATTTACACTCAAGATTTTCAACATTGTCAATTTTGCATACCTCCTTATGAACAATACAGCTGTCATTTTTCACATCCTGCCCTAAATGTGTTTTCGAACATCTGTAGTACAATGGCGTGGTTGCTGTGGGAAATCAACATTCTGGACAGATTAAGAAAATCATAGAGACAGTGTTCATAAGCATAGGTCACAAAATGCCTATGTTGAAAATTTGGTGAAATAATTCCACTAAATGACTATATTACAAGTGTGCATTGTGCTGTTTCCACGTATGCCTGAATGTTCGAGCATTTTTAATATTTTCACTCCAGATTTTCAACACTGCCATCTCTTCACACCTCCCTATGAATGGTACAGCTGTCATTTTTCACATCCTGCCCAAACTGTGTTTTTGCACATCTGGCGCAGAATGGCATGGTCACTGTGAGACATCAGTGTTCAGGACAGATTAACAAAATCACAGTGCCACTGCTCATGAGCAGAGGTCCCAAATGCTTTCATAAGGTGGGGGTCACAAAAAAGCCACATTGAAAATTTGTAGTGCAAATACCAACAAACACCCTGAGTGTTAGGGTTTCTAACCATAATGTCCCACCCTGTACAGACTGACAGGTGTCAGGGTTGTGCCTTTGGATTGCCAGCTATAATGCTTACGCCATTCCGCCCCACCCCCACCCTGAAGCCAGTGACAGGCATCGAGGGATGCCTTCCACTCTTGGCCCCAGAGTTCACCCCATTCTCCTATGCTGCACCCATTTCTGTGTATGTCCTTTTAAAATGGGGTGACTATAAAGCTGAACACCCCAAGGCACACCTCAACACTTGTCGGTGTCTGCTGGATAGGGTGAGGTGAAATGCCCTGAGCGTTATGGGCGATGACCCAAAGGCACACCCCAATGCCTGTCCATCTCTACAGGGTGGAGGTGGGGTTGGCATGAGTTCAATACTTCACTGCCATTCCTATCTGCATCTATCTGACTCCTGCATGTCCAATGCTAATATCAGCAAGCAAGCATTCGGCATTGACAAATGCTTGTTCTGTAACCTTGACTTGGTTCTCCTTAATTTCCTGCTGAAATTCTCTGTGAACCTTTAATTGTTCCATCTCTGTCTGTTGTTCCCTTGCATTATCTTTCGGTACCTCGTGAGTGATATTTTCTTCATCATGTGTACTATTATCTGCTGTATGATGTTCCAAAGTCATCCATTTTATTAACGAGCTTACAGTATTAGAAATAAAAAAAAAAGTGTTAGTGTTTGAAATAAAAGAAAAAATTCCCATTACCATAAGGTTAAGCATGAACAGATTATATTTCAATTGTAGTACACAATGTAAACCACATAACAGAAACATAGAATTTGTCAGCAGATAAGGACCACTTAGCCCACCTAGTCTGCCCATTATTTCCTACCTACAGTATCACTGCAGATCCTACTTGATCTCTGGTTCTTTCTCCCTCCCCCCCTTCTTTTCCACTACAATTCTCTTATGCCTCTTCCAAACTTTCTTGAACCCTTCTACTGTTTTTGCCCCTACCACTTTGACTGGTGAACTGTTCCAGGAATCCACCACTCTTTCTGTGAAGCAGAACTTTCTTATATCTCTCCTAAATTTACCCCCTCCAGCTTCATATCATGTCTCCTTGTTCTTTTTTTGTGTGATGGTTTTATCCCCTACATGCCCCAATGTCCCCCACTCCTTCAGGCTGCCAAGTTCCCTGACTTTACCCCATCTGTCCCTGCTCGAGCCACTCCTCAGTCCCACATCACAGCCAGCCTTGAAGTATTCTGGCATAACCCTTCGCCGGGTGGGTCTCCCTCCTCCGAGGGGAAGACACTGGGAGAGGGCATGCCACTGCACTCTTATTAGGTTCGGGGTGCTGCTGAGACTGAGAGAGGGCTCCCTAGAGGACTCCGGTGGTAGTGGAGAATGGCAGCTGTCATCCAGCGGCCCACTGGAGCCACTTACAGTTTTCTGTTTTTTGTCCCTTCTGCGCCGCTGCTTGTAGTGCCCCCGGTCTCCACCAGGGGCTGCTACAGAGTGAGGCTTGCCACCCAACCCACCCCAGGAGAGTACAGCAGTCCTCCAGATGCTCAATCCTCTCCTTCCCCTGCCAGCCCCTGGCACCCCGAGTCCGTTCCCGAACCCGGGTCACCAGCATGGCTCGAGGTGTGGCGTCCAGCGCCTCAACCCTCTGGCCACTGGGCTGGCCTGTGTCTCCTTGTTCTTGAGCACATTTGTTTCTGAAAAATACTCCCAACATGTGCCTTTTTTACCCCTATAGGTATTTATAGGTCTCTATCATATCCCCCCTTCCTCCTCTCTTCCAGGGTGTACATATTGAGTTCCCTTGCTCTCTCTAATTATAATATGTAATATTATAATATAATTATAATGTACATTATCTTGTTATTGACTGAAATTTAACTAGAACTTATTTACAATAGTTTTATTTAATTATGGTTTATTTACTGAAGTTGAATTTCTCTCTACTTGTTTTTATTGTTTTGTATTTACATAATGTAACTCGCACTGAGACTGAGGGAAAGGGTGTAGTATAACTAAAACTACTATTACAGTACTACTAATATCATGGGTCTCTATTCACGAAAGTGTGTAGAGCTGGCGCGTAAAGGCACGTGCAGCTCCGCACCCTTGGGAGTTCTGTGCAGGGACCGCAATCATGATGCAGTGGTCCCTGCCCAGCTCCCATCTGCGTCCCCGCCCCATGTGTGGAGGTCCACGTGGGCGAGGCTGCAGACCTGGGTCATAAGGTTACCACCTACTCCGGTTTTTGACCGAATGATTCGGTTTTCTAGGTCCAGATTCGGTCCTCCTGTTTTCACCATTGCAAATTCGGTTTTTATGGTAGGTCAAGCAGCACCTGTTAGATTCCCCACTAACTGTTTAATTTTCTTCTCATCTGACTGTAAGCAAGTGTCTGACATTTTAGTGTGATTGCTTGCTTGCAGTGCATGCTAATCAGGAAGTGCCTTCAAGAGCAGGGCACTTAAACAGCCAAATGTGCCCCTGTCTGCTCAGTTGTCACCTCTAACTTCACACCAGCAAATTGGAAGATTATTCACAGGAAGGGTAAACAATACCACCTTAATTTTTCTGAAACCAGACAGGCACCACATTAGGGTAGCTTCCTGTCCCAGTATGGACTGTACAATGTGTTTCAGAAACTCTACTTGCTAATCCAGTTTTATTCAGAGGTAGTACTTTTTCAGTCATTTTGAACGCTCACATGCTTGTAAAACAGATTCTGTTAAATCCTTCACCATTTTACTTGCATGGTCAGATTACAAACAAATTCTGATGTCATGCAGACCTTTGTTTGTATACCAGTCAGTCTGAAAGGTGTAAAGTAGGGCTATTGAGACCATTAGCAGCAAATCAAACTAATCCTTTCCAGGCTGCATTGTGAGTATGGTCTTTGACTGCTGTGATAAGGAATACTTTTATACCTTTAAATGTTCACCATTTTTTCTTTTAGGATCTGTCCTATATTTTAATATATGTTACCCCTTTTGTTGTTAAATTAATAAGCTAATATTTTATTTCATTTCTAGCAATACTATGCCTCTCTCTCCTCAGTGGTTATTGTTGTCAATTTTCACACTACCTGGATATTCCAGGAAGACCAATCCAGGCCTTTCAGATGAACAGCACAGACTAATGTGGCTAATGTCATGCTAAGCTACGGAAATGAGAAAAGGAAGAGAGAGAGCAGTAGTTTATGAGAGGATAGGAACACAATCTAGATTTGATGGCACTGCAAATTTAGGCAATTTATCAAACATTTTTCAAAACATTATTTTTTTTACCATAAGAGAGACACACTAAGCTAAAGCTTGTTTACAGGTGCAACCTGATAGCACAAGGGAATTAAGTGGTTTCCATAGGGTCACAAAGTATGCAAGTTTGGGCTGTAGGATTCAAACCCTGGTCTCCAGAATTGCAGCTCAGAGCTTTAAACCACTACACTATACTGCCTCCATGCTACATATCACATATCATGCCATCTGCTATGTATGACTGACATGGAAAACAAAATGGGGTATTTAACAGCATATAATAGTTCCTACCACTTTTAAAAACTTCTCTGACATTACAATAACTTCAGAGTAGGAGCAATGGGGACAGTAGCACATCTTAAAATGGCAGATGATATTTTTAATTATATCTCGTCCACCATTACTGGTGTAGTTTATTTATTTATTGAAAGAGTTTTACCAGAAAAGGCCACCTGTTCCAAACTAGATTTGTTAACTAAGCTGTGTACACCAGATGGAAAGTCCCCTGAACCCCCTCTCTAACCCCCACCAAATGTTAACACACGCTGAAATTTAAAATATTTAAATCTAAATAAAAAAAAACCAAAATAATAATCATGATGTAATTTAAAGAAGTTGTACACAATGTTATATCAGCAGCAATTCTGAATAAATCAAGTGAATCAGAGTCCAAGCGATGCCCTCATTTGTCATAAAAGGGGCGGGGTTAGGGGGTGTGGTTTAGTATTCGGATTTCATCTCATCCAAAGGTGGCAACCCTACTGGGTCAGTGGCCAATCATCTGCCCTGCCTGGGTCCACAGTGGATCCCTTGTGCCAGTAAGGTTCCATCTTGCTGGGGGTGTGTGCAGAGTGCCCAGCAAGCTGCCGGGGGGCATATGCAGTTCACCCACCCCTGGCCCGACCTCAGTCCCTGACACCTGCAGGAACATCCAGAGGGGGTCTGATGACTCCCCACCTGCACCAGCAGGTCAGGTGGTGTCAGTTGGAGGGGGCACATATCTGGTACAGCTGCCCTCCAGATGAGTAGCTGCCAGCCCCCATGTATGGCACTCTGCACCTTTGTGAATGGTGTGGAGTGCTAGTATGCCCCCCCAGAGAAACCCCGGCCCTCCCACACTCTGAGCCCTGCACTCAACGGGGATCCAGTGCGGAGGGGGGCATACATGCTTCCTGCATGCTGCTGAGGGGGCACAGTGGGTGTGAACAGGTGCAGAGTGGCTACACACCCAAGTTATATGATGCGTAGCCACCCTGACCTGTTCATGAATAGGGCCCATGGATTCCAAAAGAAAATAAATTAACTATATTGTATCTTACCGTGGCTACCTTTGTTCGTGGCTGCTTTGGTGTCTTCTTCTTATCCATGGATTTCCTACATTTGCATTTATTTGGTCTTTCAAAGTTCTCCTTCCCTGCTGCAGCAGACAGCCCGGTCATAGATAGTATCTTATTTGCCAGGCCAAGATTTTTTCCTAGTGGCTGAGATGCTACCTCATGTGAGCTCCTTCTGAAGAAAACAATCTTGTACATGGTACAATAGACTGATGATACAGAATTGATAATTCTTTAAAAAATGTACAGTACAGTTGGTCTTATGACACTTTTTTAGGCCTTATGTAGGTTGAGCACAGACTGAATCTAGTGATGTGGCCCATGGCATGAACACGTCATAGGTACATTCCTATATCACATTGGACCACAGGTGAAGTGATGGAGTACCCTTTGATGTTTCCAAATAAATGATGCACTTCCACAGCTGGGCATTCCTGTGCTGTAATCACATCTGCCGCTGACAATAGTGAAGATTAATGCAGTTAGGAGGATGAAGGCTGAAGGTAAAGGCATCAGGAAGATTCAAGTGTTTCTGAAGAGCACTGTGATCTACAGATACTGGGCTGAGGTGACACTTGAAATGCCATGCCCCAGCACTGTGTGCCCTGCAGCCTACCATCAGCAACAGATGCACACCTGTATAACACTGTCACTCACCTCTATATATGATATACAGTACACTGTGTTATTAGAAAAATACATAACTGTAGTTTAATGGCCCTCTGCTGTCTTTGGTTTGTATCTTATTTGCCTGACAGTAATGCTTTATCTGCACACAGTGAAACAGTGCTACTTGTGGACAACATGCTAAATGAGGATGATTCAACCACTGCAAGGGGGAAACTGTGGAATGTCTGGCTGCTGAAAATAAGGTTGTGGCATATGTCTCCTCTGTAAAGAGAATGAACCACCAGATGGGATGGACATACAGGTGGGCACAGTAAAGCCACCCCAAAAAAGGTGATTATCATGATAACATTTTATCTTTTATCACATACAGTTTCGTGTCATAATCCCTCTTTTGTCTCCTAAAGGTTTTGCCCCATGATGCGGGATGTGAACAAATGGAAGCAACCTGAGCAAGCCTGGACATGGCTCGAGAACAATGAGACATTTCATGACGTCACTTTTTCAGATGAGATGACAGTATTTTGGAGCAGTTTGCTTCTATGGCATTTTATTACATGGGCAGGGACTCCATGAAGCCAAAGCCAAAACATCCTCTAAAGCTTCATGTCTGGGGCTTCATATACAACCCTGGGCATGGCCCACTGTGCATTTTGGAGGGTTATTGGTGCTAATATGTAGGAGACAAACCCTTAAGACAAGTACTGTCTCATATTATTAACTGTGCCACTTTACCTGCACTTGCTTTATGCCCACAGGAACCATGGATGGTGAATTCTTCAGGGAAAATATAATTGTAGGAGCAGTGAAGCAACACGTAAGGAAGAAATATCTTGATGGACATTGATTGTTTCAAGACAATGGCCCTAAAAATACTGCATCAACATCAGCTATTGCAGCTACTGGAATCAATTGGGCCAGGACACCACCTGAGTAAGTACTGCACAGCAGCCACACTAAAAAAGCTGCCCATCACATAGTTTTTATTTTTTTATTTGGTCCACTAACTCTCCAGATATGAATCCAATTGAGACGAAGCGGCATGCAATGAAAACATTTATCGGGGGGGGGGACATAGCTAAAACAGGAACTCATTGATGCTATTTTGGAAGATGTTAAAGAGAAGACACTGTAGATGATACATTGCAAACTTGTATAAAGTGTTGCCAGTCATAGTTGTCAGGCAGTGCCATGTTACAGGAATGTGAATCACGTACAGTACAGTACTGTATTCATTGCAGAGTAGTCATGAACTGTATTTGTTGCATGGATTATTTTTTGTTTGCAAATTTGTTTTGTACTCTACAGTATGTGCTATAATGACTGACATTGGGGTGTATGGATCTGTGAATATGTTTTCTGCCAGAGTGAATTGTTAAAATATACCCCATACTGTATTGCACTATATGTAAAAATGTATTACAATGTGAAATATTTCAATAACTGCCCCCCTCACCAATAGCATTCAGTAAACTGTAATTTGTATAAAACACAGGAGTGAGACAACATTTCATTAAGTGGTCCCTGAAGGAAGGGGGACACTTCCAAGGTCATGGTTCCACAGAGATTTCTGCCGCTGGTGTTTTTTTTCTCTCCTGAGTGCCTTGATGTTGTGAAATGGCACTGTCTTGTAAAAATGTGCAGCACTTTTTCCTTAAGATCCTAATATATGTTCTATAGTTCATAGACAAAACACAAGTCACAAAGATATTTCCATACACAAGTCACACATTGCGCAAGTAAGCATAAGCAGCAAACTAGAGTACATCACACATACACTAAACAGATCTTCAAACTGTGTGGTGGCCACCTTTCATTAAGTGTTCCCAGAGGAAGGGTGTCACATACTGTGCAAGTAATCATAAGCAGCAGACTAGAGTATAGTACATCACAGGTAGACTAAACAGATGTGGAATTACACTGCCTGTCCATAATGTACTGCATTGTCTAAAACAAGAACACACGTACAGGGAGGGCTAAAGTCCATGGTTCAATGTGGGAGAATAGTTCCTCCCACATCCCAAACAGGGGAAAGGGGAGATTGTTTAATTAGGAAAGGCAGACTAAGCCAAAGCTTGTTTCCAGGTGTGACTTGGGAGCACAAGGATGTTAAGTGACTTGCTCAGGATCACACAGTATGCAAGTGGGGGCTCTGGGATTCAAACTCGGGTCTCCAGGTTTGCAGCTTAGAGCCTTAAATCACTACACTATCCAGCCTGTCCCAACAGCCAACACTTAGAGTGTTTCCAAACACCCACTATCCTCTCCAGCCTTTTCTGGCACTCTGCTCACTTTTTTGCGCTGGGCCTTCTATTCCCTATATGCTAACTGTCTTATCTACAAAGGGTGGAAACAGAGAAAGACAAAAGTTTTACAAGTATGCACACACACTATGTTAGTCACCAAACATTGAAAGTAATTTATTCATCTGTTAGGAGCACACACTAGATATTGCCAACCCTGTTAGAATAATTGCAGTAGTAGTCTAATTTGGAGTTTCCAGCCACCAACAAACAGATTGTCACCTTGCCACCATGACAACATCACAATGCAATATAAAGTAGTTGTTACCTCATTCAGATCTTAATGACTGGCTCACAGACCTGTGAAATGAGTGAATAGGGGAAGGGAGCCCACAGGCAGGACACAATTTTGCTTTTGGACAAGTTAAAGGTTGAATTTCAGCAGGAGCAGAGAGAAAATGCAGTCTCCGATGCAATATTGTTTTGCTACGTAATGGTTTTTGCCATAAAATACACTTCATAAAATTTAGATCAGACCCAAAGTATAGTACAGTACTGTGTGGATCATCAGTGGAGTGGAGGGAGTCAAGTCATGCCTAGATGAAATACTGTACCTGTACCCTTATGCACCTATTCATAAAAGTGATGTGGATAGGACAGTTAATAATTACATTCACCCAATGTCCCAGAACCAAAAATGGGCAAAGATTGAATACTGCAGCTATTAAGATGAAGTTAGTGTATGAACACACTCTGAGACACTCCTCTAGGAAAGATAAATCACAGGAACAAAAAATAAAACACACTGCACACTAGTTGTTTTAATGGCTTAAGCAAGACTGCCAATGCCTCCAAGTCACTTTTTGGTTGAGTTCTTTGGCCCAGAGGGGTGAGTGTTCATTGCACCCACTGAATGTGAGTGGGTTAAGACTTTCACCAAAGTGCAGCACAAGCACATTTGAATATATTTGTAATACTGTACATATAACATGCATGTAAATAGGCAGTGCAATGCTTAGAACTAAAAAAAGTAATGTTCAGTCTTGTATCATTACAGGATGCACAGTGTTTGACAGTGGTCCCAAAGGACATCCCAAGAGGAGGGAGGTCAGTTGGACATGGACAGCACCAGCCAGTGCTGGCAGATGACACACTGTTGCCACCAGCACTGACCAAGAAGGTGACCACTATGTGGACCCCTGTGACAGGGAGTGGCATGTTGTAGAGCACCAAGTGAGTACTGACAATAATAACATATTATGAGTATGATGAAATGATATTGTCTATGCCCAGTAATAAAAACGCATCTTCACATTCTGTCATTCAAACTGACAAAAATGAATGGGAGTCCTGGATCCTGGGAAGCAACTTGCAAACAAACTGTTACATGTTATAAAGAAATATAAACTAAAACATTAAAAAGAAAATTTTATACAGTATATACAAATATACATATTGTACAAATAAAAAAAAATATATTGACCAGTACCACTAGTATTTGTGTATATTTATTCTGTACAGTATACTCAGTAAAGTGTTTTCAAGGGGTGCATCTGCATGATGTTTTGTAGGCAAAGGTCAGCTACTGTAGAATGTATCCTTATAGCCCCTTCATTTACTTTACAAACATCAAAGGAAAGAACACATTCATGTTCCCCAAGGTGTCCCCTAAATACCACTCCCAAAATGTAAGCAGGTACAAAAAAGGGAAGGTGGTTTTCAGGGGATGCTTTTATGTGATGATTGCCAAGATCCAGGGCAAGTTTTCTGGTTTGAGAGCTAGGCTTCATTTGGCAGACTTCACACAAAACGACTCATATTGTACCTTTGGTGCTTCTGGTTACATTAACTTGAAACTCCAGCTTCGTGTTTCCCAAGGTGTCCCCTAAAGATCTCCCAAAGCACAATTTGGTACAAAAAGGGAAGGGTGTTTTTTTGGGGGTGCTTTTATGTAATAACTGCCAAGATCTAGGGTAAGTTTTCTTGTCTGAGAGCCTGGCTTCATTTGGCAGACTTCACACACAGTCACTCATAACTTTGGCAATTCTACTTCTATTAACTTGAAATTCCAGATTTGTGTTCCCCAATGTGTCCTGAAATTAACCCATGAGTCACAAGTTGGTACACAAAGGAGAAGTTGGTTTTCAGGAGGTGCTTTTATGTGATGACTGCCAACATCGAAGGTTAGTTTTCTGGTATGAGAGACTGGCTTCATTTAGCAGACATTACACAAAATGTCTCATAACTTTGGCATTCCTGCTTACATTAACTTGAAATTCCACATTCATGTTCCCGAAGGTGTACTCTAAATAGCCCCAAAGCACACAGTGGTCCAAAAAAGCAGAAGGTGGTTTTCAGGGGGTGCATTTTTGTGATGAATGCCAAGATCCAGGGTGAGTTTTTTTATCTGAGAGCCTGGCTTCGTTTGGCAGACTTCACACAAAATGATTCATAACTTTGGCATTTCTGCTTATATAAACTTGAACTTCCACATTCATGTTCCCCAATATGTACCCTAAATATCCCTGAAGCACAAGTTGGTACAAAAATGGAAAGGTGGTTTTCAGGGGGATGCTTTTTTGTGATGACTGCCAAGATCCTGGGTAAGTTTGAAGGTCTGAGAGCATGGTTTCATTTGGCAGACATCACATAAAATGTCTCAGCTTTGGCATTTCTGGTTACATTAACTTGCAATTCCAGATTCATGTTTCCCAAGGTGTCCCTGATATACATCCTGAAGCATAGGTTGGCACAGAAAGGGTAAAGTGGTTTACAGGAGGTATTTGCCTGTAATAACTGTCAAGATCCAGGGTGAGTTTTCTGGTCTGAGAGCCTGGCTTTATTTGGCAGACTTCACAAAATGGCTCATGTATTTGGCATTTCTGGTTACATTAACTTAAAATTCCAGACTAATTTCCTGCAAGGTGTCCCCTAAATACACCATGAACCACAGGCAAGTACAAAAAGGGGAACGTGGTTTTAAGGGGAGAGATGCTTTTATGTGATGGCTGCTAAGATCTAGGGCAAATTTTCTGATCTGAGAGCCTGGCTTGGGGTGTTTGTATGTAATGACTGCTAAGATACAGGGCGAGTTTTCTCATCTGAGAGCCTGGATTCATTTAGCAGACTTCATAACATGGCTCATATATTTACTTACGAACATACGAAGAAGACAGCAGATGAAGGCCATTTGGTCTATCATATCTGCTCATGTAGCAGGGTCCACAGCTTGAGCTAATGTCCCTGCCCTCCTCCCTCCCTCCTCCCATCTTCCCTACCCATGATCCTTACCTTTTCCTTATGCCTATCCCAGCCTCTCTTAAAGTTGCCCACTGTCTTCAATAAGATGACCTCTTCTGGCAGCACATTCCAAGTGTCCACCACCCTCTCTGTGAAGAAATGCTTCCTGACCTACCTCCTAAACCTCCCACCCTCCAGCTTAAGACTGTGCCCCCTTGTGTTATGGTTGCCACTCAACTTAGACACTCTCCTTATCAACCTTATTTATCCCTTTCAAGTACTTGAAGGTCCCAATCATGCCCCTGCTCTCTCTCAATATTTGTCATTTCTGGTTATATTAACCTGAAATTCCAGATTAATTTCCTCCAAGGTGTCTCCTAAACATGCCCTGAAGCACAGGCAAGTACAACAAGGGGAATGTGGTTTCCATGGGGAGAGACGCTTTTATGTGATGGCTGTCAAGATCCAGGGTGAATTTTCTGATCTGACAGCCTGGCTTCATTTGGCAGACATTACACAAAATGGCTCATAACTTTGACATTTCTGGTTATATTAACTTGATTAAGTTTACATTCGTGTTCCCCAAGGTGTCCCCTAAATATCTTCCAAAGCACAAGTTGGTGCAAAGAGGGGAAGGTGGTTTTCAGAGGTATTTTATGTGATGACTGATAAGCTCCAGGGCAAGTTTTATGGTCTGAGATCCTGGCTTCATTTGGCAGACATCACGCAAAATTGCTCATATCTTTCGCATTTCTGGTTATAGTAACTTGAAATTCCAGATTTATGTTCCCCAAGGTGTCCCCTAAATATCCCAAGCACAAGTTGGTATGAAAGAGGAAGGTGTTTTTTGGGGGTGCTTTTATGTGATGCCTGCCAAGGTCCAAGGTGACTTTCATAGTCACTCGCCCATTTGATAATGTGAATGCACTGCTAGGCCACCTAGAGATGGAAAATGAGACAGCATGTAAGTATCAGCATCTCTGCAGCCAAAACAGTTATTGAGTCACTGGCTGCCACTAAATGATGTAATAACACGTGCTGCATGAAATGGTAGAACACAACATAGCACTGGCCACAACTGTATATTGGGCAAGATGTGCCTCTTTGCAGATGACACAAAAGTTTGTGGCAGGGTGGATAGTACAGGGAGGAAGGAGTTACAGAGAGATATGGGAAGACTGATGAGAGATGGTCAAAAGCATGGCAACTGAAATTCAATGTCTAACATTTTAAAGCTGAGGGGGTTACTTCCTCATGGCCCTTGGTGGTCTTCTACTACTACTACTACTACTACTCCAAACCTAGGATCCTAGATAACTATCATCTGATTGCCATCCTGTCTGCTATCGATAAGCTTCTTGAGAAAGTTGTGGAGGGGCAACTCACGGATTATATCCAGTCTCATGAGCTATTGTATCCCTCGCAGCATGGCTTTCTTAAAGGGCATAGTACAACCTCTGCTCTAGTCACTGTCACTTCTGGGATAAGGGCTACTGTGGATCAGGGCAGACTCTCTGGAGCCATCTTTACTGATCTCTCTAAGGCCTTTGACCTAGTTGACCATGCCTTGCTATGCACTCAGCTTAGGACATTGGGCCTGTCCCCGCCTGCACTCAGTTGGTTTCACAATTATCTTCAGGGCAGGCAGCAACTTACCAAGTATAGTAAGGTGCTCTTGGACACCACCGCTGTGTCATCAGGGGTTCCCAAGGGGTCAGTCCTCGGGCCCCTGCTGTTCTCCATATTCGTCAATGACCTTCCCTCCTCAAGTGTCTCTTGCAAGGCCATCCCGTATGCTGATGACCTTGTTACTCTCACTCTTGCCCGGGACATTGGGGTAATTAACCACCAATTGAGTGAGGATTTCATAAGTATCCAGTCCTGGATATCGTCTCACAAGCTTGTCCTAAATCTTAGAAAGACTCAGGCCATGCTGTTTGGATCCCAGGTTAAGTTAAAGGCCTCCTTTGTCCCTCTGTGCATCTCAGGTATTGATGGTGTTCCAGTGCTCATCACTGAGTCTGTCAAATATCTTGGGATGAACCATATCCACAATATGTGTTGAGCTGTTAACTGGAAATTGGGTCTGGCTTACAGGGCGAGGAATAATCTTACCTCGGCTGCTTGCCTTGCATTGGTCAGAGGAGTGTTTCTGCCATCTCTATGCTATGGGCTCCTTTTGTTTGCCCGTACTACCAAGGTCCACCTCACTAGGTGGACTGTAGCCTACAATAACATCCTGCTGTTTTGCTCTTGCAGCCCCTCATCTTACTCACCATTGTGGTCTGTATAGCAAGCTAAACTGGCTCTCCGCATCCAACTACATGAACTTTGTCTTGGGCTGCTTCAAGGGAAAGGTTCTGGGCACTGGCACTCCCCCTGGATTGGCAGAGCTTCTTATGCCTGCTGTCTACACTCCCTACTCCCTAAGGTCCATGGGCCCTGCTATCCTTAAGGTTCCTGTGACGTGTACCCAAATGGGGGACAGGGATTTTGTATCCTCTGCCCGAGACTATGGAACTCCTTTCCTGTCCAGGACAGGTCTTCCCCTTCCCAGGCGTGTATACGAACCTCCTTCTGGAAGCACTTGAAGCTCTCCTCAGTATGTGACTGTCACAGACCTCCCTGAGTACCCTGGTCCCTGCACTGTACTCAAGCACATTATCTCCTGTACTTGGCTCTGGCCCTGCTGTTGTTACCTGCCCACCTGAGTGTGGCCCTGTGTAAATTATGTATATTGTGTATATTCTGCATATTTTTTTTGCTAGGAATATTGCTTTAGAAACTCTGTGCTGTTACATGTTTACATTTGATCGTGTCCACTGCTATAATCTGAGTTATCCCACTATGTGTGTTATATTTCTCCTGACTTCAGTGTATCTGCCCTACTTGCTTCAGTTTGTACTCTGTACGTTCTTTTTATTCTCTTGTACTCTCCTTGGTCATACCTGAAAACAGGCATATGTTTTATCTAGTGTACTTACCTGGTTAACAAAAGCTAAATAAATAAATGGTGCAGTAGTGAGCAGCCCTTCAGAAGCATTACATTATTAAAGAGGAGGATACCTCCTATCAAATATGAGCACTGAAACTGACATGACTTGACAAGTCAACATATATATTGAGCATAACAAGCTTACAGCCTCACCTATTAGGTGTGTTTGCACCATAAAATTCAGATACTTCTAGGCCACCAAGGGCCCTAAGGAAGTGGTCCCCTCAGCAATGAAACATTGGATGTGGAATACTGGTGGCAAGTTTGAATACTAAAAATTAAAAAAATTACTTTCCAAACATTACAGGAGTTTTGAATCTTAGTCTACCCACAGGAGTTTGCCTTGATTTCTCAGTGCAACACAGGCAAGACTCCTCCAAACAGCTTTGAACATTTGGCCATTAACTAGGCCAGGAGAGTATCCAGGACCCACCCCTCTTTCAAAACAACTGAGATTCAATGACAAGAAGTACAAGGCAGTGGACAAAGGGAGAAGGGAGAAGGAACCCACAGACAGATTACTGGATGAGAGGGGTTACGCTGGCCACTACCACTGAGGAAAGGGACCTACGAGTCATTATCATTGACTCCCTCAAACAAACCAGTCAGTGTAATAAGGCCTACAGTGAGGCAACAAGGATACTGGGATGCATTGGTAGTGGTTTCAACAGTAGTAGAAAGGAAGTGGTATCATCCCTGCATAGGTCACTGGTGAGGCTCCATCTAGTGTATTGTGCACTCGTCTAGAGTCCACACCTAAGAAAGAACTGGGATAGACAAGAGTTGGTGCAGCGAAGGGTCACCAGGGTAGATCCTGTGAGGAGCAGCTAGATGCCCTGAACATGTATTCACTGGAGGACAGAAGGGAAATGGGTGACATGATACAGAAAACTGGAGTTCATTTAGTAAGTAAAACTTACATGTAGTAGTCCAACCTGCTCTAAAAGGAGAATGGGGTTCCTAGATACATGGTTTCTGGTGACATGATGGAGACCTACAAGTTCTTAAGAAGAATAATACTGTACAGTGAAGTGAACTGTTAGGACCTATTGAACAGGAATAGGGGAGCAACAACAAGGGGGCATGAATGGAAGCTGGTAGGGAGAAAGTTCAGGAGTGATGTGAGGAAGTTCGACTTCACTGAGAGGGTGATTGAGTCATGGAGCAGTCTTCCAGCAGAGGTGGTGGGGGAAGGGACTATAAATAGGATAAAGTACAGCTGGGACAGGTTAAGGGGACTGGTAGTCCACCGAAAGAAAATAGGGTGGTGAGAGATTTAAGGGGAAGAGCTGGGGGTAGAAACCCTATCAGGGCATAAGGTCAGGGGGTGAGGTGGGGTTACCTGTTCAGGCAGCCTGTACAGACCCTTGGTCTTTTCTGCTGGCTGTGTCTGTGTTTCTGTTAGGTAGCACAAAGCAGAACATTGTCATCAGTAGATAAAGAGAAGCAATAACCCCTCTATACAAGGCATATGAAAGATCTCATCTGGAGTACTGCTGGCTCTTCTGAACCCCATATTGCAGGAAAGATGTGGGCTAGGGATATTCAGATTTCCCAAAATCTGATCTGATTGAACTTTTCTGGATTTTGGAAATTCTAATACAATTCCATTCTAATTTTGTTTTACCAACATCAGAAATGGAATCCGAAATCCATAAAATCCAATTCCTAATCCAAAATCCTGAAGTACAAATCCTAACTAAACAACACTAACATAAGAAAACGCCAGCAGAAACAGGTCTCACAGTCTATCAAGTTTGCCCAGTTGTGTAGCTAGCCCTCAACTTGCAGCTGCCCCGCCCTCCCACCCTCACTAAAATAAATTAAGCAGGAACAAACACTAAAAAAGCTTTACGATCACAAATGCAAATACTAATTACTTAGTACTTACCTTATCCATTCTTAAGTAATGACCTAGCTTATGCTCCTCCAGTTGCCAAAGCCTGAAGTTTTTTCCACCTGTTTTTCATTTTTTGATGCTAAACTTTGCAGCCAGGGGTCATCTTCGTATATCTTTGCATAATGAACAGACATACTGTATAACACTGAGGAACATTATTTGGAAGCCAGCCTTAGCAACAGCCGATGGCACTTCCAGTGTGCATTGCTTATGGTGACATATGAACCAGTCTGTAAGTGGCGAGGCGAATGGTGATCTGACTTGTGCCTCTGAGGCAGGCTAAGTTGGTTAGACAGGTGTCTCGTTTTCGGTAATGCACTCACCAGTCATATCACTCTGGAGAAATTGTTGTTGTTGGCTTTCATGCTGGCATCTCAGGAAGGCATACTGGGTCAAAGAGGAGACTAGTTTTCATAATTTGAAACTGCAGAAAAGGGGAGACACAGGTGGAGGAAAGAAGATTTAGTGACAGGAGCAAAATGACTAGAGATGTGCGTAGTTGGGAAACTCCACTCTGTAGATTAATTTATAGATTTGTCTCAATTCTCTGAGTTAATCCATGGTGCAAAGTCCAGCTTTGTGCAAAACTGATAACTCCATGAAATGGAGAGCTTAGCAACTCCGCCGGCAGAGGCTGGCATAGAAGAAGGTGTTCAAATTAAAACTGTCCTTGGTGTCTAGTGGTCCTCCACTCCCCCCACATTTTGCCTCATGATAATGATCATTCTCTGGTGTCTAGTGGCCCCCATTCACAGCCCAATTATATGATTATTCCCTGGTGTCTAGTGCACCACCCCCCGGCAATCACCAGCCTATGTAAAATAAAAATCTTTCTCTGGTGTCTAGTGGTCCCCCCCACCGATTGCCAGCCTGATGTTAAAGAAAAATCTTTCTTTGTTGTCTACCGGTCTCTCCCTCTCCCACACCCATGCTCGATGTTATTTGTAGTATTCCATGGTGTCCAGTGATCCCTCCCTCACCTGATCACCCACTTGACATAATGTTACAGTTTCTCTGGTGTCCAGTGGTCCCCCCATCCTGATCCCCTGTAGATTTTATACTTCCCTGGTATCTAGCGGATCCCCCTCCCTACCCTCAATCCCCTATAACAGAAAAAAAGATAGTCCATTCCCTAGTGTCTAGCAGACCCCCCACTCCAGCAGGTAGTGCCCCACCCTGCTCCCCTGACCCTCGAGCAGCAACTGGCAGAGCTCCTTCACACACACGTTGGTTACTGACTTAGCTGTCAATAAATTAGTGCATACTTGTACAAGTACCAGTTCATTCATTGACAGCTCAGTCATCGACCATCCATGGTGGAGAAAGAGTGGAGGTCTGGGCGGTTGCCAGCTCAGGGTCGGCCAGGGGATGTGTGGTGGGCCACACCTGAGCAAGAATCAGCACAGCCTTCGCAAGCACCATGACCAGCAGCCAACTGAGTTGTCATGTCAGTGAATGAGCATGTGCTTTTATGAGTGCACACTCATTCATTGACAATGCAGTCGGTGGCGGCCGTGGTGGAAAGTAGAGGGCTATGCCAGTGCCGGATTGGGGTCTGAGTGGGGGGGGGGTGGTGGGACACTACCTCATGGGATGAGGGGTCTGCTAGACACCAGGGAATGGATTACCTTTTTATTACAGCAGGGGATTGGGGATGGGGGGCTACAGATGCCAAACAATGGTATAACACCTTGGGATTGGAATTGGGCCATTGGACACCAAGGAAACTGTAACATTATGTTGGGTGGGTGACTGGGTGGGGGAGGGACCACTGGACACCAGGGAGTTCTACAAATAACATTGGGCAAGGGTGCAGGTGGGGGAGGGACCGCTAGATGCCAAGGAAAGTTTTTCTTTAACATCAGGTTTGCGATCGGTGGTGGTGGTGGGGAACCACGCGACACCAGGGAAAGATTTTTATTATACATCAGGCCAACGATTGGCAGGCAGGGGGGACCACTAGACAGCAGGGAATAATCATAACATTGGGTGGGCAATGGCGGGGAGACCACTAGACACTAGGGAATGATCATTATCGGGCCGGTGATTGGTGGGGAGACCACTAGACACCAGGGACAGTGTATTACAAAATTTGCCATTGGTAACTTTGCTTTGGTTTGGGTGCTTTTTAGTGCAAAATAACTTATTTTGCACTTAAAAACACCCAAAGCAAGGTGAGGATCTTGCTAAACTCGAACACTGGTCTAAGGAGTGGCAGTTGGGATTTAATGCTAAGAAGTGCAAGGTCATGCACCTCGGAGCAAGAAATCCCAGGACCACCTACTGGTGGGGGGGAGTGCAGGTAACAGCTTCAGAGGAGGAAAGGGACCTTGGGGTAATAGTCACAGGGAACATGAAGGTATCAGTACAATGTAGGAGGGCAGCAGCAAGGACAAATAGGATGCTGGGGTGCATTGCCAGAGGGATCACTTCTAGAAAGGAAGAGGTCATCCTACCCTTGTGTAGATCACTGGTGAGGCCACACTTGGAGTAGTGTGTGCAGTACTGGTGCCCATACCTCAAAAAGAATGTGAGATTACTGGAAGGGGTGCAGCGCAGGGCTACAGAAATGATCATGGGACCGGGGGAGTTGCTGCCTGAGGAAAGATTGAGGGAGCTTAACATGTATTCACTGGAGGAGAGAAGGAAAAAAGGGGACATGATAGAGACCTTTAAGTACTTGAGAGGCATAAACAAAGTCAGAGAGGGAGGATTGTTCCACTTAAAGGGGGGGAATGGTCATTAGGGGGCACAGTCTGAAGTTGGAAGGAAGAAGGTTCAGGAGGGAGATAGGGAGGCACTACTTTACAGAGAGAGTGCTGGTGAGACAGAACACACTGCTGGAGGAGGTAATCAAACTGAGGATAGTGGATAGCTTTAAGCGAGGTTGGGATAGAGTCAAGGGCAGGATTAGTACAAACAAGAACACAAAGGGGGGAAAGACCAGGACATGGGAGGAAGGAAGGGGTTTGGGTGGGGCTGGGGCAGCTGTAGTAATATGATCTAAAAGCTTCACAACTGGGCAGACTTGATAGGTCTATGGGCTTTTTTCTGCCAGCAATTTCGTATGTTCATCGTTACCAATGGCAGATCTTTTAATAAAACAGTAAAATTTTGCAAAATGATTCGCGGAGACAGATTTGGCGACTTCACCAGTAGTTTGCTGTTGAATTAAAACTTCATCATATCTTTAAAATAAAGGCAGCATTCTTTGCCAGGGAAAGAGAAAAATAGACAGGGACACTTACCATTCCATCTGACAGGAGAAGAGGTGTCAAAGCTGGAGTAAAGGAAAGGGGAAATTGTTTAATGAGGGAGGGCACTGTAAGCCGGAGCTTGTTACCAAGTGCGACTTGGGAGCACAAGGAAGTTAAGTGACTTGCTCAGGGTCACACAGTATGCAAGTGGGGGCTGATGGGATTCAAATCCATGACTCAAGGTTTGCAGCTCAGTGCCCTTAACCGCTACTCTATACTGGCTCCTGGAGTAATCTGGAGGCTGGGGCTTTGTACTGGAGGCTGTACACCGTGTCATGGGAGGGGAATCCTCTGTAAATGTTATTACTGAGAATGATTCTACAGTACCTGCAGAAAAGGGAAACACAAGTGGAGAAGTGTTTAGTGCTGTGTGGCAGAGAACACGCTAGAACCTGTTCTTAGGCATGCACAGGTCACCAATTCCTAGAGGAAGGGCAACAACATAGAACATAGAAACATAGAATTTGACGGCAGATAAAGACCTCTTGGCCCACCTAGTCTCCCATTTCCCCTACCTAATGGATAAGCTGCAGATCCAGTTAACCAACAGCCTACTTCCTCCTACCCCCCACTAGAATTGCCATATGTCTGTCCCATGCATTCTTGAATTCCTCCACTGTTTTTGACTCTACAACCTCCCCAGGAAGGCTGTTCCATGTATCCACAACCCTCTCTATGAAGAAATACTTCCTCACATTTACCATCACAGTTGATGAATAAAGTCCCTGATGAGAGATGCTGGTGGGGAGGACATGGTGGTGCTGGGTGTTGGTTTTGATGCTACGCTGGTGCAGCAGAACGCGTTGGAGGATTTCTTTTTTTTTAACTCAGTAAAGGTCTGAAATAATCACATGCCAGTCAAATCTAGAAAAATCAAATTAAATTTGGTTCCTTGGTATACGTCAAAACTAATGAAAATGAAACATGATAAAAATAAAGCCTGGGAAAAGGCACACAAATCACTCAAAGAGGGAGATTGGCAAAATTGTAGGAAATGAAGAAACTTATATGTGTTTAATGTAAGGGAAACCAAAAACAAATATTTTAAAATCAAGTCTTTAGAATCTGTAGGGATTCCAACAAAATTTTGGGGGCTAATTAATGCTTTCAATGGCCAAGCTAAATTTAAAATCCAATTTCATTTATCTGAGGAGGAACTGTTTATGCAAAAATCATCCCTCCCTGATAGATTTAATAAATATTTTGTGGATTCAGGAAACTTTTTTGATACCCCTCTATGCCTTTGTATATCCCTCAAGTCTCCAGTTGCACTGGTGTGCCTCGCTTTGCATTTAAAACAATAGGCCATCGTGAAGTTCAGGAAATCATCCTACAATTAAAAAATAAAGGCAGTTGTGGACCAGATGGCCTGTCGGCTACCATGCTAAAATTTGCAGCAACCTATATAGCTAGGCCATTAGCTTACTTGTTTAATTTCTCTATTGAGATGGGCTAGTTGCCTGGGGGCCGGAAGTTGGCCAGGGTGGTCCCCATTTTTAAGGGGGCGACCCTGGACACCTATCAGACTGCAGGCCCATCTCTCTTTTGCTCATAGTGAGCAAAGTTTTTGAAAAGCTTTTGGTAAGACAACTAATGGAACATTTGGAAGGGAATAAGTTGCGGGACCAGAATCAATCTGGTTTCCGAAAGCAGCATGGGACTGTGATGGCCGTGTCAGTGGTCTTGGATGAGATCGGAACAGCTAGTGATGCCCAATGTTATACTGATACAGTCCTGGTCGATCTCTCCAAGGCCTTCTACACGGTGGATCACCAAATGCTACTGCAAATATTGTGTGAGGTGGGAATGAGCCATATGACTTTGAGGTGGTTACTTTCCTACCTCACTAACAGACGTCAGGTAACAGAAGTAAATGGCACTGAATCTGACTCACTCTTGGTTTTGAGAGGAGTACCTCAAGGTTCTGTTCTGGGCCCTTTATTGTTCCTGGTCCATTTAAAAGATCTTGGAAAACATGTAAGGGCCTCTCATTACCATCTTTATGCTGATGACACTATTTTATACCATTCTGGTTCAACAGTCATGGAAGTTCAAGATAAGCTTAAGGCCAATTTTGACCTTCAGTTATTTTTTGTTGGGTCTAAACTGAAGTTAAACTCCTCCAAAACCAAATCTATGTTGTTCGGGTCAGCCTATAAATTAAAATGGACACCTGATTTAGTAATTTCGGACCGTCAGGATATGATTTTGGAGTCC
Organism: Neoceratodus forsteri; assembly: GCA_016271365.2. Lineage (NCBI taxonomy): Eukaryota > Metazoa > Chordata > Ceratodontiformes > Ceratodontidae > Neoceratodus > Neoceratodus forsteri. The sequence continues at coordinate 174,910,828 of CM028135.1, forward strand.
GTTGATTATTATAAATATCTAGGTTTTTGGTTGGATAGATTAGGTTCTGGGAATACACATGTGGATAACTTAATTTTGCAGGTTAGTAAGCGGGTGGGCTTTCTATTTAGAAACAAGAATTGTTTTGCTCCTGATACCTTGAACCTTATTATTAAGGTCCAGATTTTGCCTTTAATAGATTATGTAGATATTCTATATGATGGTGCAACATGTGAATGGTTGTCCAGTCTTGACACTCTTTATAAGAGGTTAATTAGACTAGTTCTAAAATGTTCCAAACCTATGCACCATTGTGACATATACAAGCAATTAGGGTGACTGTCTCTCCGTAATAGAAGAGACATCCACAAGTGATTATTTGCATATAAATGTGGCTTGGGACTTATTCCAATATATTTAGGGGAATGAATATCTTTCAGAAATTTAGAACCACCTTTGAGAAAATCAGGGGTTAAAGAAATGGTAGTCTCTTTACTAAAAACCAGGCGCTCCCAATCCCTGTTTAGTTACCATGTACCACACTGTTGGAATAGTCTGCCTTTAGAATTTAGAAAACAGACAAGTAGGCCCCCTTCCATTTCTAAACTGAGAAAATATTTGTACTCTTCTCAAAAAGTTTTGTACCTGTTTTCAGTAACTGAGCAAATTGTGTTTGATTGTGTTTTTAAAAATGATGTATTTATTTTGTTATGTATGTATTTATGTAAGGTCACCATTGTAAATAAGTTATATACGCAATGGTTTCAACATTGAATAAACAAACAAAAAACAAACAAAGAAAGGTTTATTTATATTTGTGAATGTTACAGATGTTACAGTGCAATTTAAGATTTCCATAGTACAGTTCACAATAGATATTCTCTGTTCATCCATAAATTATATCAACTTCAAACCTGGTATATTATATTGGACCAATCGTTTATCACACTGTCCAAAGTCCATGACTTGTATGAGATGTTACAGACCTTCACAGTATCTTGATGGTCTTGGCATTGTAATCTGGAAAAAAAAAATTGTAAAGTAACAGGTTCTGACAAACTTAATTCTAAGAAAACCTATTCAGTACAACTTCTCTTATCCCCCCCCCCCACACACACATTTCTAATACTGGTTGGTGACTTATTAGTTAATCACATCTACTATGTTGGTTTAAAATCTAAGATTCCTCTAGGGATCAACTTCTGCTCTTTCATTTTCCCCTAAGGGCCTCTCCCCCGCAGGTCCCTCCACAGTGGCATGCCAGGGGCAACACCTTTTCAAAAATGTTTCCTGTTCTAGTCGAATCGTGTATGTTATTCTTTCCATCCCTTCTATCTCCTCTACTCTACAGGCCCACTGGGTCAGAAATGGGGAATCTGGTGACAGCAACTTTGTGGTAATACATTTCGGGGCAGCCACCCAGAGGATTTGACCTAGGGTCACCACTGTCCTCTTCTTGGAAGATAGAGTTTGAAAACCCATCACCAAGTCTATGAAAGTAAAGGGGAGTGTAAGTTCTGTTATTCTCTATATATAGTTTCATGGATTCGACCATCAAAAGTGTCTAGTTTGGGACATCCCAAAAAAATATGGTAATGTGTGCCTTTGGTTTCACCGCAGAGTCTCCAACAGGCTTCTGTATTCTGTGGGTTAAAATGTTTTGTGATAGTGGGGATCTTGAAAAAATGGGTCAGTATTTTCCAATTATATTCTCTCCAAGTTGGGGAAGATGTCACCTGCCACCCTCTTCTCAGTCTACTTGCCCAATTTGCCTTGGGAATCACTATTCCTCTCTCTGTCATTCCCATTTCCTCCGAATCTCCTCCAGTGGATGGAAAGATGTAGGACATAAAATTTTGTATAGGACAGAAATATATCTAAGTTTGTCTCTTATCCTGATGGCATTATACCAGTAACTCTCTAGGGGCATCATATCCCTCCTGACATTTTGTATGTTATCATTTGTATGGATGAAGTCACGAACGTGTAGATATCTGAAAAAGTCTTCTCTGCGGCAGGAGAAATGTTCTTTGTAATGTGGCAAAAGTAAGACACCCTGCTCTATCTATAGGGTGATAGCAAGTATTTGTCAATGCCAAATGTTGGCTTGCTGGCATTGGCATTGGTAGTACAGGAGTTAGAGAGATGCATAATAGGAATGGCAGTGAAGTATTGAACTGATGCTAACCCACCCCCACGCTGCAGAGACTGACAGGCATTGGGGCGTCCCTTTGGGTGTTGGCCATAGTGCTCATGTCATTTCACCTCTCCTTATCTTGCAGACACTGACAAGTGTTGCTGTGTGCATTGGGGTCTTCGGGCTTTACGCTCACCCCATTCCATAAGGAAATACACTGAGATGGATGCAGTATAGGACAGTGGGGTGAACTTTGGAGCCAAAGCGTCCAAGGCACATCTTGATGATTGCCACTGGCTGCAGGATTGGGGTGGGCATGGAATGGCGTGAGCATTACGTCAGACAATCCCAAGTCGCACCCCTGACACCTCTCAATCTCTACAGGGTAGGGCGTTACGGTTGGAAACCCTAACGTCTGAGGCATTTTCACTCCAATATTTCAACATGGACTTTTTGTGACCCTACCTCATGAACAGTGGCACTATCAGTTTGTTAGCAAAAAGGTGATTTTTACACAGTGACTGTGCCATTTTCGCCACAGGTGCGAAAACACATTTTGCACAGGATGTGAAAAATGACAGCTGTACTTTTCATGAGGAGGTACAAAAGAATGGCAATGTTGAAAATCTGGAGTGAAAATATGAAAAATTGGTGAAGTCATGAGCGTGCATAGAAACTGGGCAATGCATGCCTGTAATGCAATTATTTTGGGGATTTTTTAACCAAATTTTCAGCATAGGCGTTTTGGGACCTCTGCTCATAAACAGTGGCACTGCAATTTTGTTAATCTGTCCCGAAAGTTGATTTCCCACAGTGACTGAGCCAGTGTGCGCCAGATGTGCGAAAACACAGTTTGGGCAGGATGTGAAAAATGACAGCTGTACGTTTCATAAGGAGGTGTGAAAAAATGGCAATGTTGAAAATCTGGAGTGAAATATTAAAAACTGCCAGCTACGAGCATGTGAAACTGCAAAACGCACACTGGGTGAATAACAGTCATCTTTTTGGAATTTTTCACCAAATTTGCAACATAGGGTTTTCTGGGACCCCACCTCATAAACAATGGCACTGTCATTTTGTTAATTGGTCCCAAAAAGTGATGCTGTACAGTGACCACAAAATCACCTTTCGGGACTGAGTAACGAAATGACAGTGCATGTGCTCAAGAGATGGGGTCCCAAGAACCCCATGTTGAAAATCTGGAGCCAAAATTCAAACAAGCATTTGTCAATGCCGAATGTTGTCGTTCTGGCATTAGCTTTGGTAGTGCAGTGCGGGAAAACATTTTGGGCAGGATGTGAAAAATGACAGCTGTACAGTTCATAAGGAGGTGTAAAAAAATGCCAGTGTTGAAAATGTGGCATGTAAATATAGCAAATTTGCGAAGTTACAAGGGTGCGTGGGAAATATGCAATGCACCCTTGGAACACTGCCATTTTATGGGCGTTCGGCACCAAATTTTCAACATAGGCATTTTAGCACCTCTGCTCATGTACAGTGTCACTGTTATTTCCTCAAAGTGTCCCAAGAAGTGATTTTGCACAGTGACCACGCTATTCTGTGCCGGAAGTGCGAAAACACATTTTGGGCAGGATATGTGAAATGAAGGCTGTATTGTTCATCAAGAGGTGTGGAAAAATGGCAATGGTGAAAATCCAGAGTGAAAATATCACAAATGCACAACGGTATGAGCGTGCGTGCAATCTGCCAATGCACGCTCGTAACACAGTCATTTTATGGAGTATCATCACCAAATTTTCAACATAGGCATTCTAGGAGCTCTGCTCATGAACTATGTCACTGTCATTTTCCTAATCTGGCCCAAACACTGATTTCCCACAGCAACTGCGCTATTGTGCCCCGGAAGTGTGGAAACACATTTTGGGCAGGATGTGGAAAATGACAGCTGTACTGTTCACAAGGAGGTGTACAAAAATGACAATGCTGAAAATCTGGCATTAAAATATTGCGAATACATGAAGTTACGAGACTGCATAGCAACTGCGCAATGCACTCTCGTAAAACAGGCATTTGTTGGATTTTTTCCACCAAATTTGGAACATAGGCTTTTTGAGAGGCCACCTCATGAAGACTGGCACTGTCATTTCATTAATGGGTCCTGAAAGGTGATTTCGTGCAGTGACTGAAAAATCACCTTTCGAGGCCGATTAACGACATAACAGTGATAGAATTCATGAGGAGGGGCCCCCAAAACCCCATGTTGAAAATTTGGTGCCAGAATTCCAACAAATGCCTGAGATATGCAACAAAGTTGAAAAAATCCTATTCATTCCATTATATAGCGTACTGGCTTTTCCTCAGTTCGTGGTCGTCTTTGAAGAGTGCAGACATGTTCCCGGTCCACCGAAGATTGTTGTGCTGGACTCCAGAGGTAAGTATGGGGTGAGGGGATATGGGGAAGCAAGGTGCACAGTGGGTAGGTGTGGGTGGGGGCAGAGACTCGAGGACCATTTTTGTTACAGGAAGAAAAAAAAATTACATCAGCGGGACAGTTTTTTTCAGGAACTTGGCACACTGGGGTGGGCTCCAGCATGCCACCTAACTGTTTGGGGGTTGCTGCAGCCAGTGGGGATTGGGCACCCTCATTGGCAGACAATGGAGGGTGAATTATGCTGACAGGGATTGGGCACCCCGTTGTACACAATGACAGCGGGGGATGCAAGAGCCGAGGGGATTGGGCACCCTCCTCGGCACATAAGAAATGTGGGGGCTGATTTATGCTGACGGGGGTGGGCTCCCCATGCACACAATGAAAGTGGGAGGCAAAATCAGGGGATTGGGCACCCCCCTCAGCATATAGTCAATGGGGGGCTGCTGTATGCCGGCGGGGGTAGGCTCCCGTTATCAATTCTGAGCCACAGAAAGCCAGCTGGGGATTGGGCACCCCGAATTCAGCCGTTGCGGCCGCCTGCCATGCTGCTAATGTGGCAGCATGCAGGAAGGGTCTGCTGCATCTGACGAGCTTTGCTCGGATTGCAGCAGACCTTTCCTTAGATGTGCTCACCACATTAGCATGCATGGTGTGGCACTGGCATGCAGGCTGATTGGGGAATGAGGGACGCACCTAATGATGCGTGCCCTGCATTCACCCAACAGTGGCCGCGCCTCCAAATCTGCACTCTCCCAAGATGTTGACTTGCGCACAAGTGTGGCAAGCCAACATAAAAAGTGGTAAGACCCCTACCTTCCCAGTAGGCAAATCTATTATCTAGCTTGGGTGGGAGAAATGATTCCTCATGTCGGGTAAGGGAAAGAGGGCCTAGTGTATTGGGGGTGAGTGAAAGTTTATGGAGACAGAGAAGAATTCTTAGTGAGTGCTTCACCCAAGGGTTTGTCGTGTGTGACCGTATATGAGGGTGTATGACAATAGTTGGTAATGTCCACAAGGCCCCCCCACCAACGTGGCTTCCTCTATTGGGTGCCACCCTGATTCAGTTCTTTGTTTCGCCCAAGTGCATAACTGGGCTCCTTGCACTGCTAAGTAGTAATGGTAAGGATAGGGAAGTCCCAGGCCCCCCTCCTCTCTGGCTGCCCTAAGGATTTTGATTGACAGTCTGGGGCGTTTACTAGCCCAGGCAAAGCTCTGGATGTCTGTATTCAATTTGTTCCAGAAATGATTCGGGATTGGGATTGGAAGAGTTTGAAATAAAAATAACAGTCTCGGAAGGACATTTATCTTCACTGTCTGTATTCTACCATATAGAGATAGTGGCAGTAATTTCCAATATGCCAAATCTACCTGTAGATCATTATAAAGTTTGAGATAATTAATATTAAACAATCTAGATAGATCCACTGAGATTTGGATTCCTAGATATTTAAAGGTTTTTTTTTGGCCCATGTGAATGGGAAGGTCTTTTTAAATTCCGTCATAGGTTTACCGCTGGGAATCATAGTCTCTGATTTATAGAGGTTTATTTTATATCCCCCAGTTCTCCAAAAGTTTGCAACATCTCTAACAGTTGTGGAAGAGAGGTACGGGGTTCACTTAAAAAGAAGAGGGAGTCATCCGCATACAGTGCTAGTTTTTGCACCATTCCCCCGGCCTTTACACTTTCAATTTCTGGGTTAGTGCGAATCCAGATTGTTAGGGGTTCCAGGGACAGCACGAAGGGGAGGATTTCTTGATGCTATGGACTGCTTGCATTGGAGGCTGTCACATACTGTCACTTTGTGGTGCTGGGTGTTGGTTTTGATACTATGCTGGTGCAGGAGAACTTTCTGCTGGAGGAAGATTTTTGCAGACTTGATTGTTCATGCCAAGCTCTCTGCTGGTCTATTTGTTGCAGGAGGATTTTTGGCCAGATGGCTTGTGCTGTGCTTTGCTGGTGCAAGCGGCTGGGGAAAAGGGTTTTTGGCTGGCTGGTTGGTGGCAGTCTCTATGCTGGTGCAAGGGGCCAGCCTGCTGGAGGAGTATTTTTGCTGGCTTGACAGCTGGTGATGGACACTCTGCTGCTGCAAGGGGTCAGGCTGCTGAAGGAAGACTTCTGCTGTCTGGTACCCGTCACTATGCTTATGCAAAAGACCAGGTTGCTTGAGGAGGAGTTTTGCTGTCTCAGTAACAGGTGTGGTGCCAGTCAATACTCTTGTGCAAGAGAATGGGCTGCTGGAGGAGGATTTCTGATGGCTTGCTGACTAGTGCTGGCCACAATGCTGGTGCAAGAGGTTTGGTTGCTGGCGAAGAATTCCTGCTGGATGGCTGGTGTAGGCCATTATGATTGAGCAAGAGGCTGGATTGCTGGAGGAGGACTACGAAGATACAAACTTTGTCAGTAGATAAAGGCCTAGTGGTTTATCAAGTCTGCCTGAATGTGCAGCTAGCACCCCTTATTCTGCAGCTACCCCTCCCCCCTTCCTCCTTGACCCTCCCCCTTGCCCTGTCCCAGCCCCTTTTAAAGCAGTCGACTGTTCTACTGGACACCACTTCTGCCAGTAACAAATGCCACCCAGCTACCACCCTCTCCATAAAGAAGTGTTACCTCATCTCCCTCCTGAACCTTCCTCCCTTCAGTCTCATATCATGGCCCCTGGTGTCCCTCCCCCTCCCTTACTTTGAACAGCCGCTCCATACCTGTCTTGTTTAATCCTTTCGTGTACTTGAAGGTTTCATAGAACATAGAAACATAGAATCTGATGGCAGATAAGGACCTCTTGGCCCACCTAGTCTGCCCATTTCCCCTAACTAATGGATAAGCTACAGATCCTAGTTAACCAACAGCCTACTTCCTCCTACCCCCCGCACTAGAATGTCCTTATGTCTGTCCCATGCATTCTTGAATTCCCCCATTGTTTTTGACTCCACAACCTCCTCAGAAAGGCTGTCCCATGCATTCCCAACCCTCTCCATGAAAAAATACTTCCTCACATTGCCCCTGAGCCTCCCCCCCATCTTCAAATTGTGCCCCCATGTTCTTGTAAATATCTTTTTCTGAAAGATGCTACCCTCCTGGATTTTGTTGATTCTCTTGAGGTACTTGAAAGTTTCATGTCCCCCCTCTCCCTCCTTTCCTCGAGGGTATACATATTAAGATCCTCTAGTCTCTCTTCATATGACTGCTAGTGCACACTCTGCACCATTTTGGTTGCCTTCCTTTGGACAGTTTCCACTCTGTCTATGTATTTGCGGAGATGGGGTCTCCAGAACTGCACTCAGTACTCCAGATGGGATCTCACCAACTGTCTGTACAGAGGGATAACAACTTCCTGTTTTCTACAGGTGTTGCCTTTCCCTATGCATCCCAGTATCCCCCCAGCCCTCCTTACTGCCTTCTCACATTGCTTGCCCACCTTTAGATCATCTGATATAACTAACCTCAGGTCCCGTTCCATTTTTTGTTGTTGTCAGTATCTCAACCCCCATTGTGTACTCTTCCCCTTGGTTTTTGTTTCCCAGGTGCATTACTTTGCACTTCTTTGTGTTGAATCTAAGCTGCCATGTATTTGACTATTCCTCCAACCTCGCCAAGTCCCTTCTTATCCTTTCCACCCCACCTTGTGTATCAACCCTCAAGTTTCAATCATATCCCTCCATCCCTCCTCTCCTCCAGTGAGTACATGCTCAGTTTCCTCAGCCTCCTCTCATATGGTAAGTACCCCAGCCCCTTGATCATCTTTGTCACCCTGTGCTGCAACCCCTCCAGTGACTTAATGTCCCTCTTCAGATACGGACTCCAGTACTGCACGCAATACTCCAGGTGCGGTCTAACTAATGATCTATACAGTGGCAGAATCACCTCCCACTTTCCTCGAGGATATACCCCTTGCAATGCAACCCAGCATTTTGTTGGCCTCTGCAGCTGCCGTCCTACATTGTGCTGAGTTGTTCATTGACCTCGTAATGAACACCCCTGATTCTTCTCTTCCTCTTCTGTCTCAGCTAGCTGCACTCCCCCCAGCTGGTAACTCCCCCTTTGTTTTTTTTTGCCCCAAAATGCAGCACCTTGCACTTTTTGGCATTGAACCCCAGTTGTCAGGTGTCTGACCAGGTTTCCAGCTTTGCCTGATCATCCTGCAACCCCTGCGATCCCCCTAGGTCATCCACCACTGCTCCCATCTTGCTGTCATTACCAAACACACTTGTCTTACTGTTGATGCCCAATGATATGTCTGCAGTGAATATCCCAAACAACACTGGTACCAACACCGAGCCCTGTGGAACACTGCTCGTCACTACCCATGGGGATGAGCGCTCCGCACCCACCACCACTCTCTGTTGTGTTCACTGAAGCCAGTTCCCTACCCATCTCACCAGCTTTGCACCCATCCCTGTGCCTTCTAACTTACTTCCCAGGCTCCCATGCAGCACCGAGTCAAATGCCTTACTGAAGTCCAGGTACAGGACATCCACTGCATGGCCCCCATCCAATTGCCTAGTTACCCAGGGTACCCAGTTAGAATAGCATTACCAGAATAGCACCACACAATACGGCGCTAGTCTGGTAAGCGCTCTCACGGACAGCAACTAAGGATTTACAGCGCTTGCTATAAGCGCTCCCCTGGCCACTGTCCGTAGTCCTGAAGAGAGGACAAGGGCAACAGTGATCAGGTTGCTGACTGAGCTGCTCCCGTGGTGTGGAAGGCTGAGGCATGGAGCAGCTCGGCCGGTGGGAATGGAGACCAGGGTTCTAATCCCAGTCTCATGAATTTGGGCAGCAGTGGGACTTGTTTTTTTATTTTTTTGCAGGGCCATGGAAACACTTTTCCATGGCCCCACACATTTTAACTTTCCCTACAATCTGCTTCCCACCCCTGGAGTGAGCTATAAGTCTGTAAGTCCGCGTGGGGGGCGGGGGCGAAAGCCACCACAAAAAATAAATCAGTGCCATTTTTGCCACTCGCACCTTGCATATGCTATTTTGACCAGCACTGTTTGGACCCAGTGCTGTTACCCAGTCCTAGAACTCCATCAGGTTGGTTTGGCAGGATCTGCCAGTGACAAAGCCATGCTGTCTGCTTCCTGTAGTCCTTTGACCTCCAAGAGGGCCACCCGCCTCTCCTTCAGGTTAGTCTCCATCAGCTTAAACACAATGGATGTGAGGCTCACTGGTCTGTAGTTACCCAGCTCATCCGTGGGGCCGCTCTTGTCGAGAAGCACCACATGAGCCATCCTCCAGTCCTGAGGTACACACCCTGAGTGTAGTGAGGCATTAAACAGGTCTGCTAAAGTCCCACTAGGACCTTTGCCAACTCCTTCAGTACCCTGGGGTGGATGCCATTTGGGCCTGGCGCCTTGTCCACCCTCTGTGCCCTCAGACTCTCCAGAACCCTGCCCACCATGATTTCCCTGTCCGTCACCCCCTTCCCTCTTGGGTATCACCCCCCTCTTCTCCTTAGTAAATACCGAGCAGAAGTAATCATTTAGCACTTCTGCCTTATCACCCCCTGCTTCCACCCAACCCCCCTCCATCCTAATCCTTACTATATGGTCCTTACAGTTCCTTTTCTCCCTGATGTACCTGAAGAAGTCCTTCTCCCCCTTCTTAATGCCCTGTGTCAGCCTGAACTCTATAGATGCCTTGGCTACCCTTACTGCCCTTGTCACCTCCTTTGATTCCTTCAGGTACTCCTCCCTGTCCTCCCCCTCCCTGTGTTTTTTGTACCTCCTAAAGACAGCTCTTTTCCTCCTTACCTTTTCCATGACCTTCTTGCTCACCCAGCTCGGTTTCTTTGCCCTAGCCTTCTTGCTCTGGGCCTTGCTGCAGGTTCTGGTTGCTTCCACTTTCTCCAGCTGTATGAGCTCCCACCTCTGGTTAGTGCCCATACTAGGTTGAATTCTGGCCAGATACCCTTTTACCACTTTCCCCATTCTCCTGAAGTCCTCCCTCCTGAAGTCCAGCACCCTTGTGCCGTATTCCACTCCTTCCTTGCCCATATCCAGCGTTAAGCATACTGAGTGGTGACCACTCCCCGCCAGCAGTTCTTCCACCCTAAGTTTGACTAAATGATTATTTATGATATTTTTTATAACTGTCTTGTTACAAATGTAATTGAATGTTTAATTTCTTGTATGTTTTAAATGTTAAACTGTATGTGTAATTCTTTATCCAATAGTACCCCCCCAACCCCGGTTGCACCGGGAGACGAGCAACTTGTTGTTCAGTGTGCCTTCCTGGTGAAACATTTCAATAAATAAAACAAAAATAAATAAAGTTCCCTCACAAACTCCCCATTTGCCAGCACACGGTCAAGTGTATTCCCTAACCTGGTTGGTTTGCTGACCATTTGCATCAGGAAGCTGTCTGGAAGACATCCAGCAGTACCTGCTCCCTTCTATTCCTGGTTGTTGGGGTACTCCAGTCCACTCCTGGCATGTTGACGTCCCCCACAATCACCACACTACCCTTCTTGCAGGTCCTACTGATCTGTCCCGCTAGTTCCCTGTCTAACTCCTCTGTCTGAAAGGGCGGCCTGTGTACCACTTCCATCCTGAGAGTTCTATTCTTGGAATTCTGGATTTGCATCCATTGTAGCTCCATACTACCCATCCTCCCGTACACACTTCAGTCCTTCCCTCACACATAGTGCAACCCCTGCTCCTTTCTCAATCACGCTATCACTACGAAATATCCTGTACTCTGGTACTGACAGGTCCCAGTCATTGTATTGAGTAGCCCATGTTTCGGTGATGGCTGCAAAGGCCACTTCCCCCTCTGAAATGAGAGTCTGTAGCTCTGCAGTTTTCTTCCCAAGGCTTCTAGCATTCAGGGTGGCCACCTTCCACTCCTTCCCTTTCTGCTCTCCTTTACTAGCATTGTCACTAGTACTTGCCCTTTGTTCTTTGTTACTGTTATGGGGGTTAACTCATATGGCTTCCCAACCTGTGGTCTCTGCATGTCCCTTGCCCACTTGCCACCCCCCGCTCCTAGTTTAAATTCCCAGCTTCCTCTATGTACTCCTCCATCCTCTGTTTCAACACTTACTTTACCTCCTTGCTCAAGTGTACTCTGTCCTTGGCATAGAGAGACTACTGTCATCCCAGGTCCCTCCCCACCTCCCACAAGCCAATACCCTTTAGCATGACACCGCAGGTTCTTAGTCATTCATTAAAATCCTTTATTCTCAGCTTTCTGCCGTGCTTTCCCCTGGGCACTGGAAGTATCTCTGAGAAAGTTACTGATCTTCCTGCCCCTTCACATAATTATCCTAGTTCCTCAAACCTCCTCTGGACTACATCTACCATCCTGTCAGCCAGGTCATTTGTCCCCAAATGTATAACTAAATGAGGCTTCTCCCTACCCCTTCTAGCATATTTTAGAACAGATTGCCCCACCCTTTCTGCTGTCATTCCCAGCATGGCCTCCACCCAAATGCTACTATGCCTCTTCCCTTTGCTCCCCCACCTGACTTCTCTTAGTATTGAGTCCCTTAGCACTAAGATTTTACCCGTCTTACTAACTGCTTGCTTCCCTTCCTCCCCACCTCTCACTCCCAGCTCTTCCCCTTCCTCCTGCACAGTAGTTCCCCCTTCTGCCCCTGTTGTAATTCTCCCAGCAGAACTTCCCCCCACTCCAGTTTAATCCGGACTTCTGTCAGTTACTCCTCCAATTTCATCACCTCCCTCCTCCTCCTTTCCCTCTAATACTACAAAATGATTTTCTGAAGACCCTTCTCCTATGTCTGCTTCCTCCCTACTCATACTAGCCCGTTCCCTCCTTTCGACTCCATGACTGTTGCCACTTCTCCTCCTCCCTTCAACAGTCCCTTTCTCCTCCTTCCTGTTGTCTTTTTCCCCTTGACCTGGGTTCCCCAGATGCCGTTCTTCTTGGCCTGGGCCCCCCTTGTCTCTGTTTCCCTTTTTCTGACCCTCTTCTCCCCCCTGTTGGTCCAAATTGCCCTTCCTCCCTCCTCATTTCCCCTCCTCCTTCTCTCCAGTGTTAGGATATAACCTCCTCCAGTCTGCCTTGCCTGTGTTAGCTCTTCCTGCAGACCCTAGATCTCCTTTTTAAACTTCTCTATTTGGTTGTACACTAAACATTACCCCACCCTGCACACAATTTTCAGAAAGATTGACGCACCGCAATTGTTGCAGCTTACCACCCTATCCTATGCTCTCGTTGCCCACCAGCGACCTCCACGCTTTCAGATGAAGGATACCCAATGCTCCCCTAAGTCTCCCCTCTCCCCCTCTATCATTGCAAAACATTCTTCTCCTTTTCTCAATTTCCCTTATCCCCTTTGTCATACACTTTAGATAAATTGAACAGCTGCCTTTTAAATTCCTATCCCTCCTGTTCACACCCAAAAAGAAACTGTAAGCAACTATTGCACAGCCTCCTTCTAACTCCTACCCCCTTCTTTCCACAATGCAAACAGGTAAAAATGAAAGCTCCTTGTGTCGCAGTTACTTCCCTTCCATGAAGCTAGCAGTCACCTCTTCTCTCGCTGCTGTTCCTTTCCTGGATGTCTGCTTCTATTATGACAGGTGCATGTCCTTTGCCCTTTTAAGGAAGTGATGTTAGAACCCGGTATAAAGGAAATTATATATCTAGGGTGGGTGGGGTGAGGGTGAGGTGGGACCAGCCCGTGCCTTCCAGAAACAATCAGGCAGCTGAGTGAGGCCTGGCCAGACAATTAGCAACCCTTCCTCCACTATGCACTAAACTTTGCAGCTAGTGAAGACAGCAAAAAACAATCACAACTTCATTAAAAGCACAAAAAATAGGTTTGATACCAGAAGAAACAGGTCTTCAATTCAAACAGCCCCACCAACAACGCACCAAAATAGGCTTGAAATGAGAAGATATAGGTTTCCAGTTCAAAGAAACAGGCCCACCAGAACAGCCCCAATTAAAAGCACACCAAAATAAACTTGAAATCAGAAGAAACAGGCCTCCAATTTAAAGAAATGACAGCCCCACTTAAAACACACCAAAATAGGTTTCAAAGTTTCAACAGCTCCCAAAACAGTTTCCTGCTAGCCCCTTAGAAGTAGTAAGAAAAATAAATAACCTGCTACCAAGTGAAATAAACGAGAAGCAATTTAAAAGCAGCAAGGAGCAGGCACTGCACTGAAATAGATCTGATCCCTTCCCCTTCTAGTTTCTTCCCTTCTAGGATTGTTGCTGGAGGAGGATTGCTGCTGGCTTGCTGTGCAGGGCACTATGCTACCATACTGGTGCTGCTGGCTTGTTTGCTACTATGCTGGTACAAGAGGCAGGTTTGCTGGATGAGAACTTCTGCTGCCTTAATGTCTTGTGCTGGCCTCTACAAATGTGCATGATGTCGGGTTACTGGAAGCAGATTATTGCTGACTTGCTGGCTGGCGCCAGTCACTATACTTGTGCAAGAGGTTGGGTTGCCAAAGGAGGATTTCTGCTGGCTGGCTGGTGTCATTCGCTATGCTGGTGCAAAAGGCTGAGTTGCTGTAGGAAGATTTATACATTGCTTGATGACTGGTGCTGGGCTTTATACTGGTGCAAGAGGTTGGGTTACTGAAGGAGTGTTTCTGCTGGTTGGCTGGCGTCGACCATTACATTGATACAACATACCGAGTTACTGGAAGAGAAATTCTGCTGGCTGGTAGTAGCCACTGTAGTGAAGTAAGAGGCTGAGAAGGATTTCTGCTGAATGCCTGGGGCTGGCCACTACACTGGTACAAGAGGCCAGGTTGCTGGAGGAGGATTTTTGGTGGCTGGTGCGGAACACTATGCTGGTGCAAGAGGCCGGGTTGCTGAAGGAGAACTTCTGCAGGCTTGCTGGCTGGTGACAGCCAATATGCTGGTGCAAGAGTTCGGGTTACTGTAGGGTTTTTGTGGCTTGCTGACTGGTGCTGGCCACTATGCTAGTTCAAGAGGCTGAGTTACTGGTAGATTTTTGAGGGCTTGATAGAGGGTGCTGGGCTCTGTGCTGGTGCAAGAGGTTGGATTGCTGTAGAAAGATTTCTACTGTCTGCCTGAGGTTGGCCATTACACTGGTGCAAGAGGCCAGGTTGCTGGAGGAGGATTTCTGCTGGCTGGTGCCAAACACTATTCTGGTAGAAGAGGCCAGGTTGCTGGAGGAGGATTTTTGCTGGCCTGCTGGCTGGTGCAGCCAGCTATGCTATACAAGAGCAAGAACATAGCCAGAAGTTTTAGTTTTGTACACACTCTCTCCAGCTGCTGCCCCTGCAACCCTACTATGGAAAAATCTGATTTTTGCCAAATGTCTCATCTAATCTTTTAACAGGTTGCATACTTTAATTTATGTCCTAAATTGCAGATACATACATACACTACTTACAGTAAATCAAATACTTCAGATTACAATTATAATAGTTACAAAAAGGTAAACAGTTTGTAACAGGCACTTAAAAAGAGGCCAGGTTGCTGGAAGAGGATTGTTGCTACCTGGCTGGTTCCAGTCAGTATGCTGGTGCAAAAGGCCAGATTACTGGAGGAGGATTTATGTTGGATGGTACTGATCACTATGCTAGTGCAAGAGGCCAGGTTGCTGAAGGAGGATTTCCACTGGTTGACTGTTATCAGGCTCTATGCTGGTGCAAGAGGCCGGCTGTTGAAGAAGGATTTCTATTGACTGTTGTCAGGCTCCACACTGGTGCAAGAGGCCGGCTGTTGGAGAAGGATTTCTATTGACTGGTGCTGGGCTCTACACTGGTGCAAGAGGCCGGCTGTTGAAGAAGGATTTCTATTGACTGGTGCTGGGCTCTACACTGGTGCAAGAGGCCGGCTGTTGGAGAAGGATTTCTATTGACTGTTGCTGGGCTCTACACTGGTACAAGAGGCCGGCTGCTGAAGAAGGATTTCTGTTGACTGGTGCTGGGCTCTACACTGGTGCAAGAGGCCGGCTGTTGAAGAAGGATTTCTATTGACTGGTGCTGGGCTCTACAATGGTGCAAGAGGCCAGGTTGCTGGAGGAGGATTACTACTGGCTATTGCTGGCCACTGGGCCGGTGCAAGAGGCCAGGTTGATGAGGCTGGATATTTGCTGGCTTGATGGCTGGTGTTGGGCTCTATGCTGGTACAAGGAGAAAGTGTTGCTGGAGGAGCATTTCTGCTGACTGGTTCCAGCCACTAAGCTGGAGCAAGAGGCTGAGTTGCTGAAATAGAATTTTTGCTGGCATGATGTCTGGAGCTGAGTTCTACACTGGTACAAGGTGAAAGTGTTACTGGAGGAGGATATCTGCTGAATGGCTGGTGCCAGCCACTACCCTGGTGCAGGAGGTTGAAGTGCTTGAGAAAGAGTTATGCTGGCTTGAGTCTGGTGCTAGGCTCTATACTGGTGCAAGGGGATGGGTTACTGATTGAGTGTTTCTGCTGACTGGCAGGTTCCGGCCACTACACTGGTACAAGAGGCCGAGTTGGTGGAGGAGGGTTTTGCTGGCTTGATGGCTGGTGCTGATTCTATGCTAGTGCAAGACACTGGGTTGTTGGAGGAAGATTTTTGCTGGCTTGATGGTTGGTTGGTGTTAGGCTTTATGCTAGTGCAAGAGGCCAGGTTGCTGGGGGAGGGTTTTTGCTGGTTTGATGGCTGGTGCTGTGCTCTATGGTAGTGCAAGAGCCTGGGTTGTTGGAAGAGGGTTTGAAATGGCCAATTCTGGGATCTATGTTGGTGTAAGAGGCCAGGTTGCTGATGCAGGATTTTCGATAGCTTGATGGCTAGTGCTGGGCTCTGTGTTGACAGGCCTGGTTGCTGATGGAGGATTTCTTCATGCTGGCTGGCTGATGAAGGTCACTACTGGTGCAAAAGGTAAACTTGCTGGATGAGGATTCTGTTTGTGATCTGCCCACCTTCCAAGTCCCACTGCCTGATTTTATTCCAGCTTGTGCATTTCTGAGAAATTAACACATGGGTCTCAGAACTTATTTAACCAATATTGAAGTAGGACATTTCCAACCATCTTAACCTGTGATAAAACACGGCCTGTGTGACATGCATCATTGCTTAATTATAACATTAGTAGGGATAATCCTGTAATGTGATTGGTGGGATCTGATCTCATGGCTGTGGTAAATCTAGTAGCCCATGGTTTGGAATATTGCATTTTCTTCAGATTTCTTTCCCTTTTTTAACTGTTTCTATCCCCTACTGGACAGCCCTCATCTGCCAGACACCTCAGCCCTGCCACCCCAATGTCCACTGGGACTTACCTACCTGCCTGTCTTCCCCCAGGGCTTGCCCCCACTGGTGGGTTGATGGGGTTCCCCAACCCCCATCGTAATTCAGGATCTGGTTCTTGGCTGGAGGGCCCAGTTCACTGCGTGCAGGGCCTGTGGGTGTCCAATGTCATCTTGTCACCGGTATTTTTCCCATTTTTCCTGTGGTCCCTCAAGAGGCTTTGTGTGCAATGATGCCATGATGCACACTATGCATGCCTGTGCACTGCAAGTCGGTGTCTGCCATATTCCCCCTTTCACTCTCAGCAGTACTTTGTGCCTTTCCCCCAGCTTCTGCTAGGGGGACAGACAACAACTGGACTCTGTAAACCCTCCCCCCCAAAGGAGGAGGAGAGCAGCCCTTCAGATACTCACTCTTCCTGCCCCCAGCCAGCCCTCTGATATCTTGACTTTGCTTCCGAACCCAAGTTAATGGCGTCTCAAACAGTAATGTTACCGCTGTACTGGCAGGCCAGCCTCTTTTTGTTTCTTCAAGAAAAGGATACATTTCTTCTTTTTTATTTCTTTTAAACTTGCTAAAACTGGGATCAGTTTCATATTTGCAATAAGACACTTCAGGGAGCAGGTCATAGTGGGATTTACCCACTTCCTGGGTGTTTTAAGGCACTGGGCTTTGTCTCACGCCACACCACCCAAGGCATGGGTAAATTCTACCATGATCCAAACCCTGTTTTGGTTTTATTGCTTAAACATAAATCGAATGGACCATGTGGTGCTTTGTTTCTGTAGGAAAACTCGATGTTAACTATTACAAAATTGCTGAATTTATAACACAGTGCCATTTCAGTGCGCCAGGCTCCCACAATTAACAGTTGTTTTTATAACTGAGCCACTGAAGGGTGGCCACTAGGGGCGCTAAATAGGATGGCAGCTTAAAGATCAGCTCCACAACCCAGAGGGAAATATCCTCTAAAATCCTTTTTCTACCAGCTGGTATTATATCCTCACTCTACTGTAACTTGTGGGGTAATACTCAAGCTACACTAATTTAGCTTCATTGATACAAAAAGCCTTCATTTGCTGTGTGGAAATTGCTATTCTACTGAAGAGCCTCCTGGACAAGGTAGGCCTGAAAATATGGCTGAAGGTCGCTTGACACAAACCTGGGAGCAACCGTCAGTTGAGGCGATGTTCAGCCAACTTATGTCCCAGATGGCACAAGTCACTGTGGCAACTAATCGAAACACCCAAGTGGTTCAAAATTTAGAAGCCAGGATGCTGCATACCGAACAGTGGATCTCGGCGACGGAGGGGCATGTTCAGGACTTAAGGGCAGAATTAAGGGATCAACAACAGACCATACAGATGCTGCGCAGTAAGATGGATGACCTCGAGAATCGAGGTCACTGTAATAATCTTCACTTCCTGGGCTTCCCTGAGTGTGTAGAAGGCAAAGATATTGAGGGATTTCTACAATTAGCCATCGTTGAAATGCTGCAGTTGGACCCATTGATACCGCTCCAGGTGGAACGCGTACACTGTACGTTAGCTCCCATGTCTCAGGCCCAGGACAGACCATGACCTATCATAGCCCGATTTATTGATTTTAGGGACAAAGAGAAAGTCCTAACTAGAGCTCGTGAGTTACAGCATGTATTGTGGAGATCAAATAAGGTCCACAACTTTCAGGACTTCTCTAAGGATCTGGCGGACAAACGCCAAGCATACTCTGAGGCAAGGCATAAAATGCACAGTATTGGACTGTCCTTCTCCTTGCATTAACCAGCCACAATCCGGGTTATGCATAATGGGGTCCCGAACAGTTTTGAATCTCCTGATGCACTCATGGGTTTTTTATGGTACAACTGGCCACAAGAATTCACTACCATTACCCCAGGAGCCCCTTCGGCAAAAACTGCTACCGACGGGTGGGATTGCCACTCCTCTGCATCAGTGAGCAGGCTTGCAGTTTGGCAAGACTGCAGAGAGTAACAGTGGGAACTCCCCCCAAAAGCACACTGAAAGAGGCAGTCCTCAAAAAGACACAGCCACGGGTAGCATCCTTCAGAGAGAGGGCAAGATGACACAGAGGCGGCCACAAGCATGGACACTGTTGCTCCAGATCCATTACAGGCCTATCACACCGCTAATAGATATAAAGCTTTACGCCCCAGCTCTCTGGATCAACACCCAGGCATTGTGGATTCGACTGTGGAAGGCAGGCCTACTCCTATGTTGCAGCCCAGCTACCTGTCCCGGTCTGCAACTCCTCACCAGCTGCAGAACATAGCTACAGATAGCGGAGGGCAGCATCCGCCAAAGTCTACGAGGGAGGCCTCCGCTACCAGCGGAGATCTCATCTTCAGAGTGGACCGTCCTGAGTGCTCTACATCTCCAGGGCAATCGATCAGAGAAAACCCAGCGGCATGGTCAGATAAGTAGTCATCCTTCTATTTTCTTTCTATTCTTGTTCTTTTAATCCCCAGGGAGTTGTAGGTATGGGGCGAGTTTGGGGTGTCTAAATTGATCGTCAGTGGACAATCTCCTTGGCTGACCCATCTGCTACCCTTTCTCCATGTTACCCATGTAAGGGAACTTTCGAGACCCTTTTCACCCCAAACTTGACCCCCGACTTGCACTGCCATATGGCAGAGAAGATGCCTCACTCCTATACTGGGAGGGATTCAATGAGGCCTACCAACAAGCTCTCAGTGGACGACTTGATCAAAGGTCCAGACATGTCTAGATGGCAAAGAAGGCCTTTTTTGTACCATCTGATTAAACAGCAGAACTTTGTGTGTTCTACCTCGCTTACTTGTGTGTAGGGGGGTAAGGTCCGCTGGGAAGCTGTCATATAATATGAAAGTATTTGACAGCATGCGTAAACTGTTGTGCTAAATGGGTAGCCAGGATGTGTTTTACGTGAGGCCCTAAGTGGTGAGTGGCACAGGCCTGTGCCCCTCTGGTATGTTTTTTTTTAATTATTATTTTCTATCAAGGGGAGATCTCCCAGCCCATGCATTGGGTGGCTTACAGCACACTCTTCATAGGTGTGATGAGCCTGACCTCACCAAGATTTTTGTTGTGAGAACATGTTGGCACCCATCAGCAATAACCGTAGGCTTGCCGAAACAGTGGGCAGTTCCCCACCACTTTCTTTCCTGCAAACTTCCACCTCATTAGAAGCATTGTGTAGTCCCACTTTAACTACCCCAGCTTCTGAGCTACACCACTGGAGCAGCTCTCTCAACCCTATGGGGTTGCAATGAGCCATGTGGTCCAACCTTCTTATTGGGTTGCTCGATTCTCTCAGGGGGGAACCTCCCCCTCTGCACTCACTGTAGTGCTAAGAAAGGATGGATACCACTTGATGACGCCCTGGGAATAGGGGCTGGCCTACAGCAGGGCTCTGCAGCCAAAGAGATGCCTCTATATCCCCAAATTGCATGGTACACTGTGCACAACGTACAGTATATAGTTTGTTAATGTGTTTATGTATGTTTGTTTCACAAGAGACACACACAGATGTTTCTTTATTTGTTAGTATAAGGTCATCTGATAGGAGCAGGGTATATGGGCTTTACCCACTCTCTCCATATCTGGTGGTGCTCTATAGAAATTTGTCTCTTCTGGTTGGGCTGCCCTCGCCCCCTGTCTGCTGGTTGTTCTTGATATATCTCTTAATTAAATATTTGCTCCCTATTACTAACAGGTGATATCACTTGTCTGACATGGAACGTCAGATGGCTTAACACCCCAAACAAGAGGAAGCAAGTTTTGGGCCACCTTAAGAGACTGGGAGCGGGGGTCACCTTCCTGCAGGAGACCAAACTTACCAGGGGGAGGATCCTGAGAGATTGAAGATGGAGTGGGTAGGTCAGGTCATTCATGCCTCGGCCTCCTCTAGAAAGAGAGGGGTGGCGATTCTGCTTCTGAAGCAACTACAATGGAAATTGCAGAGACAAGTGAGAGACCCTGAGGGTAGATGGGTGGTGGTACTCATGGATACTGGGGAAGGCCCTCCTGATCCTGGGTAACATATACGCTCCGAATGAGGACTCGCCCTCCTCCTTTCACAAGTTGGCCCAGGTGCTGGGATCCATAGCTCCGGAAGACACCTCCATTTTATTACGGGCAATTTTAATCTTACTCTGGACCCTTTCCTGGATAGATCCCCTTCTAATACTGAGGCCCAATCCAGGGCTGTGATGGCAGTGGCTCAATTACAACAAGATTTGGCCCTTATGGACATCTGGAGAATATTTCACCCCTCCCAGCGGGACTACACCTTTCATTCCCCAGTACATAGTTCTCTTAGTAGAATAGACTTCTGACTCACCTCTCCTACTATTATCAGTAACACTGTTAATACCCTTATTCATCCCTTAGTTATCTCGGATCATGCCCCTGTGCATCTTGCCTTCACATGGGGCCCCCCTCTCCCTAAGTCTCTGGCATGGCGGCTGGACCCATTGCTACTTCGTGACCCAGACTTTCCCCCTTGGCTTCAAAAGGAAGCAACAGAATTTTTTCGGCATAACCTCATAGCAGATACCTCTGTGGGTACCACATGGGAGGCATTCAAATCTACTCTAAGAGGGGCGATAATAGGGTATATGAGCTGGTGCCGAAAGAGGAGGGAACAACATTTGAGGAGGCTTGAATGACAACTCTGAGAAGTGGAGCTTGCTTTTAAGGCCCTTCATATCCCTTCCCTTAGGTTAGAGGCAGGTCACAAGGTCTCCTCTCTGAAGATGCAAGTGAACGAGCTGGTCTTTAGAAAGGCAGAGATTTCGATCATTAGACTCGAGCATAAATATTGGGAAGGGTGAGAAAAGGGGGGTAATTTGCTGGCATACCATCTCAAAAAGCAGCAAGCCAAAAGGCATATAGCGGCTTTAGAGGATGCAGGGGGGTAGGACCCAGACCTTGGCGCAATATATTAATGAAATAATGATGGATTTTTACTCCTTGTTATATAAATCCTCTAGAGCCCCAGACCCCCAGGGGGTCTGCCCATTTCTGGAGTCCCTACATCTCCCCAAAATCTCGGAAGCCCAAGCTAATGCCCTAGATGCCCCGATCTCAACCCAGGAGGTGGCAGACACCATCCTCTCCCTTACAAAGGGAAAGGCCCCAGGAGGGGACGGTTTCCCTATTGAAGTGTGGCAGCTGTTGCATCCCATAATCTCTCCGGTATTGCAACATGTCTTTACTGAGTCATTGCAAACAGGGTCTCTCCCTTCATCCCTTAGGGAGGTGACTATTACTGTCCTACAAAAAAAAGGTAAAGACCCTTTTTAAAGCGTCCAGCTACCACCCTATTTCATTATAGAATGCTGATAGCAAGGTGCTAGCTAAAATACTAGCTAATAGACTTAATTCTTTCCTTCCCAGTTTGATCCATCCATCCCAAGTAGGCTTTTTTAAGGGCCACTTTAGCGCAGACCATATTAGATCGTTGGTAAATTTAATCCATAAGGCCCAAACATAATCTTCCCCTGCTGCTGCCATTGCAATAGATTCTGAAAAGGCCTTTGATTCCCAGGAGTGGGACTATGTCCAACAAGTACTTTGCTCTATGGGGTTGGGGGCGGGGCTTCGGGCCTGGATTGGGGCAATATATTCATCCTCAGCTGCACGGATACTCACCAGTAAGCTGCTGTCTCCCCCATTCATACTGGGTAGGGGTACATGTCAGGGCTGCCCACTTTCCCCACTACTTTTTGTATTGGCAGTAGAACCCCTGGCAGCTGCTATTAGGCAAAATCCTCTAATTTCTGGGCTCCAGGTGGGAACAAGGGCTTACCCTTCTCTTATGTATGAAGATGACCTGTTGCTCCCTATAGCGAATATCGTCACCTCCCTCCATCCCCTACTGTCCACCTTGTCAGATTACTCTACATTTTCAGGGCTCAAGATTAACCAGGCCAAGACGGAGGTCCTACCTTTAAACTCTAAGTGTACCTCTCAAATGGTTACTCAGCATGGGCTCCGATGGGCCCCGGAGGGGATTACCTACTTGGGCATTACTATCTCTCCTAATCTGCATAAAATCTGGGACCTGAAATTGAAACCACTTTTTGCCTCCATTCGTACAGAACTGGACAGATAGAAATCTCTTTGACTGTCGCTTGTAGGTAAAATATCCACAATTAAAATGGTCACAGCACCAAAAATTATGTATCTTCTCTCCCACATTCCTTTGAAAATACCTCGTTATTGGTTTACTAAGTTAGACTCCCTGCTGGGATCCTTTTTGTGGGAGGGTAAGAAACCTAGGTACAATAGAAATAATCTCAGAGCTCATTGGGTGGAAGGGGGCTGGGGCCTTCTGTGGTTAGACGGGTATAAATGGGCCTATCAGCAGGCTCAGATGTTAAAATGGTTCCTTTTCCCTGAACACAACGCTCCCCAGTGGCTGGATATGGAGAGACAGGTATGTCAGGGTACTCACTTGGTACTATTGTTATTTAACCATCCTCCTAAGGGCACTCGCTCTCATCCTGCTATAGGTCCTTCTCTGGAATATTGGGCCAAGGTGCATAAGAAGTTGGGCTCCTCCCCATCTCCCCTAAGACTTACCCCACTATGGGGCAATAATGAGATTACCATCAATAAACAACCAATTGCACAGCCCTCATGGGAACGTGGTGGTATCTCATTGCTTTGAGATATGCTCATTCCTGGTACAAATACCCTTAATTCCTTTGAGGGCCTGCGGAGCTCTTATGGGATCTCTCCCAAAAACTTCTGGTGATTCCTCCAAATAAGCGCCATCCTTACGTACAGGCATAAGCAGTGCCAAGCGCAACAAATCTCCCAGGTAGAGTCATGGCTGGCCCTAGAAAGAGGACAGTCAAGCTGGGTATATGTGGGCATTCAGAGCACCATCCCGTCCCAAGCAAGGAATCCAAGCATAAATGGGAGAAAGCACTGCATGCCCGTATTACAAAGCTGGAGTGGAAGTCTTGCCTAAAACTAGCTCACGGGGCATATCCTGACACCAGTAGTCAAATAATACAGAACAAGATAATTCACTCCTAGTACAGGACTCCTGTAGTCCTCGCCAAGGCAAAGCTGGCTCAGTCTGACCTGTGTTGGAGGTGTCAGGAACTCCCAGGTGACCTGCTCCATATACTTTGGTCCTGCAGGCTGATCCAGCCCCTATGGCAGGTTACCTGTGAGATGGGGTCCAGAATACTTAGGAAGCCTGTGCCTCAGTCCCCTGAGTTGCTGTTATTAGGACTCCAGACCCCGGCCCCTCACCTTCGTCTCTCCGAGTTGAAACTACTTCTGACACTCAGTATGCAGGTTAAAAGACTCCTACTGTGAAAATGGTGGTCCCAGATAATCCCCTCCCTGGGGGAAGTACTTACCTGCATGGCTTAAGTTGCCAACTGGGCCAGAATATCACATACTGTGACCAATACCCTCTTTAAATATACTGCCCTCTGGACTCCCTTCCTTCTGTTTTTGAAACCTAGGGAAGGAATCAGCTGAATAGGCACAACTATGCTACTATAATGGTCTCCTCTCATGGTGCATTTAGGGGCAAGTGCTGGAGGGATTATTAGTGAGTTATAGGGGACCCTGTTCTACGGATGACATGGTATAACATCAGTAAAGGATAGTATCTTTGCTGACAATGAAGACCTGTTTGCTTTGTGTGTGTGTGATCTCTTGTATTTTGTAGGCGTAAAGTAGAGGACAGAGGCCCTGGACCTCTCATAATTTCTGATGCTTTGTCAAATACTGCAGAAACTAGCAGGATGGGGTCAGGTAAGATATGTTTATATGAGTTAGCTACAATGCAAGGCACCAACTGCTAATACTTTCAAAGTTAATCTCCAGTTGGATATGTGTTGTACATCCAGGCACAGAGTATTATCCTACTGCTTACCTGGCTAGTATATTCAGTTCATTACTATTTGGCCAGCATGTTCCGTACTCTGCTTCTACAGACATATGTAACAGTCTGTAAGATCTTTACAATGTATCTGACTGTTTTAATGTTTGTATCGTCTTAATAAGTCAAATCAATAAAACTTATTAACCACAAAAATAACTGAGCCACTGAATATCATTTGAAAAAGTGTCATCCCCTTGAGATCAAGCTGCCCCTGCTCTGAACATCTGTTATAGGACTGACATGAACCAACTAACTAGCCAGAAGTACTGAATGAATGGGTCCCTCAGGGGTTACTGCTTAACTCTCATTATCACCGCCGCACTGTGTTTTCATCCCATTTACTGCAGATCATATAGCCACACAGGGTTGTTGCACATCTAAAAGCCTTCACCTCTCTCTCTTTTTAAGATTAGTGCAGACAGATAGAGTGACTGTCCACTGCTACAAGGGCGTGCCCTGACCAGCTGTGCTTCTTCCAATCCGACAGCTATCTGTTGTGGGCGGACTGACATCATGAATTAAAGGAAATTAGACAGCTGTACAGGTAATCAATGAATGAATGCCCCAATCCGGTTTTTGTGATAGAGAAATTTATTGTTGTGGCCGCAAAGGCATGAATCAATTATTCATGTTACAAATTAGAAAATGATTTATAGCACATGAAAGGCACGGAGATTGCCTGAGCCAGACCTATTAGAGAGATAAGTCCTTGCGAAACAGCACTTATTTATAAGCATGGCAACGCACCTCTTTCTCCTCAAAAAAAATAAAACTGTCAAACTGCATTTCAGTTTGGAGAACTAAACTGGAGGCTTGTAGGCTGCATGCTGTTGGGGGCCTATTAACTTCAGACTTCTTTTAATTCTGTTGTTGCTGGTTCCTTAAAGAAAAACTGCACTGAACTTGCAAGTCATTTTTCACTCCAGAAGCTGTTTTACAAGTACTGGTTCCACATCTATTATTGTTCCATCATTAGTGGCCTCTTCATTATAAAATGGGCAATGAAAATCCTGTAACCTCATTGGTTGAAACATGTCACATAACCATCGATTATTTTCTAATAATTGCACACATCACCGGAACTATTTTTTTTAACCAAAAAAAAGCTGTCAGTATAGCCAAGAGGTTAGAGCAATGAGCTGAGAATGAGCTTGATAAATACAGCAGACCTGGGTTTGATTCCCACCACCTCCACTTGTATATTGTGTGACTCTGAGCAAGTCACTTAATCATCCCAGTGCTCTTGGGTCACCCCTGAAAACAAGCACTTGTAGCTAGTGGGCCATATATGGTTACCAAAGAATGAAGAGGGGGAAAAAAGCCCATGTCATAAGCTGGAATCACACACTCCAGGGTGTGCAGTCATAACAATACATTTCTTGGGTAGTTGCAGCATTCAGCTATACCTCATGCCTAACATAGAAACAGAGACTCTGACTGCAGATAAGGACAGCTTGTCCCACCTAGTCTGCCCATTTCCCTACCTACTGGATAAGCTGCAGATCCTAGTTAACCAACAGCCTATTTCTTCCTACCCCCCACAAAAATTGCCTTATGTCTGTCCTATGCATTCTTGAATTCCCCCACTGTTTTCAACCCCACAACCTCCTCAGGAAGGCGGTTCCATGTGTCCACCACCCTCTCTCTGAAAAAATACTTTTCACATTACCCTGAGCCATCCCCACTCTTCAAATTGTGTCCCCTTGTTCTTGCACATCTCTTTTCTAAAGCTGCTACCCTCTTGGACTTTGTTGATTCCACTGAGGTACTTAAAGTTTCAATCATGTCCCCCCTCCCTCTTTTCCTCAAGGGTATACATATTAAGCTCCTTTAGTCTTTCTGTGTATGGCTTCTCTTGCAGACCCTGCACCATTTTAGTTGCCCTCCTCTGGACTGACTCATCCTATGTCCTTGCGGAGGTGGGGTCACTGTGTGGAATCACCATTCAGGACTGATTAATGAAATGACAGTGCCACTGTTCATGAGGTGGGCTCTCAAAAAGCCTATGTTGCAAATTTGATGAAAAAAATCCAAAAATGACTGTTTTACGAGCGTGTGTTGCGCAGTTTCCACGCACACTCATAACTCCGTGAATTTGTAATATTTTCACTCCAGATTTTCAGCATTGGCATTTTCCACACCTCCTTATGAACAGTACAGCTGTCAGTTTACACATCCTGGCCGAAATGTGTCTTTGCACTTCCGGCGCAGAATAGCACGGTTGCTGTGGAAAATCAGTTTTAAGGACAGATTAAGAAAATGACAGTGACATTGTTCATGAGCAGATGCCATAAAATGCCTATGTTGAAAATTTGGTGATGAAAGTCCAAAAAATGACTATGTTACAAGCATACATTGCGCAGTTTCCACGCACCCTTGTAACTTCGCAAATTTGCAATAGTTTCATGCCAGATTTTCAACACTGGCATTTTTTCACACCTCCTTATGAACAGTACAGCTGTCATTTTTCACATCCTGGCCAAAATGTGTTTTCGCACTTCCAGCTCAGAATAGCGCAGTTGCAATGGGAAATCAGTGTTTGGGACAGATGAACAACAAGTGAGTGAGAGCGCGGGAGTGAGCGAGCTCAACGGAGCTCTGTCGGGACTGCTGTGGATTTCGTTGTGGGCAGAGAAAGGTGCCAACACAGGCAGGAGCTCAGTACAAAAGGGCAGCCTGCAGCACCGGGAGAAACAGAATGAGTATGTGAGAGAAGGAGAGTGAGTGAACTAAACGGAGCTCTGTCAGGACGGCTGCTGATTTCTTTGTGGGCAGGAAAAGGCACTAATGCAGGCAGGAGCCCAGTACAAAAGGGCAGCCTGCAGCACCAGGAGAAACAGAATGAGCGAGTGAGAGAGGGGGAGTAAGCGAGCTCAATGGAGCTCTGTCGGGGCTGCTGTAGATTTCTTTGTGGGCAGAAAAAGTGACAATGCAGGCAGCAGCCCAATACAAAAGGGCAGCCTGCAGCACCGGGAGAAACAGAACAAGCGAGTGAGAGAGGGGGAGTGAATGAGCTCAGCGGAGCTCCGTCGGGACTTTAGAGTTGCCCACCCACCTGACCAGGGTCCTGTGTAGTCCTGTATTACAGCAGGGTCTCTGGGGTGGAGACAAAGCAATAATTGGATACCTTTATGACTGCTGTATTAATACAGATTTACTAACATACTATTTGCCAGCAGATTAGGCCTTACGGTCTATCGAGTCTGCTCGAACTTTAGATCCTTAGTTGGGTGCCGAGACCCTCCCATCCCTTGTGCTCCAGAAACCCGTATCATCCATCCCCAACCCCCTGGGACAGGACATCATCTGATACATCCACTTTCTGTGTCTGTCCGATCCTCTCTTGAAGCCCTCCACTGTGGATCTCTGAACTAGCTCACCAGGCAGTGCATTCCAAGGGTCCACCACCTCTCAGTGAAAAACCTCCTCCTCTTTCCCCTTACCTTCCACCTTCCAACTTCAAACCATGCCCTCTGGTGATACCTCCCTGCTTTAGTCTAAAGATCCCTCCATGTTTACCCTATTTATTCCCTTGAGGTACTTGAAGACCTCAATCATGTCCCCTGTCTCTCTCTCCTCCAGTGAAAACAGGCAGAGCTCCTTAAGTCTGTCCTCATACGTCAAATCCCTAGCCCTCGTATCATCTTTGTTGCCCTCCTCTGTACCCTCTCTAGGAGCTGTATGTCCCTCTTTAAGTGTGGTCTCCAGTACTGTACACAGTACTCAGGTGTGGTCTAACCAGTCCATTGTACAGTGGCAGAATCACTTCCTTGCTCCTAGAGGTGATCCCCTTACGATGCATCCCAACATCCTGTTTGCCTTGCTAGCCGCTCTCCTGCACTGCTCAGAGTTATTCATACATGCATCCACCATGACCCTAGGTCTTTTTCCCTATTGAAGCCTCAGCGCCTCTCCTCCCAGGGGTGTACCTGTGTTTAGGGTTTCCCGACCAAGATGCAACACCTTGCACTTGGTGATATTGAAATTTAATTTCCATGTGTGAGCCCAGCTTTCCAGGGTGTCCAGGTCCCCTTGCAGGGCCAACCTCCCCTCTTCTCCCTCAACTACTGCTCCCATCTTGGAGTCATCCACGAAGAGACTCATTTCACACCCTATACCTCCCTGATGTCCGATATGTATGCATTAAACAGGATCGGACCCAGGACCGAGCCCTGCCAGACCTCACTACCAACCTCTCAGGGTTCGAGAGCTCCCCACAGACCACTACTCTCTGAGTGCGCCCAGCTAGCCAGTTTTCAATCCATCTGACCATCAAAGGGCCTACCCTAACCCCCATCAGTTTCTCCACCAGACCATTGTGGGGACAGAGTCAAACGCCTTGCTGAAGTCCAAGAATAATACATTCACAGGCTTACCCCTGTCCAGTTCTAATGTTACCCATTCATAGAACTCCACAAGGTTGGTTTGACATGATCTACCTGGCACAAACCCATGTTGCAGACTATCCAGACCTCCCACCTCCTCCAAGTACACCTCCAATCGTTCCTTTAGTATACTCTCCATTAATTTTCCCACCACCGAGGTCAAACTGATGGGTCTATAGTTACCTGGTACTTCCCTCAACCCCCCTTTATGGATTGGTACCACATGTGCCTCTCGCCAATCCCTAGGTACCCTCTCTGTCTCAAGTGACCTGCTGAAAAGCTTCGCCAAGGGTGCAGCCAGTATGTCCGCTCTGTTTATTTCTCTAACTGAGCTAAGTACTGAGCTATACTGTTATGATTGCTGTAATAATACATATTTATTTGTTCTGTTTATTTCTGTAACTGAGCTGAGTAATACTTGGAGTGCAATAGGATTTCTAACTGGGCTAAGTGAGACTATATGAGAGCCGAGAACAAAAAGTATGGCAGCTGAGGGGTGAAAAATGGACAATGAGGCTTTAGGATTGCTACAGTGATACAGTATCTAGCGGATGAGTTTTGAGACTGAATTAACCCGGTCGGCAAGAGGGCAGTAGGGGGACTAGTGTGGAGGGGGGGGGACAGGAATTTGAGTTAAAAGGGCCCTAACAGTTGTAGTAGGCTACAGAAATTGGGAGTAAGAGCCTGTAACAGGCCAAAATGGGGCAGGTGCTGCGTGTCAATAGGGCGGGCATCTTTGGAAGGGTGGTGGGGTGTACAGGGTGTGGGTCTGCCATGATCCTGGACTGAGCTTGGAGGATGGGAGTGTATGCTCTGTAGACAATTGGCTAGTTTGAGGGAGGAACTGTGGAGGTTACGGAGGAGTCTAAGTAGCAGGGCAGATGAGTATGGTAGGCATCCTGGCTGGGGGGGAATAGCGGATGGCAAGGGGGTATGGGGAAGAACAACTAGGGACTGAAACTGACCCCAGTATCAGAGACACTAGCAGAAAAGAGAGGAGATGGGAGGGGGTGCCTGAAGTGAGCGAGGGGGCCTCCTGATAGGGGAGGAAGAGACCACGAGGAGTACCAGGGGAGAGAATAGATGGCTGCGGGTAGGGAGGGACCAGGGGTGGGACTGGTGGGGCATGGAGGGGAACAAGTAGGAGGGGAACCGATAGGGGGAAGAGATGTAGGAGGGGTATCGACTAAGAATAGATTTGAGCCTCTGTTATGGGAAGAGCAGGAACATACTGAAGGGGGGAGGACAAGCGGGGCATGAGAGGGATGGCAACAGGTAGAGGAAGAGATAGTGAAGATGAAAGGGTAGAAGGGGGCTAGTAAGGAAGGAGGGGGTGACTGGAGGAGAGAAGGCTATGAGAAGGGGAAGGATGGGAGGCGCATCACTATCGGAAGGCGTAAGCCAAAACGTCAGCTGATCCTGTGTGTCATCACGCACGTGGGCTGTTCTGCTCGGCCGGCCTGGTCAAAATCCTGGTGTCTTCGGCTTTTTTGTTTTAATGTAATCAAGTAGTCACCGCCTTTGCACTCTACTTTTGCTGCGGGTATTAACAGTTTTTGTATTCGAATAAAGTGTGATGACACGGTAAGCTGTGCACTCTGAATTTAACTTTATTTCTACTGTTGGGTGAAGTGCAGGTGGTTTGGCTTTTGGATTGTTTCAAAAGGATGTAAAAAATGCCAGCTGTACTGTTCATAAGGAGGTCTGAAAAAATGCCAACGATGGAAATCTGGAGTGAAAGTACTACAAATTTGCGTAGTTACAAGGGTGCATGGAAACTGCATCATGCTCACTTGTAACACCAAATTTTCAACATAGGCATTTTAGGACCTCTGCTCATGAACAGAGTCACTGTGATTTTACATATGAACATACAAATCTGCCAGCAGAACAGACCAATTGGTCTATCTAAATCTGCCAGAGTGTGCAGCTAGCACCCTAGATTGCAGCTGCCCCAGCCTTCTCCCCCACAGTTCCTCCCCTGCTTGTCCCAGCCCCTTCCCTTCTCACTCTTCCTCTTGCATTATCTCAGTCCTTCTTAAAGCTGTTGACTGTCCTACATGTTACCACCACCTCTGGCAGAACATTCCAACTGGACACCACCCTTTCAGTGAAGTAGTGCCTCCTCATTTCCCTCTTGAAACGTCCCCCTTCCAACCTTAGTCCGTGCCCCCTCGTCTCTCTTCCACTCCTCAGTTTAAACACCTCCTCAGTGCTAGTTTTATTTACCCCCCAGGTATTTAAATGCTTGAATCATATCCCCCCATTCCTCCTCTCCTCCAGTGTGTACATGTTCAGCTCATTCAGCCTAAATTCATATTGCTTTCCTTCCATCCCCTTTAACATTTTTGTTGGCCTCCTTGCACCCCCTCCAGTAACTTTATATCTCTCCTCAGGTATGGCCTCCAGTATTGCACACAGTACTCCAGGTGCAGTCTGACCATTGATCTGCAGAGAGATAGGATCACGTCCCTGTGTCTGGATGAGAACCCCCTTGCGATGCACCCCAGCATTCTGTTTGCCTTCGCTGCTGCTCTCCTACACTGGGGTGAGTTGTTCATGCTCCCAGTTACCAACACC
Organism: Neoceratodus forsteri; assembly: GCA_016271365.2. Classification (NCBI taxonomy): domain Eukaryota; kingdom Metazoa; phylum Chordata; order Ceratodontiformes; family Ceratodontidae; genus Neoceratodus; species Neoceratodus forsteri. The sequence continues at coordinate 174,942,394 of CM028135.1, forward strand.
CCTAGGCCCTTCTCCTCCTCTGTGATCCCCAACCTCACCCCCCCAACCAATAGTCCCTCTTCTGGTTCTTAGGCCCGAAGTGCATCACCTTACACTTGTTTGCATTGAATCCTAGCTGCCACTCCACTGACTATGTCTCTAGTTTGGTTAGGTCCCCCTGCAGTTTTTCCCATCCATCCTCTTTGTCCACCACTGCCCCCAATTTGGTATCATCTGCGAACAGACTAACCCTGCTCCCCACTTCGTGTGCTATATCGGAGATAAAGGCCCAAATAGCACCAGGCCCAGCACTGACCCCTGCAGCACACCGCTTGTCACTGCTCTAGGTGCCGAGAGCTCCCCCACCACCACCACCACCCTCTGCACCCTTCCCTGTAACCGGGTCTCTATCCATTTAGTCAGCTTTTTTCCCACCCCCACTGCCATCACCTTCCCCCCAGTCTCCCATGAGGCACTGTATCAAAGGCCTTACTGAAGTCCAGGTACAGGACATGTACCGCATGGCCCTTGTCCAACTCTCTTGTCACCCAGTCATAATACTCTGTTAGGTTGGTTTGACAAGACCTCCTGGAGGTGAACCCGTGCTGCCGCCCATCTTAGAGGCCATTACTCTCTAGGAATGCCACTAGCCTCTGCTTCAGTATCACCTCCATAAGCTTACCCACTATGGACATGAGACTGACTATCCAATAATTTCCTGACTCCTCCCTAGGCCCACTCTTGTGTATGGGCTCCACATGGCCACCCTCCAGTCCTAGGGCACACCCCCCATTTCCAGGGATGTTTTGAACAGATCTGTCAGTGGCTCAGCCAACAGCTCCGCCATCTGCCTCAGTACCCTGGGGTGGATGCCACTGGGACCTGGTGCCTTGTCCACCCTTACTGCCCTCAGCCCATCTAGCACCCTAGTCCCTGTGATCACTTTGTCTGTCACCTCCTCCCCACTTTCCCCAACCCCAGCCCATACTGGTAGTGGACCATCCCTCTCCTTAGTGGAAATGGAGCAGAAGCACTCATTTAGAATTTCCACTTGCTCCTCCCCCATTTCCACCTAATCCGCTCCCCACTTTATCCTCACAATATATTCCTTGCACTTCCTCTTTTCCCTGACATACCTTAAAAAGTCCTTTTCCCCTCCCTTTATGCCCTGTGCTAACCTTAATTCCCTGGAGGCCTTAGCTTTTTTCACCTTCCTGGCTACCTCCCTTGACCAACTCTCATAAGCCTCCTTATCCTCTCCCTTCCTTGTTCTCCTGTACTTCCAGTATGCAGCCCTCTATGTCCTCACTCCTTGCAGCACTTCCTTATTCAGCCAGCATGGTTTCTTGGCTCTGCTCTTCTTACTCCTGGCCCTGGTGCAGGCTACTGTGGCCTCTGTTAGCCCAGTCTTTATGACTCCCCACTTTTGTTCTGCATCCATCGCTGGCCTTATATCCTTGAGTCTCCCTCACAGTTTTGCTCCCATCCTCCCAAAGTCCACCCTACTAAAGTCCACCGCCTTAGTGCCTGTGCCTTCTGTCTCCCTGCCCAGTGCAAGAACGAGCCACACTGTTTGGTGGTTGCTACCCGCTAGTGGGTCCTCCACCCTTACCTCCCTCACCACCTCCCCATTTGCCAGTACTAGGTCCAGAGTGCTACCAAGCCTTGTAGGCCAACTTACTAATTGCATCAGAAGGCCATCCTGGAATGCATCAACAAGCACCTGCTCCCTGGTACTGCTAGTGGCCGGGGTGCTCCAGTCAACCCCTGGTAGGTTAAAATCCCCCACTATCACCACACTCCCCCTTCTACAGACCCTCCTTATCTGCTCTGCCAACTCCCCATCCAGTTCCCCGGATTGGGCTGGTGGCCTGTACATCACTCCCAGCCTCAGCTTTCTGCCCTTGGAGTCCAGGAGTTGCACCCAAAGCGCCTTTGCCCTCTCCTCTTCTCCCTCGTCCGTTATGCATTTGATCCCCTCCCTCACACACAGTGCAATCCCCCCCTCCAACCCCCTGGTCCCTGCTGTATATCTTGTATCCTGGGACTGCCAAGTCCCAATCATGGTACTCTGTGGCCCAAGTCTCTGTCACTGCAGCAGTGTCCACCATACCCTCTGAAAGGAGCGCCTGAAGCTCTGCAATTTTGTTCCCCAGGCTTCTTGCATTGAAAGAGACAACCTTCCACCCATATCCTTCCTTCTCCTCACTCTTCTCCTTGGCCTGTGTCCCTCCTCCTGGTAGTCTGCACCCATTCTCCTCATTATTCTTATCGGGTGGTGGTGCCTTCTGTATTACACTCAGACCACTCTGCCTGCACCCTCCCAGGGTTACTATGCCTCTGCCTTTACCTATCTCTGGGGGGGGGGGTGAACTCATTAGGCTCTCCTGTCCAGACCTTTCTACCAACCTCAGTCTTTTGGCCACCTCCCCCACTAGTTTAAATCCACCTTAGTAGAGATATGCCCCTCTAATCCCACCTTTAATACTCCTATCCCCTCCCTGCTCAAGTGTATCCTGTCCCCTGTGTACAAGTCACTATTCCCCCAGACCCTACCCCAGTTAGTCACGAACCCATCATTTTTGGTGTGGCACCAATCCATCAGCCACTTGTTGAAGTATTTGATCC